>CM057350.1:307355946-308839138 GCA_030015575.1 Agapanthus africanus
GAACATACACACGCTACGCCACTCTGCTTAAGTCACCTACTCCATCTACCAAAGATCATCCTGCACTCAGAAGGGTAAAACCTATCGCTCTGATACCAACTTTGTCACGATCCGAAGGTACGGAACGTGACGGGCACTTAAATTACGAACGTCCCGGGACGTACGTAATCTAAGTAAGCCAAAGCCCAGAAATCTAAACCATCTAACGAAATAGAGTAAAGGAAAGCTTATTTAAGGAAAGTGATTTAAACCAAATAGGTCGCATTAAATATTAAAAAAAACATCAAAATTTCCCGAAAATTTCGGCAGAGTCTCCTTTGTAAATACTGCCCCCCAAACGGGTACAACACAAGAAAGTACAAGAAAATGAATAAAAGCATCCCCAAACGGGAGCTAGCTCTTCGCCAAAGGCGAAATCACAACCACAAGCAACAATTATGTCATAATAATGCGAAATAAGTGTAAAGCATAAAAGCAATACGTCGACTCAAATGAACATCGACACTAAACCACAAATATAAGTCTCATGTCTCACCGTCTAGTCCAATATATAAGGGTAGATGGAGTATACTAGATACAAAATAAAAATACACGGTGGGAGCAAAAGCAAATCCTCCAAAACCCACCTGTGAGCAAGCTGCAAGCTGAAGCAAAGAGGCGAAATAGAAGATATACCCGCCGCTACTGCACTGACAGGTCCGACCTGCAAGATACTGTGGCACAACGGGGGTGAGTTGCCAGCTCGTGAGTAGTAAGTAACATCTAATAAGGCTATCGAAGAATGCACGCAAATGCGTCTCAATTTACATAACATGACAAGATGCGATGCACTAATATGTATGCACAGAAATGCATAATCAACATGAAATCTCTATATGTTAGATAAGAGAAAAATCCGCGTTCTTATCTTAAAACTTTTGTAAATTAGCTAAGGTATCATCAATGAAATCATCAGAAAACCGTGTCCAGCATCGACACCAAGTATGGATATATATCTGTCTCAATGTATCACGATGTCAATATCTCAATATCTCGGGCATCGTCAGTCCGGATCGGCCCATATCATCAAATCTCACGACAACGGTCGGTATCCTCCGGATATCCGCCGCGCCAGACATCACCGGTAGGTAGTCTTCCCCTGCCGGGCTCATCGTCTACAACTCGAGCTTCTTGCCCCGGGGTACCATACCGGGCCCACCATGTACCCGAGACGGTTCATCCACTCCTCGAATCGGGTCTCGAAATCCAACAGAAAACATGAAAACTCATGGTGGACGACACATACATCACGAGAAAACCGCAACTTTATTTTAAAAATGATAATAATAAGATTTTGTTAAATTCTTACGGTTTTCCCCCAAAATCCAGAAATCTCATCAATACTGAAATCCTCAAGAAAATCATAATACCCAACATGTCGCATATGACAAATGTTTATGATATCAAAGGTATGCAACTGATTTGTGACTAGGAATCTATATAAGCATGATGATGACATAACATATATACATGCTATGCAATTCAATATATCATGTATGATGCACATGTTTTGATGCGGATCTAGCAAGTTTCTAAGTGTTTGTGGCATAACAATTACCAAAGGCGTGTGTGTGTTCACATGAATAGTGCACGTGCAGCATGAACCAATGGTAATGGTGCAAATGTCCTATAAGATGATGTCACCTATTTGCATATGTGTGAGATGGTATGATACAAAGGATGTTTAGCTGGTAACTATGCATATGAAATGCAAGTAATAAATAATCCTAACTATGAGGCGCCTCGCGTCATCCAGACGATTTCCCCATAGATTTATACATCTACTCACCGGGACGCCTCGGCTACTCTTATCCGATCTCCGCCCTGTCTTTCCGCGCCGTGTCCGACACCTCTGCACCCGATCCGTTCATGGCTGTACAGGTCTCGGTTAATGCGAACCTTGCTTGAAGTGTCTTTAGGGATCTTCTCTGAAAGGTACTTCATCGATCCCCAAATTGAAGGATTCCTTGAAGTAGGAGGCATAGAGTCGAAAGATTCAGAGGCCTTTTCGCTCTCTTTGAGAAACTCTTCTGCTGCTTGCAATGATGCAACAGCCATCCCATGGGATTTCCCTGTATTTCCTTCCTCAAGAATCATACCATGATAGTAAGCCTTTGCCACCACACATTTCCACTAAATAAAAGCTCGATGCTTCTTTTTTTTTTCTGCCCAGCCATCAAAGGCAGGTACCTGTGTGATGCTCTCATGTGCCTGATGCCAGCACTTAACCATCTTGCATGCCAATCTTCTCTTCACTGCAAGTGTGGCCTTGGGCCAGTCAATCGCCATTCCAAGTTGAATATCAATGCCATGGAACAAAAACAGCCAACTCCCCTCAAACAGTTCCTTCTTAAATTCATGTGATAGATCTTCCCAAGCTCACTCAACCCTGTGGTATCTCCCCGCTGAGCTTGTTATTCTCTAAGAATAATATTGTCAGGTTTGTTAACAGAGCAAAGCTTTCAGGTTTCATACCGGAATACCATGAGTTCGCAGCCGGAGCTCTTGAAGCATCAACAGCCCCATCGGACAGCGCAGGAAGGGACGACTGCGGCTACACTGCAATCGAAATTCTCCACGGTCCGATTCCGAATGCCCATGGCGACAACACACGTCGCAAACGACACCAGATGGATCTTGAACACCCCCAATACCATGACTTTGCCCCAAATCGTCGTTGGCATCATTACATCCAGCGATCCCCTGACCATGTCCCCGTACACCTGCCTGTCGCCGATCTGGCACCCCGCCAGCACCTTCAGCACGACGTCCATCATCTCTGTCCCCTTCGCCGCGATCTCACCGGGGGAAAATGGCAGTGTCGCCGGTGAGGGAGCCACGATAGTAGAGCTGGGTGGCGCCGTTGCCGAGGTAGCGGAAGCTGACGACGTTGGGGTTGAGGACGATGAGGTTGAGGATCATGGTCACGTTAAGGTCGACGGCGAGATTGGAGATGTCGAGGTCGGCAGTGAGGGAGAAGACGCAGACGGAGTTGACGGTGGTCACGGCTTGGCGGGGACGGAAAACTGTGAGGGCGAGGGAGAGGAGGACGGCGAAGGTGATGACAACGACCGATTGGGTTTCGACGAGGCAGAGACCGTGACGGCGGCGAGAATCTCGCCGTTTGATGTCACCGCTCATTCTTGATCGAAAGGGAAAAAAAGACTCTGTTTGTTTGTTTTTTTTTAATGAGCATATTGAGGTGAAGAATGTAGAAAATTGGAGATTGAAAAGAAGTGAAGGAGTGCAGCAGGAGGGGGCTCGGCACATGCAGGTAAGTGAGTGTGTGTGTGTGGAAAGTTCCCACTCAAGAAAAATCCCCCCATGCCTTAATTAATGCACCTAAATACTTAATCCTATTTTTATTTATTTATTTTAATAAGAAAATGGGATTGGATTGAGATGTAGAGGAGTTGTAAGAGGGGCTGCTGTCAAACTCTTCTAGTGGGGGAAGAGGGTGAGGGTATGTGTGTGTGAGCACTTCAAGTCAAAAACCCCTCCATACCTCAATTATTAACCACTATACTTCTTTGTTTATTTATTTCCGTTTAAATTTACTTTTTTATTAAGTTTTAAAAAAAATTTCAAGATCCATCTTGACAATTTCTTTTCATTTCAAAAACAACATGTTATATTTTGGTTTAATGTGTCATGGTGCACAAGACTTGTATTAACCCATTCTAATTTGTAATTATCGCTAATTTGGAGTATAAGTGTACAATTAAAATTAATTAATTAAGAAAAATATTTGAGTAAACTAGCAATTAATAATAGACTAATTAAATACCAAATACTAGCAATTACCTCGTTAAATTAGGTATATTTAAGTCTATGTGGAAAAATAATTATATCTTGGTTTTTCTGGAAAAAATACGTCTTATCAATATTTAATACACCATTATCCTAATCGAATTTTCTGAACGTTACAGTTAGGTTTTATCTTCGGAGCGTAGGATGACCCTTGGTTGATGGAATAGGTGACTAAAGTAGAGTGACGTACCGTTGGTATGTTCCGCGGCATATTTACGACACGCCACTCCACTTAAGAAGCCTTAGGATGTACATTTCCTTGTTCAGTATTATATTCCTTCCTGATCTAGCCTCATCGTTACCAGTTTGGTTTTGCTGCCACGATTTCGGGCAGGGAGAGCTACGGCTAGAGTTGCGGTCAGCAGGAGCTCGTCACAAACGAGGACTGACCAAGGCGTGATTCCAACGACACCCGATTGTAGAGAGGTGTCTTTTGATTGTGTTTTCGCACCACGAGCGTTGATGGATCGCTGTATGAGATTACTCGGATGGACAGATCAGCACCAGAGGATTGAGCCAATGATAGAAGGTCGCTAGTCACCCACGGATGAATGACTGAGACATGTGGTTCGTTCGCCTACCCGATGAGAGGTCATCAGATAGATTGATTCCAGCTAGAGACGACTTCACGCGGAGATGTTGGGAGTCGACAGAGACGATCGAATGTCCGAAACCTATTATTCCAAGTTTAAAGTAGTCGGAAGGACATGCAGGCAATTCTATGGTCCCTCTAGAAGAATGAAATCCTAACTCGACATAATGACCGTGTGAAAGCCTTTGAACCTTAGGGTTTGCGGCAGTTCCACGGTGCCATTAGTGAGGCTTGGGTTTGCCCTTCTACGGCTGGACCACCGATGCTGTGGTATGTACTCGATACTATTAAACTGTACCAAGATGTTGAGCTCTTGGGGGATTATGAGGTTTCGACGAATCGATCGAATGGTTCGACTTCAATCGGATGCTTGGTGGTGAGATGTATTCTTGGGAGACTCCAGATACGAGGATAGCCGTTGGAGCTCAGTCCATGCAGCCACGACGAGACGAGTCCGAAGCGGTCGACATTAGAGAAAAGTGGAGTAAGAGGTTCGCACGAGATCTAGATGGGATGACGTTCCACTCCGCCGACATCAGAGAGGCGATGCGCATGCCGAGTCATGGTACTTGGACTTACCTTCCAGAAGGAGTCGCGATGAGTATGCAGTCGTTCCAGAGCAAGGTGTAGATATAGGAAAGGACAATGACTTCCGGACAGCTGGCAGAGACGAGACATGGAAGAGACCGTGAGCAGGATTCCTTCCAGGACACTGCTGCAATGATACTTGCACCCCAAGATCAGAGGTGTCACGTACATTCAGAGAGCCAGAGGCCGACGCCAGTAATATGCTGTCTTACGAGTGGTCGCGATGATTGACCAAGAGATGACCAGAGAAGTGCCAGAACGGAATCGTCCCCGTTAGCACACCTGACAGGGCCGATGAGCCGATGGACCGAAAGATTGGTAATTCACAGTGAAGACCTTGACCCAGGAGTGGTCATGGTTACGCACGCCAGCAGGATAGAGTTCATGATCATCGACGAGACGTCCCACTAGTGACCGCGACAGTTGGCTGAGATTCTTAGAGGATGCGCTTGAGCAGTACTATTCCACCATTATTGATTGCGATGTTTTGGGTGATTTATTCGTATGATTTGATTTTGATGATTGAGAATTTATGATCTTTGCACAGTGTTGCACTTGATATCGTTTTCGTGTTTCAGTTTCACATGTTTGTGATTTTACGATTTTAAACAGTTGAGTTGGTTTTGTGCGTATGCATGCACACGATTTCGTTCCTGCACTCGGTGTAGTTTATATATGCTTGCAGTGCAGTGATACGCCTTTTGTGCACCTAGATGCACTGGACTTCGATTTCGATTGTGATACCCGATATTTATTTTGTGCACCTTGTGCACCTGATTGATTTTGCGCACGTTCGGCGCTTGATATTGGATTTCATGATTTCGTGCACGATAGATGCACCTGATTTTGCTGTCAGGCACACATGTTGCCTACGACAGATGTTTCGTGCACACCCGATGCACTTAGATGTTGTTTTTGTGCGCATGTATGGCACATTCATGGATTTTGATTTCCGTGCGCACCAGACGCACGTAGCATTCATGTGCATATTTTGGGATTGATTTCGTATAGAGCAGTACGCTTTTATGATATTGCTATGTATTTTCGTACTGAGCAGGACTAGTCAGAGGACAGTACCTGAATATATTTTGCATGCATTGATAGTTATTGAAGGGATTTCCAAAAAGCGAGCTATAGCCTCAGTATTTACCTACGTGTCTGATATGACACGAAATGTTTAAAACAAGGAGACCCTTGTAAATTGTTTCCAAAACGGCGGAACGTACATTTCAAACAAAGGTATATATGTATATAGTTATTTTCTTATGATAGACGTCCGCCACGGTGCAGTGTTATACGCGTTGCACAGCGACTTAAAGAGATTTGGCATGCATTTCCTTCAGATACTTACAGATATAGATTCGATGTTTACATAGTTTCGAGTTATATTATATTGGTTTGATTTAGAATTGGCATTGATGTCTTCTCCATGACTCCGATGATTGTGGGATGCTTGACGGAGTTTTGATTTGAGTTATATACTCATTTTTCAAGCGCATGCGCTGCGCTACGAATTGTTTTATGTAGTTACAATTTCGGAGCCCCGACGACTTGATGGTTTTTCTTAGATGTTTTAGTATTTGGGGGAGTTTGAATTTAAATTCGGGGACCGAATTTTTTTAAGGGGGGAAGATTGTAACGTTTTGAAAATCGTTTCGGTGAAATTTCGAAAAATCGGTAAAAAAAAGGGGTTTCCTGTAAAAAGTCAAAATACAAATATCTTATTATAAAAATTAAATATACATATTCTAGCTATGTAATTGCTATTATTTGGTGTTTATTGAGCCGCTGGTGAAATTTCAAATTTTCTGAAAAAAATATTATTTTATTATTATTTAAGCCGTCACTAATACATTTAATTAGGGAAAATTACAAATTGGAATGAATTGAAACAAATTTTGTGCATCAAAAAACATTAAGTAAAATTTTATCATGTGGTTTTTGGAACGAAATCATTTGCCAAAGCGGTTTAGAAATTATTGCAGAAAAAGGCTTTTTTTTAGCGTAAATGGATGTTTGGGGTATTATATTTATCATTTTTCATCACTCCACACCCGTACCCACATCCACACACTCCCATTTACTTCTCCCCTTGAAGAATTCAGCAGCCCCCATTTTTTTTCCCCACTTGAATTTCAAAGGAAAGAAATGAAAGAAAAGAAAAGAAAATGGAGAAATGAGGTGGACCTTTGACCTTGAATTGACTTTGACTTCTCCCCCCACTTTCTCTACCTCCCTCTCTCTCCTCTCCCACTCCCATTCCAGCAGCCCCCCCTCCTACAGCAGCAGCAGCCCCCCCCCCATTTCCCTTCTTTTTTCTCTTCAAACTTCATCAAAAATTGCCTCAAATCCATCAAAAAAAATCCCAAAACCCAAATCCGACTCCTACCCATTTTAGCTTAGCCCGTATAGCATGGATCTTTGTGAAAAGAGAGCATTTTGGGAGGCCATGGATTCTTGTGGATCTTCAAATGTTTTTGGGTATAATTCTAAAACATTTTTGCTTAATTTGTTACTAATTTCTTAAAGCTAAACTACTTAAGTGTTAATTAGGCTTAAGTTGCAAGTTTTGGAATTCAAGTTATGAATTTGAATGCAAGTTAGGGTTTTATAAAATTGGTGAATGGTTGTGTGTTATATTTAGGCTTTTTGTCATGTTAATACAAGATTAGTAGCTTGTGCCAATGGTTAGTTTAAAAATTGTGTTAATTTGCTAATTTGCTTACTAGGTTTTTGAAATTGGTTAAATACTTGGGATTAAAAATGTGTTTAGGTTTTTCATGAATTCATTAATTTTATTAAGTGTGGTTTAATGCTTTAGATCATGCAAATCTAAGCTAGATTGTAGTTTGTGCATTTTTGCTTTGAAATTGTTAAATTTTAGGTATTTTGTAAACTAGAATATTAGGGTTTTTGGAATTTAATGAGATTAAATTCCGGGAATTGTTTATATGACTTATTTAAGATATTTAATAAATATATTGGCCGCTACATTCATTTAAACATCCTGTTTTGTACAAAAACGGCGAATTGTGCTTGCTAGATTTTCGGAAAAATGACTTTTTAAGTAAAATTGGGGTTTTTGTGAGTTTTAACCTAGTTTATATTAAAATTAGTGTTCGTGAATGTGCAAATGAGTGTGATTGGATTTTTCTCGATGGTTTGACGTTTGTACATCGACATCGAGGGTTGGTTTGACTATTCTTGCATGCGTAGGCGATAGGTTTGGACCTATGCGTGATACGCGTGCCGATTTGATTTTCGTATGCCGTTTCGATTTCGAATTTAGTTTTAATGCGATATGGTGCGTTATGATATGTAGGTACCCCCATGTGGACTTCGATACGACAAGCAAGCGCGTGGCGACGTCGGCACCGGCTAGCGAGGACCAGGTGAGTAGATTTATATTTACGGGGAGAAGTCGGGTGGATGGCGTATAGCACCCCCGCAGTCCGTGGTGGTGTATACGGATGCGTATACACACCAACAATTATTATATGTTATTTGGGATAAATAACGATGCTTAGGATAAATATTGGTGTGTTGGATTACTTTAGTGTTGCGAACCCTAGGGTAGTGTTGCACTACACATACACACATACATACTTGCATACATTCCTATTGATATGTGCTCATGGGATTCTTTATAGTTATGGGTTCATATGGGTATGGGACTGTGTTCACATACGGATTTGAGGATGATACTTGGGATTGAGCTGAGTCGATGAGATTTGATTTGAGACCATGAGATCGGTGATATAGCAGGGTTCGTATTTGAGATACGACATGACGTTGTAGCGGGTCCTTGACGTAGTGTTTCACACACGTCCATGCATACATAGGCGGTATCAGTATGGTACTAGACGTAGATCAGTACCGCGATCATGATATTTGATAAAGAGGATACCAGGTGAATAGTATGATGAATGTGATATTGACCCGTACCCAGATTTGGGATGCCGTACGACGGATTTACGTACGAGCTATATCTTGATGATTGATCCGCACTCTTGACTTGGGATGTCTGATTTTAGATATGGTATCGGATATGATATTATTGAGGCGGGATCACCGACTAATATATATACAGGTATGTATATGTATCGACTCAGATGTTAGGAGGTTTCCTTACCTGTAGTTCAGCTTGTTAGCTTAGCCCTTTAGTTTAGTTTAGTTGTTAGATTAGATTCGATTCTTACCTATTTCAAAAACTAACGAATCGTGGGTATTTTAAAAGACAGCCCAAGGGATCCTACGGATATTTCAAAAGACGTATCTTTTCATAAAAACACCGTAGCCCCTATTTTCAAAACCCCATGATTCGTGTTATTTCAAAAGACACCATTTGTAGGACTTATATTAGATTATTACAGATTAGTTATCGTTGTGTCTAGTATTCAGCTCCCGCAAATTATTGCTGTTCGCTCTGCCTCGCATACTTATTTTGCTGCATATTCCATTATTGATATCATGCTGTTAGGACACCAGCACCATTACCGATGATGCGTATGAACCACATACACCTACTTACCGGCTCTCACACATCTTCATCGGTAATTGCCATGTCACGTACACTTTAGAGAATATATTTGCTTGACTTAGCTTGTTAGTTAGTAGTTTGATATGATATTAGTGTACCTGCCTTACATGCCTAGTTTATTAATCATACATTGCAACTTGGTTATTGATACCATATGCATTCATTACCATTGACATATGCACTTGTGATGATTTCTTGAGATTTATGATATTTCTGGATTTCGGGGAAAGCCGCAAAATTTACAACTTATGATCTTTTAAAATATAAAATGTTGCGGTTTTCTAGTGATGTAAAGTGTCGTCCACCATGAGTTTGCTGTGGTTTTCGAGATCCGTGTCGAGGAGTGGAGGAACCGTCACAGGTACATGGTGGGCCCGGTGCGGTACCCCGGGGCAAGAGGAATGTGGTGTTGACGTTGAGCCCGGCAGGGCAGCACTACCGACCGGTGATATTACCCGACGCGTCGGATATCCGGAGGAAACCGTCGTGGTCTTGAGATGGATGGTAGGGGCCGGTCTGGACTGACGGCGCCCTAGATATTGAGATTGAGACATTGATATTTCGAGACAGTGAGATTTACGTTTTGTGTCGATGCTAGACACTGTTGATACTGATTTCATTTATGATACCTCACTTTAAAAATACAGAAATCTCACTAATTTATGAAAACAGTTTCTTCATTTACATGTATTCTGTTTTCATGCATTCATACCTCACTCATATGATATATTGCTACCTGAGGCACTGATACGGGCACATGAGTTTACACTCGGGTTAGATACTACCCTAGCCATTGTTATAGGCTGCATGTTATATACTTTTTTGAGGATATATTATGATCATTGACCTAGGATTGCGTTATTTATGCGATTTCTGTGCATAGATGTTTTTCTATTCACGAGTTGGCAACTCACCCCCGTTGTGCCCCAGTTTCTTGCAGGTTTTGCCGTACAGGTTTAATTACGGCTTTGCGGTATAGTTTCGTTCGGGTGATTTGCTAGTAGGTGGGTTTACTTGTATCGTACCCCCATTATATATCTTGTATATCATTATTCTGTTGTATCTAGAAGTTCCATCAACCAAACATGTATTTATTGAGATAGAGACCAGTGTTGTTTATTCTTTCGACCTTAGAGTCGCTCGTTATATTTCTGGTGGTTTTGAGTTTCCTTTTGAGTTTTGATCCTCGCCGTTGGCGTTGTATATTATATTGCTTGTGTGGTTGTGACCGTCGATTGACGAAGAGCTAGCTCCCGCTTGGGGATGCCTTTTCCTTGATTTCGTATACTATTCATGTTGTATCCCGTTTGGGGGCCAGTATTTACAAAGGAGACTCTGCCGAAATTTTCAGTAAATTTTTGATGTTTTAAAAACCGCATAATTCGGCTTATGCTATTGAAATTACTTGCTTTAAGTTGGTTTTTCCTGCACTCTACTACTTTTCTTGGTTTGGATTTCTGGGTTTTCGGTTTACTTAGATTACGTACGTCTCGAGACGTTCGTAGTTTAAGTGCCGGTCATGTTCCTTACTTTCGGGTCGTGACACTGTGATTCTGAGATGTTGCTTTATATCATGCCTGGGATGATTGTTATATATATTTATATATATACTATTAGATGTTGTATATGTTTTGCACCCGCACTAGTCCAGTCCTTGCTCTGTCATTAGTTAAGTAACTTAACGGGTGATGACGGTGCGCAGTGGCGAATGCGGATGGCATATATGTACATCATATTTTCGTTCTTTTCTGGTGTGATTAATTGATGGGACTGCATTGATTCTGATCAATGGAAGGAAAATAGACCTATATGATGTTGTTGGAACAATTTTCAAAAGATGTTATTATAATGACGTTTTCGTTTGTTTTGCACAGCAGTATTCGGTTATGAATATCCAGCACCTCATTCGATGAGGCAAGAGCCGAGATCCATTCACTGGCAGTGACCTCTTAGGTAGAAGTTTGCGTCAGGGTAATAACTTCACTATAGTCAATTACGTTTTGCTTTGCATCATGATATTCAATTTGGAATATCCTGCACCTCATTCGACGAGGAAAGAGCCAAGACCCCTTCACCGGGAGTGATCTCTTTAGCAAGAGTTTTGGCGACTATATATTTGTAAAGCTATCCAGTTCCTTCAATGATATCAAGTTCATTACGTTAAAGGTTTTTTGCCAAAAACCATTCGTAGCCCTCCGTCATTTCAGACGGGTAGCACTTAGTATTCATGCTATGTTTGATGGCCTTAGTCAAGGCATAGTTTAAGGTATCTATTTGTTACTTTTCTGTTGCATAGATAGATGCGTTGGTTTGGGACAGTCGTACAGCCTTGTTGTCCTTAGTCAAGGGTGAGTACGGGTGGGTTCAAATTAACCTGGACAATGACGAGTAGAACTTGACATGTGGCTTATGATTTGTTAGCCTTAGTCAAGGTCATACGAGCATGGGGTAAAAATCACATCGGGAGTTTCTAAAGAAACCGAAACTTGCCAGGCATGCGCATACCTTGTGGAGTGTGATAACCTCAGTAGCTTCCATCAAGTTATCATACGATGATAGTTGGATCCCGATTCCCACTGATGAGTGGGTTTACTTCTCGGGTGATTTTAGATGATCCCGACTAATTCTTTTTTTGGGTTTGGGGGAGAATTCGAGAAAACAGTGGGAGCCATCCGGATTAGATAAAGTGATTAACCATTCTGATCTAGGTTAGAGTGCACGCTGAGTGTTTCTTTTCTCTCTCTCTCTTTGGCAGCGACCATGGCCCGATCCTAGACTAGAACTCATGAACCAAGTTAACCGAACCTTCTTAAAACATACTAGCTTTTGGACTGTCAGAGTTGCATATTTCATTGCCACTCCTAATTTTACCTTTTGCTTTTCTCCGGAACATTCCGTATTACTACGAAAATCCACATTTATTGGATATGACCATCGTATAGTTACCTCGAAGAAACTTGTTTCAGATTCGAGGATGGTTTCCGGTTCTGTAGAAATTGAATATGACTATTCAGTTGTCTTTTCCTTTTACCTTCTCTCAGGTTGTGAGGGCTCCTATGATTAGGAGAGGGTACACTTATTGCGCTTATTGGATAGTCTTCTTCCAAACCATAGACAGGTGCCGAAAGGTGGGGAAGGAAGAAAACTAATTAGCCTAAATTAGGTGTACATAAGGTAATAAGTAAAGACAAATAAAGGGATTAGAAAGAAGGTAAAGTAAATTGCGACTGCTATCGTTCACGACCAAACCGCGTATATCACCGCGACTCGTACTTCACCTTTGCATTTCTCCAGAACACCCCTTATCACTATGAAGATCCACATTTATTGGATAATCCATCGTATAGTTACATACGAACTTGAAGGAACTTGTTCCAGTTCGAGAATGGATTCTGGATCAGGAGAAATAGAATAAGGATTATACAGTTGTCTTTTTCCTTTACCTTCTCTCAAGTTGCGAAGGCTCCTAGGATTAGGAGGGTACACCTTTTACGCTTATTGGATAGTCTTCTTCCAAACCTTAGGCTCGTTCCAAAAGGTAGGGAAGGAAGAAAACCATTTAGCCTAAGTACGGTGTACAGAAGGTAATTTGTAAAGACAAATAAAAGGATTGGAGAGATGATAAGGAAATATACGGTTACAGTCATGAATATGGATAATTGAAGAGGCATTACTAGGAATACCCGGCTACCCCTTCGAAACATTTTCATGTTTCAGTTTCACTATGCGTTGTTAATTGAAAACTGATTTCCCAATTAGATCCTTGCTCCAGGGTATGTATTTACCAGGTTTGATTCTCACATCTATATGGTTTTACAGATGATGTGTGGGAGTAAGTTATTGGGAATTAGGTGATTATATCCTCTTTATATCGGAATTCATTGTAATTGGTGATATTTGAGGAAATCACCTGAGGTTTTACCTGACGACAAATATTTGGTTTTGAATATCCGTTGTTATGCACCAATTTCAAACTGATATATCTGTACGTTTATTTTATAAAGTGAGATATAAATTTTTGAAATTATGTTCATGACTTTACCTATATCAGTTGATGATTGGGTAAGGAGCATTAATGAACGGTATAATTCTTCTAAACCATAGTACAGTTTTCAACCTACGACGCACAGGGTTTGAGTTATTCACCTCAGGGGACTTATACAAAGTATTGTATGTTGTCCATATCCATTAGGACAAAGGGGTTGGTGCTCGTACTATATTCTGTTTACTTGTGACTTCTCCAGTTTTAGACAAGTGTTTCGTAGAAATACAAGGTCCAAGTTTTGAGAAGTTAGAGGTACAAGAATAAAGTAGAGAACCATGTGCTGCAAGTATTAGGATTCTTCAAGGTGATCGAAAATATAGATACTTGTGTTTGGTATTCAGTTGACAGTAATGGTTTTGAGAACTTTTTTCTCTTTCAGGTTACTCATATCTGGATGCACTCCTAAGTTGAGTAATGCTGATCGGCCTCTCTCCATTTAGTTGACATGCACTGGAGACAGCTGCATGATTTGAATTTGGTTCCAATTAATTTAGTGCCTATGTTTCTATATTGTATATAGAATGGTTCATATCTTAACGATGTTAAGGTATATGGAGTTGTCCGGCTTATGTTTAAAAGCAGACTCTGGATAACTTAAGGCATGTTTCTGTAATATCAGTTTGTGAGTTATCCCGGGCTATGAAGAGGGTTAACTTTTGTTCATACCAGAATATTGCATTTTATACCGCCCATTCTTACGCTCGTTTGTTTATAGGCAGGTGCTTTTGATCGTTGTTTGCTACATATTTGTAGAATACTGGTTCTCAGCTCTAAACAGTGAAATCCATGGAAAAGCACGACAAATTCCGGATTACTGCCAACAACAGATAAATCACGGGTCTCCGCTCTCTATCCGTGTGTTGCCATATACCAGTTTAAGGGACAAAATGGCAAATCGATTGTCATTTTCATGCACAAAGCTCAATGTCAACACAAGATCCAAGAAATCTACGCGGAGCTCGAGGAAATCATGGCAAAAGATCCACATTGTTAGTTATATGTATGCCCTAGAGGCCATTACTGTGCATTGGATGTATATTGTAATGGATGCTGGGACATATATAGGTAGGACTTTCTTGCTCGACATGATAGTACGCTATCTGGTTACTCTTTATCTTAACATGTATACTTTCTGTCTCTCTGTTACATGTTGATAAAGCCCTTAGGATGAGTACTCGACTTCCAGGACTATGATGTAGATCATACTAGTGGGGCCTGGGTAGTCCATGAGTACATCCTTCAATGTTCCTAGTCGTGGGAATATCGAGACGGGGCATCGATATTCCAGAGTAGACTACCGTATATCTTCTCGACCCATGTGATGGGCGATGGATGATCCCATATCCATTGGTGTTTGACATCAGAGATGGTATGCGGGTGCTCAGTTGAAACTGGGTACACTGAACGGACTCGCCGAGAACTCCCAGATGGTATTATACCTCACGTCAGATGGCAGTTCTCTGGTGACACTGGTACAGCTTAGTCTGTTGAACCGAGATCGTCATAGAGTCTTGTGTGTCTCCCACTGTGCTTTGATTTCCACCCTACCACGGCTCTACTGAGTCGTGCAAACAGGTGGTTTTTGGGTACAGTCCCGATTCACATGGAGGCAATGAATGATAGGAGGGGATTCGTCTTTCCTAGTATAGGGGGTTGATGTTGCGCTATGCTCGACTGGCCATAACTGGAAATCCCTGGCCAGGGTTGCAGTGATCTACGGTAAGTGTTACTGGTTGGATTCACAGGAGTGTGAGCGGGCTTGCTCGTCGATCTTCTGATCGCTCAATACCCGGGTGGCCGTTACGTTTAGCAGACCGCTTGCTGCTTGTGGGTGTTTGATATGATCATCACCTGCTGCCGGCGTATTGACGAGTCTTTAGAGTCCTACAAAGAGGTTTCCTGGCTCAAGCGAAATGAAATAGGAGCGCATATGAGATATGTGCGGGACCGAGAATAATGCGTGTATGTGATACCGTATTCTATTCTCACGATTTGTATCATCGAACGGTTATATATGATATAACCAGGTTACCGAATCAAGTGTTGATTCAATACATTGATACACTTGATACTAGTCGGTTATATGCGACATGACCGGATCATTGAATCAAGTGTTGATTTAATGATTTAATGTATAATTATATATTTCATATATTACTTTACATTAACCAGTATTGGTTCACTCAAGATTGATTTTCTCACTTGAAATGCACAAGTTGTATATGTGATATATTTTTGTGCACTTGTTCGTATCATGTTTGATGATACATGCAAACTTGGGTTTGTGTAAGACTTAAACCATGTTTAGTGAATGGTTAGGGTTTATTTTCACTTATTTATTTATTCATTTGTTTTTGGAAAATAGAAATGGTGACTTTCTTTTGTTGTTTTGCTTGAAGCTTCATGAAGTTTTTCTAGCATCTTTGAAAAGTCTACCATTTTTGTTTTGTCCTTAACCCTAACCATTCAACTAAACCCTAGTTCATTCTCTACACTAAACCATGGTTGCAAATATGATAAGGATCACTTATTTTTCATTATTCTTATCATATTCTTCTTCTTCTTCTTCTTCAACAAGAAGAAAGCTTGCTACCATTAATGGCAACATGAGAAAAAGAGTGAGAAATCCAATTCTAAAGTGAACCCACTTCCTATTTCTTCATCCTCTACCACTTGCCAAGTAGTATAGGGTGTTTTCTTCACAAGTTTCATGACTTGGTGAAGTTGGAGCTTGATCTTGAGTTGCCTCGACGTAGATCATCTTCGGCATCGAAGTCGATGACCTAGCCCGATCATTTCTCCGACGAACAATCGCCAGAGTCCGGATTCCGATAGGTACAGCGGAGGGACGTCATCACGGAGCCTAGGAAGTGGAGGACCAGATCTACAAAGGTTGTAGTCACTTTCCTTTAGCAATAAAATTGTTTACTTGCTTGCATCGCCTTATCATCTAGTTAACGATCCGTATTAGGGTTTGTAGGCACATGAAAAAATTTGAATTGGGCATGTTTGATCTGTTGTGAGACCTCATTTGTGTGCCTAGGAACCCTACAGTGGTATCAGATGTAAGTCCATGCTACCTCTCCCTGTACTTTCGGGCATGCGGAATTTGGTGAAAAACGATTTTCTTAGAGGTGGTAACATGGACTCAAAACCGGATCTTTGTTAAACATCTAACTAACGACCTAACTACGAGTTGCTAACTACTCGATTAGGGGATTATACCTTTATTTTTCTCGAACTCCTTCGTCTTCAAGCTTCGATGGTCGTCCGAATCGGCTTCTCCCCGTCGTCTCCTTGCGCCGAAGATAGATCCACCTGAAAGCTTCAACCTTTGGCTCCTTCTTCGAACTTTGAAGAAACAAGTTCATTCGGTTTGCTAAACCTTGTGAACTAGAGTGAGTAGAGAAGAGTTTGAATGGGATTTTATCTACGGTTCTTGGTTCTCAACTCATGAGACAAGTGAACCATAGTGTCAAGAGAGAGAGAGCAAGAGGAGGAGATGAGAGCTCAAGAACAAGAGAGAGAATGAGCATGAAAGAATGAGAGAAGACTTTTCTCATTTGGCTCTCATAATCCAAAACAATCATAACACCTCATATCAATCAAGTATTATGTGATGGTTTAAGCAACCATAGCCATATCATTTCATGCACTCATTTTGCACAAAAGAGGAAGCAAGCAAAAGTCTTTGCCATGAAATGATAGCTATAGTTATCATGATGGTCAACTAGTCAAGCCTAGTCAACCGGTCAACAAAGTCAACAAGTCAACAAAAGTCAACAAGTCAACAAAGTCAATCCCTCAACAACAATGTCACCATAATACTTAATTAATATAATTGTTAATCACATATCATATTCTCATTAGGGTTGAACAAAAAGTCAATAGTCAACTGTCAACGGTCAACAACCCTAATGAGAATCCTCTGCCTCTGTCTCTCCGTCAACTGTGCATACATACCCGCATCCGCGTTCCGAGGAACATGAATGCATACTGGATAAAACCAATCCCAAAAGGTACACTAGGATCTGGTTTAAAACAAAGCCCGCTAGTGTGAACTGTTCGAACACTGTACGTGCACAAGTGCACGGATGTGACCGAACCCTGTCGCAAAACCATGCGACCTGTCGCAAAACCATGCGACCTCTACTCTTTTTCCTAAAGGCGAATAGCTTTCTGTGTGGGACTCTAAAGACTCGACACTACGCTGGCAGTGGGTTTAACCACAGACCGCAAGCGGCACTAGCTGTGCGTAACGGTCCCCAGGTAGATGCCGACAAGAAGACTGACGAGGCGAAACCCATCTGAACTCCTACTGAGCCTGAATGTGACATTCTCCGTATAGTCCGGTCTGTTCGTCTGATACATCGCATGGCGGGCCTAGGGGGCGGTAAACGTCAGTCCCCCAATAGCGGTACAAGTCGTGTCGGAGTGAAGCCTAAAACACCGTGAGATAACACTGGAAGCCTACCAGTATATCTCGTTTGCCCTGGCCAGGGACTACTCGTGTAATGGCTCTCCTAGACACAGCGCTATGTCAACCCCCAATACCGGGAGAGACGAATCCTGTCTAACCATCACTGCTTCCAAGTGCTTCGGGACTGCACCCAACTACCACCTGTTTGCACGACTCCTTTGAGCCGTGGTAGGGTAGTAATCAAAGTACAGTGGGAACACACTCGAGGCGAAGTGACAGTATCAAGTCAGCAGACTAAGCTGTACTCATGTCACCTGGGAACTGATAACTGACGATAGGCATAATACCAACTAGTCAGTTCCCGACGAGTCCTGTCCAGTATACTCGTAACCCAACGAGCACCCGCATACTATCTCAAGTACGACGTACCGACGGCTGTGGGACAGACCGTCTCCCACACTGGGATGAGAAGCGCATGCGCTAGTCTATTCCGGAGTATCGATGCCCTGTCTCGATAGTCCTGCGACTAAGGAACTGCATAAGGATGTGCTTATAGATTACCCAGCCCCACTAGTGTGACTGCCATCACAACGCTGGTAATCAAGCAAAGATCCTAAGGGCTCCACTAATGTGTATAGGCAATATACTAAAATAAACACATGTACAATTGAAGTAGAAACAAACCAAGTAGCATACTACCATTTTGAGCAAGATTGTCAATACAAGATGAATATCCCAAGCTTCCATTAAGTAATATACATACTAGTATGATACAGTAATGGCCTCTAGGGCATATACACTAACAATCTCCCACTTGCACTAAGGCCATGTACTGGCGTATCGAAGACCTATCATCTCGATCAGCCGCTCGAACTGAGTCTGGGGTAAGGACTTCGTGAGTGGATCAGCAGTGTTATCTTCCGTATTTACTCTCTTCACCTCGATCTCCCGGCGATCAACGATCTCCCGGCGATCAACGATCTCCCTGATCAGGTGGTACCGCCTCAAAATATGCCTGGACTTCTGATGGGACCTGGGTTCCTTCGCTAAAGCTATAGCGCTGTTGTTGTCACAATACAGCGGTATTGGATCAACACTGGTAGGAATCACCTGAAGTTCCGTGAGGAACTTCTTCATCCAGACAGCTTTCTTTGCGGCATCGCAAGCAGCTATGTACTCCGCTTCCATAGTTGAGTCAGCAACGGTTTCCTGCTGGGAACTCTTCCAGCAAACCGCCCCTCCATTGAGGGTAAAAACATAACCCGACATGGACTTGGAGTCATCCTTATCACTCTGGACGCTGGAGTCAGCAAAGGCCTCAATCTGGAGGTCTTTTCCGCCATACACCAAGAACATCTCAGTCCTTCTCAGGTACTTGAGAATGTTCTTTACTGCTATCCAGTGTTTCTCCCCTGGGTTCGACTGATACCGGCTTACAACGCTCAATGCGTATGCTACATCTGGTCTGGTACACAACGTCGCATACATAATAGAGCCTACCGCAGATGCGTAGAGTATTGATGACATGCGAGCCCTTTCCAAATCAGTCTTGGGAGACATCTCTTTGGAGAGGGTGATTCCGTGACAAGCCGGTAGATTACCGCGCTTGGAATCTTCCATACTGAATCGTTTCAGTATGGTGTCGATGTACCTTGACTGTGAAAGTCCCAACATCCTCTTAGATCTATCACGAAAGATCTGGATCCCCAGAATGTAGTTGGCATCGCCCAGGTCCTTCATGGAGAACTTCTGCGACAAGAATCCTTTGACTGACTGTAGCATAGGAATATCATTTCCTATTAGGAGAATGTCATCGACGTACAAGACGAGGAATACCACATTTCTCCCTACAATCTTACTGTAAATGCATGGTTCATCTGGTTTTTTGACAAAGTCGAATTCTTCGACAGTATCATCAAAGCAGATGTTCCAACTCCGCGATGCCTGCTTGAGTCCATAGATGGACTTGAGCAATTTGCACACTTTACCACTGCTCCCACTCTGATTGAATCCCTCTGGCTGATCCATATAGACGCACTCTTCCAAATTTCCATTTAGAAAAGCCGTCTTTACATCCATCTGCCAGATTTCATAATCGTGGAAGGCAGCAATGGCAAGAAGGATCCGAATGGATTTAAGCATGGCTACCGGAGAAAAGGTCTCGTCATAGTCCAAACCAGGTCTTTGACGAAAACCCTTTGCAACGAGCCTAGCTTTATAGGTTTCAACCTGCCCATCTACACCAATCTTCTTTCTGAAGATCCATTTGCAGCCTATGGGTTTTACCCCTTCTGGAGCAAAGTCCAAAGTCCAAACTTTGTTGGTGTACATGGACTCCATCTCGGTCCGCATTGCATCCAGCCATTTTACCGAGTCACCGCTCTGAATGGCTTGCTGGAAGCTAGTAGGCTCACCATAATCCATGGTGCAATCCTCTCTATCCCCGTCTATGAGAAAACCGTAGTATCTCTCGGGCGGATGAGACTGCCTACTACTCTTGCGGAGTGGCGTAGGAATGTCCGGTTCCCCTGAACCTTCTGGTTCTTCTAAGGTTTCAGTAATAGCTTGTGGTTATGGAATTTCTTCCAGTTCTATTGCGCTCCCACTTATCTGATTTTCTGAAAACTCAGTTTCCAAGAAGCGGGCATGACGAGAGACAAGGACTTTTTGCTCCTCTGCGTAATAGAAAAGATACCCCTTGGAGTTCTTTGGGTATCCTACAAACTTGCACTGTACTGAGCGTGCCTCGAGCTTGTCCGCATGCTGCTTTTTTACAAAAGCTGGACATCCCCATGTCTTAAAGGATTTAAGACAGGGTTTCTTCCCACTCCACATCTGATATGGGGTGGTAGGCACTGTCTTAGTAGGAACTTGGTTCAAGAGATGTGCAGCTGTTTCTAGTGCATAACCCCAGAAAAATCGCGGTAACTCAGCCTTACTCATCATGGAACGAACCATATCTAATAGGGTTCGATTCCTCCTTTCCGATACACCGTTGTGTTGTGGTGTGTATGGAGGAGTACGCTGAGAGAGAATTCCATTCTATTTTAAGTAGTCCAGAAACTCGGCACTCAAGTATTCTCCACCTCGATCAGATCTTAGTGTCTTAATACTTTTGCCTGTTTGTTTTTCTACTTCATTTTTGTATTCCCGAAATTTCTCAAAGGCCTCGGATTTGTGCTTCATTAAGAAGACATGTCCATACCTAGAGAAATCATCTGTGAAAGTAATGAAGTATGAATAACCGCTTCGCGCATGTATAGACATTGGACCACACACGTCACTGTGTATGAGTCCCAAGAGCTCGCTCGCTCTTACTCCATGTCCAGTGAACGGAGTCTTTGTCATCTTTCCCATGGGACAAGATTCACAAGTGGTATAAGACTGGTACTCGAACGGATCCAAGTATCCTTCTTTATGTAACTTAGTCAACCGTGTCTCATTGATGTGACCCAGTCTACAATGCCATAAGAAAGCCTGATTTAATTCTGGAGACTTTCTTTTAAGTGTGTTCTGGACACTGAATATCTGAGCTTGATTCAATATGTATATACCGTTATTTAATGTACCTGACCCAATCAGTACTTGATTTAGGTGGATGTTTACTACATCGCTTACAAAAGCAAAATCATATCCTTCCTTAGAAAGTAAGGATACAGATATGATATTACAAGTCGCACCTGGTACATACAAACAGTTACGTAGAATCAATATCTGCCCAGTTGTCAGTCCTAGGTGATATTCCCCTACGGATACAGCATCCATGCTCATTCCGTTAGCAACCCTGAGAGTCATATCACCTTTCCTGATAACCCTACGGTTTCTCAGAGCCTGTAACGAATTACAGATGTGAGATCCTGATCCGGTATCCAATACCCAGGAAGTAGGGTTAACTAACAAACAGTTCTCTATTACAATCCATCTCGAAGCCGAAGCCACAACATGCTTTGAATTCTGGCTACTGGCTTTGCAAGCCCTGCAATCTTTCTGCCAGATTTCATTCCTGTTACAATAGGAACGTCCCTCTTTTACTATATCCAGTCCTGAAACTTTTGCTCTTGCTTTTCCTTTTTCTTCCCTGGTTTCTTTCAGGGTATAAGCAGAGGGCAGGGACTGTAGAATTAAGTCAGTACTTGACCCATTCTTCAACGTGGTCTCCAGGTGCGTGAGCTTAAAATAGCTGGTCTCTGTAAGGACGTTGTCCCTTACAGATGACCCGACAGCCAACCTCGCTTGAAGCAATTCGTTCGAGGTCTCATATCTTGCGATACGAGATTGCTCTCTATATAAATTTTTGTTATGGAGGAAGATAGAAACTGAGTCCATCTTCTCGTGCTGCCCCTGGTTCGCACAATCAACTGAGGCTAACACGAGGCACTTGGCTTTCGCACAATCCTTTTCCGATGTCCTTTGGATGTAAACATCCGTGACAGGGGAAACTGGACCTGAGACGGCAGGGGTTTGATTAGTTAAGAGGTGTTCCAGCTTGTCATGGGTAATGGACATCTGGACAGACCTTTGCCAGTCATAGCAGTCAGATTCAGTCATTTTTATTATCTAGATGTAACCTAGGTGCGGTCACTTGGTCGCTGCAATTAAGAGAGGGAAGAAAACACTCAGCATGATACTCTTGCAAGTTTAGAGTGGTTTTTAATTTGTCTAAACAGGATGGCTCCCACTGTCTCTCGAATCCCTCCTCAAAACCAAAAAGGAAGAATTAGTCAGGATCAATCTCACCATACAATTCTTGCTTAACCGTTCAGCCAGGCCAGTGTCGGTACTTCGAGGGAGGTTTTCCAACGCTTTCGCGAAGTTCCTTAATTAAATAACCTCTTTTCCCTGGGGGCGTAGCCCCGCTAACACCTTTCTAGACACCTTCTAGGTTTATAGCATTGATCGTTTAGTGAGAAATTTCCCGAGGAGTAGCATATACTCACAGTAGGATCGGGATCCAAATATCATCGTGTGACGAAACGAAAGGAATCCTACCAGGATCATCACACTCCAAATGGTATGCAACACTAGCAAGTTTCAGTACTTTTGAAACTCCCGATGTGGATTTTTGCCCCATGCTCTTATGACCTTGACTAAGGCCAACAAATCATAACTCACATGTCAAGTTCTACCCGTCGTTGTCCAGGTTGATTTGAACCCACCCGTATATACCCTTGACTATGGCCAACAAAGTAATACGACTGTCCCAAACCAACGCATTTTATCTATGCAACATATGAATACCCACCAGCTACCAAACACTGTGCCTTGACTAAGGCCAACAAACACAGCTTGAATACTGTTGATTATTCATATGAAACGACGGAGGGCTACGGATGGTTTTGGCGAAACCTTGAACGTAGTGAACTTGATATAATCGAAGGAACGAAATAGCTTTTAAAAGGAGTGGCTCATGCTCCGCATTTAAAAGTTAGTTTTGAAAAGAACCGAGTGGTTTTCAAAGTGTTCCAACGACTTGTACTTGGTTTATTTTCTTGCATCAGTTCTTTTAATGCGTGTTATTCTTGCTTTAGTTCTTTTAATGCGTCCCATCATTTAATCCTACCATTGCAGAAAACAACCAAAATATGACGTACGCTTATGCCATTCGCATTCGCCACGGGGCCCCGTCATTACCCGTTAGGTTACTTAACTAACGACAGAGCGGGGGCTGGGCTAGCGCGGCTGTAAAACATAAGCAACGCCTAAATAATATCATATATAGATATATACTGCAATGATAGCCATTTCAGATCACAGATGAATACATTGGATATACTAGGAATCCGCAATTCGTACGAGCCTGTAACGAAAAGCAAATTACACGGTCGCGGTGAATAGCCAATACCCCACCCAAGACCCCTACGGGTGCGGCAAACTACCCGCCAAGTACCCAAAGCGAAGCAACCTCCCTCAACTCCGTGAGTAGGCCACTCGGCCCTTCGGCATACCCGGTAGTTTGTGCACCCCCTCCATGGGTCTATCCTAGGAGCAAAAACAGTAAAAAGAAATTATACAATGACGGCTACAACCCCGACCCGGTTGTGCGGCCATACAAATAATTATTACATCAATTTACAAATTTACATGAATTGAAAGAAAAGAAAACTCTCGTCTCACAACCCCCGGCTATTCACCCGCGACAATCCAATGAATTCATATACACATTCCGATAACATTACAGATCACAGATTTGTATAACCCCCACTAATCGACATATAGCGATTAGCAGACGTTCAATACAAATATCACATCACAGAAAAACCCCGTCAGATTAAGTCTTTTAGAAGTTCAATCAAAAATACGGATTTTCTGGCCCCAAACACAAAATTTTCGTTCTGGAAAATCTGGGCAGAAAATAAATATTCCAAAAATTCCAAAACAGACCCAGAAGCACTTTGCAAGCAAATTTTTCCCCGACCGAGTTAATTCGGCCGCGGAACCGCGGCGGGAGCATGCTCCCGCCGCGTTTCCGCGGCTCATTGATCGATTCATGGGACGAAATTTCTTGGGTGTACACAAAAAAGCCTGAGCCGATTTTTAAGATAAAATTTATCAATTTTTGAACAGAAAAAAAATCGGCAGAAACTTATCATTTCGGGTTCGTCTTGCGACTTTTTCTTTTATCGATCTTCTAGCTACTTTGCCAACATGTTAGATAGAGTTTCACTAAGCTCTGATACCACTGTAAGTCCATGCTACCTCTCCCTGTACTTTCGGGCATGCGGAATTTGGTGAAAAACGATTTTCTTAGAGGTGGTAACATGGACTCAAAACCGGATCTTTGTTAAACATCTAACTAACGACCTAACTACGAGTTGCTAACTACTCGGTTAGGGGGTTATACCTTTCTTTTTCTCGAACTCCTTCATCTTCAAGCTTCGATGGTCGTCCGAATCGGCTTCTCCCCGTCGTCTCCTTGTGCCGAAGATAGATCCACCTGAAAGCTTCAACATTTGGCTCCTTCTTCGAACTTTGAAGAAACTAGTTCACTCGGTTTGCTAAACCTTATGAACTAGAGTGAGTCGATAAGAGTTTGTATGGGATTTTATCTATAATTCTTGGTTCTCAACTCATGAGACAAGTGAACCATAGTGTCAAGAGAGGGAAAGCAAGAGGAGGAGATGAGAGCTCAAGAACAAGAGAGAGAATGAGCATGAAAGAATGAGAGAAGACTTTTCTCATTTGGCTCTCATAATCCAAAACAATCATAACACCTCATATCAATCAAGTATTATGTGATGGTTTAAGCAACCATAACCATATCATTTCATGCACTCATTTTGCACAAAAGAGGAAGCAAGCAAAAGTCTTTGCCATGAAATGATAGCTATCGTTATCATGATGGTCAACTAGTCAAGCCTAGTCAACCGGTCAACAAAGTCAACAAGTCAACAAAAGTCAACAAGTCAACAAAGTCAATCCCTCAACAACCATGTCACCATAATACTTAATTAATATAATTGTTAATCACATATCATATTCTCATTAGGGTTGAGCAAAAAGTCAATAGTCAACTGTCAACGGTCAACAACCCTAATGAGAATCCTCTGCCTCTGTCTCTCCGTCAACTGTGCATACACACCCGCATCCGTGTTCCAAGGAACACGAATGCATACTGGATAAAATCAATCCCAAAAGGTACACTAGGATCTGGCTTAAAACAAAGCCCGCTAGTGTGAACTGTCCGGACACTGTACGTGCACAAGTGCACGGATGTGACCAAACCCTGTCGCAAAACCATGCGACCTGTCGCAAAACCATGCGACCTGTCGCAAAACTATGCGACCTCTAATCTTTTGCCTAAAGGCGAATAGCTTTGTGTGTGGGACTCTAAAGACTCGACACTACGCTGGCAGTGGGTTTAACCACAGACCGCAAGCGGCACTAGCTGTGCGTAACGGTCCCCAGGTAGATGCCGACAAGAAGACTGACGAGGCGAAACCCATCTGAACTCCTACTGAGCCTGAATGTGACATTCTCCGTACAGTCCGGTCTGTTCGTCTGATACATCGCATGGCGGGCCTAGGGGGCGGTAAACGTCAGTCCCCCAATAGCGGTACAAGTCGTGTCGGAGTGAAGCCCAAAACACCCCGAGATAACACTGGAAGCCTACCAGTATATCTCGTTTGCCCTGACCAGGGACTACTCGTGTAATGGCTCTCCTAGACACAGCGCGATGTCAACCCCCAATACCGGGAGAGACGAATCCTGTCTAACCGTCACTGCCTCCAAGTGCTTCGGGACTGCACCCAACTACCACCTGTTTGCACGACTCCTTTGAGCCGTGGTAGGGTAGTAATCAAAGTACAGTGGGAACACACTCGAGGCGAAGTGACAGTGTCAAGTCAGCGGACTAAGCTGTACTCATGTCACCTGGGAACTGATAACTGACGATAGGCATAATACCAACTAGTCAGTTCCCGACGAGTCCTATCCAGTGTACTCGTAACCCAACGAGCACCCGCATACTATCTCAAGTACGACGTACCAACGGCTGTGGGACAGACCGTCTCCCACACTGGGATGAGAAGCGCATGCGCTAGTCTACTCCGGAGTATCGATGCCCGGTCTCGATAGTCCTGCGACCAGGGACCTGCATAAGGATGTGCTTATAGATTACCCAGCCCCACTAGTGTGACTGCCATCACAACGCTGGTAATCAAGCAAAGATCCTGAGGTCTCCACTAATGTGTATAGGCGATATACTAAAATAAACACATGTACACATTGAAGTAGAAACAAACCAAGTAGCATACTACCATTTTGAGCAAGATTGTCAATACAAGGTGAATATCCCAAGCTTCCATTAAGTAATATACATACTAGTATGATACAGTAATGGCTTCTAGGGCATATACACTAACATCAGAGCTACTAGGCATTGGATGTCGACCTATGGGGGGTTCTCACTGTGTGACAGTGTGGCGAAGCATAGGCTCTTACCCCCAGGGTGTCCCGAGACCGGAAGGTGTTCCGGCGGGTTGTAGTCCTCGCGAGGGGGCATGCGTAAAAAGTAGCGGCTGAAGGACCCGTTGGTGCCACGGCGCCCCTATTGGATGGGGTGGCTGCCTAACCTACAGGGTTACTTCATTAGGATAGACCCAAGGAGGGGAGCACAAGTAACCGGGTTCTTGGGTCCAGTGGGAGACCATCTCGAGGAGTCGAGTCCGGGTCTCTTAACCCTAGAATTGGTAGGGTTGCTTGCCGCTCTCATAGGGGTCTAGGGGTGTGGGATTGGCTATTCATCACGACCGTGGAATCCGTGTTTTATACTGGCTCGTATTAAAAACACGAACGTCCTAGTATATCCAATATTTCATATGATATTTTCTGCTGCGTTATCTGTGATGTGATCATGTGATATGTTCAGATAGATATTATATATATAGTATATATGATATATTATATAGATGTTGCTTATGTTTTACACCCGCGCTAGCCCTGCCTCGCTCTGGCGTTAGTCACCTAACCTAACGGTGCAGACGGGACATCGAGGCGAATGCGGATGGCATAAGCGTACGTTATATTTATCTGTGATGTTTAGGTGGACTTAAATGATGGGACATTCATTAATAAGATTAATGAAAGAAAATAAACCTAATTGATGTTGTGGAATCGAATTTCAAAATAAAAACAGGTAGCTACAGTTCTTGCTTTGCTTCGCGGTGTTCCTTGTAGAACATCCTGCACCTTATTCGATGAGGAAAGGACCGAGATCCCTTCACCGGGAGTGACTCCTTTAGCAATAACTGGCAGATGCTACACACTCAGTTTGTCTTTTGATTGCTTCTATAGTTTCTTCTTTGCACAGTGATATATATGATATATCCCGCACCTCATTCGACGAGGAAAGGGCCGACGATCCCTTCACCGTGAGTGACCCCTTTAGCAAAACTAGAAAAGCTTCAAAAACACTCCATTTAAAAACCATTTGATTCCGCAACGAGATCAAGTTCAAAGCGTTAAAGGTTTTCTTAAAAACCATCCGCAACCCTCCGTCATTTTAGCAAGTAGAGTACTTAGTATTCGTGCTGTGTTTGTTGACCTTAGTTAAGGCACAGTGTACGGTAGCTAAGTGATGTCTTCCTACACCGCATATGATGCGATTAGTTAGGACAGTCGCGTGACTTTGTTGACCTTGGTTAAGGATCATGTGGGTGGGTCTAATTAATCACGAAATGACGGGTAGAACTTGACTAGTACATATGATTTGTTGACCATAGTTAAGGTCATAAGTGCTAGGGGTAAAAACCATTATCGGGAGTTTCAAGTGTTGAAACTTG
Organism: Agapanthus africanus; assembly: GCA_030015575.1. Lineage (NCBI taxonomy): Eukaryota > Viridiplantae > Streptophyta > Magnoliopsida > Asparagales > Amaryllidaceae > Agapanthus > Agapanthus africanus. Next base: position 307,384,261 of record CM057350.1, read on the forward strand.
CAATGAGATTGCGTACCTTCTATATGATAGTTGGATCCCGATACCCACTGCGAGTAATTGTTACTCCTGGAGAGTTTTGCACTTTAAAATTAGCCGATCAAGTAGGTGTCTAGAAAGGTGTCAATGGGGTTACGCCTCTGGGAAAACGACGTTTACTGTAATTAGGTCCGTGCGAAAGCACGGGGAACCTCCCTCAAAGTACCAACACTGGCCTGGCTGAAAGATTGGCGAATTTGTAAAGTGTAATTAATCCCGGCTAGTCTTTCCTGTTAAGGTTTGAAGGAGGATTTGATAAAAACAGTGGGAGCCATCCTGATTAGATAAAATATATAACCAATCTAATCTTGCAAGAGCGCACGCAGAGTGTTTTCTTCTATCTCTCTCCAGGTAGCGACCATATCATGCCTTAATGAAGATAAAGGTGAATCCCTGGAAAGGTTCCAGAGTGATAAGGACGACTGAATGTCAGTCGCATGCATTGTCTTTACCCTCAGTAGAGGGACGGTATGTTGGAAGAGTTCCAAGCTAGATACCATGGCAAACTAGACGATAAAGGCTGGTAACATCGCTATTAAAGATACTACCAAAGAGGAAGTTTGGGTGTATATTTGTTCATAAGATGAACTAGGTTCCTACCATTGTATGAGAATGGAAGTGTGGCTTTGGCCAAAGAACCATGGTCCCATCAGTGACCCAGACATATTCTGAGGCAGCATCACCTGATCATGGAGATAGATGATCTCTTGGGTGATCGAGGTTAGGAGAGTACACTCAGAGGACAACACGGCGGATCCACTCACAAAGGCTTTTTCCCAGAGAGAGACTTATATGGGATGGTTGAGTATGTGATACTGCAACCACTGCTACAGATGGACCTAGTGCAAGTGGGAGATTGTTAGTTATATGTATGCCCTAGAGGCCATTACTGTGCATTGGATGTATATTGTAATGGATGGTGGGACATATATAGGTAGGACTTTCTTGCTCGACATGATAGTACGCTATCTGTTTGCTCTTTATCTTAACATGTATACTTTCTATCTCTCTGTTACATGTTGATAAAGCCCTTAGGATGAGTACTCGACTTCCAGGACTTTGATGTAAATCATACTAGTGGGGCCTGGGTAGTCCATGAGTACATCCTTCAATGTTCCTAGTCGTGGGAATATCGAGACGGGGCATCGATATTCCAGAGTTGACTAGCGTATATCTTCTCGACCCATGTGATGGGCGATGGATGATCCCATATCCATTGGTGTTTGACATCAGAGATGGTATGCGGGTGCTCAGTGGAGACTGGGTACACTGAACAGACTCGCCGAGAACTCCCAGATGGTATTATACCTCACGTCAGATGGCAGTTCTTTGGTGACACTGGTACAGCTTAGTCTGTTGACCCGAGATCGTCATAGAGTTTTGTGTGTCTCCCACTGTGCTTTGATTTCCACCCTATCACGGCTCTACTGAGTCGTGCAAACAGGTGGTTTTTGGGTACAGTCCCGATTCACATAGAGCCAATGAACGATAGGAGGGGATTCATCTCTCCGGGTATAGGGGGTTGATGTTGCGCTATGCTCGACTGGCCGGTAAGTCCACGTTGCTCATCTCGGTTCTTACGGGGAGGCGGAAACGGCGAAAAACAATGATTTTGGTGCAAGGCAACATGGACTAAAAGTCGGGATCTTTGCTAAACTAGAAACTAGTAAACACTTAGAGGTTTTAACTACTATGCTTGTAGAAAGTATACCTCACGGAACCGGTCCTTCGGGTCTTCATTCCACTGTCCTGCTCGTCCATCCAAGCTCCAAGCGTCGATCCAGACCTTGGGCACCTCCGCGGCCTTCTTGAGTCGAAGACGATCCACCCGAGAGATGTACACCGAGCTCCACCTCAAGCCGAGGCAACTAGGGCAATGTGATTGCTAGTCAAGAAGCCCTAGAATGTATAGAGGAGATGTATGGATGTATTTGTCTTTGTGGGATCTTTTTCTCTCAACACATGAGATCAAAAGATAAGATCAAGAGGAGGAAGAAGAAGGAGAAAGCTTAGCAACCATGGAGCTTTTCTTTTCTTCTCATTTCAAGAGAGAGAATGAGAAGAGAATAATGAAAAGGATTAAGCCAAATGAAATGAACCATGGTTGCAATAATACACAAAAATCATCATTACTAATCCTATCATGAAAGAGTTGATAGCACATTGAATTGACCATTATCATAACTCAAGAATTAAAAAGAAAATAAAAGAAGAGTGTAGATCCCTCGTGAAGGTCAATGGTCAACACGGTCAACGGGTCAACAAAGTCAAGAGAGGTCTAGGTGGTCAAATGGTCAATGCAATTAGCCATCACAAATCTATCACTAAAAGGATTAGTAAACAATGTCTCCGGCTCATAACGGTTTTGACCAAACGAACTGTCAAAACCCTAATGAGTGTGCCACATTACGGTTTTGGCCGAACCAACTGCCAAAACCCTAATGGGGCACCTCCTCCTTCATCGCTCCTCAAAACTGTGCATACACACCCGCATCCGCATTCCGTAGAATGCGAATGCACAGAAGACAAATCAAATCCATCTGTGCAATACTAGGATCTGGCTTAAACCAAAGCCCACTAGTATTGCCTGCCCGAACAGCATACGTACATAAGTGCACATAAGTGATCGTAGCCCTGCCGTAAAACCATACGGCCTCTACAAGTTTAGCTCAGTGCAGGGAAACTCTCTATGTGGGGCTCTAAAGACTCGACACTACGCTGGCAGTGGGTTTAACCACAGACCGGAAGCGGCACTAGCTGTACGTAACGGTCCCCAGGTAGATGTCGATAAGAAGACCGATGAGGTAAACCCATCCGAACTCCTACTGAGCCTGTATGTGACAATCTCCGTACAGTTCGGTCTGTTCGTCTGATATATCGCATGGTGGGCCTAGGGGGGCGGTGAACGTCAGTCCCCTAATAGCGGTACAAGTCGTGTCGGAGTGTAGCCCAGAACACCCTGAGATAACACTGGAAACCTACCAGTATATCTCGCTTGCCCTGACCAGGGACTACTTGTGTAATGGCTCTCCTAGACACAGCGCGATGTCAACCCCCAATACCGGGAGAGACGAATCCTGTCTAACCGTCACTGCCTCCAAGTGCTTCTGGACTGCACCCAACTACTACCTGTTTGCACGACTCCTTTGAGCCGTGGTAGGGTACTAATCTAAGTACAGTGGGAACACACTCGAGGCAAAGTGACAGTGTCAAGTCAGCGGACTAAGCTGTACTCATGTCACCTGGGAACTGATAACTGACGATAGGTATAATACCAACCAACAGTTCCCGACGAGTCCTGTCCAGTGTACTCGTAACCTAACGAGCACCCGCATACTATCTCAAGCACGACGTACTGACGGCTGTGGGACAGACCGTCTCCCCCGCTGGGATGAGAAGCCCATACGCTAGTCTACTCCGGAGTATCGATGCCCTGTCTTGATAGTCCTACGACTGGGGACCTGTATAAGGATGTGCTTATGGATTACCCAGCCCCCACGAGTGTGAGCGCCATCACAACGCTGGTAATCAAGCAAAGATCCTTAAGGCTCTACTAACATGTATATAAGCGATATGCTAAAAGAAACACATGCACATATTGAAGTAGAGACAAACCAAGTAGCATACTACCATTTTGAGCAAGATTGTCTATACAACTGGGAATATCCTAAGCTTCCATTAAGTAATATACAATCTAGTATGATACAGTAATGGCCTCTAGGGCATATACACTAACAATCTCCCACTTGCACTAAGGCCATGTACTGGCGTATCGAAGACCTATCATCTCGATCAGCCGCTCGAACTGAGTCTGGGGTAGGGGCCTTCGTGAGTGGATCTGCAGTGTTGTTCTCCGTATTTACACTCTTCACCTCGATCTCCTGGCAATCTATGATCTCCCTGATCAGGTGGTACCGCCTCAAAATGTGCCTGGACTTTTGATGGGACCTGGGTTACTTCGCTAATGTACTCCGTGAGGAACCACCTGAAGCTTCCATAAGCTCCGTGAGGAACTTCTTCATCCAGACAGCTTCCTTTGCGGCATCGCAAGCAGCTATGTACTCCGCTTCCATAGTTAAGTCTGCAACGGTCTCCTGCTTGGAACTCTTCCAGCAAACCGCCCCTCCATTGAGGGTAAAGACATAACTCGACATGGACTTGGAGTCATCCTTGTCACTCTGGAAGCTGGAGTCAGCAAAGGCCTCGAGCTGGAGGTCTTTTCCGCCATACACCAAGAACATCTCCTTAGCCCTTCTCAGGTACTTGAGGATGTTCTTTACCGCTATCCAGTGCTTCTCCCCTGGGTTCGACTGATACCGGCTTACAATGCTCAAAGCGTATGCTACATCTGGTCCGGTACATAACATCGCATACATTATAGAGCCTACCGCAGAAGCGTAGGGTATAATAGACATGCGATCCCTTTCCAAATCAGTCTTGGGAGACATCTCTTTGGAGAGGGTGATCCCGTGACAAGCCGGTAAATTACCGCGCTTGGAATCTTCCATACTGAACCTTTTCAGTATGGTGTCGATGTACCTTGACTGTGAAAGTCCCAACATCCTCTTAGATCAATCACGATAGATCTGGATCCCCAGAATGTAGTTGGCATCGCCCAGGTCCTTCATGGAGAACCTCTGTGACAAGAATCTTTTGACTGACTGTAGCATAGGAATATCATTTCCTATTAAGAGTATGTCATCCACGTACAAGATGAGGAATACCACAGTTCTCCCTACAATCTTACTGTAAATGCATGGTTCATCTGGGTTTTTGATGAAGTCGAATTCTTTGACAGTATCATCAAAGTAGATGTTCCAACTCCGCGATGCCTGCTTATGTCCATAGATGGACTTTATCAACTTGCACACTTTACCGCTGCTCCCACTCTGAATGAATCCTTCTGGCAGATCCATATAGACGCACTCTTCCAAATTTCCATTTAGGAAAGCCGTCTTTACGTCCATCTGCCAGATTTCGTAATCGTGGAAGGCAGCAATGGCAAGAAGGATCCGAATGGATTTCAGCATAGCCACTGGAGAAAAGGTCTCATCATAGTCCAAACCAGGTGTTTGACGAAAACCCTTTGCAACAAGCCTAGCTTTATAGGTCTCAACCTGCCCATCTACACCAATCTTCTTTCTGAAGATCCATTTGCAGCCTACGGGTTTTACCCCTTCTGGAGCAAAGTCCAAAGTCCAAACCTTGTTGGTGTACATGGACTCCATCTCGGCCCGCATTGCATCCAACCATTTTACCGAGTCGCCGCTCTGAATGGCTTGCTGGAAGCTAGTAGGCTCACCATAATTCATAGTGCAATCATCTCTATCCCCGTCTATGAGTAAACCGTAGTATCACTCAGGCGGATGAGACTGCCTACTACTCCTGCGGAGTGGCGTAGGAATGTCCTGTTCTTTCGAACCCTCTGGTTCTACTAAGCTTTCAGTAATAGTTCGTGGTTCTGGAATTTCTTCCAGTTCTATTGCGCTCCCACTTATCTGATTTTCCAAAAACTCAGTTTCCAAGAAGCGGGCATGGCGAGAAACAAAAACCTTTTGTTCCTCTGCGTAATAGAAAAGATACCCGTTGGAGTTCTTTGGGTATCCCACAAACTTACACTGTACCGAAAGTGCCACGAGCTTGTCCGCATGCTGCTTTTTTACAAAAGCTGGACATCCCCATGTCTTAAAGTGTTTAAGACTGGGTTTCTTCCTACTCCACATCTGATATGGTGTGGTAGGCACTGACTTAGTAGGAACTTGGTTCAAAAGATATGCAGCTGTTTCTAGTGCATAACTCCAGAAGGATCGCGGCAACTCAGCCTTACTCATCATGGAACGAACCAATCCAATAGGGTTCGATTCCTCCTTTCCGATACACCGTTGTGTTGTGGTGTGTATGGAGGAGTAAGCTGAGAGGGCATTCCATTCTCTTTTAAGAAGCCCAGAAACTCGGCACTCAAGTATTCACCACCTCGATAAGATCTCAGTGTCTTGATACTTTTGCCTGTTTGTTTTTCAACTTCATTCTTGTATTCCTGAAATTTCTCAAAGGCCTCGGATTTGTGCTTCATTAAGAAGACATGCCCATACCTAGAGAAATCATCTGTGAAAGTAATGAAGTATGAATAACCACTTCGCGCATGTATAGACATTGGACCACACACATCACTGTGGATGAGTCCCAAGAGCTCGCTCGCTCTTTCTCCGTGTCCAGTGAACGGAGTCTTTGTCATCTTTCCCATGATACAAGATTCACAAGTGGCATAAGACTGGTACTTGAACGGATCCAAGTATCCTTCTTTATGTAACTTTGTCAACCGTGTCTCATTAATGTTACCCAGTCTACAATGCCATAAGAAAGCCTGATTTGTTTCCGGAGACTTTCTTTTAAATGTGTTCTGGACACTGAAGACCTGAGCTTGATTCAAAGCGTATATACCGTATTTTAATGTACCTGACCCAATCAGTACTTGATTTAGGTGGATGTTTACTACATCGCTTACAAAAGTAAAATCATATCCTTCCTTAGAAAGTAAGGATACAGATATGATGTTACAAGTCGCACCTGGTACATAAAAACAGTCACGCAGAATCAAATATCTGCCCAGTTGTCAGTCCTAGATGATATTCCCCTACGGATTCAGCATACATTCTCATTCCGTTAGCAACCCTGAGAGTCATATCACCTTTCCTGATAACCCTATGGTTTCTCAGAGCCTGTAACGAATTACAGATATGAGATCCTGATCCGGTATCGAATACCCAGGAAGTAGGGTTAACTGACATACAGTTCTCTATTACAAACACACCCGAAGCCGAAGCCACAACATGATTCGAATTCTGGCTACTGGCTTTGCAAGCCCTGCAATCCTTCTGCCCATGTTCATTCCCGTAACAATAGGAACATCCCTCTTTTACTACATCCATTCCCAAAACTTCTGCCCTTCCCTTTCTTTCTACTTCCCTGGTTTCCTTCAGGGTAGTAGGTAGAGACTGTTGAACCAAGTCAGCATTTGACCCGTTCTTCAACGTGGTCTTCAGGTCCGTGAGCTCGAAAGAGCTGGTCTCTGCAAGGACGTTGCCCCATACAAATGACCCGATAGCCAACCTTGCTGGAAGCAATTCGTTCGAGCTCTCATATCTTGCGATACGGGATTGCTCTCCATATGAATCTTTGTTATGGAGGAAGATAGAAACTGAGTCCATCTTCTCGTGCCGCCTCTGGTATATACCATCAACTGAGGCTAACATGAGGCACTTGGCTTTCGCACATTCTTCTTCCGATGTCCTACGGATATTAATATCCGTGATAGGGGAAACTGGACCTGAGACGGCAGTGGTTGGATCAGTCAAGAGGTGTCCCAGCTTGTTGTTGGAGATAGTGCCCTCAGAGTCAATTATTGGATCACAGGCGCGTGATTGCAATGATTGAGGGAGGACCTATCCAGGTACGACAGTCTCACTCGAGATGATAGTATGCTATCTGGTTTACCTTTATCATCGTGTACTGCTTTAGGTGACCTGACAGGTCGCTATTGCACGTTGATAGAGCCCCTAGGATTCTTGCTTGACTACCAGCAGTATGAGGGCGATCATATACGTGAGAGCTGGATTCTATAAGCACATCCTTAAAAGGTCCCTAGTCGTGGGAGTTTCGAGACAGGGCATCGATTCTCCAGAGTAGACTAGTGTATACAGTCGAGACCCCGACGAGGGGCGGTGGCCGGTCTCACAAGCCACTGGTGTCAGTTGGTTCACCTAAGATGTATACAGGTGCTCATTGGGTTATGAGTACACCGGACAGGACTCGCCGGAAACATGCTAGTTGGTCTTATACCTGACGTCAGATAGCAGTTCCCTGGTGACATGTGTACAGGTTAGTTCATCGACCTGGGGATCGTCATTTGTCTCGTGTGAGTTCCCACTGTGCTTTGATTACTACCCTACCACGGCTCAAAGGAGTCGTGCAAACAGGTTTTAGTTGGGTACAGTCCCGAGCCACATGGAGGCAGTGAGCGGATCTTCGGGGGTTCGTCTCTCCCGGTATTGGGGGTGAGGTCGCGCTGTGTCTAGGAGAGCCATTACACAAAGTCCTTGGCCAAGGCAGGAGATTTACTGGTAGGTATTCCAGTAGTATCTCAGGGTGTTCTGGGCTACACTCCGACACGACTTGTACCGCTTTTGGGGGTCTGACTTTTACCAACCCCCTAAGCCCGACATGCGATGCTCATAGACGAACGGACCGGACTGTACGGATATTGTCACTGACAGGCTCAGTAGGGTGTCAGGATGAGTTCGCTCATCGACGTCCCTTTTAGTCAATAGCTGGTGGCCCGTTACGTATTGGCTTATACCTCTGACGTGCTAGTGGTTTAATTCACAGCCATAGTATTGACGAGTCTTTAGAGTCCACCACTCATTCTGTTACTCAAGCTTTCGGGCGAAACGCTGTAGAGGCCGTATAGAGATATGGCAGGGTTCGATCAGATACGTGCGGTATTGCACGGATCGTGATCGGACGGATTTTACTAGCCGGCTTTGGCTTAAGCCGGATTCTAGTTTTAGATAGTGTAGATTTTGTCTCTTTACATTTGTATTTCGGTCGAAATACAAATGCGGGTGTGTATGCACAGTATCGGGGTTTTCCTGTAATTTATTATGGGACCAGTTTTCTGGGGTTGCCAGTTTGCATTCCGTTCCGGCCGGTTTTCTCTTTTTCCTTCCCGGTCGGACTTTTCGTTGGAGGGTGTTAATTGCAAGTTTGCAATTAACATTTTGTTGAGGGGGTTTCTTGCAAAAGGATTGATTTTGGTATCTTCCCTCCATCACTTGCATTAAATAAGGTAAGGATGGGTATGGGTTTTGGTTGTGCTTTTGTGTTGGATAAATGGGCCGGCCACTGTTGGGTATGGAGTGATGATTATTGCATAGTGGATTAATTTTCCTTTGTATGGAATGAATGTTTAATGAGTGTGCTGGAATGTTTTTCCTTCATGATGAATTTCGTGGGCCCCCTCTTTGTGTGTGTGTGTGCAGTGAAGACATTTTCTTTTCTTTGGTATTAATTCCTACACACATTCTTTCAAGTGAGTGCTTGCTTCATGACTTTCCAGTGAGCCTTTTTCTTCATTTGGCCGAGTTCATTTTCATGCATGCTCCATTTCTCCATCAAGCATCCATGAAATTCTAGTGCAAAATTCCTCCAACCATGGCAACCTCATAACCCCAAAAGAGACAAGCTTCTACACTATTCTACAGCAAATCTTGGACGCGTCGGCCAGCCAACTTCGCGCCCGAGTTGCCTCGGTATTGAGGTGGGAGCCCGTAAAAGATACAGGCGATGTGGTGCCCTTCCGGCGAGGAGGCGACGACCGGAGTTTCCGCAGGAGATCGGGACGACGACGAGAAGACCGGAGGACTCGGATCACTCGGTATATCTCTTCCCCATCTTGTAGTTAGCTAGATCTAGTTTAATGGCCCGATCCGGGATTTAGTGCGCGGTGGTGCCGGTTTGCTAAGTTCGCAAAATTAAAGTTTATCACCGTTTCCGCATTTGGCCGTCGGTTTGACGGCCGGGACGCCGCCGTGCACTTACAGTGGTATCAGAGCCACGCCATTAACTTAGTCTAGCTTGGTGTAATGTGTTTTCATTTCCGATCGATCAAAAATCCCAAAACCCGTGTTTTCACTTACAATAGTTTTCTGTCGAAAATTTTTTAAGTCCAAAAATTTTTCAGGTTGTATAAAACTAGTGTACTGGAAGATCTTAGAGTTCTGGAAAAATTCGAGACACTGATCTCTTCAGGGGAGCGCGGAACCGCGGCAAAACCCTATTTGTTGCCGCGGTTCCGCCGCAGTATGGAGGATTCAGTGGGTCGGGTTTTTACAGTGGGCTTCTGGGGTGATTTTAGGGGTTTTGGAATGTTAATATTGGGCCCAGAATTTCTTGATGTGCTACTGTAGTACTTTGGGGCCCACTTGTTAAAATTTGATCGATCGGATATTTTAAACACATTTTTCACAGTATTTACATTATATCTGCGACCGTGAATGTCACTCGATCGGTAAATCCGGTCTAACTGCTATAGCCCGGTTAGACGGATTTGCGAACGTGACTTTCACGTTGATGTTCTGTGTTTTTACTGTGATGTTGCGGATCGGTCGTGGGGATAGCCTGGATGCAATGCTAGTACTGTGTTGTTGTATTATGTACATTTGATATTGCGGGGCGAGCGTCCGACATGTGGACTGCCGTCACTGCCTGTTTGTATTATTCTTTTGGGGCACGACCTGGTTGCGGTCGATGTACCCGTTGTATGTAAATTTTACTTTCTGTACTAGGATTGCCCCGCGGAGGGGTGTACGGATAGCCGGGTTCTAGAACGCAACAAGCCCGCATCTCATGGCATTAGGACGGAAGGGGCTTCACTCTAGAATTGGCGGGCTATTCGCCACACTCGTAGGGGGTACAGGTTGACCCAGGAGGGGTGCCCAAGTTACCGGATTCCGTGAAGTGCTGGGTGGTCCATTCACGGCGCTTGTAACACCTTAGGATAAGGGTTAGTGAATAATAATATTTAAATAATGGTTTTTAATAAAAAGTTTACCAAATTGTGTTTTAAATATTTTTCCTAGTTTAATAAATATTTTTCCAAAATTTTATTAGGCTTGCACAAACATGTGCATGTAAACTAGGGTTTTTAAATTTAGTAAATACCATAATCATTAACCATGGTGGGTTAATTATAGGATTAAGTCTTTTGGGTTTTAAGTGGGTTTTATTAGTTGATAAGTAGTCACTTTAGTTGAATTTGAATTGAGAGTGTTGACTTGTGTGTGAGAGAGAGAGTGCATCATGGCTTTAGGCCATGCTTGCATTAAATGAGGAGAGAGAGAGAGGAGGGTTGACATTGGGTGATGATTTCTTTCTCTCAACTCTTTTGCTATTCTCTCAAACTCTCACACTCACCCAACACACCCACACACTTACCTCTTTCCCCAGCTCCAGAACCAGCAACTGAAGCAGCAGCAGAAGCAACTGAAGCAGCAGCAGCAGGCATACAGCAACAGCAACAGCAGCACAGTGAGCAGCAGCAGCTCCAGCACCAAGTGCAGCCCCTTCTCTTCACTTCTTCACCTTCCTGCAGCTCCCTAGGGTTAAGTATGAGGTATACTTCCTAACTTGCTTCCCTAGTTTGCTTGGTTGTGTAGATTTGCATCGGTTAGTGGATTTTAGTGCGTTTTAGTGCGATATGGGGTGTTTAGAGGGAACTTTGTGCTAAGGTGATGTGTTAGGGTTTCAGTAGCTTCTTAGTGAGTTAGTGAGACCATTGTAACCTAGTTCAACCCCAATTACACTAAAATACCACCAGTTTCACTAATTGTTGCAATATGTCGTATTTGTGCAATTTGAGCTTTTCTGGATCTGCTTTTGACCCGATGAGATCTGAATGAAATTGAGCAGACTGTAGTATAATGGAGTAGTGCTGATACCACAGGTGAACCCCGACCCCCATACTGCTACAGTGGGCCGCCGATTTCCTCATTCTGGCCGCAATTTGCGGCCAGATGGGTAGGGATTTGGGTGTTGTTTGGTCCATTGGGTGTCTGCTAATGTGTGTAGTATTGTGATATATATATTTTTGTAAGTTTAGTTCTGTAAAAAAATCTGGGACCAAATACCTATTTTGCCGTTTTTCTAAACCTTCGCGACACGCGTGATACGTGAGTAGGTTTGGGTTTCTGCGTATCGTGGCGTGTCGGGGTAGTTTCTTGGCGCGTGATCACACGTTTTAGTGTATCGCGCACCACGCGCGATTGGTTTGCGACACGAGAGTCTAGTTGGACCGTAATGTCGCGTTTTTATGAAATGAGCTTATGTGTGATATATGTTATGTGATTCTAGGTTCGCAGGCCAGTGAGACGGACGCTGCGAAGAAGGGCAAGCAAGTTGTTGGATACGCTTAGCGCGGGATTTCGGTGAGTAGATTTCACATCTACGGGGATATCGCCCGCATGGCGTTATGCGTCAGGGCTGATAGGACCTTATTGTTATCTATTGCATATACCATACCATGGATTGTCATCACATATTGAATTCCCTGCCATCTTTATATATTGCTTAGAACTGATAGAACTGCCATGATCATACTGTTGTATATTGTTGTAGCTCATCTATACATGACATGACTTGGATTTCATACTTGATACCTATATCACATTGGATCATTGCATTGTAGCTCATTTTTATGTGACATGACTTGATATACATATTTGATGCACATATCACATCACAATTACTTGTATTATTGGTTGAGATTTCATGTGATTTCTGGATTTAGGAACCGTGGCCTTTTCAAATAAGTAATCATTTAAAAACCCGGTTCCCTTGATATGATATTTAGGGGCGCCGCCCCGTGTTTTCTCGGTGCTAGAGGCATGTACTGAGAGAGGGCTGACCCGGACTGACGGATGCCCGATGGATTGAGAGAGGGCTGACCCGGAGTGACGGATGCCCGATGTATTGAGAGAGGGATGACCCGGACTGACGGATTCCCGATATATACTTTGAGAGAGGGCTGACCCCGAATGACGGATGCCCGATACAGGATGTTTTGCGTGTCGATGCTAGACACGAGTATTTATGATATTTGGGTGCCGATGTTGGGCACTCGGGATCCTCAGGGATATACAGGATATGAGGGCCGATGGAGTACCGGCGTTTGGGATGTTGGGATTTGTGGTGCATACATACATATGTAGTCCACCTCGATACTTCATGTAGATACTGTATTCCCATGCTCAGCATTCATTATCACATCTCATCCTGTAGTTATATCACCTGATAGAGGACTTGCATTATTATTATGCATACTGCTTACCTCGCATTGATATCATCTGCTGGCATTTGTTAGAGTAGCGCTGTACGTGCATGCTCGCGATTACCTTTATATGTTATCTCTATTCACGAGTTGGCAACTCACCCCCGTTGTGCCACAGTATTTGCAGGTTGCCCTTGGGAGTAGTCACGGCTGGCTGTTACCGCATCTTTTGGTACATATACCCTTTTGAGCAGAGATAGCCTTTTGCTGATAGGTGGGTTTTGTACGGTATCTGTTATCTTTCAGTTGTATATTGATGTATCTAGTATTCTCCATCTACCTTTCTGTATTGACTTAGAGACAGTTGAGAGGACGATATGTATGATTCTATATTCTGGTGTCGAGCTCGCATGTGAGCCGACTTTACTTTATTCAGTCTCATCCTTTATGATATTGTCCTTGCTTTACTGTGTATTCTTCGCTACGGCGTCGTATATCTTATTATGATGCTTCATTCATTTTACTCGTCATTTCTGTTCACCTTGTTTCTACCCGACTGGCGGGGCAAATGTTTTAAAAAGGAAATGTTACCAAAATTATAAAACTTATAACTTTTGAACTTAAAAAGCATTTCTACTAAATAAATGGAAGTTTTTCAGACATGTACGATTGTTTTTACAATTGTTTTAAAATCACTCTATATTTATTGGTTTTGATTTCTGGGTCCGGCTTACTTAGCCGCGTTGCGCCTGTCGACGTTGCGTGGTTAAGTGCCGGTCACGAGTCGAATTCTCGGGTCGTGACAAAGTTGGTATCAGAGCGTAGGTTTTACCTTCGGAGTGTAGGATGACCCTGGTATGATGGAGTAGGTAGCTGCAGCAGGGTAGCGTAGCGTGCGTATGTTCCGCGGCATACTCACGACACGGTACTCCGCCTACGCGACCTTAGGACTTATTGAGTTGATCCCTCCTTATATTCTTGCGATTCGATTTCCGTGTTCTTATCGAATCCTAATTTTTTCTTTCAGCCATTATGCCGCCTAAGACTACGAGGGCACAGAGAGCGGCCGCGAGGGCCGAGATTCGAGTTGACTCGTCCGAGACACGGACTGATCCGGGCAGTACGCCGGTGGTACCCGAGCAGGCTGTTCCTGCCGTGACAGAGCAGATCACCACGCTAGGGGCTGGTATGCAGGAGATGCGCCAGACAGTGGGATCTAGCATGCAGGAGATGCGCCAGATGATAGGATCGCTAGTTGAGACGCTTCGAGCGCAGCGACCAGAGGTAGCTCCACCAGTTCCAGAGACCGCTATGGTACCTACCGCACAGCCAGTTGCCCCTGCAGCCACGGAGGTGATCACAGTATCGCTATCAGAGTTCATGAGGCTGAAGCCTCCGGTTTTCACAGGCACCGATACAGCCGAGGAACCACAGTCTTTCATAGACAGGATGGCCAGGATATGCCGTTCCCTCAGATGCGCAGATGCGAGATGGGTCGAGTTCGCGAGCTTTCGCCTGGAAGGTCTTGCGCAGAAGTGGTGTGATTCCGTTGAGAAGGGCAGAGCAGCAGGTCTTCCTCCTATGACCTGGACGGAGTTCGTGACCATATTTCTAGCCCGTTTCCTTCCCCAGAGTGTTAGGGATGCCCGAGCACGCAGATTTGAGTCCTTGCGCCAGACGCCAGGGATGACGGTGGCAGAGTATGACGTGCTGTTTACAGAGCTAGCAGTCTATGCCCCATATTTAGTTGCTACCGAGGAGTTGCGAGTCAAGAGATTTGTTCGAGGCTTGCTTACACCACTGTTCCTCGCGATCAGCGCGCAGCACTACGAGACCTATTCAGCAGCTGTAGACGCAGCCCTAGTAGTCGAGGAGCACCTTGCTGAGACTTCGGTAGTTCCACAGCCGAAGAGAGTTCGTGCGGATACATCAGCACAGAGACAGCCTTTTCGGCGCCGTGATAGACATATTGCAGGCAGCAGAGATTCAGGGCGGGGCCGGTTATTCAGTTCCTATCCCCAGGACGGTCAGCGGTCATCGTCGGGATGTTTTCGCTGTGGGAGTTCTTACCATCGTGTACGGGATTGTCCAGAGACACCCCGGAGGGAGGCGACAGCACCGCATGTCACATTACCACCTTCACCGCCCCAGAGGGCGTTGCCCGTTGTACCTACCGTTGCTCCGCGCCAGACTCATGCACAGCGAGGTCGTGGGCGTGGAGGAGTTGCTCAGAGGGGGCGAGGTGACCGAGGCGGAGGGCAGCCAGTCACAGGTGGTGGACAGGCGAGGGTTTTTGCTTTGACTCATCAGGACGCGCAGGCGTCCAATGCAGTGGTTTCAGGTATCCTTCCTGTATGCTCAGTTGATGCACATGTATTGTTCGATCCCGGATCCACACACTCGTACGTATCTACACACTTTGTGCCGAGTCTGGGTAGGGAGTCCGGCTTGCTTGATCAGCCGCTTATGGTGACTACTCCTGTGGGAGAGTCGTTTGTTGCTAGGCACGTGTTCCGATCCTGTACCGTCTGTATTGGCGAGAGAGAGTTGCCTGTCGACTTGATCCTTCTGGAGATGTTGGACTTCGACGTTCTTTTGGGTATGGATTGGTTAGCCACGTGCTATGCTTCTGTGGACTGCCGTGAGAAGACAGTTAGATTCTGCTTTCCCGGTGAGTCGGTTTTTGTTGTGTTGGGGGACCGTGGTGCCGCCCCTCACAGTGTGATTTCTTCTTTTCGCGCTGGGCAGCTTTTGAGGAAGGGATGTCAGGGATTTCTCGCATATGTTTGCGATGCTAGTGCTATACAGGTTCCATTGGACCAGGTTCCGATTGTTAGCGAGTTTCCTGATGTGTTCCCTGACGAGCTTCCTGGGTTGCCGCCCGAGCGCGACATTTCTTTCTGTATTGATTTGGTTCCTGGTGCGGGGCCTATTTCCATACCGCCTTATCGGATGGCCCCGGCGGAACTTCGAGAGTTGAAGGGCCAGTTGCAAGACTTGCTGGACAAGGGACTTATTCGACCCAGTGTTTCTCCTTGGGGTGCTCCAGTCCTGTTCGTCAAGAAGAAGGACGGCAGTTTGCGTCTGTGTATCGACTACCGCCAGCTGAACAGGGTGACAGTGCGGAACAGGTATCCTTTGCCGCGTATCGACGATTTGTTCGACCAGCTTCAGGGGGCAGGGTACTTTTCGAGGATCGATTTACGATCGGGCTATCATCAGCTGCGGGTTCGACAGGAGGACATTCCCCGGACAGCCTTCCGTACGCGCTACGGCCATTACGAGTTTTTGGTGATGTCGTTCGGACTCACCAATGCGCCAGCAGCCTTCATGGACTTGATGAACCGCATTTTCCGGCCTTACTTGGATTTGTTCATTATAGTCTTCATCGACGATATCTTGGTGTATTCCCGGAGTAGAGAGGAGCACGAGCAGCACCTGAGGATTACATTGCAGACCTTGAGGGAGCACCAGCTTTATGCGAAATTTTCCAAGTGTGCTTTTTGGCTGGACAGCGTAGACTTCTTGGGTCACGTGATTTCACGAGGCGGTATCTGTGTAGACCCGAGGAAGATCGAGGCCGTTCAGCGTTGGCCCAGACCCACATCGGTGACAGAGATTCGCAGCTTTTTGGGGTTGGCCGGTTACTACAGGCGATTTGTGCAGGACTTTTCCCGTATTGCTACACCATTGACCGGGTTGACCCGGAAGGGAGTTCCCTTCGAATGGACAGAGGAGTGCGAGCACAGTTTTCAGCAGCTGCGGACTCGGCTAACGACGGCACCGGTGTTATCTTTACCTTCCGGATCGGGCGGATTTGTGGTCTTTTGTGATGCCTCTCGAGTGGGGCTGGGATGTGTTTTGATGCAGCACGACAGGGTGATCGCGTATGCTTCGCGATAATTGAAGAGTCATGAACAAAATTACCCCACTCATGACTTGGAGATGGCGGCAGTGGTCTTCGCACTTAAGATCTGGCGACATTACCTATACGGCGAGTCGTGCCAGATATTTACGGATCACAAGAGTTTGAAATACATTTTCCAGCAGCGGGACCTGAACCTTCGACAGCGTCGATGGATGGAATTAGTGAAGGATTACGACTGCGAGATCTTATATCACCCGGGCAAGGCAAATGTGGTGGCGGATGCTTTGAGCAGGAGGCCCGGGAGTAGCCTATCTTGTTTGAGCGCAGTACAAGAGCAGTCATCCGCAGATTGGCAGATATTATGCGACAGCCGGGTACAGTTCGAGTTCACGCCGATTGGAGGGCAGATAGCGCATGTCCGTGCACGACCACAGTTGATCGATCGTATACGTGAGGCACAGCTCAGTGATGACCGATGTTCAGAGATCATGGCACAGATTGGACAGGGCAGATTTTCCGAGTTCGTGATCGATGATCAGGGGATACTACGGTTTGGAGTCAGACTGTGCGTACCAGATGCTGAGGGATTGAGGCGCGCGATTCTTGAGGAGGCACATCGATCGGTGTACAGCGTCCATCCCGGTTCCACCAAGATGTATCATGATATGAGAGATGTTTATTGGTGGGACGGAATGAAGAGGGACATTGCAGATTTTGTATCGAGATGCCTGACTTGTCAGCAAGTCAAGACTGAGCACCAGAGGCCCGCGGGAGAGCTACAGCCGTTACCCATTCCGGAGTGGAAATGGGAACAGATTTCGATGGATTTCGTGGTGGGTCTACCCAGGACTAGTCGGGGGTATGACTCCATCTGGGTGATCGTGGATCGTTTGACGAAAGCGGCTCACTTCCTACCAGTGAAGACGACTTTCGGATCTACTCAGTATGCCCAGATCTACATTGACGAGATAGTGCGACTACACGGAGTCCCGACGTACATTGTGTCCGACAGAGGCACCCAGTTTACTAGTAGACTATGGCAGAGGCTTCAGGAGGTTTTAGGCACTCGCTTGAGTTTCAGCACAGCATTTCATCCGCAGACCGACGGACAGTCAGAGCGGACCATTCAGACTCTCGAGGACATGCTCAGAGCTTGTGTACTAGATTTCGGAGGTAGCTGGGATCATCATTTGCCCTTGGTAGAGTTCTCCTACAATAACAGCTACCAGGAGACCATTCAGATGGCACCATTTGAGGCTCTTTATGGGAGGAGATGCAGGTCGCCCACTTGTTGGACAGAGCTCAGTGAGGGCAGTATCTTAGGGCCACAGATTGTTGAGGAGACGACCGCGAAGATCCAGTTGATTCGCGATAGGATGAGAGCAGCGCAGAGTAGGCAGAGAGCTTATGCAGACCGTCGACGACGCAGACTTGAGTTTTCTGTTGGTGATCATGTTTTCTTGAGGGTCTCCCCAATGAAAGGTGTGATGAGGTTTGGGAAGAAGGGGAAGCTCAGTCCTAGGTATGTTGGCCCCTTCGAGATCCTCGAGCGTGTTGGTGCAATAGCTTACCGTTTAGCCCTTCCGCCCAGCTTTCCAGATGTGCACCCCGTATTCCATGTCTCGATGCTCCGCAGATATCTTCATGATCCTTCGCATGCGATTCAGCATCCGACGATCCAGTTTGAGCATGACCTTTCCTATGCAGAGCAGCCGGTGATGATCTTGGATCGACAAGTGAAGAAATTGAGATCGAAGGACATTCCATCAGTTAAGGTACTTTGGCGTGGTCAGAACCGTGAGGAGGTCACATGGGAGACCGAAAGCGAGATGATGAAGACGTACCCCCATCTTTTTGAAGGTAACCGTAGTTAGATTTTTGAAATTCGGGGACGAATTTCTTTAAGGGGGAGAGATTGTAACACCTTAGGATAAGGGTTAGTGAATAATAATATTTAAATAATGGTTTTTAATAAAAAGTTTACCAAATTGTGTTTTAAATATTTTTCCTAGTTTAATAAATATTTTTCCAAAATTTTATTAGGCTTGCACAAACATGTGCATGTAAACTAGGGTTTTTAAATTTAGTAAATACCATAATCATTAACCATGGTGGGTTAATTATAGGATTAAGTCTTTTGGGTTTTAAGTGGGTTTTATTAGTTGATAAGTAGTCACTTTAGTTGAATTTGAATTGAGAGTGTTGACTTGTGTGTGAGAGAGAGAGTGCATCATGGCTTTAGGCCATGCTTGCATTAAATGAGGAGAGAGAGAGAGGAGGGTTGACATTGGGTGATGATTTCTTTCTCTCAACTCTTTTGCTATTCTCTCAAACTCTCACAATCACCCAACACACCCACACACTTACCTCTTTCCCCAGCTCCAGAACCAGCAACTGAAGCAGCAGCAGAAGCAACTGAAGCAGCAGCAGCAGGCATACAGGAACAGCAACAGCAGCACAGTGAGCAGCAGCAGCTCCAGCACCAAGTGCAGCCCCTTCTCTTCACTTCTTCACCTTCCTGCAGCTCCCTAGGGTTAAGTATGATGTATACTTCCTAACTTGCTTCCCTAGTTTGCTTGGTTGTGTAGATTTGCATCGGTTAGTGGATTTTAGTGCGTTTTAGTGCGATATGGGGTGTTTAGAGGGAACTTTGTGCTAAGGTGATGTGTTAGGGTTTCAGTAGCTTGTTAGTGAGTTAGTGAGACCATTGTAACCTAGTTCAACCCCAATTACACTAAAATACCACCAGTTTCACTAATTGTTGCAATATGTCGTATTTGTGCAATTTGAGCTTTTCTGGATCTGCTTTTGACCCGATGAGATCTGAATGAAATTGAGCAGACTGTAGTATAATGGAGTAGTGCTGATACCACAGGTGAACCCCGACCCCCATAGTGCTACAGTGGGCCGCCGATTTCCTCATTCTGGCCGCAATTTGCGGCCAGATGGGTAGGGATTTGGGTGTTGTTTGGTCCATTGGGTGTCTGCTAATGTGTGTAGTATTGTGATATATATATTTTTGTAAGTTTAGTTCTGTAGGAAAATCTGGGACCAAATACCTATTTTGCCGTTTTTCTAAACCTTCGCGACACGCGTGATACGTGAGTAGGTTTGGGTTTCTGCGTATCGCGGCGTGTCGGGGTAGTTTCTTGGCGCGTGATCACACGTTTTAGCGTATCGCGCACACGCGCGATTGGTTTGCGACACGAGAGTCTAGTTGGACCGTAATGTCGCGTTTTTGTGAAATGAGCTTATGTGTGATATATGTTATGTGATTCTAGGTTCGCAGGCCAGTGAGACGGACGCTGCGAAGAAGGGCAAGCAAGTTGTTGGATACGCTTAGCGCGGGATTTCGGTGAGTAGATTTCACATCTACGGGGATATCGCCCGCATGGCGTTATGCGTCAGGGCTGATAGGACCTTATTGTTATCTATTGCATATACCATACCATGGATTGTCATCACATATTGCATTCCCTGCCATCTTTATATATTGCTTAGAACTGATAGAACTGCCATGATCATACTGTTGTATATTGTTGTAGCTCATCTATACATGACATGACTTGGATTTCATACTTGATACCTATATCACATTGGATCATTGCATTGTAGCTCATTTTTATGTGACATGACTTGATTTACATATTTGATGCACATATCACATCACAATTACTTGTATTATTGGTTGAGATTTCATGTGATTTCTGGATTTGGGAACCGTGGCCTTTTCAAATAAGTAATCATTTAAAAACCCGGTTCCCTTGATATGATATTTGGGGGCGCCGCCCCGTGTTTTCTCGGTGCTAGAGGCATGTACTGAGAGAGGGCTGACCCGGACTGACGGATGCCCGATGGATTGAGAGAGGGCTGACCCGGAGTGACGGATGCCCGATGTATTGAGAGAGGGATGACCCGGACTGACGGATTCCCGATATATACTTTGAGAGAGGGCTGACCCGGAATGACGGATGCCCGATACAGGATGTTTTGCGTGTCGATGCTAGACACGAGTATTTATGATATTTGGGTGCCGATGTTGGGCACTCGGGATCCTCAGGGATATACAGGATATGAGGGCCGATGGAGTACCAGCGTTTGGGATGTTGGGATTTGTGGTGCATACATACATATGTAGTCTACCTCGATACTTCATGTAGATACTGTATTCCCATGCTCAGCATTCATTATCACATCTTATCCTGTAGTTATATCACCTGATAGAGGACTTGCATTATTATTATGCATACTGCTTACCTCGCATTGATATCATCTGCTGGCATTTGTTAGAGTAGCGCTGTACGTGCATGCTCGCGATTACCTTTATATGTTATCTCTATTCACGAGTTGGCAACTCACCCCCGTTGTGCCACAGTATTTGCAGGTTGCCCTTGGGAGTAGTCACGGCTGGCTGTTACCGCATCTTTTGGTACAGATACCCTTTTGAGCAGAGATAGCCTTTTGCTGATAGGTGGGTTTTGTACGGTATCTGTTATCTTTCAGTTGTATATTGAAGTATCTAGTATTCTCCATCTACCTTTCTGTATTGACTTAGAGACAGTTGAGAGGACAATATGTATGATTCTATATTCTGGTGTCGAGCTCGCATGTGAGCCGACTTTACTTTATGCAGTCTCATCCTTTATGATATTGTCCTTGCTTTACTGTGTATTCTTCGCTACGGCGTCGTATATCTTATTGTGATGCTTCATTCATTTTACTCGTCATTTCTGTTCACCTTGTTTCTACCCGACTGGCGGGGCAAATGTTTTAAAAAGGAAATGTTACCAAAATTATAAAACTTATAACTTTTGAACTTAAAAAGGATTTCTACTAAATAAATGGAAGTTTTTCAGACATGTACGATTGTTTTTACAAATGTTTTAAAATCACTCTATATTTATTGGTTTTGATTTCTGGGTCCGGCTTACTTAGCCGCGTTGCGCCTGTAGACGTTGCGTGGTTAAGTGCCGGTCACGAGTCGAATTCTCGGGTCGTGACAGCGCTGAAGGGGGCTGCCTCGCTTCAGGTTTTGGCGGGTGACTTGCCGCGCCCGTAGGGGTCTAGGATTTCATTGCACAGGCTATCCACACGACCAGGGGAATGTCGGGTTTCAGTAGTGGCTCTGTGAAACCCGGGGATCCCAGATATCTGTATTGTTCTGTGATGCTGTACATTTCTGTGATATTGCATTTTATTCACGCCTTGAGCGAAATATAATATATTGGTATATATATTAGTAGATGTTGTATATGTTTTACATCCGCGCTAGTCCAGTCCCCGCTCTGTCGTTAGTTAGCTAACCTAACGGGTAATGACGGGACCCAGTGGCGAATGCGGATGGCATATACGTACGTCAGTATATTTTCGTTCTTTGTGGTGTGATCAATTGATGGTACTGCGTTGATTCGGATCAATGCAAGTTAAACAAACCTATTCTGATGTTGTTGGAACACTTTTTAAAAAGCTGTTATTGCAAGGACGTTCACTTTTGTTTTGCATCGTGGTATTCAGTTGGAATATCCTGCTCCTCAGTCGACGAGGCAAGGGCCGAGATCCCTTCACCGGGAGTGACCCCTTGGACAGAAGTTTGCGTCAGGGCATTAATTTCACTATAGCCGATTACTTTTGCTTTGCACCGTGGTATTCGTTTGGAATATCCTGCACCCCATTCTACGGGGAAAGAGCCGAGATCCCTTCACCGGGAGTGACCTCTTTAGTAAAGGTTTTCGTTACTATATTTTCTAAAAAGCTATCCGTTCCTTCAACGATATCAAGTTCATTATGTTAAAGGTTTTCGCCAGAAACCATTCGTAGCCCTCCATCATTTCAGTTAAATATTCGGTAGTATTCAAGCTATGTATTTTGACCTCACGCCAAGGCATAGTGTTTGGTAGTTGCCGGGTATTTATCTGTTGCATAGATAGATGCGTTGGTTTGGGACAGTCGTACTACTATTTTGGCCTACGTCAAGGGTATGTACGGGTGGGTTCAAATTAACCTGGACAATGATGGGTAGAACTTGACATGTGACTTATGATATTTTGACCTCACGCCAAGGTCATAAGAGCATGGGGTAGAAATCACATCGGGAGTTTCAAAAGAACTGAAACTTGCCCGATATGCGCATACCTTCAGGAGTGTGATAGCTTGAGCGGATTCCGTCACGTTATCATGCGATGAGAGTTGGATCCCGATTCCCACTGATGAGTTAGTTTACTCCTCGGGTGATCCCGACTAATTCTTCTTTCAGGTTTGGAGGAGAATTTGAGGTACAGTGGGAGGTTTCCAGATTAGATAAATTGGTAACCATTCTGATCTAGGTTAGAGTGCACGCTGAGTGTTTCTTTTCTCTCTCTCTCTGGCAGCGACCATTGACCCGACCCTAAGACTACGACTCAGTGACCAAGTTGACCGAACCTTCTTAACACTGGCTTTTGGATTGTCAAAGTTGCAAACCTCGTTGCCACTCCTACTTTTACCCTTTTCTCCAGGACACCCCGTATTGCTACGAACGTCCACTTCTATTGGACAAAACCATCATATGGTTAGATACGAACTCGAAGGAATTCGAGGATGGCTTCCGGTTATGGAGAAAACGAATGGGATTATTCAGTTGTCTTTTCCCTTTTACCTTCTCTCAAGTTGTGAGTACTCCTTGGTTTAGGAGATAGTACACCTATTATGCAAATTGGATAGTCTTCTTCCAAACCTTAGGCTGGTGCCGACCGGTACGGAATGAAGAAAACCAATTAGCCTAAACGGTGTGCAGAAGGTATTAAGATTAAGACAAAGCAAGGGATTAGTAAGAGGGCAAAGTAAATTGCGACTGCTGATTCACGACAAGACCAAGTATTCCTTCGCCAATCCTAAATCACCTTTGTATTTCTCCAGGACACTCTGTATCACTACGAAGATCCACAGTTTATTGGATACTCCATCGTATGGTTATATACGAACTCGAAAGGAACTTGTTCCAGTTCGGGGATGGATTCTGGTTCAGGAGAAATAGGAATAAGGTTTATTCGGTTGTCTTTTATCTTCACCTTCTCTCGCATTGCGAGCGCTCTTAGGACTAGGACAGTACACCCATTATGCTTATTGGATAGTCTTCTTCCAAACCATAGGCTGGTGCCGAACGGTAGGGAAGGAAGAAAACCATTTGGCCTAAGGGGTGTGCAGAAGGTAACGACTAAAGACATATAAAGGGATTTGGAGAGGTGACAAAGAATTATACGGTTATAGTTGTGAATCTGGATAATGGTAGAGGAATTACTAGGAATACCAGGATACCCCATCGAAACATTTCAATGTTTCAGTTCTACTGTGTACTGTTAAAAGAAAACTGATTTCCCGATTAGACACTTGCTCCAGGGTATGTATTTACCAGTTTTGATTCTCACATCTGTATGGTTTTACAGATGATGAGTGGGAGTAAGTTATTGGAAATTGGGTGATCATCCTCATTATATCGGGATTCGTTGTAATCGGTGATATTTGAGGAGATCATCTGGGCTATTTGCCGGTCGGCAAATATTTGGTTTTGAATATCTGCTGTTGTGCACCAATTTCAAATTGATGTATCTGTACGTCTATTTTCATAGAGTGAGATATACCTTTTGATATTATGTCGATGACATTTACCTATATCAGTGGATGGTTAGGTAAGGAGCATTAAACAGCGGTGTAATTCTTCTTAACCATAAGTACAGTTTTCAACCTACGACACACAGTGAAAGAGTTGTTAGACTCAGTGGACTTATACACAGTATTGTATGTTGTCCAGTGTCCATTAGGACAGAGGGGTTGGTCCTCATACTATATTCTGTTTACTTTTAACTTCTCTAGTTCTTAGACATGTGTTTCGTAGAAACACAAGGTCTAAGTTTTGAGGAGTTATAGGTATTTGAATAGAGTAGAGAACCAGGTGTAGCAAGTATCGGGATTCTTCAAGGTGATCGAAGATGTAGATACTTGTGTATGGTATTCAGTTGATAGTAATGGCTAAGAGAGCTTGCTTCTCTTTCAGGTTACTCATAATTGGAAGCATTCCTAAGTTGAGTAATGCTGATCGGCCTCCTTCCATTTAGTTGACATGCACTGGAGACAGCTGCATGATTTGAATTTGGTTCAATTAAATCAGTGCCTCTGGTTCTATATTGGATATAGTACAGTTCATATCTTAACATTGTTAAGGTACGGGGAGTTGTCCGGCTTATGATTAAAACCAGACTCTGGATAACTCAAGGCACGTTTCTGTAATGGCTGTTTGTGGGTTGACCCAGGCTATGACGAGGGTTGATTTTCTACCATCTGGCAGATCAATAGAAATATTGTTCTGGACTCGCCACAGTTTTAATAAAAATGGATTTTTTCAGAAAACAGTAGTGGGAGTATGGTAGAACTGGAAGTGATTCCAGAACCACAAACGATTACTGAAGATTTGATAAAGAACCTAAAGATTCAATCTGGTTTGACATTCCATTGGCCACTCCGCAGATACGGTGGGTAACTTCAGGCACCCGAGAGGTACTCCGGTAGTCTCAAGGACGGTGACAGGGAAGTTCTTGTTTACCCACACTTGCCATTGCTGTTGTTCCAGACTGTGAGACCCGGCAGGAGGATGAGTATAGCGTCGTTCTAAACTTGTTTTAGAAGTGTACGTGTATATGACTCTGCCAGAGGGTTGTCGTAGTCAGTGGGAGCAGCGGAAGCATTGGTGGACAGGTAGCTTATGTCTACTTATAGACTAAAGCAGATGTAGCGGAAGTAGATCATCTATTTCTGATGTGACAGTCATAGGTTTGACGTCATCAGAATAGGGGATGGATCTGTTGAGAAGGTAGTAGGAAGTGATATTCCTATACTATGATCGGTTATACTTTGGTCGTCACACAGTGGTTTCTCCATATGGGACTTGGATATTATATCAGACATACTGGTTACTAGATCTATGGTTTTGGATCTAGATTTGGGTGGTTTCCCAATCAGGGTACTTTGACAGCATTCTAAGAGTATTTAGAATGGACGACTCCTGGCACGGTAGTGTACCTACAGGTAATGGAGTCACCCTCTCTAAAGGTGTCTTACAGACTAAAGAGGAGAGGGATGTTCATGATTGGCAGATCACTTGCTCAGGCAATTGAGTCAATCATGAGATGTCAAGTACCACACCAGATGTTGTTCTTGCAGTAGATGCAATAAGTTGATATTAATACAATCCTGGAAAAACAATCGGAAGCAGTTCTAGAACATAAGTGGATGTTCTAGGGATATGATAACGACAGCCTCATTTGGGAGACAGTTATCATTCCAGGCTTCCAAGGTGACATGGACGACAAGAAGGTTGTCAGAGTTATAGTTTCCTTCTGACGAGGGGCAGTATTTTGGACAGGTGGTCCAAGGAAATACAGATGGTGGAATGGAGCAGGATACTGATTAAGTTCAGTTGACGATACAGTCTAAGAAGTTTGGATTTGGAGTTCATTTATGAGCTCGGTCCCATCAGACATCCAGACACTCTAAGACAGGTATTGCTCATTTCGGGAGATGGCTTTCTCCGCGAACTTGAGATATAGAAAGACATAGAAAGAAACTTCAAGGCGGATCCACTCACTGAGGCTATTCCTCGAACGCAGTAGTCTTCCAAACAGGCTTTGTGAGACTGACTAGTAGAGGAGTTGGGTGTTCGGTATCACACGGGCTGTGAGTATACGACATCGCAATAATTAGCCTTGAGTGCAAGTGGGAGATTGTTGGAGATAGTGCCCTCAGAGTCAATTATTGGATCACAGGCGCGTGATTGCAATGATTGAGGGAGGACCTATCCAGGTACGACAGTCTCACTCGAGATGATAGTATGCTATCTGGTTTACCTTTATCATCGTGTACTGCTTTAGGTGACCTGACAGGTCGCTATTGCACGTTGATAGAGCCCCTAGGATTCTTGCTTGACTACCAGCAGTATGAGGGCGATCATATACGTGAGAGCTGGAGTCTATAAGCACATCCTTAAAAGGTCCCTAGTCGTGGGAGTTTCGAGACAGGGCATCGATTCTCCAGAGTAGACTAGTGTATACAGTCGAGACCCCGACGAGGGGCGGTGGCCGGTCTCACAAGCCACTGGTGTCAGTTGGTTCACCTAAGATGTATACAGGTGCTCATTGGGTTATGAGTACACCGGACAGGACTCGCCGGGAACATGCTAGTTGGTCTTATACCTGACGTCAGATAGCAGTTCCTTGGTGACATGTGTACAGGTTAGTTCATCGACCTGGGGATCGTCATTTGTCCCGTGTGAGTTCCCACTGTGCTTTGATTACTACCCTACCACGGCTCAAAGGAGTCGTGCAAACAGGTTTTAGTTGGGTACAGTCCCGAGCTACATGGAGGCAGTGAGCGGATCTTCGGGAGTTCGTCTCTCCCGGTATTGGGGGTGAGGTCGCGCTGTGTCTAGGAGAGCCATTACACAAAGTCCTTGGCCAAGGCAGGAGATTTACTGGTAGGTATTCCAGTAGTATCTCAGGGTGTTCTGGGCTACACTCCGACACGACTTGTACCGCTTTTGGGGGTCTGACTTTTACCAACCCCCTAAGCCCGACATGCGATGCTCATAGACGAACGGACCGGACTGTACGGATATTGTCACTGACAGGCTCAGTAGGGTGTCAGGATGAGTTCGCTCATCGACGTCCCTTTTAGTCAATAGCTGGTGGCCCGTTACGTATTGGCTTATACCTCTGACGTGCTAGTGGTTAAATTCACAGCCATAGTATTGACGAGTCTTTAGAGTCCACTACTCATTCTGTTACTCAAGCTTTCGGGCGAAACGCTGTAAAGGTCGTATGGAGATATGGCAGGGTTCGATCAGTTACGTGCGGTATTTCACGGATCGTGATCGGACGGATTTTACTAGCCGGCTTTGGCTTAAGCCGGATTCTAGTTTTAGATAGTGTAGATTTTGTCTCTTTACATTTGTATTTCGGTCGAAATACAAATGCGGGTGTGTATGCACAGTATCGGGGTTTTCCTGTAATTTATTATGGGACCAGTTTTCTGGGGTTGCCAGTTTGCATTCCGTTCCGGCCGGTTTTCTCTTTTTCCTTCCCGGTCGGACTTTTCGTTGGAGGGTGTTAATTGCAAGTTTGCAATTAACATTTTGTTGAGGGGGTTTCTTGCAAAAGGATTGATTTTGGTATCTTCCCTCCATCACTTGCATTAAATAAGGTAAGGATGGGTATGGGTTTTGGTTGTGCTTTTGTGTTGGATAAATGGGCCGGCCACTGTTGGGTATGGAGTGATGATTATTGTATAGTGGATTAATTTTCCTTTGTATGGAATGAATGTTTAATGAGTGTGCTGGAATGTTTTTCCTTCATGATGAATTTCGTGGGCCCCCTCTTTGTGTGTGTGTGTGCAGTGAAGACATTTTCTTTTCTTTGGTATTAATTCCTACACACATTCTTTCAAGTGAGTGCTTGCTTCATGACTTTCCAGTGAGCCTTTTTCTTCATTTGGCCGAGTTCATTTTCATGCATGCTCCATTTCTCCATCAAGCATCCATGAAATTCTAGTGCAAAATTCCTCCAACCATGGCAACCTCATAACCCCAAAAGAGACAAGCTTCTACACTATTCTACAGCAAATCTTAGACGCGTCGGCCAGCCAACTTCGCGCCCGAGTTGCCTCGGTATTGAGGTGGGAGCCCGTAAAAGATACAGGCGATGTGGTGCCCTTCCGGCGAGGAGGCGACGGCCGGAGTTTCCGCAGGAGATCGGGACGACGACGAGAAGACCGGAGGACTCGGATCACTCGATATATCTCTTCCCCATCTTGTAGTTAGCTAGATCTAGTTTAATGGCCCGATCCGGGGTTTAGTGCGCGGTGGTGCCGGTTTGCTAAGTTCGCAAAATTAAAGTTTATCACCGTTTCCGCATTTGGCCGTCGGTTTGACGGCCGGGACGCCGCCGTGCACTTACACTTGTCACGGGCAATGGATATCTGGACAGACCATTGCCAGTCATAACAGTCAGATTCAGTGGTTTTATTATCTAGATGTAACCTAGGTGCGGTCACTGGGTTGCTGCAATTAAGAGAGAGAGAAGAAAACACTTAGCATGATGCTCTTGCAAGTTTAGATTGGTTTTTAATTTATCTAAACAGGATGGCTCCCACTGTCTCTCGAATCCCTCCCCAAACCATAAAGGAAGAATTAGTCGGGATCAATCTCACCGTACAATACTTGCTTAACCATTCAGCCAGGCCAGTGTCGGTACTTCGAGGGAGGTTTTCCAACGCTTTCGCGAAGTTCCCTAATTAAGTAACCTCTTTTCCCTGTGGGCGTAGCCCCGCTAACACCTTTCTAGACACCTACTAGGTTTATAGCATTGATCGTTAAGTGAGAGATTTCCCGAGGAGTAGCATATACTCACAGTAGGATCGGGATCCAAATATCATCGCGTGACAAAACCAAAGGAATCCTACCAGAATCATCACACTCCAAATGGTATGCAGCGCTAGTAAGTTTCGGTACTTTTGAAACTCCCGATGTGGATTTTTGCCCCATGCTCTTATGACCTTGACTAAGGCCAACAAATCATAAGTCACATGTCAAGTTCTACCCGTCGTTGTCCAGGATAATTTGAACCCACCCGTATATACCCTTGACTATGGCCAACAAAGCAATACGACTGTCCCAAACCAACGCATTCTATCTATACAACATATGAATACCCACCAGCTACCAAACACTGTGCGTTGACTAAGGCCAAAAAACACAGCTTGAATACTGTTGAATATTCATATGAAACGACGGAGGGCTACGGATGGTTTTGGCGAAACCGTGAACGTAGTGAACTTGATATAGTCGATGGAACGAGATAGCTTTTAAAAGGAGTGGTTCAAGCTCCGCGTTTAAAATGTTGGTTTTTGAAAAAGAACCGAGTGGTTTTCAAAGTGTTCCAACGGCTTTTACTTGGTTTATTTTCTTGCATTAGTTCTTTTAATGCGTCCCATCATTTAATCCTACCATTGCAGAAAATAACCAAAATATGACGTACGCTTATGCCATTCGCATTCGCCACGGGGCCCCGTCATCACCCGTTAGGTTACTTAACTAACGACAGAGTGGGGGTTGGACTAGCGCGGCTATAAAACATAAACAACGCCTAAATAGTTATCGTATATAGATATATAGCAATGATAGACATTACAGATCACAGATGAACACTTTGGATATACTAGGAATCCGCGATTCGTTCGAGCCTGCAACGAAAAACGGATTACTCGGTCGCGATGAATAGCCAAACCCCACCCTAGACCCCTACGGGTGCGGTAAACTACCCGCCAAGTACCCGAAGCGAAGCAACCTCCCTCAACACCGTGAGTAGGCCACTCGGCACTTCGAGACACCCGGTAGTTTGTGCACCCCACCTTGGGTCTATCCTAGGAGCAAAAACAGTAAAAAGAAATTATACAATGACGCATACAACCCCAACCCGGTTGTGCGGCCATACAAATAATATTACATCAATTTACATATTTTACAATGAATGAAAGAAAAAGAAACACTCATCTCACACCCATTCCCGGCTATTCATCCGCGACAATCCACCGAGTTCATATCCACAAACCAACAACATTACAGATCACAGACATGTATAACCCCCACTAATCGACGTATAGCGATTAGCGGACGTTCAATACATATATCACATCACAGATAATATTCATTAGCCAAAGAGTACGGAATATCGATCAAAATACAGATTTTTGACCACCCCAAAAGTCAATTTGCTCTCTGGAAATTCTTGGTAGAAAAAACAAGTACTAAAAATCCCAAAACAGCCAAACTAAAACACTGCACAAAATCCGATCCAGTGCCGAGTCAAAACGGCGGCGGAAACGCGGCAATGAGCATGTCATTGCCGCAGAACTGCGGTCGTTCGATCGATTCACTGGATCTTTTTTCTGCAGTGTTTTCACAAAACCGTGAGACGATTTCTCATATATTTTAAATCACTTTTTGAGCAATATGAAAATCGACAGAAACTAGAGGTTTTGCGGACGTGTTTTGCGACTTTTTTCCGATCGATATTCTAAACACTTTGCTAACTTACTAGTTTATGTTTAGCTAGGCGCTGATACCACTGTAAGTCCACGTTGCTCACCCCGGTTCTTACGGGGCGGCGGAAACGACGAAAAACAATGATTTTGGCGCAAGGCAACATGGACTAAAAGTCGGGATCTTTGCTAAACTAGAAACTAGTAAACACTT
This sequence comes from Agapanthus africanus, assembly GCA_030015575.1. Classification (NCBI taxonomy): domain Eukaryota; kingdom Viridiplantae; phylum Streptophyta; class Magnoliopsida; order Asparagales; family Amaryllidaceae; genus Agapanthus; species Agapanthus africanus. The sequence goes on from CM057350.1 coordinate 307,415,263, forward strand.
AGAGGTTTTAACTACTATGCTTGTAGAAAGTATACCTCATGGAACCGGTCCTTCGGGCCTTCATTCCGCTGTCCCGCTCATCCATCCAAGCTCCAAGCGTCGATCCGGACCTTGGGCACCTCCGCGGCCTTCTTGAGTCGAGGACGATCCACCCGAGAGATGTACACCGAGCTCCACCTCAAGCCGAGGCAACTAGGGCAAAGTGATTGCTAGTCAAGAAGCCCTAGAATGTATAGAGGAGATGTATGGATGTATTTGTCTTTGTAGGATCTTTTTCTCTCAACATATGAGATCAAAAGATAAGATCAAGAGGAGGAAGAAGAAGGAGAAAGCGTAGCAACCATGGAGCTTTTCTTTTCTTCTCATTTCAAGAGAGAGAATGAGAAGAGAATAATGAAAAGGATTAAGCCAAATGAAATGAACCATGGTTGCAATAATACACAAAAATCATCATTACTAAACCTATCATGAAAGAGTTGATGGCACATTGAATTGACCATTATCATAACTCAAGAATTAAAAAGAAAATAAAAGAAGAGTGTAGATCCCTCTTGAAGGTCAATGGTCAACACGGTCAACGGGTCAACAAAGTCAAGAGAGGTCTAAGTGGTCAAATGGTCAATGCAATTAGCCATCACAAATCTATCACTAAAAGGATTAGTAAACAATGTTTCCGGATCATAACGGTTTTGACCAAACGAACTGTCAAAACCCTAATGAGTGTGCCACATTACGGTTTTGGCCGAACCAACTGCCAAAACCCTAATGGGGCACCTCCTCCTTCATCGCTCCGCAAAACTGTGCATACACACCTGCATCCGCATTCCGTAGAATGTGAATGCACAGAAGATAAATCAAATCCATCTGTGCAATACTAGGATCTGGCTTAAACCAAAGCCCACTAGTATTGCCTGCCCGAACAGCATACGCAAACAAGTACACGTAAGTGATCATAGCCCTGCCGTAAAACCATACGGCCTCTACACGTTTCGCTCAGTGCAGGGAAACTCTATCTGTGGGACTCTAAAGATTTGACACTACGCTGGCAGTGGGTTTAACCACAGACCGCAAGCGGCACTAGCTGTACGTAACGGTCCCCAGGTAGAAGTCGATAAGAAGGCCGATGAGGTAAACCCATCCGAACTCCTACTGAGCCTGTATGTGACAATCTCCGTACAGTCCGGTCTGTTCGTCTGATACATCACATGGCGGGCCTAGGGGGGCTGTGAACGTCAGTCCCCTAATAGCGGTACAAGTCATGTCGGAGTGTAGCCCAGAACACCCTGAGATAACACTGGAAACCTACCAGTATATCTCGCTTGCCCTGACCAGGGACTACTTGTGTAATGGCTCTCCTAGACACAGCGCGATGTCAACCCCCAATACCGGGAGAGACGAATCCTGTCTAACCGTCACTGTCTCCAAGTGCTTCGGGACTGGACCCAACTACTACCTGTTTGCACGACTCCTTTGAGCCGTGGTAGGGTAGTAATCTAAGTACAGTGGGAACACACTCGATGCGAAGTGACAGTGTCAAGTCGGCGGACTAAGCTGTACTCATGTCACCTGGGAACTGATAACTGACGATAGGTATAATACCAACCAACAGTTCCCGACGAGTCCTGTCCAGTGTACTCGTAACCTAACGAGCACCCGCAAACTATCTCAAACACGACGTACTGACGGCTGTGGGACAGACCGTCTCCCCCGCTGGGATGAGAAGCGCATAAGCTAGTCTACTCCGGAGTATCGATGCCCTGTCTCGATAGTCCTACGACTAGGGACCAGTATAAGGATGTGCTTATGGATTACCCAGCCCCCACGAGTGTGAGCGCCATCACAACGCTGGTAATCAAGCAAAGATCCTAAGGGCTCTACTAACATTTATATAAGCGATATGCTAAAAGAAACACATGCATATATTGAAGTAGAGACAAACCAAGTAGCATACTACCATTTTGAGCAAGATTGTCTATACAACTGTGAATATCCCAAGCTTCCATTAAGTAATATACAATCTAGTATGATACAATAATGGCCTCTAGGGCATATACACTAACATGGCCATAACTAGAAATCCCTGGCCAGGGTTGCAGTGATCTACCGGTAAGTGATATCAGTAGTTTCACACATGTTATTGGCCTCACGTCAGCATGACTTATCAAGCTATTGGGGTCTGACGTTTACCACCCCTAGGCGAGATATGCGACATATCAGACGAACAGACCGAACTGTACGGTAAGTGTTACTGGTTGGATTCACAGGAGTGTGAGCGGGCTTGCTCGTCGATCTTCTGATCGCTCAATACCCGGGTGGCCGTTACGTTTAGCAGACCGCTTGCGGCTTGTGGGTGATTGATATGATCATCACCTGCTGCCGGCGTATTGACGAGTCTTTAGAGTCCTACACAGAGGTTTCCTGGCTCAAGCGAAACGAAATAGGTGCGCATATGAGATATGTACGGGACCGAGAATAATGCGTGTATGTGATACTGTTTTCTATTCTCGCGATTTGTATCATCGAACGGTTATATATGATATAACTAGGTTACCTAATCAAGTGTTGATTCGATACATTGATACACTTGATACTAGTCGGTTATATGCAACATGACCGGATCATTGAATCAAGTGTTGATTTAATGATTTAATGTATAATTATATATTTCATATATTACTTTACATTAACTAGTATTGGTTCACTCAAGATTGATTTTCTCACTTGAAATGCACAAGTTGTATATGTGATATATTTTTGTGCACTTGTTTGTATCATGTTTGATGATACATGCAAACTTGGGTTTGTGTAAGACTTAAACCATGTTTAGTGAATGGTTAGGGTTTCTTTTCACTTATTTATTTATTCATTTGTTTTTCGCAAATAGAAATGGTGACTTTCTTTTGTTGTTTTGCTTGAAGCTTCATGAAGCTTTTTTAGCATCTTTGAAAAGTCTACCATTTTTGTTTTGTCCTTGACCCTAACCATTCAACTAAACCCTAGTTCATTCTCTACACTAAACCATGGTTGCAAATATGATAAGGATCTCTTATTTTCTATTTTTCATTATTCTTATCATATTCTTTTTCTTCTTCTTCTTCTTCAACAAGAAGAAAGCTTGCTACCATTAATGGCAACATGAGAAAAAGAGTGAGAAATCCAATTCTAAAGTGAACCCACTTCCTATTTCTTCATCCTCTACCACTTGCCAAGTAGTATAGGGTGTTTTCTTCATAAGTTTCATGACTTGGTGAAGTTGGAGCTTGATCTTGAGTTGCCTCGATGTAGATCATCTTCAGCATCGAAGTCAACGACCTAGCCCGATCATTTCTCCGACGAAACCATCGCCAGAGTCCGGATTCCGATAGGTACAGCGGAAGGACGTCATCACGGAGCCTAGGAAGTGGAGGACCGGATCTACAAAGGTTGTAGTCACTTTTCTTTAGCAATAAAGTTGTTTACTTGCTTGCATCGCCTTATCATCTAGTTAACGATCCGTATTAAGGTTTGTAGGCACATGAAAAAATTTGAATTGGGCATGTTTGATCTGTTGTGAAACCACATTTGTGTGCCTAGGAACCCTACACACATCACATCACCTTTGGATCTACTGAAATTCTGGAAGAATTGTGAAGAGTTTCTGAGAAAAGTCATATACCACACAGAAGAGAACCACAAAACAGGGGATACGACAAAGGTTGAAGGCATAAACTCTCTAAATGGCCGTGGTTCCGCAGCATAAGTGCGCTTAGGCTGCGGAACCGCGGCCGTATAGGCTCTTCAGTGTACAAAATTTCAGGGGTTGTTTGGTAATTACATGTAGTGCCAGATTCTTGCCATAGGTTTCCAGTTCCCTGCCTATAAATACCCCAGTTCTTGCCAAGCCAAGGAGTTCTTTTCATGCCTCTTTTTTGTTAGTTTTTTGTCTTCTTCTTCTTCTTCATTCTTTCCTCCATGAAAATGTAGTGAAAGCATTGAGTGGATGTTAAATGAAGATAAGGGTTTTTGTATCATTCTTTTTTGCTTAGCTCCCCCTTGAGCTCTCTACCTTAACTTGATCTTGCAACCTCTTAAGTGAGCTTGCAAGTTTAAGCTTTGGTCATTGATCTCAAGGGGTTGTATCATTTTGTTCTCTCTTTTGTGCTTCATTTCACATGAGTTCTTTACCCTTCTCTTGATCTTGCAACCTCTTGATTGAACTTGCAAGTTTAAGGGTTGGCTATTGATCCCATGGCTTGTCTTGAGTTCTATGGTTCTTAGTGTTACTTTCTTGCTTATCTCTTTCTTGCATTTTTCATTCTTGTCTTTTATTACTTGCAATTTATTACCATGCACTTTAATTACTTGCTTGTAATCTTTTCTTTTCTTTGTTTATCTTTTTGTTCTCTCTTTTTGGTTCTTTTTGTGAATGGTTGTAATTATTGTTGTTAAGAATAAATACGATATTGTAAGTTAAATGTTTCTTTGCTTATTTCCTTTTCCCGTTATTTTCCATTGAACTCCGCCCAAACGATACGCAAGCGCTCCGTTAGGCACCCTACCCTACCAAGGTAACGGTGATTCCTAACCGCGGCCGGTTGCGTTCGGTTTGGCCGGAGGCGAAAGCAAGAGACAAGAACGGAAGGACAACGGTAAATAAGCCGGATTCCACGAATACCGTGCTTAAATCCCCTAATCCACGTTGTTGCCGATTGCTCTAGCTTCAATTGGTCAAGATTCGGCTCAAAGGTTTTGTGTGCGGATTTCTTTAGCTTACACTTTCGTATCTTTTTCTTAACAACTTTATACTTGCAAATAAAACACATAGGTTAGACTTGAAAAAACATATACTCATTCTTTATTGACTCGTCTAAAACTTGAACGGACATACAACCGTCTCCCTGTGGATCGACCCGTGCTCAACCGGCTAGCTGCATAGCGACACCGTCCTGATCGCGGTAAACTTTAGAACTTTGAATATCCGACACGCTTTTGGCGTGCGATCAAATGGCGCCGTTGCCGGGGAGACGGTAGCGTATTTTCTTTCTTGTTATTCAGGTTAATATTCTTTTTGTATATATTTATAAATAAATAAAAAACTTTTTGTATTTTTTGATAATTTTTGTGAGCAAGTTTGCAGATTTTTGCGGATTTGTGTACTGTGATTGTGGGGAGCAAAGTGTACGTTCAAGGCTAAGGTGATTGCTGTTGGGTTAGCATAGCACCTCATGAAGGGTTTGGAAGCATCACATGAACCAAATATGTAGTCTTTAGGGTGCTAAGCTAATGAACAAAGAATCGTTCCTAGAATCGATTAGGGTTTCAAAATATTCATATCGACATATGAAAGAAATGCTAGGGTTTAGAGAGTACAACCTTTGTAGCTCCCTACGCTAGACTTCTCGGCTACTCGGGGTTTAAAAGAACTCCGCTTGAACTCCTCGGCGTCACCGATGATCCACCCGGAGTCCGCTTTGTCCAAGCTTGCGACCTTTTCCGATCAAGTGAACGAAATCGAGTCAACACTCCAAACAAGTGGGCTAGGCTTGTGTAGATTGGTTTTGTGGTTCTCTTTCTCACTTAAAAATCCTAACTTGTTAATTATATAGCTCACTACAAAAATCTAGAGAGCTATGAAGGAGGAGGAAGAAGATGATGGAAACAATAGAAGATGATAAGTTCAACCACTAAAAACCAAATGGAAAATATATCAATATATATTTTCTATCTATCATTTCTAACCATGGTTGAATCATTATTGTACTATAGTTAAAACACAAAAGGAAACTTAACCTAAGGTTAAATGGTGGGTGAGAGTGGTTAGGTCAAAGGAAGTGTGTAGAAGAAATCAATAATGAACCCTTTTGTTTCCTTTTATGTTTTTTGTATAAATACAATAATAATTCATAAAAAATACCATGGTGTGTGTCTTATATTGCCACCATTTTCATATACATCCAACTATGATAAATGTATGTATGCATGTATGTATGTATACACATCCATATGTGCATGAAAGGAGAAAGAAAGAAAGACATGCATGCATGCATACATCCATCCAACACAAGAAAGGAATTCAAGTGAGAAGCTAATGGTTAAATGATAAATCAACACTTGATTTATCAATCCGGCCATATCACATACGACCCCTACCAAAAGCATGCCGCCCGATCAATATACGGTATTCAATACGCGCATTTTAATCGGGTCCATGCGCATATCGCATATGCGCACCACAACGTTTCGCCTGGACTAGGAAACTCCATTGTGGGACTCTGAGACTCGTCAATACGCCGGCAGTGGGTGATGATCATATCAAGCACCCCCAAGCCGCAAGCGGTCAGCTAAACGTAACGGCCACCCGGGTATTGAACGATCAGAAGAGAACAAGCGAACCTGCTACAACTCCCGTCGAACCGATCGACGACACTTCCCGTACAATCCGGTCTCCTCGTCTGATATGTCGCATATCAAGTCTAGGGGTGGTAAACGTCATACCCCAATAACCGATAAGTCGTGCCGATGTGAGGCTCATAACGGGTCGAGAAACTGCTGGTAACACTTACCAGCAGATCTCTGATCAGCCCTGGCCAGGGACTTCCCTGTTACGGCCAATCGAGCACAGCGCAACATCAACCCCCAATACCGGGAGAGACGAAACCCCTCCTATCGCTCATTGCCTCCATGTGACTCGGGACTGTACCCAAAGACCACCGTTTTGCACGCCTTCATGGACGTGGTAAGGTGGAGATCAAAGCACAGTGGGAATCACACAAGACTCTATGACGATCTCGGGTCTACAGACTAACCTGCACAAGTGTCACCTGAGAACTGCCATCTGACGTGAGGTATAATACCATCTGGGAGTTCTCGGCGAGTCCGTCCAGTGTACCCAGTCTCCACTGAGCACCCGTATACCATCTCTGATGTCAAACACCAATGGATATGGGATCATCCATTGCCCATCTCATGGGTCGAGAAGCGTATACGCTAGTCTACACTGGTATATCGATGCCCCGTCTCGATACACCCACGACTAGGGACCTTGAAGGATGTACCTATGGACTACCATGTCCTACTAGTATGATCTGCATCATAGTCCAGGTAGTCAAGTACACATCCTAAGGGCTTTACCAACATGTAACTATAAGACAGTTTAAAGAGACTAGTGTACATGTTAAGATAAAGAGCAACCAGATAGCATACTATTATATCGAGCAAGAAAGTCATCTCTATATATGTCCAAGCATCCAATATAATATACATCATCTGTACAATACTGGCCTCTAGGGCATACATACAACTAACAATCTCCCACTTGCACTAGGGCCAGCTACTGTAGTATCGCATACCGAGCATCCCGAAGAGTCTCTCAAACTGTATCTGGGGAATGGCCTTCGTGAGTGGATCCGCCGTGTTGTTCTTCGTGTCAGCCCTCCTGACCTCGATCTCCCGGCGATCAACTATCTCCCGGATCAGGTGATACCGCCTCAGAATATGCCTGGATCACTGATGGGACCTAGGTTCCTTGGCCAAAGCCACCGCTCCATTGTTATCGCAATACAAAGGTATTGGATGCTCAATGGATGGAACCACTCCAAGTTAAATAATGAACTTCTTGATCCAGACAGCCTCTTCAGCAGCATCGTTGGCAGCGATGTATTCAGCCTCCATCGTCGAGTCTGCCACGGTTTCCTGCTTGGAACTCTTCCAGCTAACCGCCCCTCCGTAAAAAGACAAATCCCGACTGCGACTTAGAGTCGTCCTTATCACTCTGGAAGCTCGAATCGGTAAAGGACTCCACTTGGAGTTCTCCGTTACCATACACCAAGAGCATCTCTTTAGTCCTTCTTAAGTACTTGAGAATGCTCTTCACAGCTGTCCAGTGACTCTCTCCAGGATCAGCTTGATACCTGCTCACTACACTTAGTGAGTATGCTACATCGGGTCTGGTACATAGCATCGCGTACATGATAGAGCCTACAGCCGAAGCATAGGGTATCCCTTGCATGCGAGCTCTCTCCAAATCAGTCTTGGGAGACATCTCTTTGGAGAGAGTGACTCCAGAGATCGTGGGCAAGTTCCCACGCTTGGATTCTTCCATACTAAACCTTTTTAGTATGGTGTCAATGTACCTGGATTGGGACAATCCCAATATCCGTTTGGATCTATCTCTATAGATCCTAATTCCCAATATGCAGGAGGCATCACCAAGATCTTTCATTGAGAATCTTTGTGATAAGAAGAGCTTGACCGATTGCAGCATAGGAATATCATTTCCTATCAAGAGTATGTCGTCCACATACAATACGAGGAAGACAACCTTACTCTCTGCTACCTTCTTGTAGATACAAGGTTCATCTGGGTTTTTGACGAAATCAAACTCTTTGATAACGACGTCAAAGCAGATGTTCCAACTCCGCTATACTTGCTTTAATCCATAAATGGATCTAAGCAGCTTGCACACCTTCCTCCTGCTCCCACTGTCTACGAAGCCCTCTGGCTGAGTCATGTACACGTACTCTTCTAAATCACCATTTAGAAAGGCGGTCTTAACATCCATTTGCCAGATTTCGTAGTCATGATATGCAGCGATGGCAAGCATGATTCGGATGGATTTAAGCATAGCCACTTGAGAAAAGGTTTCGTCATAGTCTACACCTGGTCTTTGACGAAAACCTTTTGCAACAAGTCTAGCTTTGAAAGTCTCCACTTTCCCATCTACACCAAGTTTCTTCTTGAAGATCCACTTGCTCTCAATGGGTTTTACCCCTTCAGGAGCAACTTCCAAAGTCCATACTTTGTTGGTGTACATGGATTCCATCTCGGACCGCATAGCATCCAGCCATTTCACCGAGTCTCTACTCGTGATGGCCTACTCGAAGCTAGTTGGGTCATCATCCTCCATGACGCAATATTCGCTTCCACCGTCAATGAGAAAACCATAGTATCTCTCAGGTGGACGAGAAACCCTGCTAGATCGGCGGAGAGGCTGGGGTTCGTCGGGTACTACTGAATCCTCTGGTTCTACTAAATCTTCAGTTATAGTTTGTGTTGCTGGAACCTCTTCCAGTTCTACCTCAATGCCACTAATCTGTTTCATAAGAAAACCTTTTTCTAAGAAAGTGGCATGTCGAGAAACAAACACCTTTTGTTCCTCGGGGTGGTAGAAGATATACCCTTGTGAATTTTTGGGATATCCTACAAACTTACATAAGACTGATCTTGCCTCGAGTTTGTCCGGATTTTGTCTTTTGACATAGGTTGGACAACCCCATATCTTAACATACTTAAGAGATGGTCTCTTCCCTTTCCATATCTCATATGGAGGGGTAGGCACTGATTTGGTAGGAACCATATTCAATAGGTGTATGGCTGTCTCAAGCGCATACCCCCAGAAGGAAATAGGTAACTCAGCTGTACTCATCATTGAACGCACCATATCTAATAGGGTGCGATTCCTTCGTTCCGATACACCGTTGTGCTGTGGTGTATAAGGTGGAGTAAGCTGAGAGAGAATCCCATTCTCTTTTAGATAATCTTGGAACTCATTGCTAAAGTATTCTCCTCCTCGATCAGATCGAAGGATCTTAATACTTTTACCCGTTTGGTTCTCTACTTCTTGCTTATATTCTCTGAATTTCTCAAAAGCTTCAGACTTGTGTTTCAATAGGAACACATGCCCGTATCTAGAGAGATCGTCAGTGAATGTAATGAAGTAGGAAGAACCGTTCCTGGCATGGGTAGACATGGGACCGCATACATCACTATGTACCAGTCCTAAGAGTTCAGTAACTCTTTCTCCGTGTCCACTAAACGGAGCTTTGGTCATTTTTCCTTTGAGACATGAATGGCAAGTATCATAAGATGATAATTCGAACGGTTTCAAATAACCACCCTTATGTAACTTAGCCAGTCGTGTCGCATTGATATGACCAAGTCTACAATGCCACAAGTAGGATTCGTTCATTTATGAACTTTTCCTCTTGTGTGTGTTTTGTATATTGAGGACTGTATTTTGATTTAGAATGAATATGCCATTATGTAACGAGCCTGATGCAATCAACTTTTGATCTAGGAATATGTTCATAATATTATCCTGTATTACAAAATTATATCCTTCTTTACTCAATAAAGAAACTGATATAATGTTGCACATCATGTTCGGTATATAATAGCACTCATTCAGAATCATTGTATCACCACTTGGTAATACTAGGTGATATTCGCCAACTGCTTTGGCTGCAATATTTGCACCGTTCCCTACTTGAACGGAATGATCACCTTTACCCAGTTCTCTACCTTTCCGTAGCCCATGTAACTGCTTACATATGTGGGATCCTGATCCGGTATCTAATACCCAGGACGTAGGGTGAACTGAAAAACAGTTCTCAATAACTAACACACCTGAAGAAGATGCATCAACATGCATGTTCTTTTGGGCGGCTTGAGAATCTAGATATTCTCCTATTCCCTGTTCAGTCTTATAACTCTTATAAGAAAGAACGGGTCCAACGTTCCCCTGCACAGTATAACATGCGGGTTCGGTCAATACATCCATATTATTATCTTTATTAGGGCATGACATAGTCGCTACCAGGAGAGAGAGAGAAGAAAACACTTTAGCGTATGCTCTTGCAAGATCAGATTGGTTATTATCTTATCTAATCAGGATGGCTCCCACTGGTTTTTATCAAATCTTCCTTTAAACCGTAAAAGGAAAGACTAGCCAGGATTAATTACACACTACAAGTTCGCCAATCTTTCAGCCAGGCCAGTGTCGGTACTTTGAGGGAGGTCCCCCGTGCTTTCGCACGAACCTAATTAATGTAAACCTCGTTTTCCCAGAGGCGTAACCCCGTTGACACCTTTCTGGACACCTACTTGATTAGCTAATTGCAATGTGTAAAACTCTCCCAGGAGTAACTCTTACTCGCAGTGGGTATCGGGATCCAACTATCTCATAGAAGGTATGCAATCTCATTGCAAATTTCAACACTTGAAATTCCCAATAATATTTTACCCCTAGTGTTCTATAACCTTGACGAATGCCAAACAACCCATAGTCCACTAGTCAAGTTCAACCCGTACATTTCTTGATTGAATTAAACCCACCCGCACGACCCTTGACGAATGCCAAACAACGCCGTACGAATACCCTAATCCAATCTGCATCATATGCATAAGCAGATAAATACTAGTTAGCTACCGTACACTACGCCTTGACGAATGCCAAACTACCGTAGCACGAATACTAAGTAGTACTTATCTGAAATGACGGAGGGCTACGCAGGTTTTCAGAAAATCTATTGCGTAATGAACTTGATATCGTTGTAGGATCAAATGAAGTTTTGAAATGGAATGATTTTGAGGCTTTTCTAGTTTTCCTAAAGGGGTCACTCCCTGTGAAGGGATCGTCGGCCCTTTCCTCGTCGAATGAGGTGCTGGACATATCATATATATCACTATGCAAAGCAGAAACTATAGAAGCAATCAAAAACAAACCGAGTGTGTAGCATCTGCCAGTTATTGCTAAAGGAGTCACTCCCGGTGAAGGGATCTCGGTCCTTTCCTCATCGAATAAGGTGCAGGGTATATCATATATACCGCTATGCAAAGCAAGAACTGTAGCTACCTGTTTTATTTAAAATTTGATTCTACAACATCTTAGGTTTCTTTTCTTTCATTAATCACATTAATGAAGTCCCATCATTTAAGTCACCTAAACATCACAGATAAATACGACGTACACTTATGCCATCCGCATTCGCCTGGATGTCCCCTCGTGCACCGTTAGGTTAGGTAACTAACGACAGAGCAGGGCAGGGCTAGTGCGGGTGCAAAACATAAGTAACGTCTATATAATATATCATATATACTATATACTGTATCTATCACAGAACATCACATGATCACATCAGAGATATCGCAGCAGAAAATATCATATGAAATATTAGATATACTAGGACGTCCGTGTTTTCAATACGAGCCAGTATAAAACACGGATTCCACGGTCGTGATGAATAGCCAATCCTACACCCCTAGACCCCTACGAGAGCGACAAGCAACCCTACCAATTCTAGGGTTAGGAGACCCGGACTCAACTCCTCGAGATGGTCTCCCACTGGACCCTAGAACCTGGTTACTTGTGCTCCCCTCCTTGGGTCTATCCTAGTGCAGAAAAGTAAATAATATACAAAAGGTGACAGCTTCCGCAACCTGGAAGTGCCCCAAATAAAAGAATATTACATACAAGTTTTTACATGAATGAAGATGGAAAAACACTCATCTAACAAAAAAAAAACCCCGGCTATTCAAACACGACAATCCAATATAACATATCCAGCAACACATAACATCACATGTCATCAACGTAAGTAAGTATGCATACCCCAATTGTCGTTGACGTATGGCAACGAAACCGGCGATATCAACATACTACACTTACGGTCACAGAAAAGATAGTGTAAAACTACAACAGTTGTAATCCGCAACCTCTTTAGACATCGCATGCCTAACACTTATAAACCCCGCATTTTAGTCCCATTATCGAAAACTCTTTTCAATATGAAGTGAGACTAAACCGCTAGATTTACAATATTCATTCAGTTATCTCATAACTGTGTGTGAATTCCAATTATTGTATCCCATTCCGGATAAATAGACAGTATTAAAGTTTTCGAACGACCGATCAAATACCCAAGATTCACTAAAGCTCAACACTTGAGCGAAGTTCAAAAACTTGGAGTGTGACACAGTAGTAGCGGTCCAGCCGTAGAAGGGTCAAGCCAACGCCTCACATGTGGCACGCCGTACTGCCCCAAACCCTAAGGTTCAAAGGGCAGTTCAAGACGGTCACATAATCGAGTTAAGGTTTGTTGTCTTCTAGAGGGACCACCGCAAAAAGACTTGCACGTATCTCCAAAGTATTTAAACCCCGTGAAAAGTGAGCAAATGATATTCGTTCAAACACTTTACTACTTTCTAATTTACCCGGAAAAGTCACGAAATCAAAATTCCGATCGAACAGACGAGTCCAAAAACATCTCCAGAATTTTTCAGCACCAAAAACAGATTAAAAATATCCTAAAAATTATACTAGCAGAACTAGACATTACAACATAAAAATTATACATTGACAGAGGTGTACGGCCGCGGAACCGCGGCCTAAGAAAGCTTAGGCCGCGTTTCCGCGGCAGTAATGAGAAATCATGGAAATATTTTTATGCCATAATTCTTAGTTTTTCCTGCTGTAATTTTTACATATTTTTAATTCTTAAAATAACCAGATTTTGAAAAATTCCAGAGAGCATGCTAAAAGCCGTATTTTCGGTTCGATCGGACTTTTAACTTCGTAAAAAGGGCGCCTAATGTTCTAGGTCGGCTCTGATACCAATGTTGGGTTAGCATAGCACCTCATAAAGGGTTTGGAAGCATCACATGAACCAAATATGTAGTCTTTAGGGTGCTAAGCTAATGAACAAAGAATCGTTCCTAGAATCGATTAGGGTTTCAAAATATTCACATCGACATATGAAAGAAATGCTAGGGTTTAGAGAGTACAACCTTTATAGCTCCCTATGCTAGACTCCTCGGCTACTCGGGGTTTGAAAGAACTCCGCTTGAACTCCTCGACGTCACCGATGATCCACCCGGAGTCCGCTTTGTCCAAGCTTGCGACCTTTTCCGATCAAGTGAACGAAATCGAGTCAACACTCCAAAAAAGTGGGCTAGGCTTGTGTAGAATGGTGTTGTGGTTCTCTTTCTCACTTAAAACTCCTAACTTGTTGATTATATAGCTCACTACAAAAATCTAGAGAGCTATGAAGGAGGAGAAAGAAGATGATGGTAACAATAGAAGATGATAAGTTCAACCACTAAAAACCAAATGGAAAATATATCAATATATATTTTCTATCTATCATTTCTAACCATGGTTGAATCATTATTGTACTATAGCTAAAACACAAAAGGAAACTTAACCTAAGGTTAAATGGTGGGTGAGAGTGGCTAGGTCAAAGGAAGAGTGTAGAAGAAATCAATAATGAACCCTTTTGTTTCCTTTTATGTTTTTTGTATAAATACAATAATAATTCATAAAAAATACCATGGTGTGAGTCTTATATTGCCACCATTTTCATATACATCCAACCATGATAAATGTATGTATGCATGTATGTATGTATACAGATCCATATGTGCATGAAAGGAGAAAGAAAGAAAGACATGCATGCATGCATGCATCCATCCAACATAAGAAAGGAATTCAAGTGAGAAGCTAATGGTTAAATGATAAATCAACACTTGATTTATCAATCCGGCCATATCACATACGACCCCTACCAAAAGCATGCGGCCCGATCAATATACGGTATTCAATACGCGCATTTTAATCGGGTCCATGCACATATCACATATGCGCACCTCAACGTTTCGCCTGGACTAGGAAACTCCATTGTGGGACTCTGAGACTCGTCAATACGCCGGCAGTGGGTGATGATCATATCAAGCACCCCCAAGCCGCAAGCGGTCAGCTAAACGTAACGGCCACCCGGGTATTGAACGATCAGAAGAGAACAAGCGAACCTGCTACAACTCCCGTCGAGCCGATCGGCGACACTTCCCGTACAATCCGGTCTCCTCGTCTGATATGTCGCATATCAAGTCTAGGGGTGGTAAGCGTCAGACCCCAATAACCGATAAGTCGTGCCGATGTGAGGCTCATAACGGGTCGAGAAACTACTGGTAACACTTACCAGCAGATCTCTGATCAGCCCTGGCCAGGGACTTCCCTGTTACGGCCAATCGAGAACAGCGCAACATCAACCCCCAATACCGGGAGAGACGAAACCCCTCCTATCGCTCATAGCCTCCATGTGACTCGGGACTGTACCCAAAGACCACCGTTTTGCACGCCCTCATGGACGTGGTAAGGTGGAGATCAAAGCACAGTGGGAATCACACAAGACTCTATGACGATCTCGGGTCTACAGACTAACCTGCACAAGTGTCACCTGAGAACTGCCATCTGACGTGAGGTATAATACCATCTGGGAGTTCTCGGCGAGTCTGTCCAGTGTACCCAGTCTCCACTGAGCACCCGTATACCATCTCTGATGTCAAACACCAATGGATATGGGATCATCCATCGCCCATCTCATGGGTCGAGAAGCGTATACGCTAGTCTACACTGGTATATCGATGCCCCGTCTCGATACACCCACGACTAGGGACCTTGAAGGATGTACCTATGGACTACCATGTCCCACTAGTATGATCTGCATCACAGTCCAGGTAGTCAAGTACACATCCTAAGGGCTTTACCAGCATGTAACTATAAGACAGTTTAAAGAGACTAGGGTACATGTTAAGATAAAGAGCAACCAGATAGCATACTATCATATCGAGCAAGAAAGTCATCTCTATATATGTCCAAGCATCCAATATAATATACATCATCTGTACAATACTGGCCTCTAGGGCATACATACAACTAACAATTGCAAAGTACAGTGCCAAAGATCCGGGTAGTTTGACCCGCGCAAGCGAACTTTTCAAGCTTACCGGATTTGATTCAACGGGGGTTTTCTAACCCAAAAACTTAACGGTACGTACTTTACTAACACCTTCTTCTCAAATCCGACGCATCCAATATACTATTCTTTGCAGGATTCTTTGCAAGTTCGCTAGCAAACGCTAAAAATTGACTAACCCGTATTTGTTGCAGTGCCGTGCTTAAACTAAAAAAACGATTGTTTGATTCTTTGAACAAATTTTTTTTGATTTGCGCATTGCATACATTAATACGGACTTAAGGGCAAGCGAACCCCAAACATACAGTAAAGGATTTCATCACCTTTTCCGTGGCCCACAAATCACGAACTTGAGCATAACGTTTACCCGCACAAAATTTAAAAGAAACTAGACTTTAAGCCTTAAGGACTTCGCGCTCACTAGGAGAAGTTAACTGTGTTTAGAACCTCGCTTAACGGTACATTGTTTACGGGGTGTCTAGGAAAGTGTTAACGGCGAAACCGCCAAAAGAGAAAGGGTTATTTAATTAAGGACCTTCGCGAAAGCGTCGGAAAACCTCTCCTTATCTCTGCACTTACCTGGCCTCGTGATCAGTGTATCTTAGAGCCCACTTCTCGACACAGTTTTATTTCGACAATCAAGTTCTGGAGCAGGTCTAGTTGACCTAGTTGAACCCTAGAACGATTAGGTGTGTGGTATTTTTGTGCCGTGATTGTTTTTGGTCCAGATTCTTTTTGTGTGTATATTTCAATCTTTTGTTAATAGCTAACCAAAAAAAAAAATTTAAAATAAAATTACATTCTTTTTTCCCCTCCTTTTCTCTGCCTTTCTTTCTCTCTCTCTTCATATCATGGGTACCCCACCTCGCAAAACTCTTGCCGAACTTTGGTACCCACAACCAGACATTACTTCTTACGGTTCTTGCTTTGGCCGAACATCGAACGACCCCTCCATGCCCAAAATGTCATTGAAAGATTGCATAGACGTGTCCAGGACAAACACTTGCCCTCCGCATTCCACTTTGTATCAACCTTTTCAACCTCCCGCACCCGCTTATGTTGATACCCCTTTTGCAAGTCGTCCTTTGTCCATCGCTGAACGTATTGAACAATCTCATAGCCGATCTTTCACTCCTTTCACCACTTCAAATTCTTGGGATCAACAATTCCATTCACCTTCGTATCCAAATGTTGATCCTACCCCTATCCAGCCATTCAATTCCTACCAGTCCTACCCAACTTTTACACCTTCCATAGACATTGCTTCTGAACCGTCATTTGGGAGTTTCCGGTACCAAAACAACTTTGAATCTTTTACTGAAACCCCTTCACAACCCATGTCTAGTCTGGATTTGAATGCTTTAGGGTAGCGTCGTACCAACAGACGATGGATTTGAATGCTTCCATGGCTGCCCTCATACAACCTAGTGACCCGGTAGCTAGTTTTCAACTAGCTCCAAATTTTCCAATGTATGAAGAGACGGTAGGACAGATTGAGAATTTGAGCGGAGAGAGTGAGCCATATACCCTTCCAAATCAAACCTACCCATTTTAACTTGAATCCCACAACTCCTGTTTTGAAAGTCTATCGAGTGTCCCAAATGATTTATCAATTGAAGATAGAACATATAATGAGTTGTGTGACCTTGTAGTATTCGATTTGCCCGATTGTGAAGAGTCCCTTTCGAGTGAAACCGCACCCAACCCTTTTGACCTCTACACCTCCATCTTAGAACCTGAATTGATTGATATCCATGCTTTTGTTGAGGTGTCTGAGAATATAGATTTTCACTTGATTGAGGATATTGACGCTGGGAATATTTTGGATGATGAACCCTTAGATTTAGCTGAGTTTTTCTCTCCAATTCATCATCCCGAGTCATTAAATGTTTTTCCCGAACCCCATATGCGTCTGGATTTTGAGGATAAACGCATGGATGTGCTTAACTTTGAGGAGACTATTGAGGATATTTTTGAGGATGAACCAGTTTTAATTGATGAGTTAGATTTTCCAATTCATCCTGTTCCTTTCATTGACTGTGTACACCCTCCTGAACATTTAACCGATAACCTTCCTCAATCACCTACCTCCATCCTTTCCATTGTTCCGACATTGCAAGAAACCGTATCATTTTCACTTCCAGTGTCTGGTTTACCAAGTTCGGCGTACCCATGGTTTCTCACGAATCTTGAGGAATTTGACCCCATTTCTCGACGGGTTAATAGATTAGCACAATCGCTTTTTACACATCGGTCATCACGAATTGTGCTAATTTATTCGCTCCATTTCCACCCTCAAGTTCGTATTCCACTTCTTTCTCCCTTCCGCCATTCTTCTTCTTATATACCTAGACCGTATACCACTTCTATCTCCATGCGGTCTCGCGTATTCTCCCTCTCTTTTCTCTACGCCTTCTAACACCAACCTGTATATTATAGCGATAAAATCTTTGAATGGTTGGTGCTCACTTTTGTCCTGTGTAAGGCCTTGTAGAGCTTGATACTGTTCTCTTTCTCCCCTGATCCTGAATTTCAACGTTTAACAGTGGAAACACTGTTTTACTTAAGTTTAGGGGGGGAACCTTTTTGTGTATATATTTTTTGTTTTCCTTTTTGTTTTGTATATAATTTGTTTTTAGGGAGAGCACCGACAATTTTGACCCTCTTGGTATAGCCTGACAGTGAGGGCACTGTCAAGTTTAAGTTTGGGGGTGTGCTCGGTAAGCTTTCTTCCTTCGCATTCATTTGTTTATTCTGCATCTGCATACTAAAATCCATAAAATCCATAAAAATCAGAAAATTTTCTAAAAACATAAAAACTTTTCTGTCAAGTTAGCTAGTGGGAGAACTCTGATTCAACATTTCGACGATTTTGTTTGATAAGATAAGAATAACTAATTCTTATTTTTAGATTTTAAAAACCTGAAAGATAACTCTCCTTTGAAGTTAACTATAGCTGATATACGTCTTTACATCACACTACACGTGTCGTGAGTTTTGGAAATTAGATGACAAGTCTTTTATGTCTAAAAACTTTTAAATGGATAAATGATTTTCTGAGGAACAAATAGGTTTGTTCTGAAATAAGTAATATCAAGAATAGTTTATGAAGTAAAGTGAATATGAAGGAATGTCATTGATGCCTTAATTGGAACTAAGTCTGAAGAATAACCCATCTGAAACTTGAGTGGAATGATTACACACCTAACCCACTAAAACACGTCTTTTAATCCAAAAAAAAACTGAACTGCCGGTTATATCTCCGTTCGCATTGAATCATCATGATTTTCACGCTAAATTGTCTTTTGTTTTTGGGCCTAGGTAACTTGAGTAATTAAGTCCGCTGGGGTGTCTCTACACCTAATGCCCTAAAGCCAACTGGTTTGGGTGCATTGGCCCAAAGCTCGTAAAGAAGTCTAGAAAGTCCAGATTAAAACAAAGTCAAGCAAGTGTTCTCTCCGAGTTAAAATTCCTAACGGTTCTTTGTGTGAGAATAATCTTGACAAAAGACAGGATTTTATAAAAAATATTTCTAGCGGAGATATGAAGGTTTTATTCTATGATAAAGACTATTGCACGTTCACAGAGGTGTGTATGAAATGAAAACAATAAAAAGGTGGAGTGAAAAATAAGACCTTGTTTCCTGTTAAGGAAGATAAGAAATTCTGAAGTTGAAACCTTACTGGAAAACGAAACTTGAAAAATGCTTAACTCTTTATAAAACTTATGTGATCCTTTTAAAATTTTTATCTGGGCTTTATTGTATGACATGATGACTTTATTCGACCCTTCTGGAACTTAACGACACTATTTGCACTGCACGTAAAGACATATAAAATCTTAAGTTAAAAAAGAAGCGAGATGTGAAAAATAAAGGTTCGATAGTCTAGACTTAGGATAATAGAATTGTTATTTTCTGAAACAAAACTTTAGGGTTTGAATCATAGTAATTTTGCAAAACTTGCTTGACCAGATTTTGTGGGTAGTATCCGCTGAAAACCCTCATGAGACAACACTCCTCCTACTAGGGACACCTAGAGGTTTAACGGCTTGTTGCACGAGCTCAGTGCAATCGCGTTCCCTGCGAAAGTGTGGCTAGGATTCTTTTTTTGTGAATAATTGGTTTTGCTCGGGACGAGCAAAAGTTAAGTTTGGGGGTATTTGTTCATACCAGAATATTGCATTTTATACCACCCATTCTTACGCTCGTTTGTTTATAGGCAGGTGCTTTTGATCAGTGTTTGCTACATATTTGCAGAATACTGGTTCTCAGCTCTAAACAGTGAAATCCATGGAAAAGTACGACAAATTCCGGATTACTGCCAACAACAGATAAAACGCAGGTCTGCGCTTTCTATCCGTGTGTTGCCACATACCAATTTAAGGGACAACATGGCAAATCGATTGTCATTTTCATGCACAAAGCTCAATGTCAACACAAAATCCAAGAAATCTACGCGGAGCTCGAGAAAATCATGGCAAAAGATCCACATCACATCACCTTTTGATCTACTGAAATTCTGGAAGAATTATGAAGAGTTTCTGAGAAAAGTCATATACCAAACAGAAGAGAACCACAAAACAGGGGATACGACAAAAGATGAAGGCACAATCTCCCTAAATGGCCGCGGTTCCGCGGCATAAACGCGCTTAGGCCGCGGAACCGCGGCCGTATAGGCTCTTCAGTGTACAAAATTTCAGGGGCTGTTTGGTAATTACATGTAGTGCCAGATTCTTGCCCTAGGTTTCCATTTCCCTGCCTATAAATACCCCAGTTCTTGCCAAGCCAAGGAGTTCTTTTCATGCCTCTTTTTTGTTAGTTTTTAGTCTTCTTCTTCTTCTTCTTCATTTTTTCCTCCATGAAAATGTAGTGAGAGCATTGAGTGGATGTTAAATAAAGATGAGGGTTTTTGTATCATTCTTTTTTGCTTAGCTTCCCCCTTGAGCTCTCTACCTTAACTTGATCTTGCAACCTCTTAAGTGAGCTTGCAAGTTTAAGCTTTGGTCATTGATCTCAAGGGGTTGTATCATTTTGTTCTCTCTTTTGTGCTTCATTTCACATGAGTTCTTTACCCTTCTCTTGATCTTGCAACCTCTTGATTGAGCTTGCAAGTTTAAGGGTTGGCTATTGATCCCATGGCTTGTCTTGAGTTCTATGGTTCTTAGTGTTACTTTCTTGCTTATCTCTTTCTTGCATTTTTCATTCTTGTCTTTTATTACTTGCAATTTATTACCATGCACTTTAATTACTTGCTTGTAATCTTTTCTTTTCTTTGTTTATCTTTTTGTTCTCTCTTTTTGGTTCTTTTTGTGAATGGTTTTATTGTTGTTAAGAATAAATACGATATTGTAAGTTAAATGTTTCTTTGCTCATTTCCTTTTCCCGTTATTTTCCATTGAACTCCGCCCAAACGATACGCAAGCGCTCCATTAGGCACCCTACCCTACCAAGGTAACGGTGATTCCTAACGGCGACCGGTTGCGTTCGGTTTGGCCGGAGGCGAAAGAAAGAGACAAGAACGGAAGGACAACGGTAAATAAGCTGGATTCCACGAATACCGTGCTTAAATCCCGTAATCCACGTTGTTGCCGATTGCTCTAGCTTCAATTGGTCAAGATTCGGCTCAAAGGTTTTGAGTGCGGATTTCTTTAGCTTACACTTTCGTATCTTTTTCTTAACAACTTTATACTTGCAAATAAAACACATAGGTTAGACTTGAACAAACATATACTCATTCTTTATTGACTCGTCTAAAACTTGAACGGACATACAACCGTCTCCCTGTGAATCGACCCGTGCTCAACCGGCTAGCTGCATAGCGACACCGTCCTGATCGCGGTAAACTTTAGAACTTTGAACATCCGACACGCTTTTGGCGTGCAATCAACATTCTACCATCTGGAAGATCAACAGTGATATTATTCTTGACTCGCCACAGTTTTAGTAAAATGGATTTTTTCAGAAAACAGTAGTGGGAGTATGGTAGAACTGGAAGTGATTCCAG
The DNA here is from genome assembly GCA_030015575.1 of Agapanthus africanus. Taxonomy (NCBI): domain Eukaryota; kingdom Viridiplantae; phylum Streptophyta; class Magnoliopsida; order Asparagales; family Amaryllidaceae; genus Agapanthus; species Agapanthus africanus. The sequence goes on from CM057350.1 coordinate 307,436,777, forward strand.
AACCACAAACGATTGCTGAAAATTTAATAGAATCTAAAGATTCAATCGGGTTTTAAATTCCATTAGCCACTCCGCAGATATGGTTGGTAACCTCAGACACCCGAGAGGTACTTCGGTATCCTCAAAGACGGTGACAGAGAGGTTCTTGTTTACCCAGACTTGCCATTACTGCTGTTCTAGACTATGAGACCCGGCAGGAGGATGAATATAGCGTCGTTCTAAACTAGCTTTAGAAGTGCACGTGTATATGACTCTGTCAGAGGGTTGTTGTAGTCAGTGGGAGCAGCGGAAGCATAGTGGATAAATAGCTTGTGTCTATTTATAGACTAAAGCGAATAACGCGGACATAGATCATCTATTTTTGATGTGACAGTCATAGGCTTTAACTTCATCAGAATATGAGATGGATCTGTTAAGAAGGTAATAGGGTGTAATGTCCTGGTATATGATGACATACACTTTGTAGAAAGTGAAATTCCTATACAACGGTCGGTTATACTGTGGTTGTCACACAGTTGTTTCTCCACATAGGATATGGATATAATATCAGACATTCTGGTTACTAGATCTAGATTTGGGTAGTTTCCCAATTTGGGTACCTAGACAGTATTCTAAAGGTGTTTTAGAATGGATGACTCCTGGCATGGTGGTGTATCTGCAGGTGATGGAGTCATCCTCTCTAAAGGTGTCTTACAGACTAAAGGGGAGAGGGATGCGCATGATAGACATATCACTTGCTTAGGCAATTGAGTCAATCATGATATGTCAAGTACCACACCAGATGTTATTTTTGCACTAGCTGCAATAAGTTTATATATTAATCCAATACTGAAAAAACGTTCGAAAGCAGTTTATGAACATAAGTGGATATTCTTGGGATTAACGGCAGCCTCCTTCGGGAGACGGTTATCATTTAAGGCTTCCAAGGTAACCTGGATGACAGAGTGACTGTCAGAGTTATAGCTTTCCTTCTTGAAGAGGGGCAGTAGTTTGGGCAGGTGGTCCAAGCGGATACTGAGGGAGGCATGGCGCAGGATACTGATTAAATTAAGGGGACGATACAGTCTAAGAAGTTTGCTGGATTTGGAGTTCATTTGTGAACTAGGTCCCATAAGATATCCAGAAATATTCTAAGACAGGTATTGCTCATTTCGGGAGATGGCTTTCTCCGCGAACTTGAGATAAAGATAGACATAGAAAGAAACATTAGAGCGGATCCACTCGCTGAGGCTATTTCTCGAACGCAATAGTTTTACAAATGAGCTTTGTGAAATGATTAGTAGAGAAGTTGGGTGTTCAGTGTCACACGGGCTATGAGTATGCGACACCGCAATAATTAGCCTTAAGTGCAAGTGGGAGATTGTTGTCTATAGTGCTCTCAAGTCAATTATTGGATCGCAGGCACGTGATTGCAATGATTGAGGGAGGTCCAATACCGGTAGAACAGTCTTACTCGAGATGATAGTATACTATCTGGTTTGTCTTTATCATCGTGTATATGCTTCAGGTGACATTACAGATCACTATTACATGTTGATAGAGCCCATAGGATTCTTGCATGACTGCCAGCAGTATGATGGCGATCATATACGTGGGAGCTGGGTGGTCTATAAGCACATCCTTAAAGTGTCCTTAGTTATGGGAGTTTCGAGACTGGGCATCGATACTCCAAGAGTTGACTAGTGTATACTGATCGTGACCCCGACGAGGGGCGGTGGCCGATCTCACAAGCCATTAGTGTTAGTTGGTTCACCTAAGATGTATACATGTGCTCATTGGGATATGAGTACACCGGACGGACTCGGCGGGAACATGCTAGTTGGTATTATACCTATTGTCAGATAGCATTGTTAGTGTATATGCCCTAGAGGCCATTACTGTATCATACTAGTTTGTATATTACTTAATGGAAGCTTGGGATATTCACCTTGTATAGACAATCTTGCTCAAAATAGTAGTATGCTACTTGGTTTGTTTCTACTTTAATGTGTACATGTGTTTATTTTAGTATATCACCTATACACATTAGTGGAGCCCTTAGGATCTTTACTTGATTACCAGCGTTGTGATGGCAGTCACACTCGTAGGGGCTGGGTAATCCACAAGCACATCCTTATGCAGGTCCCTAGTCGTAAGACTATCGAGACAGGGCATCGATACTCCGGAGTAGACTAGCGTATGCGCTTCTCATCCCAGCAGGGGAGACGGTCTGTCCCACAGCCGTCAGTACGTCGTACTTGAGATAGTATGTGGGTGCTCATTAGGTTACGAGTACACTGGACAGGACTCATCGGGAACTGTTGGTTGGTACTATACCAATCGTCAGTTATCAGTTCCCAGGTGACATGAGTACAGCTTAATCCGCTGACTTGACACTATCACTTCGCCTCGAGTGTGTTCCCACTGTACTTAGATTACTACCCTACCACGGCTCAAAGGAGTCGTGCAAACAGGTAGTAGTTGGGTGCAGTCTCGAAGCACTTAGAGGAATTGACGGTTAGACAGGATTCGCCTCTCCCGGTATTGGGGGTTGATATCGCGCTGTGTCTAGAAGAGCCATTACACAAAGTCCCTGGCCAGGGCAAGCGAGATATACTAGTAGGTTTCCAGCGTTATCTCAGGGTGTTCTGGGCTACACTCCGACACGACTTGTACCGCTATTCGGGGACTGATGTTTACTGCCCCCTAGGCCCGCCATGCGATATTCTCAGACGAACAGACCGGACTGTACTCAGATTGTCATATTCAGGCTCAGTAGGAGTTCAGATGGGTTTCACCTCGTCCGTCTTCTTATCGGCATCTACCTGGGGACCGTTACGCACAGCTAGTACCGCTTGCGGTCTGTGGTTAAACCCATTGCCAGCGTAGTATCGAGTCTTTAGAGTTCCACACAGAGAGCTATTCGCCTTTAGGCAAAAGAGTAGAGGTCGCATGGTTTTGCGACAGGGTTCGGTCACATCCGTGCACTTGTGCACGTTTAGTGTCCGGGTAGTTATCAATAGTGGGCTTCGGTTTAAGCCAGATCCTAGTGTACATTTTGGGATTGGTTTTATCTTGTTTATATTCGTGTTCCTCAGAACGCGGATGCGGGTGTGTATGCACAGTTGACAGAGAGACAGAGGCAGAGGATTCTCATTAGGGTTGTTGACTGTTGACTTTTGCTAAACCCTAATGAGAATAAGAAATATGATTAATGATAATATTAATTAAGTATTATTGTGCCATGGTTGGGTTGAAGGGTTGACTTTGTTGACTTGTTGACTTTGTTGACCGGTTGACTAGGTTGGACTAGTTGACCATCATCATGACAATGGCTATCATTTCTTGGCATTGACCTTGGCTTGCTTGTTGGTTCACAAATTGCATTTAATGAAAGAAATGATATAGCCATTTGATATGATAACAACCATCACATAATACTCAATTATTATTATGTGTTATGATGATTTTGGATTATGAGAGCAAGGGTGACAAAAGTCTTGCTCATTCTTTCATTTGCTTTCTCTCTCATGAAAGCTCTCTCATCCTCAAGCTCTCCCTCTCCCTCTTGCTCTCTCTCTAGTTCAAGGCAAAAACCTCACATGTGTTGAGAATCATTTGCCTTGGAGATAAAAACCCAAAACACTTCTCTACTCATCCTAGTACATAAAGTCTAGCAAGCCAAGTGTTCTAGTTTCCTCTAGTCTGAGATTGAAGCCAAAGGTAGAAGCTTTCAGGTGGATCGATCTTCGGCACAAAGAGACGACGAGGAGAGAACCATCCGACCACCATAAGGAGTCCAAAAGAAGGAGTTCAAGTTAAGGTATAACCCCTAACCGAGTAGGTAAAACTCTTAGTTAGGTTGTTAGATAGTTGTTTAACAAAGATCCGTATTTTTCAGTCCATGTTACCACCAAAAGAAAAATCGTTTTTCATCATTTCTGCATGCCCGTAAGAACCGGGAAAGGTAACGTTGATTTACAGTGGTATCAGAGCTTAGTTAAACACTATCTAACATGTTAGCAATGTAACTAGAAGTTCGATCGGAGAAAAAGTCGCGAAACATGCCCGTAATTTCAAGTTTCTACCGATTCTGTTTTCTGTTCAAAAAATAATTAATCTGACACTAAAAATCGCATATGTATTTTTAAAACCCACACAACAAAATTGGTCCACCGACTCGGTCAAAGCGTTGCGGAAACGCGGTAAGAGCATGCTCCCGCCGCGGATCCGCGGCCGAGTTGACTTGGTCGTGGCACAATTTTCCTGCAGTATTTTTCTGGGGCTGTTTTGGGATTTTTACAATATATTTTTTCTGCCTAGATTTTACAGAAAGCAAAATTTGTTTTTGGGGTTTAAAAATCCATATTTTGATCGAACTTCTAACGACTTAAGCTAACGGGTTATATCTGTGATGTGATATATGTATTGAACGTCCGCTCATCGCTATTCGTCGATTAGTGGGGGTTATACATATCTGTGATCTGTAATGTTGATGGTATGTGTATATGAAATCATTGGATTGTCGCGGATGAATAGCAGGGGGGTTTTGTGAGATGAGAGCTTTCTTTTTCTTTCAATTCATGTAATTTGTAATTGATGTAATATTATTTATATGGCCGCACAACCGGGATGGGGTTGTAGCCGTCATTGTATAATTTATTTTACTGTTTTTGCTCCTAGGATAGACCCAAGGTGGGGTGCACAAACTACAGGGTATCTCGAAGTGCCGAGTGGCCTACTCATGGTGTTGGGGGAGGTTGCTTCGCTTCGGGTACTTGGCGGGTAGTTTGCCTCACCCGTAGGGGTCTAGGGTTGGGTCTTGGATATTCATCGCGACCGTGTAATCCGCTCTTCGTTACAGGCTCGTACGGATTGCGGATTCCTAGTATATCCAATGTGTTCATCTGTGATCTGGAATGGCTATCATTGCATGTGACGAATGTGTATATCTATATATGATATCTATTTAGGCGTTGCTTATGTTTTGCATCCGCGCTAGTCCAGCCCCCGCTCTGTCGTTAGTTAAGTAACCTAACGGGTAATGACGGGGCCCCGTAGCGAATGCGGATGGCATAAGCGTACGTCATATTTTCGTTGTTTTCTGCAATGGTAGGATTAAATGATTGGACGCATTAAATTAATGCAAGAAAATAAACCAAAGTTGAGTCATTGGAACACTTTCAAAACCACTCGGTTTCTTTTCAAAAACAACTTTTAAACGCGGAGCTTAAGCCACTCCTTTTAAAAGCTATCTCGTTCCATCGATTATATCAAGTTCACTATGTTCACGGTTTTGCCAAAACCATTCGTAGCCCTCCGTCGTTTCACATGGATAGTCAATAGTATTCAAGCTATGTTTGTTGGCCAAAGTCAAGGCATAGTGATTGGTAGCTATTGGGTATTCATGTGCAGCATAGATAGATGTGTTGGTTTGGGACAGTCGTACTGCCTTGTTGGCCAAAGTCAAGGGTAGGTAGGATGGGTTCAAATTAACCTGGAGAATGACGGGTAGAACTTGACACGTGACTTATGATTTGTTGGCCAAAGTCAAGGTCATAAGAGCATGGGGCAAAAATCCACATCGGGAGTTTCAAAAGAAACTGAAACTTGCTAGCGCTGCATACCATTTGGAGTGTGATGATTCTTGTAGGATTCCTTCAGTTTTGTCACGCAATGATATTTGGATCCCGATCCTACTGTGAGTATATGCTACTCCTAGGGAAATTTCTCTCTTAACGATCAATGCTATAAACCAAGTAGGTGTCTAGAAAGGTGTTAGCGGGGCTACCCCTACAGGGAAAAGAGCTTATTTAATTAAGGAACTTCGCGAAAGCGTTGGAAAACCTCCCTCGAAGTACCGACACTAGCTTGGCTGAACGGTTAAGCAAGTATTGTACGGTGAGATTGATCCTGACTAATTCTTCCTTTTTGGTTTGAGGAGGGATTCGAGAGACAGTGGGAGCCATCCTGTTTAGACAAATTAAAAACCACTCTAAACTTGCAAGAGCATCATGCTAAAGTGTTTCTTCTCTCTCTCCTAATTGCAGCGACCAAACATCATGACTGGACTTAAGTTACTACTAGATAAAAACATACTGACAGGGTCAAACTACAAAGATTGGCTCAGGAATGTCAAAATGGCAATCACTTATGACAAGTTGGGGTATCTCCTTACCACCAAAGCTCCCCCTGTCCCAGGTCTCAAAATCAGCGTCGCGGATAAGGAAATCCGTAAGACCTGGGAAATCGATTGCGCGAAGGCCAAGTGCCTCGTGCTTGCCTCTATGGACAATGAACATCAGAGGAGGCACGAGAATATGGACCTTGAATCCATATTTCTCCATACAAAAGAACTGTATGGAATGCAATCCCGTATCGCCAAATACGAAGTCTCGAAAAAGCTGTTTTCGCCGAGATTGGCCGTCGGATCATCGGTAGCGGAATACATGCTTAAGATGATTGGCTTCATTGAGGAGCTCGCGGAGCTTGGGACCACGTTAGAGAACGAGCTCTACACGGACTTGATTCTCCAGTCCCTTCCTTCCACTTACGCCCAGTTTATCCTGAACATCAACTTACAAGAAAAAGAAGTTGAACTTTCAGAATGCCTCAACATGCTGAGGAGTGCAGAGGGCACCCTACAGAAAGGTAGGGAAACATCCACTTTGTTTCTAGGAGGATCTTCCTCTTCTAGGTCCAAGGCGAAAGCCAAGGGAAAGAAGAAGAAAGCCCCCGCCAAACCAAGGGGCGGTGTTAGTAAAGTGGATACGAAGGGAAAGACAAAGGCAACAAAGGTAGCGGGAAAGCTTGTGGGAAAGGACGAATGCTTTTACTGTCACAAGAGTGGACACTGGAAAAAGGATTGCAGGGCTTGGAAGGCCAGAACCCAGGATCTGAAGCAAGTTGCGGATTCAGCTTCAGGTGTGTATGTTATTGAAAACTGTCTATCAATAAACTCTACATCCTCGGTATTGGATACCGGATCAGGATCTCATATCTGTAATTCTTTACAGGCACTGAGAAGGCGTAGGGTTTTGAAGGCAGGTGATATGACCCTCAGAGTTGCAAACGGAGCCGGCATGGATGCTGAGTCCGTGGGGGGCTATCGCCTAGGGTTGTCAGATGGACACGTTTTGGTTTTGCGTGATTGTTATTTTTTACCCAATGCAACCTGTAATATCATATCTGTATCTTTATTATCTAAAGAAGGTTATAAATTTGCATTTGTAAGTAATGTTGTGAACATTCACCTTAATCAAGTTTTGATTGGGTCAGGTACATTAAGCAATGGTATATACGTATTAAACCAACCATAGATTTTCAGTGTTCAGAATACATACAAAAGAATGTCTCCGGAAACAAATCAGGCTTTCTTATGGCATTGTAGACTGGGTCACATCAATGAGAGAAGGTTAACGAAGTTACATACAGAAGGATATTTGGATCCGTTCGAATATCAATCATATGCAACTTGTCAATCCTGTCTCAAAGGAAAGATGACAAGGACTCCGTTCACTGGACACGGAGTAAGAGCGAGCGAGCTCTTGGGACTCGTACACAGCGACGTGTGCGGTCCAATGTCTACGCATGCACGAAGCGGTTATTCTTACTTCATTACTTTTACGGATGACTTTTTAAGGTACGGATATGTCTTCTTAATGAAACATAAATCCGAAGCCTTTGGAAAATTCAAGGAATATAAGAATGAAGTAGAAAAACAAACAGGCAAAAGTATCAAGGCACTGAGATCTGATCGAGGTGGTGAATACTTAAGTGCCGAGTTTCTGGATTACTTAAAAGAGAATGGAATTCTCTCTCAGCTTACTCCTCCATACACTCCGCAACATAATGGTGTATCGGAAAGACGGAACCGGACCCTATTGGATATGGTACGTTCCACGATGAGTAACGCTGAGTTACCGCGATCATTCTGGGGATATGCAATAGAATCAGCTGCATACCTTTTGAACCGAGTTCCATCTAAGACTGTGCCTACCACACCATATCAGATGTGGTGTAGGAAGAAACCCTATCTTAAGCACATTAAGACATGGGGATGTCCAGCTTTTGTCAAAAAGCAGCATGCGGACAAACTTGAGGCACGCTCAGTACAGTGCAAGTTTGTGGGATATCCAAAGAATTCCAAGGGATATTTCTTCTATTGCGAAGAGGAACAAAAGGTTTTTGTTTCTCGTCATGCCCACTTCTTGGAAACTGAGTTTATGGAAAATCAGATAAGTGGGAGCGCAATAGAACTGGAAGAAATTCCAGAACCACAAGCTATTACTGAAAGCTTAGTAGAACCAGAGGGTTCGAAAGATCAGGACATTCCTGCGCCGCTCCGCAGGAGTAGTAGGCAGTCTCATCCGCCCGAGAGATACTACGGTTTTCTTATAGACGGGGATAGATAGGATTGCATCATTGATAGTGATGAGCCGACTAGCTTCCAGCAAGCCATTCAGAGCGTCGACTCGGTAAAATGGCTGGATGCCATGCGGACCGAAATGGAGTCCATGTACACCAACAAAGTATAGACGTTGGACGTTGCTCCAGATGGGGTAAAACCCGTAGGATGCAAGTGGATCTTCAAAAGGATGATTGGTGTAGATGGACAGGTTGAGACCTATAAAGCTAGACTTATTGCAAAGGGTTTTCGTCAAAGATCTGGTTTGGACTATGACGAAACCTTTTCTCCAGTGGCTATGCTGAAATCCATTCGGATCTTTCTTGCCATTGCTGCCTTCCACGATTATGAGATTTGGCAGATGGACGTAAAGACCGCTTTTTTGAATGGAAATTTAGAGGTGTGTGTCTATATGGACCAGCCAGAGGGTTTCATTCAGAGTGGGAGCAGCGGAAAGGTGTGCAAGTTGCTTAAGTCCATCTATGGACTAATGCAGGCATCGCGGAGTTAGAACACCTGTTTTGATGAGACGGTCAAAGAATTTGGCTTTATCAAAAATCCAGATGAACCATGCATCTATAGTAGATTTGTAGCAAGAACTGTCGTATTCCTCGTATTGTACGTGGATGACATTCTTTTGATAGGAAATGACATTCCTATGCTACAATCTGTCAAGGGATTCTTGTCACACAGGTTCTCTATGAAAGACCTGGATGATGCCTTTTACATTCTGGGGATCCGGATCCATCGTGACAGATCCAAGAGGATATTATGTAAGTCGATGTACAACACCCCACGACTTGCGGGGAGGCGGAAATATGAAAAACGATCTTGTTCTTTGCTTAAACATCGACTAACCGCATGAATCGAAGCTAAACGATAACTAACATCAAACATAGAAATTAACAACTACTATGTAAAGGGATTATACCTAAAGAACCGTGTCCTTCGTCTTTACGAACTCCACCTCTTCCTCTGCCTTCTCGAAGTAGTAGACGATCCACCCGAGAGCTTTACTCTAAGCTTAGCCTCTAAACTTGAGGCAACTAACTTTCTTTAAGTGCTAATCAAAGAAGCTAGGTGATATAGAGTGAGGGTTATGGTTTAATTAGTCTAACTAATCCTTGTACTCAACACATGAGAGGGGAGGATTAGGGTTTGAAGAGGGAGAGCTTGAGGAGAGAGAAGATGAACATAATAATGAAGTGAGAATAATGAGTTATCATAATATATATCAAGCATTTTGTTATATCAAGAAAAGAAAAGAAAATGATTTACAACCATGCTTGATAAATATCTTGTGGTGATTCATCTCCATGAGTCATTAAGCAATTATGAAGCGTTAATGACATGGATGAATCATCCATATGACTCACTAATCACATTCATTGTATATGCCGCCTAAACCTCCTTAGTCACCACCTTCTAGAAGCTTCTCGCGCAATTACGAAAACGCCCCTCCTTTCCGCAAAAATACGGAAAAACTTTAGACTGTATAAATCCAATAACCGGATACCAGTAACTGGCTTAAACCAAAGCCGACTGGTAAAAACTGTCCGAAAGTCGTACGTGTGTAAACACACGTACGCGTCCGAACCCTTGTCGTAAAACCATACGACCTCTATATCGTTTCGCCTGGAGTACGGAAACTCTCTGTGTAGGACTCTAGAGACTCGACTACTACGCTGGCAGTGGGTTTAACCACAGACCGCAAGCGGCACTAGCTGTACGTAACGGTCCCCAGGTAGATGTCGATAAGAAGGATGATGAGGAAACCCATCCGAACTCCTACTGAGTCTGATGTGAAAATCTCCATACAGTCCGGTCCGTTCGTCTAAGACTATCACATTTCGGGCCTAGGGGGCGGCAAGCGTCAGCCCCTAATAGCGGTATAAGTCGTGTCGGAGCGAAGCCCATTACACCCTGAGAAACTACTGGAACCTACCAGCAAATCTCGCTTGCCCTGGCCAGGGACTTTGCGTAATGGCTCTCTGACACAGCGCGATATCAACCCCCAATACCGGGAGAGACGAATCCTGTCTAACCGCCACTGCCTCCAAGTGCTCGGGACTGCACCCAACTGCTACCTGTTTGCACGACTCCTTTAAGCCGTGGTAGGGTAGCAATCTAAGAACAGTGGGACACACTCGAGGCGAAGTAGTAGTGTCAAGTCTGCGGACTATGCTGTACTCATGTCACCTGGGAACTGTTCACTGACGACTGGTATAAAACCAACCAACAGTTCCCTGTGAGTCCTGTCCGGTGTACCCGTAACCTAACGAGCACCTGCATACTATCTCCAGTACGACGTACTGACGGCTGTGGGACAGACCATCTCCCCAACTGGGATGAGAAGCGTACACACTAGTCTACTCCGGAGTATCGATGCCCTGTCTCGATAATCCAACGACTAGGGACCTGAATAAGGATGTGCTTGTAGACTACCCAGCCCCCACTAGTGTGACTGCCATCACAACGCTGGTAGTCAAGCAAGATCCTAAGAGCTCTATCAATACGTATACTCACATACTAAGATAGAAAAAACCAAGTAGCATATTACCATATTTAGCAAGACTGTTATATACATGTGAATATCCCAAGCTTCCATTAAGTAATATACAAACTAGTATGATACAATAATGGCCCCTAGGGCATATACACTAACAATCTCCCACTTGCACTAGGGCCATGTACAGGCATATCGAAGACCGATGATCTCGAGTAGCCTCTCGAACTGAATCTGAGGTAGGGCCTTCGTGAATGGATCAGCAATGTTCTCTTTAGAAGCAACTCTCCGTACCTCGATCTCCTGACGATCAATGATCTCCCTGATCAGGTGATACCGCCTTAAGATGTGTCTAGACTTCTGATGGGACCTTGGTTCCTTTGCTAAAGCTATAGCTCCGTTGTTGTCGCAATACAGAGGTATTGGATCAACTATGGTAGGAACCACCTGAAGTTCTGTTAGGAACTTCTTCATCCAGACTGCTTCTTTTGCGGCATCGCAAGCAGCTATATACTCCGCTTCCATCGTCGAGTCAGCAACGGTGTCCTGCTTGGAGCTCATCCAGCCCACCGCCCCTCCATTGAGGGTAAAGACATAACCCGACATGGACTTGGAATCGTCCTTATCACTCTGGAAGCCGGAATCAGCAAATGCATCCAACCTGAGGTCTTTTCCGCCGTAAACCAAGAACATCTCCTTAGTCCTTCTCAGGTACTTGAGAATGTTCTTTACTGCTATCCAGTGCTTCTCCCCTGGGTCTGACTGATACCGGCTTACCACGCTCAGTGCGTAAGCTACATCTGGTCTGGTGCACAACATCGCATACATTATAGAGCCTACCGCAGAAGCGTAGGGTATAACAGTCATGCGTTCCCTTTCCAAATCAGTCTTGGGAGACATCTCTTTGGAGAGGGTGATTCCGGGACAAGCCGGTAGATTACTGCGCTTAGAATCTTCCATACTGAATCTTTTCAGTACAGTGTCGATATACCTGGACTGCGAAAGTCCCAACATCCTCTTGGATCTATCACGATAGATCCGGATCCCCAGAATGTATGAGGCATCACCCAGGTCTTTCATGGAGAACCTGTGTGACAAGAATCCTTTGACAGATTGTAGCATAGGAATGTCATTTCCTATCAATAGAATGTCATCCATGTACAAGACGAGGAATACGACACTTCTGGCTACAACTTACTATATATGCACGGTTCATCTGGATTTTTGATAAAGTCATATTCTTTGACTGTTTCATCAAAACAGATGTTCCAACTCCGCGATACCTGCTTTAGTCCATAAATGGACTTAAGCAGCTTGCATACTTTCCCGCTGCTCCCACTCTGATTGAAACCCTCTGGCTGATCCATATAGACGCACACTTCTAAATTTCCATTCAGAAAAGCCATCTTTACGTCCATCTGCCAGATTTCATAATCATGGAAGGCAGCAATAGCAAGAAGGACCCGAATGGATTTGAGCATAGCCACTGGAGAAAAAGTTTCGTCATAGTCCAAACCAGGTCTTTGACGAAAACCCTTTGCAACAAGTCTAGCCTTATAGGTTTCCACCTGTCCATCTACACCAATCTTTTTCTTGAAGATCCATTTGCATCCTATGGGTTTTACCCCATCTGGAGCAAAGTCCAAAGTCCATACTTTGTTGGTGTACATGGACTCCATTTCGGTCCGCATTGCATCTAGCCATCGTACCGAGCCGCCGCTCTGGATGGCCTGCTGGAAGTCAGTAGGTTCATCATCATCTATGATGCAATCCTCTCTATCCCCATCTATGAGAAAACCGTAGTATCTCTCAGGCGGATGAGACGGCCTACTACTCCTGCGGAGGGATGCGGGAATGTCCTGTTCTTCTTGAACTACCGGTTCTACCAAACTTCCAGTATTAGTTTTTGGTTCTGGAATTTCTTCCAGTTCTATTTCTCTCCCACTTGATTCCTTTTCTAAAAACTGATGTTCTAGAAAATGGGCATTACGAGAAACAAATACCTTTTTTTCCTCTGCGTAATAGAATAGATATCCCTTGGAGTTCTTTGGATATCCAACAAACTTACACTTAACTGATCGTGCCTCGAGCTTGTCCACATGCTGCTTTTTAACAAAAGCTGGACATCCCCAAATCTTTATATACTGTAGATGGGGTTTCTTCCCGCTCCACATCTGATATGGAGTGGTAGGCACAGTCTTGGTAGGAACCATGTTCAAAAGATATGCCGCTGATTCTAGCGCATAACCCCAGAAAGATCGCGGTAACTCAGCATCACTCATCATGGATCGTACCATATCCAATAGGGTTCGATTCCGTCTCTCCGATACACCGTTATGCTGTGGAGTGTATGGAGGAGTAAGCTGAGAGAGAATTCCTTTCTCTTTTAGGTAACCTAGGAACTCGGCACTCAAGTATTCACCACCTCGATCAGATCTAAGTGTCTTGATACTTTTGCCGGTTTGGTTTTCTACTTCATTCTTATACTCTCGGAATTTCTCAAAAGCCTCGGATTTATGTTTCATCAGATAAATGAATCCGTATCTTGAGTAATCATCCGTGAAAGTAATGAAATAGGAAAAACCACCTCTTGCATGTGTAGACATTGGACCGCATACATCGCTGTGTATGAGTCCTAAGAGCTCGCTCGCTCTTACTCCATGTCCAGTAAATGTAGTCTTTGTCATCTTTCCTTTGAGACAAGATTGACAAGTGTCATAAGTTTGATATTCGAACGAGTCCAAATATCCTTCTCTATGCAACTTAGTCAACCTTCTCTCATTGATGTGACCCAGTCTACAATGCCATAAGAAAGCTTTATTTAAATCTGGAGACTTTCTTTTAAGTGTGTTCTGGACATTGAAAATTTGGAGTTGGTTTAAAACATATATATCGTTATTTAGTATACCGGACCCAATCAAACCATGATTAAGGTGGATGTTAACAACATCTCTTACAAACGTGAAATCATAACCTTTGTTTGATAACAAGGAAACGGTAATGATATTACACGTTAAGCTTGGTATAAAAAAACAGTTATGTAAAACCAAAATGTGTCCACTCGTCAATCCTAGGTGATAATCCCCGACGGACGCAGCTCCCACGCTAGCTCCGTTAGCAACCTTCAGGGTCATATCACCTTCCTTCAGCACTCTACGGTTTCTCAGTGCCTGCAATAAATTGCAAATATGAGATCCTGATCCGGTATCCAATACCCAGGAAGTAGAGTTGATCGACAGACAATTCTCAATTACAAACACACCTGAAGTCGAAGCCACAGCTTGCTTCGGTTCCTAGTTCTTGGCGTTCCACGCCTTGCAATCCTTTTTCCAGTGCCCTTTCCTGTGACAATGGAAGCACTCATCCTGGCCAACTACCGGTACCGCAAACTTTTTCTTTCCCTTCCCTCCCACCTTACTAACACCTCCTCTAGGTTTGGTGGCGGCCTTCTTCTTCCTTCCTTTGGCCCTTGCCTTGGACCCGGAAGAAGATGTACCGCTAACAAACATAGCGGGTGTTTCCCTTGTCTTCTGCAAGGTGCCCTCTGCACTCCTTAACATGTTCAGGAGTTCCGGAAGTTCAACTTCTTTTCTTTGAATGTTGAAGTTCAGGATAAACTGGGCGTAGGTGTGAGGAAGGGACTGGAGAATAAGGTCTGTATAGAGCTCATTATCCAAAGTCGTCCCAAGGTCTGCGAGCTCTTCAATATAGCCGATCATCTTTAGGACATGTTCTCCTACCGATGACCCGACAGCCAACCTCACTCGAAACAAGTTCTTAGAGGTCTCGTATCTTTCTATACGAGATTGCTCTCCATAAAGTTCCTTTGTATGGAGAAATATGCCATCAACGTCCATATCCTCGTGCCTCCTTTGATGTTCATTGTTCATTGAGGCAAGCATGATGCACTTGGCTTTCGCGCAATCTAAATCCCAGGTTTTGCGGATTTCCTTATCCGCATTGCTGGATTTGGGACCAGGGACAGCAGGTGCCGTAGCGGTGAGGACGTACCCTAATTTGTCATAGGTCAAAGCCATTTTGATATTCCGCAGCCAATCATTATAGTTTGGCCCTGTCAGTATATTTTTCTCTAAAAGTAACTTAAGTCCAGTCATATTCAGGGTCGCTGCAAATAGGAGAGAGAGAAGAAAACTCTTTAGCATGATGCTCTTGCAAGTTTAGAGTGGTTTTTAGTTTATCTAAACTGGATGGCTCCCACTGTTTCTCGAATCCTTCCTCAAAACATAAAAGAAGAATTAGCCAGGACTATTCTCACTGTACAATTCTTGCTTAACCGTTCAGCCAGGCTAGTGTCGATACTTCGAGGGAGGTTTTCCAACGCTTTCGCGAAGTTCATTAATTAAATAACCTCTTTTCTCTGGGAGCGTAACCCCGCTGACACCTTTCTTGACACCTACTTGGTTTATAGCATTGATCGTTAAGTGACGAATCTCCTGATAAGTAGCATATACTCACAGTAGGATTGGGATCCAAATATCATTGTATGATAATGTTGAAGGAATCCTACCAACATTCATCAAACTCCAAATGGTATGCAACTCTTTGCAAATTTCAGTTTCTTTAGAAATTCCCGATATATATTTTTCTGCCCCATGCTCTTATGACCTTGGCGTTAGGTCAAAATGTCATAAGTCACATGTCAAGTTCTACCCATCATTATCTTGTCAATTTGAACCTATCCGTATATATCCTTGACGTTCGGCCAAAATGATAATACGACTGTCCCAAACTAACTCATCTATCTATGCAACAAATAAATACCCAGTAGCTACCAAACACTATGCCTTGGCATTAGGTCAAAATACATAGCTTGAATACTACTGAATACCCAGATGAAATGACGGAGGGCTACGAATGGTTTTGGCGAAACCGTGAACGTAGTGAACTTGATATAACCGAAAGAACCTGATAGCTTTTAAAAGGAGTGGTTAAAGCTCCGTATTTAAAAATATCTGTTTTTAAAATTAACCGAGTGGTTTCTTTTAAATTGTTCCAACGATTAAACTTTTTGGTTTATTTTCTTTGCATTATAAATAATGCGTCCCATCATTAACCTATCATTGCAGAAAACAACGAAAATACAACGTCTTCTTATGCCATCGGCATTCACCACGGGGTCCCGTCATCACCCGTTAGGTTACTTAACTAACGACAGAGCGGGGGCTGGGCTAGCGCGGGTGTAAAACATAAGTGACGTCTAAATAGCTATCATATATAGATATTGTACATTCGTCAGACGCAATAATAGGCATTCCAGATCACAGATGAACTTTATTGGATTTGCAAGCAATCCATGTTTGTTTTGAGCCTGCAATAAAAGACGGATTACACAGTTGTGATGAATAGCCATTACCCCACCTAAGACCCCAACGGGTACGGCAAACTACCCGCCCGGCAGTTTGTGCACCCCACCTTGGGTCTGTCCTAGGAGCAAAAACAGTAAAATGAAATAATACAACGGTGGCTACAACCGCAATCTGGATGTGCCCCGCAAAATAATATTACAACAAATTACATTTACATCAAATAAATTAAATAATAACCCATCACATAACCCCGGCTATACATCACAACAGTCCAACACAGTTCATATCCACAAACAGTAAAAACCATTACAGAAATGTGCAACCCCCTGCCAACCGACATACTAGCAGTTAGGGTAGGTTTACGAACATATTATACAAACACAGATATAATCCAATAAGAAAATACTGTATAATTTCGATCGATTAAACACTTTTAATTTTGCTCCAATACTTCTCTGTAAATCTGAAACCTGAGCAAAAATAAAAACTTCCAGAAAAAACCAAATATCACAGAGAAGCAACACAGGAAAATTGGGTTCCTGAATCGCCAACTCGGCGGCGGAATCGCGGCGGATCGGTGGGATCCGCCGCGGTTCCGCGGCGCTTTAGGCGATTCAGGGGCCCAATTTTCTTGGGTGTTCTTCTACTATCTTTTCAAGCTTTCTGAACATCCTTGAAAAAATTTTGGACTTCATTTAAAAATCGACAGAAACTTGTGATTTCGGGTTTTTCCGGTTTCGTTTTTTCCGTTCGAAATTCATACAAATTTGCAAGTTATTTATTGTTTAGCGAGGCTCTGATACCACTGTAAGTCGATGTACAACACCCCACTACTTGCGGGGAGGCGGAAATATGAAAAACGATCTTGTTCTTTGCTTAAACATCGACTAACCGCATGAATCGAAGCTAAACAATAACTAACATCAAACATAGAAGTTAACAACTACTATGTAAAGGGATTATACCTAAAGAACCGTGTCCTTCGTCTTTACGAACTCCACCTCCTCCTCGGCCTTCTCGAAGTAGTAGACGATCCACCCGAGAGCTTTACTCCAAGCTTAGCCTCTAAACTTGAGGCAACTAAGTTTCTTTAAGTGCTAATCAAAGAAGCTAGGTGATATAGAGTGAGGGTTATGGTTTAATTAGTCTAACTAATCCTTGTACTCAACACATGAGAGGGGAGGATTAGGGTTTGAAGAGGGAGAGCTTGAGGAGAGAGAAGATGAACATAATAATGAAGTGAGAATAATGAGTTATCATAATATATATCAAGCATTTTGTTATATCAAGAAAAGAAAAGAAAATGATTTACAACCATGCTTGATAAATATCTTGTGGTGATTCATCTCCATGAGTCATTAAGCAATTATGAAGCATTAATGACATGGATGAATCATCCATATGACTCACAAATCATATTCATTGTATATGCCACCTAAACCTCCTTAGTCACCACCTTCTAGAAGCTTCTCGCGCAATTACGAGAACGCCACTCCTTTCCGCAAAAATACGGAAAAACTTTAGACTGTATAAATCCAATAACCGGATACCAGTAACTGGCTTAAACCAAAGCCGACTGGTAAAAACTGTCCGAAAGTCGTACGTGTGTAAACACACGTAGGCGTCCGAACCCTTGTCGTAAAACCATACGACCTCTATATCGTTTCGCCTGGAGTAAGGAAACTCTCTGTGTGGGACTCTAGAGACTCGACTACTACGCTGGCCGTGGGTTTAACCACAGACCGCAAGCGGCACTAGCTGTACGTAACGGTCCCCAGGTAGATGTCGATAAGAAGGCCGATAAGGAAACCCATCCGAACTCCTACTGAGTCTGATGTGACAATCTCCATACAGTCCGGTCCGTTCGTCTAAGACTATCGCATATCGGGCCTAGGGGGCGGAAAGCGTCAGTCCCCTGATAGCGGTATAAGTCGTGTCGGAGCGAAGCCCATTACACCCTGAGAAACTACTGGAACCTACCAGCAAATCTCGCTTGCCCTGGCCAGGGACTTTGCGTAATGGCTCTCTGACACAGCGCGATATCAACCCCCAATACCGGGAGAGACGAATCCTGTCTAACCTCCACTGCCTCCAAGTGCTCGGGACTGCACCCAACTGCTACCTGTTTGCACGACTCCTTTGAGCCGTGGTAGGATAGCAATCTAAGAACAGTGGGACACACTCGAGGCGAAGTAGTAGTGTCAAGTCTGCGGACTATGCTGTACTCATGTCACCTAGGAACTGTTCACTGACGACTGGTATAAAACCAACCAACAGTTCCCTGTGAGTCCTGTCCGGTGTACCCGTAACCTAACGAGCACCTGCATACTATCTCCAGTACGACGTACTGACGGCTGTGGGACAGACCATCTCCCCAACTGGGATGAGAAGCGTACACACTAGTCTACTCCGGAGTATCGATGCCCTGTCTCGATAATCCAACGACTAGGGACCTGAATAAGGATGTGCTTGTAGACTACCCAGCCCCCACTAGTGTGACTGCCATCACAACGCTGGTAGTCAAGCAAGATCCTAAGAGCTCTATCAATACGTATACTCACATATTAAGATAGAAAAAACCAAGTAGCATACTACTATGTTTAGCAAGACTGTTATATACATGTGAATATCTCAAGCTTCCATTAAGTAATATACAAACTAGTATGATACAATAATGGCCCCTAGGGCATATACACTAACATATTAGGACTTTCACAGTCAAGGTACATCGACACCATACTGAGAAGATTCAGTATGGAAGATTCCAAGCGCGGTAATCTACCGGCTTGTCATGGGATCGCCCTCTCCAAGGAGATGTCTCCCAAGACTGATTTGGAAAGGGATCGCATGTCTATTATACCCTACGCTTCTGCGGTAGGCTCTATAATGTATGCGATGTTGTGTACCAGACCAGACGTAGCTTATGCGCTGAGTGTGGTAAGCCAGTATCAGTCAAACCCTGGGGAGAAACACTGGATAGCGGTAAAGAACATTCTCAAGTACCTGAGAAGGACTAAGGAGATGTTCTTGGTGTATGGCGGAAAAGACCTCCAGATCGAGGCCTTTGCTGACTCCAGCTTCCAGAGTGACAAGGATGATTCCAAGTCCATGTCGGGTTATGTCTTAACCCTCAATGGAGGGGCGGTGTGTTGGAAGAGTTCCAAACAGGAAACCGTTGCTGACTCGACGATGGAAGAGGAATATATCGCTGCTGCAGATGCCGCAAAAGAAGCCGTCTGGATAAGGAAGTTCTTGACAGAACTTCAGGTGGTTCCATCCATTGTTGATCCAATACCTCTGTATTGCGACAACAACGGGGTTATAGCTTTAGCGAAGGAACCCAGGTCCCATCAGAAGTCCAGACACATCTTGAGGCGGTATCACCGGATCAGGGAGATCGTGGGTCGCCAGGAGATCGAGGTTCGGAGAGTTGCTACGGAAGATAACGCTGCTGATCCACTCACGATAGCCTTACCCCAGACTCAGTTCGAGCGGCTGATCGAGATGATAGGTCTTCGATATGCCAGTACATGGCCTTAGTGCAAGTGGGAGATTGTTAATGTATAAGCCCTAGAGGCCATTACTGTATCATACTAGTTTGTATATTACTTAATGGAAGCTTGGGATATTCACCTTGTATAGACAATCTTGCTCAAAATAGTAGTATGCTACTTGGTTTGTTTCTACTTTAATGTGTACATGTGTTTATTTTAGTATATCACCTATACACATTAGTGGAGCCCTTAGGATCTTTGCTTGATTACCAGCGTTGTGATGGCAGTCACACTCGTGGGGGCTGGGTAATCAACAAGCACATCCTTATGCAGGTCCCTAGTCATAGGACTATCGAGACAGGGCATCGATACTCCGGAGTAGACTAGCGTATGCACTTCTCATCCCAGCAGGGGAGACGGTCTGTCCCACAGCCGTCAGTACATCGTACTTGAGATAGTATGTGGGTGCTCGTTAGGTTTCGAGTACACTGGACATGACTCGTCGGGAACTGTTGGTTGGTATTATACCTATCGTCGGTTATCAGTTCCCAGGTGACCTTAGTACAGCTTAGTCCGCTGACTTGACACTATCACTTCGCCTCGAGTGTGTTCCCACTGTACTTAGATTACTACCCTACTACGGCTCAAAGGAGTCGTGCAGACAGGTAGTAGTTGGGTGCAGTCCCGAAGCACTTGGAGGCAGTGACGGTTAGACAGGATTCGTCTCTCCCGGTATTGGGGGTTGATATCGCGCTGTGTCTAGGAGAGCCATTACACAAAGTCCCTGGCCAGGGCAAGCGAGATATACTAGTAGGTTTCCAGCGTTATCTCAGGGTGTTCTGGGCTACACTCTGACACGACTTGTACCGCTATTAGAGGACTGACGTTTACCGCCCCCTAGGCCCGCCATGCGATATTCTCAGACGAACAGACCGGACTGTACGCAGATTGTCACATTCAGGCTCAGTAGGAGTTCAGATGGGTTTCACCTCGTCCGTCTTCTTATCGGCATCTACCTGGGGGCCATTACGTACAGCTAGTGCCGCTTGCGGTCTGTGGTCAAACCCACTGCCAGCGTAGTGTCGAGTCTTTAGAATCCCACACAGAGAGCTATTCGCCTTTAGGCAAAAGAGTAGAGATCGCATGGTTTTCCGACAGGGTTCGGTCACATCCGTGCACTTGTGCACGTTTAGTGTCCGGGCAGTTATCACTAGCGGGCTTTGGTTTAAGCCAGATCCTAGTGTACGTTTTGGGATTGGTTTTATCTCGTTTGTATTCGTGTTCCTCGGAACGCGGATGCGGGTGTGTATGCACAGTTGACAGAGAGACAGAAGCAGAGAATTCTCATTAGGGTTGTTGACTGTTGACTTTTGCTAAACCCTAATGAGAATAAAATATATGATTAATGATAATATTAATTAAATATTATTGTGCCGTGGTTGGGTTGAAGGGTTGACTTTGTTGACCGGTTGACTAGGTTGGACTAGTAGACCATCATCATGACAATGGCTATCATTTCTTGGCATTGACCTTGGCTTGCTTGTTGGTTCACAAATTGCATTTAATGCAAGAAATGATATGGCCATTTGATATGATAACAACCATCACATAATACTCAATTATTATTATGTGTTATGATGATTTTGGATTATGAGAGCAAGGGTGACAAAAGTCTTGCTCATTCTTTCATTTGCTTTCTCTCTCATGAAAGCTCTCTCATCCTCAAGCTCTCCCTCTTCCTCTTGCTCTCTCTCTAGTTCAAGGCAAAAACCTCTCATGTGTTGAGAATCATTTGCCTTGCAGATAAAAACCCAAAACACCTCTCTACTCATCCTAGTACACAAAGTCTAGCAAGCCAAGTGTTCTAGTTTCCTCTAGTTTGAGGTTGAAGCCAAAGGTAGAAGCTTTCAGGTGGATCCATCTTCGGCAGAAAGAGATGACGAGGAGAGAACCATCCGACCACCACAAGGAGTCTAAGAGAAGGAGTTCAAGTTAAGGTATAACCCCTAACCGAGTAGGTAAAACTCTTAGTTAGGTTGTTAGATAGTTGTTTAACAAAGATCCGTATTTTGAGTCCATGTTACCACCAAAAGAAAAATCGTTTTTCATCATTTCCGCAAGCCCGTAAGAACCGGGAGAGGTAACATGGACTTACAAGCGGTTCCCTGGTAACATGTGTACAGGTTAGTCCATTGACCTGAGATCGTCATTTGTCTCGTGTGAGTTCCCACTGATTACTACCTTACCACGGCTTAAAGGATTTATGCAAACAGGTTTTAGTTGGATACAGTCCCGAGCCACATGGAGGCAGTGAGCGGATCGTCAGGGGATTCGTCTTTCCCGGTTTTGGGGGTTGATGTCGCGGTGTGCATGGGTAGCCATCACTAGAAATCCTTGGCCAAGGTAGTCGAGAATTACTGATTCGGATCAGTAGTTTCTCAGGTGGTGATGGGCTTCATACCGACACTAAATGTCGCATTATTAGGGGTCTGACTTAATCCACCCCCCTAGACTCGATATGTGATACTCATAGACAAACGGACCGGACTGTACGGATATTGTCACTGTCAGGCTCAGTAGTGGTTTCAGGATGAGTTTGCTCGTCGGCCTCCCTTTCGTTCAATACCTGGGTAGCCGTTACGTACAGTTAGTGCCGCTGACGTGCTTGTGGTTGAACCCACTGCCAGTGAATTGACGAGTCTTTAGAGTCCCACACAGAGGGTTTCCCTGCTTCGGGCGAAACAATGTAGACGACGTATGGTTTTATGGTAGGGTTCGATCACATACATGTACTTGTACACAGATGATATTCGGACGGATAATACTAGTGGGCTTTGGTTTAAGCCGGATTCTAGTATTATATTGTTGGATTATTTTAGTCTCATTGTATTCGTATTCTTCGGAATACGGATGCGGGTATGTATATACGGATGAGGGGTATTCTTGTAATTTCTTACAAGATTACTTTTAGAAGATTACACCTCATTATGGTTTAAGCCTTTTTGGATTAAAAGGTTATTGAGGTGTAGGATGAGGTGTTTATTGCATTTTTGATGGCATGGCTAATTAGTGACCCATGGTTACTATTCTAGCATGCTTAGGGTTTTTGTTTGTTGTGAGATTTTGTTGACTTAAGATATTTTTGTTGACTAAGATATTTTGGAGACATGGACATTTATGTGATGGCTCCATTATTTCTTATCACACTCACACAACAAACAAAAACGACAAGCCATTATTCAATTTCTTTTTTTCTTTCTTGTGTTGCTCTCAACACCTCATTCTCATGACATCTTCTTGTTCCTCTAGCTCCACCCAAACCCACTCATGAGTTGAGAATGCTTGGGTGTCTTGAGACAAATTAATCCTTCATCACTCTCTACTTCATCTACGGTATCTAGAGTAGCGATCTATGTGCCCTAGTTTCCTCGGATATGAGGTTGGAGCTCGTTGCATAGACTCTCGGGTGGATCATCTTCGATGGAGGGAGACCGGAGATCAAGCTTGATCAAGGAAGCCCCTAGGAGCTTGGGATGATGGTTGAAGACCGAAGGTCACGGATCTATTCGGTATAACCATTCTAACTCCAATGCATGTTTTGTTATCTAGGGCTTATGGGTTGTTCCGGGTAATTGGTTGTGGTAGCGCCAAGTTTTATAAATTTTTGTTCCGCATTTGGTCACGGATTGATGGCCGGGGAGCTGCCTTAACCCAACAACAACTCACTCAGTTTTGACTATTGATTGCTTCTCTAGTTCTTACTTTACATAGTGGTATTCCTTGATGAATATCCAGCACCTCATTCGATGAAGAAAGAGCCGAGATCCCTTCACCGGGAGTGACCTCTTTAGCGAAACTAGTAAAAGCCTAAAAAACACTCCTTTTCAAATTCATTCGATTCTACAACGATATCATGTTCATTAAGCCTTAAAGGTTTTCATAAAAACCATCCGCAACCCTACGTCATTTTAGAAAGTAGAGTACTTAGTATTCGTGCTACGTTTGTTGACCATAGTTAAGGCGTAGTGTGCGGTACCTAAGTGATGTCTTCCTATACTGCATATGATGCGATTAATTATGACATTTATATGACTTTGTTGACCATAGTTAAGGGTCATATGAGTGGGTCTAATTAATCCCGAAATGACGGGTAGAACTTGACTAGTGCTTATGATTTGTTGACCATAGTTAAGGTCATAAGTCGCTAGGGGTAAAAACCATTATCAGGAATTTCAAGTGTTAAAATTTGCAATGAGATTGCATACCTTCTATGAGATAGTTGGATACCGATACCCACCGCGAGTAAGAGTTACTCCTGGGAGAGTTTTGCACTTTACAATTAGCCGATCAAGTAGGTGACTAGAAAGGTGTCAACGGAATTATGCCTCTGGGAAAACGAGGTTTAATTTAATTAGCTCCGTGCGAAGGCACGAGGAAGCTCCCTCAAAGTACCGACACGGGCCTGGCTGAAAGATTGGCGAACTTGTAGGGTGTAATTAATCCCGGATAGTCTTACCTTTTAGGGTTTGATGGAAGATTTGATAAAAACAGTGGGAGCCATCCTGATTAGATAAAATAATAACCAATCTAATCTTGCAAAAGCATACGCAGGGTGTTTTCTTCTCTCTCTCTCTCTCCAGGGAGCGACCGTAACATGCCTTCATTGTCATGACCAGAAATAGCACATGACTGGCCCTTGAATCATATGAAATCTATAGGACCTCATCTAATCCAAGTAAGTCAAAAACCCAGAAATCTAAAACCATTTTAAGGAGTAATTAAAGAAAACTAATTTTTAAGAAGTAAGAAAACATGTTTAAAAGAAAGGTTTTTAAATAAATAGGCCGAATATGCATTTTTAAAAGCTCTAGTCTTTTCTGAAAATTTCGGCAGAGTTTCCTTTGTAAATACTAGCCCCAAATGGGGTACAACAAGAATAATATATGCACAATGATAAAAGGCATCCCCAAGCGGGAGCTAGCTCTTCATCAATCGACGGTCAAAACCACGCAATCAGCATAATATACAACGCCGGAGGGCGAGGATCAAAACTCAAAAAGGAAACTCGAAATCAGCATGAAAACCATAATACTACAACACGCGACTCTAAGGTCGAAATAATACATAACTGGTTTTCTATGTCTGAAACAATATACAAGTTTGGTTGATGGAATTACTAGATACAACTGAATAATACATATACAATGGTCGTCTTGATGAAAAAGAACCCGCCTACCAAAGCAAATTACCCGTAAGGGAAGCAGTGTACCCGAAACCGCAATGGAACCTTACGGCAAAACCTGTAAGAACTGTGGCACAACAGGGGTGAGTTGCCAACTCGTGAATAGAAAACATCACAGAGCAGAAATCATATGTATGATACAATCCTAGGCCAATACGATCAAATATATATAAACCTCAAATGAATAAGCCTGAAGCATGATAAGGTGGCAATGTAACATCTATACATGATTGTAGTGCCAAGTGCTCGTGCCAGTCCCTCAGGTAATAACATATCATAAATATGAGGTATGATCTATGTCGACTATATGACGAAGTCTATGAATATGTGGATATCATCCAACTATGTGATCAATATCATCAATGTCAATATATGTAGGTGGAAATCGTCCACGTGTCACCCAATGACAATAAGTATCATGCATGTAAATATCATAAACATATGCATAGAAGTATGACGATGTAAATCAACATGTGTCGCTCGCGACATATCAAAATCATGGAACCTGAGTGTCAAGCATCGACAATCGAAAACATCAAGAAACCTGCGCCTAGCATCGGCACGTAAATCCTCATATACATAGGGCTCCTTCTATCCAGATCGGCCTATCTCGTCTCTCAACTCCGGTCGGTATCCCCCAGATATCCGCCGAGCACAACACAATCACCGGTAGGTAGTACTCCCCTGCCAGGCTCACCGTCTAACATATACGAGTCTTCTTGCCCCGGGATACCTTACCGGGTCCACTATGTACCCGCAGACGGTGCCTACCGCTCCTCGAATCAGGTTTCACATGACACTCTTAGAACCGAGAAAACACATGGTGGACGCACTGAAATATCATATCAAGGGTAAACTGGTTTTTAAAATAATACATACTCTCTTTTAAAATACCCACGGTTCCCAAATCCAGAAATTTCATGGAAACAACATATCTCAATGCGTATAATCATAAGGCATGATGTATGCGACATAATAAAAAAATGTAAGCATATCAGTATATCATGCAGCATGGAATAGTGATATGCACATATTGAGGGTAACCGCCCTTTTAAAATGAATCAGTTTTAAAGAGTATCTTGCGGTTCCCAAATCTCCAAATCAAGCCCGAATCATCTATATATGTGCAATTACGTATGTATACAAGTATGAGTGTACAACAGGTAGGTACACGAGTATGAATGCACAATAGGTCTGTGCACAAGTATGAGTGTAGAATATGTAAGTACACGAGTATGAATGTACAATAGGTATGTGCACAAGTATGAGTGTACAATAAGTATGTACACGAGTATGAATGTACAATAGGTATGTGCACAAGTATGAGTGTACAATATGTAAGTACACGGGTATGAATGTACAATAGGTATGTGCACAAGTATGAGTGTACAATATTTAAGTACACGAGTATGAATGTACAATAAACATACTTAACATGCAATGTGATGCAAACAGTAAGAATCTGCAGCAAATGAATAATAAACACAGCAGTGTAGAATCTACATCAATGTATCTATGTCATACTGTTTTGCCATTTAAAAGAAGACAAATCGGGTTTTTTAGGAAAATAAGGGCTACGGTGTTTTTAAGAAAAGATGCGTCTTTTGAAAATATCCGTAGATTCCCTTTGTCTGTCTTTAAAATACTCCCGATTCGCTAGTTTTTTAAATAGGTATGGCATCGGCCTAGACTACATCTACTAGCAAAACTACAGCTCTAACTAACAAGTCAATCAGGAGGGGTATGGAAACCACCTAAATCTGAGTCGATACATATATATATATATAAATATAATAGTCGGTGATCCCGCCTCAAAGGTACCGCGTACGATACAATATCATATGACATCCTCGAGTCATGAGTGCGGATCTATCATCAATATAAAGCTCGTACGGTAAATCATCGTACGGCATCCCAAAAGCTGGGTACGAGTCAATATCACATTCATCTTATCAATTATCTGGTATCCTTATCATCATATCTCATGATCTGGGGTACTGATCTAAGTCTAGTACAAATCGATGCCATCTTTATAAATATAAATGTGTGTGTGAAACACACGTCCAAAAGCCCGCTAAAATCTCATGTCGTATCCCAAATACGAATCACATCATATCACCGATCTCATGGCACCATGCCCAATCTCATCGACTCATCTCCAAATATCATCCACTATCCTCATCGTCCAGGTAATAGTATAACAAGCAAGCATGTGTGTGTGTAGGTGTAAACATATTCTAGGGTTCGCAACTAGGAAACTATACTAGTTACTTCTAAACCCCAATCTATCCATAGTACACCTAATCACATCTAGAGTACCCATTTCACACTTAACGCTATCATACATATATATATAGTATATATCTAGTATACTAAGTATCGAACTGCGGGGATGCTATACGCCATCCACCCAACTTCTCCCGTAGATATAATCTACTGACCTTGCATCTTGCGTGTCGGTGTCGATGTCGCCTTCATCTTCTTCGTCATATGAAACCCTCGTGAAGATACCAACAAACATAGCACAAACGCAATGCACATGAAAATCACATCGGAAAACCAAAACAACACGCTAAGGTCTATAGGTTAGAATCTATGGACTACGCTTTCAAAGCCATCAAACAACCCTCGATATCGTCGTACAAACGTCAAGTGATCGAGGTTAAACACAAATACGCAAATCCAGAATTCAAAATACGAGAAACAAAATCCCGAATCAAAACAACAACTATTGGAAATGGTCCCAGATTTTACCTTAGGTCAAATTGGTCAATTTTGCATATGCCAAGGGTCTATTTTACTGAAGAGGGGACCACAGAACCAACACGAGGCACTTTGGCCCAGGTCTGGCCGCAAATTGCGGCCAGAAGGAATTAATTGGCATCCTGGGTTGAGGGATTGGGGCTAGGGTTTGGGTGGTAGCTTCCTAGGTGCCTACATGTCTCTCTGTGTTAGCAAAATAAATTTCAGAGTCTCCGAGTGATAGCAAATTTCAATTAACCCTCACAGAATCCACAATTTTCCGATATCGCCTTTTTTAAATCCTTATTTCTGGGATCTAGTCTCTGTTTTAGGTTTGAATTCTAGCAGTAGGGGGTTTGTGTGGTCTCTACTGAGCTTAATTTCACATTACAACCCAAAGTTTCCATAAACCCTAGCTAGGGTTTTCAAACTTCACCCAAACCACACGATATCATTTCTAATCTAACATGGGGGTAAAAATAATGGAAACACTAAGCTTATGATTTCGAAAATACCTCATTTGGAAACTCAAGAAAATTCTTGAGTTGCCCCAAGTGGCCAAAATCCTTGCTTTCTTGGTCCAATGTGCTTCCCTTGAGCTTGTGCATCCTTTTTATGAAATGGGGTTTGGGTTTTGAGTTGATTTTCATGGTGTTTTGGGGGATTTTGTGGAGAAGGAGAGAGGGTGCAGGTGCAGCAGCAGCAGCAACAACAAAGGAGGGGAGAGGAAATGAGGGAAACAAATGATGAAGGGGGATGGCTCAAGACCAAGTCAAACACAATCCCTCACCTTTCTCTCTCATGCCCATGCTTACATATTCTATTCTTTTCCTTTTCTTTTCTTTTCCCAATAAATCAACAACCATGCTTAAAACATGAAGGAATGCCATGGAAAAATATGTAACAAGTGTAAAATGATATGGTGCATGTTTTGCACAAAATTTGCTAAAAATCCGATTAGCGATTTTTTAATCGCGATTAGCACTAAATTAGCATATAATTAATCATAAAAACTTAAAATTTGCATAATTCACATAAAACACCATCTTTTAGTAATTTCTATAATTTTTCAAAATTTTCCCCCAATTTATCGGTATTTAATTATACCGCCTTATTAAAATATTCAATATTTTATTATTAAATTATAAAAATTCCCAAAAATAATATTTTATTTTTTTTGAAATGTTACAATCTTCCCCCTTAAAGAAATTCAGTCTCCGAATTTAAATTTAAACCTCTCAAATACTAAAACATTTCAGTAAAAGTCCAAGTCGTCGGGGCTCCGAAATCATCAATACATAAGACGCATCATAGCGCAATGCATGTGCAAAAACAATGAGCAGATAACTCAAAATCAAAACTCCGTCAAGTATCCCGCAATCATCGGAGTCATGGTAAAGACACAAGGTCAAATCCAAAACAAAACCGATATGATATACATCATAATTATACATGTAGACATCAAATCTATACATGTAAATATCTAAAAGAGATGCATGCCAAACCTTTCATGTTGCTGTGCGATGCACATATCACTGCACAGTGGCGGACGTCTATTGTAAGAAAATAATCATATATGTATACTTATCCTTGTTTAATATGTACGTCCCGCCGTTTTGAAAACAATTTAGAAGGGTTTCCTTGTTTTAAACGCGTCGTGTCATATCAGACACGTAAGTAAATACTGAGACTATAGCTCACTTTTTGGAAATCCCTTCGATAACTATCAATGCATGCAAAATATATCCAGGTACTATCCTCTGACTAGTCCTGCTCAGTATGAAAACATATAGCAAATATCATAAAAACGTACTGCTCTATAAGAAATCAATCCCAAAATGTATATAAGAATACCCTGTGCGTCTGGTGCGCACGGAAATCAAAAATCCATACATGTGCCATACATGTGCACAGAAGCAACATCTAGGTGCAACAGGTATGCACGAAACATCTGTCATAGGCAACGTGTGTGCCAGGCAGCAAAATCAGGTGCATCAGACATGCACGAAAATCTCGATTTAGTGCATCCGGCGTGCACAAAAATCGCATCTCAAAACATGCGCTCAATACGCGCAAAAATCCAAATCAAATGCACGGAGTGCAAGAAATCAACATATCGAATGACATCAAATCGAAGTCAGGTGCAACAACGCACGAAATATAAATCTGGTGCGATAAACGTACGAAACATAAAACTGGTGCATCCTAGGCAAGAAATACAAATACGGTGCATCCTGTGCATAAATACTAAGCAATTACTCAAATGCATAAATAGCAACACCGAGTGTACCCAGGTGTAAAGAAAATCATAAACGTGTGCAACTGCGTGCACAAAACACATATCAATACACTACGAGCACATATAAGCTATACCGAGTGCAAAAAGACAAATCGTGTGCATACCACGTGCACAAAATCAACCCAACGGTATGAAATCCATGAAGTCATAAGCATGTGCAATTAAGGCACAAAAACGATATCAGGTGCAATAATTGTGCACAAATATGAATACCCAGTAGGTGCAACCATGGTGCACGAAAACAGAAATCATGGAAATCAGCCATCAAGACCAAATCATGCGAATAGATCGCCCAAAATACCGAAATCCAAGGTAACGGATACATGATAATCGAATCACAAAATCACAAATCATAAATACCGTCGTCGGTATATCCTCCTTCAAAGTCGAGAAGGTGTCGGTGCATCCAATGCTAGCAGCGCAAGATATCTACTTGCCCCTTGCTCACGGTCTGGCGTCCTCTGTCTCTGGGCCCTTATCTTCTCGGTGGATTGCCAATTTCGCGATCCATCGGCTCATCGGCCTTGTCAGGTGTGCTAACGGGGATGATTCCGTTCTGGCGCTTCTTTGGTCATCTCTCGATCAATCCTTACGACCACTCGTAAAGCAGCACGTCACTGGCGCCGACCTCTGGTCCTCTGAATACACATCACACATCTAATCCTGGTGCAAATTTATCGCAGCAGTGTCCTGGAAGGAATCCTGCACAAGGTTTCTTCCGATATCGCCTATGCCGAACTGTACGGAGGCTGGTACTCTTGCATAAGCTTTTCTCCCTCTCTGGACATCTGCGTCCTCAGCACCGCATGTTCTCGGAAACTGGTCGCATCCCAACGCCTCTGTAAACATATCCGACCTTTAATCTTAACGGGGAGTGACAACAGCTCGTCAGCATCTCGCACGAACTTCTTGTCCCACTTGTCTGTATCAACGTTCACTTCGAAGTCATGTCTCTATCTGCGCACTGCAAATGTCCTCGGCTACGGTCAATCCGAAGTCTCTCACACGGACTCGAAATCACGAACTCGGTATCTTCATCACTCTGTGGAAGACATCTAGCCGAACGCGTCCTCAGGAACTCGTCCCATCCTGTGGAGGTATACTCTATACGCATCCATTCTTGATTAATTCACAATGCATCTGGGTGAGGTTCTCTATCCGAACCCGGTCAACTGTCTCGTCGACGATGCCGAACTCTGGCCTGGAGGGTGTGCGCAATATGACCACTCTTGGGTCCAAGTCTTCTCGTATAGTATTCCAGAAAGGTCCTGTCGAGGTCTCTCTCAATTCTCGTTTTTGCCAAATTTCCCGGAAGTTACCATCCTTCACTATATCTATTTCTTGTTCCGGAACGGCTGCATACTCATTGCGACTCCTTCTGGAAGGTATATCTATAATCAACGCCTCTGCATGCGTATCGTATCTCTGATGTCAGCGGAGTGGAACGTCATCTTGTCGAATTCTCGTGCGAACTCTTTACTCTACTCTGCTCCAATGTCGACTGATTCAGACTCGTCTTCTCGTGGCTGCATAGGCTGCGCTCTAACGGCTATACTCGTATCTGGAGTCTCCCAAGCGATGTGTCCCATCACATGATATCCGAATGATGTCGAACCATCCGATCGATTTGTCAGAACCTCATATTCCCCCAAGAGATCAACATCTTCAGTACAGTTTAATAGTATTCCAGTACATACCACAGTACCTGTGGACCAACCGTAGAAAGGAAAACCCAAGCCTCACAAATGGCAACGCTAAACTGCCGCAAACCTTAAGGTTCGGAGGCGTTCTATGGTCATTACGTCGAGTTAGGGTTTCATTCTTCTAGAGGGTCCATAGCATTACTTGCATTGTCTTTCGAATACTTTAAACTTGGAAATGGGTTCCTGACATTCGATCGTCTCTATCGACTCTCAACGAATCTGCGTGAAGTCGTCTCTAGCTGGAATCAATCTATCTGAAGACCTCGCATCGGGGTAAGCGAACGAACCACATGTCCTAGTCATTCATCCTCGGGTGACTAGCGACCTTCCATCATATCTCTAAGTATATACTCATGCTGCAGTGGCTCCAATCATCTGGGCGATACCTCGTCATTTGCAGTAACAACTGGCTCATTCTTCTGTACGCTGAACAACGCCTCAATCATCATGAATAAGCGATATATCAATGGTCATCACATCCTGGCTGGCCTCTAGCAGTAGCCTGATCCTCTGGTGCTGATTTGCACGTCCGAGAAATCTCGTAAAAGCGATCTGTCAAACGCATCGTGGCGCGAAAACACAAATAAACGATGCCTCTATACGCAATCGTATGTCTCTGGAATCACGCCCTGGTCAGTCCTCGTCCATGACGAGCTCATGCTGAACGCGACTCTAGCCGTAGCTCTCTCTGCCCGTGTAATCGTGGCAGCAAAATCATAACCAGTACTGATGAGGATAGATCATAGGAATGAATATAATACTGTGCAAGGAAATGTACATCCTAAAGAGTATCGTAAGAATGCCGCGGAACATACGTACGGTACGTCACTCTACTCAAGCTACCTAATCCATCAACCAAGGGTCATCTTATGCGACGAAAGTTCGGGTATAATACCCCCTCGACTAAGTCTAAGTTCCGTAAGGTCAAGCCTAAGTTCCGTATATAATAAACTCTCTAGGCTCCCCATAGTCAAACTTAGACTCGAACCAAGGTTAACCTAGCGCTCTGATACCAACTTTGTCACGACCCGAAATAGCACGTGTCACGACCCAAGTTTGGATGTGACCGGCACTTAGATTGTATCACATCTAAAGGAATGTACACAATCCAAGCAAGCCGAAAACCAGGATCAAAATCCTTTTTGCGGAATTCTTTATATAGAAATTTAGTTTTAAGTAAAAATCACATTTTATGAAGTTAAAATATTAAACAAGTATAAAGTGTTAAGTTTGGTTGCATCCCTAGTTGAGATCAACAATATCAACAGCGGAAAATAAAATCTCAGAATATAGGACATCAATACTAATCCCAGACATAAAGAAAAGAAACAACAATTTATAGAACTAAACAATCTCAACTGTCAATTAATATACATATAACCATTTCTCACTCTAAGTCAAAATACAGGTCTGATGGAGATCTTCTAGATACAAAATACAATACCCAAAAGAGAAGGTTGCTACATATGTAACCCACCTATCAAAAGATGCGATAAAAGCGGAAAAAGTAGATCTGCACCGCTGCTAACCGTCTACTCTATCACTGTAAGGAACTGTGGCACAACGGGGGTGAGTTGCCAACTTAGTGAATATAACAAACATATAACGGTTAATAATGTAAATATGACGATTATACTGACTGAAATGTGAACAAGTATAATGTATAATTATCTATGGAAATCATGAATCTATAATACGAATCTCATAATCAAAACTGAAATCTCTTCATTTATTTCCAATAAAAATTCATTTCTCCGTGTCCATCATGGACACAAAACTTCCATTTCTTATAGGCATCATTCCTCGAATGATCCTGAAATCAACAATACCGTCATTATCATCTAGATATACGCCGTATTTTTACCACTCTATCCGGTATCGAGTAAGCTCGCTAGGCTCCCCTGCCTCAAATGCGGCTATCCCGCCTCTCAGTCTCGACCGGGTCCACCATGTATCCAACTGTATATCTCCCCCACTCAGCATGGATAACGTAAAATCCACGACCGTATATCTCCCCCACTCGGTCCGGAATAAAACCAAATCATAAAACATCTCATGGTGGACATGACACATCAATCATGAAAATCACTGGATTTATGTAATAGTATTCAAAACTCAAAACCATAAATCCTCAATAATATATTTACCTCTTATATCAACATGAAATACTCAGATACTAAACATGATATTAATGATGCAATTTACTACTATTATTGGTGTGTAAGATACAATATGAATCATTTTAACAAGAAATTTGCTAAGTGTACAGGTGACATGGTAATATCGACGAGGTGTGTGTAACATATAAGTTGTGCACGTGGCATGACTCGTCGATACTTGTGTAGTGTTCTAGCAACTAAGCAAGGTATGTGTGAATTATGAATGAATATTGTTAATTTAGCATATCAAATAACTCATTTATTTAAATAAAACTATGGGCATAAAACGCCATCTTTACAAAATTCCCCGGTAGATGTTTAGTATACTCACCGGAAAACGTCGAATCTATTCAGGAATTGTCAATCCTTTCCCTTTCTTCGCTGCCTCCGAAAATACCGTATTCGAATCTAACATCACAATTTAACTTATATAAGGAAACGGCTACTCCGACATGACGGAAATGAAAAACACCCGTTCCCACGTACTAGTTATATTGCATACGAT
This sequence comes from Agapanthus africanus, assembly GCA_030015575.1. Taxonomy (NCBI): domain Eukaryota; kingdom Viridiplantae; phylum Streptophyta; class Magnoliopsida; order Asparagales; family Amaryllidaceae; genus Agapanthus; species Agapanthus africanus. The sequence goes on from CM057350.1 coordinate 307,471,140, forward strand.
TATATCAAGCTATTTAACACTTAATCTTACTGGATTTTAACCCTAACCTGTATCGCTACAGAAAACAGATCGCGATATGCATTAACCAAGTCGTATTTTAATTTCTTAGATAACTTTTCCGATATTAACTTCCAGATTCTATCTGCAGTGGAACTAACTTGTTTAAATAACACAAAAATAGCCACAATTTTACACTGAAACCTACCCAACAAGCCAAATCCACCTAGCTTCCTATAAATCCGACGCCGCCGGATTTTTCCTTCTAGTCGTCGGCCCAACTCCGAGCCCTCTGGTTCGTGTTCCTATGGTTTGCTCTGTGTTCCACATATAACATTCTAGCACTGTTTTGTTAAGTGTATTTTTCTCTGAATAATAGCAGATTCAAACAGAGCCTAGTTTGGACAAAAATACGAAATTCTATAACTTGTTCATTTCAAATTAAACTAAGTACAGAACCTTAATTTCCTACTGTGATTAAGAATTTTACCCACAATAAGTTGTTGGAATAACCCCTCCAAGATGCTAAGCCTCTTGTCTAGCTTGATGGTGATGAAACCTAGAACCTAGCTTCCTTCTTCTTCTTCTTTCTCTTGTTGTTTCTTGCTCTCTTTAAGTTTTTTTTTCTTTCAGAAATTTTCAGATTTAATTTTGGTAATTGATCTGAACATATCCTATATATGAGAAGATGGAAGGGTGAGGTGGTAGAAGGAGGTGTCAAGGGTTAAAGAGTGCCATTCTCATGCAAGGAGGAGGTGGTGGGTGTGTGTGTGCATGCAAGTAAGAGGTGTGCTTGCATTATCCATTAATTTTGTTTTAATCTACACTAAAATTCTGAGCTAAAATGTGTTCTATCCCTTTTTCATTTACACCCCTAACAATTTTCCTTTTGCACAAAACCTAAACATTACCTAAAAACCCCTCACAACTTAGTTTATTGTAAAACAAACATTTTATTAAAATGAAGCTAAAATTATCACTAAAACCCTTATAACTTATTTATGTTGCATAAATTTTTTTTAATTTAAATTGTTTTACATACAACTTATGAAATTGACTTATTTGTTTTTAATAACTTTGTGATTTATCATTTTATTATTAAATTAATTAATTTTATTTATTTCTAAATTTTCAAAAGGCTACAATATTCCCCCCTTAAGAAAATTCGGTCCCCGAATTTTAAATTTTAACTGGTCATAACTTCGAAAAGATGTGGAAATTTCTTCCGCATCGCATCCTCGGTCTCCCAAGTAATCTCCTCACGATTCTTTCCTTGCCAAAGAACCTTTACAGATGGAAGTACCCTCGATCGTAGTTTCTTTGCCTGCCTGTCAAGAATAGCGACTGGCTGCACTGTGTAGGATAAATCCGTCTCGAGCTGTAAGGTCTGATGCTGGATCGCGTGAGAAGGATTGTGAAGATACTTGAGAAGCATCGACACGTGGAACACCGGATGCATGTTGGGAAAACTCGGTGGAAGTGCTAAACGATAAGCTACAGTGCCCACTCTCTCCAGAATCTCGTAAGGTCCGACATAACTGGGGCTGAGCTTCTCCTTATTCCCGAAATGCATCACACCTTTCATCGGAGATACACGAAGGAACACATGATCTCCCACTCCAAACTCGAGTCTGCGACGTCGTCGATCTGCATACGATTTCTGTCTGCATTGGGCCGCCTTCATTCTATCCCGTATCAATTGAATCTTCTCTATAGTCTCCTGTACTAACTGCGGTCCCAAGATGCAACTCTCGCTCAGTTCCGTCCAGCAAACGGGTGATCGACATTTCCTCCCATACAAAGCTTCAAAGGGTGCCATCTGGATCGTCTCCTAAAAACTGTTGTTGTACGAGAATTCTATCAAAGGTAGGTGACGATTCCAACTACCACCGAAATCTAGGCTACAAGCCCGAAGCATATCCTCTAGTTTCTGAATGGTCCGCTTCGACTCACCTTCTGTCTGTGGGTGAAAAGCTGTACTAAAACTCAACCGTGTACCCAGAGCTTCTTAAAGTTTCTGCTATAGCCTCCTAGTAAACTGGGTACCCCTATCTGAAACTATGCACGTCGGAACTCCATGCAGACATACAATCTCATCGATATAAATCTGAGCATACTGTGCAAAACTATACGTCGTCTTCACTGGAAGAAAATAAGCGGCCTTTGTCAATCTATCTACAATCGCCCAAATGGAATCATACCCTTTGCTAGTCCTGGGTAGACCCACCACGAAATCCATGGAAATCTGTTCCCATTTCCACTCTGGAATGGGTAAGGGCTGCAATTCTCCGGCTGGCCTCTGGTGTTCTGCCTTGACTTGCTGACAAGTCAAGCATCTCGAAACATATTCCGCAACATCCCTCTTCATTCCTTCCCACCAATACATATCCTTCAGAACATGATACATCTTGGTGGAACCAGGATGAATACTTTATGCTGATCTATTGGCCTCCTCTAAAATCTCACGCCTCAATCCATCAGAATCTGGTACACAGAGACAAGTCCTAAAACGTAATACTCCATGATCATCAATCACAAACTCCGTCTCCTTGCCCTGCCTAACCTGATCCATAATCTCCATCATACAAGTATCTGCGGGCCGTGTCTTTCAAATACGATCCAATAACTGAGGTCGGGTACGAACATGTGCTAGTTGTCCTCCTATCGGGGTGAACTCATACTGTATACGACTATCACATAAAATCTGCCAGTCTGTAGAAGACTGTCTCTGCAAGATGCGCAAATGAGATAAGCTACCTCCAGGTCTTCGACTCAAAGCATCTGCTACAACATTCGTTTTGCCTGGATGATACAAGATCTCACAATCGTAATCTTTCACCAGTTCCATCCATCTACGCTGCCTTAGGTTCAGATCCCTCTGCTGAAAAATATACTTTAAGCTCTTATGATCTGTGAAGATTTGACACGACTCTCCATACAAGTAATATCTCCAAATCTTCAATGCGAATACCACAGCAGCCATCTCTAGATCATGAGTGGGGTAGTTTTTTTCGTGCCTCTTTAACTGTCGAGAAGCATAAGCTACAACCCTGCCGTGCTGCATCAACACACAGCCTAAACCCACTCTAGAAGCATCACAATACACAACAAAACCACCTGACCCGGAAGGTAAAGATAAGACAGGTGCAGTCGTCAAGTGCGTCTTCAACTACTGGAAACTCTGCTCACATGTATCTGTCCACTAAAATGGAACCTCCTTCCTAGTCAATCTGGTCAAAGGTGCAGCTATCCATGAAAAATCCTGCACGAAGCGTCTGTAATAACCTGCCGGACCTAAGAAACTCCGAACCTCTATAACTGACCTAGGTCTGGGCCAGTGCTGTACCGCTTCAATCTTCTTTGGGTCCACACATATACCCTCTCTCGTAACCACGTGACCCAAGAACTTCACACTATCGAGCCAAAAAGCACACTTAGAGAATTTTGCAAACAGCTGATGCTCTGTCAAGGTCTGCAACGTAATACGCAAATGCTGCTCGTGCTCCATCCGACTCCGAGAATAAACAAGAATGTCATCTATGAACACTATAATAAACTGATCAATGAAGGGTCTAAAGATACGGTTCATCATATCCATAAAAGCTGCTGGAGCGTTGGTGAGTCTGAACGACATCACCAGAAATTCATAGTGCCCATATCTTGTGCGAAACGCAGTCTTCGGAATATCGTCCTTCTGAACCCTCAACTGGTGATACCCTGACCGCAAATCAACCTTCGAGAAGTAAACAGCTCCTTGCAACTGATCGAATAAGTCGTCTATACTGGGTAATGGATATCTATTTCGCACAGCGACGCGATTCAGCTGTCGGTAGTCGATGCATAGTCTCATACTACCGTCCTTCTTCTTTACAAATAAGACAGGAGCTCCCCACGGTGATACACTGGGACGAACAAGCCCTCTATCTAACAACTCTTGCAACTGTCTTTTGAGTTCCTTCAACTCCGTCTGTGCCATTCGATAGGGTGGTATAGAAATAGGCCCCGCACTCAGAATCAAGTCAATGCAAAATTCAATGTCGCGATCAGGCGGTAATCCTGGTAACTCAGCAGGAAACACCTCAGGAAATTCTCATGCGATCGGAACCTGGTCCAATGGAATCTCAGCGAACCCTAAGTCCTAAACAAAAGCCAAGAGCCCATGACAACCCTTCTTCAAGAGTCGTCCCGCACAAAGAGCAGAAATCATGTTGGCAGGAGTTATTTTACAATCCCCCAGCACAACAAACACCGGTTCACCTGGAAAACAAAATCTAACCGTCTTTCCCCGACAATCTACATAGGCATGACAGGCGGCCAACCAATCCATACCAAGAAGTATATCAAAATCTAGCATATCTAGGAGAATCAGATCAACTAGTGAATCTCTATCACCAATACGAACAGAACATTACCTGAATACGTGCCAAGCTATAAACGAATCTCCCACCGGGGTAATCACTACTAATGGTAACTCTAAAAACGATGACTCTTTCCCCAAAGAAAGTGCAAATCGTGAAGATACATAAGAATATGTAGAACCGGGATCAAATAAAACATTTGTCTCTAACGAACATACTGTAAGAGTACCTGTCATGACTGCATTTGATGCCTGGGCATCCTGTGGAGTCAGCGCAAATACCCGTGCCTGGCCCCTGCCCGCATCCTGTCGTCCTCTACCTCTATCTCCTCGACCTCTCTGAGAACGTCCCGCAAAGCCTTGACCTCTTGGTGCAACTGCCTGGCGTGTAGCGCCAACTAGGGGAGGAAGTAAAGCCATCAGTGTAGAAGGTGAAAGGGGTAAAGCATCCTGTGGAACAACAGTCCCTCCCTGGGATCTACAATCCCGTGCAAAGTGTACGGGAAGTCCACAACTAAAACATGTAGATGGGGGCCTCTGATCATCGGGATAAGAACTGAACATCTGGCCCTGGGTCCAACCTCGTCTGAAACTGCGGCCTAGAGTATATCTGCCTCTATCTCTGCCAAACTGTCTAGTCATTGGCCCGATCGGTCTACTCCTCTTTGGCTCTGGAACAACCACTGCCTCGCTCAAACGCTCCTCCAATTGTATCGTTGCATCCATGGCCTGCGCATACGTATCAAAATGCTGGAAGCCTATAGCCAGATACAACTACGTGTCCAGACTCCTTAGGAATCTTTTCACCCGAAGCTCCTCCGTAGGTACTAAGTATGGGGAATAGCGTGACAGCCGGGTGAATCGTAAATCATAATCTGCCACCGACATACTTGCCGATTTCCGCAACGCTTCAAAACTGCTAGCTCTAGCGTCCCTCACACTCTGTGGAAGAAATCTGGCAAGAAAGACCTCGGAAAACTCGGTTCACGACATCGGAGGAAGACTCATGGCTCGCCATCTCTCCATCGACTCACACCACTCATGTGCAAGTCCCTCCAAACGGAAGCTAGTCAGCTCAACTGACCTCGCATTAGAACATCACAATGATCTGCCAATCCTCGCCATCCTATCAAGAAAAGATTGGGGATCTTCCGCTACATCGGTCCCTGTAAATACCGGAGGTCTCAATCTCATAAACTCCACAAGCAATACCTCCATCACCCTCGTATCTACCAGTGCTACCGTTTGCGTAGGCTGTACCTCGGACTCTGCTACGGTCGGTGCCGGATCCTGCCTCAGTACTCGAGTGGCCTCAGCTAACTGTCCTACCACTCGCTGCAATCCCAACATGCCCTCCTCAATCCTAGTCATGCGATCTGGAGGAGGAGGATCAACATGCTCATGCACCGCCGGAACGTCCGGTGTACCAGTCGCCGTCACAGGCGGACTCGCCCTAGATGCATTCCTGGCTGCGGCTCGCCTAGCCCGCGTAGCCATAGTAACTTGAACAAGAAACGACAGTTGATAAGGCTTACGAATAGGACCAATCAATAACAGAGAATTAACTGAAGAATAGATCATGATATACATCCTAAGGTTAGTGAGGCTTAGTATGGTAACGTAAATATGCCGCGGAACATACGTACGGTACTGCACTCATCCTAATTCACCTTCTCCATCAAACCAAAGGTCATCCTAAATCACGGACTCATGTCAACCTATTTTAATTCCCTACTCGATTCCGTAAGGTTACTCCTAAGCTCTGATACCAACTTTGTCACGACCCAAGTTTAAATGTGACCGACACTTAGATTGTATCATATCTAAAGATATGCACACAGTCCAAGTAAGCCGAAAACCAAGATCAAAATCCTTTTTGCGCAATTCTTTATATAGAAATTTAGTTTTAAGTAAAAATCACATTTTATGAAGTTAAAATATTAAACAAGTATAAATTGTTAAGTTTGGTTGCATCCCTAGTTGGGATCAACAATATCAACAGCGGAAAATAAAATCTCAGAATATAGGACATCAATACTAATCCTAGACATAAAGAAAAGAAACAACAATTTATAGAACTAAACGATCTCAACTGTCAATTAATATACATATAACCATTTCTCACTCTAAGTCAAAATACAGGTGTGATGGAGATCTTCTAGATACAAAATACAATACCCAAAAGAGAAGTTTACTACATATGTAACCCACCTATCAAAAGATGCGATAAAAGAGGAAAGAGTAGATCTGCACCACTGCTAACTGTCCACTCTACCCCTGCAAGGAACTGTGGCACAACGGGGGTGAGTTTCCAACTCAGTGAATATAACAAATATATAACGGTTAATAATGTAAATATGACGATCATACTGACTGAAATGTGAACAAGTATAATGTATAATTATCTGTTGAAATCACGAATCTATAATACGAATCTCATAATCAAAACTGAAATCTCTTCATTTATTTCCAATAAAAATTCATTTCTCCGTTTCCATCATCGACACAAAACATCCATTTCTCACAGGCATCATTCCTCGAATGATCCTGAAATCAACAATACCGTCGTTATCATCTAGATATACGCCGTATTTTTACCACTCTATCCGGTATCGAATAACCTCGCTAAGCTCCCCCGCCTCAAATGCGGCAATCCTGCCCCTCGGTCTCGACCGGATCCACCATGTATCCAACTGTATATCTCCCCCACTCAGTATGGATAACGTAAAATCCGCGACCGTATATCTCCCCCACTCGGTCCGGAATAAAACCAAATCATAAAACATCTCATGGGGGACATGACACATCAATCATGAAAATCACTGGATTTATGTAATAGTATTCAAAACATAAAACCATAAATCCTCAATAATACATTACCTCTTATATCAACTTGAAATACTCAGATACTAAACATGATATTAATGATGCAATTTACTACTATTATTGGTGTGTAAGATACGATATGAATCATTTTAACAAGAAATTTGCTAAGTGTACAAGTGACATGGTAATATCAACGAGCTGTGTGTAACATATAAGATGTGCACGTGGCATGACACGTCGATACTTGTGTAGTGTTCTAGCAACTAAGCAAGTGTTAGTTATATGTATGCCCTAGAGGCCATTACTATACATAGGATGTATATTGTAGTGGATGCTCGGACATATATAGGGAGGACTTTCTTGCTCGACATGATAGTATGCTATCTAGTTACTCTTTACCTGAACGTGTATACTGATTGTCTCTCTGTTACATGTTGGTAAAGCCCTTAGGATGTGTACTTGACTACCTGGACAATGATGCGGATCATACTAGTGGGGACATGGTAGTCCATAAGTACATCCTTCAAGGTCCCTAGTCGTGGGTTTATCGAGACGGGGCATCGATATACCAGAGTAGACTAGCGCATACCTTCTCGACCCATACAGATGGGCGATGGCTGATCCCATATCCACTGGTGTTTGACATCAGAGATGATATACGGGTGCTCAGTGGAGACTGGGTACACTGGACGGACTCGCCGAGAACTCCCAGATGGAATTATACCTTATGTCAGATGACAGTTCTCTGCTGACACTGGTACAGAGTAGTCTTTTGACCCGAGATCGTCATAGAGTCTTGTGTGATTCCCACTGTGCTTTGATTTCCATCTTACCACGTCCAAGAGGGCATGCAAAACGATGGTTTTCGGGTACAGTCCCGAATCACATGGAGGCAATGAGCGATAGGAGGGGATTCGTCTCTCCCGGGATAGGGAGTTGATGTTGCGCTGTGTTCGATTGGCTATAACCGGAAATCCCTGGCCAGGGTTGCTGAGACTTACTGGTAAGTGTTACCTGTAGTTTGTCGAACTGTTATAGACCTCATATCGACACGACTTATCGAGCTATTGGGGTCTGACGTTTACTACCCTTAGGCGAGATATGCGGCATATCAGACGACGAGACCGGACTGTACGGTGAGTGTTGCTGGTTGGATTCACAGGAGTGTGAGCGGGCTTGCTCGTCGATCTTCTGATCGCTCAATACCCGGGTGGCCGTTACGTTTAGCAGACCGCTTGCGGCTTGTGGGTGTTTGATATGATCATCACCTGCTGCCGGCGTATTGACGAGTCTTTAGAGTCCCACACAGAGGTTTCCTGGCTCAAGCGAAACGAAATAGGAGCGCATATGAGATATGTACGGGACCGAGAATTATACCAGTATGTGATACTGTATTCTATTCTCGCGATATGTATCATTAGTCGGTTATATGTGATATAGCCGGGTTACCGAATCAAGTGTTGATTCGATACATTGATACAATTGATATTAGTCGGTTATATGCGATATGACCGGATCGTTAAATCAAGTGTTGATTTAATGATTTAATGTATAATTGTATATTTGATATATTACTTTACATTAACTACTATTAGTTCACTCAAAATGGATTTTCTCACTTGATGTGCACATTGTATATATGATATAGTTTTGTGCACTAGTTTGTATCATGTTTGATGATACATGCAATCTTGGGTGTATGTTTGATTTAAACCTTGGTTAAGTAAATGGTTATGGTTTTAATTTATTTATTCATTCATTTATTTATTTATTTTGGCAAAAAGAGAAATGGTGGCTTGCTTTGTTTTACATTGAAGCTTCATGAAGCTTTGAAAAAGTCTACCATTTTTGTTTCATGCCTAACCTAACCATTCACCTAACGTTAGTTTACTCTCTACACATAACCATGGTTTCTAATATGATAAGAATCACTTATTTTCTATTATTCATTAATACTTATCATATTTTCTTCTTCTTCTTCTTCTTCTTCAAGAAGAAAGAAGCTTGCTAGCTTCAATGGTGAAATGAGAAAAAGAGTGAGAAATCCAATTCTAAAGTGAACCCACTTCCTATTTCTTCATCCTCTACCACTTGCCAAGTAGTATAGGGTGTTTTCTTCACAAGTTTCATGGCTTGGTGAAGTTGGAGCTTGATCTTGTGTTGTCTCGACATAGATCATCTTCGGCATCGAAGTAAACGACCTAGCCCGCCCATTTCTCCGATGAAGCCGACGCTAGAGCCCGGGATCCGATGATCGCAGCGAGGGGACTTCATCACGGAGCTATGGAGGTGGAGGACCGGATCTACAAAGGTTGTATTTCCGTTCACTTTTAGAGTAAACTCGTTTGCTCGCATATGTTTACGCCTAAACTCTAGTCAACGATCGCATTAGGGTTTTTCGGCACCGTAAATTTTTGAATTTGGCATGGTTGATACCTTGTGAGACCTCTAGTGTGTGCCTAGGAACCCTATAGTGGTATCAGAGCCTAGCTAGAGCCTTAGGCGATGCGTAGACGGAGTTAGAAGTCCGATCGAACCGAAACCCTAATCTCAAATGTCGAAATTTTTAACATATTCTAAAATTACCCGGAAAAACACAAAGACAAAGTTTGATAATCCGATCGAATATAAATACCCACTTTTTCCCCTGCCGGGAAATTTCCAATTGTTGGATTTTTCCGTAGTTTAATGACGTTCCAAGTAGTGCAAGTAACGCGATGGTCCCTCTAGAAGACAATAAACCGTAACTCGATTATGTGACCGTCTTGAACTGCCCTTTGAACCTTAGGGTTTGGGGCAGTACGGCATGCCACATGTGAGGCGTTGGCTTGACCCTTCTACGGCTGGACCGTTGGTACTGAGGCATGAAGTGAACGTTTTTGAACTTATTTCATGTGTTGACCTGTTTTGGGAAAACTTGGGTGTTTGACTGTTCGATCGGAATGTTTAACATTTTCTGTTTATCTGGAATTTGATACAATAATTGGAATTCATAAGTTGTTATGTAATAACTGAATGAATGTTATAAATCTAGCGGTTTAGTCTCACTTGATCGGTTGCCACGGAATTTTGATGCGATCAAAAGTCCGTCGCAATCACGTAGCGTACGCGGATACTCGCCCGATAAACTTAATAGACAACTATACCCCATAGCCCCGACCAAGTGACTGTAGGAGAACCCCGTCGCCGAAAGCATCCGTTCGGGTGCTCGCGGCAGCTGTGTTCCGCCTTGGTGCACTTCGTCGACGGCGTCGGGGGTGCAGCCGCCTACTAAAGTTTGCGACGAGCATTCCATCAAAATGTCGGGAATCTTGTTGAATTGTCCGACATGATATAGAAAAGTGTTTTCGATAACGAGACTGAAATGCGGGGTTTATAATTGTTAGGCATGCGATGTCTAAGTAATTCATTTTATTAGGCATGCGATGTCTAAAGAGGTTGCGGATTCCAACTGTTGTAGTTTTAGACTTTCTTTTCTGTGACCGTAAGTGTAATATGTGATATCGCCGGTTTCGTTGCTATATGCCAACGACAATTGGGATACCCAAGTTTACTTACGTTGATGACATGTGATGTTATGTGTTGCTCGATATGTTATATTGGATTGTCGTGTTTGAATAGCCGGGGTTTTTTATGTGAGATGAGTGTTTTTCATTTTCATTCATGTAAAAACTTATATGTAATATTCTTTTATTGGGGCACTTTCAGGTTGCGGAAGATGTCACCTTTTATATATTATTTACTTTTCCGCACTAGGATAGAGCCAAGGAGGAGAGCACAAGTAACTGGGTTCTGGAGTCCAGTGGGAGACCAACTCGAGGAGTCGAGTCCGGGTCTCCTAACTCTAGAATTGGTAGGGTTGCTTGCCACTCTCGTAGGGGTCTAGGGGTGTGAGTTTGGCTATTCATCGCGACCGTGGAATTCGTGTTTTATACTGGCTCGTATTGAAAACAGGGACGTCCTAGCATATCCAATATTTCATATGATTCTTCTGCTGTGATATCTGTGATGTGATCATTTGATATGTTCTGTGATAAATATTGTATATAGTATATATGATATATTATATAGACGTTACTTATATTTTACACCCGCGCTAGCCCTGTCCCGCTCTGCCGTTAGTTACCTAACCTAACGGTGCACGAGGGGACATCGAGACGAATGCGGATGGCATAAGTGTACGTCGTATTTATCTGTGATGTTTAGGTGCTTAAATGATGGGACTTCATTAATATAATTAATGAAAGTAAAAGAAACCTAAAGATGTTGTGGAATCGAATTTCAAAAATAAAACAGTTAGCTACAGTTCTTGCTTTGCACAGCGGTATATATGATATATCCTGCACCTTATTCGATAAGGAAAGGACCGAGATCCCTTCACCGGGAGTGACTCCTTTAGCAATAACTGGCAGATGCTACACCCCTTGGTTTGTCTTTTGATAGCTTCTATAGTTTCTGCTTTGTACAGTGATATATATGATATATCCCGCACCTCATTCGACGAGGAAAGGGCCGACGATCCCTTCACCGGGAGTGACCCCTTTAGCAAAACTAGAAAAGCCTGAAAAACACTCCATTTTAAAATCATTTGATTCTACAACGATATCAAGTTCATTACGCAATAGGTTTTCAGAAAAACCTGTCGTAGCCCTCCGTCATTTCATATAAGTTGTATATAGTATTCGTGCAACATTTGTTGGCTTTTGTCAAGGTGTAGTGTGCGGTAGCTATATGCTACTTATCTACTGCATACGATGCAATTGGATTAGGGTAGTCGTGCGGCTTTGTTGGCTTTCGTCAAGGGTCGTGCGGGTGGGTTTAATTCAATCAAGAAATGTACGGGTTGAACTTGACTAGCGGGCTATGGTTTGTTGGCTTTCGTCAAGGTCATAGCACATTAGGGGCTAAATATTATCGGGAATTTCAAGTGTTGAAATTTGCAACGAGATTGCATACCTTCTATGAGATAGTTGGATCCCGATACCCGCTGCGAGTAAGAGTTACTCCTGGGAAAGTTTTACACATTACAATTAGCCGATCAAGTATGTGTCTAGAAAGGTGTTAACGAGGTTACGCCTCTGGGAAAACGGGGTTTATATTAATTAGGTTCGTACGAAAGCACGGGGGACCTCTCTCAAAGTACCGACACTGGCTTGGCTGAAAGATTGGCGAACTTGTAGCGTGTAATTAATCCCGGCTAGTCTTTCATTTTAGGGTTTGAAGGAAGATTTGATAAAAACAGTGGGAGCCATCCTGATTAGATAAAATAATAACCAATCTATTCTTGCAAGAGCGCACGCTGAGTGTTTTCTTCTCTCTCTCTCCAGGTATGGACCATATCACGCCTTAATCAAGATAATAATACGGATATTTGACCGAACCCGCTTGTTATACTGAGCTGGGGAACGTTGGTCCCGCTCCAACTTATAATTGTTATAAGACAGAGTAGGAAATTAGGGAATACCGGAATTCCCATGCCGCCCAAATGAAGAAAGTGCATACTGATGCATCATCTTCGGGTGTGTTCATTATACAGAACTGTTTCTCAGTATTCTTTACGTCCGGGATATGAGATACCGGATCAGGATCTCGCATATGTAATTTGTTACATGGGTTACAGATAGGTAAAGAACTGAGAACGGGTGATAAGTTTCATGAGACAGAAAACGGGGCAAGTGTTGCAGCCAAGTCTGTTGGTCACTGTCACCCTGTATTACTAATACATTGATTCTGAACAAATGCTATTAGATACCAAACCTGATATACAAAATCATATCAGTCTCTTTATTAGTAAAGAAATGATAAAATTTTGTATTGTTGGATAATTTTTTGAACATTTCCTATATCAAAAGTTGATTGGTTCAGGCACGTTATCTAAAAGCATTGATGTTCTAAATCAAACTACAGTTTTTAGTATACAGAACACACACAAGAGGAAGAGTTCAGAAATGAACGAATTCTTCTTGAGGCATTGTAGACTAGGTCATATCAATGCGACCCGACTAGCTGAAGTTACATGTAGATGCATATTTAAATCAGCTTGAATTTACATCTTATGAAACTTGCCAGTCATGTCACAAAGATATAATGACACCAGCTCTGTTTATTGGAAACAGAGAAAGAGTTAGTGAAATCTTGGGATGATACATGTTGATGTATAAAGGTCCCCTGTCTACACATGCCAAGACCAGTTCCTTCTCTCAATTCAAAGCCCATAATGCCTCATATTGAACCCTCCCAGAACAAAAAAGAAAGACTCAACGAGGTGGATCGAAAGGACGATCCTAACTACTGCCCGTATCACCGATACGTAGACCATCCTCTCGAAGATTCAAAAATGAAATACCTCAACGATTTTCATTTAGGTTGTACTTCATTACATTCTCTGATGATCTCTCAAGATTCAGACATATGTTCCTGTTGAAACACAAGTCAGAACCTTTTGAGGTATTCACGGAATATAAGTTAGAAGTAGAGAACCAATACGGGTATAAGTATTATGTCCTTTGATGAGATCAAGGAGGAAAATACTTGAGCACGGAATTCTTGGACTTTTCTAAAGGAGAATGAGATTCTCTCTCAGCATTACTCCTCCGTATACACCATAGCATGATGGTATATCGGGGCGGAGAAATCACACCCTATATGATAAGGTACGCTCTATGATGAGTACTACTGAGTTACCTTTTTCCTTTTGGGGGTTATGCACTTGAGAAGCTGCATACCTATTGAATTAGGTTCGAATCAAATCAGTGCCTACCACTTCATATGTGATATGGAAAGGGAAGAGCTCATTTCTTAAGTTAGTTAAGATTTGGGGTTGTCCAGCGTATGTCTGAAAAACAAAATCCGGACAAGCTCGAGGCAAGGTCTGTTATGTAGAACTGGAAATGTTCCAGCTATACAAACTGCAGCTGATGATTTGAAAGAACCAAAGTATTCAATAGTTACCAACGAACCTCAGCCTCTCCGCCGATCTAGTAGGGTTTCTCACCCACCTGAGAGTTACTTCGGTTTCTCTATGACAGTGGGAGCGAGGATTGAATCACGAGATGATAACCCAACTAGTTTCGGGCTGGCCATCAGGAGTGAGACTCTGTAAGAATGGCTGGATGCTTAGCGATCTGAGATGGAGTCCTTATACACCAACAAAGTATGGACTTTGGTTGCTTTATCTGAAGGGTTAAATCCCCATCAGGAGCAAGTATATCTTGAGAAGATTACTTGGTGTAGATGGAAAAGTTGAGACTTTCAAAGCTAGACTTGTTAAAGGTTTTCGTCATCGACCAGGCATGAATAATGATGAAACCTTTTCTGGGGCCTATGCTTAAGTCCATCCAGATCCTACATGCCACGGCTACATACCATGACTACGATATCTGGTGGTTGGGTGTCATGACTGCTTTTCTAAATATTGATTTAGAAGAGAACGTCTATAAGTACACAGCCAGAGGGCTTCGTAAACAGTGGGAGCAGCGGAAACGTGTGCAAGTTGCTTTACATATTAAAGCAGGCATCGCGGAGTTGGAACGTCTGTTTTGATGTGTTAATCAAAGAGTTTGACATAATCAAAATGGTAGATGAACCTTGTATAAACGAAAAGGTAGTAGGGAGTATGGTTATGATCCTCGTAGAGTACGTGGATGACATACTCTTTATAGGGAAGGAGTTTCCTATGCTACGCTCGATCAATCTCCGCTTATCACAATGATTCTCCATATAGGATCAAAGTGATACCTCCTAAATCCTGGATTTAGGATCTATGAGATAGATCTAATTGGATGTTAGGAGACTCACTAGTTGTAGTGAGATGGTATCAGTTGATCCTGGGGAGAATCACTGGAAAGGTTCCAGGGTGATAAGAATGACTGAATGTCAGTCACAGGCATTGTCTTCACCCTCCGTAAAGGGAAGGTATGTTGGAAGAGTTCCAAGCTAGATACCGTGGCAAACTAGACGATAAAGGCTGGATGCATCGCTACTTAAGATACTACCAAAGAGGCAGTTTGGGTGTATATTGGTTCATGAGATGAACTAGGTTCCTACCATTGTGTGACAATGGATGTGTGGCTTTGGCCTAGGAACCCCGGTCCCATCAGTGACCCAGATGTATTCTGAGGCAGCATCACCTGATCATGGAGATAGTTGATCTCCAGGGTGATCGAGGTTAGGAGAGCAGACACAGAGGATAACACGGCGGATCCACTCACGAAAGCCTATTCCCAGAGAGAGACTTTTATGGGATGGTTGAGTATGAGATACTACAACCACTGCTACAGATGACCCTAGTGCAAGTGGGAGATTGTTAGTTATATGTATGCCCTAGAGGCCATTACTATACAAAGGATGTATATTGTAGTGGATGCTTGGAGATATATAGGGAGGACTTTCTTGCTCGACATGATAGTATGCTATCTGGTTACTCTTTACCTTAACGTGTACACTGATTGTCTCTCTGTTACATGTTGGTAAAGCCCTTAGGATGTGTACATGACTACCAGGACTATGATGCGGATCATACTAGTGGGGACATGGTAGTCCATAAGTACATCCTTCAAGGTCCCTAGTCGTGGGTATATCGAGACGGGGCATCGATATACCAGAGTAGACTAGCGTATACCTTCTCGACCCATACAGATGGGCGATGGATGATCCCATATCCATTGGTGTTTGACATCCGAGATGATATACGGGTGCTCAGTGGAGACTGGGTACACTAGACGGACTCGCCGAGAACTCCCAGATGGTATTATACCTTACGTCAGATGGCAGTTCTCTGGTGACACTGGTACAGAGTAGTCTGTTGACCCGAGATCGTCATAGAGTCTTGTGTGGTTCCCACTGTGCTTTGATTTCCACCTTACCACCTCCAAGAGGGCGTGCAAAACGGTGGTTTTTGGGTACGGTCCTGAATCACATGGAGGCAATGAGCGATAGGAGGGGATTCGTCTCTCCCGGTATAGGGAGTTGATGTTGCGCTGTGTTCGATTGGCTATAACCGGAAATCGCTGGCCAGGGTTGCTGAGATTTACTGGTAAGTGTTACCTGTAGTTTTTCGAACTGTTATAGACCTCATATCGACACGACTTATCGAGCTATTGGGGTCTGACGTTTACCACCCCTAGGCGAGATATGCGACATATCAGACGACGAGACCGGACTGTACGGTAAGTGTTGCCGGTTGGATTCACTGGAGTGTGAGCGGGCTTGCTCGTCGATCTTCTGATCGCTAAATACCCGGGTGGCCGTTACGTTTAGCATACCGCTTGCGGCTCGTGGGTGTTTGATATGATCATCACCTGCTGCCGGCGTATTGACGAGTCTTTAGAGTCCTACACAGAGGTTTCCTGGCTCAAGCGAAACGAAATAGGAGCGCATATGAGATATGTACGGGACCGAGAATTATACCAGTATGTGATACTGTATTCTATTCTCGCGATATGTATCATTGGTCGTTTATATGTGATATAGCCGGGTTACCGAATCAAGTGTTGATTCGATACATTGATACAATTGATATTAGTCGGTTATATGCGATATGACCGGATCGTTAAATCAAGTGTTGATTTAATGATTTAATGTATAATTATATATTTGATATATTACTTTACATTAACTAGTATTAGTTCACTTAAGATGGATTTTCTCACTTGATGTGCACATTGTATATATGATATAGTTTTGTGCACTAGTTTGTATCATGTTTGATAATACATGCAATCTTGGGTGTATGTTTGATTTAAACCTTGGTTAAGTAAATGGTTAGGGTTTTAATTTATTTATTCCTTTATTTATTTATTTCTTTTGGCAAAAAGAGAAATGGCGGCTTGCTTTGTTTTACATTGAAGCTTCATGAAGCTTTGAAAAAGTCTACCATTTTTGTTTCATGCCCAACCTAACCATTCACCTAACCTTAGTTTACTCTCTACCCATAACCATGGTTGCTAATAAGATAAGAATCACTTATTTTCTATTATTCATTAATACTTATCATATTATCTTCTTCTTCTTCTTCTTCAAGAAGAAAGAAGCTTGCTAGCTTCAATGGTGAAATGAGAAAAAGAGTGAGAAATCCAATTCTAAAGTGAACCCACTTCCTATTTCTTCATCCTCTACCACTTGCCAAGTAGTATAGGGTGTTTTCTTCACAAGTTTCATGGTTTGGTGAAGTTGGAGCTTGATCTTGTGTTACCTCGATGTAGATCATCTTCGGCATCGAAGTAGACGACCTAGCCCGCCCATTTCTCCGATGAAGCCGACGCTAGAGCCCGGGATATGATGATCGCAGCGAGGGGACTTCATCACGGAGCTATGGAGGTAGAGGACCGGATCTACAAATGTTTTATTTCCGTTCACTTTTAGAGTAAAGTCGTTTGCTCGCATATGTTTTCGCCTAAACTCTAGTCAACGATCGCATTAGGGTTTCTCGGCACCGTAAATTTTTGAATTTGGCATGGTTGATGCCTTGTGAGACCTCCAGTGTATGCCTAGGAACCCTACAGCAAGGTATGTGTGAAATATGAATGCATATTGTTAATTTAGCATATCAAATAACTCATTTATTTAAATAAAACTACGGGTGTAAAACACCATGTTTACAAAATTCCCCGGTAGATGTTTAGTCTACTCACCGGAAAACGTCGAATCTATTCAGGAATTGCCAATCCTTTCCCTTTCCTCGTTGCCTCCGAAAATCCCGTATTCGAATCTAACATCACAATTTAACTTATATAAGGAAACGGCTACTCCGATTTGACGGAAATGAAAAACACCCGTTTCCACGTACTAGTTATATTGCATACGATTATATCAAGCTATTTAACACTTATTCTTACTGGATTTTAACCCTAACCTGTATCGCTACAGAAAACAGATCGCGATATGCGTTAACCATGTCGTATTTTGATTTCTTAGATAACTTTTCCGATATTAAATTGTAGATTCTATCTGCAGTGAAACTAACTTGTTTAAATAACACCAAAATAGCCATAATTTTACACTGAAACCTACCCAACAAGCCAAATCCACCCAGCTTCCCATAAATCCGGCGATGCCGGATTTTTCCTTCAGGTCGCCGGCCCAACTCCGAGCCCTCTGGTTCGTGTTCCTATGGTTTGCTCTGTGTTCCACATATAACATTCTAGCACTGTTTTGTTAAGTTTATTTTTCTCTGAATAATAGTAGATTCAAACAGAGCCTAGTTAGGACAAAAATACAAAATTCTAGAACTTGTTGATTTCAAATTAAACTAAGTACAGAACCTTAATTTCCTACCGTGATTAAGAATTTTACCCACAATAAGTTGTTGGAATAACTCCTCCAAGATACTAAGCCCCTTGTCCTAGCTTGATGGTGATGAAACCTAGAACCTAGCTTCCTTCTTCTTCTTCTTTCTCTTGTTCTTTCTTGCTCTCTTTAGTTTTGTTTTTCTTTCAGAAATTTTCAGATTTAATTTTGGTAATTGGTCTGAACATATCCTATATATGAGAAGAGGGAAGGGTGAGGTGGTAGAAGGAGGTGTCAAGGATTAAAGAGTGCCATTCTCATGCAAGGAGGAGGTGGTGTGTGTGTGTGCGCATGCAAGTAAGAGGTGTGCTTGCATTATCCCTTAGTTTTGTTTTAATCTACACTAAAATTCTGAGCCAAAATGTGTTCTATCCCTTTTTCACTTACACCCCTAACAATTTTCCTTTTGCACAAAACCTAAACTTTACTTAAAAACCCCTCTCAACTTAGTTTATTGTAAAACACACATTTTATTAAAATGAAGCTAAAATTATCACTAAAACCCTTATAACTTATTTATGTTGCATACTAAAATTTTAATTTAAATTGTTTTACATACAACTTATGAAATTGACTTATTTATTTTTAATAACTTTGTGATTTATCATTTTATTATAAAATTAATTAATTTTATTTATTGCTAAATTTTCAAAATGCTACAGCATGTGACTGGCCCTTGAATCATATGAAGTCTATAAGACCCCATCTAATCCAAGTAAGCCAAAAACCCAGAAATCTAAAACCATTTTAAGGAGTAATTAAAAAAAACTAATTTTTAAGAAGTAAGAAAACATGTTTAAAAGCAAGGTTTCTAAATAAGTAAGCCGAATATGCATTTTTAAAACCTCTAGTCTTTTCTGAAAATTTCGGCAGAGTTTCTTTTGTAAATACTGGCCCCAAACGGGGTACAACAAGAATAATATATGCACAATAATAAAAGGCATCCCCAAGCGGGAGCTAGCTTTTCGTCAATCGACGGTCACAACCACGCAAGCAGTATAATATACAACGCCGAAGGGCGATGATCAAAACTCAAAAAGGAAAGTCGAAATCAGCATGAAAACCATAATACTACAACGTGCAACTCTAAGGTCGAAATAATACACAACTGGTTTTCTAAGTCTGAAACAATATACAAGTTTGGTTGATGGAATTACTAGATACAACTGAATAATACATATACAATGGTGGTCCTGATGCAAAAGAACCCACCTACCAAAGCAAATCACCTGTAAAGGAAGCAGTGTGCCCGAAGCCGCAATGGAACCTGTACGGCAAAACCTGCAAGAACTGTGGCACAACGGGGGTGAGTTGCCAACTCGTGAATAGGAAACATCACAGAGCAGAAATCGTATGTACGACACAATCCTATGTCAATACGATCAAATATATATATAAATCTCAAATGAATAAGTCTGAAGCATGATAAGGTGGCAATGTAATATCTATACATGAGTGTAGCGCCAAGTGCTCGTGCCAGTGCCTCAGGTAATAACATATCATAAATATGAGGTATGATCAATGTCGACTATATCATGAAGTCTATGAATATGTGGATATCATCCAACTATGTGATCAATATCATCAATGTCAATATATGTTGGTGGAAATCGTCCACGTTTCACCCAATGACAATAAGCATCATGCATGTAAATATCATAAACATATGCATGGAAGTATGAGGATGTAAATCAACATGTGTCGCTCGCGACATATCAAAATCATGGAACCTGAGTGTCAAGTATCGACACTCGAAAACATCATGAAACCTGTGCCTAGCATCGGCACGTAAATCCCCATATACATAGGGCTCCGTCAGTCCGGATCGGCCCATCTCATCTCTCAACTCCGGTCGGTTTCCCCCAGATATCCGCCGAGCTCAACACAATCACCGGTAGGTAGTACTCCTCTGCCAGGCTTACCGTCTAACATATACGAGTCTTCTTGCCCCGGGGTACCTCACCGGGTCCACCATGTACCCGCAGACGGTGCCTACCGCTCCTCAAATCGGGTTTCACATGCCACTCTTAGAACAGAGAAAACACATGGTGGAGGCACTGAAATATCATATCAAGGGTAACTGGGTTTTTAAAACAATACATACTCTCTTTTAAAATACCCACGGTTCCCAAATCCAGAAATATCATGGAAACAACATATCTCAATGCGTATAATCATAAGGCATGATGTATGCGACATAATAAAGAAATGTAAGCATATCAGTATATCATGCTGCATGGAATAGTAATATGCACATATTGAGGGAAACCACCCTTTTAAAATGAATCAGTTTTAAAGAGTATCTTGCGGTTCCTAAATCTCCAAATCAAGCCCGAATCATCTATATGTGTGCAATTACGTATGTATACAAGTATGAGTGTACAACAGGTAGGTACACGAGTATGAATGTACAATAGGTATGTGCACAAGTATGAGTGTACAATATGTAAGTACACGAGTTTGAATGTACAATAGGTATGTGCACAAGTATGAGTGTACAATATATAAGTACACGAGTATGAATGTACAATAGATATGTGCACAAGTATGAGTGTACAATATGTAAGTACATGAGTATGAATATACAATAAACATACTTAACATGCAATGCGACGCAAACAGTAAGAATCTGCGGCAAATGAATAATAAACACAACAGTGTAGAAACTACATTAATGTATCTATGTCATACTGTTTTGCCATTTAAAAGAAGACAAATCGGGGTTTTTAGGAAAATAAGGGCTAATGTGTTTTTAATAAAAGATGCGTCTTTTGAAAATATCCGTAGAATCCTATTGCCTGTCTTTAAAATACTTCCGATTCGCTAGTTTTTGAAATAGGTATGACATCGGCCTAGCCTACATCTACTAGCAAAACTACAGCTCTAACTAACAAGTCAATCAGGAGGGGTATGGAAACCACATAAATCTGAGTCGATACATATATATATAAATATAATAGTCGGTGATCCCTCCTCAAAGGTACCGTGTACGATACAATATCATATGACATCCTCGAGTCATGAGTGCGGATCTATCATCAATATAAAGCTCGTACGGTAAATCATCGTACGGCATCCCAAAAGCTGGGTACGGGTCAATATCGCATCCATCTCATCAATTATCTGGTATCCTTATATCATATCTCATGATCTGGGGTACTGATCTAAGTCTAGTACAAATCGATACCATCTATATAAATATAAATGCGTGTGTGAAACACACGTCCAAAGGCCCGCTAAAATCTCATGTCGTTTCCCAAATACGAATCACATCATATCATCAATCTCATGGCACCATGTCCAATCTCATCGACTCATCTCCAAATATCATCCACTATCCTCATCATCCAGGTAATAGTATAACAAGCAAGCATGTGTGTGTGTGGGTGTAAACCTATTCTAGGGTTCGCAACTAGGAAACTATACTAGTTTACTTCTAAACGCCAATCTATCAATAGTATACCTAATCACATCTAGAGTATCCATTTCACACTTAACGCTATCCTACATATATATCTAGTATACTAAGTATCGAACTGCGGGGGTGCTATACGCCATCCACCCAACTTCCCCCGTAGATATAATCTACTCACCTTGCATCTTGCGTGTCGGTTCTATGCAAGTTTGTAGGATATCCCAAGCCTTCGCGAGGTTATATCTTCTACCACACCGAGGAACCAAAGGTGTTTTGTTTCTCGGCATGCCACTTTTTTTAGAAAAGGAATTTCTTGAAAAAGAAATTAGTGGTCATGTGGTAGAACTGGAAGAGGTTCTAGCTATACAAATTACAGCTGATGATTTGGTAGAACCGGATGATTCGATAGTTTCCAACGAACCTCAGCCACTCCGCAGATCTAGTAAGGGTTCCCCATCCGCTTGAGAGATACAACGGTTTTCTTAATGACACTGGGAGCGATGATTGCATCATGGAAGATGATGACACTACTAGTTTCGAGCAGGACATCACAAGTGGGGACTCTGTGAAATGGCTGAATACTATGCGATCTCAGATGGAATCCATAATACACCAACAAAGTATGGACTTTGGTAGTTGCACCTGAAGGGGTTAAACCCATCGGGAGCAAGTGGATCATGAAAAGATTCATGGTGATGGAAAAGTTGAGACTTTCAAAGTTAGAATTGTAGTAAAAGGTTTTCGTCAACGACCAGGTGTGGACTATGATGAAACATTTTCTGGCTATACTTAAGTCCATCCGGATCAACTTACGGATTGAAGCAGGCATCGCAGAGTTGGAACATCTGTTTTGATGTGGCAGTCAAAGAGTTTGACTTCATCAAAAAGGTAGATGAACCTTGTATATACAAGAAGGTTGTAAAGGGTAAGGTTTTCTTCCTCGCATTGTACGTGGATGACATACTCTTGATAGGAAATGGTGTCCCTATTGTAAGTCGATGCCATTCACCCCACGTGTTCGCGGGGAGGCGGGGTTTGCAAAAAAAAGATTTTTAAGTGCTTCGTAACATCGACTAAACTCCAGGATCGATGCTAAACCCTAACTAACAAACTTAATCGGAGGTTTAACTACTATGTGAGAATGTTATACCTCAAGTTCTCGTTGTCCTTCTTCGCCTCGCTGTCCTCCTCCTTGTCGTGAGATCCTCTAAGTGAGAACGGATTATGCTTCCTCGTCGGCTTCTCCAAATCGAAGAAGATCCACCCGAGAGTTCCAACCATCAGATTAACCTCCAAGTTGAGGTAACTAGGTCACTTGGTATGCTGAAATAAGTAGCTTAGAGTGTGTAGAGAGTGATTAGGGATCCAGTTGTCTCACAAACCCTAGAATTCTCAACTCATGAGACAATTAGGGTTTGAGATTGAGATGAAGAAAACTTGAGGAGAATGAGAGAGAGTAAGTATCTGTAAAATAATAAAAGTGATAAAGATAATGTGAAAATGGCTTATGTTTTTGACTTTAAACCAAATGAAAATATCTCATACAAATATCTCAAAATATCCAAGTCTTCAAATCTCACAAAAGTGGAAGGAAGTCAACATAAAGCCATGTTCACATTTCAATAAAATACCACAAAGTTTCCCACCTCATTTCCTCCACCTCACAAAAGATTCCATCAATAAAGAAAAACCCTAATTGAGACGTCTCACTCCAAATAATAATCTTGATCAAATTAAAAGAATACCCCTCTCATCCGTATATACATACCCGCATCCGTATTCCGAGAAACACGAATACAATAAGATGAAACTAATCCAATAATCAAATACTAGGATTCGGCTTAAACCAAAGCCCACTAGTACTTTCCGCCCGAACATCATATGCGCACAAGTACACGTATGTGATCGAACCCTGTCATAAAACAATACGACCTCTACATCGTTTTTCCCGAAGCAGGGAAACCCTCTGTGTGGGACTCTAAAGACTCGACAGTATGCTGGCAGTGAGTTTAACCACAAGCACGTCAGCGGCAATAGCTGCACATAACGGCAACCCAGGTATCTGTCGATAAGAAGGCCAACGAGCAAACTCATCCGAACTCTTACTAAGTCTGTCTGTGGCAATCTCCGTATAGTCCGGTTTGTTCGTTTAAGAGTATCGCATATCGGGTCTAGGGGGCGGCAAGCGTCAGACCCATAATAGCGCAATAAGTCATGTCGGAGTGCAGCCAAAAACACCCTGAGAAACTACTGAAATCCTTTCCAGCAAATCTCGCTTGCCCAGGCCAGGGACTTTGTGTAATGGTTTTCCGAATCGCAGCGTGACATCAACCCCCGATACCGGAAGAGACAAATCCTATCTAACCGCCAATGCCTCCAAGCTCTTCGGGACTGCACCCAACTACTACCTGTTTGCACGACTCAAAAGAACCGTGGTAGGGTAGTAATCTAAGAACAATGGGAACACACTTGAGGGGAAATAGCAGTGTCAAGTCAACGGACTGTGCTGTACTCATGTAACCTGGGAACTTCTACCTGACAATAGGTATAGTACCAACCAGCAGTTCCCCATGAGTCCATCCAGTGTTACTCATAACCCAATAAGCACCCGCATACTATCTCCAGTACGACATACTGATGGCTGTAGGACATACCATCTCCCCTGCTGGGATGAGAAGCGTATAAACTAGTCTACTCTAGAGTATCGATGCCCTGTCTCGATAATCCTACGACCAGGGACATTTATAAGGGTGTGCTTGTAGACTACCCAGCCCCCACTAGTGTGACTGCCATCACAACGCTGGTAGAGAAGCAAAGATCCTAAAGGCTCTACCAATATGTATTAGCGATACGTCAAGAGAAACATATACACAATTAAGATAGATACAAACCAAGTAGTATACTACCATATCGAGCATGACTGTCATAAATCCGTGTATATATCCCACGCTTCCAAAATGTAATATACAAACCAGTACTATAAAATAACGGCTTCTAGGGCATATTACACTAACAATCTCCCACTTGCACTAAGGCCATGTGTTGACATACCGCAGACCTATCATCTTGAATAGCCTCTCGAACTACGTCTGAGAGATGGACTTTGTGAATGGATCTGCAGTGTTTTCCTCAGTAGCAACTCTCCGTACCTCGATCTTCCGACGATCCACGATCTCCCTGATCAGGTGATACCGCCTCAAGATGTGTCTGGACTTCTGATGGGAACTGGGTTCCTTTGCTAAAGCTATAGCCCCTTTGTTCTCACAATACAGAGGTATTAGATCAACAATGGACAGAACCACCTGAATTTCTGTTAAGAACTTCCTCATCCAGACTGCTTCTTTTGCGGCATCAGAAGCTGCGATATACTCCGCTTCCATCATCGAGTCAGCAACGGTGTCTTGCTTGGAACTCTTCCAACAGACCGTCCCTCCATTGAGGGTAAAGACATAACATGACATGGACTTGGAGTCATCCTTGTCACTCTGGAAGCTGGAGACAGCAAAGGCCTCGATCTGGAGGTCTTTTCCGCCGTAAACCGAGTACATTTCCTTTGTCCTTCTCAGGTACTTGAGAATGTTCTTTACTTCTATCCAGTGCTTCTCCTCAGGGTTTGACTGATACCGTCTTACCACGCTTAGTGCATAAGCTACATCTGGTCTGGTACACAAAATCGCATACATTATAGAGCCTACCGCAAAAGTGTAGGGTATAATAGACAAGCGATCCCTTTCCAAATCAGTCTTGGGAGACATCTCTTTGGAAATGGTGATTCCATGACAAGCTGGTAAATTACCGCGCTATGAATCTTCTACACTGAATCTCTTCAGTATGGTGTCGATGTACCCGGACTATGAAAGTCCCAACATCCTCTTAGATCTATCACGATAGATCTAGATCCCAAGAATGTAAGAGGCATCACCCAGGTCTTTCATGAAGAACCTTTGTGACAAGAACCCTTTGACAGATTGTAGCATAGGGATGTCATTTCCTATCAAAAGAATGTCATCTACGTACAAGACGAAGAGTACTACAGTTCTCCCTACAATCTTACTATATATGCATGGTTCATCTGGATTTTTGATAAGGTTGAATTCTTTGACCGTCTCATCAAAACAGATGTTCCAACTCCGTGATGCCTGCTTTAGTCCATTGATAGACTTAAGCAACTTGCACACTTTCCCGCTGCTCCCACTCTGAATGAAACCCTCTGGCTGGTCCATATAGACGCACTCTTCCAAATTTCCATTTAGAAAAGCGGTCTTTACGTCCATCTGCCAAATCTCATAATCGTGGAAGGCAGCAATGGTAAGAAGGATCCGAATGGATTTGAGCATAGCCACTGGAGAAAAGGTTTCATCATAGTCCAAACCAGGTCTTTGACGAAATCCTTTTGCAACAAGTCTACCCTTAAAGGTTTCAACCTGTCCATCTACACCAATCTTCTTTCTGAAGATCCATTTGCAACCTACGGGTTTTACCCTTCTGGAGCAATATCCAAAGTCCATACTTTGTTGGTGTACATGGACTCCATCTCGGTCCGCATTGCATCCAGCCATATTACCGAGTCTGTGCTCTGAATGGCTTGCTGGAAGTTAGTTGGCTCATCAATGATGCAATCCTCTCTATCCCCGTCTACGAGAAAACCGTAGTATCTCTCAGGCGGATGAGACAACCTACTACTCCTGCGGAGTGGCATGGGAATGTCTTGTTCTTCTGAAACTTCTGGTTCTATCAAGTTTTCAGTAATTGCTTATGGTTCTGGAATTTCTTCCAGTTCTATTGCGCTCCCACTAGTTCCTTTTTCTAAAAATTGATCTTCCAAAAAGTAGGTATGATGAGAAACAAAAACCTTTTGTTCCTCTGCGTAATAGAAAATATACCCCATGGAGTTCTTTGGGTATCCCACAAACTTACACAGTACTGAGCGTGCCTCGAGCTTGTCCGAATGCTGCTTTTTAACAAAAGCCGGACATCCCTATATCTTAAGATATTGAAGATAAGATTTCTTCCCACTCCACATCTGATATGGTGTGGTAGGCACAGTCTTGGTAGGAACCTTGTTCAAAAGATATGAAGCTGATTCTAGTGCATAGCCCTAGAATGATCGCGGTAACTCAGCGTTACTCATCATGGAACGTACCATATCCAATAAAGTTCGGTTCCGTCTCTCCGATACACCGTTGTGTTGTGGCGTGTATGGAGGAGTAAGCTGAGAGAGAATTCCATTCTCTTTTAGGTAATCCAGGAACTTGGCACTCAAGTATTCACCACCTCGATCAGATCTCAGTGCCTTGATACTTTTGCCGGTTTGTTTTTCTACTTCATTCTTATATTCTCGGAATTTCTCAAAGGCCTCGGATTTATGTTTCATCAAGAAAATATGTCCATATCTAGAGAAATCATCCGTAAAAGTAATGAAATAGAAATAACCACTTCTTGCATGTGTAGACATTAGACCACACACATCGCTGTGTATGAGTCCCAAGAGCTCGCTCGCTCTTACTCCGTGTCCAGTGAACGGAGTCTTTTTCATCTTTCGTTTGAGACATGATTGACAAGTTGCATAAGATTGATATTCAAACGGATCCAAATATCCTTCTTTATGTAACTTGGTTAACCTTGTTTCGTTGATGTGACCCAGTCTACAATGCAATAAGAAAGATTGATTTAATTCTGGAGTCTTTCTTTTCTGTGTGTTTTGGACATTGAAAATTTGTAGTTGGTTTAATACGTATATACCGTTGTTTGGAGTACCTGACCCAATCAGACCATGATTAAGGTGGATGTTTACGACATCGCTTACAAATGTAAAATCATAACCTTCTTTAAATAACAAAGATACAAAAATGATATTACAAGTCAAACTAGGTACACAAAAATAGTTGCGCAAAACCAAAATATGTCCACATGTCAACCCTAAGTGATATTCTCCTACGGACACAGCATCCACGCTCGCTCCGTTAGCAACCCTGAGGGTCATATCACCGGTCTTCAGAACCCTACTGCTTCTCAGTACCTGCAAAGAATTATAGATATGAGATCCTGATCCATTATCCAATACCCAGGATGTAGAGTTGATTGACAGACAATTTTCAATTATAAACACACCTGAAGCCGAAGCCACAACTTGCTTCGGGTCCTGGTTCTTGTCCTTACAAGCCCTGCAATCTTTCTTCCAATTGCCCTTCTTATCACAGTAGAAGCATTCTTTCTTTCCTACTGTCGGCCCCTTGCCTTCGCTTCCACCTTAGTAACACCGCCTCTCGGCTTGGTGGGGCCTTCTTCTTCTTCTTTTCTTTGGCTTTCTCCTTGGATCTAGAAGAGGAAGCTCCACCAACAAGTAGAGCGGGTGTTTCCCTGGATTTCTGCAGGGTGCCCTCAGCACTCCTCAACATGTTGAGGAGTTCTGGAAGTTCAACTTTTTTACCTTGAATATTAAAACTGAAGATAAACTGGGCGTACGTGGAAGGGAGGGACTGCAAAATTAAGTCTGTATACAGCTCATTCTCCAACGTGGTCCCGAGGTCCGCAAGCTCCTTAATGTAGTCGATCATCTTAAGGACGTGTTCCCCTACAGATGACCCGATGGCTAACCTCGCCTGAAAGAGCTTGTTCGAGGTCTCGTATCTTGCGATACGAGTTTGCTCTCCATATAATTCTTTGGTATGGAGGAATATAGATTTAAGATCCATATTCTCTTGCCGCCTCTGGTGTTCGTTGTCCATAGAGGCCAGCACGAGGCACTTGGCCTTCGCCCAGTCAATCTCCCAGGTCTTATGAATTTCATTATCCGCGACGCTGGACTCTGGACCTGGGATGGTGGGGGCTTTAGTAGTAAGGATATAACCCAATTTTTCATACGTGATTGCCATCTTGACATTCCTGAACCAATCTCTATAGATTGGCCCTGTCAATATGTTTTTACCTAATAGTAACATAAGGCCCATCATCTTTGTTGCTGCAATTAGGAAAGAGAGAAGAAACACTTTAGCATGATGCTCTTGCAAGTTTAGATTGGTTTTTAGTTTATCTAAACAGGATGGCTCCCACCGTTTTTCGAATTCTTCCTCAAACCATAAAAGAAGAATTAGTCAGGATTAATCTCATCGTACAATACTTGCTTGACCTTTCAGCCAGGATAGTGTCGGTACTTCGAGGGAGATTTTACGAAGCTTTCGCGAAGTTTCTTAATTAAATAACCTCTTTTCCCTGGAGGCGTAGTCCCGCTAACACTGTGTAAGTGCACGGCGGCGCCCCGGCCGTCAATCCGACGGCCAAATACGGAAGCGGTGATAAACTTTGATTTTTCTTGAACTGGCAAACCGCCGCGCACTAATACCCGGATCGAACAATTAACTAGTTCTAGCTAACTACAAGACGGGTTAGAGATATACCGAGTGATCCGAGTCCTCCGGTCTTCTCGTCGTCGTCCCGATCTCCTGCGGAATGTTCGGTCGTCACCTCCTCGCCAGAAGGGCACCATATCGCCTGCATCTTTTACGGGCTCCCACCTCAATACCGAGGCAACTCGGGCGCGAAGTTGGCTGGCCGACGTGTCCAAGATTTGCTGTAGACAGGTGTAGAATAGTTGTCTCTTTGGGGTTTAGTATAGTTGCCATGATGGAGGAATTTGTGCACAAGAATTTTTCATGGATGCTTGCTGAAAAAGAAGCATGCTATCTTTCTTGCTATGAAAAATGAGCTTGGGGAAATTTGCATGGACCTCTCTCTCTCTCTGAAAAACAATCAGCCCCCAGGCCAAAACAATTAGCTCAATTCAAACAAGGAAATTAATCCACACTCTCATATAACCTCCAGCACACTCAAGGGAGGGGGGCCCCACGAAATTAACATGAAGAAATGTTTACACACAAAAAAATAAACATGTCCCCTGCACATATATCAAGTGGCCGGCCTCTTTTGTGAATGGGGAGAGTGAGAATGAGAGTTGTGTTGTATCAAAGATAATGGGAGCCATTCTCATATCATGCAAGAGAGAGAGAGGAATGGTTATCATGAAAAAGCAATGATCACAAAATCAAACCCATACTCCAACCTCACCCCTCATCATCATCAACAATCATGACTTTAAAAGTCAAGCCATGATGGAGTCAAAACAAGTCAATGATGGGGAAGTCATCATGAAGCAACAAGATGCAAAGAACCCCTTCCACAAACACTTATTTGCAACAATGCAAATAAGCCCTCCTCCACCAATCTTCGGTCAATGAACGATGCAAAGAAAATCGGCCGAAACGGAAAGCAAACTGGCAACTCCAGAAAACTGGTCCCGTAATAAATTACAGGAAATCCTCGATACTGTGCATACACACCCGCATTTGTATTCCGACCGAAATACAAATGTAATGAGACAAAGTCTACACTGTACTATACTAGG
Organism: Agapanthus africanus; assembly: GCA_030015575.1. Taxonomy (NCBI): domain Eukaryota; kingdom Viridiplantae; phylum Streptophyta; class Magnoliopsida; order Asparagales; family Amaryllidaceae; genus Agapanthus; species Agapanthus africanus. Next base: position 307,501,422 of record CM057350.1, read on the forward strand.
ATCCGGCTTAAACCAAAGCCGGCTAGTAATGTCTATTCGATCCTGATCCGTGCAATACCGCACGTATCTGATCGCACCCTGCCATATATCCATACGGCCTATAGTACAACTGTCCGATCCTGATCCGTGCAATACCGCACGTATCTGATCGGACCTTGCCATATCTCCATACGGCCTCTACAACTTTTCGCCCGAAAGCTGAGTAACTGAATGTGGGGGACTCTAAAGACTCGTCAACACCTTGGTTGTGGATTTAACCACTAGCACGTCAGAGGTATAAGCCAATACGTAACGGGCTACCAGGTATTGACTAAAAGGGATGTCTGTGAGCGAACTCATCCTGACAACCCTACTGAGCCTGTCAGTGACAATATCCGTACAGTCCGGTCCGTTCGTCTATGAGTATCGCATGGCGGGCCTAGGGGGTTGGTAAAAGTCAGACCCCCAAAAGCGGTACAAGTCGTGTCGGAGTGTAGCCCAGAACACCGTGAGATACTACTGGAATACCTACCAGTAAATCTCCTTGCCTCGGCCGAGGGCTTCGTGTAATGGCTCTCCTAGACACAGCACGACCTCACCCCCAATACCGGGAGAGACGAACCCCTGAAGATACGCTCACTGCCTCCATGTGGCTCGGGACTGTACCCAACTAAAACCTGTTTGCACGACTCTTTTGAGCCGTGGTAGGGTAGTAATCAAAGTACAGTGGGAACTCACACAAGACAAATGACGATCCCCAGGTCGATGAACTAACCTGTACACATGTCACCAGGGAACTGCCATCTGACGTCTGGTATATGACCAACTAGCATGTTCCCGGCGAGTCCTGTCCGGTGTACTCATAACCCAATGAGCACCTGTATACATCTTAGGTGATCCAACTGACACCAGTGGCTTGTGAGACCGGCCACTGCCCCTCGTCGGGGTCTCGACTGTATACACTAGTCTACTCTGGAGTATCGATGCCCTGTCTCGAAACTCACACGACTAGGGACCATTTAAGGATATGCTTATAGACTGCCAGCTCCCACTTATATGATCGCCCTCATACTGCTGGTGGTCAAGCAAGAATCCTAGGGGCTCTACCAACGTGTAATAGCGACCTGTAAGGTCACCTAAAGCAGTACACGATGATAAAGGTAAACCAGATAGCATACTATCATGTCGAGTAAGACTGTCCTACCGGGATAGGTCCTCCCTCAATCATTGCAAACACGTGCCTGTGACCCAATAATTGACTCTGAGGGCACTATCTCTAACAATCTCCCACTTGCACTCAAGGCTAATTATTGTGATGTCGCATACTCACAGCCCGTGTGATACCGAACACCCAACTCCTCTACTAGTCAGTCTCACAAAACCCGTTTGTGAAACTATTGCGGTCGAGGAATAGCCTCAGTGAGTGGATCCGCCTAGATGTTTCTTTCTATATCTCTCTATATCTCAAGTTCGCGGAGAAAGCCATCTCTCGAAAAGAGCAATACCTGTCTTAGAATATGTCTGGATGTCTGATGGGACCTAGCTCATAAATGAACTCCAAATCCAAACTTCTTAGACTGTATCGTCAACTGAACTTAATCAGTATCCTGCGCCATGCCTCCCTCAGTATTGCCTTGGACCACCTGTCCAAAATACTGCCCCTCGTCAGAAGGAAAACTATAACTCTGACAACCTCCCTGTCGTCCAAGTCACCTTGGAAGCCTGGAATGATAACTGTCTCCCGAATGAGGCTATCGTTATTATATCCCTAGAACATCCACTTATGTTCTAAAACTGCTTCCGACTGTTTCTCCCGGATTGGATCAATGTCAACTTATTGCATCTAGTGCAAGAACAACATCTGGTGTGGTACATGACATCTCATGATTGACTCAATTGCTTGAGCAAGTGATCTGCCAATCATGCACATCCCTCTCCCCTTTAGTCTGTAAGACACCTTTAGAGAGGGTGACTCCATCACCTGTAGGTACACTACAGTGCCAGGAGTCGTCCATTCTAAATACTCTTAGAATGCTGTCTAAGTACCCTGATTGGGAAACCACCCAAATATAGATCTAAAACCAAAGATCTAGTAACCAGTATGTCAGATATAATGTCCAAGTCCCATGTGGAGAAAACACTGTATGACGACCAATGTACAACCGATCGTAGTATAGGAATATCACGTCCTACTCTGTGTATGTCATCCAAGTACCAGGACATCACACCCTACTACCTTCTCAACAGATCCATCCCCTATTCTGATGAAGTCAAACCCATGACTGTCACGTCAGAAATAGATGATCTATCTCCGCTACATGTGCTTTAGTCTATAAATAGACATAAGCCACCTGTCCACCAATGCTTCCGCTGCTCCCACTGACTACGACAACCCTCTGGCAGAGTCATATACACGTACACTTCTAAAGCAAGTTTAGAACGACGCTATATTCATCCTCCTGCCGGGTCTCACAGTCTGGAACAACAGCAATGGCAAGTGTGGGTAAACAAGAACCTCCCTGTCACCGTCCTTGAGGCTACCGGAGTACCTCTCGGGTGCCTGAGGTTACCCACCAAATCTGCGGAGTGGCCAATGGAATGTCAAGCCAGATTGAATCTTTAGGTTCCTTATCAAATCTTTAGTAATCGTTTGCGGTTCTGGAATCACTTCCAGTTCTACCATACTCCCACTACTGTTTTCTGAAAAAAAAATCCATTTTTAATAAACCTGTGGCGAGTCTAGAACAATATCACTATTGATCTTCCAGATGGTAGAAAGTCAACCCTCGTCATAGCCTGGGTCAACCCACAAACAGCCATTACAGAAACGTGCCTTGAGGTTTCCAGTGTCTGGTTTTAAGCATAAACCGGACGACTCCCCGTACCTGAACATCGTTAAGATATGAACTGTTCTATATCCAATATAGAAACAGAGGCACTGATTTAATTGAATCAGATTCAAATCATGCAGCTGTCTCCAGTGCATGTCAACTAAATGGAAGAAGGCCGATCAGCGTTACTCAACTTAGGAATGCTTCCAATTATGAGTAACCTGAAAGAGAAGCAAGATCTTTTAATCACTACTATCAACTGAATACCATTGACAAGTATCTACATCTTCGATCACTTTGAAGAATCCCGATACTTGCTACACCTGGTTCTCTACTCTATTCAAATACCTATAACTTCTCAAAATTCGGACCCTGTGTTTCCTACGAAACACCTGCCAAAAAACTAGAGAAGTCATAAGAAAACCGAATATAGTACGAGGACCAACCCCTCTGTCCCGATGGACCCTGGACAACATACAATACTCTGTATAAGTCCTTTGAGTCTGAAAACTCATTCACTGTGTGTCGTAGGTTGAAAACTGTACTTATGGTTAAGAAGAATTACACCGCTGTTTAATGCTCCTTACCTAACCATCCACTGATAAAGGTAAATGTCGTAAACATAATTTCAAAAAAGGCATATCTCACTCTATGAAAATAGACGTACAGATATATCAATTTGAAATTGGTGCATGACAGCGGATATTCAAAACCAAATATTTGCCGACCGGCAAACAGTCCAGGTGACTTCCTCAAATATCATTGATTACAACGAATCCCGATATAATGAGGATGATCACCTAATTCCCAATAATTTACTCCCACTCATCATCTGTAAAACAATACAGATGTGAGAATCATACCTGGTAAATACATACCCTGGAGTAAGTATCTAATCGGGAAATCAGTTTTCTTTTATCAGTACACAGTGAAACTGAAACATTGAAATGTTTCGATGGGGTATCTGGGTATTCCTGGTAATGCCTCTTCCATTATCCAGATTCACAACTGTAACCGTGTATTTCTTTGCCACCTCTCCAAATCCCTTTTTATGTATTTAGTCATTACCTTCTGCACACCCCTTTAGGCCAAATGGTTTTCTTCCTTCCCTACCGTTCGGCACCAGCCTATGGTTTGGAAGAAGACTATCCAATAAGCATAATGGGTGTACTGTCCCAATCCTAGGAAGACTCGCAATGCGAGAGAAGGTGAAGATAAAAGACACCTGAATAAACCTTATTCCCATTTGTCCTGAACCAGAATCCATCCCCGAACTGGAACAAGTTCCTTTCGAGTTCGTATATAACCATACGATGGAGTATCCAATAAATTGTGGATCTTCGTAGTGATACGGAGTGTCCTGGAGAAATACAAAGGTGATGTGGGAGTGGTAACGAAAAACTTGGTATGGTCGTGAATATCAGTCGCAATTTACTTTGCCCTCTTACTAATCCTTTGCTTTGTCTTAACTTAATACCTTCTGTACACTGTATAGGCTAATTGGGTTTCTTCATTCCCTACCGGTCGGCACCTGCCTATGGTTTGGAAGAAGACTGTCCAATTTGCATAATAGGTGTACTATCTCCTAAACCAAGGAGTACTCGGTAAAAGGAAAAGACAACTGAATAATCCTATCCGTTTTCTCCAGAACCTGAAACCATCCTCGAATTCCTTCGAGTTCGTATATAACCATACGATGGTTTTGTCCAATGGAAATGGATGTTCGTAGTAATACGGGGTGTCCTGGAGAAAAGGGTAAAAGTAGGAGTGGCAATGAGGTTTGCAACTCTGACAATCCAAAAGCCAAAATTTAAGAAGGTTCGGTTAATTTTGGTCACTGAATCATAGTCTTAGGGTCGGGTCAATGGTCGCTGCCAAAGAGAGAGAGAAAAGAAACACTCAGCGTGCACTCTAACCAAGATCAGAATGGTTACCAATTTATCTAATCAGGAAACCTCCCACTGTACCTCAAATTCTCCTCCAAACCTGAAAGAAGAATTAGTCGGGATCACCCGAGGAGTATACCAACTCATCAGTGGGAATCGGGATCCAACTATCATCGCATGATAACGTGACGGAATCCGCTCACGTCATCACACTCCAGAAGGTATGCGCATATCTGGCAAGTTTCAGTTCTTTTGAAACTCCCGATGTGATTTTTGCCCCATGCTCTTATGACCATGACGAAGGCCAACAAATCATAAGTCACATGTCAAGTTCTACCCGTCATTCTCTAGGTTGATTTGAACCCACCCGCACAAGTCCTTGACGAAGGCCAACAAGGCTATACGACTGTCCCAAACCAACGCATCTATCTATGCTGCAGAAAGGCAACAAGCAGCTACCATACACTATGCCTTGACGAAGGCCAACAAACATAGCATGAATACTACGTGCTACCCATCTGAAACGACGGAGGGCTACGAATGGTTTCTGGCGAAAACCTTTAACGTAATGAACTTGATATCGTTGAAGGAATGGATAGCTTTTAAAAATATAGTGACGAAAACCTTTGCTAAAGAGGTCACTCCCGGTGAAGGGATCTCGGCTCTTTCCCCGTAGAATGAGATGCAGGATATTCCAACTGAATACCACGATGCAAAGCAAAAGTAATCGTCTATAGTGAAGTTATTGCCCTGACGCAAATTTTTGTCCAAGGGGTCACTCCCGGTGAAGGGATCTCGGCCCTTGCCTCGTCGACTGAGGAGCAGGATATTCCAACTGAATACCACGATGCAAAACAAAAGTGAACGTCCTTGCAATAACAGCTTTTTGAAAAGTGTTCCAACAACATCAGATTAGGTTTGTTTTTAACTTGCATTGATCCGAATCAACGCAGTCCCATCAATTGATCACACCACAAAGAACGAAAATAATATGACGTACGTATATGCCATCCGCATTCGCCACTAGGTCCCGTCATTACCCGTTAGGTTAGCTAACTAACGACAGAGCGGGGACTGGACTAGCGCGGATGCAAAATATATACAACATCTACTAATATATATACCAATATATTATATTCGCTCAAGGCGTGATAAAAAATGCAACATCACAGAAATGTACAGCATCACAAAACAATACAGATATCTGGGATCCCCGGGTTTCACAGAGCCACTACTGAAACCCGACGTTCCCCTGGTCATGTGGATAGCCTGTGCAATGAAATCCTAGACCCCTACGGGCGCGGCAAGTCACCCGCCAAAACCTGAAGCGAGGCAGCCCCCTTCAGCAACGTGAATGGACCACCCAGCACTTCACGGAATCCGGTAACTTGGGCACCCCTCCTGGGTCAACCTGTACCCCCTACGAGTGCGGCGAATATCCCGCCAATCCTAGAGTGAAGCCCCCTCCGTCTCAATGCCATGAGATGCGGGCTTGTTGCCCTCTAGAACCCGGCTATCCGTGCACCCCTCCGCGGGGCAATCCTAGTACAGAAAGTAAAATATACATACATCGACCGCAACCTGGTCGTGCCCCAAAATAATAATACAATCAGGCAGTGACGGCAGTCCACATGTCGGACGCTCGCCCCGCAATATCAAATGTACATAATACAACCACAACTGTACTAGCATTGCATCCAGGCTATCCCCCACGACCGATCCGCAACATCACAGCAAAAACAGAACATCAACGTCAAAGTCACGTTCGCAAATCCGTCTAACCGGGCTATAGCAGTTAGACCGGATTTACCGATCAAGTGACATTCACGGTCGCAGATATAATGTAAATACTGTGAAATAATGTGTTTAAAATATCCGATCAATCAAATTTTAACAAGTGGGCCCTAAAGCACTACTGTAGCACATCAAGAAATTCTGGGCCCAATGTTATTATTCCAAAAACCCTATATTCAGCCCACAAGCCCACTGCAAAAAACTAGTGAAATGAAGCCAACATTGTGCGGCGGAACCGCGGCCAAATAGGGGTTACGGCCGCGGTTCCGCGGTCATATGGAATCATCATGTCACCAAAATTTTGCAGTGGTCTCAGGATTCCCCATACATCAATTTTCTACAAGCTGAAAAAAAATTTTGAGATAAAAAAATTTCGACAGAAAACTGTTGTTTTGAAAAACACGGTTTTGGAACTTTTTGATCGATCGGAAATGGAAACACATTAAAGCAAGATAGACTATGTTAATGGCGTGGCTCTGATACCACTGTAAGTGCACGGCGGCGTCCCGGCCGTCAATCCGACGGCCAAATTCGGAAGCGGTGATAAACTTTGATTTTTCTTGAACTGGCAAACCGCCGCGCACTAATACCCGGATCGAACCATTAACTAGTTCTAGCTAACTACAAGACGGGTTAGAGATATACCGAGTGATCCGAGTCCTCCGGTCTTCTCGTCGTCGTCCCGATCTCCTGCGGAATGTTCGGTCGTCGCCTCCTCGCCGGAAGGGCACCACATCGCCTGCATCTTTTACGGGCTCCCACCTCAATACCGAGGCAACTCGGGCGCGAAGTTGGCTGGCCGACGCGTCCAAGATTTGCTGTAGACAGGTGTAGAATAGTTGTCTCTTTGGGGTTTAGTATAGTTTCCATGATGGAGGAATTTGTGCACAAGAATTTTTCATGGATGCTTGCTGAAAAAGAAGCATGCTATCTTTCTTGCTGTGAAAAATGAGCATGGGGAAATTTGCATGGACCTCTCTCTCTCTGAAAAACAATCAGCCCCCAGGCCAAAACAATTAGCTCAATTCAAACAAGGAAATTAATCCACACTCTCATATAACCTCCAGCACACTCAAGGGAGGGGGGCCCCACGAAATTAACATGAAGAAATGTTTACACACAAAAAAATAAGCATGTCCCCTGCACATATATCAAGTGGCCGGCCTCTTTTGTGAATGGGGAGAGTGAGAATGAGAGTTGTGTTGTATCAAAGATAATGGGAGCCATTCTCATATCATGCAAGAGAGAGAGAGGAATGGTTATCATGAAAAAGCAATGATCACAAAATCAAACCCATACTCCAACCTCACCCCTCATCATCATCAACAATCATGACTTTAAAAGTCAAGCCATGATGGAGTCAAAACAACTCAATGATGGGGAAGTCATCATGAAGCAACAAGATGCAAAGAACCCCTTCCACAAACACTTATTTGCAACAATGCAAATAAGCCCTCCTCCACCAATCTTCGGCCAATGAACGATCAAAGAAAATCGGCCGAAACGGAAAGCAAACTGGCAACTCCAGAAAACTGGTCCCGTAATAAATTACAGGAAAACCCCGATACTGTGCATACACACCCGCATTTGTATTCCGACCGAAATACAAATGCAATGAGACAAAGTCTACACTGTACTATACTGGGATCCGGCTTAAACCAAAGCCGGCTAGTAATGTCTGTTCGATCCTGATCCGTGCAATACCGCACGCATCTGATCGTACCCAGCCATATATCCATACGGCCTATAGTACAACTGTCCGATCCTGATCCGTGCAATACCGCACGTATCTGATCGGACCTTGCCATATCTCCATACGGCCTCTACAACTTTTCGCCCGAAAGCTGAGTAACTGAATGTGGGGGACTCTAAAGACTCGTCAACACCTTGGTTGTGGATTTAACCACTAGCACGTCAGAGGTATAAGCCAATACGTAACGGGCTACCAGGTATTGACTAAAAGGGACGTCTGTGAGCGAACTCAGCCTGACAACCCTACTGAGCCTGTCAGTAACAATATCCGTACAGTCCGGTCCGTTCGTCTATGAGTATCGCATGGCGGGCCTAGGGGGTTAGTAAAAGTCAGACCCCCAAAAGCGGTACAAGTCGTGTCGGAGTGTAGCCCAGAACGCCCTGAGATACTACTGGAATACCTACCAGTAAATCTCCCTGCCTCGGCCGAGGGCTTCGTGTAATGGCTCTCCTAGACACAGCACGACCTCACCCCCTATACCGGGAGAGACGAACCCCTGAAGATACGCTCACTGCCTCCATATGGCTCGGGACTGTACCCAACTAAAACCTGTTTGTACGACTCCTTTGAGCCGTGGTAGGGTAGTAATCAAAGTACAGTGGGAACTCACACAAGACAAATGACGATCCCCAGGTCGATGAACTAACCTGTACATATGTCACCAGGGAACTGCCATCTGACGTCTGGTATATGACCAACTAGCATGTTCCCGGCGAGTCCTGTCCGGTGTACTCATAACCCAATGAGCACCTGTATACATCTTAGGTGATCCAACTGACACCAGTGGCTTGTGAGACCGGCCACTGCCCCTCGTCGGGGTCTCGACTGTATACACTAGTCTACTCTGGAGTATCGATGCCCTGTCTCGAAACTCACACGACTAGGGACCATTTAAGGATATGCTTATAGACTGCCAGCTCCCACTTATATGATCGCCCTCATACTGCTGGTGGTCAAGCAAGAATCCTAGGGGCTCTACCAACGTGTAATAGCGACCTGTAAGGTCACCTAAAGCAGTACACGATGATAAAGGTAAACCAGATAGCATACTATCATCTCGAGTAAGACTGTCCTACCGGGATAGGTCCTCCCTCAATCATTGCAAACACGTGCCTGTGACCCAATAATTGACTCTGAGGGCACTATCTCCAACACACTGTTCTAGACACCTGCTTGGTTTATAACATTGATCTTTAAGTGAAAAAAATCTCCCGAGGAGCAGCATATACTCATAGTAGGACCGGGATCCAAATATCATTGTGTGATAAAGTCGAAGGAATCATACCAAAATTATCACACTCCAAATGGTATGCAACACTAGAAAGTTTCAGTTTCTTTAGAAACTCCCGATGTGGATTTTTGCCTCATGATCTTATGACCTTGACGAAGGCCAACATATCATAAGTCATATGTCAAGTTCTACCCGTCATTATTCAGGTTAATTTGAACCCACCCGTACATACCCTTGGCGAAGGCCAAAATAGTAGTACGACTGTCCCAAACCAACGCATCTATCTATGCTATAAATGAATATTCAGCAGCTACCAATCACTATTCCTTGGCGAAGGTCAAAATACATAGCTTGAATACTACTGAATTTCCAACTGAAATGACAGAGGGCTAAGAATGGTTTTGGCGAAACCGTGAACGTAGTGAACTTGATATAATCGAAGGAACCTGGTAGCTTTTAAAAGGAGTGGTTTAAGCTCCGCATTTTAAAAGTTTTACTGTTTTGAAAAAACCGAGTGGTTTTAAAATTGTTCCAACGATTCAGCTTTGGCTTGTTTTCTTTGCATTAATGAAATGCAGTCCCATCAATTATCCTACCATTGCCGAAAAAGACGAAAATACAACGTACGCTTATGCCATCTACATTCGCCACTGGGCCCCGTCTTACACCGTTAGGTTAGATAACTAACGCCAGAGCTGGGGGCTGGACTAGCACGGATGCAAAACATAAGCAACGTCTGTTAATATATATATATATATATAATATCCATTCGTCAGATGCAATAATAGGCATTCCAGATGATAGATGAACACATTGGATATACTAGGAATTCCGCATTTCGTTTAAGCCTTTAACGAAAGACGGATTCCACGGTCGTGATGAATAGCCAAAAACCCCACCCAGACTCCTACAGGTGAGGTAAACTACCTGCCAAATACCCAAAGTGAAGCAACCTCTCTCAGTAAAATGAGTAGGCCACTCCGCACTTCAAAGTACCCGGTAGTTTGTGCACCCAATCTTGGGTCTATCCTAGGAGCAATAAACAGTAAATGAATTAATACAACGGTAGCTACAACCTCAACCCAGATGTGCCCCACGAAAAAATATTACATCAAATTACAATTTACATTTGAATGAAATAATATAACACCTCACATCCCCGGCTATTCATTCACGACAATCCAACAATATTCATATACACAAACCACAAAAGCATCACAGATATGTGCAACCCCAAACTAACCGACATATAGCGGAAGTTTACGAACACATATATCACAACTTGAAACATTAAACGATGTTAAAACCACGACTTTGAAACACCCCGTATTGCCACAGTAAAGAATTGACAGCATATTCAAAATTGGTAAAAACAAACAACTCCTGAAACCATAGATCTAAGTAACAAGAACACAGAACAAAACACGAAGCATCCCCCACAAAAAAACGGGTGAGGCCGGATTTTTTGGCTATGTAGCCGGTCCATATCAGAGGAAAATGTCTCGGTTTTGGTGTGTGTTCACTTTACAAGTAAAGGAGTACTCTGCAATTGCTAAAAAAAATTTTAGAGCCTCGTAAAAAATCAACAGAAACTAGGATATACGTTTCTATGTTTTGGGGTTATTTCGGTTTTGTAGTTTTACTTGCCATTTAATCTGTTAGTTATGGTTTAGTTGGCTCTGATACCACTGTAAGTCGATGCCATGCACCCCATGTGTTCGCGAGAGGCAGAGTTTGAAAAAAAATTTCTATTTTTAAGTTCTTCGTAACATCGACTAAACTCCAGGATCGATACTAACAAACTTAATCGGAGGTTTAACTACTATGTGAGAATGTTATACCTTAAGTTCTCGCTGTCCTTCTTCGCCTCGCTGTCCTTCTCCTCATCGTGATCTCCTCGAAGTGAGAACGGATCGTGCCTCCTCGTCGGCTTCTCCAAATCGAAGAAGATCCACCCGAGAGTTCCAACCTTGAGCCTAACCTCCAAGTTGAGGTAACTAGGTCACTAGGTGTGCTAAACTAAGTAGCCTAGAGTGTGTAAAGAGTGATTAGGGATCTAGTTGTCTCACAAACCCTAGGATTCTCAACTCATAAGATAATTAGGGTTTGAGAATGAGATGAAGAAAGCTTGAGGAGAATGAGAAAGAGCAAGTATCTGTAGAATTATAAAAGTGATAAAGATAATGTGAAAATGGCTTATGTTTTTGATTTTAAACTAAATGAAAATATCTCATACAAATATCTCAAAATATCGAAGTCTTCAAATCTCACAAAAGTCCAAGGAAGTCAACATAAAGCCATGTTCACATTTCACTAAAATACCACAAAGTTTCCCACCTCATTTCTTCCACCTCACAAAAGATTTCATCAATAAAGAAAAACCCTAATTGAGGTGTCTCACTCCAAGAAACAATCTTGATCAAATTACAAGAATGCCCCTCTCATCCGTATATACATACCCGCATCCGTATTCCGAGAAACACGAATACAATGAGACGAAACTAATATAATAATCAAATACTAGGATCCGTTTTAAACCAAAGCCCACTAGTACTGTCCACCCAAACATTATATGCGCATAAGTACACGTATGTGATCGAACCCTATCGTAAAACCATACGACCTTTACATCGTTTTGCCCGAAGCAGGAAAACCCTCTGTGTGGGTCTCTAAAGACTCGACAGTACGCTGGCAGTGGGTTTAATCACAAGCACGTCTGCGGTACTAGCTGCACGTAACGACTACCCAGTTATCTGTTGATAAGCAGGCCGACGAGCAAACTCATCTGAACTCCTACTGAGTCTGTCTGTGGCAATCTCCGTACAGTCCAGTCTGTTCGTCTAAGAGTATCGCATATCGGGCCTAGGGGGCGGACAGCGTCAGACCCCTAATAGCGTAATAAGTCATGTCGGAGTGCAGCCAAAAACACCCTGAGAAACTACTGGAATCCCTACCAGCAAATCTTGCTTGCCCTGGCCAGGGACTTTGTGTAATGGCTTTCCGAATCACAGCGTGACATCAACCCACAATACTGGGAAAGTCGAATCCTACTAACCGCCACTGCCTCCAAGCGCTTCGGGACTGCACCCAACTACTACCTATTTCCATGAATGAATAGTGTAGGGTTCCTATCGACGGCAGCAAGGTTTCGAGAGGCATCTACCATGCCATTTTCAAAAATTTTCCGTTAAAAGGAACTCTAAACTAGAATCGTTAGCTAGAAATATAATACGGAAACACTTGTAAACCATTTACAACTAAGTGAAATCGAAATACAATCTTTGTAGATCGGTCCTTCACTTCAAAAGCTCCTTATAGTAGTCCCTTCGCTGCGATCGTCGAACTCCCGGATTCTTGCATGGCTTCACGAGGTGTAAAGAGAGTTCTTGCTTGAAGTCTTCGAGGCCAAAGATGATCTACGTCGAGGGAATACTAGCTCAAGCTTCTACTTCACTAACTAAAGAATTAGTGAAGCTAACACCCTAAACTAAAGTGCTAGTCTAGTAGAGGATGATAAAATAGGAAGTGGGCTCACTTTAGAATTTCTTTTCTCACTTTACTTTCTCACTTAAGCAAACCCTAGAAAGCTTTTGAGCTTGAGGAAGAAGATGAACAAAAATGAGATGAGAATAATGATCAAGTGAAAGAGTGAACCATGGTGAGTGAGTATCATATACTAACTCATGTAAAGACATAACCATGGCTAATTAACATGGTTAGGTTAACAAATATCTAAACTAAAACAAACCTAGTGGACTTAGTCAATGCATCCAAAAGCTTCTACTAGCTTCTTGCATTTTTCCAATTTTCCACTAATTTTGTAATTAATTTAAATACTAAACCCAAAATGATAATTAGCATGGTGTAAGTCTTGTACACCCATGAAAGTTGTATCAACAACCATGATACAAAAAGAAAAACACAATTTAATATATATCAAATATATATATTAAGTTGTGCACATGTGAGAAAAACAAATGCTCAAATAAACAAATGTTAGTAAATGTAAATTAGTATATCAAATATACAATTATACACTAAATTATTAAATCAACACTTGATTTAATAATCCGGCTATATCACATATAACCGACTAACATCCAATGTATCGACTTATCGAATCAACGCTTGATTCGATAACCCGGCTATATCACATATAACCGACCGATAAAAAAGTCGCAAAATAAAATACGGTATCACATACACGCATTATTCTCGGTCCCGCACATATCACATATGTGTTCTTATTCCATTTTGCCTGAGCCAGTAAAACCTCTAAGTTGGACTCTAAAGACTCGTCAATACGCCGGCAGTAGGTGATGATCATATCAAGCACCCACAAGCCGTCAGCGGTACTAGCTGGACGTAACAGCTACCCGGGTATTGAGCGATCAGAAGATCAGCAAGCAATCCCGCTCTAACCCCTGCAAAAGCCTGACGGTAACACTTGCCGTACAGTCCGGTCTCCTCGTCTGATATGTCGCATATCAAGTCTAGGGGTGGTAAAAGTTAGACCCCAATAACCGATAAGTCATGCCGATGTATGGCTCATAACGGGTCGAGAAACTACTGGTAACATTTACCAGTAAATCTCTAAATCAGCCCTGGTCAGGGACTTTCCTGTTTTGGCCAATCGAGTACAGCGCAACATTAACCCTCAATACCGGGAGAGACGAAACACCTCGTATAGCTCATTGCCTCCATGTGACTCGGGACTGTACCCAAAAACCACCATTTTGCACGCCCTCTTAGACGTGATAAGGTGGAAATTAAAGGACAGTGAGAATCACACAAGACTCTATGACGATCTCGGGTCTACAGACTAACCTGTACAAGTGTCACCAGAGAACTGCCATCTGACGTGAAGTATAATACCATCTGGGAGTTCTCGGCGAGTCCGTCCAGTGTACCCAGTCTACACTGAGCACCCGTATATCATCTCTGATGTCAAACACCAATGGATATGGGATCATCCATCACCCATCTGTATGGGTCGAGAAGGTATACGCTAGGCTACTCTGGTATATCGATACCCCGTCTCGATACACCCATGACTAAGGACCTTGAAGGATGTACTTATGCACTACCATGGCCCCGCTAGTATAATCTGAATTACAGTCCTGGTAATCAAGTACACATCCTAAGGGCTTTACCAACATGTAACCATAAGACAGTATGAAGAGACTAGTATACATGTTAAGATAAAGAGCAACCAGATAGCATAATATCATATCGAGCAAGAAAGACCTCTCTATATATGTCCAAGCATCCAATATAATATACATCATCAATACAATACTGGCCTCTAGGGTATACATAAAACTAACAAATAGAGCCATGGTAGGGTAGTAATCTAAGAACAGTGGGAACACACTTGAGGCGAAGTAGCAGTGTCAAGACAACGAACTATGTTGTACTCATCTCATCTGGGAACTGCTACCTGATGATAGGTCTTGTACCAACCAGCCGTTCCCCACGAGTCCATCCAGTGTAACTCATAACCCAAGGAGCAACTACATACTATCTCCAGTACGACGTACTGATGGCTGTAGGACATACCATTGTTAGTTATATGTATGCCCTGGAGGCCATTACTATACATAGGATGTATATTGTAGTGGATGCTTGGACATATATAGGGAGGACTTTCTTGCTCGACATGATAGTATGCTATCTGGTTGCTCTTTACCTTAACGTGTACACTGATTGTCTCTCTGTTACATGTTGGTAAATCCCTTAGGATGTGTACTTGACTACCTGGACTATGATGCGGATCATACTAGTGGGGACATGGTAGTCCATAAGTACATCCTTCAAGGTCCTTAGTCATGGGTGTATCGAGACGGGGTATCGATATACCAGAGTAGCCTAGCGTATACCTTCTCGACCCATACAGATGGGTGATGGATGATCCCATATCCATTGGTGTTTGACATCAGAGATGATATACGGGTGCTCAGTGTAGACTGGGTACACTGGACGGACTCGCCGAGAACTCCCAGATGGTATTATACCTTACGTCAGATGGCAGTTCTCTGGTGACACTGGTACAGAGTAGTCTGTTGACCCGAGATCGCCATAAAGTCTTGTGTGGTTCCCACTGTGCTTTGAATTCCACCTTACCACATCCAAGAGGGCGTGCAAAACGGTGGTTTTTGGATACAGTCCCGAATCACATGGAGGCAATGAGCGATAGGAGGGGATTCGTCTCTCCCGGTATAGGGAGTTGATGTTGCGCTGTGTTCGATTGGCTATAACCGTAAATCCCTGGCCAGGGTTGCTGAGATTTACTGGTAAGTGTTACCAGTAGTTTCTCGAACTGTTATAGACCTCATATCGACACGACTTATCGCGCTATTGGGGTCTGACGTTTACCACCCCTAGGCGAGATATACGACATATCAGACGACGAGACCGGACTGTACGGTAAGTGTTACTGGTTGGATTCACAGGAGTGTAAGCGGGCTTGCTCATCGATCTTCTGATCGCTCAATACCCGGGTGACCGTTACGTTTAGCAGACCGCTTGCGGCTTGTGGGTGTTTGATATGATCATCATCTGCTACCGGCGTATTGACGAGTCTTTAGAGTCCTACACAGAGGTTTCCTGGCTCAAGCGAAACGAAATAGGAGCGCATATGAGATATGTGCGGGACCGAGAATAATGCGTGTATGTGATACCGTATTCTATTCTCGCGATGAATGTATCGATTGGTTGTATGCGATATAACCTAGTTATCGAATCAAGGATTGATTCGATAAATCGATACATTGGATATTAGTCGGTCATATGCGATATGACCGGATCGTTAAATCAAGTGTTGATTTGATGATTTAATGCATAATTATATATTTGATATATTACTTTGCATTAACTAGTATTTGTTCACTTTAAATGGATTTTCTCACTTGAAGTGCACATTGTATATGTGATATATTTTTTGTGCACAAGATTGTATCATGTTTGATGATACATGCTTGTTTGGGTGTATGTTTGGTTTAAACCATGGTTGGTCAATGGTTAGGGTTTCACTTGATTTATTTTCTTATTTATTTATTTATTCATTCATTTTGGCAAAACGAAAAATGGTGGCTTGATTTGTTTTCTAGTTGAAGCTTCATGAAGCTTTGAACAAGTCCACCATCTTTGTCTCATGCTTAACCCTAACCATTCAACCTAACCATAGTTTATTCTCTACACCTAACCACGGTTGCTAGATGATAAGTATTCTTTTAGTTTTCTATTTTGAATAACTTATCATATTATCTTCTTCTTCTTCTTCTTCTTAAAAGATGAAGAAAAAGCTTGCTATCAACAATGGCAACTTGAGAAAAAGAGTGAAAAATCCAATTCTAAAGTGAACCCACTTCCTATTTCTTCATCCTCTACCACTTTCCAAGTAGTATAGGGTGTTTTCTTCACAAGTTTGATGACTTGGTGAAGTTGGAGCTTGATCTTGTGTTGCCTCGACATAGATCATCTTCGGTATCGAAGTCGACGACCTAGCCCGCCCATTTCTCCGATGAAGCCGACGCTAGAGTCCGGGATCCGATGATCGCAGCGAGGGTACACCGTCATGGAGCTATGAAGGTGGAGGACCGGATCTACAAAGGTTGTATTTCCGTTTACCCTTTAGTTAAGTTGTTAACTAGCTTCTTGTTAACGATCTGTATTAGGGTTTGTAGGCACAAGAAAAATTTGAATTTGGCATGGTTGATGCCTTGTGAGACCTCTAGTGTGTGCCTAGGAACCCTACATTGGTATCAGAGCCAAGCTAGAGCCTTAGGCGATGCGTAGACGGAGTTAGAAGTCCGATCGAACCGAAACCCTAACTCTCAAAATGCTCTCTGTACATTTTTAAAAAACTGGGTTTTTTCTAGATTAAAAATTCTTAAAAATTCAGCAGGAAATTATAAGAATTACGGTGCAAAAATTACCAAAAGTTATGCCCAAAGCGCGGCGGAACCGCGGCAGAAGCCTGGCTTCTGCGGCGGTTCCGCGGCCAAATGATGAGATCATCCCTCCATTTTTGCACAGTAATTTGTCTCTTCAGGTGCTGAGTTTTCTAGGAATTTTTAATATTTACTCAAGAGTTGAGTTTTCTGGGTTGTATTGAGGACTCGGTGTTTCGATCGGGAAGTTTAACTTCGTCTGTGTTTTTCCGGATAATTTTAGAAAATCTTGAAAAGTTCGACCGGATATAAATACCCAATTTTTTCCTTGTTGGGAAATTTCCATGTGTTGGATCTTTCCGTAGTTTAATGACGTTCTAAGTAGTGCAAGTGACGCGATGGTCCCTCTAAAAGACAACAAACCTTAACTCGATTATGTGACCGTCTTGAACTTCCCTTTGAACCTTCGGGTTTGGGGCAGTACGGCGTGCCACATGTGAGGCGTCGGCTTGACCCTTCTACGGCTGGACCGTTGGTACTGAGGCATGAACTGGATGTTTTTAAACTTGTTTCATGTGTTGAGCTATTTTGGGAAAACTTAGGTGTTCGAATGTTCGATCGGAAAGTTTAACATTTTATATTTATCTGGAATGGGAAACAATACTTGGAATCCACAAGGAGTTATGAGATAACTGATATGAATGTTATAAACATAGCACTTTAGTCTCACTTGATCGGTTGCCATGGAATTTTGATGCGATCAAAATTCCGTCGCAATCGCGTAGCGTACGCGGATACTCGCCAGATAAACTTAATAGACAGCCTCACTCCATAGCCCCGACCAAGTGACTGTAGGAGAACCCCGTCGCCGAAAGCATCCGTTCGGGTGCTCGCGGCAGCGGTGTTCCGCCCTGGTGCACTTCGTCGGAGGCATCGGGGGTGCAGCCATCTACTGAAGTTTGCGATGAGCATTCGATCAGGTTGTCGGGAATCTTGTTGAATTGCCCGACTTGATATTGAAAAGTGTTTTCGATTTTGAGACTAAAATGCGGGGTTTATAATTGTTAGGCATGCGATGTCTAAAGAATTCATTTGATTAGGCATTCGATGTCTATGCAGGTTGCGGATTCCAACTGTTGTAGTTTTACACTTTCTTTTCTGTGACCGTAAGTGTAATATGTGATATCGCCGGTTTCGTTGCTATATGTCAACGACAATTGGGATGCGCATATTTATTTACGTTGATGACATGTGATGTTATATGTTGCTGGATATGTTATATTGGATCGTCGTGTTTGAATAGCCGGGTTTTTTTTTATGTCAGATGAGTTTTTTTCATTTTCATTCATGTAAAAACTTGTATGTAATATTCTTTTATTGGGGCACTTCCAGGTTGCGGAAGATGTCACCTTTTGTATATTATTTACTTTTCCGCACTAGGATAGACCCAAGGAGGAGGGCACAAGTAACCGGGTTCTGGAGTCCAGTGGGAGACCAACTCGAGGAGCCGAGTCCGGATCTCCTAACTCCAGAATTGGTAGGGTTGCTTGCCGCTCTCGTAGGGGTCTAGAGGTGTGGGTTTGGCTATTCATCACGACCGTGGAATCCGTGTTTTATACTGGCTCATATTGAAAACACGGACGTCCTAGTATATCCAATGTTTCATATGATTCTTCTGCTGCATTGTCTGTGATGTGATCATGTGATTTTCTGTGATAAATACTGTATATAGTATATATGATATATTATATAGGCGTTACTTATGTTTTACACCCGCGCTAGCCCTGCCCTGCTCTGCCATTAGTGACCTAACCTAACGGTGCACGGGGGGACATCGAGGCGAATGCGGATGGCATAAGTGTACGTCGTATTTATCTGTGATGTTTAGGTACTTAAATGATGGGACTTCATTAATATGATTAATGAAAATAAAAGAAACCTAAAGATGTTGTAGAATTGAATTTCAAAAATAAAACAGGTAGCTACAGTTCTTGCTTTGCACAGTGGTATATATGATATATCCTGCACCTTATTTGATGAGGAAAGGACCGAGATCCCTTCACCGGGAGTGACTCCTTTAGCAATAAATGGCAGATGCTACAACCCTCGGTTTGTCTTTTGATTGCTTCTATAGTTTTTTGCTTTGCACAGTGATATATATGACATATCCCGCACCTCATTCGACGAGGAAAGGACCGACGATCCCTTCACCGGGAGTGACTCCTTTAGCAAAACTAGAAAAACCTCAAAAACACTCCATTTTAAAATAATTTGATTATACAACGATATCAAGTTCATTACGCAATAGGTTTTCAGAAAAACCTGTCGTAGCCCTCCGTCATTTCAGATAAGTCCTGTTTAGTATTCGTGCTGCGTTTGTTGACCTTGTCAAGGCGCAGTGCGCGGTAGCTAACCAGTATTTATCTGCTTATGTATATGATGCAGATTGGGTTAAGGTAGTCGTACGGCCTTGTTGACCTTGTCAAGGATCGTGCGGGTGGGTTTGATTCAATCAAGAAATGATGGGTTGAACTTGACTTACGGTCTATAGTTTGTTGACCTTGTCAAGGTCATAGATCGTTTGGGGCAGAATATTATCGGGAATTTCAAGTGTTGAAATTTGCAATGAGATTGCATACCTTCTATGAGATAGTTGGATCCCGATACCCACTGCGAGTAAGAGTTACTCCTGGGAGAGTTTTATACATTACAATTAGCCGATCAAGTAGGTGTCTAGAAAGGTGTTAACGAGGTTACGCCTCTGGGAAAACGAGGTTTACATTAATTAGATTCGTGCGAAAGCACGGGGGACCTCCCTCAAAGTACCGACACTGGCCTGGCTGAAAGATTGGAGAACTTGTAGTGTGTAATTAATCCCGGCTAGTTTTTCCTTTTAGGGTTTGAAGGAAGATTTGATAAAAAACAGTGGGAGCCATCCTGATTAGATAAAATAATAACTAATCTATTCTTGCAAGAGCACACGCTGAGTGTTTTCTTCTCTCTCTCTCCAGATAGCGACCATATCACGCCTTAATCAAGATATTAATACGGATTATTGACCGAACTCGCTTGTTATACTGAGCTGGGGAACGTTGGTCCCGCTCCAACTTATAATTGTTATAAGACAGAGCAAGAAATTGTGGAATTCTAGATTTCCCGTGCCGCCCAAACGAGGAAAGTGCATATGATGCATCATCTTCGGGTGTGTTCGTTACACAGAACTGTTTCTCCATATCCTTTACGTCTTGGGTATTTGATACCGGATCAGGATCCCAGATATGTAATCTGTTACATAGGGCTACAGAAAGGTAGAGAACTGAGAACGGGTGATAAGTTTCATGAGGCAGAAAACGGGGCAAGTGTTGCAGCCAAGTCTGTTGGTCACTTTTACCCTGTATTACCAATACATTGATTCTGAACGAATGTTATTAGATACCGAACCTGATATACAAAATTATATCAGTCTCTTTATTAGTAAAGAAACGATAAAATTTTGTATTGTTGGATAATGTTTTGAACATTTCCTATATCAAAAGTTGATCGGTTCAGGCACGTTATCTAAAAGCATTGATGTTCTAAATCAAACTACAGTTCTTAGTATACGGAACACACATAAGTGGAAGAGTTCACAAATGAACGAATCCTTCTTGAGGTATTGTAGACTAGGTCATATCAATGCGACCCGACTAGCTTAAGTTACATATAGATGCATATTTAAATTTGTTTGAATTTACATCTTGTAAAAACTTGCCGGTCATGTCACAAAGATAAGATGACCACAGCTCTGTTTATTGGAAACAGAGAAAGAGTTAGTGAACTCTTGGAATTGATACATGTTGATGTATAAAGGTCCCCTGACTACACATGCCAAGACCGGTTCTTTGTACTTCATTACATTCTCTGATGATCTCTTTAGATTCAGACATATGTTCCCGTTGAAACACAAGTCCGAAACTTTTAAGATATTCACAGAATATAAGTTAGAAGTAGAGAACCAAAACGAGGGTATAAGTATTATGTCCTTTGATGCGATCAGGGAGGAGAATACTTGAGCACGGAATTCCTGGACTATTCTAAAGGAGAATGAGATTCTCTCTCAGCATTACTCCTCCGAATACACCAAAGCACGTTGGTGTATCGGGGCGGAGCAATCACAACCTGTATGATAAGGTGTGCTCTATGATGAGTACTACTGAGTTACCTATTTCCTTTTGGGAGTTATGCACTTGAGAAGCTGCATACCTATTGAAAAGGGTTCAAATCAAATCAGTTGCCTACCACTTCATATGTGATATGGAAAGGGAAGAGCCCATATCTTAAGTTAGTTAAGATTTGGGGTTGTCCAGTCTATGTCTGAAAAGCAACATCCGGACAAGCTCGAGGCAAGATCTGTTATATAGAACTGGAAATGTTCCAGCTATACAAACTGCAGCTGATAATTTGATAGAACCAAAGGATTCAGTAGATTCCAACGAACCTCTGCCTCTCCGCCGATCTAGTAGGGATCCTCACCCACCTGAGAGTTACTTCGGTTTCTCTATGACAGTGGGAGCGAGGATTGCATCATGAGATGATGACCCAACTAGTTTCGAGCTGGCCATCAGGAGTGAGACTCTGTAAGAATGGCTGGATGCTTAGTGATCTGAGATGGAATCCATGTACACCAACAAAGTATGGACTTTAGTTGCTATATCTGAAGGGTTAAACCCCCATCAGGAGCAAGTATATCTTGAGAAGATTACTTGGTGTAGATGGAAAAGTTGAGACTTTCAAAGCTAGACTTATTAAAGGTTTTCGTCATCGACCAGGTGTGGATAATGATGAAACCTTTTTCCAGTGGCTATGCTTAAGTCCATCCAGATCCTACTTTCCATGGCTACATACCATGACTATGATATCTGGTGGTTGGGTGTCATGACAGCTTTTCTAAATGATGTTTTAGAAGAGAGCGTCTTTAAGTACACAGCAAAAGGGCCTCGTAGACAGTGGGAGCAGCGGAAACGTGTGCAAGATGTTTTATGTGATAAAACAGGCATCGCAGAGTTGGAACATCTGTTTTGATGAGTTAGTCAAAGAGTTTGACATCATCAAAATGGTAGATGAACCATGTATAAACAAAAATGTAGTAAAGAGTATGGTGACGATCCTCGTAGAGTACGTGGATGACATACTCTTGATAGGGAAGGAGTTTCCTATGCTACGCTCGATCAATCTCCGCTTATCACAATAATTCTCCATATAGGATCAAAGTGATACCTCCTAAATCCTGGATTTTGGATCTATGAGATAGATCTAATTGGATGTTAGGAGACTCACTAGTTGTAGTGAGATGGTATCAATTGGTCCTGGGGAGAATCACTGGAAGTGTTCCAGGGTGATAAGGATGACTGAAAGTCAGTCACAGGCATTGTCTTTACCCTCAGTAAAGGGACGGTATGTTGGAAGAGTTCCAAGCTAAATACCGTGGCATACTAGAAAATTAAAGGCAAGATACATCGCTACTTAAGATGCTACCAAATAGGCAGTCTGGGTGTATATTGGTTTATGAGATGAACTTAGTTCCTCCCATTGTGTGACAATGGAGTTGTGGCTTATACCAAGGAACGCCGGTCCCATCAGTGATCCAGACATATTCTAAGGCAGTGTCACCTGATCATGGAGATGTTTGATATCTAAGGGATCGAGGTTAGGAGAGTAGACTCAGAGGACAACACGGCGGATCCACTCACAAAGGCCTTTTCCCAGAGAGAGACTTTTATGGGATGGTTGAGCATGAGATACTACAACCACTGCTATCAGATGGCCCTAGTGTAAGTGGGAGATTGTTAGTTATATGTATTCCCTAGAGGCCATTACTATACATAGGATGTATATTGTAGTGGATGCTTGGACATATATAGGGAGGACTTTCTTGCTCGACATGATAGTATGCTATCTGGTTGCTCTTTACCTTAACGTGTACAATGATTGTCTCTCTGTTACATATTGGTAAAGCCCTTAGGATGTGTACTTGACTACCTGGACTATGATGCGGATCATACTAGTGGGGACATGGTAGTCCATAAGTACATCCTTCAAGGTCCCTAGTCGTGGGTGTATCGAGACGGGGCATCATATACCAGAGTAGACTAGCGTATACCTTCTCGACCTATACAGATGGGCGATGGATGATCCCATATCCATTGGTGTTTGACATCAGAGATGATATACGGGTGCTCAGTGGAGACTGGGTATACTGGACGGACTCGCCGAGAACTCCCAGATGGTATTATACCTTACGTCAGTTGGCAGTTCTCTGGTGACACTGGTACAGAGTAGTCTGTTGACTCGAGATCGTCATAGAGTCTTGTGTGGTTCCCACTGTGCTTTGATTTCCACCTTACCACGTCCAAGAGGGCGTGCAAAACGGTTGTTTTTGGGTACAGTCCCGAATCACATGGAGGCAATGAGCGATAGGAGGGGTTTGTCTCTCCCGGTATAGGGAGTTGATGTTGCGCTGTGTTGGATTGGCTATAACCGGAAATCCCTGGCCAGGGTTGCTGAGATTTACTGGTAAGTGTTACCATTAGTTTCTCGAACTGTTATAGACCTCATATCGACACGACTTATCGAGCTATTGGGGTCTGACGTTTACCACCCCTAGGCGAGATATGCGACATATCAGACGACGAGACCAGACTGTACGGTAAGTGTTACTGGTTGGATTCACAGGAGAGTGAGCGGGCTTGCTCGTCGATCTTCTGATCGTTCAAGACCCGGGTGGCCGTTACGTTTAGCAGACCGCTTGCGGCTTGTGGGTGTTTGATATGATTATCATCTGCTACCGGCGTATTGACGAGTCTTTACAGTCCTACACAGAGGTTTCCTGGCTCAAGCTAAACGAAATAGGAGCGCATATGAGATATGTGCGGGACCGAGAATAATGCGTGTATGTGATACCGTATTCTATTCTCGCGATGAATGTATCGATTGGTTGTATGCGATATAACCTAGTTATCGAATCAAGGATTGATTCGATAAATCGATACATTGGATATTAGTCGGTCATATGCGATATGACCGGATCGTTAAATCAAGTGTTGATTTGATGATTTAATGCATAATTATATATTTGATATATTACTTTGCATTAACAAGTATTTGTTCACTTTAAATGGATTTTCTCACTTGAAGTGCACATTGTATATGTGATATATTTTTTGTGCACAAGATTGTATCATGTTTGATGATACATGCTTGTTTGGGTGTATGTTTGGTTTAAACCATGGTTGGTCAATGGTTAGGGTTTCACTTGATTTATTTGCTTATTTATTTATTTATTCATTCATTTTGGCAAAACGAAAAATGGTGGCTTGATTTGTTTTCTAGTTGAAGCTTCATGAAGCTTTGAACAAGTCCACCATCTTTGTCTCATGCTTAACCCAAACCATTCAACCTAATCATAGTTTATTCTCTACACCTAACCATGGTTGCTAGATGATATGTATTCATTTAGTTTTCTATTTTGAATAACTTATCATATTATCTTCTTCTTCTTCTTTTTAAAAGATGAAGAAAAAGCTTGCTATCAACTATGGCAACTTGAGAAAAAGAGTGAGATATCCAATTCTAAACTGAACCCACTTCCTATTTCTTCATCCTCTACCACTTGCCAAGTAGTATAGGGTGTTTTCTTCACAAGTTTCATGACTTGGTGAAGTTGGAGCTTGATCTTGTGTTGCCTCGACGTAGATCATCTTCGGCATCGAAGTCGACGACCTAGCCCGCCTATTTCTCCGATGAAGCCGACGCTAGAGTCCGGGATCCGATGATCGCAGCGAGGGTACACCGTCACGGAGCTATGGAAGTGGAGGACCGGATCTACAAAGATTTTATTTCCGTTTACCCTTTAGTTAAGTTGTTAACTAGCTTCTTGTTTCGCCTAAATTCTAGTTAACGATCCGTATTAGGGTTTGTAGGCATAAGAAAATTTTGAATTTGGTATGGTTGATGCCTTGTGAGACCTCTAGTGTGTGCCTAGGAACCCTACAACCATCTCCCCTGCTGGGATGAGAAGCGTATACACTAGTCTACTCTAGAGTATCGATGCCCTGTCTCGATAATCCTACGACTAGGAACCCTTGTAACGGTGTGCTTGTAGACTACCCAGCCCCTACTAGTGTGACTGCCTTCACAACACTGGTAGTCAAGCAACGATCCTAAGGGCTCTACGAATATGTATTAGTGATACATCAAGTATACACATATTAAGATAGATACAAACCAAGTAGCATACTACCATAATGAGCAAGGCTGTCATAAATCCGTGTATATATCCCAAGCTTCCAAAATTTAATATACAAACTAGTACTATAAAATAATGGCCTCTAGGGCATATTACACTAACACCTATGTTACACTCGGTCAACCTCCTCTTATCACAATGTTTCTCCATGAAA
This sequence comes from Agapanthus africanus, assembly GCA_030015575.1. Lineage (NCBI taxonomy): Eukaryota > Viridiplantae > Streptophyta > Magnoliopsida > Asparagales > Amaryllidaceae > Agapanthus > Agapanthus africanus. Next base: position 307,527,226 of record CM057350.1, read on the forward strand.
GATCTGGGTGATGCATCTTACATCTTGAGGAGAAACACTGGACTTCTATGAAGAACATTCTTAAGTACTTGAGAAGTACTAAAGAAGTGTTCTTGGTGTTTGGTAACGGTGAACTCCAAGTGGAGTCCTTTACCGATTCGAGCTTCTAGAGTGATAAAGTCGACTGTAAGACAGTCCCGGGATTTGTCTTTACCCTCAGTGGAGGGACGATATGTTGGAGGAGTTCCAAGCTAGACACCGTAGCAGACTCGACGATAAAGGCAGAATACATTACTGCCAACGATGCTACCAAAGAGTCTGTCTGGATGAAGATGTTTATGAGATGAACTTGGTGAGGTTTCTACCATTGTGGTGACAATGAAGTTGTGGCTTTGGCCTAAGAAACCCAGTCCCATCAGTGATTCAGACATATTCTTAGGAAGTATCACCTGATCGGGGAGATGGTTGATCTCCTGGAGATCGAGTTCAGGAAAGTTGACACGAAGAATAACACGGTGGATCCACTCACGAAGGCCTTTCCCTAAAGAGACTTTAAGGGATGTTGGGTATGAGATACTACCACAACCCGCCTTAGTGCATGTGGGAGATTGTTAGTTATATGTATGACCTAGAGGCTATTATTGTACATGATTTTATATTATAGTGGATGCTTGGACATATATAGGGAGGACTTTCTTGCTCGACATGATAGTATGCTATCTGGTTAGTCTTTATCTTAACATGTATACTTGTACCGTCTCTCTGACATGTTGATAAAGCCATTAGGATATGGAATTGACTACCAGGATTATGATGGAGATCATACTTGTGGGGCCAGGGTAGTCCATAAGTCCATCCTTTAATTGTTCCTAGTCGTGGGAGTATCGAGACAGGGCATCGATATTCCAGAGTAGATTAGCGTATACGTTTCTTGACCCATTTGATGGGCGATGGATGATCCTACATCCATTGGTGTTTGATAACAAAGATTGTATACGGGTGCTCAGTAGAGACTGGGTACACCGAACAGGACTCGCTGAGAACTCCTAGATGGTATTATATATATCGTTAGATAGCAGTTCTCTGATGACACTAGTACAGGTTAGTCTGTAGACCCGATATCGTCAAAGAGTCTTTTGTGATTCCCATCGTGCTTTGATTTCCACCTTACCACATTCAAGAGAGCGTGCAAAACGGTGGTTTTTGTGTAAAGTCCCGAGTCACATGGAGGAAATTAGTGATAGGAGGGGTTTCTTCTCTCCCGGTATTGGGGGTTGATGTTGCGCTGTGCTCGATTGGCCATAACAGGAAGTCCCTGGCCAGGGCTGATATTGAGATTTACTGATAAGTGTTATCAGTAGTTTATCGACCCGTTATGAACCTCACATTAGCAGGACTAATCAAGTTATTGGGGTCTGACGTTTACTACCCCTAGACTAGATATGCGATATATCGGACGAAGAGAACGGACTGTACGGTAGTGTTACTCAATGGATTCACAGGAGTATGAACAAGCTTGCTTGTTGATCTTCTGATCGTTCAAAACCTTGGTAGTGTAACATTTCAGAAAATATAAAATATTATTTTTTGGGAATTTAATATTAAAATAATATTTTTCCTGAAAACTGCCTGATTTGCGAAATTAGGGTTTTCGAAAAAGGGTATAAATATATACCAATAATTATGAAATAAATAGAAATTATAATGATTTATTCATTTAATAATATAATTAAAGGATTTGGCATTTTAAAAATTTATTATATGCAGTTTTGATAAAAACCCGATTAGTGCGCTGCTAATCGCGATTAAGCCAAATCCGCATTTCTACAATTTTTCGTGGCCAGTGCACCATGTCATGTTATGTAGTGATTTCATGTTTTGTTCTTTTGTTATTTTGGGTATTTTATGACTTGGGTTTTAAATAAAAAGAAAGGAGTAAGAAGAGAAAGGGTAAAAGGGTAATATTGAGAGAGAGTGGGTGGAAATAAGAGAGGAGAGAGAGAGGGGCTGCCTCATTCTAAACCCCCTATCATTTTCTTCTTCTTCTTCTTCCTTTCTTCCCTGCACCTTCACCTCATGATATCATCTCAAATCCTTGATCAAAACCCTAATTCCCTTTCACAAAAATTGATCCCCTCAACACCCTCTACACATTGGACCAAGCGAAGTGAGATTTCGACCACCTTAAGAAGCTAGGGTTTTTCTTAGGTTGCCCAAGTGAGGTAATTTCATCACCCTTAGCCTAGTATTTCATTCACTTTACCTTTCATGCAAGTTTAGAGATGAAATGGAGATGTTTAGTGAACCTTGGGAAACCCTAGTAAAGGGTTTGAGTGTTTGTTTGAAAAATTGGTGATGTTGTGGCTGTTAACTAGACTTGGGTGCTATTTTAATGACCTGGACCAGAGCTTAGAAACCCAAAACACAGATTTAGAAACCTAGACATCGGATAAATATGTGAATTGTGAGGGTATTTTGGAATCTGGAGCAACCCAGGGACACTAGAAATGATTTTGCAATTACTGGGAGTCGTGCAGGCACCTAGAAAGCTACCACCAAGACCTGAGCCCCAACCCCTGCACCTGGGCCGTAGATTTATTCAATCTTGCCGCAAATTATGGCCAGGGTAGGTTAGAATTTATCCGTATTTGTTCTGGCGTCCCTTTAGATGTAAATTAGGCCCTCCATATATGCAGAATTGACCAATTTGGTTTAGGGTAAAATCTGGGACCATTTCCATGAGTTGATCCATTGTTTTACGACTTCGTTTTGACTTGATTTTGGTATTTAGTATTGTGTTTCCTTCGTGTGGCGTTTGGACGTCCACGACCAGGGTTTTTGGTCGTGTTTTGCACGCAAAGCTATAGGTTTTGACCTATGAGTGAAACGTTTACCTTTTTGGTTTTCCGCCTTGATTTTAATACGCATTGCGATGGTTTATTATTGTAGGTACCTTCGTGTGGATCCCAAGGAGACGGAGCGTGGCGTCATCAACTTTGGCAAGCAAGAAGAAAGGTGAGTGGATCTATATCCACGGGGGAAGTCGGGTGGATGGCGTATAGCACCCCCGCAAAGTTTTGGTGGAAACCGATTATAGAATATGGTTAAGAAAACCTAGATTAGGAAACTAGGGTTAGAATGAGATAGCTATGAAACCATATTAGAAACTAGAGAATAGTTAGAATGATATGTTAATACTATCATAGGATGACGTTTAGCGATATTGCCGTTTAGGGTACCGTAGGACTAGATAGTCGATGTAGATGCGTCATCTGAACCATAGCTTTTTCTAAACCGAAGAGTCGTATGTATCTTTTAAATATATACCATGAGGGATGTTACGGATTTTCATATGATATCTTTTTCTTAAAAACACTGTAGCCTCTATTTTCAAAACTACGATTCGCTTCTTGATAAATCTGATTGTATGGTTGGGGTATGAATGTTAGATTATATACTTATACTTAGTAGAGATAGAATGTTTATGTAAATTCGATTTGATGTGTGATATAAATGCGATGAAAGAATATAAGACTGATATGATGATATGATGATATGTTGGTATATGGATGCAAGTCGATCGAGATTATTTATACCCTGCCGATCCCCTGATATGAGATTATTGCGGATATGAACCGCGACATAGGTACACACATATATATATATATATATAATGTTGTGAATCATGGATGATAGTATTAGTTATATGTATGCCCTAGAGGCCATTACCGTACATTGGATGTATATTGTAGTGGATGCTGGGACATATATAGGTAGGACTTTCTTGCCCGACATGATAGTACGCTATCTGGTTGCTCTTTATCTTAACATGTATATTTTCTGTCTCTCTGATTACATGTTGATAAAGACCATAGGATGTGTACTCGACATCCAGGACTATGATGTAGATCATACTAGTGGGGCCTGGGTAGTCCATGAGTACATCCTTCAATGTTCCTAGTCGTGGGAATATCGAGACGGGGCATCGATATTCCAGAGTAGACTAGCGTATATCTTCTCGACCCATGTGATGGGCGATGGATGATCCCATAACCATTGGTGTTTGACATCAGAGTTGGTATGCGGGTGCTCAGTGGAGACTGGGTACACTGAACGGACTCGCCGAGAACTCCAAGATGGTATTATACCTCACGTCAGACGGCAGTTCTCTGGTGACACTGGTACTGCTTAGTCTGTTGACCCGAGATCGTCATAGAGTCTTGTGTGTCTCCCACTGTGCTTTGATTTCCATCCTACCACGGCTCTACTGAGTCGTGCAAACAGGTGGTTTTTGGGTACAGTCCCGATTCACATGGAGGCAATGAGCGATAGGAGGGGATTCGTCTCTCCCGGTATTGGGGGTTGATGTTGCGCTATGCTCGACTGGCCATAACAGGAAATCCCTGGCCAGGGTTGCAGTGATATACTGGTAAGAGTTATCAATAGTTTCACGATTGTTATGGACCTCACGTCGGCATGACTTATCGAGCTATTGGGGTCTGACGTTTACCATCCCTAGGCGAGATATGCGACATATCAGACGAACAGACCGGACTGTACGGTAAGTGTTACTGGTTGGATTCACAGGAGTGTGAGCGGGCTTTCTCGTCGATCTTCTGATCGCTCAATACCCGGGTGGCCGTTACTGTAAGTGCACGGCGGCGCCCCGGCCGTCAATCCGACGCCGGAATGCGGAAGCGGTGAATAACTTTAAATTTTGCGGACTTTGCAAACCGGCACCACCGCGCACTTTAACCGGATCGAACCATTAACTAGTCTAAGCTATCTACAAGAATGGGAATAGAGATATACCGACGATCCAAGTCCTCCGGTCTTCTCGTCATGGTCCCGATCTCCTGCGGAAAAGTCCCGTCTCCTCCTCGTCGCCGGAAGTGCACCACATCGCCTACTTTGTTTACGGGCTCCCACCTCAATGCCGAGGCAACTCGGGCACGAAGCCGGCTACTCGACGTGCCCAAGAATCGCTGTAGAATGTGTAGTAGAAGAAGTATCATTTTTGGGGTTGTGGAGTTGCCATTTGTGGAGGAGAAGAGAGCTTGGAGAGAGGTGGGGAAAAATGTAGCATACAAAGAGAATGAGAATCCCAATTTTTCCCCCACCACAAGAAAATGAATCCCATTCCACCTTTTGGAAATTGGCCGGCCCCCCCTTTCTCAAGATTGATTGGAGAGAGAAAAACAAGGTCAAGAGGGTGGTTGGATAGCAATGATGCAAGCAAGAGATGATGAAAGAAAAACCAATGATCACAAGAAAACCCTCACTCCAACACCACCATCATCAACAACCATGATGGTTACATAAAGTCAAGCCATCATGAAGATATGAAGTCAAATGATGGGACAAGTATCATGACATGATAATATACAAAGACCCTCTCCATAAATGCTTATTTGCAACAATGCAAATAAACCCTCCTCCACCAATCTTCGGCCAATGAACGGAACAATGGAAATTGGCCGAAACGGAAAGCAAACTGGCAACTCCAGAAAACTGGTCCCGTAATAAATTACAGGAAAACCCCGATACTGTGTATACACACCCGCATCTGTATTTCGACCGAAATACAGATGCAATGAGACAAACACTACACTGTACTATACAAGGATCCGGCTTATACCAAAGCCGGCTAGTAATATCTGTTCGATCCTGATCCGTGCAATACCGCACGTATCTGATCGAACCCTGCCATACACCAATACGGCCTATAGTACAAACTGTCCGATCCTGATCCGTGCAATACCGCACGTATCTGATCCGACCTTGCCATATCTCCATACGGCCTCTACAACCTTTCGCCCGAAAGCTGAGTAACTGAATGTGGGGGACTCTAAAGACTCGTCAACACCTTGGTTGTGGATTTAACCACTAGCACGTCAGAGGTATAAGCCAATACGTGACGGGCTACCAGGTACTGACCAAATGGGACGTCGATGAGGAAGCTCACCCCGACACCCAACTGAGCCTGTCAGTGACAATATCCGTGCAGTCCGGTCCGTTCGTCTATGAGCATCGCATGGCGGGCCTAGGGGGTTGGTAAAAGTCAGACCCCCAAAAGCGGTACAAGTCGTGTCGGAGTGTAGCCCAGAACACCCTGAGATACTACTGGAATACCTACCAGTAAATCTCCTTGCCTTGGCCAAGGACTTTGTGTAATGGCTCTCCTAGACACAGCACGACCTCACCCCCAATACCGGGAGAGACGAACCCCTGAAGATACGCTCACTGCCTCCATGTGGCTCGGGACTGTACCCAACTAAAACCTGTTTGCACGACTCCTTTGAGCCGTGGTAGGGTAGTAATCAAAGTACAGTGGGAACTCACACGAGACAAATGACGATCCCCAGGTCGATGAACTAACCTGCACACATGTCACCAGGGAACTGCCATCTGACGTCTGGTATATGACCAACTAGCATGTTCCCGGCGAGTCCTGTCCGGTGTACTCATAACCCAATGAGCACCTGTATACATCTTAGGTGATCCAACTGACACCAGTGGCTTGTGAGACCGGCCACCGCCCCTCGTCGGGGTCTCGACTGTATACACTAGTCTACTAATGGAGTATCGATGCCCAGTCTCGAAACTCCCACGACTAGGGACCTTTTAAGGATATGCTTGTAGACCCCCAGCTCCCACTTATATGATCGCCCTCATACTGCTGGTGGTCAAGCAAGAATCCTAGGGGCTCTATCAACGTGTAATAGCGACATGTCAGGTCACTTAAAGCAGTACACGATGATAAAGGTAAACCAGATAGCATACTATCATCTCGAGTAAGACTGTCCTACCGGGATAGGTCCTCCCTCAATCATTACAATCACGTACCTGTGACCTAATAATTGACTCTGAGGGCACTATCTCCAACAGTTACGTTTAGCAGACCGCTTGCGGCTTGTGGGTGTTTGATATGATCATCACCTGCTGCCGGCGTATTGACGAGTCTTTAGAGTCCTACACAGAGGTTTCCTGGCTCAAGCAAAACAAAATAGGAGCGCGTATGAGATATGTGCTGGACCGAGAATAATGCGTGTATGTGATACCATATTCCATTCTCGCGATGAATGTATCGATTGGTTGTATGCGATATAACCTAGTTATCGAATCGAGGATTGATTCGATAAGCCGATACATTGGATACTAGTCGGTTATATGCGACATGACCGGATCATTGAATCAAGTGTTGATTTAATGATTTAATGTATAATTATATATTTGATATATTACTTTGCATTAACTAGTATTGGTTCACTTTAAAAGGATTTTCTCACTTGATGTGCACATTGTATATGTGATATATTTTTGAACACTTGATTGTATCATGTTTGATGATACATGAATGTTTGTGTGTATGATTAAACCATGGTTATGTAATGGTTAGGGTTTTTCATTTTCTTATCTATTTATTTATTTATTTATTATTCTTTTTTGGAAAAGATAAAGTGAAAATGGTGGCTTTCTTTGTTTGTTGTTGAAACTTCATGAAGCTTTGACTAAGTGACCATTTTGTCTTCATGCTTAACCCTAACCATTCAAACTAACCATAGTCTATTCTCTACACCTAACCATGGTTTCCATATGATAAGTATTCATTTTATTTTCTATTTTTAAAAATAACTTATCATATATTATCTTTTTCTTCTTCTCCTTCTTCAACATGAAGAAAGCTTGCCTCTATCAATGGCAACTAGTGAAAAAGAGTGAGAAATCCAATTCTAAAGTGAACCCACTTCCTATTTCTTCATCCTCTACCTCTTGCCAAGTAGTATAGGGTGTTTTCTTCACAAGTTTCATGACTTGGTGAAGTGGGAGCTTGATCTTGTGATGCCTCGACGTAGATCATCTTCGGCATCGAAGTCGACGACCTAGCCCGCCCATTTCTCCGATGAAGCCGATGCTAGAGTCCTGGATTCGATTTGGACAGCGGAGGGACGTCATCACGGAGCCTAGGAGGTGGAGGACCGGATCTACAAAGGTTGTAGCTTCTTTCCTTTAACTTAAAGTTGTTTACTTGCATCGCATCGTCTACACATCTAGTTAACGATCCGTATTAGGGTTTGTAGGCACATGGAAATTATAGAATTAGCCATATTTGATCACTTGTGAGATCTCATTAGTGTGCCTAGGAACCCTACAGTGGTATTAGAGCCTAGCTAGAGCCTTAGGCGATGCGTAGACGAAGTTAGAAGTCCGATCGAACCGAAACCCTAACTCCAAAATGCTCTCTGTACATTTTTGCAATTCGTGGAATTTTGTAAATTAAAAATGCTTAAAAAATTCAGCAGGAAATTCTAAGAATTACGGTGCAAAAATTACCTAATGATGTCTCTAAAGCGCGGCGGAACCGCGGCATTAGCATGCTAATGCGGCTGTTCCGCGCCCATTTAGTCTCTTCAGTCAACCATTTTTGCACAGTAACTTCTTTATTTAAATGCTGAGTTTTATGGGAATTTTTAATATTAACTCAAGAGTTGAGTTTTCTGGGTTGTATTGGGAGTTCGTATATTCGATCGGATTATCAAACTTTGTCTATGTGTTTTTCCGGGTAATTTTAGAATATGTTAAAAAGTTCGACCGGATATAAATACCCATTTTTTCCCCTGCAGGGAAATTTCAAATTGTTGGACTTTTCCGTAGTTTAATGACGTTCTAAGTAGTGCAAGTAATGCGATGGTCCCTCTAGAAGACAACAAACATTAACTCGATTATGTGACCGTCTTGAACTGCCCTTTGAACCTTCGGGTTTGGGGCAGTACGGCGTGCCACATGTGAGGCGTTGGCTTGACCCTTCTACGGCTGGACCGTTGGTACTGAGGCATGAAGTGAATGTCTTTGAACTTATTTCATGTGTTGAGCTGTTTCGGGAAAACTTGGGTGTTCGATTGTTCGATCGGAAAGTTTAACATTTTCTATCATATCCGGAATGTTATACAATAATTGGAATTCACAAGCAGTTATGAGATAACTGAATGAATGTTATAAACATAGCAGTTTAGTCTCATTTGATCGGTTGCCACGGAATTTTGATGTGATCAAAAGTCCGTCGCAATCACGTAGGGTACGCGGATACTCGTCGGTAAACTTAATAGACAGCCTCGCCCCATAGCCCCGACCAAATGACTGTAGGAGAACCCCGTCGCCGAAAGCATCCGTTCGGGTGCTCGCGGTAGCGGTGTTCCGCCTTAGTTCACTTCGTCGACGGTATCGGGGGTGCGGCCGCCTACTAAAGTTTGCGACGAGCATTCGATCAAAATGTCGGGAATCTTGTTGAATTGCCTGACTTTATATTGAAAAGTGTTTTCGATTTTGAGACTAAAATGCGGGGTTTATAATTGTTAGGCCTGCGATGTCTAAGTATTTCATTTGATTAGGCATGCGATGTCTAAAGCGGTTGCGGATTCCAATTGTTGTAGTTTTACACTTTCTTTTCTGTGACCGTAAGTGTAATATGTGATATCGCCGGTTTCGTTACTATATGTCAACGACAATTGGATGCGCATATTTACTTACGTTGATGACATGTGATGTTATGTGTTGCTGGATATGTTATATTGGATCGTCGTATTTGAATGGCCGGGTTTTTTTTATGTGAGATGAGTGTTTTTCATTTTCATTCATGTAAAAACTTGTATGTAATATTCTTTTATTGGGGCACTTCCAGGTTGCGGATGATGTCACCATTTGTATATTATTTACTTTTCTGCACTAGGATAGACCCAAGAAGGAGGGCACAAGTAACCGGGTTCTAGGGTCCAGTGGGAGACCAACTCGAGGAGTCGAGTCCGGGTCTCCTAACCCTAGAATTGGTAGGGTTGCTTGCCACTCTCGTAAGGGTCTAGGGGTGTGGGATTGGCTATTTATCACGACCGTGGAATCCGTGTTTTATACTGGCTCGTATTAAAAACACGGACGTCCTAGTATATCCAATATTTCATATGATATTTTCTGCTGCGTTATCTGTGATGTGATCATGTGTTTTGTTCAGATAGATATAGTATATAGTATATATGATATATTATATAGACGTTGCTTATGTTTTACACCCGCGCTAGCCCTGCCTTGCTCTGTCGTTAGTTACCTAACCTAACGGTGCAGACGGGACATCGAGGCGAATGCGGATGGCATAAGCGTACGTTATATTTATCTGTGATGTTTATGTGGACTTAAATGAGGATATTCATTAATGAGATTAATGAAAGAAAATAAACCTCATTGATGTTGTAGAATCAAATTTCAAAAATAAAACAGGTAGCTACAGTTCTTGCTTTGCATCGCGGTGTTCATTATAGAACATCCTGCACCTTATTCGATGAGGAAAGGACCGAGATCCCTTCACCGGGAGTGACTCCTTTAGCAATAACTGGCAGATGCTACAACCCTCGGTTTGTCTTTTGATTGCTTCTATAGTTTCTGCTTTGCACAGTGATATATATGATATATCCCGCACCTCATTCGACAAGGAAAGGGCCGACGATCCCTTCACCGGGAGTGACCCCTTTAGCAAAACTAGAAAAGTCTCAAAAACATTCCATTTAAAAACCATTTGATTCCGCAACGAGATCAAGTTCAAAGCGTTAAAGGTTTTCATAAAAACCATTCGCAACCCTCCGTCATTTTAGGAAGTAGAGTACTTAGTATTCGTGCTACGTTTGTCGACCATAGCCGAGGCGTAGTGTGCGGTAGCTAAGTGATGTCTTCCTACACAGCATATGATGCGATTAGTTAGGACAGTCATGTGGCTTTGTTGACCTTTGCCAAGGGTCATGAGGATGGGTCTAATTAATCACGAAATGACGGGTAGAACTTGACTAGTACCTATGATTTGTTGACCTTAGCCAAGGTCATAGGTGCTAGGGGTAAAAACAATTATCGGGAGTTTCAAGTGTTGAAATTTGCAATGAGATTGCATACCTTCTATGTGATAGTTGGATCCTGATACCCACTGCGAGTAATTGTTACTCCTGGGAGAGTTTTGCACTTTACTATTAGCCGATTAAGTAGGTGTCTAGAAAGGTGTCAACGGGGTTATGCCTCTGGGAAAACGAGGTTTACTATAATTAGGTCCGTGCGAAAGCACGGGGAACCTCCCTCAAAGTACCGACACTGGCCTGGCTGAAAGATTGGCGAACTTGTAGAGTGTAATTAATCCCGGCTAGTCTTTCCTTTTAAGGTTTGAAGGAAGATTTGATAAAAACAGTGGGAGCCATCCTGATTAGATAAAATATATAACCAATCTAATCTTGCAAGAGCGCACGCAGAGTGTTTTCTTCTCTCTCTCTCCAGGTAGCGACCATATCACGCCTTAATCAAGATAATAATATTGATGTATTGACCGGACCCGCTTGTTATACTGAGCTGGGGAACGTTGGTCCCACTCCAACTTATAATTGTTATAAGGCAGAGCAGGAAATAGGGAAATACAAGAATTCTTATGCCGTCCAAACGAAGAAAGTGCATATGATGCATCTCCTTCGGGTGTGTTCATTATACAGAACTGTTTCTCAGTATCCTTTGCATCCTTGGTATCTGATACCGGATCAGGATCCCAGATATGTAATCTGTTACATAGGGCTACAAAAAGGGTAGAAAACTGAGAACGGGTGATAAGTTTCATGAGACAGAAAATGGGGCAAGTGTTGCAACCAAGTCTGTTGGTCACTGTCACCTTGTATTACCAATACATTGATTCTGAACAAATGCTATTAGATACCGAACCTGATATACAAAATCATATCAATCTCTTTATTTATTAAAGTAATGATAAAATTTTGTATTGATGGATAATGTTTTGAACATTTCCTATATCAAAAGTTGATCGGTTCAGGCACGTTATCTAAAAGCATTGACGTTCTAAATCAAACTACAATTCCTAGTATACAGAACACACACAAGAGGAAGAGTTCAGAAATGAACGAATCCTTCTTGAGGTAATGTAGACTAGCTCATATCAATGCGACCCAACTGGCTGAAGTTGCATTTTAGATGCATATTTAAATCAGTTTGAATTTACATCTTGTGAAACTTGCCAGTCATGTCACAAAGATTAGATGACCATAGCCCTGTTTATTGGAAACAAAGAAAAAGTTAATGAACTCTTGGGACTGATACATGCTGATGTATGTAAGGTCTCCTGTCTACACATGCCAGGACTGGTTCTTTATACTTCATTACGTTCTCTGATAATCTCTCAAGATTCAGACATATGTTCCTGTTGAAACATAAGTCCGAACCTTTTGAGATATTCACAGAATATAAGCTAGAAGTAAAGAACCAATACAGGTATAAGTATTATATCCTATGATACGATCAGGGAGGAGAATACTTGTGCATGGAATTCTTGGATATTCTAAAAGAAGATGAGATTCTCTCTCAGTATTACTCCTCTGAGTGCACCACAGCACAACGGTGTATCGGGGTGGAGCAATCGCACCATATTGGATATAGTGTGCTCTAGATGAGTACTACTGAGTTACCTATTTCCTTTTGGGGTTGTGCACTTGAGAAGCTGCATACCTATTGAATTAGGTTCGAGTCAAATCAGTGCCTACCACTCCATATAAGATATGGTATGGGAAGAGCCTATCTCTTAAGTAAGTTAAGATTTAGGATTGTCCGGCCTATGTCTAAAGCAAAATCCGGACAAGATCGAGGCAAGGACAGTTCTGTAGAACTGGAAAGGTTCCAGCTGTACAAAACTGCTAATGATTTGACAGAACCAAAGGATTCAATAGTTCCCGACGAACCTCAGCCTCTCCGCCGATCTGGTAAGGTTCCTCATCTGCTTAAGAGATACTTCGGTTTCTCGACGACAGTGGGAGCAAGGAATGCATCATGAGATGATGACCCAACTAGATTCGAGCAGGCCATCAAGAGTAGGGACTCTGTAAGAAAGGCTGGATGCTTAGCGATCTGACATGGAATCCATATACACCAACAAAGTATGGACTTTGGTTGCGATATCTGAAGGGTTAAATCCCCATCAAGAGCAAGTATATCTTGAGAAGATTACTTGGTGTAGATAGAAAAGTTGAGATTTTCAAAGCTAGACTTGTTAAAGGTTTTCTTCATCGACCAGGCGTGGATAATGATGAAACCTTTTCCAGGGACTATGCTTAAGTCCATCCAGATCCTACTTGCCATTACTACATACCATGACTACGATATCTGGTGGTTGGGTGCCATGACTGCTTCTCTAAATAATGATTTAGATAAGAACGTCTATAAGAACACAGCCAGAGAGCTTCGTAAACAGTGGAAGCAGCGGAAACGTGTGCAAGTTGCTTTACAGAATAAAGCAGGCATCGCAGAGTTGGAACATATGTTTTGATGTGGTAGTCAAAGAATTTGACTTCATCAAAATGGTAGATGAACCTTGTATATACAAAACGGTAGTAGAGAGTAAGGTGGCCGTCCTCGTATTGTACGTGGACAACATACTCTTGATAGGAAAATAGTTTCCTATACTACGCTCGGTCAATCTCCTCTTATCACATAGATTCTCCATATAAGATCAAAATGATACCTCCTAAATCCTGGGAGTTGGGTCTATGAGATAGATCTAAATGGATGCTAGGATTCTCACTAGTTGTAGTGAGATGGTATCAATCGATCCTGGGGAGAATCACTGGAAATATTCCAGGGTGATAAAGACGACTGAATGTCAGTCACAGGCATTGTCTTTACCCTCAGTAAAGGGACGGTATGTTGGAAGAGTTCCAAGCTAGATACCGTGGCATACTAGACGATTAAGGATGGATACATCGCTACTTAAGATACTACCAAAGAGGCATTTTGGGTGTATAATGGTTCATAAGATGAACTCGGTTCCTACCATTGTGTGACAATGGAAGTGTGGCTTTGGCCCTGGAACCCTGGTCCTATCAGTGACCCAGACATATTCTGAGGCAGTATCACCTGATCATGGAGATAGTTGATCTCCAGGGTGATCGAGGTTGGGTGAGTAGACTCAGAGGACAACACGGCGGATCCACTCACAAAGGCCTTTTCCCAAAGAGAAACTTTTAGGGGATGGTTGAGTATTAGATACTACAACTACTGCTACAGATGGCCCTAGTGCAAGTGGGAGATTGTTAGTTATATGTATGCCCTAGAGGCCATTACTTTACATTGGATGTATATTGTAGTGGATGCTGGGACATATATAGGTAAGACTTTCTTGCTCGACATGATAGTACGCTATCTGGTTGCTCTTTATCTTAACATGTATACTTTCTGTCTCTCTGATTATATGTTGATAAAGCCCTTAGGATGTGTACTCGACTTCCAGGACTATGATGTAGATCATACTAGTGGGGCCTGGGTAGTCCATGTGTACATCCTTCAATGTTCCTAGTCGTGGGAATATCGAGACGGGGTATCGATATTCCAGAGTAGACTAGCGTATATCTTCTCGATCCATGTGATGGGCGATGGATGATCCCATATCCATTGGTGTTTGACATCAGAGTTGGTATGCGGGTGCTCAGTGGAGACTGGGTATACTGAACTGACTCGCCGAGAACTCCCAGATGGTATATACCTCACGTCAGACGGCAGTTCTTTGGTGACACTGGTACAGCTTAGTCTGTTGACCCGAGATCGTCATAGAGTCTTGTGTGTCTCCCATTGTGCTTTGATTTCCACCCTACCACGGCTCTACTGAGTCGTGCAAACAGGTGGTTTTTGGGTACAGTCCCGATTCACATGGAGGCAATGAGCGATAGGAGGGGATTCGTCTCTGCCGGTATTGGGGGTTGATGTTGCGCTATGCTCGACTGGCCATAACAGGAAATCCCTGGCCAGGGTTGCAGTGATATACTGGTAAGAGTTATCAGTAGTTTCACGATTGTTATGGACCTCACGTCGGCATGACTTATCGAGCTATTGGGGTCTGACGTTTACCACCCCTAGGCGAGATATGCGACATATCAGACGAACAGACCGGACTGTACGGTAAGTGTTACTTGTAGGGTTCCTAGACACTCCCAAGAGGTCTCACAAGGCATCAACCATGCCAATTTCAAATTTTACGGGTGCCGAGAAACCCTAATACGGATCGTTGGCTAGATATATAGGCGAAAAAGAAACTAGTAAACAAAATAACTAAAGGAACGGAAATACAACCTTTGTAGATCCGGTCCTCCACCTCCACGGCTCCGTGATGAAGTCCTCTCCGCTGTCCATATCAAATCCCGGGCTCTAGCGTCGGCTTCATCGGAGAAATGGCGAGCTAGGTCGTCGATGTCCATGCCGAAGATGATCTACGTCGAGGCATCGCTAGATCAAGCTCCACCTTCACCAAGCCATGAAAACTTGTGAAGGAAACACACTCTACTACTTGGCAAGAGGTAGAGGATGAAGAAATAGGAGGTGGGTTCACTTTAGATTTGGATTTCTCACTCTTTTTCATCACTTGCCATTGATGGAGGCAAGCTTTCTTCACTTGAAGAAATGAAGAAGAAGAAGAATAATGTTATGATAAGAATATTAAAATGAAAAGTAAAAAGAATACTTATCATAATTGAACCATGGTTTAGTGTAGAGAATTGATTAGGGTTAAGTGGAATGGTTAGGGTTAAGCATGAGACAAAATGGTTACAAAGTCAAAGTGTTCATGAAACTTCATGAATAAAACAAAACATGCCACCATTTTCTCATTTGCTTTTCTTTTTCCGAAAGAATAAATAAATTAATAAAATGAATAAGGAAAAAGTAAACCCTAACCATTTCATTAACCAAGGTTTAATTCTTTACACTTAACCAAAAGGCATGTATCATCAAACATGATACAAGCAAGTGCACAAAATCATATCGCATATGCAATGCGCACATCTGATTGAGAAAATCCATCTTAAAGTGTACCAATACTAGTTAATGCAAAGTAATATATCAAATATATAATTATGCATTAAATCATTAAATCAACACTTGATTTAACGATCCGGTCATATCGCATACAACCGACTAATATCCAATGTATCGGTTTATCGAATCAATCCTTGATTCGATAACTAGGTTATATCGCATACAACCATTCGACACATTTATCGCGAGAATGGAATACGGTATCATATACACGTATTATTCTCGGTCCCGCACATATCTCATATGCGCTCCTATTTCGTTTCTCTTGAGCCAGGAAACCTCTGTGTAGGACTCTAAAGACTCGTCAATACGCCGGTAGCAGATGATGATCATACCAAACATCCACAAGCCGCAAGCGGTCTGCTAAACGTAACGGCCACCCGGGTATTGAGCGATCAGAAGATCGACGAGCAAGCCCGCTCACACTCCTGTGAATCCAACCAGTAACACTTACCGTACAGTCCGGTCTGATCGTCTGATATGTCGCATATCTCGCCTAGGGGTGGTAAACGTCAGACCCCAATAGCTCGATAAGTCGTGTCGATATGAGGTCTATAACAATTCGAGATACTACTGGTAACACTTACCAGTAAATCTCAGCAACCCTGGCCAGGGATTTCCGGTTATAGCCAATCGAACACAGCGCAACATCAACTCCCTATACCGGGAGAGACGAATCCCCTAATATCGCTCATTGCCTCCATGTGACTCGGGACTTTACCCAAAAACCACCGTTTTGCATGCCCTCTTGGACGTGGTAAGATGGAAATCAAAGCACAGTGGGAACCACACGAGACTCTATGACGATCTCGGGTCAACAGACTACTCTGTACCAGTGTCACCAGAGAACTGCCATCTGACGTAAGGTATAATACCATCTAGGAGTTCTCGGCGAGTCCGTCCAGTGTACCCAGTCTCTACTGAGCACCCGTATATCATCTCTGATTTCAAACACCAATGGATATGGGATCATCCATCGCCCATCTGTATGGGTCGAGAAGGTATACGCTAGTCTACTCTGGTATATCGATGCCCCGTCTCGATACACCCACGACTAGGGACTTTGAAGGATGTACTTATGGACTACCATGTCCCCACTAGTATGATCCGCATCATAGTCCAGGTAGTCAAGTACACACCCTAAGGGCTTTACCAACATGTAACAGAGAGACGATCAGTGTACACGTTAAGGTAAAGTGCAACCAGATAGCATACTATCATGTCGAGCAAGAAAGTCCTCCCTATATATGTCCCAGCATCCACTACAATATACATCCTATGTACAGTACTGGCCTCTAGGGCATACATATAACTAACAATCTACCACTTGCACTAGGGCCATCTGTAGCAGTGGTTGTAGTATCTCATACTCAACCATCCCATAAAAATCTCTCTCTGGGAATAGGCCTTTGTGAGTGGATTCGCTGTGTTGTCCTCTGAGTCTACTCTCCTGTCCTCGATCCCCTGGAGATCAACCATCTCCATGATCAGGTGATACTGCCTTAGAATATGTCTGGATCACTGATGGGACCTGCGTTCCTTGGCATAAGCCACAACTCCATTGTCACACAATGGGAGGAACATAGTTCATCTCATGAACCAATATACACCCAAACAGCCTCTTTGGTAGCATCTTAAGTAGCGATGTATCCAGCCTTTATCGTCTAGTATGCCACGGTATTTTGCTTGGAACTCATCCAACATACCGTCCCTATACTGAGGGTAAAGACAATGCCTTCGACTGACATTCAGTCGTCATTATCACTCTGGAACCCTTCCAGTGATTCTCCCCAGGATCGATTGATACCATCTCACTACAACTAGTGAGAATCCTAACATCCAATTAGATCTATCTCATAGATCCAAAACCCAGGATTTAGGGGGTATCCCTTTGATCCTATGTGGAGAGTCATTGTGATAAGCGGAGATTGATCGAGCGTAGCATAGGAAACTCTTTCCCTATCAAGAGTATGTCATCCACGTACTCTACGAGGATCGTTACCATACTCCCTACTACCTTTTTGTTTATACAAGGTTCATCTACCATTTTGATGATGTCAAACTCTTTGACTAAGGCATCAAAACAGATGTTCCAACTCCGCGATACCTGCTTTATCCTATAAAGCATCTTGTACACGTTTCCGCTGCTCCCACTTTCTACGAAGCCCTCTGGCTGTGTACTTACAGACGTTCTCATCTAAAACATCATTTAGAAAAGCAGTCATGACACCCAACCACCAGATATCGTAGTCATGGTATGTAGCCGTGGCAAGTAGGATCTGGATGGACTTAAGCATAGGCACTGGAAAAGGTTTCATCATTATCCATGCCTGGTCGATGATGACAACCTTTAACATGTCCAGCTTTGAAAGTCTCAACTTTTCCAAGTACACCAAGTAATCTTCTCAAGATATACTTGCTCCTGATGGGGATTTAACCCTTCAGATATAGCAACTAAAGTCCATACTTTGTTGGTGTATAAGGATTCCATCTCAGATCGATAAGCATCCATCCATTCTTACAGAGTCACTACTCTCGATGGCCTGCTCGAAACTAGTTGGGTCATCATCTCATGATGCAATCCTCGCTCCCACTGTCATAGAGAAACAGAAGTAACTCTCAGGTGGGTGAGAAAACCCTACTAGATCGGCGGAGAGGCTGAGGTTCGTTGGTTACTATTGAATCCTTTGGTTTTATCAAATCATCTGCTGTAGTTTGTATAGCTGGAACATTTCCAGTTCTACATAACAGATCTTGCCTCGAGCTTGTCCGGATTTTGCTTTTCAGACATAGGCTGGACAACCCCAAATCTTAACTAACTTAAGAGATGGGCTCTTCCCTTATCATATCAAATATGAAGTGGTAGACAACTGAATTGATTTGAACCCTATTCAATAGGTATGCCGCTTCTCAAGTGCATAACTCCCAAAAAGAAATAGGTAACTCAGTAGTACTCATCATAGAGCACACCTTATCACATATGGTGCTAATGCTCCGCCCCGATATACCATCGTGCTATGGTGTATACGGAGGAGTAATGCTGAGAGAGAATCTCATTCTCCTTTAGAATAATCCAGGATTTCCGTGCTCAAGTATTCTCCTCCTCGATCTCATCAAAGGACATAATACTTATACCCATGTTTTGGTTCTCTACTTCTAACTTATATTCTGTGAATATCTCAAAAGGTTCGGACTTGTGTTTCAACAAGAACATATGTCTGAATCTTGAGAGATCATCAGAGAATGTAATGAAGTATAAAGAACCATTCCTGGCATATATAGACTGGAGACCTTACATACATCAACATGTATCATCCCAAGAGTTTACTAACTCTTTCTCTGTTTCCAATAAACAAAGCTGAGGTCATTTTATCTTTGTGACATGACTCGCAAGTTTCATAAGATGTAAATTCAAACTAATTTAAATATGCATCTAAATGTAACTTTAGCCAGTGGGGTCGCATTGATGTGACCTAGTCTACAATGCCTCAAGAAGGATTCGTTCATTTCTGAACTCTTCCTCTTGTGTGTGTTCCGTATACTAAGAACTGTAGTTTGATTTAGAACATTAATACTTTTAGATAACGTGCATGATCCGATCAACTTTTGATATAGGAAATGTTCAAAACATTATCCAACTATACAAAATTTATCATTTTTTTACTAATAAAGAGACTGATATGATTTTGTATATCAGGTTCGGTATCTAATAACATTCGTTCAGAATCAATGTATTGATAATACAGGGTGACAGTGACCAACAGACTTGGCTGCAACACTTGCCCCGTTTTCTGCCTCATGAAACTTATCACCCATTCTCAGTTCTCTACCTAGCTGTAGCCCTATGTAGCAGATTACATATCTGGGATCCTGATCTGGTATCACATACCCAGGACATAGAGGATTCTGAGAAATAGTTCTTTGTAACGAACACACCCGAAGATGATGCATCAGCATGCACTCTCTTCGTTTGGGCGGCACGGGAATTCTGGTAATTTCCAATTTCCTGCTCTGTCTTATAACAATTATAAGTTGGAGCGGGACCAACGTTCCCCAGCTCAGTATAACAAGCGGGTTCGGTCAATACATCTATATTATTATCTTGATTAAGGCGTGATATGGTCGCTACCTGGAGAGAGAAAGAAGAAAACACTCAGCGTGCGCTCTTGCAAGAATAGATTGGTTATTATTTTATCTAATCAGGATGGCTCCCACTGCTTTTTATCAAATCTTCCTTCAAACCCTAAAAGGAAAGACTAGCCGGGATTAATTACACACTACAAGTTCGCCAATCTTTTAGCCAGGCCAGTGTCGGTACTTTGAGGGAGGTCCCCCGTGCTTTCGCACGAACCTAATTAATGTAAACCTCGTTTTCCCAGAGGCGCAACCTCGTTGACACCTTTCTAGACACCTACTTGATCGGCTAATTGTAACGTGTAAAACTCTCCCAGGAGTAACTCTTACTCGCAGCGGGTATCGGGATCCAACTATCTCATAGAAGGTATGCAATCTCATTGCAAATTTCAACACTTGAAATTCCCGATAATATTTTGCCCCAAGCGATCTATGACCTTGACTGAGTCAAGAAATCATAGACCACAAGTAAAGTTCAACCCGTCATTTCTCGATTGAATTAAACCCACCCGCACGACCCTTGACTGAGTCAACAAGGCCGCACGACTACCCTAATCCAATCGCATCATATGCTTTGCAGATAAGCAATAATCAGCTACCGCACACTACGCCTTGACTGAGTCAACAAACGCAGCACGAATACTAACTATTACCTATCTGAAATGACGGAGGGCTACGACAGGTTTTTAAGAAAACCTTTTGCATAATGAACTTTATATCGTTGTAGAATCAAATGATTTTAAAAATGGAGTGTTTTTGAGGCTTTTCTAGTTTTGCTAAAGGAGTCACTCCCGGTGAAGGGATCGTCGGTCCTTTCCTCGTCGAATGAGGTGCTGGATATATCACATATATCACTGTGCAAAGCAAAAACACTTAAAAGCAATCAAAAGACAAACCGAGTGTGTAGCATCTGCCAGTTATTGCTAAAGGAGTCACTCCCGGTGAAGCGATCTCGGTCCTTTCCTCATCGAATAAGGTGCAGGATATATCACATATACCTCTGTGCAAAGCAAGAACTGTAGCTACCTGTTTTACTTTTGAAATTCGATTCTACAACATCTTAGGTTTCTTTCATTTCATTAATCACATTAATGAAGTCCCATCATTTAATTACCTAAACATCACAGATAAATACGACGTACACTTATGCCATCCGCATTCGCCTCGATGTCCCCTCATGCACCGTTAGGTTAGGTAACTAACGGTAGAGCAGGGCAGGGCTAGCGCGGGTGTAAAACATAAGTAACGCCTATATAATATATCATATATACTATATACTGTATCTATCACAGAACATCACATGATCACATCACAGATATCGCAGCAGAAGAATCATATGAAATATTGGATATACTAGGACGTCCGTGTTTTCAATACGAGCCAGTATAAAACACGGATTCCACGGTCGCGATGAATAGCCAAACCCACACCCCTAGACCCCTACGAGAGCGGCAAGCAACCCTACCAATTCTAGAGTTAGGAGACCCGGACTCGACTCCTCGAGTTGGTCTCCCACTGGACTCCAGAACCCGGTTACTTGTGCTCCCCTCCTTGGGTCTATCCTAGTGCGGAAAAGTAAATAATATACAAACGGTGACATCTTACGCAACCTGGAAGTGCCCCAATAAAAGAATATTACATACAAGTTTTTACATGAATGAAAATGAAAAACACTCATCTCACATATAAAAAAACCCCGGCTATTCAAACACGACAATCCAATATAACATATCCAGCAACACATAACATCACATGTCATCAACGTAAGTAAATATGCGCATCCCAATTGTCGTTGACATATAGCAACGAAACCGGCGATATCACATATTACACTTACGGTCACAGAAAAGAAAGTGTAAAACTACAACAGTTGGAATCCGCAACTTCCTCAGACATCGCATGCCTGACCAAATGAATTACTTAGACATCGCATGCCTAACAATCATAAACCCCGCATTTTTGTCTCAAAATTGAAAACACTTTTCAATATCAAGTCGGGCAATTCAACAAGATTCCCGACATCCTGATCGAATGCTCGTCGCAAACTTTAGTAGGCGGCCGCACCCCCGATACCGGCGACGAAGTGCACCAAGGCGGAACACCGCTACCGCGAGCACCCGAACGGATGCTTTCGGCGACGGGGTTCTCCTACAGTCACTCGGTCGGGGCTATGGAGTGAGGCTGTCTATTAAGTTTACCCGGCGAGTATCCGCGTACGCTACGTGATTGCGACGGACTTTTGATCACATCAAAATTCCGTGGCAACCGATCAAGTGAGACTAAACTGCTATGTTTATAACATTCATTCAGTTATCTCATAACTTATTGTGAATTCCAATTATTATATCACATTCCAGATAAATAGAAAATGTTAAACTTTCCGATCGAACATTCAAACACCCAAGTTTTCCCGATACAGCTCAACACATGAAATATGTCTAACAACATTCAGTTCGTGCCTCAGTACCAACGGTCCAGCCGTAGAAGGGTCAAGCCAACGCCTCATATGTGGCACGCCGTACTGCCCCAAACCCGAAGGTTCAAAGGGCAGTTCAAGACGGTCACATAATCGAGTTAAGGTTTATTGTCTTCTAGAGGGTCCATCGCGTTACTTGCACTACTTGGAACGTCGTTAAACTATGGAAAAATCCAACACTTGGAAATTTCCCGACAATGGAAAACTTGGGTATTTATATCCGGTCGAACTTTTTAACATATTCAAAAAATTTATCCGGAAAGCCACACTGACAAAATCAGACAATCCGATCGAAACACCGAGTCCCTGATACAACCCAGAAAATAAAACTCTAGAATAAATATTAAAATATTCCCAGGAAAACCAACACCAGAATCTAGGAATTACTGTGCAAACAGTATTGCGCACTGTGATAATACTGCCGCGGAACCGCCGCAGAAGCCTTGCTTCTGCCGCGGTTCCGCCGCACTCTTGTCGAATCATGGGCACGGCTTGCACAGTAATTCTTAGGATTACCTGCTGATTTTTCTGCATATTTTTAATTTCGAAAAAACCACGATTTCAGAAAAAGTCCAGAGAGCTATATTAGGGTTTGGGTTTTGATTCGATCGGAGTTCTAATTCCGTCGGGACTTCGCCTAAGGCTCTAGCTAGGCTCTGATATCACTGTAGGGTTCTTAGGCACTCCCAAGAGGTCTCACAAGGCATCAACCATGCCAATTTCAAATTTTACGGGTGCCGAGAAACCCTAATACGGATCGTTGGCTAGATATATAGGCGAAAAAGAAACTAGTTAACAAAATAACTAAAGGAACGGAAATACAACCTTTGTAGATCCGGTTCTCCACCTCCACGGCTTCGTGATGAAGTCCTCTCCGCTATCCATATCAAATCCCGGGCTCTAGCGTCGGCTTCATCGGAGAAATGGCGAGCTAGGTCGTCGATGTCCATGCCGAAGATGATCTACGTCGAGGCATCGCTAGATCAAGCTCCACCTTCACCAAGCCATGAAAACTTGTGAAGGAAACACACTCTACTACTTGGCAAGAGGTAGAGGATGAAGAAATAGGAGGTGGGTTCACTTTAGATTTGGATTTCTCACTCTTTTTCATCACTTGCCATTGATGGAGGCTTCATTTCTTCACTTGAAGAAATGAAGAAGAAGAAGAATAATGTTATGATAAGATTATTAAAATGAAAAGTAAAAAGAATACTTATCATAATTGAACCATGGTTTAGTGTAGAGAATTGATTAGGGTTAAGTGGAATGGTTA
This sequence comes from Agapanthus africanus, assembly GCA_030015575.1. NCBI lineage: Eukaryota > Viridiplantae > Streptophyta > Magnoliopsida > Asparagales > Amaryllidaceae > Agapanthus > Agapanthus africanus. The sequence continues at coordinate 307,550,970 of CM057350.1, forward strand.
GGGTTAAGCATGAGACAAAATGGTTACAAAGTCAAAGTGTTCATGAAACTTCATGAATAAAACAAAACATGCCACCATTTTCTCATTTGCTTTTCTTTTTCCAAAAGAATAAATAAATTAATAAAATGAATAAGGAAAAAGTAAACCCTAACCATTTCATTAACCAAGGTTTAATTCTTTACACTTAACCAAAAGGCATGTATCATCAAACATGATACAAGCAAGTGCACAAAATCATATCGCATATGCAATGCGCACATCTGAGTGAGAAAATCCATCTTAAAGTGAACCAATACTAGTTAATGCAAAGTAATATATCAAATATATAATTTTGCATTAAATCATTAAATCAACACTTGATTTAACGATCCGGTCATATCGCATACAACCGACTAATATCCAATGTATCGGTTTATCGAATTAATCCTTGATTCGATAACTAGGTTATATCGCATACAACCATTCGACACATTTATCGCGAGAATGGAATACGGTATCACATACACGTATTATTCTCGGTCCCACACATATCTCATATGCGCTCCTATTTCGTTTCGCTTGAGCCAGGAAACCTCTGTGTAGGACTCTAAAGACTCGTCAATACGCCGGTAGCAGATGATGATCATATCAAACATCCACAAGCCGCAAGCGGTCTGCTAAACGTAACGGCCACCCAGGTATTGAGCGATCAGAAGATCGACGAGCAAGCCCGCTCACACTCCTGTGAATCTAACCAGTAACACTTACCGTACAGTCCGGTCTGATCGTCTGATATGTCGCATATCTCGCCTAGGGGTGGTAAACGTCAGACCCCAATAGCTCGATAAGTCGTGTCGATATGAGTTCTATAACAATTCGAGATACTACTGGTAACACTTACCAGTAAATCTCAGCAACCCTAGCCAGGGATTTCCGGTTATAGCCAATCGAACACAGCGCAACATCAACTCCCTATACCGGGAGAGACGAATCCCCTCCTATCGCTCATTGCCTCCATGTAACTCGGGACTGTACTCAAAAACCACCGTTTTGCACGCCCTCTTGGACGTGGTAAGATGGAAATCAAAGCACAGTGGGAACCACACGAGACTCTATGACGATCTCGGGTCAACAGACTACTCTGTACCAGTGTCACCAGAGAACTGCCATCTGACGTAAGGTATAATACCATCTGGGAGTTCTTGGCGAGTCCGTCCAGTGTACCCAGTCTCTACTGAGCACCCGTATATCATCTCTGATGTCAAACACCAATGGATATGGGATCATCCATCGCCCATCTGTATGGGTCGAGAAGGTATACGCTAGTCTACTCTGGTATATCGATGCCCCGTCTCGATACACCCACGACTAGGGACTTTGAAGGATGTACTTATGGACTACCATATCCCCACTAGTATGATCCGCATAATAGTCAAGGTAGTCAAGTACACACCCTAAGGGCTTTACCAACATGTAACAGAGAGACGATCAGTGTACACGTTAAGGTAAAGTGCAACCAGATAGCATACTATCATGTCGAGCAAGAAAGTCCTCCCTATATATGTCCCAGCATCCACTACAATATACATCCTATGTACAGTAATGGCCTCTAGGGCATACATATAACTAACATTACTGGTTGGATTCACAGGAGTGTGAGCGGGCTTGCTCGTCGATCTTCTGATCGCTCAATACCCGGGTGGCCGTTACGTTTAGCAGACCGCTTGCGGCTTGTGGGTGTTTGATATGATCATCACCTTCTGCCGGCGTATTGACGAGTCTTTAGAGTCCTACACAGAGGTTTCCTGGCTCAAGCAAAATGAAATAGGAGCGCGTATAAGATATGTGCGGGACCGAGAATAATGCGTGTATGTGATACCGTATTCCATTCTCGCGATGAATGTATCGATTGTTTGTATGCGATATAACCTAGTTATCGAATCGAGGATTGATTCGATAAGCCGATACATTGGATACTAGTCGGTTATATGCGACATGACCGGATCATTGAATCAAGTGTTGATTTAATGATTTAATGTATAATTATATATTTGATATATTACTTTGCATTAACTAGTATTGGTTCACTTTAAAAGGATTTTCTCACTTGATGTGCACATTGTATATGTGATATATTTTTGTACACTTGATTGTATCATGTTTGATGATACATGAATGTTTGTGTGTATGATTAAACCATGGTTATGTAATGGTTAGGGTTTTTCATTTTCTTATCTATTTATTTATTTATTTATTATTCTTTTTTGGAAAAGATAAAGAGAAAATGGTGTCTTTCTTTGTTTGTTGTTGAAACTTCATGAAGCTTTGACTAAGTGACCATTTTGTCTTCATGCTTAACCCTAACCATTCAAACTAACCATAATCTATTCTGTACACCTAACCATGGTTGCCATATGATAAGTATTCATTTTATTTTCTATTTTTAAAAATAACTTATCATATATTATCATCTTCTTCTTCTCCTTCTTCAACATGAAGAAAGCTTGCCTCTATCAATGGCAACTAGTGAAAAAGAGTGAGAAATCCAATTCTAAAGTGAACCCACTTCCTATTTCTTCATCCTCTACCTCTTACCAAGTAGTATAGGGTGTTTTCTTCACAAGTTTCATGACTTGGTGAAGTGGGAGCTTGATCTTGTGATGCCTCGACGTAGATCATCTTCGGCATCGAAGTCGACGACCTAGCCCGCCCATTTCTCCGATGAAGCCGATGCTAGAGTCCTGGATTCGATTTGGACAGCGGAGGGACGTCATCATGGAGCCTAGGAGGTGGAGGACCGGATCTACAAAGGTTGTAGCTTCTTTCCTTTAACTTAAAGTTGTTTACTTGCATCGCATCGTCTACACATCTAGTTAACGATCCGTATTAGGGTTTGTAGGCACATGGAAATTATAGAATTAGCCATGTTTGATCACTTGTGAGACCTCATTAGTGTGCCTAGGAACCCTACAGATAGGCCGTACGTGATTTTAGGCCGTGCCCTCATTTGTCGTATAGGATGATAGGATCCCTATTACCTTAATGCCGCCGTACGATGATTTTCCGTGCATGATGAGTTTGACTTGATGATTGATCCTTACCCTTGACTAGAGGTTTCCGTACGATGGATCATACCGTACGCGATGTTGTTACGCTGGATGCCGAATGATAGATTCCCCGACTCGGTCATATTAGATACGTATACCCGTCAGCATTTGCATATGATTTACCTTATGCTGCATTCATATTATTTCCATTGCATTGCTTATACCTGTGCTATTACACTTGCACCATTATCGATGATGCGTATGTTACACGTACACAGATTTATCGGCTCACACACTTCATCATCGATAATTGCCATATCACTACACAGTAGGATTGCTGCATCATGATATGACTCTTCGCATAACATGCTTACATATACATTGATACATTAATACTTGCGGATATACACATTTGTATATCCATATTGGTGCACATATACATTAATACATTCATACTTGCAGATATACACATTTGTATATCTATATTGGTGCACATATACATTGATACATTCATACCTGCGGATATACACATTTGTATATCCATATTGGTGCACATATACATTGCTATATCCATACTTGCGCATATATACATTGTGTATCCATATTGGTGCACATATACATTTATACATTCATACTTGCGGATATAAACATTTGTATATCCATATTGGTGCACATATATATTGATACATTCATACTTGCGGATATACACATTTGTATATCCATATTGGTGCACATACATATTTATACATTCATACTTGCGGATATACACATTTGTATATCCATATTGGTGCACATATACATTGATACATTCATACTTGCGCATATGCACATTGCATACCCATATTGGCACATATACACCTTGGTACCTCTATACTTACGCATATACATATTGTGTCTACATAGATAACTGGTTTTATTGGGAAATTGGGAACCGCAAGATATATTTTAAAAACTGGAATCACTTAAAAGAGCGGTTTTCCCTTAATATATCATATCACTGTTCCATGTTGCATGAGATATTGATATGCTTACATTTCTGTTATATATCGCATACATCATGCTCTATGATTTTTACGCATTGAGATATGCTGTTTTCATGAGATTTCTGGATTTTAGAACCGTGGATATTTTAAAAGAGATTATGTATTGTTTTAAAAACCCGGTTTCTCTTGATATGATATTTCAGTACGTCCACCATGTGTTTTCTCGGTTCTGAGAGCGACATGTGTAACCCGATTCGAGGAGGCGGATGAGGCCGATTGCGGGTACATGGTGGGCCCGGTATGGTACCCCGGGGCGAGAACGGATCGCTGTGCAGTAGACAGTGAGCCTGGCAGAGGGACTACTACCTACCGGTGATAGTATTTGGGCTCTGCGGATATCCGGAGGATACCGACCGGAGTCGAGAGATGATATTGGCCGATCCGGACTGACGGAGCCCGATATATGAGGATTTACGTGCCGATGCTGGGCACGGTTTTCATGATGTTTTCGAGTGTCGATGCTAGGCACTCAAGTTCCATGATTTTGATGTGTCGGGAGGGACACCGTTGATATATATCCTCATACCTTCATGCACACTCTTTTATAATATTTACGTGCTTACAGACATTGATTATATGGGTGGACGAGATCCACGCGCATACATACATTGATTATATGGGTGGACGAGATCCATGTGCATACATACCTTGATTATGGGTGGACGAGATCCACGTGCATACATACCTTGATTTTGGTTGGACGAGATCCATATACATGCATTGATTATTACTGTTGGATGTTATCCACATGCATATAGGTATTGACTACCTTGTTGGCACATATATAGACCCGATCATCCTAGATATCATAGTATTACCTATATGATATAGTTGACCTAGGAGTCATTGTTTATTCGATTTCTATTTTTTATTCGATTTCTATCTGTTGATATTTTTTCTACTCACGAGTTGGCAACTCACCCACGTTATGCCACAGTTCTTGCAGGTTGACCACTTAGATCAGTAGCGGCTTAGCTGGCACACAGTTGCATTCGGGTGTTTTGCATTGATAGGTGGGACATTTGTATCGTACCCACTCTTGTATTATATATTTCATATTGTATCTAGCAAACTCCATGAATCAAAATTTGTAAATTGTATAGTTAATGAGACTTAGTGGGATTGTTGTTGCGAGACTTAGAGCGAGGGGTTTTCCGCTACTTGTGATTTATATGTCTTGATTTTCTTTATCTTTTGTGGTGAACTTCGCCGTTGGGCGTCGTATACTTATCTTTTACTGTATTGCGTGGTTGTGATCCGCCGTTTGGCGAAGAGCTAGCTCCCGCTTGGGGATGCCATTGTCATTATTATGTATTTGTGGTTTTGGATCAAAATATACAAAGGAGGTGCTGCCAAAATTTTTAAAAGACGAAACATGTTTTCAAACTAGTAAATTTCACTTGCATCATTCATGTTCTTTTCTATGCATTAAGAAAACTTGATTTCATTATACCCTTATTTCAAAACTTCACCTCCTTTATTTTCCTTAAAAGGTTTAGATTTCTGGGTTTCAGCTTACTTGAATTCCGTTACACCTTTAGACGTTGCGTGATTCAAGTGCTGGTCACGAGCTAATATTTCGGGTCCTGACAGGTAGCCGTTATGTCCAGCTAGTACCGCTGACGGTTTGTGGGTGATTGATATGATCATCACCTACTGCCGGCGTATTGACGAGTCTTTAGAGTCCTACACAGAGGTTTCCTAGCTCATGAGAAACGAAGTAGGCCACATATGAGATATGTACGGGACCAAGATTAATACGTGTATGTGATACCGTATTCTAATCTCATGATATAGGTTATATATGATATAACTAGATTATTGAATCAAGTGTTGATTCAATAATTTATTAAATGATATTAGTCGGTTGTATGTGATATAACCGGGTTATTAAATCAAGTGTTGATTTAATAATTTAATGTATGATTATATATTTGATATATTAATATGCATTAACTAATATTAGCTCACTTAAGAAAATGTTTTCTTCAAATACATAAAAATATATATGTGATATATATTAAGGTATTTATTTATGTGTCATGCTTAATGATGTTAGTTGTATGTATGCCCTAGAGGCCATTATTGTACATGAGATGTATATTATAGTGGATGTTGGGACATATATAGGGAGGAATTTCTTGCTCGACATGATAGTACGCTATCTGGTTTCTCTTTATCTTAACATGTATACTTACTGTCTCTCTGTTACATGTTGATAAATCCCTTAGGATGTTTACTTATCTTCCAGGATTATGATGCAGATTATACTAATGGGGCCTGGGTAGCCCATGAGTACATCCTTCACTATTCCTAGTCATGGGAATATCGAGACGGGGCATCGATATTCCACAGTAGACTAGCGTATATCTTCTCGACAGATGCGATGGGCGATGGATGATCCCATATACATTGGTGTTTGACATCAGAGATGATATACGGGTGCTCAGTGGAGACTGGGTACACTGAACGGACTCGCCGAGAACTCTCAAATGGTATTATACCTCACATCAGATGGCAGTTCTCTGGTGACACTAGTACAGGTTAGTCTATTGACCCGAGATCGTCATAGAGTCTTGTGTGTCTCCCACTGTGCTTTGATTTCCACCCTACCACGGCTCTACTGAGCTATGCAAACATGTGGTTTTTGGGTACAGTCTCAAGTCACATGGAGGCAATGAGCAATAGGAGGGGATTCGTCTCTGCCGGTATTGGGGGGTTATGTTGCGCTATGCTCGATTGGCCATAACATGAAATCCCTGGCCAGGGTTAATGTGATTTACTGGTAAGAGTTATCAGTAGTTTCACGACCGTTATGGACCTTATATCTGCATGACTTATCAAGCTACTGGTTCTGACATTTACCACCCCTAGGCGAGATATGCGACATATCAGACGAACAGACCGGACTATGCGGTAAGTGTTACTGATTGGATTCGCAGGAGTGTGAGCAGTCTTGCTTGTTGATCTTCTGATCGCTCAATACCCGGGTGGCCGTTACGTTTAGCAGACCGCTTGTGGCTTGTGAGTGTTTGATATGATCACTATCTAATGCCGGCGTATTAACGAGACTTTAGAGTCCGACATAGAGGTTTCCTAGCTCAGGCGAAACGAAATAGGAGCACGTATGTGATATGTGCGGGACCGAGAATAATACGAGTTTGTGATACCGTATTCTATTGTCGCGATTTGTATCATCGGTCGGTTATATGCGATATAGCCGGGTTATCGAATCAAGTGTTGATTCGATATATTGAAACACATAATATTAGTCAGTCATATGTGATATGTCCGGATTATTAAATCAAGTGTTGATTTAATGATTTAATGTATAACTATATATTTGATATATTACTTTACATTAACTAGTATTGGTTCATTTAAGATTATTTTCTCACTTGATGTGCACAAAATGTATATGTGATATATGTTTGTGTATATGATTGTATCATGCTTGATGATACATGCAAACTTGGGTGTGTGTAAGACTTACACCATGTTTATTTATAATTGTGAGGGTTTTATTTATTTTAAGTATTTCAAAATGGTGGCTTTATTTGTCATGTCTTAAAGCTTCATGAAGCTTCAAGCATCTTTGACAAAGTCCACACATTTTGTTTTACTTAAGATATTTCTAAACCAAACTATTATATTAAACCATGGTTTAGTCTCTACAATAATTAGTGGATGATACAAACTCACCCATGGTTGCAAAATTATCATTATTCTTTTCTCATTTTTCATTTTTACTTCTTCTTCTTCTTAATCCAAAAGGAAAAGCTTTCTAGGTTTTTTTAAGTGGTGAAAACAAGTGAGAAATCAAAATCTAAAGTGAACCCACTTCCTATTTCATCATCCTCTACTACTTGCCATTTAGTTTAGGGTGTTCTCTTCACAAAGTTCTTGACCTAGTGAACGGTTAGCTTGAGTTTGAGTCACCTCGACGTAGATCATCTTCGGCCTCGAAGTTTACGAGCAAGCTTGTTCATTTCTCCGAAGAAATCCATACTAGAGTTCGGGACTTCGATGATCGCAGCGAAGGGACGTCAACACGGAGCTTTAGAAGTGAAGGACCGGATCTACAAAGGTTGTATTTTTGTTCACTTCTTTTTGTGATGATAGATTACATGTATTGTTACCCTAGTTTTCTAGCATGATTCTTAGTTTGATTGCTTAGCACCCCCTAGATTTTTTGTTGTGGCGTGTGTGATACTTGCAAACCCTAGGCTAGGTGCTAAGGAATCCCAACATGGTATCAGAGCCTAACTAGAAACATAGACGATGTTAGAGTAATACAGAAACGAAACAAATCCGTAATATAGTTTCTGAAACCTTGCAGTTCATGCTCTCTGTTGATTTTCAAAAGGTCTGTAAAAATTTTGCAAACAAGTGCAGAGTCATGTATGAGATACCTATAGTGCACAGAACAAAAACGAGACCCATTGCTCGGATTTCAACCGAGCACTCTCCCTAGAAAACCGAGGAGGCCAGCCTCTGATGCTCCTCTGTGCATCGTTTTTGTTCTGTGCTCTGGTGTGCTCATCTTGGGGTTTCAGGTATTGTTTGCTTGGTCCAAATTATCATGTGATGTAAATTTTTCTACAGGACCAAAACAGAGTGTTTCATAGTCGTAAAATTTAACATTGTGATGGTAACCTAGGCTATGTTTGACAGTTCGAACGATCTTCAAACATCACCCCATGTCCCCCTCTGAAATTTCCATGTGTTGGAATTTTTCTACGTTAATTATATTTAATGTTCATGCAAGTAACTCTATGGACCCTCTAGAAGAACATAAACCTTAACTTGATTCTATGCCCTCGGAACCGCGGCTTGAACCCTACGGTTTGCCGTAGTTCCGCGGTGTCATAGGTGAGGCGTTTGTTTGACCCTTCTACGGCTGGATTATAGGTACTGTGGCACATTTTGGGTACTTTAACTTCATTCAAGTGTTGAGCTCATCTGGAGATGGGGTGTTGGTTGATTCACTTGAAATGTTTAACACAGTCTAGTATATATTGTGATACATACTTGGAATCAACAACATTTGAATTTTATAAATCTAGCAATTTAGTCTCATTTGATCGGTTGCCACGGGATTTTGATGCGATCAAAAGTCCGTCACAATCACTTTGTGTATTCGGATACTCGCCGGGTAACATTACTAGATAGCCACACCCCATAGCCCTGACAAAGTGACTATAGGAGAACTCAGTTGCCAAAAAGTATCCGTCCGGGTGCTTGCGGCCGTGGTGTTCCGCCTAAGTGCACTTCGTTGTCGGCATCGGGGGGTGCGGCCGTCTACTAACGTTTCTGACGAGCATTCGATCGGGATGTCGGGAATTTTGTTGAATTGCCCGACTGATTATTGAAAAGTGTTTTCGATATCGAGACTAAAATGCGGGGTTTGTAATTATTAAGCATGCGATGTCTAAGGAATTCATTTGGTTAGGCATGTGATGTCTAAGGTGGTTGCGGATTCCAACTGTTGCAGTTTTTCACTTTCTTTGTTGTGACCGTAAGTGTAATATGTGGTGTATCGCCGGTTTCATTGCTAAACGTCAATGACAATTGGGATACACATATTTACTTACGTTGATAACATGTGATGTTATGTGTTGCTGGATATGTTATATTGGATCGTCATGTTTGAATAGCCGGGGGGGAGGGTTATGTGAGATGAGAGTTTTTTATTTTCATTCATGTAAAATTCATTGAATGTAATATTCTTTTATTGGGGCTCTTCCGGGTTGAGGATGATGTCACCATTGTATATTATTTACTTTTCCGCATTAGGATAGACCCAAGAGGGGAGCACAAGTAACCGGGTTCTAGAGTCCTGTGGGACACTATCTCGAGGTGTCGAGTCCGGATCTCCTAACTCTAGAATTGGTAGGGTTGCTTGTCGCCCTCTGTTCACACCATAATATTGCATTATTATATTCCCCATTCTTATTCTCTTTATAAATAAACAGATGCTTTTGACGCATGTCTGCTACATGTTACAGGTTACTGGTTCTTGGATCTAAAACAGTGAAAACGATGAAAAGACGATGAAAATGTGGACTTTAACCAATAAACAGAGGACTCTTGATCAAGCCTACATAAAGAACAATTCACAAAGCAAGATTCAAGACATCAACTCAAAGAGAACGGGTAGAAGTCCACTACAATGTTCACTGGAAAATCTGGAAGAGAACCAGAAGCTAAATTGAGAAAAGACATAAACAAATAAGAAGATAAAGATCACTAGAACCAGCCCACAAATTTTTATCATCTGAACTAATTAATGGGCCGCGGAACCGCGGCCCAAGCCCACTAATGTCGCGGTTCCGCGGCCGTCTAGTGTACGGACTCGTATAATTTTTTACTAAAATGTTTTTGCGGCGCTGAAAAGTTAACCTAAGGGCATATTTGTAAATTTAGACATGCGGATCAAAATGTAACCTAGGGTTTCCTATTTTTTATAAATAGGAACTCTAAAGATTGTATTTTCTGATGCCTCCTTTTAATAATAAAATACAGATTTCTTTATGGAGAGTATCGGTGTTTCTTTTCAATTCATGGATTCAGATCTGACAAACCTGCGTTGATGATTGGAGAGATACATCTGTAAGTAGATTTAATTTCTTGCTCTAGTTTAGATTTCAATTCTTTGTCCTAGGTAGATTTAATTTCTTGCCATAGATAAATTGTTTAGAGTTAGCTTTGGGGAAGGATTTTGAGAGATGAAATCTCTCATCCCTTTCTTACCCATAATACATTTTTAATAGGACTCCATGCATACACGCACACACCGCGCTCTACGGCACCCTATCCCTCGAGGTAGCGGTGAAACCGTAGTGTAAAGGCCCGGTTGCGCGCGTTTTCCATGGAGGTTAGGGTAAAGATCTCTAAAGGAAGGACAAGAACCTAGAGGAAGGAACACCTTCCCGCATGGATCTAATCCCCTTATTGATAATTAGCATAACTCCTCATAGATCTTCATTCGGGTATAGAAAGCTGAGATTTACTTGCATCTCCAAACCATCCCTAAACCTAACCCTAATAAGACTAGATCTAGATAATCGTAGTATAGAATAATTAGGTTTTTAGATTTAATAACCAATCCGAACACCCTTCGGAATTAACTCGTAAGCACGACTAGGAGATTCACAACATCCCTGTGGACCGACCCGTACTCACCGGCTAGCTTCATGCGACGCCGTTCTTGATTGCGGTTAATAGATATTTTTTGAGAAAAATCAAATGGCGCCGTTGCCGCAGATGGCGTAGAACTTTCCTTTTTGCGATTTCGGATTAATCTAAATTAAAAAATCATAAAAATCTAAAAAATCCAAAAATTATAAAAATATATCAATTGTTATTTTTTTGGAAAGGGTACTTTGTTGGGTGAATCTTGCAGGAACAATCGAGACGGATCTGGAAATTTCCAGAAAGCGAAACAGAAAACGGGATATCGGAACAGAAGAGAATTTTGACAACAGAACAGCAGAAAAAATTTGGAGTCTCAAACCGCCCACCTCATCGCCCTTCCACGGCCAAAACCTGCCTTAGGCCGCGGAACCACGGCCGCCTTGTCGATTCAGAACGTGAAAATTTTTCTGGGGATCCGAGCAGTCAAGAAGACCGCGGAAACGCGGTGGTACATCACTTAAACCGTGGAAACACGGCAGTGTTGTGGCATTATCTGGTGAAAAATTTTCTGTAAGCCTCTCTGTTTTTTCTCTGTTCATTTTGAAATATCTTTTCTGAAAATTCCTGCAGGATTCCGTGCGCTATAAAAATATTTCCCCTTCCAAATAACAATTTTGTGCAGGATTTTTGGGCCCCGCTTAAAATAAAAATTGATTGCAAGTAATATTTTTCTGTTGCATATCTTTTATCAACAATCTTTTTGCAACAATTTCCAAATAAAGAAAAAGGAAAAAGGCCAAATCTTTTATAGAAATTTGCAAACTTTTGCCGCAAATAAATCTTTGCACCAGCACCACCCAACTTTCTTTCTTTCCCCCTTTCTTCTAACATGGGTACCCCACATAATAAATCACTTGCCGATCTTTGGTATCCCGAACCTAATTTTGCGTCATACGTCAATTTGTTCGGTCAATTTAAAGACGATCCTTCCTTACCTAAAATATCATTGAAAGATCAAATAGAGGCGTTTAGGAGAAACAGTTTGACTTTTCAACCCACTTTGTGTCAACCAAGTCAACCTTTACCACCTCCATATGTTGATACCACTTTTTCAAGTCCTTTTGTCACTCCTAAGCCGATGTCCATTGCTGAGCATATTGCTCAATCTCGCAGCCGATCTTTCATCCCTCTCCACTCATCTAGTTCTAGGGATCCACACGATTATTCACCTTGTTATCCACATGTTGAACCTACCCCTGCCCAACTACCTACTTCCTACCAGTCCTACCCGACCTTCCCACCTTCACTAAACACCGTTTCTACACAGTCTATTGGGAGTTTTGCATATCCACACAATTTCGAATCTTTTACCGAAACCACCTCACCATCCAAGTCTAGTTTGGAAGAGTCGTTGGAGGCATATATCTTAGCAACAAACAAAATGGCTAGGAATGTGGAAGCGTCCGTGGCTGCCCTTATGCAACCTAGTGAACCGGTAGCTAGTTTCCCACTAGCTTCAAATTTTTCAATGTATAAGGAGGCGGTTGGACAGAGTGAGAATGTGAGAGGATGTCCAAATCAAACCTACCCATACCCAATTGAATCCAACAACTCCAGTTTTCAAACATGTGTCCAAAATGATGAGTTGTGTGACTTTGTAGTGTTTGATTTGCCAAATTATGAAGAACCCCTTTCGAGTGAAACCGCACCTAATCCGTTTGACCTTTACACCTCCACTCTAGAACCTGACTTGATAAATATCCATGCTTTTGATGAGGTGTCTAAAGAAATTGATTTTCACTTGATTGAGGAGATAGACGTCGGGAATATTTTGGATGATGAACCTGTCGATTTGCTTAAAATTTTATGTCCAATTCATCATCCCGAATTATTAAATGTTTCTCCCGAACTTCATATGCATCTTGATTTTGATGATAATGGTATGGATGAGCTAAATTTTGAGGAGAATTATAAGGATAGTATTGAGGAGAGTTTTGAGGACCATATTGAGGTTGAACCATTTTTGTTTGATGTGTCGGATTTTCCAATTCATCCTCTTGAACCTTTAACTGTCATATCACCCTCCCTCCTTTCCATCATTCCGACCACGCCTAATATCACGCTTGAAGACTGTGAGCTTGAAAATTTTTCCTTTGAATCTGACACAGTTCTCACAGACGAGTGTTTCACTTTTTCGGACGATGTTGATATCTCCCCGCCCGAGTTTGAGTCCTTTACATTTTCAGATGAGTTAGTTGAACCATCAGACTCGGTGACTTACAATAGTTTCGAACCATTGATGGAAACTTTCAAGTTCGAAACAGTTTACTACGGTGAGAAAGAGACTATCCCTAATTCACTCCCTGTCGTCATTCCTATTGTTCCGACCGTACAAGAGACCGTTACGCTTTCATCTCCATTACCAAGTTCGGCGTACCCATGTTTTCTTGCGAATCTTGAGGGATTTGACCCCATTTCACGACGGGTTGATAGGTTAGCGCAATCGCTTTTAACACACCGGTCATCACAAATTGCGCTAATTTATTCACTCGATTTACACCCTCAAGATCGCGCGCCCCTTTTTTCTCCTTTCCGCCATTCTTCTCCCCAACTGAGACCATATTCTACCATTCTTCTTTCCACACGGTCTCGCGTGTTTCTCATTTCTTTCCTCTACACCCCATTATTTCACCAACTCGGCCATTACCACGATAAGATTTTTGAATGGTTGGTGCTAACCCTTGGCTTATGTAAGGCCAAGCTTAAGTTTGGGTGGGACCTTGTTGTATATATGTATATATATTTTTTGTTTTCTTTTTCTAAAAATAAAAAAAATTCAAAACATTAAAAAAATATTTAAAAAAATTATAAATAAATAAACAGGGGAGTGCCGACATTTTGACCCTCTTTGTGTAGCATGACAGTGAGGACACTGTCAAGTTTAAGTTTGGGGGTATGCTCGGTAAGTCTTCTTCCCTCGCATTCAGGGGAGTGCCGACATTTTGACCCTCTTCATTTACACATATTTTTGCATTTGCACATATTTTTGTATTTGCATACTTATTTGAAAACCCATAAAAATTGAAAAATTTCAATAAAATTATAATAAAATTTGTATTCAATTTTGGCCTAATTGACTTGAGTTTGACAAATAGGTTAACTAGCTAGGAAAACTAGATCTTAGACTTAGTAAATTAAAAACCCTAAAAATAACCTTTCTTAAAGTTTAGCGATAGAAAGTATATGTCTTTATAGTTTATTTAAAAATAGACAAATTTTGGGTTCACTTCTTGGGCTAAGTCGAAATAAAGGAAAAGTGTTGATGTTCTTCTTAGAGTATAAGTTTGAAAAATAGTTCCTAGTTTAAGTCTAGATTCTGAAAATGTATACCCTACAAATTGCACAATCACGCACCTTGAAACTTGGATTAGTAGAAGAGACCTTGAAATGCTCTTTTCTAAAGTCCCTAGTACAATGAAAATAAAAGAAAAAAAGTGAATAAAGAAAAAAAAATGAACACTGGTTTTTGTGATTACTTAAGGCTGCAAAAATAGAAAAATATTTAGCGAGGGTGCTTCATCACCTAGTGCCTTAGACCAACTGGTTTGGGAGTCACTGCTAAAGCCTTGGGTGTTGCAAGACTAGGAATTACGCGTTAAAGTGCAAACGTATTTTGTAATCGTTCGTTGGTACCTCAAGAAGTATTAACGGTCGCATGAAGGATGTGTAAGCAAAATTCAATTAAAAATTCACCAATTAATAAGTACTTTGGACAACGGACAAGGGTATGATTGCTTGATTTGAATTTCCAAGTGTAGAGTTGATTTATACACACACGTAGGGGTATGTGATTGGGATTTAGATGAGAGAAAGGAGTGAAGAATAGAACTTGTATCTTTAGTAGAGTTGATAAAAATTCCTAAGTGGAGATGGAACCCTAGAAGGAAAACTTAAGAGATGCCAAAAGCTAAGTAAGTCTGCATAACATATATAATCTTAAGTTAAATGATGAGGAAGCGTGAAGAATATGGGTGGATAATTTACGGGTTGACGATAATAGACTTCCTTGTTAGAAGACCTAATTGGAGAATTAAAGTTAATGGGCCGAATTGAGAGGATTTTGTGGGTAGTATCCGCTGAAAACCCTCAGGAGACAACACTCCTCCTACTAGGGACACCTAGAGGTTTAACGGCTTGTTGCACGAGCTCAGTGCAATCGCGTTTCCCTGTGAAAGTGCGGTTAGGTTTTTGTCGAGAATAAAAAATAAGTTTGCTCGAGGACGAGCAAAAGATAAGTTTGCGGGTATTTGTTCACACCATAATATTGCATTATTATATTCCCCATTCTTATTCTTTTTATAAATAAACAGGTGCTTTTGACGCATGTCTGCTACATGTTACAGGTTACAGGTTCTTGGATCTAAAATAGTGAAAACGATGAAAAGACGAAGAAAATGTGGACTTTAACCAATAAACAGAAGACTCTTGATCAAGCCTACATAAGGAACAATTCACAAAGCAAGATTCAAGACATCGACTCAAAGCGAACGGGTAGAAGTCCACTACAATGTTCACCGGAAAATCTGGAAGAGAACCAGAAGCTAAATTGAGAAAAGACATAAAGAAATAAGAAGATAAAGATCACCAGAACCAGCCCACAAATTTTTATCATCTGAACTCATTAATGGGCCGCGGAACCGTGGCCCAAGCCCACTAATGCCGCGGTTCCGCGGCCGTCTAGTGCCCGGACTCGTATAATTTTTTACTAAAATGTTTTGGCGGCGCTGGAAAGTTAACCTAAGGGCATATTTGTAAATTTAGACATGCGGATCAAAATGTAACCTAGGGTTTCCTATTCTTTATAAATAGGAACTCTAAAGATTGTATTTTCTGATGCCTCCTTTTAATAATAAAATACAGATTTCTTTATGGAGAGCATCGGTGTTTCTTTTCAATTCATGGATTCAGATCTGACAAACCTGCATTGATGATTGGAGAGATGCATCTGTAAGTAGTTTTAATTTCTTGCTCTAGTTTAGATTTCAATTCTTTGCCCTAGGTGGATTTAATTTCTTGCCATAAATAAATTGTTTAGAGTTAGCTTTGGGGAAGGATTTTGAGAGATGAGATCTCTCATCCCTTTCTTACCCATAATACATTTTTAATAGGACTCCATGCATACACGCACACACCGCGTCCTACGGCACCCTATCCCTCTAGGTAGCAGTGAAACCGTAGTGTAAAGGCCCGGTTACGCACGTTTTCCATGGAGGTTAGGGTAAGGATCTTTAAAGGAAGGACAAGAACCTATAGGAAGGAACACCTTCCCGAATGGATCTAATCCCCTTTATTGATAATTACCATAACTCCTCATAGATCTTCATTCGGGTATAGAAAGCTGAGATTTACTAGCATCTCCAAACCATCCCTAAACCTAACCCTAATAAGACTAGATCTAGATAATCGTTGTATAGAATAATTAGGTTTTTAGATTTAATAACCAATCTGAACACCCTTCGGAATTAACTCGTAAGTGCGACTAGGAGATTCACAACATCCCTGTGGACCGACCCGTACTCACCGGCTAGCTTCATGCGACGCCGTTCTTGATTGCGGTTAATAGATAGTTTTTGAGAAAAATCACCCTCGTAGGGGTCTAAGAGTGTGGGTTTGGCTATTCATCATGACCGTGGAATCCGTGTTTTATACAGGCTCAAAATAAAACACGGACTCCTAGTATATCCAATATTTCATATGTTGTTTTCTGCTGCGATATCTGTGATGTGATCATTTTATATGTAGGGATAGATACTGTATATAGTATATATGATATATTATATAGATGTTGCTTATGTTTTACACCCGCGCTAGCCCTTCCCCGCTCTGCCGTTAGTTACCTACCTAACAGCACATGACGGGACATCGAGGCGAATGCAGATGACATAGCCGTACGTTGTATTTATCTGTGATGTTTAGGTAACTTAAATGATGGGACATTCATTAATGTGAGTAATGAAAGAAAATAAACCTAAAAGATGTTGTGGAACTGAATTTCAAAAATTCGGTAGCTCTAGTTGTTGCTTTGCGTAGCTGTATTCCTTGAAAAATATCCAGCACCTCATTCGACGAGGAAAGAGCCGAGATCCCTTCACCGGCAGTGACCTCTTTATCAATAACTAGCAGATGATACAACCCTCGGTTTTGGCTTTTGACTGTATTTTCTAGTTCTTGCTTTCCATAGTGGTATTGTGAATATCCTGCACCTCATTCGACGAGGAAAGAGCCGAGATCCCTTCACCGGGAGTGACCTCTTTAGGGAAACTAGCAAAAGCCTCAAAAACACTCCATTGTTAGTTATATGTATGCCTTAGAGGCCATTACTGTACATATGATGTATATTGTAGTGGATGCTTGGACATATATAGGGAGGACTTTCTTGCTCGACATCATAGTACGCTATATGGTTGCTCTTTATCTTAACATGTGCTCTCAGTGTCTCTATGTTACATGTTGATAAAGCCCTTAGGATGATTACTTGACTACCAGGACTATGATGCGGATCATACTAGTGAGGACAGAGTAGTCGCCAAGTACATCCTTCAAATGTTCCTAGTCGTGGGAGTACCGAGACAGAGCATCGATAGACCAGAGTAGACTAGCGTATGCGCTTCTTGACCAATATGATGGGCGATGGATGATCTCATATCCATTGGTGTTTGACTTCAGAGAAGGTATACGGGTGCTTAGTGGAGACTGGGTACACAGGACGGACTCGCCGAGAACTCCCAGATGGTATTATACATCACGTCAGATGGCAGTTCTCTGGTGACGCTGGTACAGGTTAGTCTGTAGACTCGAGATCGTCATAGAGTCTTGTGTGATTCCCACTGTGCTTTGATTTCCATCATACCACGTCCAAGAGGGCATGCAAAAAGGTGGCTTTTGGGTACAGTCCCGAATCACATGGAGGCAATGAGCGATAGGAGGGGTTTCGTCTTTCCCGGTATAGGGAGTTGATGTTGCGTTGTGTTCGATTGGCTATAACTGGAAATCCCTGGCCAGGGTTACTGAGATTTACTGGTAAGTGTTATCAGTAGTTTCTCAAACTGTTTTAGACCTCATATCGACACGACTTATCGAGCTACTCGGGTCTGACGTTTACCACCACTAGGTGAGATATGCGACATATCAGACGAAGAGACCGGACTGTACGGGAGTGTTACTGATTGGATTCGCTGGAGAATGTACAGGCTTTCTTGTTGATCTTCTGATCGCTCAATACCTGGGTGGCTGTTACGTTTAGCTAACCGCTTGCAGCTTGTGGGTGTTTGATATGATCATCACCTACTGCTGGCGTATTGACGATTCTTTAGAATCCTACACAGAGGTTTCTTGACTCAGGCAAAACGGAGTAGGAGCACATATATGATATGTGCGGGACCGAGAACAATACGTGTAAGTGATACCATATTAGATTCTCGTGATATGAGATATCGGCCGGGTATATGTGATATAGCCGGGTCATCGGATCAAGTGTTGATTCAATGAATTGATACAGATTATATTAGTCGGTTATTTGTGAAATAGCCGGATTATCGGATCAAGTGTTGATTCGATAATTTAATGTATAATTATATATTTGATATATTAAATTACATTAACTAATATAAGCTCACTAAAAGAATTTTTTTCTCACTCGGGTAATACATTGATATATATGCGATATATGTTAATTGTATTATTTTATTTTGTTACAGTAAATTGTTAGTTATATGTATGCCCTAGAGGCCATTACTGTACATAGGATGTATATTGTAGTGGATGCTGGGACATATATAGGTAGGACTTTCTTGCTCGACATGATAGTACGCTATTTGGTTGCTCTTTATCTTAACATGTATACTTGCTGTCTCTCTATTACATGTTGATAAAGCCCTTAGGATGTGTGCTCGACTTCCAGGACTATGATGTAGATCATACTAGTGGGACCTGGGTAGTCAATGAGCACATCCTTCATTGTTCCTAGTCGTGGGAATATCGAGACGGGGCATCGATATTCTAGAGTAGACTAGCGTATATCTTCTCGACCCATATGATGGGAGATGGATGATCCCATATCCATTGGTGTTTTACATCAGAGATGGTATGCTGGTGCTCAGTAGTGACTGGGTACACTGAACGGGCTCGCCGAGAACTCCCAGATGGTATTATACCTCACGTCAGATGGCAGTTCTCTGGTGACACTGGTACAGCTTAGTCTGTTGACCCGAGATCGTCATAGAGTCTTGTATGTCTCCTACTGTGCTTTGATTTCCACCCTACCATAGCTCTACTGAGTCGTGCAAACAGGTGGTTTTTTGGTACAGTCCCGATTCACATGGAGGCAATGAGCGATAGGAGGGGATTCGTCTCTCCCGGTTTGGAGGTTGATGTTGCGCTATGCTCGACTGGCCATAACTGGAAATCCCTGGCCAGGGTTGCACTGATTTACTGGTAAGTGTTATCAGTAGTTTCATGCTAGTTATGGACCTTACATCGGCATGACTTATCGAGCTACTGGGGTCTGACGTTTACCACCCCTAGGCGAGATATACGACATATCAGACGAACTGACCGGACTGTACGGTAAGTGTTACTGGTTGGATTCACAGGAGTGTGAGCGGGCTTGCTCGTTGATCTTCTGATCGCTCAATACCCGGGTGGCCGCTTTGTTTACCAGACCGCTTGCGGCTTGTGGGTGTTTGATATGATCATCACCTACTGCCGGCGTATTGACGAGTCTTTAAAGTCTTACACAGAGGTTTTCTAGCTCAAGTGAAACGAAATAGAAGCGCATATGAGATATGTGCGGGACCGAGAATAATACCAGTATGCGATACTGAAATCTATTCTCGCGATTTGTATCATCGAACGGTTATATGAGATATAGCCGGGTTACCGAATCAAATGTTGATTCGATATATTGATACACTTGATATTAGTCGGTTATATGCAGTATGACCGGATCATTAAATCAAGTGTTGATTTAATGATTTAATGTATAATTATATATTTGATATATTGCTTTACATTAACTAGTATTGGTTCACTTAAGATTGATTTTCTCACTTGAATGTGCACATTTTTTATATGTGATATATGCAAGTGTACATGTTTGTATCATGTTTGATGATACATACAAGATGTGTGTATGAGACTTAAACCAAATTGAGGTTAAATTAGGGTTTACTAATTTCCTAACAAATAACAAAAGAAATAAGACTTTGGTCAAAGTTATCAAGCTTCATGAAGCTTGAAGAAACTTTGAGAAAGTCAATTCCTTTTGTCATTTCCTTAGGATGCTAGTTAACCCAACCCTTAACCTAATACTTTGGTTAATTCTCTACACAAGTTAAGCATGAGGGCTTAACTCAACCATTGTGCCATAATTAAAAGGATAAGTTTCATTCTTTATTCATTATTCTCATCATTTTTTCTTTCTTCAGAAGAAGGCTTACTACCTCTAATGGTGCCATGAGATTTAGAGTGAGAAATCCAATTCTAAAGTGAACCCACTTCCTATTTCTTCATTCTCTACCACCTGCCATGTAGTAGAGTGTGTTATCTTCACAAGTTTCATGACCTAGTGAAGATGGAGCTTGAGTTTGTGTCGCCTCGACGTAGATCATCTTCGGCATCGATGTCAACGACCTAGCCCGATCATTTCTCCGACGAAACCATCGCTAGAGTCCAGGATTTCGATGATCGCAACGAAGGGACGTCATCACGGAGCTTTGGAAGTGGAGGACCGGATCTATAAAGGTTGTAGTCCCTTTCACTTATTAGTAAAGTTGTTTGCTAGCTTTTAGTTTCGCCTATCCTCTAGTTAACGATCTTGCATTAGGGTTTCTCGGCACATAGAAAAATTTGATTTTGGCATGGTTGATCAGTTGTGGAACCTCTTGAGTGTGCCTAGGAACCCTACAATGGTATCAGAGCCTAGCTAGAGTTTTAGGCGAAGTGTAGACGAAGTTAGAAACCCGATCGAATCCCGAAACCCTAATCAAGACCCCTCTCTGTACATTTTCTGAAATTGTGGATTTTTGTGAATTAAAAATTGTCAAAAAATTCATCAGGGTTTTGTAGGAGTTACTGTGAAGCACGTGATCCCAAATCAACCATTGCGCCGTGGAACCGTGGCCCCACCCTGGCTTGGGCGGCGGTTCCACGTCCATAGTGATGAATCTTGCCACGTGGGTTGCACAGTAATCTCTATCTGTAAGTGCAGTGCTTTCTGGGAATTTTTAACTTCTACTCAACAGTTGAGTTTTCTGGCTTGTTTTGGGGACTCGATGTTTCGATCGGACTGTTTAACTTTGTTTATGTTTTTCCGGATATTTTAGAACATGTTAAAAAGTTCAACCGGATATAAATACCCACTTTTTCCCCTGCCGGGAAATTTCCAAGTGTTGGATTTTTCCGTAGTTTGAAAACGTCTAAGTAGTGCAAGTAACGCGATGGACCCTCTAGAAGACAACAAACCTTAACTCGATTATGTGACCGTCTTGAACTGCCCTTTGAACCTTTGGCTTTGGGCAGTACGGCGTGCCACATGTGAGGCGTTGGCTTGACCCTTTTACGGCCGGACCGTTGGTACTGTGGCATGAAGTGAATGTTTTTAAACTTATTTCATGTGTTGAGCTGTTTCGGGAAAATTTGGGAGTTTGATTGTTCGATCGGAAAGTTTAACATTTTCTATTTATCTGGAATGTGATACAATAATTAGAATCAACAACATTTGAATGTTATAGACATAGCAGTTTAGTCTCATTTGATCGGTTGCCACAGAATTTTGATGTGATCAAAAGTCTGTCACAATCGCGTAGCGTACGCGGATACTCGCCGGTAAACTTAATAGACAACCACGCCCCATAGCCCCGACCAAGTGACTGTAGGAGAACCCCGTCGCCAAAACCATCCGTTCGGGTGCTCGCGGCAGCAGTGTTCCGCCTTAATGCACTTCGTCGACGGTATCGGGGGGTGCGGCCGTCTACTAAAGTTTGCGACGAGCATTCGTTCAGGATGTCGGGAATCTTGTTGAATTGCCCGACTTGATATTGAAAACAGTTTTCGATTTTGAGACTAAAATGCGGGGTTTATAATTATTAGGCATGCGATGTCTAAGGAATTCATTTGGTTAGGCAAGCGATGTCTATGCAGGTTGCGGATTCCAACTGTTGTAGTTTTACACTTTCTTTTCTGTGACCGTAAGTGTAATATGTGATATTGCCGGTTTCGTTGCTATATGTCCACGACAATTGGGATGGGCATATTTACTTACGTTGATGACATGTGATGTTATGTGTTGCTGGATATGTTATATTGGATCGTCGTGTTTGAATAGCCGGGTTTTTTTTATGTGAGATGAGTGTTTTTCCATTTTCATTCATGTAAAAACTTGTATGTAATATTCTTTTATTGGGGCACTTCCAGGTTGCGGAAGATGTCACCCTTGATGTATATTATTTACTTTTCCGCATTAGGATAGACCCAAGGAGGGGAGCACAAGTAACCGGGTTCTAGGGTCCAGTGGGAGACCATCTCGAGGAGTCGAGTCCGGGTCTCCTAACTCTAGAATTGGTAGGATTGCTTGCCGCTCTCGCAGGGGTCTAGGGGTGTGGGATTGGCTATTCATCATGACCGTGGAATCCGTGTTTTATATAGGCTCAAAATAAAACACGGACGTCCTAGTATATCCAATATTTCGTATGATATTTTCTGCTGCGTTATCTGTGATGTGATCATGTGATATGTTCAGATGGATATTGTATATAGTATATTTGATATATTATATAGACGTTGCTTATGTTTTACACCCGCGCTAGCCCTGCCTCGCTCTGGCGTTAGTTACCTAACCTAACGGTGCAGACGGAACATATAGGACGAATACGGATGGCATAAGCGTACGTTATATTTATCTGTGATGTTTAGGTGGACTTAAATGATGGGACATTCATTAATGAGATTAATGAAAGAAAATAAACCTAAAAAATGTTGTGGAATCGAATTTCAAAATAAAATTAGGTAGCTCTAGTTGTTGCTTTGCATAGCGGTGTTCCTTAAAGAGCATCCTGCACCTTATTCGATGAGGAAAGGGCCGACGATCCCTTCATCGGGAGTGACCCCTTTAGCAAAATAACTGGCAGATGCTACAACCCTCGGTTAGTCCTTTGATTGCTTCTATAGTTTTTTCTTTGCACAGCGGTATATATGATATATCCTGCACCTTATTCGATGAGGAAAGGGCCGACGATCCCTTCACCGGGAGTGACCCCTTTAGCAAAACGAGAAAAGCCTCAAAAACACTCCATTTAAAAACCATTTGATTCCGCAACGAGATCAAGTTCAAAGCGTTAAAGGTTTTATTAAAAACCATCTGCAACCCTCCGTCATTTTAGGAAGTAGAGTACTTAGTATTCGTGCTGTGTTTGTTGACCTTAGTTAAGGCACAGTGTACGGTAGCTAAGTGATGTCTTCCTACACCGCATATTAGTTAGGACAGTCGTGTGACTTTGTTGACCTTAGTTAAGGGTCATGTGACTTTGTTGACCTTAGTTAAGGGTCATGTGGGTGGGTCTAATTAATCACGAAATGACGGGTAGAACTTGACTAGTGCTTATGACTTGTTGACTATAGTTAAGGTCATAAGTGCTAGGGGTAAAAACTATTATCGGGAGTTTCAAGTGTTGAAATTTGCAATGAGATTGCATACCTTCTATATGATAGTTGGATCCCGATACCCACTGCGAGTAATTGTTACTCATGGGAGAGTTTTACACTTTACAATTAGCCGATCAAGTAGGTGTCTAGAAAGGTGTCAACGGGGTTACGCCCCTGGGAAAATGAGGTTTACTTTAATTAGCTCCGTGCGAAAGCACGGGGAACCTCCCTCAAAGTACCGGCACTGGCCTGGCTGAAAGATTGGCGAACTTGTAGAGTGTAATTAATCCCGGCTAGTCTTTCCCTTTAGGGTTTGAAGGAAGATTTAATAAAAACAGTGGGAGCCATCCTGATTAGATAAAATATATAACCAATCTAATCTTTCAAGAGCGCACGCAGAGTGTTTTCTTCTCTCTCTCTCCAGGTAGCGACCATATCACGCCTTAATCAAGATAATAATATGGATGTATTGACCGAACCCGCTTGTTATACTGAGCTGGGGAACGTTGGTTCCGCTCCAACTTATAATTGTTATAAGACAGAGCAGGAATTAGGGGAATACCAGGATTCCCATGCCGCCCAAACGAAGAAAGTGCATAATGATGCATCTTCTTCGGGTGTGTTCATTACAAAGAACTGTTTCTCTGTATCCTCTACGTCCTGGGTATTTGATACCGGATCAGGATCCTGTAGGGTTCCTAGGCACTCTAAAGAGGTCTCACAAGGCATCAACCATGCCAATTTCAAATTTTACAAGTGCCGAGAAACCCTAATACGGATCATTGACTAGAGATTAGGCGAAGCTAGCAACTTGTTAACAACTTAACTAATAAGTGAACGAAAATACAACCTTTGTAGATCCGGTCCTCCACCTCCATAGCTCCATGACGGTGTACCCTCACTGTGATAATCGGATCGTGGACTCTAGCGTCGGCTTCATCGGAGAAATGGGCGGGCTAGGTAGTCGACTTCGATGCCGAAGATGATCTACGTCGAGGCAACACTAGATCAAGCTCCAACTTCACCAAGTCAAGAAACTTGTGAAGAAAACACCCTATACTACTTGGCAAGTGGTAGAGGATGAAGAAATAGGAAGTGGGTTCACTTTAGATTTGGATTTCTCACTCTTTTTCTCATTTCACCATTAAAGCTAGCAAGCTTTTTCTTCTTGAAGAAGAAGAAGAAGAAGAAGAAGAAGAAGATAATATGATGAGAATTGCTTGGATAATAGAAAAGAAAATGATTCTTATCATATTAGCAACCATGGTTAAGTGTAGAGAATAAACTAGGGTTAGGTGAATGGTTAGGGTTAAGGAAAGAAACAAAATGGTCAAGCTTTCAAAGCTTCATGAAGCTTCAACATAATCCAAAGTTAGCCACCATTTTATTTATTTCCCAAATGAATAAATAAATAAATGAATAAGTAAATAAAGTATATGAAATCCTAACCATTAACTAACCATGGTTTAATACAATCATACACCCAAGTTAGCATGTATCATCAAACATGATACAAACTTGTGCACAAAAATATATCACATATACAATGTGCACATCAAGTGAGAAAATCCATCTTAAGTTAACTAATGCTAGTTAATGTAAAGTAATATATCAAATATATAATTATACATTAAATCATTAAATCAACACTTGATTTAACGATACGGTCATATCGCATATAAACGACTAATATCAAGTGTATCAATGTATCGAATCAACACTTGATTCGGTAACCCGGCTATATCACATATAACCGAGCAGTGATACAAATCGCGAGAATAGAATATAGTATCACATACTGGTATAATTCTCAGTCCCGCACATATCTCATATGCGCTCCTATTTCATTTCGCTTGAGCCAGGAAACCTCTGTGTAGGACTCTAAAGACTCGTCAATACGCCGGCAGCAGATGATGATCATATCAAGCACCCACAAGCCGCAAGCGGTCTGCTAAACGTAATGGCCACCCGGGTATTGAGCGATCAGAAGATCGACGAGCAAGCCCGCTCACACTCCTGTGAATCCAACCAGTAACACTTACCGTACAGTCCGGTCTGTTCGTCTGATATGTCGCATATCTTGCCTAGGGGTGGTAAACGTCAAACCCCAGTAGCTCGATAAGTCATGTCGATATGAGGTCTATAACAGTTCGAGAAACTACTGATAACACTTACTAGTAAATCTCAGCAACCCTGGCCAGGGATTTCCGGTTATAGCAAATCGAACACAGCGCAACATCAACTCCCTATACCGGGAGAGACGAATCCCCTCCTATCGCTCATTGCCTCCATGTGATTCGGGACTGTACCCAAAAGCCACCGTTTTGCACGCCCTCTTGGACGTGGTAAGGTGGAAATCAAAGCACGGTGGGAATCATACAAGACTCTATGACGATCTCGGGTCTACAGACTAACCTGTACCAGTGTCACCAGAGAACTGCCATCTGACGTAAGGTATAATACCATCTGGGAGTTCTCGGAGAGTCCGTCCAGTGTACCCAGTCTCCACTGAGCACCCGTATATCATCTCTGATGTCAAACACCAATGGATATGGGATCATCCATCGCCCATCTGTATGGGTCGAGAAGGTATACGCTAGTCTACTCTGGTATATCGATGCCCCGTCTTGATATACCCATGACTAGGGACCTTGAAGGATGTACTTATGGACTACCATGTCCCCACTAGTATGATCTGCATCATAGTCTAGGTAGTCAAGTACACATCCTAAGGGCTTTACCAACATGTAACAGAGAGACAATTAGTATACACGTTAAGGTAAAGAGTAACCAGATAGCATACTATCATGTCGAGCAAGAAAGTCCTCCCTATATATGTCCCAGCATCCACTACAATATACATCCTATGTACAGTAATGGCCTCTAGGGCATACATATAACTAACAATCTCCCACTTGCACTAGGGCCATCTGTAGCAGTGGTTGTAGTATCTCATACTCAACCATCCCATAAAAGTCTCTCTCTGGGAATAGGCTTCCGTGAGTGGATCCGCCGTGTTATCCTCTGAGTCTGCTCTCCTAACCTCGATCACCCTGGAGATCAACTATCTCCATGATCAGGTGATACTGCCTTAGAATATGTCTGGATCACTGATGGGACCGGGGTTCCTGGCATAAGCCACAACTCCATTGTCACACAATGGGAGGAACAAAGTTCATCTCATGAACCAATATACACCCAGACTTCCTCTTTGGTAGTATCTTAAGTAGCGATGTATCCAGCCTTTATCGTCTAGTATGCCACGGTATGTAGCTTGGAACTCTTCCAACATACCGTCCCTTTACTGAAGGTAAAGACAATGCCTGTGACTGACATCCAGTCGTCTTTATCACCCTGGAACCCTTCCAGTGATTCTCCCTAGGATCAATTGATACCATCTCACTACAGCTAGTGAGTATTTTAACACCCAAATAACATCTATCTCATAGATGAAAACTCAGGATTTAGGAGGTATCACTTTGATCCTATATGGAGAATCCATGTGATAAGAGGAGATCGACCGAGCGTAGCATAGGAAACTCCTTCCCTATCAAAAGTATGTCATCCACGTACTCTACGAGGATCACCATCAAACTCCCTACTACCTTTTCGTTTATACAAGGTTCATCTATCATTTTGATGATGTCAACTTCTTTGAATAACACATCAAAACAGACGTTCCAACTCCGCGATGCCTGCTTCATCACATAAAACATCTTGCACACGTTTCCGCTGCTCCCACTGTCTACGAAGCCCTCTGGCCGTGTACTTATAGACGCTCTCTTCCAAATCATCAATTAGAAAAGCAGTCAAGACACCCAACCACCAGATATCGTAGTCATGGTATGTAGCCGTGGCAAGTAGGATCTGGATGGACTTAAGCATAGGCACTGGAAATGGTTTCATCATTATCCACGCCTGGTTGATGACGAAAACCTTTAACAAGTCTAGCTTTGAAAGTCTCAACCGTTCCATGTACACCAAGTAATCTTCTCAAGATATACTTGCTCCTGATGGGGATTTAACCCTTCAGATAAAGCAACCAAAGTCCATACTTTGTTGGTGTATATGGATTCCATCTCAGATCGCTAAGCATCCAGCCATTCTTACAGAGTCCCACTCTTGATGGCCAGCTCGAAACTAGTTGGGTCATCATCTCATGACGCAATCCTCGCTCCCACTGTCATAGAGAAACCGAAGTATCTCTCTGGTGGGTGAGGAACCCTGCTAGATCAGCGGAGAGGCTGAGGTTCGTTGGTTACTATCGAATCCTTTAGTTCTACCAAATTAGCAGCTGCAGTTTGTATAGCTGGAACCTTTCCAGTTCTACATAACAGACCTTGCCTCGAGCTTGTCTGGATTTTGCTTTTTAGACATAGGCCGGACAACCCCAAATCTTAACTAACTTAAGATATGCGCTCTTCCCTTTCCATATCACATATGAAGCAGTAGGCAACGGATTTGATTCGAACCCTATTCAATAGGTATGCAGCTTCATAAGTGCATAACCCCCAAAAGGAAATAGGTAACTCAGTAATACTCATCATAGAGCACACCATTTCATATAGGGTGTATCTGCTCCGTCCCGATACACCGACGTAGTGTGGTGTATACGGAGGAGTAACAGTGAGAGAGAATCTCATTCTCCTTTAGAATAGTCCATAAATTCCGTGCTCAAGTATTCTCCTCTTTGATCTCATCAAAGGACATAATACTTATACCCGTATTGGTTCTCTACTTCTAGCTTATATTCTGTGAATATCTCAAAAGGTTCGGACTTGTGTTTCAATAGGAACATATGTCTGAATCTTGAGAGATCATCAGAGTAAGAATTCTGAAGATATTGCAATCTTGGACTAAGAATTCTGAAGATATTCTGGAAAGATTATCAGAAAATATATGTACCAGACAACAGGGGACAGCAGACCAGGGACCTACAGAAAAGCCCATGCCCTGAACCCTCTATAGTGCGGCGGATCCGCGGCCAATAGGGGGTATTGGCCGCGGATCCGCGGCCTTACTGACTCCTTGTCGTGTCGTTTTTTGGGGCTAGTTTGGGGATTTCATATTGTGGCAAATTCTTGCCCTAGGTCTTCAACCCTCTGCCTATAAATACTCCAGAATTGAGCTAAGCCAAGGGTCCAATTTTGTGTGCATTCTTTGGTTCCTTTTTGTTAGGATTTAGTTCTTTTTCTTCTTCTTCTTCATTCCTCCTCCATGAAATTGTAGTGAGAGCTTTTTGTGGATGTGAATAAAGATGATGGTTTTTGTATCATTCTTTTGTTTTACCTTCCCCTTGAGATCCTTACTTTCTCTTGATCTTTCAACCTCTTCATTGAGCTTGAAAGGTTAAGGGTTAGTCATTGATCTCAAGGGTTGTATTTTTCTTACGGGATTAGTTCTTCACTTCACATGCATTCTTTACCCTTCTCTTGATCTTGCAACCTCTTGATTGAGCTTGCAAGATTAAGGGTTGGCTATTGATCACATGCTTGTCTTGAGTTCTAGTTTCTTGTTCTTTTTATTGCTTATTTATTACTTGCTTTTTATTAACTTGCTTTACTTTCTTCCAATTTAAATTCATGTACTTACTTTCTTGTAATCTTTTCTTTTCTCTTTCCTCTTTGTTCTTTTCTTTTGTTCATTTTGTGAATGGTTGTAATAATTATCATTGTTAAGAACCAATAGGATATTGTAAGTTAATATTTCCTTACTCATTTCCTTTTCCCGTTATTTTCCATTGAACTCCGTCCAGACCATACGCAAGCGCTCCGTTAGGCACCCTACCCTGACAAGGTAACGGTGATTCCTAACCGCGACCGGTTGCGTTCGGTTTGGCCGGAGGCGAAAGAAAGAGACAAGAATGGAAGGACAAGGGTAAATAAGCCGGATTCCACGAATACCGCGCTTAAATCCCCTAATCCACGTTGTTGCCGATTGCTCTAGCTTCAATCGGTCAAGACTCGGCTCAAAGGTTTTGAGTACGGATTTCCTTAGCTTACAATCTCGTATCTTTTTCTTAACAACTCCATACTTGCAAATAAATACACATAGGATAGTCTTGAACAAACATATACACATTCTTTATTGACTCGTCTAAAACAAGAAAGGTAAAATACCACCATCTCCCTGTGGACCGACCCGTGCTCAACCGGCTAGCTGCATAGCGACACCGTCTTGATTGCTGTTAACTTTAATTCTATCAATCAAATGGCGCCGTTGCCGGGGAGACGGTAGCGTATTTTCTTTCTTGTTATTCGGGTTAATATTCTTTTTGTATAAATTTATAAAAAAAAAAAAATCTTTTTGTTTTTTTTGATCATTTTTGTGGGCAAGTGTGCAGATTTCTGCAGAGTGTTTAGAACCTTGCTTAACGGTATATTGTTTACGGGGTGTCTAGGAAAGTGTTAACGGCGCAACCGCCAAAAGAAAAAAGGGTTATTTAATTAAGGAACTTCGCGAAAGCGTTGGAAAACCTCCCCTTATCTCTGCACTTACCTGGCCTCGTGATCAGTGTATCTTGAGCCCGTTTCTCGACACAGTTTTACTTCGACAATCAAGTTCTGGAGCAGGTCTAGTTGACCTAGGTGAACCCTAGAACGATTAGGTGTGTGGTATTTTTGTGTCGTGATTGTTTTTGTCCATATTCTTTTTTTTTTCTTTTGTTGTGTGTATATTTCATTCTTTTGTTAAATATCTAACTAAAATAAAAAATAAAAAAAATCACATTCTTTTCCCCCTCCTTTTCTCTGCCTTTCTTTCTTTCTCTCTTCATATCATGGGTACCCCACCTCGCAAAACTCTTGCCGAACTTTGGTACCCACAACCAGACATTACTTCTTACGGTTCTTGCTTTGGCCGAACGTCAAACGATCCCTCTATGCCCAAAATCTCTTTGAAAGATCGGATAGACGTGTCTAGGACAAACAATTTGACTCCGCAATCAACTTCGCATCAACCATTTCAAACATTCACCCCTTCTTATGTTGATACCCCTTCTTCGAGTCATGTTGCAACTCCAAGACCTATGTCTATTGCAGAACGTATTGAACAATCTCGTAGCCTATCTTTCACTCCTATCACCACTTCAAATTCTTGGGATCAACAATTTCATTCACCTTCTTATCCAAATGTTGATCCTACCCCTGTCCAGCCATTCAATTCCTACCATTCCTACCCTACTTTTTCACCTTCCCTAGACATTACTTCAGAACCGCCATTTGGGAGTTTTCAGTATCCAAACAACTTTGAATCTTTTACTGAAACCCCTTCCCAACCCATGTCTAGTCTGGAACAGTCTTTAGAAGACTTTAGGGTAGCGTCGTACTAACAGATGATGGATTTGGATGCGTCCATGGCCGCCCTCATACAACCTAGTGACCCGGTAGCTAGTTTTCAACTAGCTCCAAATTTTCCAATGTATGAAGAGGCGGTCGGACAGGCTGTGAATTTGAGTGGAGAGAGTGAGCTATACCCCCTTCCAAATCAAACCTACCCGTTTCAAATTGAATCCCACAACTCCTGTGTTGAAAGTCTATCAAGTGTCCCAACTGCATTATCAATTGAAGATAGAATGTTTAATGAATTGTGCGATTTTGTAGGGTTTGATTTGCCAGATTATGAAGGGACCTTGCCAAGTGAAACCACACCCAATCCTTTTGACCTCTACACCTCCATCTTAGAACCTAAATTGATTGAAATCCATGCTTTTGATGAGGTGTCTGAGAAAATTAACTTTCACTTGATTAAGGATATTGACGCTGAGACTATTTTGGATGATGAACCTGTAGATTTGACTGAGTTTTTCTCTCCAATTCATCATCCCGAGTTATTAAATGTTTTTCCCGAACCCCATATGCGTCTGGACTTTGATGAAACATGGATGAGCTTAACTTTGAGGAGAATTTTGAGGATATTTTTGAGGATGAAACAGTTTTAGATGATGAGTCGGATTTTCCAATTCATTCTGTTCCTTTCACTGACTGTGTACACCCTCCAGAACCCTTAACCGATACCCTTCCTCAACCACTTCCCCCCATCCTTTCCATCGATCCGACCTTGCAAGAACTCGTATCATTTTCACTTCTTGTGTCTGGTTTACCAAGTTCGGCGTACCCATGGTTTCTTACGAATCTTGAGGGATTTGACCAAATCTCTCGCCGGGTTAATAGATTAGCACAATCGCTGTTTACACATCACTCATCACAAATTGTGCTAATCTATTCACTCCATTTGCACCCTCAAGTTCGTATTCCACTTCTTTTTCCCTTCCGCCATTCTTCTTCCTCTCATATACCGAGACCATATCCCGCTTCTCTCCGCATATGGTCTCGCGTATTCTCCATCTCTTTTCTCTACGCCTTCTTCCACCAACCTGTACATTATAGCGATAAAATCTTTGAATGGTTGGTGTTAACTTTTGGCCTGTGTAAGGCCTTGTATAGCTTGATACTGTTCTCTTTCCCCCCTAATCCTGAATTTCAACGCTTAACAGTGGAAACACTGTTTTACTTAAGTTTGGGGGGGACATCTTTTTGTATATATTTTTGTTTTCCTTTTTGTTTTGTATATAATTTGTTTTTAGGAAGCGCCGGAAATTTTAACCCTCTTGGTATAGCCTGACAGTGAGGGCACTGTCAAGTTTAAGTTTGGGGGTGTGCTCGGTAAGCTTTCTTCCTTCGCATTCATTTGTATATTTTGCATTTGCATACCTTATTTAAAAACCCACAAAAATAAAAAAAAATCCAAAAATATAAAAACTTTGTCGTCAAGTTAGCTATTAGGGTAACTTAGATTTTTATTCTGAAAGTTTAGTTGATATATTAGAAATAACTAAATTCTAGACTTAGGAATTGAAAATTCTTAAAATAACCCTCATTCTGTCTAACTTTGGTAAGTATACGTCCTTACAATTTTTGAGTTCAGTTCTTGAGTCAAGTCAAGATGAAGGGAAAGTATTGAAGCTTTACTGGAGGAAAAGTCTGAAAAATAGTTTCATTTCTCGAGTTCAAATTTAGAAAGTATATACCCTACAAACTGCACTTACACGCACCTTGAAACTTGGGATAGTAGAGGATACCTAGAAATACTCTTGCTTGAAAGCCTAGTATGAAAGAAAAAACGGTATTTAAAGCTAAACACCAAAAGAGCACATTGAAAAATATATCCGGTCTTGAAAAAGAAAAAGAAAAAGAAAAAGAAAAAGAAAAAAAAATAGAATAAAGTCAAGACCTGGAAACTGCTATTTACGCTTTAAAGTTCACACATTCAGTAATCGGTCGTTAGTGCCTCAAGAAGCATTAATAGTCGCATGAAAGGTGTGTGAGCAAATCCGTCCATCCTTAATGAAAAGAAGTAGTATTAGGTATTAGGGCAAGGGTATTATAGCTTGAATTGAATTCTTGAGTGTAGGGGTGCAAATATACACACACGTAGGGGTATACAATCGATGTTTGGATAAAAGATAGAAATAAAGAATAAGACTTGTGTTTTCTGTAAAGTTGATAAAAATTCCTGATTTAAGGCCGCACTTTAGAAGGAAAACTCAGGAGAACCAAGGTTAAATAGATAGGAGGTGTGAAAAATAAGGGTTGGATATTTCTAACTTAGGATGATAGAGTTTCTAACATAAAAACTAAACCGTAGGAGTAGAATCAATGTTAACTTATAACACTTGCTTGACAGGATTTTGTGGGTAGTATCCGCTGAAAACCCTCAGGAGACAACACTCCTCCTACTAGGAACATCTAGAGGTTTAATGGCTTGTTGCACGCGCTCAGTGTAATCGCGTTCCCTGCCAAAGTGCCGTTAGGACCTTTTTGTGAATAATTGGTTTTGCTCGGGACGAGCAAAAGTTAAGTTTGGGGGTATTTGTTCATAACAGAATACTGCATTTTATACCGCCCATTCTTATGCTCGTGTGTTTATAGGTAGGTGCTTTTAATCTGTGTTTGTTACATATTTACAGAATACAGGTTTCCGGTACAAATATTGCAAATCAAGACAAAACCTCCACAGTTACGCCAAATACAGAACATCTGTTGACAGCAGATAAAAGCCGGGTTCCAGTCATCCATATCCGTCCTGTGCCGAGTACCAGTTCCTGAGACAAGACATATGACAGTGGTCATTCATGTCTGGGACAAGCACAGAGCACGAGGGAGGCTGCACAAGAATCAATGGGTGCGCGGAGCTCGAGGGAGATAGAAGTCAAAAGTGAAAAAGATATTGCAATCTTGGACTAAGAATTCTGAATATATTCTGGAAAGATTATCAGAAAATATATGTACCAGACAACAGGGGACAGCAGACCAGGGACCTACAGAAAAGCCCATGCCCTGAACCCTCTATAGTGCGACGGATCCGCGGCCAATAGGGGGTATTGGCCGCGGATCCGCGGCCTTACTGACTCCTTGTCGTGTCGTTTTTTGGGGGTAGTTTGGGGATTTCATATTGTGGCAGATTCTTGCCCTGGTCTTCAACCCTCTGCCTATAAATACTCCAGAATTGAGCTAAGCCAAGGGTCCAATTTTGTGTGCATTCTGTTAGTGTTTATGCCCTAGAAGGCCATTACTGTATCATACTAGTTTGTATATTACTTAATGGAAGCTTGGGATATTCACATGTATATAAGAGTCTTGCTAAACATGGTAGTATGCTACTTGGTTTTTCTATCTTAATATGTGAGTGTACGTATTGATAGAGCTCTTAGGATCTTGCTTGTCTACCAACGTTGTGATGGTAGTCACACTAGTGGGGGCTGGGTAGTCTACAAGCACATCCTTATTCAGGTCCCTGGTCGTTGGATTATCGAGACAGAGCATCGATACTCCGGAGTAGACTGGTGTGTACGCTTCTCATCCCAGTTGGGGAGATGGTCTGTCCCACAGCCGTCAGTACGTCGTACTGGAGATAGTATGCAGGTGCTCGTTAGGTTACGGGTATACCGGACAGGACTCACAGGGAACTGTTGGTTGGTTTGATACCAGTCGTCAATGAGCAGTTCCCAGGTGACATGAGTACAGCATAGTCCGCAGACTTGACACTGCTACTTCGCCTCGAGTGTGTCCCACTGTTCTTAGATTGCTACCCTACCACGGCTCAAAGGAGTCGTGCAAACAGGTAGCAGTTGGGTGCAGTCCCGAGCACTTGGAGGCAGTAGCGGTTAGACAGGATTCGTCCCTCCCGGTATTGGGAGTAGATATCGTGCTGTGTCAGAGAGCCATTACGCAAAGTCCCTGGCCAGGGCAAGCGAGATTTGCTGGTAGGTTCCAGTAGTTTCTCACGGTGTAATGGGCTTCCCTCCGACACGACTTATACCGCTATTAGGGGACTGACGCTTGCCGCCCCCCTAGGCCCGATATGCGATAGTCTTGGACGAACGGACCGGACTGTATGGAGATTGTCACATCAGACTCAGTAGGAGTTCGGATGGGTTTCATCATCGGCCTTCTTATCGACAACTACCTGGGGACCGTTACGTACAGCTAGTGCCGCTTGCTGTCTGTAGTTAAACCCACTGCCAGCGTAGTAGTCGAGTCTCTAGAGTCCCACACAGAGAGTTTCCTACTCCAGGCGAAACGATATAGAGGTCGCATGGTTTTGCGACAAAGGGTTCGGACGCATACGTGCGTTTACGCGCGTACGACTTTCGGACAGTTTTTACCAGTCGGCTTTGGTTTAAGCCAGTTACTGGTATCCGGTTATTGGATTTTTACAGTCTAAAGTTTTTCCGTATTTTTACGGATCGGAGGGGCGTTCTCGTAATTGTACGAGAAGCTTCTAGAAGATGGTGACTAAGGAGGGTTATGTGTCATATACATTGAATGAGTTATATGAGTCATGGTGGTGATTCATTCATCTCATTAATGCACATTTATTGCTTAATGACTCATGCTAATGAATCACCACTTGATATTTTATGAAGCATGATTATTCATCACTCTTTATTCTTTTCTTCTTATTAGAAAATGCTTCATATATATTATGATACTCATAACTTTATTCAATAATCATTCTCACATTCTCTCTCCTCAAGCTCTCCCTCTTCAAAAGACTAATCCTCCCCTCTCATGAGTTGAGTACAAGGGTTAGTAAGACTAATTAATCCATAACCATCTCTATATTACACCTAGCTTCTTTGATTAGCAATCCAAGAAGGTTAGTTGCCTCAAGTTTAGAGGTTTAGCTTGGAGTTTTGCTCTCGGGTGGATCGTCTACTACCTAGAGAAGGCCGAGGAGGACAAAGAGATCGTAAAGACGAAGGAGTTGGTTCATTAGGTATAATCCCTAAACACAGTAGTTTAGAAACACTTTGTTTTTGGTTATTTATAGTTTAGCTTCGATTCAATCGGTTAGTCGATGTTCGTTTACTAAACAAGATCGCTTTTGAAAATTCCGCCTCCCCACAAGTTCTGGGGTGTAGTACATCGACTTACAGTGGTATCAGAGCCTCGCTAAACAATAAATAACTTTATTGCAAATTTGTACGAATTTCGAACGGAAAAACGAAGCCGGAAAACCCTAAAAATGTCAAGTTTCTGTCGAAATTTAAATGAAGTCCAAAATTTTTTCAGGTGAGTTCAGAAAGCTTGAAATGAACACAGAAGAACACCCAAGAAATTTGGGTTCCTGATTCGTCTACAGTGCCGCGGAACCGCGGCGGATCCCACCGATCCGCCGCGCTTCCGCCGCCGAGTTGACGAGTCAGGAACTCGTTTTTCTTGTGTGGGTCCCCTGTGGTGTTTGGGGTTTTCTGGAATATTTTAATTTTGCTCATATTTCAGTTTTACAGAGCAGTTTTTGGAGCAATATTAATGTTGTTTAATCGATCGAAATTGTACAGTATTTGCATGTTGGATTATATCTGTGATTGATAAATGTGTTCGTAAACCTCCCCTAACTGCTAGTATGTCGGTTGGCAGGGGGTTGCACATTTCTGTAATGGTTATATCTGTTTGTGCATATGAACTGTATTGGACTGTTGTGGTGTATAGCCGGGGTTTTGCAATGGGTTATTGTTTAATTCATTTGTTGTAAATGTAATTTGTTGTAATATTATTTTTGCGGGGCACATCCAGGTTGCGGTTGTAGCCACCGTTGTATTATTTCATTTTACTGTTTTTGCTCCTAGGACTGACCCAAGGTGGGGTACACAAACTGCCGGGCGGGTAGTTTGCCGTACCCGTAGGGGTCGAGGGTGGGGTAACGGCTATTCATCACAACTGTGTAATCTGTCTTTTCTTGCAGGCTCAAAAGAAATACAGATTGCTTGCAAATCCAATATTGTTTATCTGTGTTCTGGAATGCATATCATTGCGTCAGACGAATGTAAAATATCTATATATATGATAGCTATTTAGACATCACTTATGTTTTACACCCGCGCTAGCCCAGCCCCTGCTCTGTCGTTAGTTAAGTAACCTAACGGGTGATGACGGGACCCCGTGGCGAATGCGGATGGCATAAGAGGACGTTGTATTTTCGTTGTTTTCTGCAATGATAGGTTAATGATGGGACGCATTATATATAATGCAAAGAAAAACAAACCAAAGTTTAAATCGTTGGAACAATTTAAAAGAAACCACTCGGTTAATTTTAAAAACAGGTATTTTTAAATGCGGAGCTTTAACCACTCCTTTTAAAAAGCTATCAGGTTCCTTAGGTTATATCAAGTTCACTACGTTCACGGTTTCGCCAAAACCATTCGTAGCCCTCCGTCATTTCATCTGGGTATTCAGTAGTATTCAAGCTATGTATTTTGACCTAACGCCAAGGCATAGTGTTTGGTAGCTACTGGGTATTCATTTGTTGCATAGGTAGATGAGTTAGTTTGGGACAGTCGTATTATCATTTTGGCCGAACGTCAAGGATATATACGGATGGGTTCAAATTGACAAGATAATGATGGGTAGAACTTGACATGTGACTTATGACATTTTGACCTAACGCCAAGGTCATAAGAGCATGGGGCAGAAATATATATCGGGAATTTCTAAAGAAACTGAAATTTGCAAAGAGATGCATACCATTTGGAGTTTGATGAATGTTGGTAGGATTCCTTCAACATTATCATACGATGATATTTGGATCCCGATCCTACTGTGAGTATATGCTACTTATCAGGATATTCGTCACTTAACGATCAATGCTATAAACCTAGTAGGTGTCCAGAAAGGTGTCAGCGGGGTTACGCCCCCAGAGAAAAGAGGTTATTTAATTAAGGAACTTCGCGAAAGCGTTGGAAAACCTCCCTCGAAGTATCGACACTGGCCTGGCTGAACGATTAAGCAAGTATTGTACGGTGAGAATAGTCCTGGCTAATTCTTCTTTTATGGTTAGAGGAAGGATTCGAGAAACAGTGGGAGCCATCCAGTTTAGATAAACTAAAAACCACTCTAAACTTGCAAGAGCATCATGCTAAAGAGTTTTCTTCTCTCTCTCCTAATTGCAGCGACCCTGAAAATGACTGGACTTAAGTTACTTTTAGAGAAAAATATACTGACAGGGCCAAACTATAAAGATTGGCTGCGGAATGTCAAAATGGCTTTGACCTATGACAAACTGGGGTACGTCCTCACCGCTACGGCACCTGCTATCCCTGGTCCCAAATCCAGCAATGCGGATAAGGAAATCCGCAAAACCTGGGATTTAGATTGCGCGAGAGCCAAGTGCATCGTGCTTGCCTCAATGAACAATGAACATCAGAGGAGGCACGAGGATATGTCCCTAGACGGCATATTTCTCCATACAAAGGAACTTTATGGAGAGCAATCTCGTATAGCAAGATACGAGACCTCTAAGAACTTGTTTCGAGCGAGGTTGGCTGTCGGGTCATCCGTAGGTGAATATGTCCTACAGATGATCGGCTATATTGAAGAGCTCGCAGACCTTGGGACGACTTTGGATAATGAGCTGTATACAGACCTTATTCTCCAGTCCCTTCCTCCCACCTACGCCCAGTTTATCCTCAACTTCAAACTTCAAGGAAAAGAAGTTGAACTTGCGGAACTCCTGAACATGTTAAGGAGTGCAGAGGGCACCTTGCAGAAGGCAAGGGAAACACCCGCTATGTTTGTTGGCGGTGCATCTTCTTCCGGGTCCAAGGCTAGGGCCAAAGGAAGGAAGAAGAAGGCCGCACCCAAACCTAGAGGAGGTGTTAGTAAGGTGGGAAAGAAGGGAAAGAAAAAGCTTGCAGCACCGGTAGTGGGCCAGGATGAATGCTTCCATTGTCACAGGAAAGGGCACTGGAAGAAGGATTGCAAGGCGTGGAACGCCAAGAACCAGGAACCGAAGCAAGCTGTGGCTTCGACTTCAGGTGTGTTTGTAATTGAGAATTGTCTGTCGATCAACTCTACTTCCTGGGTATTGGATACCGGATCAGGATCTCATATTTGCAATTCATTGCAGGCACTGAGAAACCGTAGAGTGCTGAAGGAAGGTGATATGATCCTCAGGGTTGCTAACGGAGCTAGCGTGGGAGCTGCGTCCGTCGGGGATTATCACCTAGGATTGACGAGTGGACATATTTTGGTTTTACATAACTGTTATTTTGTACCAAGCTTAACGTGTAATATCATATCAGTTTTCTTGTTATCAAATAAAGGTTATGATTTCACGTTTGTAAGAGATGTTGTTAACATCCACCTTAATCATGGTTTGATTGGGTCCGGTACTCTAAATAACGGCATATATGTGTTAAACCAACTCCAAATTTTCAATGTCCAGAACACACTAAAAAGAAAGTCTCCAGATTTAAATAAAGCTTTCTTATGGCATTGTAGACTGGGTCACATCAATGAGAGAAGGTTGACTAAGTTGCATAGAGAAGGATATTTGGACTCGTTCGAATATCAAACTTATGACACTTGTCAATCTTGTCTCAAAGGAAAGATGACAAAGACTCCATTTACTGGACAAGGAGTAAGAGCGAGCGAGCTCTTAGGACTCATACACAGCGATGTATGCGGTCCAATGTCTACACATGCGAGAGGTGGTTTTTCCTATTTCATTACTTTCACGGATGATTACTCAAGATACGGATTCATTTATCTGATGAAATATAAATCCGAGGCTTTTGAGAAATTCCAAGAGTATAAGAATGAAGTAGAAAACCAAACCGGCAAAAGTATCAAGACACTTAGATCTGATCGAGGTGGTGAATACTTGAGTGCCGAGTTCCTTGGTTACCTAAAAGAGAAAGGAATTCTCTCTCAGCTTACTCCTCCATACACTCCACAGCACAACGGTGTATCGGAGAGACGGAATCGAACCCTATTGGATATGGTACGATCCATGATGAGTAATGCTGAGTTACCGCGATCTTTCTGGGGTTATGCGCTAGAATCAGCGGCATATCTTTTGAACATGGTTCCTACCAAGACTGTGCCTACCACTCCATATCAGATGTGGAGCGGGAAGAAACCCCATCTACAGTATATAAAGATTTGGGGATGTCCAGCTTTTGTTAAAAAGCTGCATATGGACAAGCTCGAGGCACGATCAGTAAAGTGTAGTTTTGTGGGATATCCAAAGAACTCCAGGGGATATCTATTCTATTACGCAGAGGAACAAAAGGTATTTGTTTCTCGTAATGCCCATTTTCTAGAACATCAGTTTTTAGAAAAGGAATCAAGTGGGAGCGAGATAGAACTGGAAGAAATTCCAGAACCACAAACTAATACTGAAATTTTGGTAGAACCGGTAGTTCAAGAAGAACAGGACATTCCCGCACCCCTCCGCAAGAGTAGTAGGCCGTCTCATCCGCCTGAGAGATACTACGGTTTTCTCATAGACGGGGATAGAGAGGATTGCATCATAGATGATGATGAACCTACTGACTTCCAGCAGGCCATCCAGAGCGGCGACTCGGTACGATGGCTAGATGCAATGCGGACCGAAATGGAGTCCATGTACACCAACAAAGTATGGACTTTGGACTTTGCTCCAGATGGGGTAAAACCCATAGGATGCAAATGGATCTTCAAGAAAAAGATTGGTGTAGATGGACAGGTGGAAACCTATAAGGCTAGACTTGTTGCAAAGGGTTTTCGTCAAAGACCTGGTTTGGACTATGACGAAACTTTTTCTCCAGTGGCTATGCTCAAATCCATTCGGGTCCTTCTTGCTATTGCTGCCTTCCATGATTATGAAATCTGGCAGATGGACGTAAAGACGGCTTTTCTGAATGGAAATCTAGAAGAGTGCGTCTATATGGATCAGCCAGAGGGTTTCAATCAGAGTGGGAGCAGCGGGAAAGTATGCAAGCTGCTTAAGTCCATTTATGGACTAAAGCAGGCATCGCGGAGTTGGAACATCTGTTTTGATGAGACAGTCAAAGAATATGACTTTATCAAAAATCCAGATGAACCGTGCATATATAGTAAAGTTGTGGCCAGAAGTGTCGTATTCCTCGTCTTGTACGTGGATGACATTCTATTGATAGGAAATGACATTCCTATGCTACAATCTGTCAAAGGATTCTTGTCACACAGGTTCTCCATGAAAGACCTGGGTGATGCCTCTTACATTCTGGGGATCCGGATCTATCATGATAGATCCAAGAGGATGTTGGGACTTTCGCAGTCTAGGTATATCGACACTGTACTGAAAAGATTCAGTATGGAAGATTCTAAGCGCGGTAACCTACCGGCTTGTCACGGAATCACCCTCTCCAAAGAGATGTCTCCCAAGACTGATTTGGAAAGGGAACGCATGTCTATTATACCCTACGCTTCTGCGGTAGGCTCTATAATGTATGCGATGTTGTGTACCAGACCAGATGTTGCTTACGCACTGAGCGTGGTAAGCCGGTATCAGTCAGACCCAGGGGAGAAACACTGGATAGCAGTAAAGAACATTCTCAAGTACCTGAGGAGGACTAAGGAGATGTTCTTGGTTTACGGCGGAAAAGACCTCAGGTTGGAGGCCTTTGCTGATTCCGGCTTCCAGAGTGATAAGGACGATTCCAAGTCCATGTCGGGTTATGTCTTTACCCTCAATGGAGGGGCGGTGTGCTGGAAGAGCTCCAAGCAGGACACCGTTGCTGACTCGACGATGGAAGCGGAGTATATAGCTGCTTGCGATGCCGCAAAAGAAGCAGTCTGGATGAAGAAGTTCCTAACAGAACTTCAGGTGGTTCCTACCATAGTTGATCCAATACCTCTGTATTGCGACAACAACGGAGCTATAGCTTTAGCGAAGGAACCAAGGTCCCATCAGAAGTCCAGACACATCTTGAGGCGGTATCACCTGATCAGGGAGATCATTGATCGTCAGGAGATCGAGGTTCGGAGAGTTGCTTCTGAAGAGATCATTGCTGATCCATTCACGAAGGCCCTTCCTCAGATTCAGTTCGAGAGGCTACTCGAGATCATTGGTCTACGATATGCCAGTACATGGCCCTAGTGCAAGTGGGAGATTGTTAGTGTTTATGCCCTAGAAGGCCATTACTGTATCATACTAGTTTGTATATTACTTAATGGAAGCTTGGGATATTCACATGTATATAACAGTCTTGCTAAACATGGTAGTATGCTACTTGGTTTTTCTATCTTAATATGTGAGTGTACGTATTGATAGAGCTCTTAGGATCTTGCTTGTCTACCAGCGTTGTGATGGCAGTCACACTAGTGGGGGCTGGGTAGTCTACAAGCACATCCTTATTCAGGTCCCTGGTCGTTGGATTATCGAGACAGAGCATCGATACTCCGGAGTAGACTGGTGTGTACGCTTCTCATCCCAGTTGGGGAGATGGTCTGTCCCACAGCCGTCAGTACGTCGTACTGGAGATAGTATGCAGGTGCTCGTTAGGTTACGGGTACACCGGACAGGACTCACAGGGAACTGTTGGTTGGTTTGATACCAGTCGTCAGTGAGCAGTTCCCAGGTGACATGAGTACAGCATAGTCCGCAGACTTGACACTGCTACTTC
Organism: Agapanthus africanus; assembly: GCA_030015575.1. NCBI lineage: Eukaryota > Viridiplantae > Streptophyta > Magnoliopsida > Asparagales > Amaryllidaceae > Agapanthus > Agapanthus africanus. Next base: position 307,593,806 of record CM057350.1, read on the forward strand.
GCCTCGAGTGTGTCCCACTGTTCTTAGATTGCTACCCTACCACGGCTCAAAGGAGTCGTGCAAACAGGTAGCAGTTGGGTGCAGTCCCGAGCACTTGGAGGCAGTAGCGGTTAGACAGGATTCGTCCCTCCCGGTATTGGGAGTAGATATCGTGCTGTGTCAGAGAGCCATTACGCAAAGTCCCTGGCCAGGGCAAGCGAGATTTGCTGGTAGGTTCCAGTAGTTTCTCAGGGTGTAATGGGCTTCCCTCCGACACGACTTATACCGCTATTAGGGGACTGACGCTTGCCGCCCTCCTAGGCCCGATATGCGATAGTCTTGGACGAACGGACCGGACTGTATGGAGATTGTCACATCAGACTCAGTAGGAGTTCGGATGGGTTTCCTCATCGGCCTTCTTATCGACAACTAACTGGGGACCGTTACGTACAGGTAGTGCCGCTTGCGGTCTGTGGTTAAACCCACTGCCAGCGTAGTAGTCGAGTCTCTAGAGTCCCACACAGAGAGTTTCCTACTCCAGGCGAAACGATATAGAGGTCGCATGGTTTTGCGACAAAGGGTTCGGACGCATACGTGCGTTTACGCGCGTACGACTTTCGGACAGTTTTTACCAGTCGGCTTTGGTTTAAGCCAGTTACTGGTATCCGGTTATTGGATTTTTACAGTCTAAAGTTTTTCCGTATTTTTACGGATCGGAGGGGCGTTCTCGTAATTGTACGAGAAGCTTCTAGAAGATGGTGACTAAGGAGGGTTATGTGTCATATACATTGAATGAGTTATATGAGTCATGGTGGTGATTCATTCATCTCATTAATGCACATTTATTGCTTAATGACTCATGCTAATGAATCACCACTTGATATTTTATGAAGCATGATTATTCATCACTCTTTATTCTTTTCTTCTTATTAGAAAATGCTTCATATATATTATGATACTCATAACTTTATTCAATAATCATTCTCACATTCTCTCTCCTCAAGCTCTCCCTCTTCAAAAGACTAATCCTCCCCTCTCATGAGTTGAGTACAAGGGTTAGTAAGACTAATTAATCCATAACCATCTCTATATTACACCTAGCTTCTTTGATTAGCAATCCAAGAAGGTTAGTTGCCTCAAGTTTAGAGGTTTAGCTTGGAGTTTTGCTCTCGGGTGGATCGTCTACTACCTAGAGAAGGCCGAGGAGGACAAAGAGATCGTAAAGACGAAGGAGTTGGTTCATTAGGTATAATCCCTAAACACAGTAGTTTAGAAACACTTTGTGTTTGGTTATTTATAGTTTAGCTTCGATTCAAGCGGTTAGTCGATGTTCGTTTACTAAATAAGATCGTTTTTGAAAATTCCGCCTCCCCACAAGTTCTGGGGTGTAGTACATCGACTTACACATTCTTTGGTTCCTTTTTGTTAGGATTTAGTTCTTTTTCTTCTTCTTCTTCATTCCTCCTCCATGAAATTGTAGTGAGAGCTTTTTGTGGATGTGAATAAAGATGAAGGTTTTTGTATCATTCTTTTGTTTTACCTTCCCCTTGAGATCCTTACTTTCTCTTGATCTTTCAACCTCTTCATTGAGCTTGAAAGGTTAAGAGTTAGTCATTGATCTCAAGGGTCGTATTTTTCTTACGGGATTAGTTCTTCACTTCACATGCGTTCTTTACCCTTCTCTTGATCTTGCAACCTCTTGATTGAGCTTGCAAGATTAAGGGTTGGTTATTGATCACATGCTTGTCTTGAGTTCTAGTTTCTTGTTCTTTTTATTGCTTATATATTATTTGCATTTTATTACCTTGCTTTACTTTCTTGCAATTTAAATTCATGTACTTACTTTCTTGTAATCTTTTCTTTTCTCTTTCCTCTTTGTTCTTTTCTTTTGTTCATTTTGTGAATGGTTGTAATAATTATCATTGTTAAGAACCAATAGGATATTGTAAGTTAATATTTCCTTACTCATTTCCTTTTCCCGTTATTTTCCATTGAACTCCGCCCAAACCATACGCAAGCGCTCCGTTAGGCACCCTATCCTGACAAGGTAACGGTGATTCCTAACCGCGACCGGTTGCGTTCGGTTTGGCCGGAGGCGAAAGCAAGAGACAAGAACGGAAGGACAAGGGTAAATAAGCCGGATTCCACGAATACCGCGCTTAAATCGCCTAATCCACGTTGTTGCCGATTGCTCTAGCTTCAATCGGTCAAGACTCGGCTCAAAGGTTTTGAGTACGGATTTCCTTAGCTTAAAATCTCGTATCTTTTTCTTAACAACTCCATACTTGCAAATAAATACACATAGGATAGTCTTGAACAAACATATACACATTCTTTATTGACTCGTCTAAAACAAGAAAGGTAAAATACCACCATCTCCCTGTGGACCGACCCGTGCTCAACCGGCTAGCTGCATAGCGACACCGTCTTGATTGCGGTTAACTTTAATTCTATCAATCAGGTTCCTCATCCGCCTGAGAGATAGTTCGGTTTCTCAATGACAGTGGGAGCAAGGATTGCATCATGAGATGATTACCCAACTAGTTTCGAGTAGGCCATCAAGAGTGGGGACTCCATAAGAATGGCTGGATGCTTAGCGATCTGAGATAGAATCCATGCACACCAACAAAGTATGGACTTTGTATGTTATATCTGAAAGGTTAAATCCCTATCAGGAGCAAGTATATCTTGAGAAGATTACTTGGTGTAGATGGAAAAGTTGAGACTTTCAAAGCTAGATTTGTTGCAAAAGGTTCTCGTCATTAACCAGGCTTAGATTATGATGAAACATTTTCTCCAATAGCTATGCTTAAGTCCGTCCGGATCCTACTTGCCACTGATGCAAACCATGACTACGATATCTGGCGGTTGGGTGTCATGACTATTTTTTCTAAGTATTGATTTAGAAGATAGCGTCTATAAGAACACAGCCAGATGGCTTCGTAGACAGTGGGAGCAACGAAAACGTGTGTAAGTTGCTTTAAAAGTTAATGCAGGCATCACGGAGTTGGAACGTCTGTTTTGATGCGGTAGTCAAAGTGATTGACTTCATTAAAATGGTAGATGAACCTTGTATATACAAAATGGTAGTAGAAAGTAAGGTGTTCATCCTCGTATTGTACGTGGACGATATACTCTTGATAGGAAAGGAATTTCCTATGCTACACTCGGTCAATCTCCTCTTACACAAGGATTCTCCATATAGGATCAAGGTGATATCTCCTAAATCCTCGGTTTTTAGATCTATGAGATAGATCTAAGTGGATGTTAGAATTCTCACTAGGTGTAGTGAGAGGGTGTCAATCGATCCTGGGGAGAATCATTGGATAGATTACAGGGTTGTAAGGATGACTGAATGTCAGTCGCAGGCATTGTCTTTACCCTCAGTGGAGGGGCGGTATGTTGGAAGAGTTCCAAGCTAGAATACCGTGGCATACTAGACGATAAAAGGTTGGATACATCGCTATCAATGATGCTACCAAAGAGAAAGTCTGGGTGTATATTAGTTCATGAGATGAACTAGGTTCCTTCTATTGTGAGACAATGGAGGTGTGGCTTTTAGCCTAGGTACCCCGGTACCATCGGTGACCCAGACATATTCTAAGACAGTATCACCTGATCATGGAGATGGTTGATCTCCAAGAGATCAAGGTTAGGAGAGTAGACTTAGAGGTTAACATGGCGGATCCACTCACTGAGGCCTTTCCTGCGAGAGACTTTTATGGGATGGTTGAGTATGAGATACTACAACCACTGCTATATGATGGTCCTAGTGCAAGTGGGAGATTGTTAGTTGTATGTATGCCGTAGAGGCCATTATTGTACATGAGATGTATATTATAGTGGATGCTGGGACATATATAGGGAGGAATTTCTTGCTCGACATGATAGTACGCTATCTGGTTTCTCTTTATCTTAACATATATACTTACTGTCTCTCTGTTACATGTTGATAAAACCCTTAGGATGTGTACTTGACTTCCAGGATTATGATGCAGATCATACTAGTGGGGCCTGGGTAGTCCATGAGTACATCCTTCAATGTTCCTAGTCGTAGGAATATCGAGACGGGGCATCGATATTCCAAAGTAGACTAGCTTATATCTTCTCGACCTATGTGATGGGCGATGGATGATCCTATATCCATTGGTGTTTGACATCAGAGATGGCATACGGGTGCTCAGTGGAGACTGGGTACACTGAACGGACTTGCCGAGAACTCCCAGATGGTATTATACCTCACGTCAGATGGCAGTTCTCTGGTGACACTAGTATAGGTTAGTCTGTTGACCCGAGATCGTCATAGAGTCTTGTGTGTCTCCCACTTTGTTTTGATTTCCACCCTACCACAGCTCTACTGAGTCATGCGAACAGGTGGTTTTTGGGTACAGTCCCGAGTCACATGGAGGCAATGAGCAATTGGAGGGGATTTGTCTTTCCCGGTATTGGGGGTTAATGTTGCGCTATGCTCGATTGGCCATAACAACAAATCCCAGGCCAGGGTTGATGCGATTTACTGGTAAGAGTTATCAGTAGTTTCACGACCGTTATGGACCTTACATCGGCATGACTTATCAAGCTACTGGGTCTGACGTTTACCACCCCTAGGCGATATATGCGACATATCAGACGAACAGACCGGACTGTGCGGTAAGTATTACTGATTGGATTCGCAGGAGTGTGAGCAGGCTTGCTCGTTGATCTTCTGATCGCTTAATACCCGGGTGGCCGTTACGTTTAGCAGATCGCTTGCAGCTTATGGGTGTTTGATATGATCACCACCTACTGCCGGTGTATTGACGAGTCTTTAGAGTCTTACACAGAGGTTTCCTGGCTCAGGAGAAACGAAATAGGAGCACGTATGTGATATGTGCAGGACCGAGAATAATACGAGTATGTGATACCATATTCCATTCTCGTGATTTTTATCATCGGTCGGTTATATGCGATATAGCCGGGTTATCGAATCAAGTGTTGATTCGATATATTGATACACATGATATTAGTCGGTTATATGTGATATTACCGGATCATTACACTTGATTTAATGATTTAACGTATAACTATATATTTGATATATTACTTTACAATAACTAGTATTAGTTCATTTATGATTATTTTCTCACTTGATGTGCACAAAATGTATATGTGATATATGTTTGTGTACATGATTGTATCATGCTTGATGAAACATGCAAACTTGGGCGTGTGTAAGACTTACACCATGTTTATTTATAATTGTGAGGGTTTTATTTATTTTAAGTATTTCAAAATGGTGGCTTTATTTGTCATGGCTTAAAGTTTTATGAAGGTTCAAGCATCTTTGACAAAGTCCACACATTTTGTTTTACTTAAGATATTTCTAAACCAAACCGTTATATTAAACCATGGTTTAGTCTCTACAATAGTTAGTGGATGATATTAACTCACCCATGGTTGCATAATTATCATTATTCTTTTCTCATTTTTCATTCTTACTTCTTCTTCTTCATCATCCAAAAGGAAAAGCTTTCTAGGTTATTTTTAAGTGGTGAAAACAAGTGAGAAATCAAAATCTAAAGTGAACCCACTTCCTATTTCATCATCCTCTACTACTTGCCATTTAGTTTAGGGTGTTCTCTTCACAAAGTTCTTGACCTAGTGAAGGGTTAGCTTGAGTTTGAGTCACCTCGATGTAGATCATCTTCGCCCTCAAAGTCTACGAGCAAGCTTGTTCATTTCTCCGGGGAAATCCATACTAGAGTTCGGGACTTCGATGATCGCAGTGAAGGGATGTCAACACGGAGCTTTAGAAGTGAAGGACCGGATCTACAAAGGTTGTATTTTTGTTCACTTCTTTTTGTGATGATAAATTACATGTATTGTTACCCTAGTTTTCTAGCATGATTCTTAGTTTGATTGCTTAGCACCCCCTTAATTTTTTGTTGTGGCATGTGTGATGCTTGCAAACCCTAGGCTAGGCGCTAAGGAATCCCAACAGATGATACATTGGACATGGGTGTATGAGACTCATACCTAACTAAAGATAAATTGGGTGATTAATTATTAAGGGATAAAACAAAATTAGGTGGAAAATGCCATGGTTTGTGATATTTGTAGAAGCTTGTGGAAACTTGACTTAGTCCACTAATTTTGTTTTAGTCTGAATATTTATTAACCTAACCATTATCTTTAGTCTTGGTTAAGTCTCTACATGAGTTTATATATGATATTTTCTCACCCATGATTGCAATGGTTCATTCATTCATCTACATTTTTGCTTTCTAGCTTTCTTGTGAGAAGAAAAAGAAAAAGCCAAAGAAGAAAAGATAAATAATTCTAAAGTGAGCAAAATTCCTACTTTACCAATCTATACAAAACTAGCCATTTAGTATAGATTGTTTCTTCATTAGTTCAACATTTAGTGAAGAGGTAGCTTGAGTTAGCGATTCTTCGACGTAGATCATTTTTCGTCTAGTGGAGCCTAAGGAGAGTTCGAGAGACCACTACTTAGAGTAAAGGGACTACTACACGGAGCTTTAGAAGTGAAGGACCGGTCTACAAAGGTTGTATTCCTTATTCACTTAGAGTAAAGTTGTTTACTTGGTTAGTTAAACCCTAATTGTCTATTTAGATCCTTAGTTCGGGCTCGCTCGGCACCCTAAATTTTTAAAATAGCATACTTGATACTTGCCAAAACCGTGTCAGGGTGCTAAGCGAACCCAGCACATGGGGCCGACCCTATGCCAAAAGAATTAGGCAATAAATAAATTTAATGTAATTTTTTGGAAATAAATGTAAATTAAATGGGCAACAAGCCAAACTTTGTAAAGTCTATGGCTTATGTGCAAAATGAAATGAGCACACAAGGTATGGGAAAGCACAAGTGCCATTTTATAAAGCCCAAGGGCCAAAATATAAAGTGTGTAGCCTATAAATAGCAAATATTATGATGAAAATGAGAACAACTTTTATTCCCCTCAATCAACCAAAAGTTCTGAGCCTCCTCTCTCTCCCCTCAAGGTTCTTCCTCTTCTTTATTTTTCAATTAAATCTAGAGGTTAACCTCCTTTTGTCAAAAACTAAATAGATTTTAGACATAAACCCATTGAGAGAAGAGTGAATTCTCCATCACATCCCAAAAGGAGTGATTTTTACATCCCTTCTTCTTTCTCCACAAGTTCCAAAGAAGAAAGAGGAAGAAGAAGGAGAGCCCATTTCCAAAACCCCTATTTTTGAAAAGATCCAGGACTTGAGAAAGGGAAAAATGACCCCCTTTCATCATCCAAGATCTAAGATTCATGTTTGAAGATGCAAGAGAGCCTCTTAAGGCCAAAAGAAAAGGAAAAAAACCTTCTTGAGCTTGAGTTCCTGCTCCAAAACTTGGGAGAAGGCCCCCAAATTCGGGTGTCGACTGATCAGTCGAAAATATTGCATTCTCAACACGTCAATTTCCCTACTCTTATCAATCATCTAAGGGTGTTTATTGTAAATACAACACGGATTATAAATTCATCTGTAAAATACCAAATAACACGTGTTATAGTTTTAATTGACATTCTAAAAGGAAATTGAGTGTTTATTACTACACGCATGATTTTGTATATCTCAACACTGTTTATCAAGATTGTGCGCAGAAAATCTTTCAGGTCAAAGGGCCGGAATCACAAAAGTGCCGATAAAATGCAGCAAGTCAAAGACTTGAGATCTGGCAGCAAACAAGAAAGAATAATGAGATTCCAGACATCAGAAGATTCCCTAAAAGCCAAAACCAAGCAACTTAGAGAAAATGAGCCATCAAGGCCACTAAATGGCCGTGGATCCGCGGCCGAGTTGGGCGATCCGCCGCCGATCCGCGGCCTACTTGACACGTCATCAAATCAGATTGTCGCCAGAAGCATCTCCTCAACGGCCTCGCTTCTTCAGGACGCTTAAATTACCACGTGGTTTCTTCCAGAAAGCTCTACATAACAAACTCACTCTAGAATATTCCTTTTAACAACCTTCCTCTAGAATATTCCCTCTAACAACCTCATTCTAGAAGGCTCTCTCTAACAACCAAGCTTTGGAGGGAAGATTCAATTAGTGGTTATAAAAGGAGATCTAAACCTAGGGTTTGAGGTTGTTGATTAGTTGTTCATTAATTAGGGTTGAACATTTAACCAAATTTGCACAAGTTGAGTGACACAACTTGATCCTAAAACCCTAGCCCAAATCCAAATCCAAAGCAAAATCATGATCATTTTGAGAAGCAAATCAAGCAAGAAACCATCGATCATTATTCACGAAGCCAATCTTCATCAAGAGCGCGAGATCCTCGACGATCCAAGTCTCACGGAGATCGAGCGGAGCGAGCTTCTACGGATCTAGTTACTTCTTCAAAAGGAGCGATCGAGAGCAACATCTTGTAACCTCGAATTGAGGGAATGTGTAATTAGTCGTCGATTTAATAAAGGTGATAATTGTACTTCTTTCTTTCTTTACACTCTTGCGTTATGAAGCTTCTTGATCTTTGATTCATTTATTTTCATGATGCTTGAGTAAATTCTCCGCTTGTGGAGGATTCGAGAGAATTGATAGATCTAATGATGATCAAATCTTAATACTAGTCTTAATTCTTATGAGATTTGTGAACCTTAGCCAAATGAATCGTTGATGACCTAATTTGGAGCGAAATGACTTCTTGATTATTTCAGTGAAAATTAGGGATCGAACGATTGATGATTTTCTTTGCTAGAGGCTAGATCCGAATGATCATGATTGAAAAGACAAGGGATAGTGAAGAAGAAACCCTAGTTTCTCCAATTGATCCCTAATCTTCATCATAATTATCAATCTATCTACAAATTATCAATAGATAAGATTAGGAATTATTAGATTCATTATTAACTATTAACTCAATCGAATCTTACAAGATATTCTTCATTATCTTGATAAATCAAAGTGATTTGGACATTTCTTAATTCTTGATTCTAGATCTATATTCTTTATGTTTTCTTGAAATCAAATCTTTCAAATCTTGAATCAATTTTCTTGCATTTTCTTTTATATTTTCATTTCAATTCATCTAAAACAAAAGCGATGAAAACACACATCTCAGTGGACGATCCGTTCTCATTGACGAAACTATAATAGACACCGTCAATTGATTGCGGTATAAATTTCTTTGGTTGTGATTAAAACATTTCCATACACACGAAGAATGATCAATCAAATGGTGCTGTTGCCGGGGATGTGTGCTATTTTGTTCATTTTTGTTATTTGAGTTGAAAAATTATTATTCCATCAGAATTTTTAGATCAAAATCGCATCAAGCGCTAAACAATTGGTTGTGAATTTTTGCGAGGGAATCTGGCATCACTGTAGAAGGGATCTCAAGATTCAGAGAAGTTTTACAAAGTCCAGAGAAGCATAGAAAGCTGAGGAAAAATTTTCAAACCCTAATCCCTCCCTGAAGCCGCGGCTCCGTGGCCAATGAGGCGTTTTTGCGGTGGAACCGCCGCCGTTTAGGGTTTTCACAGTGTGAAATTTCTCAGGTTTTCTCTCTGTACTCTCCTCTCCTATCTAATCTTATTCAATAACCATTTTCTGCAGGATTCTTTGTAAAATTCACAGCGCCACTAAAAGAAAAATTTGTTGCGTGTTTTAATCTTGGTTGTTTGCATATTTTAATACGGAAATTAAGGGGCAAATGTTAGGGTTCCTAGGCACTCTAGTGAGGTCTCCCAAGCCATCAACCATGGCAATTTCAAAAATTATGGTGCCTACAAACCCTAAACTACGGATCGATAACTAGATGTCTAGGCAAAAAAGAACTAGTTAACACTTAACTATTGGGAATACGGAAATACAACCTTTGTAGATCCGGTCCTCCACCTCCACGGCTCCGCAACGAGGTCGTCTCCGCTGTCCAAATCAAATCCGGGCTCTAGAGTCGGCTTCGTCGGAGAATGGGCAAGCTAGGTCGTCGATGTCCATGCCGAAGATGATCTACGTCGAGGCATCGCTAAATCAAGCTCCGACTTCACCAAGTCAAGAAACTTGTGAAGTAAACACACTCTACTATTTGGCAAGAGGTAGAGGATGAAGAAATAGGAAGTGGGTTAACTTTAGAATTGGATTTCTCACTTGTTTTCATCAATCACCATTGATGAAGAATGGTTTTCTTCAATGAAGAAGATGAAGAAGAAGAAACTAGTATTATGATAAGTTTTTAAAGAATAAGAAAAGAAAATGAATTCATATCATAATTTTAACTAGAGTCAAGTGTAGAGAATGAATCATGGTTAGTGGGAATGGTTAGGGTTAAGGATGAGATAAGAATGGTTGACTTGAACAAAGCTTCATGAAGCTTCAACTAAAGAACAAAATTAGCTACCATTCTTTTCTCTTTTCTTTTATTCATTTATCAAAAATAAAAAGGATAATTAAATAAGATAAATGAATAATAAATAATAAACCCTAACCATTTCATTAACCAAGGTTTAATCTTTACACTTGAACCCTAGCATGACATGTATCATCAAACATGATACAATCAAGTGCACAAAAGTATATCGCATATACAATGCGCCCATCCGAGTGAGAAAATCCATCTTAAGTAAACCGATACTAGTTGATGCAAAGTAATATATCAAATATATAAATATGCATTAAATCATTAAATCAACACTTGATTCAATGATCCGGTTATGTCGCACACAACCGACTAGTATACAATATATCGGCTTATCGAATCAACGCTTGAATCGATAACTAGGTTATATCGCATACAACCTTTCAATACATTTATCGCGAGAATAGAATACGGTATCACATACACGCATTATTCTCGGTCCCGCACATATCTCATATGCGCTCCTATTTCGTTTCGCTTGAGCCAGGAAACCTCTGTGTAGGACTCTAAAGACTCGTCAATACGCCGGTAGCAGATGATGATCATATCAAACACCCACAAGCCGCAAGCGGTCTGCCAAACGTAACGGCCACCCGGGTATTGAGCGATCAGAAGATCGATGAGCAAGCCCGCTCAGACTCCTGCGAATCCAACCAGTAACACTTACCGTACGGTCCGATCTGTTCGTCTGATATGTCGCATATCTCGCCTAGGGGTGGTAAACGTCAGACCCCAGTAGCTCGATAAGTCATGCCGACTTGAGATCCATAACATTCGTGAAACTACTGATAACTCTTACCAGTATATCACTGCAACCCTGGCCAGGGATTTCCTGTTATGACCAGTCGAGCATAGCACAACATCAACCCCCAATACCGGGAGAGACGAATCCCCTCCTATCGCTCATTGCCTCCATGTGAATCGGGACTGTACCCAAAAACCACCTGTTTGCACAACTCAGTAGAGCCGTGGTAGGGTGGAAATCAAAGCACAGTGGGAGACACACAAGACTCTATGACGATCTCGGGTCAACAGACTAAGCTGTACCAGTGTCACCAGAGAACTGCCATCTGACGTGAGGTATAATACCATCTGGGAGTTCTCGGCGAGTCCGTTCAGTGTACCCAGTCTCCACTGAGCACCCGCATACCATCTTCGATGTCAAACACTAATGGATATGGGATCATCCATCGCCCATCTCATGGGTCGAGAAGATATGCGCTAGTCTACTCTGGAATATCGATGCCCCGTCTCGATATTCCCTCGACTAGGAACATTTCAAGGATGCACTCATGGACTACCCAGGCCCCACTAGTATGATCTACATCATAGTCCTGGAAGTCGAGTACATATCCTAAGGGCTTTATCAACATGTAATCAGAGAGACAGAAAGTATACATGTTAAGATAAAGTGCAACCAGATAGCGTACTATCATGTCGAGCAAGAAAGTCCTTCCTATATATGTCCCAGCATCCACTACAATATACATCCAATGTACAGTAATGGCCTCTAGGGCATACATATAACTAACAATCTCCCACTTGCACTTGGGCCATCTGTAGCAGTGGTTGCAGTATCGTATACTCAACCATCCCCTAAAAGTCTCTCTTTGGGAAAAAGGCCTTCGTGAGTGGATCCGCCGTGTTGTCCTCTGAGTCTACTCTCCTAACCTCGATCACCCTGGAGATCAACTATCTCCATGATCAGGTGATGCTGCCTCAGAATTTGTCTGGGTCACTGATGGGACCAGGGTTCCAGGGCCAAAGCCACATTTCCATTGTCATACAATGGCAGGAACCTAGTTCATCTTATGAACCAATATACACCCAAACTCCCTCTTTGGTAGTATCTTCAATAGCGATGTTACCAGCCTTTATCGTCTAGTTTGCCACGGTATGGAGCTTGGAACTCTTCCAACATACCGTCCCTTTACTGAGGGTAAAGACAGTGCCTGTGACTGACATTCAGTCGTCTTTATCACCCTGGAACACTTCCAGTGATTCTCCCCAGGATCGATTGATACCATCTCACTACATCTAGTGAGAATCCTAACATCCAATTACATCTATCTCATAGATGAAAACTCAGGATTTAGGAGGTATCACTTTGATCCTATTTGGAGAATCCTAGTGATAATAGGAGATTGACCGATCGTAGTATAGGAAACTCTTTTCCTATCAAGAGTATGTTGTCTACGTACAATACGAAGATGACCACCTTACTCTCAACTACCGTTTTGTATATACAAGGTTCGTCTACCATTTTGATGAAGTCAAACACTTTGACTATCACATCAAAACAGACGTTCCAACTCCGCGATGCCTGCTTCATTATGTAAAGCAACTTGCACACGTTTCCGCTGCTCCCACTGTTTACGAAGACCTCTGGCTATGTTCTTATAGACGTTCTCTTCTAAATCAGTATTTAGAAAAGCAGTCATGGCACCCAACCGCCAGATATCGTAGTCATGGTATGTAGCCGTGGTAAGTAGGATCTGGATAGACTTAAGCATAGCTACTGGAAAAAAAGTTTCATCATTATCCACGCCTGGTCGATGACGAAAACCTTTAACAAGTCTAGCTTTGAAAGTCTCAACTTTTCCATCTACACCAAGTAATCTTCTCAAGATATACTTGCTCCTGATGGGGATTTAACCCTTCAGATATAGCAACCAAAGTCCATACTTTGTTGGTGTATAAGGATTCCATCTCAGATCACTAAGTATCCAGCCATTCTTACAGAGTCCCTACTCTCGATGGCCTGCTCGAAACTGGTTGGGTCATCATCTCATGATGCAATCCTTGCTCCCACTGTCATCGAGAAACCGAGGTATCTCTCAGGCGGATGAGGAACCTTACCAGATCGGTGGAGAGGCTGAGGTTCGTCGGAAACTATTGAATCCTTTGGTTCTACCAAATCATTAGCAGTTTTGTACAGCTGGAACCTTTCCAGTTCTACAGAACTGATCTTGCCTCGATCTTGTCCGGATTTTGCTTTTGACATAGGCCGGACAATCCCAAATCTTAACTTACTTAAGAGATAGGTTCTTCCCATACCATATCTTATATGGAGTGGTAGGCAGTGATTTGATTCAAACCTAATTCAATAGGTATGCAGCTTCTCAAGTGCATAACTCCCAAAAGGAAAAAGGTAACTCAGTAGTACTCATCATAGAGCACACCATATCATATAGGGTGCGATTGCTACGCCCCGATATACCATTGTGCTGTGGTGTAATCAGAGGAGTAGTACGGAGAGAGAATCTCATTCTCCTTTAGAATGGTCCAGGAATGCCATGCACAAGTATTCTCCTCCCGGATCTCATCATAGGACATAATACTTATACCCGGTTATTGGTTCTCTACTTCTAACTTATATTCTGTGAATACCTCAAAAGGTTCGGACTTATGTTTCAACAGGAACATATGACTGAATCTTGAGAGATTATCAGAGAATATAATGAAGTATAATGAACCAGTCCTGGCATGTGTAGACAGGAGACTTTACATACATCATCATGTATCAGTCCCAAGAGTTTACTAACTCTTTCTCTGTTTCTAGTAAACGGAGCCATGGTCATCTAATCTTTGTGACATGACTGGCAAGTTTCATAAGATGTAAATTCAAACTGATTTAAATATGCATCTAAAATGTAACTTCAGCTAGTCGGGTCATATTGATCTGACCTAGTCTACAATATCTCAAGAAGAATCCGTTCATTTCTGAACTCTTCCTCTTGTGTGTGTTCTGTATACTAAGAACTGTAGTTTGATTTAGAACGTCAATGCTTTTAGATAACGTGCCTGAACCGATCAACTTTTGATATAGGAAATGTTCAAAACATTATCCATCAATACAAAATTATATCCTTTCTTTACTAATAAAGAGACTGATATGATTTTGTATATCAGGTTCGGTATCTAATAGCATTTGTTCAGAATTAATGTATTCGTAATACTGGGTGAGAGTGACCAACAGACTTGGCTGCAACACTTGCCCCGGTTTCTGTCTCATGAAACTTATCACCCGTTCTCAGTTTTTCTACCCTTTTGTAGCCCTATGTAACAGATTACATATCTGGGATCTTGATCTGGTATCATATACCCAGGATGCAGAGGATACTGAGAAACAGTTCTTTGTAATGAACACACCCGAAGAAGATGCATCATATGCACTGTCTTCGTTTGGGCGGCATAGGAATTCTGGTATTCCCTTATTTCCTGCTCTGTCTTATAACAATTATAAGTTGGAGCGGGACCAATGTTCCCCAGCTCAGTATAACAAGCGGGTTCGGTCAATACATCCATTTTATTATCTTGATTAAGGCGTGAAAAGGTCGCTACCAGGAGAGAGAGAGAAGAAAACACTCTGCGTGCGCTCTTGCAAGATCAGATTGGTTATATATTTTATCTAATCAGGATGGCTCCCACTGTTTTTATCAAATCTTCCTTCAAACCCTAAAAGGAAAGACTAGCCGGGATTAATTACACACTACAAGTTCGCCAATCTTTCAGCCAGGCCAGTGTCGGTACTTTGAGGGAGGTCCTCCGTGCTTTCGCACGAACCTAATTAATGTAAACCTCGTTTTCCCAGAGGCGTAACCCCGTTGACACCTTTCTAGACACCTACTTGATCGGCTAATTGCAAAGTGCAAAACTCTCCCAGGAGTAACAATTACTCGCAGTGGGTATCGGGATCCAACTATCACATAGAAGGTATGCAATCTCATTGCAAATTTCAACACTTGAAACTCCCGATAAAGGTTTTTACCCCTAGCACCTATGACCTTAACTATGGTCAACAAATCATAAGTACTAGTCAAGTTCTACCCGTCATTTCGTGATTAATTAGACCCACCCACATGACCCTTAACTAAGGTCAACAAAGTCACGCGACTGTCCTAACTAATCGCATCATATGCGGTGTAGGAAGACATCACTTAGCTACCGTACACTGTGCCTTGACTATGGTCAACAAACACAGCACGAATACTAAGTACTCTACTTCCTAAAATGACGGAGGGTTGCGGCTGGTTTTTGTGAAAACCTTTAACGCTTTGAACTTGATCTCGTTGCGGAATCAAATGGTTTTTAAATGGAATGTTTTCGAGGCTTTTCTAGTTTTGCTAAAGGGGTCACTCCCGGTGAAGGGATCGTCGGCCTTTTCCTCGTCGAATGAGGTGCGGGATATATCATATATATCACTGTGCAAAGCGAAAACTATAGAAGCGATCAAAGACAAACCGAGGGTTGTAGCATCTGCCAGTTATTGCTAAAGGAGTCACTCCCGGTGAAGGGATCTCGGTCCTTTCCTCATCGAATAAGGTGCTGGATGTTCTATAATGAACACCGCAATGCAAAGCAAGAACTGTAGCTACCTGTTTTTATTTTGAAATTCGATTCCACAACATCAATTAGGTTTATTTTTCTTTCATTAATCTCATTAATGAATATCCCATCTTTTTAAGTTACCTAAACATCACAGATAGATATGACGTACACTTATGCCATCCGCATTCGCCTCGATGTCCCCTCGTGCACCGTTAGGTTAGGTAACTAACGGCAGAGCGGGGCAGGGCTAGCGCGGGTGTAAAACATAAGCAACGTCTATATAATATATCATATATACTATATATAATACCTGTCACAGAACATCGCATGATCACAGATAAAACACAGCAGAAGAAACATATGAAATATTGGATATACTAGGACGTCCGTGTTTTCAAAACGAGCCAGTATAAAACACGGATTCCACGGTCGTGATGAATAGCCAATCCCACACCCCTAGACCCCTACGAGAGCGGCAAGCAACCCTACCAATTCTAGGGTTAGGAGACCCGGACTCGACTCCTCGAGTTGGTCTCCCACTGGACCCCAGAACCCGGTTACTTGTGCTCCCCTCCTTGGGTCTATCCTAGTGCAGAAAAGTAAATAATATACAAACGGTGACTACTTCCGCAACCTGGAAGTGCCCCAATAAAAGAATATTACATACAAGTTTTTACATGAATGAAAATGAAAAACACTCATCTCACATAAAAAAAACCCCGGCTATTCAAACACGACGATCCAATATAACATATCCAGCAACACATAACATCACATGTCATCAACGTAAGTAAACATGCGCATCCCAATTGTCGTTGACATATAGCAACGAAACCGGCGATATCACATATTACACTTACGGTCACAGAAAAGAAAGTGTAAAACTACAACAGTTGGAATCCGCAACCACCTCAGACATCGCATGCCTGACCAAATGAATACCTTAGACATCGCATGCCTAACAATTATAAACCCCGCATTTTAGTCTCATTATCGAAAACTCTTTTCAATATCAAGTCGGGCAATTCAACAAGATTCCCGACATCCTGATCGAATGCTCGTCGCAAACTTCAGTAGACGGCCGCACCCCCGTTACCGTCGACGAAGTGCACCAAGGCGGAACACCGCTACCGCGAGCACCCGGACGGATGCTTTCGGCGACGGGGTTCTTCTACAGTCACTTGGTCGGGGCTATGGAGTGAGGCTGTCTATTAAGTTTACCCGGCGAGTATCCGCGTACGCTACGTGATTGCGACGGACTTTTGATCACGTCAAAATTCCGTGGCAACCGATCAAGTGAGACTAAAGTGCTATGTTTATAACATTCATTTAGTTATCTCATAACTATTGTGAATTCCAATTATTGTATCCCATTCCAGATAAACAGAAAATGTCAAACTTTTCGATCGAACAATCGAACACCCAAGTTTTCCCGAAACTGATCAACACATGAAACAAGTATAACAACATTCCGTTCGTGCCTCAGTACCAACGGTCCAGCCGTAGAAGGGTCAAGCCAACGCCTCACATGTGGCACGCCGTACTGCCCCAAACCCGAAGGTTCAAAGGGCAGTTCAAGACGGTCACATAATCGAGTTAAGGTTTGTGTCTTCTAGAGGGACCATCGCGTTACTTGCACTACTTAGAACGTCGTTAAACTACGGAAAAATCCAACACTTGGAAATTTCCCGACAGGGGAAAAATTGGGTATTTATATCCGGTCGAACTTTTTAACATATTCAAAAAATTATCCGGAACGACACATAGACAAAGTTTGACAATCCGATCGAATATATGAACTCCCAATACAACCCAAAATACTCAACTCTTGATTTCAGATTAAAAATTCCCAGGAAAACCAGCACTGAAAAATAGGAGTTACTGTGCAAAATTCAATGGCAGATAAGACAAAAGTGCGGCGGAAGGGCCGCATTAGCACGCTAATGCCGCGGTTCCGCCGCACTTTAGAAAGATCATTAGGTAATTTTTGCATCGTAATTCTTAGATTTACCTGCTTGTTTTTCTGCATATTTTTAATTTGCAAAAATCCACATTTTACAAAAAAGTACAGAGAGCAATTTGGAAATCGGATTTCGGTTCGATCGGACTTCAAACTCCGTCTACGCTTCGCCTAAGGCTCTAGCTAGGCTCTGATACCACTGTTAGGGTTCCTAGGCACTCTAGTGAGGTCTCCCAAGCCATCAACCATGGCAATTTCAAAAATTATGGTGCCTACAAACCCTAAACTACGGATCGATAACTAGATGTCTAGGCGAAAAAGAACTAGTTAACACTTAACTATTGGGAATACGGAAATACAACCTTTGTAGATCCGGTCCTCCACCTCCACGGCTCCGCAACGAGGTCGTCACCGCTGTCCAAATCAAATCCGGGCTCTAGAGTCGGCTTCGTCGGAGAATGGGCAAGCTAGGTCGTCGATGTCCATGCCGAAAATGATCTACGTCGAGGCATCGCTAAATCAAGCTCCGACTTCACCAAGTCAAGAAACTTGTGAAGTAAATACACTCTACTATTTGGCAAGAGGTAGAGGATGAAGAAATAGGAAGTGGGTTAACTTTAGAATTGGATTTCTCACTTGTTTTCATCAATCACCATTGATGAAGAATGGTTTTCTTCAATGAAGAAGATGAAGAAGAAGAAACTAGTATTATGATAAGTTTTTAAAGAATAAGAAAAGAAAATGAATTCATATCATAATTTTAACTAGAGTCAAGTGTAGAGAATGAATCATGGTTAGTGGGAATGGTTAGGGTTAAGGATGAGATAAGAATGGTTGACTTGAACAAAGCTTCATGAAGCTTCAACTAAAGAACAAAATTAGCCACCATTCTTTTCTCTTTTCTTTTATTCATTTATCAAAAATAAAAAGGATAATTAAATAAGATAAATGAATAATAAATAATAAACCCTAACCATTTCATTAACCAAGGTTTAATCTTTACACTTGAACCCTAGCATGACATGTATCATCAAACATGATACAATCAAGTGCACAAAAGTATATCGCATATACAATGCGCCCATCCGAGTGAGAAAATCCATCTTAAGTAAACCGATACTAGTTGATGCAAAGTAATATATCAAATATATAAATATGCATTAAATCATTAAATCAACACTTGATTCAATGATCCGGTTATGTCGCACACAACCGACTAGTATACAATATATCGGCTTATCGAATCAACGCTTGAATCGATAACTAGGTTATATCGCATACAACCTTTCGATACATTTATCGCGAGAATAGAATACGGTATCACATACATGCATTATTCTCGGTCCCGCACATATCTCATATGCGCTCCTATTTCGTTTCGCTTGAGCCAGGAAACCTCTGTGTAGGACTCTAAAGACTCGTCAATACGCCGGCAGCAGATGATGATCATATCAAACATCCACAAGCCGCAAGCGGTCTGCCAAACGTAACGGCCACCCGGGTATTGAGCGATCAGAAGATCGATGAGCAAGCCCGCTCAGACTCCTGCGAATCCAACCAGTAACACTTACCGTACGGTCCGATCTGTTCGTCTGATATGTCGCATATCTCGCCTAGGGGTGGTAAACGTCAGACCCCAGTAGCTCGATAAGTCATGCCGACTTGAGATCCATAACATTCGTGAAACTACTGATAACTCTTACCAGTATATTACTGCGACCCTGGCCAGGGATTTCCTGTTATGACCAGTCGAGCATAGCACAACATCAACCCCCAATACCGGGAGAGACGAATCCCCTCCTATCGCTCATTGCCTCCATGTGAAT
This sequence comes from Agapanthus africanus, assembly GCA_030015575.1. Taxonomy (NCBI): domain Eukaryota; kingdom Viridiplantae; phylum Streptophyta; class Magnoliopsida; order Asparagales; family Amaryllidaceae; genus Agapanthus; species Agapanthus africanus. The sequence goes on from CM057350.1 coordinate 307,613,277, forward strand.
CGGGACTGTACCCAAAAACCACCTGTTTGCACAACTCAGTAGAGCCGTGGTAGGGTGGAAATCAAAGCACAGTGGGAGACACACAAGACTCTATGACGATCTCGGGTCAACAGACTAAGCTGTACCAGTGTCACCAGAGAACTGCCATCTGACGTGAGGTATAATACCATCTGGGAGTTCTCGGCGAGTCCGTTCAGTGTACCCAGTCTCCACTGAGCACCCGCATACCATCTTCGATGTCAAACACCAATGGATATGGGATCATCCATCGCCCATCTCATGGGTCGAGAAGATATGCGCTAGTCTACTCTGGAATATCGATGCCCCGTCTCGATATTCCCTCGACTAGGAACATTTCAAGGATGCACTCATGGACTACCCAGGCCCCACTAGTATGATCTACATCATAGTCCTGGAAGTCGAGTACATATCCTAAGGGCTTTATCAACATGTAATCAGAGAGACAGAAAGTATACATGTTAAGATAAAGTGCAACCAGATAGCGTACTATCATGTCAAGCAAGAAAGTCCTTCCTATATATGTCCCAGCATCCACTACAATATACATCCAATGTACAGTAATGGCCTCTAGGGCATACATATAACTAACAGCAAAGACCAAATTCAGATTAGGTGGGGATTTCATTACCCTTCCTAAGCCCCAAAAATCACAAACTTACATCCGCATCACCCTCGTTAATTAAAAAATATCTAGACAAGACTCTAAGAACCGTCGCGCTCATTTAGGACAGAAGGAGGTCGTGGGTAATTTATTTCTTATCCACGTTTCTTTTTTGGTGTCTAAGGCAAGTGTGTCTAAGGCAAGTGGTTACATAATTAGGCCCACTACTTACGTAGTGGAGAACCTCCCACTTACCTGGCACTTACCTGGCCATAGAAGTGGTAAAGAGACGGTAGAGGATTTATCCTGAATTTTTCCTCTGGAAGTCTAGGAGCGTTCTAGAGACTTGACCTTGGTGACCATTAGATCTAGGGTTGCTTGTGCATTTTTTGTGATTTGATTTTTCAAAATCCGTATTTTTCAAAACAAACACCAACCAACTTTTCCTCTAATTTTCACCGACGTTGCCACTTGTGCTACAACCGTTTAGCACATGTTAGGCTGGACACGGGATTCTATTTCCCATCTTGTCCGCGTTTCTTTTATCGACCCCAGAGTCGGTAATTCTTCGTCTTCTTTCCCACCACCCACCACGACCGTGATGGACGGATTTCCATCAAACTTTAACACTACTTTGCCACCGCCCGCAGGTGCGCAGAATCCTCCACGCATTTCTCTCCAAGAGAGATGCTATCCTACATGTGTTCGCCTTCCCACCTGTCTTTCTATACCATCTGCCAACGGGGAAAATTTTGAAATCAACCCTCAATTTATCAAACTGTTACCCAAATTTCACGGTCTTGAGTCTGAAGACGCATAGGTTTTATCTCCAAATTTGAAAACGTATGCGCAATGATTGGAACGTCACAACTGTCTTTGGATACTCTGCGTTTACGTCTTCTCCCATTCACTTTGTGCGATTTAGCCGAGAAGTGGATTTAAAACACAACCGCACATTCTATTTCAACATGGGACGAGTTTTTTGCAGCATTCCTGAAGAAATTTTATCCCAATCATAAGACCGCCCGTGTTCGGAGAGAAATTTTCAAATTTACCCAACTTCCCAATGAACCATTTTGGAAATGCTTTGAACGGTTCAAGAATCGTCTTTTACAATGCCCTCATCACGGAATCACTAGATGGAATCTGTGTCGAATTATCTATGAGGGTATTGATTTCACGACAAAACAGATAATTGAAACCATGTGTCATTGTCAATTCCTATCTAAAGATGATGGTGAAGCTTAGAAATACCTAGAAGATCTTACTCAAAACACTTTATAATGGGAAAGTGTTAGTCAACCACTGTCTGGGGAAGGTATCAATAAGCTCGATGTTTCCGTCACAATGAGAGCCGAAATGGCCGCAATACAAAGGAAGCTCGACGCTGCAGAAAGAAAAATCTCTTCAGCCTCCCTAAACCAATACACACTTCTTAAAACCGTGTGTGGTTGCTGTTCAAATCCATTACATTAGACGGAAGAATGTCCTTTGAATGTACCATTTCAAGGTCACACTAATGCTGCGTTTCAGCAACAATCTGGAAACAATCTTTCTTCTTCCACTTATAATCAAGGTTGGAGGAATCACCCTGATTTTGCTTGGAACTAACACCAAACTCAAAATATGGTTTCAAACCAGAATAACTGTCAAAGGGTCCCTCCACAACAGCAACCACCACAAACGAGTCAGCACCCCTTTCAACCACAAATTTTCAATACCTGGCCAACAACTTTAATCCATCTTCTGCCGGTACCGATACACCCTCTGCACTCGACATGTTCATTACACAGTCCATGCAAACGAATGGCATTTTAAAATCTTCAATCCAGACGTTAGTGCAAAACACCGTCTCCTACGGTGAGAGTATCAAATTGATAGAAGCATAAATTGCACAATTGACTGCAGCAATGAGTGCTAGAGAGAAAGCGAATCTTCCAGCTCAACCCCTACCAGATCCTGGACCCTCGCATTATAATGATGTGAGTGTTATTAGCACGTTGAGATCTAGAAGAGTGCTAGACAATCATATGGGTGAACAGATTGATGTTGATGAATCAATTGAACCCCAGGCTTCCACTTCCACTTCCATTCCCACTTCTACTCCTTGTCCTATTTCGTCTAGTTTACCGTCTTCTTCCGAGCCTATTCTCCATTTTCCTAAAGGCTCGAACCCTCCACCCACCTTATCCTTTCCACCACTACAAACTTCTCCACAAACGTTGGACCCAACACTTATTGATAAAGCTCCATTTCCAGAAAGGTTAAGGCCTAACAAACCCAATGCACAAATGGAGAAGCTTGTGGAAATGTTTAAGCAAGTTAACATCAATATCCCTCTCCTACATTCTATACAACAAGTTCCTTCTTATGTGAAAATTCTTAAGAACTTGTGCACTAGGAAGAGGAAGACTCAAGTGCCGAAAAAGTGTTCATGTCGAGTACTGTAGACACAGCTTTTCCCTAACAATTACCAAGGAAACGTAAGGACCCTGGCTGTCTTATTATTTCTATTTCTATTGGGGATAAACACGTTAACCGTGATTTACTTGACCTTGGCGCTAGTGTTAATTTGCTTCCATATTCAGTCTATGAGCAACTAGGTATCGGAGTGTTAAAGCCCTCGAACATAACTCTCCAGATGGCCGACCGATCAATCACCAAACCTAGAGGTGAACTTGAGGATGTGTTGATAAAAATAGGGGAATTTGTATTCCCTGTGGACTTTATTGTTTTGGATACACAGGCTGTAGTTAACCCATGGAACAAAATTCCAGTGATTCTAGGTCGACCCTTTTTGGCTACTTCTAATGCTGTAATAAATTGTCAAAACGGCTCTATGAACCTATCTTTCGGGAATAGGTCAATTGAGCTTAACATTTACAAGTTGGGAAGTCAACCCTCCGAACCTCATGCTCGAGTATGTTCTGTCGAATTAATGGATGTCGACAGCAGCGAATTTGATCTGCTTCACGATATTGATCTAACTCTTTTCATACGTTGTTGTTTCACCCAGATATGTATCATATACATACAGACCCTTCTTTTGAGTTGTCCGGGTCAACATCTAATGCTTATTCTAAATTTTTCATGGAGTCTGAGTATCATCCCGTTCTTTCCAATGACATTATTCTTCGGGATATCAATGAAAGCTTCGCTGATGAACTCGCATTTTTAGCAAACACGGGTGTTGAGATGAATCATCTCCAAAACAAAGAAATTGAATCACCACCCATTTTCTTGACAATCATGAGAATGCGAGTAATCCATCACAATCATTAAGTCGTCTCTCTAAAACGAGACGCAAACACATTCTATTACACCACTTATCTTTTTCCACTTCTTTCTGGCTCTATACATCATGTTCTTCCACCAACCAGTGCACTACACTGATAAAATCTTCGAATGGTTGGTGTTGGCTTTTCGGTCTTTGCAAAGCTTGGCATTGACCAATAACTTTGACCCCCTCTTATGATTTTAAAAAAATATTAACATTGTTTAACTCAAGTTTGGGGGGACTAAACCTGATTTTGCCTAAATTAACTTATCAAACTATAATTTACGATGATAGTAATATAATGAAATCATAAATTAGATTTTAAATCTCATTTATTTAAGAATTTCCAAATTCTAGTTAGCAAAAATAGCATTTTTATTACTATTTTTTCAATTATCAATAGAAACTAGTAACCAATTTAAGTTTTTCATTCCTCCAACAAATTAATACCCTCATTAAAACCACACTCTAGTGTTACAAATATAAGTTGGAATTTTATTTCACTAATATATACAATATATAGAAATCTAGTTTACAAAATTGTTTAATTTAAACAATTTTGGATAAACAATTTACAACATACCATCCGTACAAGATTTTCCCATTCTAAAAATGTTAAACTAGTTATAATAACCCCACTTAATTAGTAAAAACCCTAAGTTTATTTTACAAACCCTAACTTTATTTTTAATCCCACATTTTAAATGAATTTTCAAAACCTAGTTTAATAACATAGCAATATTGTGAAAATTTTCAAGTGAAAGCTAGAAATTGGCAACTAGTTTATGTTTAACCCTCACTTAACAAGTTAATCTACACACTAATACTACAATCTAATAATAAAACCCTAATTTTAATTTTATCTAACTTATTTACTTGTTTTGCAAAAATCTAGTTTACAAAAATAACCTAATTAAACAATTTTAAAGTAACATTTTACAATTTAACAATTCAACTAGAATTTACATGACTTAAGTTATTAAACTACACATTACAACCATGAGCAAGTTATAAAAACCCTAATCTTAGTTTAAACCCTTTCTTGAAATTTCATTTTAGCAATTAGAATTATAATTAAATGTCATAATTAACTAAGTTGAAGTAATTTAATATCAAGTAACTATGGGTTAAATATTTTACCTCAAAATCATGAGCCAAACATGCAACTTGATCTTCAAAATCAATCTCTTGCTCCTAATCTTCAAGCTAATTGAAGTCAAGAACAAAGGGTAAAGGTTTATTTAGGAATTTTGTGAGGTTTGTATTGATTTTTCATGGATTTTGATGAAAATTTGAAGTGGAAAGAAGGTAGAGAAATGGGAGGGGCAGCCAAGGTGAGGGCCGACCACACTTGAGGAGAGGGAGTGAAAGAAATTGTGTAGCCAAGTGTAGAAACTTCCTTCATCATTTTCTCTCTTTATGTCTTTTCAACTTTTTATTCATTTTCTTTAATTTATTTTCCAAATCTAATTTCTAGAAACCACTTGAAGAATTTAAGAGAGAGGGGGGCTGCCAAGGTGAGCCAAGATGTTGTAAGAATGTAAAAGAGAGTGTGGGTTTTGTTTGGGAAAAGATAAAAGTTGTACCGCACTCCATTGCGCTAATTTCACCGAAAAAAAGCCTTTTACCTCGATATTTTCTAACAATGGATAACAACCCTATTTCAATTCAAAAACTACATGATAAAATTTTGTTTAATATATTATGATGCACAAAATTTGTTTCAACTCATTCCAGTTAAAAATTTCACCTAATTAAATGTATTAGTGACGGCTTAAAATAATATTAAAATAATTAATTTCGGAAAAAAATTTCAGAAATTTTGAAATATCACCAGTGAATCAATAAACACCAAATACTAGCAATTACATTGCTAGAATATTTATATTTAATTTTAAAGTACATATATTTGTATTTTGAATTTTTGCAGAAAACCCCTTATTTTGCCGATTTTTCCGAAATTGCACCGAAACGATTTTCAAAACGTTACAATTTTCCCCCCTTAAAGAAATTCGGTCCCCGAATTTAAATTAAAACTCCCCCCCATAATTTCTAAAACATTCAGTCAAAACACTCAAATCGTCGGGGCTCCGAAATCATCAATACATAACTAAAATCAACTCCGTCAAGCATAACACAATCATCGGAGTTATGGTGAAAATAAAATATCAAAACCCAATATGAAAAACCAACATATTATGCATCAATCTATAACTTATATATAGTGCGCATCATAGTAAAACCGTCCAAATATCTAGATAAAGAAGCATGCAAGAACCCCTTTTGAAAATCGCCGCGCGATGCACGTATCACGGCATAAGTAGCGGACGTTTATTTAAAAAAATAGCTCTCTCTCTCTCTTTCTATATATATATATATATATCTTTTATTTAACATACACGTCCCTCCTGGTTACTAAATCAAATAATAATGATTATAAAAACATACTGCTCAAACTGAAATCAATCCCAATCACATCAATAAAATATCATGTGCGTCCGGTGCGCACTGAAATCGAAACCAATTACAGATGCCACGAATACATACAAAAACAAATCTGAGTGCAACAGGTGTGCACCAAAAATATCTGTCAAGTGCAACAGGCGTGCACGACTCAATATCAGGTGCATCTAATCTGCACAAAACCCCGATTTAGTGCATCTGGTGTGCACAAAATCGCATCAAGTGCGCCAAGTTTGCGCAAGAATCTCAATCAAGTGCACATGGCGTATGAAAAATATACACCGAATATAAAAATCGAAATCACAGTACGAAATGCATGCAAACTGGATCGAAGCATATGTCAATATCATGTGTAACCATATGCACGAAATCAAATCAAAATCTCAAAATGTATAAAAAAACAAATCAAGTGCACTGGGGATGTACTAAACAACATCAATACAACTGATATATGAACACAAATAGAATGTAATGAAGTTACACATAAGAAATACCACAAAATACCAAAATCCAATCAACGGAAAATATAAAATTCAAATCACCAAATCACAATCGTAAACACTATCGTCAAGGTACGCCTCTTTCCTCTGATGTCGACTGCTTCAAACTCGACTCTTCGTAGCTGTGCTAACTGCGCTACCAACGGCAATACTCGTATCTAGAGTCTCCCATGTAGTCTATCCCTTCACCTGATATCCGGACTACATTAAACTTTTCGATCGATTCATCAAAATCCCATAATTCCCCGAGAGCTCAACGCTCAAGTACAGTTTAAAAGTATCCGGTACATACCCCAGCATCGATGGTCCAGTCGTAGAAGGGCAAACCCAAGCTTCACAAATGGCACCGCGGAACTGCCGTAAACCCTAAGGTTCAAGGGCGTTCTCGTGGTCATTATGTCGAGTTAGGGTTTCATTCTTCTAGAGGGTCCATAGAAATACATGCATGTTCTTCCGAATACCTTAAACTTGGGAAAATGGTTTTCTGACAATCGTTCGAATCCTTTAACTTCGCCTGGACAGCATGTGAATACCCTTCGTCCGCATGCTAAACAATACTTCAATCCTCAAGAATAACCGCTACCCTAATGGTCACAGCATTCGAGCTGTAGCACCCTCTGCTAGTGCGCCCGTTGTAACAGAAACCACCATCCGATATCGACGGAGATAGATCAAAGGAACGAATGAAATACGGTGCAAAGAAATGTACATCCTAAGGCTCCTTACGAAGAGTAGCGTATCGTAAGTATGCCGCGGACCATACCCACGGTACGTTACTCTACCTAAGTCGCCTACTCCATCAAACAAGGGCCACCTAGACTTATACAAGGTTAAACCTAGCGCTCTGACACCAACTTTGTCATGACCCGAAAGTACGGAACGTGACCGGCACTTAGATTACGAAGCGTCTAGAGGCGCAACGTAACCTGAGTAAGCCGAAGCCCAGAAATCTAAACCATAAAAAGAAGAAGAAGTAAAGGAAAACATGTAGAAAACAAGTTTAAAAGCAACATCCAATTTTCTTAAAAATTTCGGCAGAGTCTCCTTTGTAAAAACTGGCCCCAAACGGATACAAACAAGTATAAATACAGATAACAATAAAAAGCATCCCCAAACGGGAGATAGCTCTACGCCAAAAGGCGGAAACAACCACACCAAGCACAAAATATACAACGCCAAAGGTCGAGGCTCAAAACTCAAAAGAAAACAAAACCACCAGATATCATATTAATACAAGCGCGACTCTAAGGTCGAAATAAATAGCTGGTCCAGTAAACTTATCAAGTAATACAAGTTTGGTTGATGGAGCTTACTAGATACAAATGAAATAATAATAAAAAAATACAACGGCGGTCCAGGTACAAATGAACCAACCTACCGTGCAAATCACCCGGAATGAAATGATGTGCCAACAAACTGCCAAGGAACCCTGTACATCAAACCTGTAATAAAATTTGGCACAACGGAGGTGAGTTGCCAAATCGTGATTAGAAGATATCTGCGAAAAGAAATCGAATGCACGACGCTATCCTAGGTCATAATAATACAGTACTATATCCCAGTCATTTAGTAATAGCAAGGTAATATTACGTGTAAATGCAAATACTCCGTGCTCGTGTCAGTGCCTCAAGTAATAATATGTCATGTGAATGAATATGCATGTACTATGAATGTAAAACAATCAATCCTGAAATCAAGATATATCTGTATAAAGGAAATCTTTAACTTTTATCATGGTAAATTTGTATATAAATCTGAAATATCATCGATGAAATCCATGGAAATCCGTGTCAAGCATCGACACAAAACATGTAAATCTCAAGTCTCAATACCTCATAGTCTCAATATCTCGGGCTCCGTCAGTCCGGATCGGCCCATATCATCAAATCTCACGACAACGATCGGTATCCTCCGGATATCCGCCGCGCCAGATATCACCGGTAGGTAGCCTTCCCCTGCCAGGCTCATCGTCTACAACTCGATCTTCTTGCCCCGGGGTACCATACCGGGCCCACCATGTACCCGAGACTGTTCATCCACTCCTCGAATCGGGTCTCGAAATCCAACAGAAAAAATGAAATTTCATTGTGGACGACACATACATCACGATAAAACCGCATCTTATATTTTAAAAAGAGAGGAGGAGAGAGAGAGAAGTTTTTATATATTTTTGCGATTTTCCCCCAAAATCCAGAAATCTCATAGAAATCCAAAATCCCAAAATCATGAGTAAGTATATGATAAGTGTCGGCATATGCCCCATAATACTGCATGATAACATGAAAATGTGAATGCATGAAATGTCTAAGTAATAAATGCCATGTCTATACTAACACCAGAGAGTAATCAGAATATTTTATCGATCTATCTGTTAGCTGATTCTATCAATAAAAGATAATATGTTCTAAAGTGTACGTGACATAGCAATTACCGATGATGATGTGTGTGAGCCGGCAAATAAGTGTGCGTAGAATATGCGCATCATCGGTAATGGTGCTGGTATCCTAACAGGCAGAGTTTTATACTGATTATAGAAACATATGAATGAACATGCACCATGATGATTACAGTCTGAAAGTAAAGACGGATGTGTATTATCCACTCATCTGTAATATACAAGTAAAACTACAACTGTATGACTCGAACTTACACTAGTGTCAATCTAACCTCCTAAGGAACTAAACCTAAGAAACTAGTCGATAAGAAATAGGAGTACACCAAAGTCTGAATCCATATCTCTAATAGTCTGCGATCCAGCCTCAATAGCGTCACGTACGTAGTACGGCTTCCTCGAATCAAGTGTGCGGATCAATCATCACATCTATGCCTCGTACGGTAAAATCCATCGTACGGCATCCCAATATCGGGGTACGGGTCAAGTATCACCTACGTGTCTCATCAGTCGTATAATATCATTATAAACACATGTCATGCTCAAGGTGCTATACTGTAATCGCATACCTCAATCATATATCATTGCCAGCATAAATATACACCGTTAATTATCCTCAGAAATGTCATGTCACATATATCATATCTTGATCAAGTCATATATATCAAGTCTTGATTATGTCACATATATGTATTTATCATATCGTAATCAAGGTACACATATCTCATATGAGACTTTCAGGCATAGGTTACGGTCCGGGTTCTAGTTAGAGTCCCATATACTTCAATATCATCACCATCCATTATTATTGTTCATGTTACAAATCCATTATCTCATTTTCTAATGATCCGCTAATATCATAACACGACTGTATAGCCAAGAATCACGGCATCAGCCCAGTTATATCGTTTCATCCCCGTGTGTCATATCACATTCTTGTAACACATATACGTATTCTTTATATATATACACCTTCACCTAGTCCTATATATATATATATATATATATACATACACGTATACACCACGTCGAGTCTCAATGTGCGTGTGTGTGTATCTACCTGAAATCTACGAATCTCTTCCAAGGTATTCATCCTCTGGTATGGTCTTTCTAATCAATCTAGTCCAACCTAGGGTCATTACTAGGGTCCTACTCATCAAGAATCTAAGGTCACGTCTGGATTCCTAATGACAACAAGTACAATCCCTATTCTACGTTTGCGGGGGTGCTAAACGCCATCCACCCGACTTCCCCCCTAGATATGCATCTACTCACCTGGTCCTTTTCTGCCGAAAATGATGTCGACATCCTCTTCTTTATCGCCCGCAGTCCACGTGAGGGGTACCTATACGCAAACATATATAGTATCGTAAACTGAATCATGGACAAAAGTCAAAACGACGCAGGGAACGCGCATCGGTTAAAACCCATGCCCCGTTCACGCAAAAGAACCAAATATCGCTCGATATCGGCGTACAAACGCTGAATGATCGAGATAAAAACCAATAAACAACCCGTAGTTTCAAAACCCATTACTTATAATATAAAACTTGGTTCAAATTATCAGAACCCTAAAATCGATCAAATCATCCAATTCCGAAAACCTTGAAAATGTCAATTCACCGTTTTACTTCAAAACATGACGTTAAAATCAAACTAATGGTCATAAAACTCATTAAATAACATAACTAAATTATAGAAACTATTACCATATTTTTATTACACTAATTTGTATTAAAAATAAATTCCTAGTTTGCAATTTTATCAATTTCAACACCTTGCAAGCTAAAATTTCATAATTTCACAACTAAACTTGATTGTGCTTAAATTAAATTATCAAACTATAATTTACGATGATAGTAATATAATGAAATCATAAATTAGATTTTAAACCTTATTTATTAAAGAATTTCCAAATTCTAGTTAGAAAAAATAGCATTTTTATTACTATTTTTTCAATTATCAATAGAAACTAGTAACCAATTTAAGTTTTTCATTCCTCCAACAAGTTAATACCCTCATTAAAACCACACTCTAGTGTTACAAAAATAATTTGGAATTTTATTTCACTAATATATACAATATATAGAAATCTAGTTTACAAAGTTGCTTAATTTAAACAATTTTGGATAAACAATTTACAATATACCATCCATACAAGATTTTCCCGTTCTAAAAATGTTAAACTAGTTATAATAACCCTACTTAATTAGTAAAAACCCTAACTTGATTTTACAAATTCTAACTTTATTTTTAATCCCACATTTTAAATAAATTTTCAAAACCTAGTTTAATAACATAGCAATATTGTGAAAATTTTCAAGTGAAAGCTAGAAATTGGCAACTGGTTTATGTTTAACCCTCACTTAACAAGTTAATCTACACACTAAAACTACAATCTAATAATAAAACCCTAATTTTAATTTTATCTAACTTATTTACATGTTTTGCAAAAATCTAGTTTACAAAAATAACCTAATTAAACAATTTTCAAGTAACATTTTACAATTTAACAATTCAACTAGAATTTACATGACTTAAGTTATTAAACTACACATTACAACCCCTTTCTTGAAATTTCATTTTAGCAATTAGAATCATAATTAAATGTCATAATTAACTAAGTTGAAGTAATTAAATATCAAGCAACCATGGGTTAAAGATTATACCTCAAAATCATGAGCCAAACATGCAACTTGATCTTCAAAATCTTTCTCTTGCTCCTAATCTTCAAGCTAATTGAAGTCAAGAATAAAGGGTAAAGGTTTATTTAGGAATTTTGTGAGGTTTGTATTGATTTTTCATGGATTTTGATGAAAATTTGAAGTGGAAAGGAGGTGGAGAAATGGGAGGGGCTGCCAAGGTGAGGGCCGGCCACACTTGAGGAGAGGGAGTGAAAGAAATTGTGTAGCCAAGTGTAGAAACTTCCTTCATCATTTTCTCTCTTTATGTCTTTTCAACTTTTTATTCATTTTCTTTTATTTATTTTCCAAATCTAATTTCTAGAAACCACTTGAAGAATTTAAGAGAGAGGGGGGCTGCCAAGGTGAGCCAAGATGTTGTAAGAATGTAAAAGAGAGTGTGGGTTTTGTTTGGGAAAAGATAAAAGTTGTACCGCACTCCATTGCGCTAATTTCACCGAAAAAAGCCTTTTTCCTCGATATTTTCTAACACCGGTTAACAACCCTATTTCAATTCAAAAAGCACATGATAAAATTTTGTTTAATATATTATGATGCACAAAATTTGTTTCAACTCATTCCAGTTTGTAATTTTCCCTAATTAAATGTATTAGCGACGGCTTAAAATAATATTAAAATAATTAATTTCGGAAATTATTTTCAGAAATTATGAAATCTCACTAGTGGCTCAATAAACACCAAATACTAGCAATTACATAGCTATAATATTTATATTTAATTTTAAAGTAAAGATATTTGTATTTTGACTTTTTGCAGAAAACCCCTTATTTTACCGATTTTTCCGAAATTGCACCAAAACGATTTTCAAAACGTTACAATTTACATACATGTGCGAACTCATCTCATAGGACACTTGGACCATTACTATGGTTTTATGCAGCAAGAGCACTATTTATGAGGACACCCACGTGTAACGTTTTTGAAATCGTTATGAGAATTTTTTCGTTTTAGGGTTAAATTGTCGGTATTTTCCGTTTTGACCCGACTGTAGTCAAACGACCATATAGACTTGCCAGCACCTAATTTAGCGAAAATAAAGCTAGTGCGCAAGCTTTGGGGGTATATGGGACGTTTTGGTTCCATTTGTTTTTTCCCAAGTTTAATGTTATTTTAATGTGGTATTCACATTTTGGGAAATTTCTCTTTAAGTGATCTTTTCTTCAATTAAGTTTGAGTTAAACCTAAACCTTCTCACTTTACCTAGATTCATTGTGTGGACTAGGGATTAAGTTTAAACATAAAGAAAAGAAAAGAAAAGAAAGAGGTGCATGCATGTGTGCATATGTGTGTATGAATGCATTTAATTGCATTTAATGTTGGTAATTGCTAGGAAATCCCTCATAAAACCCCCACCTCCTCTCTTAGCCGAGATCCATTCTTTTACTACTGCTCTTGATCATTTCCCTTACATTCTTCATCAATTCTTGCACAATAAATCCTTAAAATTCCAAAATATATCACAAAAATATACACCAAGTCTTGTTTTTGCCTTCTTGATTCACTTGGAGCTAGGGAAAGCTTGGATATTGTGAGCAAGATTTTTAGGTATAATCCCTACACTGATAATTAGGAGTTTTTATGTTATTTAGCTCTTTGGTTGTAGCGTAGAACCCTTTTTATATCGATTAGTGCAATATCGGGTTTTAGTGCCTTTTTAGAGCTTTTATATTTGTTGTGACATGGAAAATTTAGTGAGTGACCAAACAAAATTTTAGTGATGTACTAGTGAACCTGAGACACCACTTGAAAGACGAGGACCACCCCACCGGCCGGGGCCGGCGACCCCTATGGCGAATTTCAGCGACGCCGGTTTTGTAGGAGGGTGTTGGGGTTTGGGTTCGGTGGGTAGTTGTCTGCTGTTGGCTAGGTGTGTTTGGTACTGTTTACTTTTTTAGTAATTGCAGTATGCAAAATCTGAGATCGTTTACCTATAATCTAGTGTTTTGAGTCCGCGTGTTACGTGTTGCGATACGAATCGTGATCTTGTGCAGCTGCTGAACTCAGTTTAGTTTAGTTGTATCGTTACGCACGTTAGCCACTAAATGTACACTCGCGAGTTAGTTTAGTGTTGGTGCGTTATTTAATACGTAGTTTTACGATATATTGATCGATTCTGAGATGTTTGCACTATTTCTTGTAATTGTGGAAATATAGCGTCGCAAGCGGGGACTTCGGACACCGCGAACAAGGGGAAGCAGGTGGTCGGATTTTCATAGCTGGAGACCATTGGTGAGTAGATTTAACATCTACGGGGAAATCGCCCGTATGGCGTTATGCGTCGGGGCGGATATGATATGATAGTTGCATGTATTTGCATATGAGTAAATTATATATGAATGTCATTACTTAGCATTATCAGTTGTACTTGACTCGTACCTTAAGATATAACACATTACTGACGGTTCATGTTGCACGAGCACTAAATTGTATGCTACACCCACATCGTCAGTAATTGCCATGACATGCACAAACCACCTACATACGTGATACGGTAGTGGATAGGGATAGTAGCGGTAGTAGCTCTTATCCCATTGTGCATATGAGATATTGTTGACACCTACATACGTGATGTTGTATTGGACATGGATAGTTAAGATGGTGACTCTTATTCCATTTCACGTATACCTTACTATAGCTACTTGTACATCTTGCATACATATTGACATGTACACTCACATAGTCTATTACAGCTACATGTATATCATGTTCACATATTGACATGTAAACCCGTATATTTTCGCTATAGTTGTATGTACCCCAAGTGGTATTGTTTTGATATGTGATATTGAGTTGTTGATCATTGCGCTTATGAAATGCATCATACCCACTTGCTTACTTGTAGATTCTTAAACCTTGCTACACTTACATGTACACTTCATATGATGCTGCATTTGTTTTCGTAGGATTTTGGGAACCGCAAGATATATTTCAAAGATAGATTCATTTAAAAGAGCGGTTTTCCCTTTATATGCTCATATTGAGGTTTTATGTTGCATATATCAGTTTTATATGGATTTCTCACATTGAGATATGGATTTCATATGATATATGGATTTGAGAACCGTGGGGTATTTTCAAGAAACTATGTATTGTTTGAAAACCCGATTTCTCTTGATATGATAGTTGATGCGTCCACCATGAGATTTCTCGGTTCTGAGATTTGTGATATATACCCGATACGAGGAGTGAGTGGGCCGTGTATGGGTACATAGTGGGGCCCAGTACGGTTCCACTCGGCAAGATGTTCGTGGTACAGACGATGAGCCTGGAAGGTGGGCAAGTACCTACCGGTGACTGTATTTGGACTCGGCGGTTATCGTGGGCATACCGACCGAACTGATGTATGACATATCGTCAGGGCCAGTCGTGGTGACAGCGCCTGAGTTATGAGGATTTACGTGTCGATGCTAGATACGGGTTTCATGATGTTTCGAGTGTCGGCGTTAGACACTCAGGTTTTCATGATTTTTACGTATCGTCGGTGGACATACGGGGTTGATATCCTCATATTTATATACATATATATATATATACACGCATAGGGATATGTTTTCATGATGTTTCGGGTGTCGATGTGTGACACTCAGGTTCCATGAGACTTACAGGATGTGAGGGCCGATCTGTGGATGCGGTGCCTGTGGATTTGGGATTTGATTTGTCAGTGAGGGACACTGGTGTTTTTCCATGCTGATGATTTTGCATGAGATTTTATTGTATCAACCCACACACTCAGGATTATTATTGTTATGCATTGTTTCATGTAGTTGTTGTACCCTGATGATGTACTTTTACATGATTGTTGCATATTCACTTATCATGCTTATGCTATCGGATTACATGTGATAGATAGATCGTTGTTCGTGCATACCTACGATTACAGTATGGTGTTATTTATTATTCATGAGTTGGCAACTCACCCCCGTTGTGCGACAGTGTTTTCCAGGACTTACCTGTAGGGTTCCTAGGCACACTCATGAGGTTCCACAAGGCATCAACCATGCCAAATTCATAAATTTATGTGCCGAGAAACCCTAATGAAGATCGTTAACTAGAGATTAGGCGAAACTACAAGCTAGCAAACAACTTAACTAACAAGTGAAAGGGATTACAACCTTTGTAGATCCGGTCCTCCACTTCCTTAACTCCGTGTTGACGTCCCTCCACTGCGATCATCGGGATCCCGGACTCTAGCTTTGGTTTCATCGGAGAAATGATCGGGCTAGGTCGTTGACTTCGATGCCGAAGATGATCTACGTCGAGGCAACTCAAACTCAAACTCCATCTTCACTTGGTCATGAACCTTGTCAAGAAAACACCCTATACAACATGGCAAGTGTAGGGTTCCTAGGCACTCCCAAGAGGTCTCACAAGGCATCGAACATGCCAAATTAAAATTTTACGGTGCCTACAAACCCTAAACTACGGATCGATAACTAGATGTCTAGGCGAACAATGAACTAGTTAACACTTAACTAATGAGAAAACAGAAATACAACCTTTGTAGCTCCGGTGCTCCACTTCCATAGCTCCGCAACGAGGTCGTCTCCGCTGTCCAAGTCAAATCCGGGCTCTAGGATCGGCTTCGTCGGAGAATGGGCAAGCTAGGTCGTCGATGTCCATGCCGAAGATGATCTACGTCGAGGCATCGCTAAATCAAGCTCCGACTTCACCAAGTCAAGAAACTTGTGAAGTAAACACTCTCTACTACTTGGCAAGAGGTAGAGGATGAAGAAATAGGAAGTGGGTTGACTTTAGAATTGGATTTCTCACTCATATGCATCAATCACCATTGATGGAGGTGAAGCTTTTCTTCTTGAAGTCAAGGAAGAAGAAGAAGAAGCTTATATGATAAGTTAATTGTAAAAGAAAAGAAAATGAATTCTTATCATAATTTTAACTAGAGTCAAGTATAGAGAATGAATCATGGTTAGTGGGAATGGTTAGGGTTAAGGATGAGATAAGAATGGTTGACTTGAACAAAGCTTCATGAAGCTTCAACTAAAGAACAAAATTAGCCACCATTCTTTTCTCTTTTCTTTTATTCATTTATCAAAAATAAATGGATAACTAAAAAAGATAAATGAATAACAAAATGATAAACCCTAACCATTTCATTAACCAAGGTTTAATACTTTACACTTAACCAAAAAGCATGCATCATCAAACATGATACAAGCAAGTGCACAAAATCATATCGCATATGTAATGCGCACACCCGAGTGAGAAAATCCATTTAAAGTGAACCAATACTAGTTAATGCAAAGTACTATATCAAATATATAATTATACATTAAATCATTAAATCAACACTTGATTCAATGATCCGGTCATGTCGCACACAACCGACTAGTATAGAATGTATCGGCTTATCGAATCAATCCTTGATTCGATAACTAGGTTATATCGCATACAACCATTCGACACATTCATAGCGAGAATGGAATACGGCATCACATACACGCATTATTCTCGGTCCCGCACATATCTCATATGCGCTCCTATTTCGTTTCGCTTGAGCCAGGAAACCTCTGTGTAGGACTCTAAAGACTCGTCAATACGCCGGCAGCGGATGATGATCATATCAAACATCCACAAGCCGCAAGCGGTCTGCTAAACGTAACGGCCACACGGGTATTGAGCGATCTGAAGATCGACGAGCAAGCCCACTCACACTCCAGTGAATCCGACCAGTAACACTACCGTACAGTCCGGTCTGATCGTCTGATATGTCGCATATCTCGCCTAGGGGTGGTAAACGTCAGACCCCAATAGCTCAATAAGTCGTGTCGATATGAGGTCTATAACTGTTCGAGAAACTACTGGTAACACTTACCAGTAAATCTCAGCAACCCTGGCCAGGGATTTCCGGTTATAGCCAATCGAACACAGCGCAACATCAACTCCCTATACCGGGAGAGATGAATCCCCTCCTATCGCTCATTGCCTCCATGTGACTCGGGACTGTACCCAAAAACCACCGTTTTGCACGCCCTCTTGGACGTGGTAAGATGGAAATCAAAGTACAGTGGGAACCACACAAGACTCTATGATGATCTCGAGTCAACAGACTACTCTGTACCAGTGTCACCAGAGAACTGCCATCTGACGTGAGGTATAATACCATCTGGGAGTTCTCGGCGAGTCCGTCCAGTGTACCCAGTCTCTACTGAGCACCCGTATATCATCTCTGATGTCAAACACCGATGGATATGGGATCATCCATCGCCCATCTGTATGGGTCGAGAAGGTATACGCTAGTCTACTCTGGTATATCGATGCCCCGTCTGGATACACCCTCGACTAGGGACTTTGAAGGATGTACTTATGGACTACCATGTCCCCACTATTATGATCCGCATCATAGTCCAGGTAGTCAAGTACAGATCCTAAGGGCTTTACCAACATGTAACAGAGAGACAATCAGCATACACGCTAAGGTAAAGTGTAACCAGATAGCATACTATCATGTCGAGCAAGAAAGTCCTCCCTATATATGTCCCAGCATCCACTACAATATACATCCTATGTACAGTAATGGCCTCTAGGGCATACATATAACTAACAATCTTCCACTTGCACTAGGGCCATCTGTAGCAGTGGTTGCAGTATCTCATACTCAACCATCCCATGAAAGTCTCTCTCTGGGAACAGGCCTTTGTGAGTGGATCCGCTGTGTTGTCCTCTGAGTCTTCTCTCCAAACCTCGATCTCGCTGGAGATCAACCATCTCCATGATCAAGTGATACTGCCTTAGAATATGTCTGGATCACTGATGGGACCGGCGTTCCTTGGCATAAGCCACAACTCCATTGTCACACAATGGTGGGAACGTAGTTCATCTCATGAACCAATATACACCCAAACAGCCTCTTTGGTAGCATCTTAAGTAGCGATGTATCGTGCCTTTATCGTCTAGTATGTCACGGTATCTAGCTTGGAACTCTTCCAACTTACCGTCCCTTTATTGAGGGTAAAGACAATGCCTGTGACTGACATTCAGTCGTCTTTATCACCCTGGAACCCTTCCAGTGATTCTCCCCAAGATCGATTGATACCATCTCACTACAACTAGTGAGAATCCTAACATCCAATTAGATCTATCTCATAGATCCAAAATCCAGGAGTTAGTAGGTATCATTATGATCCTATATGGAGAATTATTGTGATAAGAGGAGATTGATCGAGCGTAGCATAAGAAACTCTTTTCTTATCAAGAGTATGTCATCCACGTACTCTACGAGGATCGTCACCATACTCCCTACTACCTTTTTGTATATACAAGGTTCATCTACCATTTTGATGATGTCAAACTCTTTGACCGCTTCATCAAAACAGATGTTCCAACTCCGCGATGCCTGCTTTATCCTATAAAGCATCTTGCACACGTTTCCGCTGCTCCCACTGTCTACGAAGCCCTCTGGCTGTGTACTTATAGACGCTCTCTTCTAAATATCATTTAGAAAAGCTGTCATGACACCCAACTACCAGATATCGTAGTCATGGTATGTAGCCGTGACAAGTAGGATCTGGATGGACTTAAGCATAGCTACTTGAAAAGGTTTCATCATTATCCGTACCTGGTCAATGATGCAAACTTTTAACAAGTCTAGCTTTGAAAGTCTCAACTTTTCCATGTACACTAAGTAATCTTCTCAAGATATACTTGCTCCTGATGGGGATTTAACCCTTCAGATATAGCAACCAAAGTCCATACTTTGTTGGTGTATAAGGATTCCATCTCAGATCACTAAGCATCCAGCCATCCTTACAGAGTCCCACTCTTGATGGCCTGCTTGAAGCTAGTTGGGTCATCATCTCATGATGCAATCCTCGCTCCCACTGTCATAGAGAAACCGAAGTATCTCTCAGGTGGGTGAGGAACCCTACTAGATCGGCGGAGAGGATGAGGTTCGTTGGTATCTACTGAATCCTTTGGTTTTATCAAATCATCTGCTGCAGTTTGTATAGCTGGAACCTTTCCAGTTCTACATTACAGAACTTGCCTCGAGCTTGTCCGGATTCTGCTTTTAGACATAGGCCGGACAACCCCAAATCTTAACTAGCTTAAGATATGGGCTCTTCCCTTTCCATATCAAATATGAAGTGGTAGGCAACTGATTTGATTCGAACCTTATTCAATAGGTATGCAGCTTCTCAAGTGCATAACACCCAAAAGGAAATAGGTAACTCAGTAGTACTCATCATAGAGCACACCATATCAAATAGGGTGTATCTTCTCCGCCCTGATATACCATCGAGCTATGGTGTATTCAGAGGAGTAATGCTGAGAGAGAATCTCATTCTCCTTTAGAATAGTCCAGGATTTCCGTGCTCAAGTATTCTCCTCCTTGATCACATCAAAGGACATAATACTTATACCCACATTTTGGTTCTCTACTTCTAACTTATATTCTGTGAATATCTCAAAAGGTTCGGACTCATGTTTCAGCAGGAACATATGACTGAATCTTGAGAGATTATCAGAGAACGTAATGAAGTATAAAGAACCAGTCCTGGCATGTGTAGACAGGGGACCTACATACATCAACATGTATCATCCCAAGAGTTTACCAACTCTTTCTCTGTTTCCATTAAACAGAGCTGTGGTCATCTTATCTTTATGACATGACTGGCGAGTTTCATAAGATGTAAATTCAAACTGATTTAAATATACATCTATATGTAACTCTAGCCAGTCAGGTCGCATTGATCTGACCTAGTCTACAATACCTCAAGAAGGATTCGTTCATTTCTGAACTCTTCCTCTTGTGTGTGTTTCATATACTAAGAACTGTAGTTTGATTTAGAACATCAATGCTTTTAGATAACGTGCCTGAACCAATCAACTTTTGATATAGGAAATGTTCAAAACATTATCCAACTATACAAAATTTTACCGTTTCTTTACTGATAAAGAGACAGATACGATTTTGTATATCAGGTTCGGTATCTAATAACATTCGTTCAGAATCAATGTACTGTAATACAGGGTGACAGTGACCAACAGACTTGGCTGCAACACTTGCCCCGTTTTTTGCCTCATGAAACTTATCACCCGTTCTCAGTTCTCTACCTTTCTGTAGCCCTATGTAACAGATTACATATCTGGGATCCTGATCTGGTATCACATACCCAGGACGTAAAGGATACTGAGAAACAGTTCTTTGTAACGAACACACCCGAAGATGATGCATCAGCATGCACTTTCTTCGTTTGGGCGGTACGGGAATTCTGGTAATCCCCTATTTCCTGCTCTGTCTTATAACAATTATAAGTTGGAGCGGGACCAACGTTCCCCAGCTCAGTATAACAAGCGGGTTCGGTCAATAATCCGTATTATTATCTTGATTAAGGCGTGATATGGTTGCTACCTGGAGAGAGAGAAGAAAACACTCAGCGTGCGCTCTGTCAAGAATAGATTGGTTATTATTTTATCTAATCAGGATGGCTCCCACTGCTTTTTATCAAATCTTCCTTCAAACCCTAAAAGGAAAGACTAGCCGGGATTAATTACACACTACAAGTTCGCCAATCTTTCAGCCAGGCCAGTGTCGGTACTTTGAGGGAGGTCCCCCGTGCTTTCGCACGAACCTAATTACTGTAAACCTCGTTTTCCCAGAGGCGTAACCCAGTTGACACCTTTCTAGACACCTACTTGATCGGCTAATTGTAATGTATAAAACTCTTCCAGGAGTAACACTTAGTCGCAGCGGGTATCGGGATCCAACTATCTCATAGAAGGTATGCAATCTCATTGCAAATTTCAACACTTGAAATTCCCGATAATATTTTGCCCCTAACGTGTTATGACCTTGACGAAAGGCAACAAACCATAGCCCGCTAGTCAAGTTCAACCCGTACATTTCTTGATCGAATTAAACCCACCCGCACGACCCTTGACGAAAGCCAACAAAGCCGCACGACTACCCTAATCCAATCGCATCGTATGCTAGCAGATAAGCAGCATATAGCTACCGCACACTGCACCTTGACGAAAGCCAACAAATGCAGCACGAATACTATATACAACTTATCTGAAATGACGGAGGGCTACGACAGGTTTTTCTGAAAACCTATTGCGTAATGAACTTGATATCGTTGTAGAATCAAATGATTTTAAAATGGAGTGCTTTTGAGGCTTTTCTAGTTTTGCTAAAAGAGTCACTCCCGGTGAAGGGATCGTCGATCCTTTCCTCGTCGAATGAGGTGCGGGATATATCATATATATCACTGTGTAAAGCAAAAACACTTAAAAGCAATCAAAAGACAAACCGAGTGTGTAGCATCTGCCAGTTATTGCTAAAGGAGTCACTCCCGGTGAAGGGATCTCGGTCCTTTCCTCATCGAATAAGGTGCAGGATATATCACATATACCGCTGTGCAAAGCAAGAACTGTAGCTACCTGTTTTATTTTGAAATTCGATTCTACAACATCTTAGGTTTCTTTTCTTTTATTAATCTCATTAATGAAGTCCCATCATTTAAGTACCTAAACATCACGGATAAATACGACGTACACTTATGCCATCCACATTCGCCTCGATGTCCCCTCGTGCACCGTTAGGTTAGGTAACTAACGGCAGAGCGGGGCAGGGCTAGCGCGGGTGTAAAACATAAGTAACGTCTATATAATATATCATATATACTATATACTGTATCTATCACAGAACATCACATGATCACATCACAGATATCGCAGCAGAAGAATCATATGAAATATTGGATATACTAGGACGTCCGTGTTTTCAATACGAGCCAGTACAAAACACGGATTCCACGGTCGTGATGAATAGCCAATCCCACACCCCTAGACCCCTACGAGAGCGGCAAGCAACCCTGCCAATTCTAGGGTTAGGAGACCCGGACCCGACTCCTCGAGTTGGTCTCCCACTGGACTCCAGAACCCGGTTACTTGTGCCCTCCTCCTTGGGTCTATCCTAGTGCGGAAAAGTAAATAATATACAACAGGTGACAACTCCCGCAACCTGGAAGCGCCCCAATAAAAGAATATTACATACAAGTTTTTACATGAATGAAAATGAAAAACACTCATCTCACATAAAAAACCCCAGCTATTCAAACACGACGATCCAATATAACATATCCAGCAACACATAACATCACATGTCATCAACGTAAGTAAATATGTCCATCCCAAATGTCGTTGACATATAGCAACGAAACCGGCGATATCACATATTACACTTACGGTCACAGAAAAGAAAGTGTAAAACTACAACAGTTGGAATCCGCAACCACCTCAGACATCGCATGCCTGACCAAATGAATTACTTAGACATCGCATGCCTAACAATTATAGACCCCGCATTTTAGTCACATTATCGAAAACACTTTTCAATATCAAGTCGGGCAATTCAACAAGATTCCCGACATCCTGATCGAATACTCGTCGCAAACTTCAGTAGACGGCCGCACCCCTGATACCGTCGACGAAGTGCACCAAGGCGGAACACCGCTACCGCGAGCACCCGGAGGGATGCTTTCGGCGACGGGGTTCTCCTACAGTCACTTGGTCGGGGCTATGGAGTGAGGCTGTCTATTAAGTTTACCCGGCGAGTATCCGCGTACGCTACGTGATTGCGACGGACTTTTGATCACATCAAAATTCCGTGGCAACCGATCAAGTGAGACTAAACTGCTATGTTTATAACATTCATTCAGTTATCTCATAACTATTGTGAATTCCAATTATTGTATCCCATTCCAGATAAATAGAAAATGTTAAACTTTCCGATCGAACATTTTAACACCCAAGTTTTCCCGATACAGATCAACACATGAAACTAGTCTAACAACATTCAGTTCGTACCTCAGTACCAACGGTCCAGCCGTAGAAGGGTCAAGCCAACGCCTCACATGTGGCACGCCGCACTGCCCCAAACCCGAAGGTTCAAAGGGCAGTTCAAGACGGTCACATAATCGAGTTAAGGTTTGTGTCTTCTAGAGGGACCATCGCGTTACTTGCACTACTTAGAATGTCGTCAAACTACGGAAAAATCCAACACTTGGAAATTTCCCGACAGGGGAAAAATTGGGTATTTATATCCGGTCGAACTTTTTAACATATTCTAAGATTTATCCGGAAAGCCACACAGACAAAATTTGATACTCCGATCGAAACACCGAATCCCCAAATACACAGCAGAAAATTCAACTCTTGAAAAGCAATTAAAA
Source organism: Agapanthus africanus (assembly GCA_030015575.1). Lineage (NCBI taxonomy): Eukaryota > Viridiplantae > Streptophyta > Magnoliopsida > Asparagales > Amaryllidaceae > Agapanthus > Agapanthus africanus. Next base: position 307,637,427 of record CM057350.1, read on the forward strand.
ATTCCAAGGAAAACCAGCATTGAAAAAGAGGAATTACTGTAAAAAAATATATGCGCAAAACGACAAATCTGCCGCGTTTCAGCCGCACGAGCCATGCTCGTGCCGCGGAAACGCGGCTCATTGAAGGAATCAGCCGTACGAAATTTACAGTATTCCTTAGAATTTCCTGCTGACTTTACTGAATATTTTTAATATGGAAAATGACCAGATTTTAAAAATTGGACAGAGAGCATGTTTGATTCGGGGTTTCGGGTTCGTTCGGACTTCAAATTCCGTCTGGACTTCGCCTAAGGCTCTAGCTAGGCTCTGATACCACTGTAGGGTTCCTAGGCACTCCCAAGAGGTCTCACAAGGCATCGAACATGCCAAATTAAAATTTTACGGTGCCTACAAACCCTAAACTACGGATCGATAACTAGATGTCTAGGCGAACAATGAACTAGTTAACACTTAACTAATGAGAAAACGGAAATACAACCTTTGTAGATCCGGTGCTCCACCTCCATAGCTCCGCAACGAGGTCCTCTCCGCTGTCCAAGTCAAATCCGGGCTCTAGGATCGGCTTCGTCGGAGAATGGGCAAGCTAGGTCGTCGATGTCCATGCCGAAGATGATCTACGTCGAGGCATCGCTAAATCAAGCTCCGACTTCACCAAGTCAAGAAACTTGTGAAGTAAACACTCTCTACTACTTGGCAAGAGGTAGAGGATAAAGAAATAGGAAGTGGGTTGACTTTAGAATTGGATTTCTCACTCATATGCATCAATCACCATTGATGGAGGTGAAGCTTTTCTTCTTGAAGTCAAGGAAGAAGAAGAAGAAGCTTATATGATAAGTTAATTGTAAAAGAAAAGAAAATGAATTCTTATCATAATTTTAACTAGAGTCAAGTGTAGAGAATGAATCATGGTTAGTGGTAATGGTTAGGGTTAAGGATGAGATAAGAATGGTTGACTTGAACAAAGCTTCATGAAGCTTCAACTAAAGAACAAAATTAGCCACCATTCTTTTCTCTTTTCTTTTATTCATTTATCAAAAATAAATGGATAACTAAATAAGATAAATGAATAACTAAATGATAAACCCTAACCATTTCATTAACCAAGGTTTAATACTTTACACTTAACCAAAAAGCATGCATCATCAAACATGATACAAGCAAGTGCACAAAATCATATCGCATATGTAATGCGCACACCCGAGTGAGAAAATCCATTTAAAGTGAACCAATACTAGTTAATGCAAAGTAATATATCAAATATATAATTATACATTAAATCATTAAATCAACACTTGATTCAATGATCCGGTCATGTCGCACACAACCGACTAGTATAGAATGTATCGGCTTATCGAATCAATCCTTGATTCGATAACTAGGTTATATCGCATACAACCATTCGACACATTCATCGCGAGAATGGAATACGGCATCACATACACGCATTATTCTCGGTCCCGCACATATCTCATATGCGCTCCTATTTCGTTTCGCTTGAGCCAGGAAACCTCTGTGTAGGACTCTAAAGACTCGTCAATACGCCGGCAGCGGATGATGATCATATCAAACATCCACAAGCCGCAAGCGGTCTGCTAAACGTAACGGCCACCCGGGTATTGAGCGATCTGAAGATCGACGAGCAAGCCCGCTCACACTCCAGTGAATCCGACCAGTAACACTACCGTACAGTCCGGTCTGATCGTCTGATATGTCGCATATCTCGCCTAGGGGTGGTAAACGTCAGACCCCAATAGCTCAATAAGTCGTGTCGATATGAGGTTTATAACTGTTCGAGAAACTACTGGTAACACTTACCAGTAAATCTCAGCAACCCTGGCCAGGGATTTCCTGTTATAGCCAATCGAACACAGCGCAACATCAACTCCCTATACCGGGAGAGACGAATCCCCTCCTATCGCTTATTGCCTCCATGTGACTCGGGACTGTACCCAAAAACCACCGTTTTGCATGCCCTCTTGGACGTGGTAAGATGGAAATCAAAGCACAGTGGGAACCACACAAGACTCTATGACGATCTCGGGTCAACAGACTACTCTGTACCAGTGTCACCAGAGAACTGCCATCTGACGTGAGGTATAATACCATCTGGGAGTTCTCGGCGAGTCCGTCCAGTGTACCCAGTCTCTACTGAGCACCCATATATCATCTCTGATGTCAAACACCGATGGATATGGGATCATCCATCGCCCATCTGTATGGGTCGAGAAGGTATACGCAAGTCTACTCTGGTATATCGATGCCCCGTCTCGATACACCCTCGACTAGGGACTTTGAAGGATGTACTTATGGACTACCATGTCCCCACTAGTATGATCCGCATCATAGTCCAGGTAGTCAAGTACAGATCCTAAGGGCTTTACCAACATGTAACAGAGAGACAATCAGCATACACGTTAAGGTAAAGTGTAACCAGATAGCATACTATCATGTCGAGCAAGAAAGTCCTCCCTATATATGTCCCAGCATCCACTACAATATACATCCTATGTACAGTAATGGCCTCTAGGGCATACATATAACTAACAGCAAGTGGTAGAGGATGAAGAAATAGGAAGTGGGTTCACTTTGGATTTGGATTTCTCACTTGATTTCATCACTTAGAATTTTCTAACAAACTTTTCTTTTCTTCATGAAGAAGAAGAAGAAGAAGAAAGAAAATGAATTATTTTCAACAAGAAAATTCAAGTGATTCTTATCATAATGCAACCATGGGTGAAGTAACACATGTAGAGACTAAACTAGAGTTTAGGCTAATGGTAAGGTTAATGAACAAAACAAAATGGTAAGACTTTTTCAAAGATGCTATGAAGCATCATGAAACTTCTAGCATGGAAAAAGAAAAAGCCACCATTTAGTTTTAACAAAATAAATAAATAAGTAAAACCCTAACCATTAACCTAAACATGGTTTAAAGCATACACACACCCAAGTTTGCATGTATCATCAAACATGATACAATCTAGTGCACAAAATTATATCACATATACAACTTGTGCACATCAAGTGAGAAAATCAATCTTAAGTGAACCAATACTAGTTAATGTAAAGTGATATATCAAATATACAATTATACATTAAATCATTAAATCAATACTTGATTTAATGATCCGGTCATATCGCATATAACCGACTAATATCAAGTGTATCAATGTATCGAATCAACACTTGATTCGGTAACCCGGTTATATCACATATAACCGTCTGATGATACAAATCGCGAGAATAGAATACTGTATCACATACTGGCATTATTCTCGGTCCCGCACATATCTCATATGCGCTCCTATTTCGTTTTGCTTGAGCCAGGAAAGCTCTGTGTAGGACTCTAAAGACTCGTCAATACGCCGGTAGCAGGTGATGATCATATCAAACACCCACAAGCTGCAAGCGGTCTGCTAAACGTAATGGCCACCCGGGTATTGAGCGATCAGAAGATCAACGAGCAAGCCTGCTCATACTCCTGTGAATCCAACCAGTAACACTTACTGTACAGTCCGGTCTGATCGTCTGATATGTCGCATATCTCGCCTAGGGGTGGTAAACGTCAGACCCCAGTAGCTCGATAAGTCGTGTCGATATGAGATCTATAACAGTTTGAGAAAGTACTGGTAACACTTACCAGTAAATCTCCGCAACCCTGGCCAGGGATTTCCAGTTATAGCCAATCGAACACAGCGCAACATCAACTCCCTATACCGGGAGAGACGAATCCCCTCCTATCGCTCATTGCCTCCATGTGATTCGGGACTGTACCCAAAAACCACCGTTTTGGACGCCCTCTTGGACGTGGTAAGGTGGAAATCAAAACACAGTGGGAATCACACAAGGCTCTGTGACGATCTCGGGTCTACAGACTAACCTGTACCAGTGTCACCAGAGAACTGCCATCTTACGTAAGGTATAATACCATCTGGGAGTTCTCGGCGAGTCCGTCCAGTGTACCCAGTCTCTACTGAGCACCCGTATATCATCTCTGATTTCAAACACCAATGGATATGGGATCATCCATCGCCTATCTGTATGGGTCGAGAAGGTATACGCTAGTCTACCCTGGTATATCGATGCCCCGTCTCGATACACCCACGACTAGGGACCTTGAAGGATATACTTATGGACTACCATGTCCCCACTAGTATGATCCGCATCATAGTCCAAGTAGTCAAGTACACATCCTAAGGGCTTTACCAACATGTAACAGAGAGACAATCAGTGAACACGTTAAGGTAAAGAGCAACCAGATAGCATACTATCATGTCGAGCAAGAAAGTCCTCCCTATATATGTCCCAGCATCCACTACAATATACATCTTATGTACAGTAATGGCCTCTAGGGCTTACATATAACTAACAATCTCCCACTTGCACTAGGGCCATCTGTAGCAGTGGTTGCAGTATCTCATACTCAACCATCCCATAAAAGTCTCTCTCTGGGAATAGGCCTTTGTGAGTGGATCCGCCGTGTTGTCCTCTGAGTCTACTCTCCTAACCTCGATCACCCTGGAGATCAACTATCTCCATGATCAGGTGATGCTGCCTCGGAATATGTCTGGGTCACTGATGGGACCAGGGTTGCTGGGCCAAAGCCACACTTCCGTTGTCACACAATGGTAGGAACCTAGTTCATCTTATGAACTATTATACACCCAAACTGCCTCTTTGGTAGTATCTTTAATAGCGATGTTACCAGCTTTTATGTCTAGTTTGCCATGGTATCTAGCTTGGAACTCTTCCAACATACCGTCCCTCTACTGAGGGTAAAGACAATGCCTGTGACTGACATTCAGTCATCTCTTATCACCCAGGAACCTTTCCAGTGATTCTCCCCAGGATCCACCGATACCATCTTACTACACCTAGTGAGAATCCTAACATCCATTTAGATCTATCTCATAGATCCAAAACCCAGGATTTAGGAGGTATCGCTTTGATCCTGTATGGAGAATCCTTGTGATAAGCAGAGATTGACCGAGCGTAGCCTAGGAAACTCCTTTCCTATCAAGAGTATGTCATCCACGTACTCTACGAGGATCACCACCATACTCCCTACTACTATTTTTGTATATACTAGGTTCATCTACCATTTTGATGATGTCAAACTCTTTGACTAGCACATCAAAACAGACGTTCCAACTCCTCGATGCATGCTTTATCACATAAAACATCTTGTATACGTTTCCGTTGCTCCCACTGTCTACGAAGCCCTCTGACTGTGTACTTACAGACTCTCTTTTCTGAAACATCATTTTAGAAAAGCAGTCATGACACCCAGCCACCAGATATCGTAGTCATGGTATGTAGCCGTGGCAAGTAGGATCCGGATGGACTTAAGCATAGCCACTTAGAAAAGGTTTCAACTAAATCCATACCTGGTCAATGATGCAAACCTTTAACAAGTCTAGCTTTGAAAGTCTCAACTTTTCCAAGTACACCAAGTAATCTTCTTAAGATATACTTGCTCTTGATGGGGATTTAACCCTTCAGATAAAGCAACCAAAGTCCATACTTTGTTGGTGTATAAGGATTCCATCTTAGATCACTAAGCATCCAGCCATTCTTACAGAGTCTTACTCCTGATGGCCAGCTAGAAACTAGTTGGGTCATCATCTCATGATGCAATTCTTGCTCCCACTGTCATAGAGAAACCAAAGTATCTCTTAGGTGGGTGAGGAACCCTACTAGATCGGCGGAGAGGCTGAGGTTCGTTTGTTACTATTGAATCCTTTGGTTTTACCAAATCATCTGCTGTAGTTTGTATAGCTGGAACTTTTCCTGTTCTACATAACAGACCTTCCCTCGAGCTTTTCCGGATTTTTCTTTTAGACATAGCCCGGACAATCCTAAATCTTAACCAACTTAAGATATGGACTCCTCCCTTTCCATATCACATATGAAGTGGTAGGCATCTGATTTGATTGAAACCCTATTCAATAGGCATGCAACTTCTCAATTGCATAACCCCTAAATGGAAACAGGTAACTCAGTAATACTCATCATAGAGCACACCATATCTAATATGGTGCCTTTGCTCCGCCCCGATGTACCAACGTGCTATGGTGTATACGGAGGAGTAATGCTGAGAGAGAGAATCTCATTCTCCTTTAGAATAGTTCAGGAATTCCGTGCTCAAGTATTCTCCTCCCTGATCACATCAAAGGACATAATACTTATACCCGTTTTGGTTCTATATTTCTAACTTATATTCTGTGAATATCTCAAAAGCTTCGGACTTATGTTTCAACAGGAACATATGTCTGAATCTTGAGAGATCATCAGAGAATGTAATGAAGTACAAAGAACCAGTCTTGGCATGTGTAGACAAGGGACCTCTATACATCAACATGTATCATCCCAAGAGTTCACTAACTCTTTCTTTGTTTCCAATAAACAGAGCTGTGGTCATCTTATCTTTGTGACATGACCGGCAAGTTTCACAAGATGTAAATTCAAACTGATTTAAAAATGCATCTATATGTAACTTCAGCTAGTCGGGTCACATTGATATGACCTAGTCTACAATACCTCAAGAAGGATCCGTTCATTTCTGAACTCTTCCTCTTGTGTGTGTTCTGTATACTAAGAACTGTAGTTTGATTTAGAACATCAATACTTTTAGATAACGTGCCTGAACCGATCAACTTTTGATATAGGAAATGTTCAAAACATAATCCAACAATACAAAATTATATCCTTTCTTTATTAAACAAAGAGATTGATATGATTTTGTATATCAGGTTCGGTATCTAATAGCATTTGTTCAGAATCAATGTATTTGGAAATACAGGGTGACAGTGACCAACAGACTTGGCTGCAACACTTGCACCGTTTTCTGTCTCATGAAACTTATTACCCGTTCTTAGTTCTCTACCTTTCTGTAGCCCATGTAACGGATTACATTAGCGGGATCCTGATCCGGTATCTAATACCTAGGACGTAGAGGACACTGAGAAACAGTTCTTTATAACTAACACACCCGAAGGAGATGCATCATATGCACTTACTTCGTTTGGGTGGCATAAGAATTCTGGTATTCTCATATTTCCTGCTCTGTCTTATAACAATTATAAGTTGGACTGGGACCAACGTTCCCCAGCTCAGTATAACAAGCGGGTTCGGTCAATACATCCATGTTATTATCTTGATTAAGGTGTGATATGGTCGCTACCTGGAGAGAGAGAGAAGAAAACACTCTGCGTGCGCTCTTGCAAGATTAGATTGGTTATTTATTTTATCTAATCAGGATGGCTCCCACTGTTTTTATCAAATCTTCCTTCAAACCCTAAAAGGAAAGACTAGCCGGGATTAATTACACGCTATAAGTTCGCCAATCTTTCAGCCAGGTCAGTGTCGATACTTTGAGGGAGGTCCCCCGTGCTTTCGCATGAACCTAATTAAAGTAAACCTCGTTTTCCCAGAGGAGTAACCTCGTTAACACCTTTCTAGACACCTACTTGATCGGCTAATTGTAATGTGTAAAACTCTCCCAGGAGTAATAATTACTCGCAGCGGGTATAGGGATCCAACTATCTCATAGAAGGTATGCAATCTCATTGCAAATTTCAACACTTGAAATTCCCGATAATTTTGCCCCTAGCACTCTATGACCTTGACGGAGGTCAACAAACCATAGGTTACTAGTCAAGTTCAACCCGTCATTTCTTGATTGAATCAAACCCACCCGCACGACCCTTGATGGAGGTCAACAAGGTCGCACGACTACCCTAATCCAATCTGCATAATATGCATAAGCAGATAAATACTAGTTAGCTACCGCACACTACGCCTTAACGGAGGTCAACAGACATAGCACGAATACTAAGTAGGACTTATCTGAAATGAGGGAGGGCTACGACAGGTTTTTCTGAAAACCTATTGCGTAATGAACTTGATATCGTTGTAGAATCAAATGATTTTAAAATGGAGTGTTTTTGAGGCTTTTCTAGTTTTGCTAAAGGGGTCACTCCCGGTGAAAGGATCGTCGGCCCATTCCTCATTGAATGAAGTGCGGGATATATCATATATATCACTGTGCAAAGCAAAAACTATAGAATCAATCGAAAGACAAACCGAGGGTTGTAGCATCTGCCAGTTATTGCTAAAAGGGTCACTCCCGGTGAAGGGATCTCGGCCCTTTCCTCATCGAATAAGGTTCAGGATGTTCTACAACGAACACCGCAATGCAAAGCAAGAACTGTAGCTACCTGTTTTTGAAAATTCGATTCCACAACATCTTTTAGGTTTCTTTTATTTTCATTAATCATATTAATGAAGTCCCATCATTTAAGCACCTAAACATCACAGATAAATACGACGGACACTTATGCCATCCGCATTCGCCTCGATGTCCCATTGTGCACCGTTAGGTTAGGTAACTAACGGCAGAGCGGGGCAGGGCTAGCGCGGGTGTAAAACATAAGTAACGTCTATATAATATATCATATATACTATATACAGTATCTATCACAGAACATCAAATGATCACATCACAGATATCGCAGCAGAAGAAACACATCAAATATTTGATATACTAGAACGTCCGTGTTTTATTTTGAGCCTTTAAAATACATGGATTCCACAGTCGTGATGAATAGCCAATCCCACACCCCTAGACCCCTACGAGAGAGGCAAGCAACCCTACCAATTCTAGAGTTAGGAGACCCGGACTCGACTCCTCGAGTTGGTCTCCCACTGGACCCTAGAACCCGGTTACTTGTGCTCCCCTCCTTGGGTCTATCTTAGTGCGGAAAAGAAAATAATATACATCAACGGTGACATCTTCCGCAACCTGAAAGTGCCCCAGTAAAAGAATATTACATACAAGTTTTTACATGAATGAAAATGATAAACACTCATCTCACATAAAATCCCCCGGCTATTCAAACACGACGATCCAATATAACATATCCAGCAACACATAACATCACATGTCATCAACGTAAGTAAATTTGCGCATCCCAATTGTCGTTGACATATTGCAACGAAACCGGCGATATCACATATTACACTTACGGTCGCCGAAAAGAAAGTGTAAAGCTACAACAGTTGGAATCCGCAAACTCTTTAGACATCGCATGCCTAACCAAATGAATTCCTTAGACATCGTATGCCTAACAATTATAAACCCCGCATTTTAGTCTCATTATCGAAAACACTTTTCAATATCAAGTCGGGCAATTCAACAAGATTCCCGAAATCCTGATCGAATGCTCGTCGTAAACTTAAGTAGACGGCCGCACACTCGATACCGTCGACGAAGTGAACTAAGGCGGAACACCGCTGCCGCGAGCACCTGAATGGATGCTTTCGGCGACGGGGTTCTTCTACAGCCACTTAGTCGGGGCTATGGTGTGTAGCCGTCTATTAAGTTTACCTGGCGAGTATCCGCGTACGCTACGTGATTTCGACGTACTTTTGATCACATCAAAATTCCATGGCAATCGATCAAGTGAGACTAAATTGCTATGTTTATAACATTCATTCAGTTATCTCATAACAACTTGTGAATTCCAAATATTGTATCACATTCCAGATAATTAGGAAATGTTAAACTTTCCGATCGAACAATCAAACACCCAAGTTTTCCCGAAACAGCTCAACACTTGAAATAAGTTCAAAACATCCATTTCATGCCACAGTACCAACGGTCCAGCCGTAGAAGGGTCAAGCCAACGCCTCACATGTGGCACGCCGTACTGCCCCAAACCCTAAGGTTCAAAGGGCAGTTCAAGACGGTCATATAATCGAGTTAAGGTTTGTTGTCTTCTAGAGGGTCCATCGCGTTACTTGCACTACTTAGACGTCTTTGAAATATGGAAAGATCCAACACTTGGAAATTTCCCGACAGGAGAAAAAGTGGGTATTTATATCAGGTCGAACTTTTCAACATTTTCTAAAATTATCCGGAAAAACACATATACGAAGTTAGACTTCCCGATCGAAACACCGAGTCCCCAATACAACCCAGAAAACTCAACTCTTGAGTAAAATTTAAAAATTCTCAGAAAACACAGCAATTCCAGAAATAAATTACTGTGCAAACCACGTGACCTAACTCACCAATATAGCCGCGGAACCGCCGCGCAATCCAGGGTGGGGCCGCGGTTCCGCTGCGCATTGGTCGAGTTGGGGTCACGTGCTGCAAAGTAACTCTTACAATTCCCTGCTGAATTTTTTGGATATTTTTAATTCACAAAATTCCACAGTTACAGAAAATGTACAAAGAGGGGTGAAATTTAGGATTTCGCGGTTCGATCGGGTTTTGAACATCGTCTACACATCGCCTAAAGCTCTAGCTAGGCTCTGATACCACTGTAGGGTTCCAAGGCACACTCATGAGGTTCCACAAGGCATCAACCATGCCAAATTCAAAAATTTATGTGCCGAGAAACCCTAATGAAGATCGTTAACTAGAGATTAGGCGAAACTACAAGCTAGCAAACAACTTTACTAATAAGTGAAAGGGATTACAACCTTTGTAGATCCGGTCCTCCACTTCCTTAGCTCCGTGTTGACGTCCCTCCACTGCGATCATCGGGATCCCGGACTCTAGCGTTGGTTTCATCGGAGACATGATCGGGCTAGGTCATTGACTTCGATGCCGAAGATGATCTACGTCGAGGCAACTCAAACTCAAACTCCATCTTCACTTGGTCATGAACCTTATGAAGAAAACATCCTATACAACATGGCAAGTGGTAGAGGATGAAGAAATAGGAAGTGGTTTCACTTTGGATTTGGATTTCTCATTTGATTTCATCACTTAGAATTTTCTAGCAAGCTTTTCTTTTCTTCATGAAGAAGAAGAAGAAGAAGAAGAAGAAGAAAGAAAAAAATTATTTTCAAAAAGAAAATTCAAGTGATTCTTATCATAATGCAACCATGGGTGAAGTAACACATGTAGAGACTAAACTAGAGTTCAGGCTAATGGTTAGGTTAATGAACAAAACAAAATGGTGAGACTTTTTCAAAGATGCTATGAAGCATCATGAAACTTCTAGCATGGAAAAAGAAAAAGCCACCATTTGGTTTTAACAAAATAAATAAATAAGAAAAATCCTAACCATTAACCTAAACATGGTTTAAAGCATACACACACCCAAGTTTGCATGTATCATCAAACATGATACAATCTAGTGCACAAAAATATATCACATATACAACTTGTGCACATCAAGTGAGAAAATCAATCTTAAGTGAACCAATACTAGTTAATGTAAAGTGATATATCAAATATATAATTATACATTAAATCAGTAAATCAATACTTGATTTAATGATCCGGTCATATCGCATATAACCGACTAATATCAAGTGTATCAATGTATCGAATCAACACTTGATTCGGTAACTCGACTATATCACATATAACCGTCCGATGATACAAATCGCGAGAATAGAATACAGTATCACATACTGGCATTATTCTCAGTCCCGCTCATATCTCATATGCGCTCCTATTTCGTTTTGCTTGAGCCAGGAAAGCTCTGTGTAGGACTCTAAAGACTCGTCAATACGCCGGCAGCAGGTGATGATCATATCAAACACCCATAAGCCGCAAGCAGTCTGCAAAACGTAAAGGCCACCCGGGTATTAAGCGATCATAAGATCAACGAGCAAGCCCGCTCACACTCCAGTGAATCCAACCAGTAACACTTACCGTACAGTCCGGTCTGATCGTCTGATATGTCGCATATCTCGCCTAACGGTAGTAAACGTCAGACCCCAGTAGCTCGATAAGTCGTGTCGATATGAGGTCTATAACAGTTCGAGAAACTACTGGTAACACTTACCAGTAAATCTCCGCAACCCTGGCCAGGGATTTCTGGTTATAGCCAATCGAACACAGCGCAACATCAACTCCCTATACCGGGAGAGACGAATCCCCTCCTATCGCTCATTGCCTCCATGTGATTCGGGACTGTACCCAAAAACCACCATTTTGCACGCCCTCTTGGACGTGGTAAGGTGGAAATCAAAGCACAGTGGGAATCACACAAGACTCTATGACGATCTCGGGTATACAGACTAACCTGTACCAGTGTCACCAGAGAACTGCCATCTGACGTAAGGTATAATACTATCTAGGAGTTCTCGGCGAGTCCGTCCAGTATTCCCAGTCTCCACTGAGCACCCGTATATCATCTCTGATGTCAAACACCAATGGATATGGGATCATCCATCGCCCATCTTTATGGGTCGAGAATGTATACGCTAGTATACCCTGGTATATCGATGCCCCGTCTCGATACACCCACGACCAGGGACCTTGAAGGATGTACTTATGGACTACCATGTCCCCACTAGTATGATCTGCATCATAGTCTAGGTAGTCAAGTACACATTCTAAGGGCTTTACCAACATGTAACAGAGAGACAATCAGTGTACACGTTAAGGTAAAGAGCAACCAGATATCATACTATCATGTCGAGCTAGAAAGTCCTCCCTATATATATCCCAGTATCCACTACAATATACATCCTATGTACAGTAATGGCCTCTAGGGCATACATATAACTAACATTACCCTCAGAGTAGTCACGGCAGGGCGTTTTATCATCTATACTTTTGCGGATACCGCTATGTTAGGCTGTGAGGCCTTTGCTTTTAGGTGGGTTTGCGATTATCTGCCTGTACGTTGTATATGTTTTTCTTGGATCTAGTATTCTCCATCTACCACTGTTTGTATATGACTTAGAGACGACTTGTGAGGATTCGTTGTTGTATTATTTTGGTGACTTTGGGTGCCGTGCTCGTGGGAGCCGGTTATGTTGGAAAGTTTTACCTCTTTATGCAGTTTTCCTTTATATTCTTCGCTTCGGCGTCGTATACATGTTGTGGTGATTGTCTCAGCCGTTGGGCATGATTTTGCTCCTATTTGGGATACTTTATATATTATCTGTGTTGTACCCGTTTTCGGGGCTAGTTTTTATAAAGGAGGTGCTGCCGAAATTTTCAAAAAGGAAAACTAGAGTTAGAGATTTTACTTGTGATTTTCCAAATGTTTAAAACTATGTTTTCTCCGTTGATCCAGATTTGGGTGGTTTAGATTTATGGGTTTCGGCTTACTTGAGTTGGGTACGCCTGTAGACGTTACGCAGTTTAAGTGCCGGTTACGGGCCAAATTTTGGGTCGTGACAAAGTTGGTATCAGAGCGCTAGGTTTTACCTTTCGGAGTGTAGGATGACCTTGGTATGATGGAGTAGGTAGCTTAAAAAGAGTGACGTAGCGCGTGTATATTCCGCGGCATACATACGACATGGTACTCCGCCTAAGTGACCTTAGGACTTATTGATTGATATTCTTCCGTGATGATATACATCCTTGTGATTTGATTCCTGTTTCCTTATCGAATCATGTTTCAATTTCCAGCCTATATCCTGCCGAAGACTATGAGGGCACAGAGAGCGGCCGCGAGGGCCGAGGTCAGAGTTGACTTGTCTAAGGCGAGGACTGAACAGGGCAGTACGCCTGTTGTACCGGAGCACATTGCTATGATTGGAGCTAGTATGCAGGATTTTCGCCAGATAGTGGGGACTTTAGTAGAGACCATCCGAGCGCAGGGGCAGGCAGTTGTTCCACCCATTGCAGGGACCACGATGGTACCTACAGTTCCGGCAATCGCAGTTATAGCTCCGGAGGTTTTTGCTGTGTCACTGACAGATTTTATGAGGCTGAGGCCTCCGGTGTTTACTGGCGCAGATGTTACTGAGGATCCGCAGTTGTTCATCGACCGGATGGCCAGGATTTATCGTTCCTCCCGATGCTCCGATGAGAGATGGGTGGAGTTTGCCAGTTTTCGTCTGGAGGGTTTGGCCCAGAAGTGGTGTGAGTCCTTGGAGAAGGAAGAGCCGCGGGTCTTGCTCCTATGACCTAGGCTGAGTTTGTGACGTCATTTCTTGCCCTTTTTCTTCCACTGAGCATCAGGGATGCGCGAGCGCGCAAATTTGAGTCGTTACGTCAGACTCCGGGGATGACGGTGTCTGAGTATGATATACTGTTTACCGAGCTGTCGGTGTATGCTCCGTACCTGGTGGCGACTGAGGAGATGAGGGTGAAGAGGTTTGTTCGAGGCCTACTTACCCAGTTGTTCCTAGCCATCAGCATTCAGCATTGCGACACATATGCGGCGGCTGTGGATGCAGCCCTATTGGTGGAGGAGCGTCTATCTGAGTCATCGGTTGTTCCGGAACCGAAGAGGGCTCGTACTGGTATAGCAGCCAGGAGGCAGAGGTTTAGATTCCGAGACAGAGTTTGATCAGACGCTGGGGGTAGCAGAGACATGGGACGTGGCCAGTTGTTCAGTACTTTTTCCCAAGAGGGTCAGCCGTCGACACGTGGGTATTTTGGGTGTGGCAGTTTACTGCACCTAGTGAGAGATTGTACCGTGGTGCGTCAGAGAGGGCTAGCAGTACCCCAGGTTACCTTACCACCTTCTCCGCTTCAGAGAGCGTTGCCTCTTATTCCTGTTGTTGCGCCACGTCAGACTCCTGTTCAGAGAGGTCGTGGTCGCCGGGGTTTTGTAACGAGAGGTCGAGGTGGCGGAGGCAGAGGACAGCCAGTAGCCGGTAGAGGGCAGGCACGGTTTTTTTCCATGACTCACTAGGATGCTCAGGCGTCAAATGCTGTGGTTTCAGGTATCCTTTCTGTATGTTCTTTTGATGCACATGTTCTTTTTGATCCGGCATCTACGCATTCATATGTTTCTACGCACTTCGTACCGAGGTTAGGCCGAGAATCGTGTTTGCTAGATCAGCCGCTTGTCGTGACTACTCCTGTGGGAGAGTCGTTTGTTGCGCGACACGTGTACCGATCGTGTGCTGTCCGTTTAGGAGACAGAGATCTGTCCGTCGACTTGATCCTTCTTGAGATGTTGGACTTCGACGTTCTGTTCGGCATGGACCGGTTAGCTATATGCTACGCGTCCGTGGACTGCCGCGAGAAGACAGTTAGATTTTGTTTTCCCGACGAGTCAGTGTTTGTTGTGCAGAGGGACTATGGTGCCGCCACTCATAGTTTGATTTCTGTTATGTGCGCTAGTCGGCTTTTGAGGAGGGGATGTCGGGGATTCTTGGCTTTCATTCATGATACTGGAGCCACAGTGGAGTCGTTGGACCAGGTTTCTACCGTGCGAGAGTTTCCCGATGTCTTTCCCGATGAGTTACCTGGGTTGCCGCCACAGCGTGAAATTGAGTTTTGCATCAATCTGATTCCTGGCACGGAGCATATTTCTATACCGCTTTATCGGATGGCTCCGGCAGAGCTAAGAGAACTTAAAGATCAATTGCAAGAGTTGCTTGATTTGGGACTTATGCGTCCGAGTGTTTCGCCGTGGGGACCTCCTGTTCTATTCGTCTAGAAGAAGGACGGCAGTTTGAGGCTATGTATGGATTATCGACAGTTGAACCGAGTTACGGTGCGGAACAGGTATTCTTTACCCCGCATTGACGATTTATTTGATCAGCTCCAGGGTGCGAGACATTTTTCGAAGATTGATTTACGTTCGGGTTATCATCGGTTGCGGGTTCGGAATGATGACATTCCGAAGACTGCTTTTCGTACGCGCTATGGGCATTATGAGTTTTTGGTGATGTCGTTCGGACTCACCAATGCGCCAGCAGCATTCATGGATCTGATGAACCGGATTTTCAGGCCGTTCCTCGACCAGTTTATTATAGTGTTTATTGATGACATACTGGTCTACTTTAGGAGTCGTGAGGAGCATGAGCAGCAATTGAGGATTGCTTTGCAGATTTTTAGAGAGCGCCAGCTGTATGCTAAATTCTCAAAGTGCGCATTTTGGTTTGATAGTGTTGACTTCCTGGGTCATGTGGTGACTGGTGATGGTATTCTTGTGGACCCGAGGAAGATAAAGGTCATACAGCTTTGGCCCAGACCTGTGTCGGTGACTGAGGTCCGCAGCATTCTAGGCTTAGCTGGTTATTATCGCCGTTTTGTGCAGGATTTCTCGAGTATCGCTGCACCGCTGACGGGACTGACCCGGAAGGGAGTTCCTTTTCTCTGGATTGATGCATGCGAGTAGAGTTTTCAGCAGTTGAAGACTCGGTTGACGACAGCACCAGTTCTTTCTTTACCTTTTGGATCGGACGGCTATGTTGTTTATTGTGATGCTTCTCGAGTGGGGCTCGGCTGTGTTTTGATGCAGCATGATAGAGTGCTTGCGTATGCTTCTAGGGAGCTGAAGAAGCATGAGCAAAATTACCCCACTCACGATCTTGAGATGGCCGCGGTGGTCTTTGCATTAATGATTTGGAGACACTACTTGTACGGGGAGTCGTGTCAGATCTTCACGGATCACAAGAGCTTGAAGTATATCTTCCAGCAGTGGGATCTGAATCTGAGACAGCGCCGATGGATGGAGCTAGTGAAGGATTATGATTGTGAGATCCTTTATCACCCGGGTAAGGCGAATGTGGTAGCTGATGCTTTGAGTTATAGGCCTGGGGGTAGCTTGTCTCAGTTGAGCGCAGTTCAGTGTCAAACTTCTGCAGATTGGTAGCTCTTGCGTGATGGTAGAGTGCAGTTCGAGTTCACTTCCACTGGGGGACAGTTTGCTAATGTCCGTGCCCGTCCACTACTATTTGATCGTATCCGTGAGGCGCAACCCAGTGATGCCCATTTGTCCGAGATTCTTGAGCTTGTTCGACAGGGTACGGTTTTGGAGTTCATGATTGATGACCAGGGTGTGCTATGATGTGGGACTCGCTTGTGTGTACCAGATGATGATGGGTTGAGATGAGAAATCCTAGAGCAGGCACATCAGTCGGCCTTTAGCGTTCATCCAGGTTCCACCAAGATGTATCGTGATTTGAGAGACTTTTACTGGTGGGAAGGGATGAAACGCGATATTTCGAACTTCATTTCGAGGTGCCTGACTTGTCAGCGGGTCAAGGCTAAGCATCAGAGACCGGCTAGAGAGTTGCGGCCTTTACCCATTCCGGAGTGGAAATGGGAGCAGATTTCCATGGACTTCATTGTGCGTCTACCCAGGACCAGTAGAGGGTATGACTCCATTTGGGTGATTGTTGACCGGTTGACGAAAGCGGCTAACTTCCTTCCAGTGAAGGCCACTTTCGGGTATGCTCAGTATGCGCAGCTCTATATAGATGAGATTGTGCGTTTGCATGGTGTTCCCACATGCATAGTATCCGACAGAGGCACCCAGTTTACTAGCCTTCTTTGGCAGAAGCTTCAGGAAGCTTTGGGTACCCGGTTGAGTTTTAGCACCGCTTTTCATCCACAGACCGATGGTCAGTCGGAGCACACTATTCAGACTCTGGAGGATATGCTCCGTGCATGTGTGCTAGATTTTGGTGGCAGTTGGGATCGTCACTTGCCGTTGATTGAGTTCTCCTACAATAACAGCTTTCAGGAGACTATTCAGATGGCACCTTTTGAGGCGTTATATGGTAAGAAGTGTCGATCGCCAGTCTGTTGGACCGAGCTTAGTGAGAGTCCGGTTTTGGGACCCCAGCTAGTTCAGGAGACTTCGGAGAAGATCCAGCTGATTCAGGACAGGATGAGAGCAGCCCAGTGCAAGCAGAAGTCTTGTAGGGTTACTAGGCACTCTAATAAGGTTCTACAAGGCATCAACCATGCCGGATTAAAATTTTAGCTGTGCTGAATAACCCTAAACAAGATCGTTGCTTGAAAATTAGGGTTTCATATGCTAGTAAACTACGTTTACGACTAAGTGAATACGAAATACAACCATTGTAGATCGGTCCTTCACTTCTTTAGCTCCTTGTTGAAGTCCCTTCACTGCGATCGTGGTTCTCCCGGATCCTTGCATGGCTTCACGGGGCAAAAGACGTGTCCTTGCTTGAAGTCTTCGAGGCCGAAAATGATCTACGTCGAGGGGATGCCAACTCAAGCTTCTACTTCATTAACTTGAGAATTAGTGAAGCAAACACCCTAAACTAAAGTGCTAGTCTAGTAGAGGATGGAGAAATAGGTAGTGGGTTCTCTTTAGAATTTTATTTCTCACAATGTTTCTCACTTTGGATCAAACCCTACCTTGCTTTTTCTTTTGAACAATGAAGATGAAGATGAACAAAAGAAAGAGATGAGGATAATGATCAAGTGAGAAGTCAAACCATGGTGAGTGAGTATCATATACTAACTCTTGTAGAGACTTAACCCATGGCTAATCCTTATGGTTGGGTTAAGAAATATCCAAAGTAAAAACAAATTTAGTGGAATTAGTCAAATGCTTCCCCAAGCTTCCACAAGCTTCAAGCATTTAGCTAATCCTCCACTAATTTTGTAATTACTTTGAATATTAAAATCTGACATAAAAGATAGCATGGTGTATGTCTCATACACCCAAGTCATGTGTATCATCAACCATGATACATTATGAAAACACAATTTTAATATATATCATATATACATTAAAGTTGTGCTCATGTGAGAAAAACCCTAAAGTGAACAAGTGTTAGTTAATGTAAACTAGCATATTAAATATACAATTAAAAAATAAATTATCAAATCAACACTTGACTTAATAATCCGGTCATATCTCATATAACCGACTAACATCCAATGTATCGACTTATCGAATCATCACTTGATTCGATAACCCGGCTATATCATATATAACCGACCGATACAAAAAGTCGCGAGAATAGAATACGGTATCACATACACGGATTATTCTCGGTCCCGCACATATCACATACGTGCTCCTATTTCGTTTTGCCTGAGCCAGTAAAACTTCTATGTAGGACTCTAAAGACTCGTCAATACGCCGGCAGTAGGTGATGATCACATCAAGCACCCACAAGCCGTCAGCGGTACTAGCTGGACGTAACGGATACCCGGGTATTGAGCGATCAGAAGATCAGCAAGCAAGCCCGCTCCAACTCCTGTAAAAGCCTGCCGGTAACACTTCCCGTACAGTCCGGTCTCCTCGTCTAATATGTTGCATATCAAGTCTAGGGGTGGTAAACGTCAGACCCCAATAACCGATAAGTCGTGCCGATGTGAGGCTCATAATGAGTCGAGAAACTACTGGTAACACTTACCAGTAAATCTCTAAATCAGCCCTGGCCAGGGACTTCCCTGTTACGGCCAATCGAGCACAGCGCAACATCAACCCCCGATACCGGGACAGACGAAACCCCTCCTATCGCTCATTGCCTCCATGTGACTCGGGACTGTACCCAAAAACCACCGTTTTGCACGCCTTCATAGACGTGGTAAGGTGGAAATCAAAGCACAATGGGAATCACATAAGACTCTATGATGATCTCGGGTCTACAGACTAGCATGCACAAGTGTCACCAGAGAACTGCCATCTAACGTGAGGTATAATACCATTTAGGAGTTCTCGGCGAGTCCGTCAAGTGTACCCATTCTCCACTGAGCATCCGTATACCATCTCTGATGTCAAACACCAACGGATATGGGATCATCCATCGCCCATCTCAGGGGTCGAGAAGCGTATACGCTAGTCTACACTGGTATATCGATGCCCCGTCTCGATACACCCAAGACTAGGGACCTTGAAGGATGTACTTATGGACTACCATGTCCCCACTAGTATGATCCGCATCATAGTCCACGTAGTCAAGTACACATCCTAAGGGCTTTACTAACATGTAACTATAAGACAGTATAAAGAGACAAGTATACATGTTAAAGTAAAGTGCAACCAGATGGCATACTATCATATCGAGCAAGAAAGTCCTCTCAATATATGTCCAAGCATCCAATATAATATACATCATCTGTACAATACTGCCCTCTAGGGCATACATACAACTAACAATCTCCCACTTGCACTAGGGCCAGCTGCTAACAGTAGTTGTAGTATCTCATACTCAACCATCCCATAATAGTCTCTCTCTGGGAAAAAGCCTTTGTGAGTGGATCATCCGTGTTGTCCTCTGAGCCTACACTCCTGACCTCGATCCCCTGGAAATCAACCATCTCCAAGATCAGGTGACACTGCCTTAGAATTATGTCTGGATCACTGACGGGACGGGCGTTCCTAGGCATAGGCCACAACTCCATTGTCACACAATGGAAGGAACGAAGTTCATCTCATGAACTAATATACACCCAGACTGCCTCTTTGGTAGTATCTTTTGTAGCGATGTATCAAGCCTTTATCGTCTAGTATGCCACGGTATATAGCTTGGAACTCTTCCAACATACCGTCCCTTTACTGAGGGTAAAGACAATGCCTGTGACTGACTTTAAGTCGTCCTTATCACCGTGGAACCTTTCCAGTGATTCTCTCCAGGATCGATTGATACCATCTCACTACATCTAGTGAGTATCCTAACATCCAATTAGATCTACCTCATAGATCCAAAACCCAGGATTTAGTAGGTATCACTTTGATCCTATATGGAGAATCATTGTGATAAGCGGAGATTGATCGAGCGTAGCATAGGAAACTCGTTCCCCATCAAGAGTATGTCATCCACGTACTCTACGGGGATCATCACCATATTCCCTACTACCTTTTTGTATATACAAGGTTCATCTACCATTTTGATGAAGTCAAACTTTTTGACTACCACATCAAAACAGACGTTCTAACTCCGCGATGCCTGCTTTATCACATAAAACATCTTGCACACGTTTCCGCTGCTCCCACTGTCTATGAAGCCCTCTGACTGTGTACTTATAGACGCTCTCTTCCAAATCATCATTTAGAAAAGCTGTCATGACACCCAACCGCCAGATATCGTAGTCATGGTATGTAGCCGTGGCAAGTAGGATCTGGATGGACTTAAGCATAGGTACTTAGAAAAGGTTTCAACATAATCCATACCTGGTCAATGATGCAAACCTTTAACAAGTCTAGCTTTGAAAGTCTCAAATTTTCCATGTACACCAAGTAATCTTCTCAAGATATACTTGCTCCTGATGGGGATTTAACCCTTCAGATAAAGCAACCAAATTCCATACTTTGTTGGTGTATAAGGATTCCATCTCAGATCACTAAGCATCCAGCCATTCTTACAGAGTCCCACTCCTGATGGCCAGCTCGAATCTAGTTAGGTCATCATCTCATGATGTAATCCTCGCTCCCACTGTCATAGAGAAACCGAAGTTTCTCTCAGGTGGGTGAGGAACCCTACTAGATCGGCGGAGAGGCTGAGGTTCGTTGGTTACTATTGAATCCTTTTGGTTCTACCAAATCATCTGCTGTAGTTTGTATAGCTGGAACTCCTTCCAGTTCTACCTCATGACCACAAATTTGTTTCCAAAATAAATTCCTTTTTTTTCTAAAAAGGTGGCATGCCGAGAAACAAAACATTTTTGTTCCTCGGTGCGGTAGAAGAAATTCTTTTGCGAATGCTTGGGATATCCAACAAACTTCTACATAATTGACTTTTCCTCGAGCTTGTCCGGATTTCGCTTTTAGACATAGGCCGGACAACCCCAAATCTTAACTAACTTAAGAGATGGGCTCTTTCCTTACCATATCTCATATAAAGTGGTAGGAAACTGATTTGATCGGAACCCTATTCAATAGGTATGCAACTTCATAAGTGCATAACTCCCAAAAGGAAATAGGTAACTCTGTAATACTCATCATAGAGCACACCTTATCATATAGGGTGTGATTGGTCCGCCCCGATACACCGACGTGCTATGGTGTATACGGAGGAGTAATGCTAAGAGAGAATCTCATTCTCCTTTAGAATAATCCAGGAATTTCGTGCTTAAGTATTCTCCTCCCTGATCACATCAAAGGACATAATACTTATACCCGTTTGCTTCTCTACTTCTAACTTATATTCTGTGAATATCTCAAAAGGTTCGGACTTGTGTTTCAACAGGAACATATGTCTGAATCTTGAGAGATTATCAGAGAATGTAATGAAGTACAAAGAATCGGTTTTGGCATGTGTAGACAGGGGACCTTCATACATCAATATGTATCATCCCAAGAGTTTACTAACTCTTTCTCCGTTTCCAATAAACAGAGCTTTGGTCATCTTATCTCTGTGACATGACCAGCAAGTTTCACAAAATGTAAATTCAAACTAATTTAAATATGCATTTTTATGTAACTTCAGCTAGTCGGGTCGTATTGATATGACCTAGTCTGCAATACCTCAAGAAGGATTCGTTCATTTCCAAACTCTTCCTCTTGTATGTGTTCTGTATACTAAGAATTGTTGTTTGATTTAGAACGTCAATGCTTTTAGATAACGTGCCTGAACTGATCAACTCTTGATATAGGAAATGTTCAAAACATTATCCAACAATATAAAATTATATCTTTTCTTTACTAATAAAGAGACTTATATGATGTTGTATATCAGGTTCGGTATCTAATGACATTTGTTCAGAATCAATGTATTCTGGTAATACAGGGTGATAGTGACCAACAGACTTGGCTGCAATACTTGCACCGTTTTCTATCTCACGAAACTTATCACCCGTTCTCAGTTCTCTACCTCTGTATCCCATGTAACAGATTACATATGCGGTATCCTGATCCGGTATCACATACCTAGGACGTAAAGGAAACTGAGAAACAGTTCTCTGTAATGAACACACCCGAAGATGATGCATCAACATGCACTTTCTTCGTTTGGGTGGCACGGGAATTTAGGTAATCCCCAAATTCCTGCTCTGTCTTATAACAATTATAAGTTGGAGCGGGACCAACGTTCCCCAGCGCAGTATAACAAGCGGGTTCGGTCAATACATCCATATTATTATCTTGACTAAGGCGTGATATGGTCGCTACCTGGAGAGAGAGAGAGAAGAAAACACTCTGCGTGCGCTCTTGCAAGATCAGATTGGTTATTATTTTATCTAATCAGGATGGCTCCCACTGTTTTTATCAAATCTTCCTTCAAACCCTAAAAGGAAAGACTAGCCGGGATTAATTACACCCTACAACTTCGCCAATCTTTCAGCCAGGCCAGTGTCGGTACTTTGAGGGAGGTTCCCTGTGCTTTCGCACAGACCTAATTAATGTAAACCTCGTTTTCCCAGAGGCGTAACCCCGTTGACACCTTTCTAGACACCTACTTGATCGGCTAATTGTAATGTGTAAAACTCTCCCAGGAGTAACAATTACTCTCAGTGGGTATCGGGATCCAACTATCTCATGGAAGGTATGCAATCTCATTGCAAATTTCAACACTTGAAATTCCCGATAATATTTCGCCCCAAACGATCTATGACCTTGACAAGGTCAACAAACCATAGACCGTAAGTCAAGTTCAACCAGTCATTTCTTGATTGAATTAAACCCACCCGCACAACCCTTGACAAGGTCAACAAAGCCGTACGACTACCCTAAAACAATCTGCATCATATGTATAAACAGATAAATACTGGTCAGCTACCGCACACTACGCCTTGACAAGGTCAACAAACGCAGCACGAATACTACGCAGGACTTACCTGAAATGATGGAGGGCTACGACAGGTTTTTCTGAAAACCTATTGCGTAATGAACTTGATATCGTTGTAGAATCAATTGATTTTAAAATGGAGTGTTTTTGAGGCTTTTACTAGTTTCGCTAAAGAGGTCACTCCCGGTGAAGGGATCTCGGCTCTTTCCTCGTCGAATGAGGTGCAGGATATATCATATACATCACTGTGCAAAGCAAGAACTAGAAAAGCAATCAAAAGACAAAACCGAGGGGTGTAGCATATGCCAGTCTTGCTAAAGGGGTCACTCCCGTTGAAGGGATCTCGGCCCTTTCCTTATCGAATAAGGTGCACGATGTTCTACAAGGAACACCGCGATGCAAAGCAAGAACTTTAGCTACCTGTTTTTGAAAATTCGATTCCACAACATCTTTTAGGTTTCTTTTTCTTTCATTAATCACATTAATGAAGTCCCATCATTTAAGTCATCTAAACATCACAGATAAATACGACGTACACTTATGCCATCCGCATTCGCCTCGATGTCCCCTCGTGCACTGTTAGGTTAGGTAACTAACGGCAGAGCGGGGCAGGGCTAGCACAGATGTAAAACATAAGTAACGTCTATATAATATATCATATATACTATATACAGTATTTATCACAGAACATCAAATGATCACATCACAGATATCGCAGCAGAAGAAACATATGAAACATTGGATATACTAGGACGTCCGTGTTTTATTTTGAGCCTCTATAAAACACGGATTCCACGGTCGTGATGAATAGCCAAACCCACACCCCTAGACCCCTACGAAAGCGGCAAGCAACCCTGCCAATTCTAGAGTTAGGAGATCCGGACTCGACTCCTCGAGTTGGTCTCCCACTAGACTCTAGAACCCGGTTACTTGTGCTCTACTTCTTGGGTCTATCCTAATGCGGAAAAGTAAATAATATACAAATGGTGACATCGACCTCATCCCGGAAGTGCCCCATTAAAAGAATATTACATACTATTAATTTTACATGAATGAAAATAAAAACTCTCATCTCACATAAAAACCCTCGGCTATTCAGAACGTGACGATCCAATATAACATATCCAGCAACACATAAAATTACATGTCATCAACGTAAGTAAATATGCGCATCCCAAATGTCGTTGACATATAGCAACCAAACCGGCGATATCACATATTAAAATTATGGTCACAGAAAAGAAAGTGTAAAACTACAACAGTTGGAATCCGCAACCTCCTTAGACATCGCATGCCTAACAGTTATAAACCCCGCATTTTAGTCTCCATATCGAAAACACTTTTCAATATCAAGTCGGGCAATTCAACAAGATTCCCGATAAGTGATCGAATGCTCGTCGCAAACTTTAGTAGACGGCCGCACCCCCGGATGCCGTCGACGAAGTGCACTAAGGCGGAACACCGTTGCCGCGAGCACCCAAACGGATGCTTTTGGCGACGTGGTTCTCCTACAGCCACTTGGTCGGGGCTATGGGGCATGGCTGTCTATTAAGTTTACCCGACGAGTATCCGCGTACGCTACGTGATTGCGACGGACTTTTGATCGCATCAAAATTCCATGGCAACCGATCATTTGAGACTAAACTGCTATGTTTATAACATCCAAATCAGTTATCTCATAACTACTTGTGAATTCCAAATATTGTATCACATTCCAGATAAATAGACAATGTTAAACTTTCCGATCGAATGATCAAACACCCAAATTTTCCCAAATAGTTCTCAACACTTGAGGGGAGTTTAAAAATATCCATCACATGCCACAGTACCAATGGTCCAGCCGTAGAAGGGTCAAGCCAACGCCTCATATGCGGCACGCCGTACTGCCCCAAACCCTAAGGTTCAAAAGGCAGTTCAAGACGGTCACATAATCGAGTTAAGGTTTGTTGTCTTCTAGAGGGTCCATCGCGTAACTTGAACGATCTAGACGTTCTTAAACAAATGGAAAAATCCAACAGTTGGAAATTTTCCGGGTCGGGAAAAAGTGAGTTATTGATATCCGTTCGAACTTTTTAATACTTTCTAAATATCCGGAAAACAAAACGAAATTAAATTCTCCGATCGAATCGACGAATACAAAATAAACCCCAAAAAACTCTACACTTGAGTCAGGTTAAAAATACTCAGAAACATCATGAAATTAAATAGGAACATTACTGTGCAAAATGATAAGTGTGACGTCACCATATGGCCGCGGAACCGCCGCGGGAGCTTTCTCGTGCCGCGGTTCCGCGGCGCTTTGGGCGCCAAACATTGTCGTTTTGCACAGTTTCCCTTATAATTGCCTGCTGATTTTTTTAAGCATTTTTAATTCAGAAAAATCCCAGTTTTGAAAAATTTTCCAGAGAGGGGTATAATTTGACGTTTTCGGGTTCGATCGGGTTTTTAACTTCGTTAAGACATCGCCTAATGTTCTAGCTAGGCTCTGATACCACTATAGGGTTACTAGGCACTCTAATAAGGTTCTACAAGGTATCAACCATGCCGGATTAAAATTTTAGCCGTGCCGAATAACCCTAAACAAGATCGTTGCTAGAAAATTAGGGTTTCATATGCTAGTAAACTACGTTTACGACTAAGTGAATACGAAATACAACCTTTGTAGATCGGTCCTTCACTTTTTTTGCTCCTTGTTGAAGTCCCTTCACTGTGATCGTGGTTCTCCCGGACCCTTGCATGGCTTCACGGGGCGAAAGACGCGTCCTTGCTTGAAGTCTTCGAGGCCGAAGATGATTTACGTCGAGGGAATGCCAACTCAAGCTTCTACTTCACTAACTTGAGAATTAGTGAAGCAAACACCCTAAACTAAAGTGCTAGTCTAGTAGAGGATGGAGAAATAGGAAGTGGGTTCTCTTTAGAATTTTTTTTCTCACAATGTTTCTCACTTTGGATCAAACAGTAGCTTGCTTTTTCTTTTGAACAATGACGAAGAAGATGAACAAAAGAAAGAGTTGAGGATAATGATCAAGTGAGAAGTCTAATCATGGTGAGTGAGTATCATATACTAACTCTTGTAGAGACTTAACCCATGGCTAATCCTTATGGTTGGGTTAAGAAAGATCCATAGTAAAAACAAATTTAGTGGAATTAGTCAAATACTTCCCCAAGCTTCCACAAGCTTCAAGCATTTAGCTAATCCTCTACTAATTTTGTAATTACTTTGAATATTAAAATCCAAGATAAAAGATAGCATGGTGTAAGTCTCATACACCAAAGTCATGTGTATCATCAACCATGATACATTAAGAAAACACAATTTTAATATATATCATATATACATTAAAGTTGTGATCATGTGGGAAAAACCCTAAAGTGAACAAGTGTTAGTTAATGTAAACTAGTATATCAAATATACAATTATACAATAAATTATTAAATCAACACTTGACTTAATAATCCGGTCATATCTCATATAACCGACTAACATCCAATGTATCGACTTATCGAATCATCACTTGATTCGATAACCCGGCTATATTATATATAACCGACCATTACAAAAAGTCGCGAGAATAGAATACGGTATCACATACACGCATTATTCTCGGTCCCGCACATATCACATACGTGCTCCTATTTCGTTTTGCCTGAGCCAGTAAAACCTCTATGTAGGACTCTAAAGACTCGTCAATACGCCGGCAGTAGGTGATGATCACATCAAGCACCCACAAGCCGTCAGAGGTACTAGCTGGACGTAACGACTACCTGGGTATTGAGCGATCAGAAGATCAGCAAGCAAGCCCACTCCAACTCCTCTAAAAGCCTGCCGGTAACACTTCCCGTACAGTCCGGTCTCCTCGTCTGATATATCGCATATCAAGTCTAGGGGTGGTAAACGTCAGACCCCAATAACCGATAAGTCGTGCCGATTTGAGGCTCATAACGGGTCGAGATACTACTGGTAACACTTACCAGTAAATCTCTAAATCAGCCCTGGCCAGGGACTTCCTTCTTACGGCCAATCGAGCACAGCGCAAGATCAACCCCCAATACCGGGAGAGACGAAACCCCTCCTATCGCTCATTGCCTCCATATGACTCGGGACTGTACCTAAAAACCATCGTTTTGCATGCCTTCATAGACGTGGTAAGGTGGAAATCAAAGTACAGTGGGAATCACACAAGACTCTATGACGATCACGGGTCTACAGACTAACCTGCACAAGTGTCACCAGAGAACTGCCATCTGACGTGAGGTATAATACCATTTAGGAGTTCTCGGCGAGTCCGTCCAGTGTACCCAGTCTCCACTGAGCACCCGTATACCATCTCTGATGTCAAACACCAACGGATATGGGATCATCCATCGCCCATCTCATTGGTCGAGAAGTGTATACGCTAGTCTACACTGGTATATCGATGCCCCGTCTCGATACACCCACGACTAGGGACCTTGAAGGATGTACTTATGGACTACCATGTCCCCACTAGTCTGATCCGCATCATAGTCCACGTAGTCAAGTACACATCCTAAGGGCTTTACTAACATGTAACTATAAGACAGTATAAAGAGACAAGTATACATGTTAAAGTAAAGTGCAACCAGATAGCAAACTATCATATCGAGCAAGAAAGTCCTCTCAATATATGTCCAAGCATCCAATATAATATACATCATCTGTACAATACTGGCCTCTAGGGCATACATACATCTAACAAGTCTTATGCCGGCCGTCGTCCTCGCAGACTTGAGTTCGCAGTTGGTGATCATGTATTCCTGAGGATTTCTACGATGAAGGGCGTTATGCGATTTGGGAAGAGAGGGAAGCACAGTCCCAGATTTGTTGGTCCTTTCGAGATCCTTGAGCGAGTGGGTTCTGTTGCTTATCGTTTAGCGCTCCCACCCAATTTTCCGGATGTTCACCCTGTGTTCCATCTGTCGATGCTTCATAGATACCTTCATGATCCTTCTCACATGATTCAGGACGAGTCCGTTAAGCTTGAGCGTGATCTTTCGTTCACCGAGCAGCCGGTAGTTATTTTCGATCGGTAGGTGAAGAAACTTCGGTCAAAGGTCTTGCCTTCTGTGAAGGTTCTATGGCATAGCCGTACTATTGAGGAGATCACTTGGGAGGCCGAAAGCAAGATGCGGAAGAAATTCCCTCATCTCATTGAAGGTACGCTTAGTATGAAATTTTAATTCGGGGACCGAATTTCTATAAGGGGGGAGATTGTAACGTTTTAGAAATCGTTATGAGAATTTTTCCGTTTTAGGGTTAAATTGTCGGTATTTTCCGTTTCGACCCGACTGTGTTCAAACGACCATATAGACTTGCCAGCACCTAATTTAGCGAAAATAAAGCTAGTGCGCAAGCTTTGGGGGGTATATGGGACGTTTTGGTTCAATTTGTTTTTTCCCAATTTTAATGTTATTTTAATGCGGTATTCACATTTTGGGAAATTTCTCTTTAACTGATCTTTTCTTCAATTAAGTTTGAGTTAAACCTAAACCTTCTCACTTTACCTAGATTCATTGTGTGGACTAGGGATTAAGTTTAAACTTAAAGAAAAGAAAAGAAAAGAAAGAGGTGCATGAATGTGTGCATATGTGTGTATGAATGCATTTAATTGCATTTAATGTTGGTAATTGCTTGGAAATCCCCCACAAAACCCCCACCTCCTCTCTTTGCTAAGATCCCTTCTTTTTCTACTGCTCTTGATCATTTCCCTTCCATTCATCATCAATTCTTGCACAACAAATCCTCAAAATTCCCAAATATATCACAAAAATATAAACCAAGTCTTGTTTTTGCCATCTTGATTCACTTGGAGCTAGGGAAAGCTTGGATCTTGTGAGCAAGATTGTTAGGTATAATCCCTACACTGATAATTAAGAGTTTTTATGTTATTTAGCTCGTTGGTTGTAGCGTAGAACCCTTTGTATATCGATTAGTGCAATATCGGGTTTTTAGTGTCTTTTTAGACCTTTTATATCTGCTATGACCTGGAAAATTTAGTGAGTGACCAAACAAAATTTTAGTGATGTACTAGTGAACCTGAGACACCACCTGAGAGACGAGGACCACCCCACCTGCCGGGGCCGGCGACCCCTATGGCGAATTCCGGCGACGCCGGTTTAATAGGAGGGTGTTGGGGTTTGGGTTCTGTGGGTAGTTTTCTGCTGTTGGCTAGGTGTGTTTGGTACTGTTTACTTTTTTAGTAATTGCAGTATGTAAAATCTGGGATCGTTTACCTATAATTTAGTGTTTTGAGTCCGCGTGTTACGTGTTGCGACACGAATCGTGATCTTGTGTAGCTGTTGAACTCAGTTTGGTTTAGTAGTATCGTTACGCACGTTAGCCACTAGAGGTACACTCATGAGTTAGTTTAGTGTTGGTGCGTTATTTAATACGTAGTTTTACGTTATATTGATCGATTCTGAGATGTTTGCACTATTTCTTGTGTTTGTGGAAATATAGCGTCGCAAGCGGGGACTTCGGACTCTGCGAACAAGGGGAAGCAGGTGGTCGGATTTTCATAGCTGGAGACCATTGGTGAGTAGATTTAACATCCACGGGGAAATCGCCCGTATGGCGTTATGCGTCGGGGCGGATATGATAAGATAGTTGCATGTAATTGCATATGAGTTAATTATATATGAATCTCAATGTTTAGCATTATCTGTTGTACTTGACTCGTACCTTAAGATATAACACATTACCGACGGTTCATGTTACACGAGCACTAAATTGTATTCTACACCCACATCGTCAATAATTGCCATGACACGCACAAACCACCTACATACGTGATACGGTAGTGGATAGGGATAGTTGCGGTAGTAGCCCTTATCCCATTGTGCATATGAGATATTGTTGACACCTAGATACGTGATGTTGTATTAGACATGGATAGTTAAGATGGTGACTCTTATTCCATTTCACGTATACCTTACTATAGCTACTTGTATATATTGACATGTACACCCACATAGTCTATTACAGCTACATGTATATCATGCACACATATTGACATGTACACCCGCATATTTTCGCTATAGTTGTATGTACCCCAAGTGGTATTGATTTGATATGTGATATTGAGTTGTTGATCATTGCGCTTATGAAATGCATCATACCCACTTACTTACATGTTGATACTTAAACCTTGCTACACTTACATGTACACTTCATATGATGCTGCATTTGTTTTCGTAGGATTTTGGGAACCGCAAGATATATTTCGAAGATCGATTCATTTAAAAGAGCGGTTTTCCCTTTATATGCTCATATTGAGGTTTTATGTTGCATATATCAGTTTTATATGGATTTTTCACATTGAGATATGGATTTCATAAGATTTATGGATTTGAGAACCGTGGGGGTATTTTTAAGAAACTATGTATTGTTTGAAAACCCGATTTCTCTTGATATGATATTTGATGCGTCCAACATGAGATTTCTCGGTTCTGAGATTTGTGATATATACCTGATACGAGGAGTGAGTGGGCCGTGTATGGGTACATGGTGGGGCTCAGTACGGTTCCCTTCGGCAAGATGTTCATGGTACAGACGATGAGCCTGGAAGGTGGGCAAGTACCTACCAGTGACTGTATTTGGACTCGGCGGTTATCGTGGAGATACCGACCGGAATGATGTACGACATATCGTCAGGGCCAGTCGTGGTGACAACGCCTGAGTTATGAGGATTTACGTGTCGATCCTAGACACAAGTTTCATGATGTTTCGAGTGTCGGTGTTAGACACTCAGGTTTTCATGATTTTTACGTATCGTCGGTGGACATACGGGGTTGATATCCTCATATTTATATAGATATAGATATATACACATAGGGATATGTTTTCATGATGTTTCGGGTGTCGATGCGTGACACTCAGGTTCCATGAGACTTAGAGGATGTGAGGGTCGATCTGTGGATGCGGTGCCTGTGGATTTGGGATTTGATGTGTCAGTGAGGGACACTGGTGTTTTTCCATGCTGATGATTTTGCATGAGATTTTATTGTATCATCCCACACACTCAGGATCATTGTTGTTATGCACTGTTTCATGTAGTCGTAGTACCCTGATGATGTACCTTTACATGATTGTTGCATATTCACTTATCATACTTATGCTATCGGATTACATGTGATAGATAGATCGTTGTTCGTGCATACCTGCGATTACAGTATGATGTTATTTACTATTCACGAGTTGGAAACTCACCCCCGTTGTGCCGCAGTGTTTTGCAGGACTTACCCTCAGAGTAGTCGCGGCAGGGCGTCTTATCATCTCTACTTTTGCGGATACCGCTACGTTAGGCAGTGATGCCTTTTCTTTTAGGTGGGTTTGGGGTTATCTGCCAGTACATTGTAAATCTTTTTGTTGGATCTAGTATTCTCCATCTACCACTGTTTGTATATGACTTAGAGACGACTTGTGAGGATTCGGTGTTGTATTATTTTGTTGACTTTGGGTGCCGTGCTCGTGGGAGCCGGTTATGTTGGAAAGTTTTGCCTTTTTATGCAGTTTTCCTTTATATTCTTCGCTTCGGCGTCGTATACATGTTTTGGTGATTGTCTCCGCCGTTGGGCGTGATTTTGCTCCCATTTGGGATGCTTTATATATTATCTGTGTTGTACCCGTTTTCGAGGCTAGTTTTTATAAAGGAGGTGCTGCCGAAATTTTCAAAAAGGAAAACTAGAGTTAGAGATTTTACTTGTGATTTTCCAAATGTTTAAAACTATGTTTTCTCCATTGATCTAGATTTGGGTGGTTTAGATTTCTCGGTTTCGGCTTACTTGAGTTGCGTAGGCCTGTAGACGTTACGTAGTTTAAGTGCCAGTTACGGGCCAAATTTTGGGTCGTGACACCACGCATTGGTAATTGATATGCCACAAACACTAGATAACTTGTATAACCTGAAATCTCGAACAATTCACTGCTAATACATTTAAATTCCTCAGGATGAACATGTAGGATTGCTAGTCATATGCATGTACCTCATTGCATCATTCGTTCATGCCTAGTCTTTTAGTCATACATTGCGGTTCGCGTTGTTGATAACATAGGCATTCATTATCATTGACATGTGTACTTATGATGATTTTCTTGAGGATTTCAGCACTTGAGATTTATGAGATTTTGGGGAAAAACCGCAAGGATTTAATAAACCCGATATTATTTTTAAACATTGCGAGTTGCTGTTTTTCTCATGATATGATACACGTGTCGTCCACCATGGGTTTTCTGTTAGTTTTCGAGATCCGTTTCGAGGAGTTGGATAAACCGTCTCGGGTACATGGTGGGCTCGGTAAGGTACCCCGGGACAAGAAGTTTGAGTTGTAGACGATGAGCCTGGCAGGGGCAGACTACCTAACAGTGATTGTTGGCGCGGCGGATATCCATAGGATACTGATCGTGTTCGTGGGATATTGAGCTATTGATTCTTTGAGATGGGCCAGTCCGGATTACAGGAGCCCGAGATTTTGAGATACCGATACTTTGGGACACTGAGATATTCATTTGAGGTGTCGATACTTGATGCGGATTTCTGTTGTTTTCATTGATATTTCTTCAGATATTTCACAGCAGCTGTTCTAAGATGAAATTTATGATTTTCTCATATCAAACATACTCAAATCTCGTGTTAAATTGCATTCATGTTGCATACATGCCAGTATATCATGCCATATCAGGACGGTAAAGTTGTGACACTTATGCGTATATGTTTACAATAGCCTTATTAGATGTTACTTATTACTCACGAGTTGGCAACTCACCCCCATTGTGCCACAGCCTTTTTGCAGGTCCGTTCCGTCTGCACTGAAGCAGCGGACGCACTTGCTCCTTTTGCTTGAATTTGAGACTTTTCCTCATAGGTGGGTTGTGAGATTATTTTGTTTCCACCTTGTATAATTATTGTATCTAGAGTACTCCATCTACTGTATCTGCTACTTGTACTGATGTATTGTGACTTAGAGACGAGACAATGAGATTTAGGTATATTTATGTTGTTTCTCTGGGTCGAGCTCACTTGAGCCGACGTGATGCTTACTACTCATGCCTTTATATGCTTATTTTTGCACTGCAAGGATATTGATTGCGTGGGATTGTAAATCCGCTTTTGGGAGAAGATCTAGCTCCCGCTTGGAGATGCCTTATTTCATGTTATATGTATATTGCTGTTTTGTACCCGTTTGGGGCCGGTTTTTACAAAGGTGACTCTGCCGAAATTTTTGGGAAATGTGATGTTGCTTTTAAAAGAGTTGATGCGACTTAATTATTTGGAAATTTATTTCTATATTTTGTTTTCCCTTCACTCTACTGCTCTTTTGGTTTTGATTTCTGGGCTTTAGCTTATATAGATTATGTACGCCTCGAGACGTTTCGTAATTTAAGGCAAGTCGCGTTCCGTACTTTCGGGTCGTGACAAAGTTGGTATCAGAGCGATAGGTTTTACCTTTCTGAGTATAGGATGACCCTTGGTAGATGGAGTAAGTGACTTAAGCAGGGTAACGTAGCGTGTGTATGTCCGCGGCATACTTACGATACGGTACTCCGCCTAGGTAACTTTAGGATATACTTGCTTGAAATTCCTTCTTCAATTCCGTGTATCCTATGATTCTATTGCACTATTCTTATTATCCTGTTTCCTGTACCAGTCACTATGCCGCTGAAGGCTATAATGGCTCAGAGGGCTGCCACCCGAGATGAGATCCGAGCAGGCTCGTCCGAGACGAGGACCGATCAGGACGGTGTACCTACCCCTCAGGGACAAACTGATACGCCTTCCCCAGGCCGCATGGATAGGGTAGAGTCAGGTGTGCAGGAGTTATGACTGATGGTGGGAGGTATGCAGGAGTTACGACAGATGGTGGGATCCTTAGTCGAGGCTAGTCGTGCATGGGGATCTGAGGACGTACCTACCACTGCACATACTACGATTGTACCTACTACCCAGACAGTTGGTCCTATTATTACCGTGGCTATTCGAATATCATTACAGGATATCATGAGGCTGAGACCCCAGTCTTCACCGACACAGATGCAGCGAAGGATCCGCAGACATTCCTCGACATATTAACTAGGATTTGCCATTCGCTCAGATGTTCCGACGATAGATGGGCTGAGCTTACGAGTTCCCGTCTAGAGGGCCTGGCGCAGACGTTGTGTGAGTCGGTCGAGAGAGGTCAAGCTGCAGGTCTACCTCCTATGACTTGGAACGAGTTCACAACAACATTTCTATCCCATTTCCTTCCAGAGAGCGATCGTGATGCTCAAGCTCGTAGTTATGAGGCTTTGCGCAAGACTCCAAGGATGACAGTGTCTGAGTATGATATCCAGTTTTCTCAGTTGTCCAGATATGCTCCGTACTTGGTTGATACTGAAGAGAAGAGGGTAAAGAGGTTTATGCAGGAACTCGACACACAGTTATTCCTTGCCATCGGTGCTCAGCACTTCGACACTTATATAGCTGCTATTGACATGGCCTTATGGTTGGAGGAGCACATTTCAGGGACTTCGGTCATTTCTGGGCCGAAGAGGATTCATACCGATATGCCAGCTCAGAGGCATCATGACAGATTCTTTCCGAGAGATGGCGGCGGCAGAGGAGTCAGACGGGGTCAGCAATTTGGTTCTTATCCGTAGGTCCAGCAGGCGTCGCCAGGATGTTTTCGGTGCGGGAGTCCGTACCATCGTATCAGAGACTGTATGGTGAGACGACATGGAACGGCGACAGTTCTGCACGTGACTTTACCACCTTCACCACCTCCTCAGAGAGCTTTACTTTCTACCCCCGGTGATGTTCTACGCCAGTTAGATGCCCCCAGAGGCCGTGGACGCAGCGGTCCTATTCAGAGGGGACGAGGAGGCAGAGGCGGAGGCAGAGGACAGACAGCTAATGGTGGGGGACAGGCCCGAGTATTCACTTTGACCCCGTAGGATGCGCAGGCATCCAATGCCGTTGTAACAGGTACCTTGCCAGTATGTTCTTTCGACGCGCGAGTATTATTCGACCCAGGTTCTACATATTCGTATGTATCTACACACTTTGCACCGATGTTGGGCCGGGAGTCATCATCGTTAGATCAGCCTCTTGTTGTTATTACTCCAGCAGGCGAGTCGTTTGTCGCTCGTTGTAACGTTTTAGAAATCGTTATGCGAATTTTTCCGTTTTAGGGTTAAATTGTTGGTATTTTCCGTTTAGACCCGACTGTGTTCAAACGACCTTATAGACTTGCCAGCACCTACTTTAGCTAAAATAAAGCTAGTGCGCAAGCTTTGGGGGTATATAGGACGTTTTGGTTCAATTTGAAATTTTCCCAATTTTAATATTATTTTAATGCGGTATTCATATTTTGGGAAATTTCTGTAAAGCGATCTTCTCATCAATTAAGTTTGTGATAATACAAAACCTTCTCACATATTTAGATATTTGTTGTGCAATTGGAGTTTAGTTTAAAGAAAAAGAAAAGAATTTAGATGCATGCATGTGTGCATATGTGTGTGTGAAAGCAATTAATTGCATTTAATGTTGGAAATTGCTAGGAAATCCCTGACAGAACCCTTACCTCCTCTCTTGGCCGAGATCCCTTCATTTCCTACTGCCTTTGCTTATTTTCCTTTCATATTTTATCAATCCAAACTCAAAATCAAATATATCACAAAATACCAAAAGTCTTGTTTTTTGCTCTTGGATCACTTGAAGCTAGGAATGCTTGGATCTTGTGAGCTAAAGTTGTTAGGTATAATCCCTACACTGCTAATTAGGAGTTTGTATGCTGTTTTGCTCGTTGGTTGTAGCATAGAATGCTTTTTATATCGATTAGTGCGATATCGGGTTTTTAAAGTCTTTTTAGAGCTTTTATATCTGCTGTGACCTGGAAAATTTAGTGTGTGACTAAACAAATTTATAGTGATGTACTAGTGACCTTGGGACACCACCTGAGAGACGAGGACCACCCCACCGGCCCAGGCTGGCGACCCCTTTAGCAAACTCCGACAACGCCGGCTAGGTAGGAAGATGCTGGGGTTTGGGTTCTGTGGGTAGTTGTCTGCTGTTGGCTAGGTGTGTTTGGTACTGTTTACTTTTTTAGTAATTTCAGTATGCAAAATCTGGGATCATTTACCTTTAATCGAGTGTTTTGAGTCCGCGTGTTACGTGATCCGAGACGAATCGTGATCTGATGCAGCTGCTGTACTCAGTTTGGTTTGGTAGTGTCGTAACGCGCGTTAGCCACTAGACGCACACTCGCGAGTTAGTTTGGTGTTGGTGCGTTATTTAATACGCAGTTTTACGTTATATTGGTCGTTTTCTGAGATGTTTGCATTATTTCTTGTGTTTGTGGAAATATAGCGTCGCAAGCGGGGACTTCAGACGCTGCCAACAAGGGGAAGCAGGTGGTCGGATTTTCATAGCTGGAGACCAATGGTGAGTAGATTTAACATCTACGGGAAAATCGCTCGTATGGCGTTATGCATAAGGGCAGATATGATATGATAGCTAAATGTATTTGCATATTAGTTAATTATATATGAATGTCATTGCATAGCATTATCTGTTGTACCTGACTCGTACTATTAGATATAACACATTACTGACGGTTCATGTTGCACGAGCACTAAATTGTATGCTACACCCACATCGTCAGTAATTGCCATGACACGCACAAACCACCTACGTACGTGATACGGTAGTGGATAGGGATAGTTGTGGAAGTAGCCCTTAGCCCTTATCCCATTGTGTATATGAGGTATTGTTGACACTTACATACGTGACATTGCATTGGGCAGGAATAGTTGAGGTAGAGACCCTTATTCCATTTCACGTATACCTTACTATAGCTACTTATACATCTTTCATACATATTGACATGTACACCCACATAGTCAGTTACAGCTACATGTATATCATGCACTCATATTGACACGTACACCTGCATATCTTCGCTATAGTTCTATGTACCCCAAGTGGTATTATTTTGATATGTAATATTGAGTTGTTGATCATTACGCTTATGAAATGCATCATACATACTTGCTTACATGTAGATACTTAAACCTTGCTACACTTACATGTACACTTCATATGATACTGCATTTGTTTTCGTAGGATTTTTGGGAACCGCAAGATATATTTTAAAAGCTTAATTCATTTAAAAGAGTGGTTTTCCCTTTATATGCTCATATTGTTGTTTTATGTTGCATATATCAGTTTTATATGGATTTTATGCATTGAGATGTGGATTTCATATGATTTATGGATTTGAGAACCGTGGGGGTATTTTCAAGAAACTATGTATTGTTTGAAAACCCGGTTTCTCTTCATATGATATTTGATGCGTCCAGCATGAGATTTCTCGGTTCTGAGATTTATGATATATACCCGATACGAGGAGTGAGTTGGCCGTGTGCGGGTACATGGTAGGGCCCGGTACGGTTCCCCTCGGCAAGATGTTCGTGGTACAGACGATGAGCCTGGAAGGTGGGCAAGTACTTACCGGTGATAGTATTTGTACTCGGCGGTTATCGTGGGGATACCGACCGGAGTGATGTACGATATATCGTCAGTGCCAGTCGTGGTGACAGCGCCTGAGTTATGAGCATTTACGTGTCGATGCAAGACACGGGTTTCATGATGTTTCGAGTGTCTGTGTTAGACACTCAGGTTTTCATGATTTTTACGTATCGTCGGTGGACATACGGGGTTGATATCCTCATACTTATATACATATATATATATATATATACACACACACACACACCTAGGGATATGTTTTCATGATGTTTCGGGTGTCGATGTGTGACACTCAGGTTCCGTGAGACATACGGGATGTGAAGGCCGATCTGTGGATGCGGTGCCTCAGGATTTGGGATTTGATGTGTCGGTGAGGGACACTGGTGTTTTTCCATGCTGATGATTTTGCATGAGATTTTATTGTATCATCCCACACACTCAGGATTATTGTTGTTATGCATTGTTTCATGTAGTTGTAGTACCCTGATGATGTACCTTTACATGATTGTTGCATATTCACTTATCATACTTATGCTATCTGATTACATGTGATAGATAGATCGCTATTCGTGCATACCTGCGATTAAAGTATGATGTTATTTACTATTCACGAGTTGGCAACTCACCCCCATTGTGACACAGTGTTTTGCAGGACTTACCCTCAGGGTAGTCGCGGCAGGGCGTCTTATCATCCCTACTTTTGTGGATACCGCTACGTTTGGTAGTGAGTCCTTTGCTTTTAGGTGGGTTTGCGGTTATCTGCCTGTACATTGTATATGTTTTTATTGTATCTAGTATTCTCCATCTACCACTATTTGTATATGACTTAGAGACGACTTGTGAGGATTCGGTGTGTATTATTTTTGTGACTTTGGGTGCCGTGCTCGTGGGAGCCGGTTATGTTGGATAGTTTACTTCTTATTGCAGTCTTTCCTTTGTAATTTCTTCGCTTCGGCGTCGTATACTTGTTGTGGTGATTGACTCCGCCGTTGGGCGTGATTTTGCTCCCATTTGGGATGCTTTATATATTATCTATGCTATACCCGTTTTCGGGGCTAGTTTTTATAAAGGAGGTGCTGCCGGAAATTTCAAAAAGGAAAACTAGAGTTAGAGATTTTAATTGTGATTTTCCTAGATGATAAAACTTTGATTTTCTCCGTTGATCCAGATTTTGGCGGTTTAGAATTCTGGGTTTCGGCTTACTTGAGTTGCGTACGCTTATAGAGGTTACGTAGTTTAAGTGCCGGTTGCAGGCCAAAATATCGGGTCGTGACGAAGTTGGTATCAAAGAGCTAGGTTTTACCTTTCGGAGTCTAGGATGACCTTGGTATGATGGAGCAGGTAGCTTAAGCAGAGTGACGTAGCGTGTGTATATTCTGCGGCATACTTATGACACGGTTCTCCACCTAAGTGACCTTAGGACTTATTGATTGATATTCTTCCATGATGATATACATCTTTGTGATTCGATTCCTGTTTTCTTATCGAATCTTGTTTCAATTTCCAGCCTACATGCCGCCGAAGACTACGAGGGCACAGAGAGC
The DNA here is from genome assembly GCA_030015575.1 of Agapanthus africanus. NCBI lineage: Eukaryota > Viridiplantae > Streptophyta > Magnoliopsida > Asparagales > Amaryllidaceae > Agapanthus > Agapanthus africanus. The sequence goes on from CM057350.1 coordinate 307,676,866, forward strand.
GGCCGCGAAGGCCGAGGTCAGAGTTGACTCGTCTGAGGCGAAGACTGACCAGGGCGGTACGCCTGTCGTACCGGAGCACATTGCTATGATTGGAGCTGGTATGCAGGACCTACACAAGATGATGGGGACTTTAGTAGAGGCTATTCGAGCGCTGGGACAGGCAGTTGTTCCACCCGCTACAGGGACCACATTCCGGTAGTCGCAGTTACAGCTCCGGAGGTTACTACCGTGTCACTGACAGATTTTATAAGGATGAGGCCTCCGGTGTTTACTGTCACAGATGTTACTGAGTATCCGCAGTCGTTCATCGACCTGATGGCCAGGATTTTTCGCTCACCCCGATGCTCCGATGAGAAATGGGTGGAGTTTGCCAGTTTTCGTCTGGAGGGTATGGCCCAGAAGTCGTGTGAGTCTTTAGAGAAGGGCAGAGCCGCGGGTCTTGCTCCTATGACCTGGGCTGAGTTTGTGACGTTTTTCTTGCCCGTTTTCTTCCACCGAGCATCAGGGATGCGCGAGCGCGCAAATTTGAGTCGTTATGTCAGACTCCGGGGATGACGGTGTCTGAGTATGATGTAATGTTTACCGAGCTGTCGGTGTATGCTCCGTACGTGGTGGCGAATGAGGAGATGAGGGTGAAGACGCTTGTTCGAGACCTACTTACCTAGTTGTTCCTAGCCATCAGTATTCAGCATTGCGACACGTATGCGGCAGCTATGGAGCAGCCCTATTGGTAGAGGAGCGTCTATCTGAGTCATCGGTTGTTCCGGAACCGAAGAGGGGTCGTACTGGTATAGCAGCCAGGAGGCAGAGGTTTAGATTCTGAGACAGAGTTTGATCAGACACTTGGGGTAGCAGAGACGTGGGACGTGGCCAGTTGATCAGTACTTTTTCCCAGGAGGGTCAGCCTTCGACACGTGGGTGTTTTGGATGTGGCAGTTTACAGCACCTAGTGAGAGATTCTTCCGTGGTGCGTCAGAGGGGGCCAACGGTACCCTAGGTTACCTTACCACCTTCTCCGCTTCAGAGAGCGTTGCCTCTTATTCCTTTTGTTGCGCCGCGTCAGACTCCTGTTCAGAGAGGTCGTGGTCGCGGAGGGTTTTATACCGAGAGGCCGAGGTGGCAGAAGCAGAGGACAGCCAGTAGCCGGTAGAGGGCAGGCACGGGTTTTTCCTTGACTCACCAGGACGCTCAGTCGTCCAATGCTATGGTTTCAGGTATCCTTTTTGTATGTTCTTATGATGCACATGTTCTTTTTGATCCGGGATCTACGCATTCGTATGTTTCTAGGCACTTCATGCCGAGGTTAGGCCGAGAGTCGTGTTTGCTAGATCAGCCGCTTATCGTGACTACTCCTGTGGGAGAGTCGTTTGTTGCGCGACACGTGTTCCGATCGTGTGTTGTTCGTTTAGGAGACAAAGATCTGTCCGTCGACTTGATCCTTCTTGAGATGTTGGACTTCGACATTTTGTTGGGCATGGAATGGCTAGCTACTAGCTATGCGTCCGTGGACTGCCGAGAGAAGACAGTTAGATTTTTTTTTCCCGGCGAGTCAGTGTTTGTTGTGCAGGGGGACCGTGGTGCCGCCCCTCACAGTTTGATTTCTGTTCTGTGCGCTAGTCGGCTTTTGAGGAGAGGATGTCCGGGATTCTTGGCTTTCATTCATGATACTGGGGCCACAGTGGAGTCGTTGGACCAGGTTTCTACCGTGCGAGAGTTTCCCGATGTCTTTCCCGATGAGTTACCTGGGTTGCCACCAGAGCGCGATATTGAGTTTTGCATTGATTTGATTCCTGGCACGGAGCCTATTTCTATACCGCCTTATCGGATGGCTCCGGCAGAGCTTAGAGAGCTAAAAGATCAATTGCAAGAGTTGCTTGATTTGGGACTTGTGCGTCCGAGTGTTTCGCCGTGGGGAGCTCCTGTTCTGTTCGTCAAGAAGAAAGACAGCAGTTTGAGGTTATGTGTGGATTATCGTCAGTTGAACCGAGTTACGATGAGGAACAGCCATCCTTTACCTCACATTGATGATTTATTTGATCAGCTCTAGGGTGCGAAACATTTTTCAAAGAATGATTTACGTTTGGGTTATCATCAGTTGCGGGTTCGGAATGATGACATTCCGAAGACTGCTTTTCGTACACGCTATGGGCATTACGAGTTTTTCGTGATGTCGTTCGGACTCAACAATGCGCCAGCAGCGTTCATAGATCTGATGAACCGGATTTTCAGGCCGTTCCTCGACTAGTTTATTATAGTGTTTATTGATGACATACTGTCTACTCTAGGAGTCGTGAGGAGCATGAGCAGCACTTGAGGATTACTTTGCAGATTTTGAGAGAGCACCAGCTGTATGCTAAATTCTCAAAGTGCGTATTTTGGCTTGATAGAGTTGTCTTCCTGGGTCATGTAGTGACTGGTGATGGTATTCTTGTGGACCCGAGGAAGATCGAGGCAGTATAGCTTTGGCCCAGACCCGTATCGGTGACCGAGGTCCGCAGCTTTTTGGGCTTAGCTGGTTATTATCGCCGTTTTGTGCAGGATTTCTCGAGTATCGCTGCACTGCTAACGGGACTGACCCGGAAGGGAGTTCGTTTTCTCTGGACTGATGCGTGCGAGCAGAGTTTTCAGCAGTTGAAGACTCGGTTGACGACAGCACCGGTTCTTTCTTTACCTTCTGGATCAGGCGGCTATGTTGCGTATTGTGATGCTTTTCGAGTGGGGCTCGGCTGTGTTTTGATGCAGCATGATAGAGTGATTGCTTATGCTTCCAGGCAGCTGAAGAAGCACGAGCAGAACTACCCCACTCACGATCTTGAGATGGCCGCGGTGGTCTTTGCGTTGAAGATTTGGAGGCACTACTTGTACGGGGAGTCGTGTCAGATCTTTACGGATCACAAGAGCTTGATGTATATATTCTAGCAGCGAGATCTGAACCTGAGACAACGCAGATGGATGGAGCTAGTGAAGGATTATGATTGTGAGATCCTTTATCACCCAGGCAAGGCGAATGTGGTAGCTAATGCTTTGAGTCATAGGCCCGGAGGTAGCTTGTTCCAGTTGTGCGCAGTTCAGCGTCAGTCGACTGCAGATTGGCAGCTCTTGTGTGATGGTAGAGTGCAGTTCGAGTTCACCTCCACTGGGGGACAGTTTGCTCATGTCCGCGCCCGTCCACAGTTATTTGATCATATCCGTGAGGCGCAACCCAGTGATGCCCGTTTGTCCGAGATTCTTGAGCTTGTTCGACAGGGTACAGTTTCTGAGTTAATGATTGATGACCAGGCTGTGCTACGGTGTGGGACTTGCTTGTGTGTACCAGATGCTGATGGGTTGAGACGCGAGATCCTAGAGCATGCACATCAGTCGGCCTTTTGCGTTCATCCAGGTTCCACCAAGATGTACCGTGACTTGAGACACTTCTACTGGTGGGAAGGGATGAAATGCGATATTTCGGACTTCGTTTCGAGGTTCCTGACTTGTCAGCAAGTCAAGGCTGAGTATCAGAGACCGGCTGGAGAGTTGCAGCCTTTACCCATTTCGGAGTGGAAATGGGAGCAGATTTCCATGGACTTCATTGTGGGTCTACCTAGGACTAGTAGAGGGTATGACTCCATTTGGGTGATTGTTGACCGGTTGACGAAAGCGGCTCACTTCCTTCCAGTGAAGGCCACTTTCGGTTATGCTCAGTATGCGCAGCTATATATAGATGAGATTGTGCGTTTGCACGGTGTTCCCACATGCATAGTATCCGACAGAGGCACCCAGTTTACTAGCCGTCTTTGGCAGATGCTTCAGGATGCTTTGGGTACCCGTTTGAGTTTTAGCACCGCTTTTCATCCGCAGACCGATGGTCAGTCGGAGCGGACTATTCAGACTCTGGAGGATATGCTACATGCATGTGTGCTTGATTTTGGTGGTAGTTGGGATCGTCACTTGCCGTTGATTGAGTTCTCCTATAACAACAGCTTTCAGGAGACTATTCAGATGGCACCTTTTGAGGCTTTATATGGTAGGAAGTGTCGATCGCCAGTCTGCTGGACCGAACTTAGTAAGAGTCTGGTTTTGGGACCCCAGCTAGTTCAGGAGACCATGGTGAAGATCCAGCTGATTCAAGACAGGATAAGAGCAGCCCATTGCAGGCAAAAGTCTTATGCTGACCGTCGTCATCGCAGACTTGAGTTCGCAGTGGGGGATCATGTATTCCAGAGGATTTCTCCTATGAAGGGCGTTATGCGATTTGGGAAGAGGGGGAAGCTCAGTTCCAGATTTGTAGGTCCTTTCAAGATCCTTGAGCGGGTGGGTTCTGTTGCTTATCGTTTAGCGCTCCCGCCTAGTTTTCCGGATGTTCAGCTTGTGTTCCATGTGTCGAAGTTTCGTAGATACCTTCATGATCCTTCTAACATGATTCAGCACGAGACCGTTCAGCTTGAGTGCGATCTTTCGTTCACCAAATAGCCGGTAGTTATTTTGGATCGGCAGGTGAAGAAACTTCGGTCAAAGGTCTTGCCGTCCGTGAAGGTTTTATGGCGTCGCCCTACTAGTGAAGAGATCACTTGGGAGGCCGAGAGCGAGATGCCGAAGAAATTCCCTCATCTCTTTGAAGGTACGCTTAGTATGAAATTTTAATTCGGGGATCGAATTTCTATAAAGGGGTAGATTGTAACGTTTTAGAAATCGTTATGCGAATTTTTCCGTTTTAGGGTTAAATTGTCGGTATTTTCCGTTTTGACCCGACTGTGTTCAAACGACCTTATAGACTTTCCAGCACCTAATTTAGCTAAAATAAAACTAGTGCGCAAGCTTTGGGGGTATATGGGACGTTTTGGTTCAATTTGAATTTTTCCCAATTTTAATATTACTTTAATGCGGTATTCACAATTTGGGAAATTTCTGTAAAGCGATCTTCTCATCAATTAAGTTTGAGATGATCCAAAACCTTCTCACATATCTAGATATTTGTTGTGCAATTGGAGTTTAGTTTAAAGAAAAAGAAAAGAATTTAAATGCATGCATGTGTGCATATGTGTGTGTGAATGAAATTAATTGCATTTAATGTTGGAAATTGCTAGGAAATCCCTTACAAAACCATCACTGTAGGGTTACTAGGCACACGCACAAGGGTCTATAAGGCATCGATCATGCCCGATTTAAAATTTTGCCTTGCCGAACAACCCTAGACCCAGATCTTAGACTAGAGATTAGGCGAAACAAAGCATGTTAAATACTTTAACATCTAAGAGTTTGGGATTACAACCTTTGTAGTCCGGTCCTTCACTTCATAAGCTCTATGTTGTGGTCCCTTCACTATGATCATCAAGTTCCGGACTCTCGAGAGGCTCCACAAAGAGAAAGATGCAAGCTTGCTCCCGATCTTCGATAACAAAGATGATCTACCTTGAAGTTTCATTAACACAAGCTCTCACTCACTAAATGAAGTGAACACCCTAATCTAAATGGCTAGGATAGATTAGGATGATGAAGTAGGATTTTAGATCTCATTTTTATTCATTAACTCACTCATTTTCATCACCGAAGAAAAACCTAGAAAGCTTTTTCAAAAGCTCAAGGAAGAAGAAGAAGAATAGTAATCCTTTTGTGATGAATAATGAAAGTGGTCATATCATTACCAAAGCAACCATGGTTAAGTCAAGAAAAGACTTAACCATTGTAGATATCAAACTATGGTTAAGGGTGTGGGTTGAGTTAAGTGAAAATCTTGCAAAATATCTTTGCAAAAACAAAAAGGAAACCTTCTAGAAGGTTCAAGAAAGAACTAACCCAAATCAAACCCTAACATTGTTTAATCTCCACTAAACATGTTGCATTAGTAATCATATTATGTCACAATATTATATATCACATATACAATATTTATTGTAACAAAATAAAATAATACAATTAACATATATCACATATATATCAATGTATTACCCGAGTGAGAAAAAGAATATTTTAGTGAGCTTATATCAGTTAATGTAATTTAATATATAAAATATATAATTATACATTAAATTATCGAATCAACACTTGATCCGATAATCCGGCTATTTCCTAAATAACCGACTAATATAATCTGTATCAGTTCATCGAATCAACACTTGACCCGATGACCCGGCTATATCACATATACCCGGCCGATATCTCATATCATGTGAATCTAATACGGTATCACATACAAGTATTGTTCTCGGTTCCGCACATATCACATATGTGCTCCTACTCCGTTTTGCCTCAGCCAAGAAACCTCTGTGTATGACTCTAAAGAATCGTCAATACGCCGGCAGTAGGCGTTGATCATATCAAACACCCACAAGCTACAAGCGCTCAGCTAAACGTAACAGCCACCCAGGTATTGAGCGCTCAGAAGATCAACAAGCAAGCCTGCACATTCTCCTGTGAATCCAGTCAGTAACACTCCCGTACAGTCCGGTCTCTTCGTCTGATATGTCGCATATCTCGCCTAGGGGTGGTAAACGTCAGACCCCAGTAGCTTTATAAGTCATGTCGATAAGAGGTCTATAACAGTTTGAGAAACTACTGATAACACTTACCAGTAAATCTCAGCGACCCTGTCCAGGGATTTCCAGTTATAACCAATCGAACACAGCGCAACATCAACTCCCTATACCGGGAGAGACGAATCCCCTCCTATTGCTCATTGCCTCCATGTGATTCGGGACTGCACCCAAAATCCACCTTTTTGCATGCCCTCTTGGACGTAGTATGATGGAAATCAAAGCACAGTAGGAATCACACAAGACTCTATGACGATCTCGAGTCTACAGACTACTCTGCACCAGTGTCACCAGAGAACTGCCATCTGACGTGAGGTATAATATTATCTGGGAGTTCTTGGCGAGTCCGTCCAGTGTACCCAGTCTCCACTGAGCACTCGTATACCTTCTCTGATGTCAAACACCAATGGATATGAGTTCATCCATTGCCCATCATATGGGTCAAGAAGCGCATACGCTAGTCTACTCTGGAGTATCGTTGCCCTATCTCGGTACTCCCACGACTAGGAACATTTGAAGGATGTACTTGGCGACTACACTGTCCTCACTAGTATGATCCACAACATAGTCCTGGTAGTCAAGTACTCATCCTAAGGGCTTTAGCAACATGTAACATAGAGACAATCAGAGTACATGTTAAAGAGTATCCAGATAGCGTACTATCATGTCGAGCAAGAAAGTCCTCCCTATATATGTCCAAGCATCCACTACAATATACATCGTATGTACAGTAATTGCCTCTAGGGCATACATATAACTAACAATCTCCCACTTGTACTAGGGCCATCTGTTGTGGTATCACATACCCAACAATTAGCTATGGTTGAAGTATCTCATACTGAACCATCCTATAAAAATCTCTACTGGGAGAAAGGCCTTTGTGAGTGGATCCGCGCTGTTGTCCTCTGTGTCTACTCTCCTAACCTCGATCTCCCCGAAGATCAACCATCTCCATGATCAGGTGATACTGCATAAGAATTATATCTGGATTTCTGATGGGACGGGTGTTCCTTGGCATAAGCCACAACTCCATTGTCATACAATGGTACGAACGAAGTTCATCTCATGAACTTTTATATCCAGACTGCCTCTTTGGTAGCATCCTTGGTAACGATGTATCTTGCCTTTAATCGTCTAGTAAGTCACGGTATCTAGCTTGGAACTATTCCAACATATCGTCCCTCCACTGAGGGTAAAGACAATGCCTGCGACTGATATTCAGTCGTCCTTATCACCCTGGAACCTTTCAAGTGATTCTCCCCAGGATCGATTGATACCAACTCACTACACCAAGTGAGAATCCTAACATCCAATTAGATCTATCTGATAGATCCATAGCCCAGGATTTAGGAGGTATCACCTTGATCCTATAGAGAATCTTTGTGATAAGAGGAGATTGACCGAGCATAGCATAGGAAACTCCTTCCCTATCAAGAGTATGTCATCCACGTACTCTACGAGGATCACCACCATACCCTCTACTACCTTTTTGTATATACAAGGTTCATCTACCATTTTGATGAAGTCAAACTCTTTGACTACCACATCAAAACAGATGTTTCAAGTCCGCGATGCCTGATTTATCACATAAAACAACTTGCACACGTTTCCGCTGCTCCCACTGTCTACGAAGCCTTCTGGCTGTGTAATTATAGACGCTCTCTTCTAAATCAACATTTACAAAAGCAGTCATGACACCCAACCACCGGATATCGTAGTCATGGTATGTAGCCGTGGCAAGTAGGATCTGGATGGACTTAAGCATAGCTTTGAAAGTCTCAACGTTTCCATGTACACCAAGTAATTTTCTCAAGATATACTTCCTCCTGATGGGGATTTAACCCTTCAGATAAAGCAACCAAAATCCATACTTTGTTGGTGTATAAGAATTCCATCTCAGATCGCTAAGCATCCAGCCATTCTTACAGAGTCCGACTCCTGATGGCCAGCTCGAAACTAGTTGGGTCATCATCTCATGATGCAATCCTCGCTCCCACTGTCATAGAGAAACCGAAGTATCTCTCAGGTGGGTGAGGAACCGTACTAGATCGGCGGAGAAGCTATGGTTCGTTGGAAACTATTGAATCCTTTGGTTCTACCAAATCATCCGCTGCAGTTTGTATAGCTGGAACTCATTCCAGTTCTACCTCATGACCAATAATTTCTTCACAAGAAATTCCATTTCACAAAGGTGGCATGCTGAGAAACAAAATATCTTTTGTTCCTCGGTTTGGTAGAAGATACTCCGTTGCGAATGCTTGGGATATCCAACAAACTTCCACAGAACTGACTTTGCCTCGAGCTTGTCCGGATTTTGCTTTTAGACATAGGCCGGACAACCCCAAATCTTAACTTACTTAAGATATGGGCTCTTTGAAAGGTTTACCTAGCACCTCATGAAGGGTTTGGAAGCATCACATGTACCAAAGATTGAATTTTTAGGGTGCTAAGTTAACATACAAAGGATCGATCCTAGAAAAATTAGGGTTTCAAAAAACTACACATCATCACATGAAAGAAATGCTAGGGTTTTGAGAGTACAACCTTTGTAGCTCTCTACGCTAGACTCCTTGGCAGCTTGAGGGTTGGAGGAGGGTTCGCTTGAAGTCTCCTAGTGTCCATGACGATCCACCCGAATCTCCTAGTCCAAGCTTGCAACTTCACTTTTCAAAAGAAAAAATGAAGATAACACTCTAAACAAGTGGGCTAAACTTGTGTAGAATGATGTTGTGGTTTTTATTCTCACTTCAAAATCCAATCTTGTTATCTAATTTGCTGACTACAAAAGTCTAGAGAGCAAGTGAAGAAGGAGGAAGAAGATGATGGGTATACTTTTTAACAAGAGTGAAAAAGATAACTCCTATCAAGAAAAAGAAAATATATCTATATATATTTTCTTATCCTCATCTCAAACCATGGTTAGATGATAAAGATATTATTTAACTTGAGTTTAAAACACATAGAGAAGGTTAACTCATGGTTAGGAGTAGGTGAGTATGGTTAGGTTTAAGAAGGATGTAGAAACTAGCCATGAATTATCCTTTCTTTTTCCACTTTGTTTTTAACACAAATTAAATAATTATCCATATATTTAATCCATGGTGTGAGTCTTATATTGCCACCATTTTCCATGTGTAATCAACCATGATAGATGATGTATGTATGTATGTATGCACATCCATATGTGCATGAAACTAAAAGAAAGAAAGCATACATGCATGCATACATCCATTATGTACAAGAAAAGATTTTAAGTGAGAAAACTAATGGTTAAATGATAAATCAACACTTGATTTATCAATCCGGCCATATCACATATGACCCCACCAAAAGCAAGCCGCCCGATCAATATACGGTATCGTATACGCGCATTTTCATCGGGTCCATGCGCATATCGCATACGCGCACCACAACGTTTCGCCTGGACTAGGTAACTCTTTTGTGGGACTCTAAGACTCATCAATACGCCGGCAGTGGGTGATGATCATATCAAGCACCCCCAAGCCGCAAGCGGTCAGCTAAACGTAACGGCCACCCGGGTATTGAACGATCAGAAGAGAACAAGCGAACCTGCTACAACTCCCGTCGAGCCAACCGGCAACACCATCGTGCAGTCCGGTCTCCTCGTCTGATATGTCGCATATTAAGTCTAGGGGTAGTAAACGTCAGACCCCAATAACTGATAAGTCGTGCCGATGTGAGGCTCATAACTATTGGTAACACTTACCAGTAAATCTCCAATCAGCCCTGGCTAGGGACTTCCCTGTTACGGCCAATCGAGCACAGCGCAACATCAACCGCCAATACCGGGAGAGACGAAACCCCTCCTATCGCTCATTGTCTCCATGTGACTCGGGATACTGTACCCAAAAACCACCGTTTTGCACGCCCTCATGGACGTGGTAAGGTGGAAATCAAAGCACAGTGGGAATCACACAAGACTCTATGACAATCTCGGGCCTACAGACTAACCTGCACAAGTGTCACCAGAGAACTGCCATCTGACGTGAGGTATAATACCATTTAAGAGTTCTCGGCGAGTCCGTCCAGTGTACCCAGTCTCCACTGAGCACCCGTATACCATCTCTGATGTCAAACACCAACGGATATGGGATCATCCATCGCCCATCTCATGGGTCGAGAAGCGTATACGCTAGTCTACACTGGTATATCGATGCCCTGTCTCGATATACCCATGACTAGGGACCTTGAAGGATGTACTTATGGACTACCATGTCCCTACTAGTATGATCCGCATCATAGTCCAGGTAGTCAAGTACACATCCTAAGGGCTTTACCAACATGTAACTCTAAGACAGTATAAAGAGACAAGTATACATGTTAAGATAAAGAGCAACCAGATAGCATACTATCATATCGAGCAAGAAACCCATCTCTATATATGTCCAAGCATCCAATACAATATACATCATCTGTACAATACTAGCCTCTAGGGCATACATATAACTAACAATCTCCCACTTGCACTAGGGCTAGCTGCTGTAGTATCGCATACCGAGCATCCTGAAGAGTCTCTCAAACTGTGTCTGGGGAATGGCATTCGTGAGTGGATCCACTGTGTTACTCTTCTTGCCAACCCTCCTGAGCTCGATCTCCCGGCGATCAACAATCTCCCGGATCAGGTGATACCACCTCAGAATATGCTTGGATCGCTGATGGGACCTGGGTTCCTTAGCTAAAGCCACCGCTCCATTGTTATCGCAATACAAAGGTATTGGATTCTCAAAGGATGGAACCACTCCAAGTTCAGTAATGATCTTCTTGATCCAGACAGCCTCTTTGGAAGCATCGTTGGCAGCGATGTATTCAGCCTCCATCGTCGAGTCTACCACGGTTTCCTGCTTGGAACTCTTCCAGCTAACCTCCCCTCCGTAAAGGGTAAAGACAAAACCCGACTGCGACTTAGAGTCGTCCTTATCACTCTGGAAGCTTGAATCGGTAAAGGACTCCACTTGGAGTTCTCCGTTACCGTACACCAAGAGCATCTCTTTAGTCCTTCGTAAGTACTTGAGAATGCTCTTCACAGCTGTCCAGTGACTCTCTCCAGGATCAGCTTGACACCTGCTCACTACACTTAGTGAGTATGCTGCATCGGGTCTGGTACATAGCATCGCATACATGATAGAGCCTACAGCCGAAGCATAGGGTATCCCTTGCATGCGAGCTCTCTCCAAATCAGTCTTGGGAGACATCTCTTTGGAGAGAGTGACTCCAGAGATCGTGGGTAAGTTCCCACGCTTGGATTCTTCCATACTAAACCTTTTTAGTATGGTGTCAATGTACCTGGATTGGGACAATCCAAATATCCGTTTGGATCTATCTCTATAGATCCTAATTCCCAATATGCAGGAGGCATCACCAAGATCTTTCATTGAGAATCTTTGTGATAAGAAGAGCTTGACCGATTGCAGCATAGGAATGTCATTTCCAATCAAGAGTATGTCGTCCACGTACAATACGAGGAAGACAACCTTACTCTCTGCTACCTTCTTGTAAATACAAGGTTCATCTACGTTTTTTACGAAATCAAACTCTTTGATAACGACGTCAAAGCAGATGTTCCAACTCCAGAACGCTTGCTTTAATCCATAAATGGATTTAAGCAGCTTGCACACCTTCCCGCTGCTCCCACTATCTACGAAGCCCTCCGGCTGAGTCATGTACACGCACTCTTCTAAATCACCGTTTAGAAAGGCGGTCTTAACATCCATTTGCCAGATTTCATAATCATGATATGCAGCGATGGCAAGCATGATCCGGATGGATTTAAGCATAGCTACTGGAGAAAAGGTCTCGTCATAGTCCACACCTGGTCATTGACGAAAACCCTTTGCTACAAGTCTAGCTTTGAAAGTCTCCACTTTCCCATCTACACCAAGTTTTTTCTTGAAGATCCACTTGCTCCCAATGGGTTTTACCCCTTCAGGAGCAACTTCCAAAGTCCATACTTTGTTGGTGTACATGGATTCCATCTCGGACCGCATTGCATCCAGCCATTTCACTGAGTCCCCACTCGTGATGGCCTGTTCGAAGCTAGTTGGGTCATCATCCTCCATGATGCAATCCTCGCTCCCACCATCCATGAGAAAGCCATAGTATCTCTCAGGTGGGTGAGGAACCCTACTAGATCGGCGGAGTGGCTGGGATTCATTGGGAATTACCGAATCCTCTGGTTCCACTAAATCTTCAGTTTGAGTTTGTGTAGCCGGAATTTCTTCCAGTTCTACCTTGTTGCCACTAATTTCTTTTGCAAGAAATTCCTTTTCTAAAAAGGTGGCATGTCGAGAAAAAAACACTTTTTGTTCCAGCATAGTAGAAAAGATATCCATGTGAATGTTTGGGATATCCCACAAACTTGCATAGAACTGACCGTGCCTCGAGTTTGTCCGGATTTTGCCTCTTGACATAGGCCGGACAACCCCATATCTTAACTCGTTTAAGACATGGTCTCTTCCCACTCCATATCTCATATGGTGTGGTAGGTACAGATTTAGTTGGAACTTGATTCAATAGGTATGCTGCTGTTTCCAGCGCATATCCCCAGAAGGAAATAGGTAACTCAGCTGTGCTCATCATAGAGCGCACCATATCTAATAGGGTGCGGTTCCTCTGTTCTGATACACCGTTGTGCTGTGGTGTATATGGAGGAGTCAGCTGAGAGAGAATCCCATTCTCTTTTAGGAAGTCCAGGAATTCATTGCTCAAGTATTCACCTCCTCGATCAGATCGAAGGATTTTAATACTTTTCACGGTTTGGTTCTTGACTTCTAGTTTATATTCTCTAAATTTCTCAAAAGCTTCTGATTTGTGTTTCATCAGGAACACATATCCGAATCTAAAGAGATCGTTACTGAATGTAATGAAGTACGAAGAACCATCCCTGGCATGTGTAGACATGGGACCGCATACATCACTATGTATCAGTCCCAAGAGTTCGGTAACTCTTTCTCCGTGTCCCGTAAACGGAGTTTTGGTCATCTTGCCTTTGAGACATGACGGGTAAGTGTCATAAGATGAAAATTCAAACGGATTCAAATATCCATCCTTATGCAACTTAGCTAGTCGTGTCGCATTGATGTGAGCCAGTCTACAATGCCACAAGAAGGATTCGTTCAGTTCTGAACTCTTCCTCTTGTGTGTGTTTGTTATACTCAGAACTGTTGATTGATTTAGAACATAAATGTCATTGCACAACGTGCCTGATCCAACCAACTTTTGGTTACGGAAAATGTTCATAACATTATCCTGTAATACATAATTATATCCCTCTTTACTCAACAAAGAAACCGATATAATGTTGCATATCAGGTTCGGCATGTAATAGCATTCATTCAGAATCAATGTATTACCAGTTGGTAATGCAATGTGATATTCCCCGACGGTCTTAGCTGCAACAATTGCACCATTTCCAACTCTTATGTCTTTATCACCTTCTCCAAGTTCTCTACCTTTCCTAAGCCCATGTAACTGATTACATATATGGGATCCTGACCCGGTATCTAATACCCAGGACATAGGGCAAATGGAGAAACAGTTCTATGTAACGAACACACCCGAAGAAAATGCATCATCATGTACTTTCTTCATTCGGGTGGCATGGGAATCCTGGTATTCCCCTATGTCCTGTTCAGTCTTATAACTCTTATAAGAAAGAACGGAACCGACGTTCCTCAGCACAGTATAACTTGCGGGTTCGATCAATACATCCATATTATTATCTTGATTAAGACTTGACATGGTTGCTACCTGGAGAGAGAGAGAAGAAAACACTTTAGCGTATGCTCTTGCAAGATCAGATTGGTTATTATCTTATCTAATCAGGATGGCTCCCACTGTTTTTATCAAATCTTCCTTCAAACCCTAAAAGGAAAGACTAGCCGGGATTAATTACACCCTACAACTTCGCCGATCTTTCAGCCAGGCCAGTGTCGGTACTTTGTGGGAGGTTCCCCGTGCTTTCACACGGACCTAATTAAAGTAAATCTCGTTTTCCCAGAGGCGTAACCCCGTTGACACCTTTCTAGACACCTACTTGATCGGCTAATTGTCCTGTGTAAAACTCTCCCGGCAGTAACAATTACTCGCAGTGGGTATCGGGATCCAACTATCTCATAGAAGGTTTGCAATCTCTTTGCAAATTTCAACACTTGAAATTCCCGATAATATTTTGCCCCTAACCCCCATGACCTTGACAAAGGCCAACAAATCATAGGATGCTAGTCAAGTTCAACCTGTCATTTCTTGATTGAATCAAACCCACCCGCACGACCCTTGACAAAGGCCAACAAGGTCGTACGACTACCCTGAAACAATCTGCATCACATGCATAAGCAGATAAGCACTATTCAGCTACCGCACATTACGCCTTGACAAAGGCCAACAAACGCAGCACGAATACTGAACAGTTCTTATCTGAAATTACGGAGGGCTACGACAGGTTTTTCTGAAAACCTATTGCGTAATGAACTTGATATCGTTGTAGAATCAAGTGATGTTTTGAAATGGAGTGATTTTGAGGCTTTCATTATTTTTGCTAAAGTGGTCACTCCCGGTGAATGGATCTCGGCTCTTTCCTCATCGAATAAGGTGCAGGACATATCATATATATCACTGTGCAAAGCAAAACCCCAAAAGCAGTCAAAAGTCAAACCGAGTGTTGTAGCATCTGCCGGTTTTGCTAAAGAGGTCACTCCCGGTGAAGGGATCTCGGCTCTTTCCCTATCGAATAAGGTGCAGGGTATATCATGTATACCGCTATGCAAAGAAAGACTGTAGCTACCCTTTTATTTGAAAATTTGATTCTACAACATCTTTTAGGTTTTTTTCTTTCATTAATCACATTAATGAAGTCCTATCGTTTAAGTCACCAATACATCACAGATAAATACGACGTACACTTATGCCATCCGCATTCACCTCGATGTCCCCTCATGCACCGTTAGGTTAGGTAACTAACGGCAGAGTGGGGCAGGGCTAGCGCGGGTATAAAACATAAGTAACGCCAATATAATATATCATATATACTATATACTGTATCCATCACAGAACATATCTAATGATCACATCACAGATATCGCAGCAGAAACATAGATATAATGTGGGATATACTAGGATGTCCGTATTTAGTATTTAGCCCACAATAGAAAATACGGATTCCAAAGTCGCGATGAATAGCCAAGCCCACACCCAGGACCCCTACGAGAGTGGCAAGCGACCCTACAAATTCTGGAGTTTAGGAGACCCGGTCTCGACTCCTCGAGATGGCCTCCCACTGAACCCCAGAACCCGGTCACCTGTGCTCCCCTCCTTGGGTCCATCCTAATGCGGAAAAGTAAATAATATACAACATTGGTGGCATCGACCTCAACCCGGAAGTACCCCAAATAAAAGAATATTACATTACATATGAATTTACATGAATGAAAATATAAAACTCTCATCTCACATAAAACCCCCCGGCTATTCAATTGCGACAATCCTGCACATCATATCTCAGCAACACATAATATCATATATCATCAACGTAAGTAAGTATGCGTATCCCAATTGTCGTTGATGTATAGCAACGAAACCAGCGATATCGACATACTACACTTACGGTCACAGAAAAGAAAGTGTAAAACTGCAATATTTGGAATCCACATTCTCTTTAGACATCGTAAATGCGAAATATCACATACTTCGTATTTCATGTCCAACTATATGAATTCCAGATATTGCATCACATTCCAGATAAATAGACGATATTAAAGTTTTCGAACGAACGATCAAATACCCAAGATTCGCTAAAGCTTAACACTAGAGCGGAGTTCAAAAACCCGGAGTGTGACACAGTGGTAGCAGTCCAGCCATAGAAGGGTCAAGCCAACGCCTCACATGTGGCACGCCGTACTGCCCCAAACCCTAAGGTTCAAAAAGCAGTTCAAGACGGTCACATAATCGAGTTAAGGTTTGTTGTCTTCTAGAGGGTCCACCACAAACAAACTTGCACGTATTTCCGAAAGATTTTAAACCCCATGAAAAGTGAGCAAATGAGACTCGTTCAAACACTTCAATACATTATAATTTATCCGGAAAAGTCACGAAATGAAAATTCCGATCGAATCGACGAGTCCAAAACCATCTCCAGAACAAACAGCACACAATTCAGATTAAAAATACCCTAAAAATTATACAAGCAGAAACACGCATTACTGTATAAAATTCCTGCAGTATTGATGTGTACGGCCGCGGAACCGCGGCCCAAGCAAGCTTAGGCCGCGTTTCCGACGCAAGAAAGACTGTTCACTGCATCGAATTTTACAGTAATTCTTATATTTACCTGCTGTAATTTTTACATATTTTTAATTCTGAAAAACAACAGTTTTGAAAAAATGTCTAGAGAGCACAAAAATCCGTAATTTTTCGGTTCGATCGGAGTTTTAACTTCGCTAAAGTGTCGCCTAATATTCTAGGTCGGCTCTGATACCAATGAAAGGTTTACCTAGCACCTCATGAAGGGTTTGGAAGCATCACATGTACCAAAGATTGAATTTTTAGGGTGCTAAGTTAACATACAAAGGATCGATCCTAGAAAAATTATGGTTTCAAAAAACTACACATCATCACATGAAAGAAATGCTAGGGTTTTGAGAGTACAACCTTTGTAGCTCCCTACGCTAGACTCCTTGGCCACTTGAGGGTTGGAGGAGGGTTCTCTTGAAGTCTCCTAGTGTCCACGACGATCCACCCGAAGCTCCTAGTCCAAGCTTGCAACTTCACTTTTCAAAAGAAGAAATGAAGATAACACTCTAAACAAGTGGGCTAAACCTGTGTAGAATGATGTTGTGGTTCTTATTCTCACTTCAAAATCCAATCTTGTTATCTAATTTGCTCACTACAAAAGTCTAGAGAGCAAGTGAAGAAGGAGGAAGAAGATGATGGCTATACTTTTTAACAAGAGTGAAAAAGATAACCCCTATCAAGAAAAAGAAAATATATCTATATATATTTTCTTATCCTCATCTCAAACCCTGGTTAGATGATAAAGATATTATTTAACTTGAGTTTAAAACACATAGAGAAGGTTAACTCATGGTTAGGTGTAGGTGGGCATGGTTAGGTTTAAGAAGGATGTAGAAACTAGCCATGAATTATCCTTTCTTTTTCCATTTTGTTTTTAACACAAATTGAATAATTATCCATATATTTAATCCATGGTGTGAGTCTTATATTGCCACCATTTTCCATATGTAATCAACCATGATAGATGATGTATGTATGTATGTATGTATGCACATCCATATGTGCATGAAACTAAAAGAAAGAAAGCATACATACATGCATACATCCATCATGTACAAGAAAAGATTTTAAGTGAGAAAACTAATGGTTAAATGATAAATCTGTAGGGTTCCTAGGCACTCTAAGGAGGTTCCACAAGGCATCAACCATGCCAAATTCAAAAATTTCCGGTGCCGAGAAACCCTAATGCGATCGTTGACTAGAGTTTAAGGAGAAACATGCAACTAGTTAACAACTTAACTAAGAGTGAACGGAAAATACAACCTTTGTAGATCCAGTCCTCCACCTCCATAGCTCCGTGACGATGTTCCTTCGCTGCGATCATCGGATCTCGGAATCTAGTGTTGATTCCATCGGAGAAATGATCGGGCTAGGTCGTCGACTTTGATGCCGAAGATGATCTACGTCGAGGCAACTCAAGAACAAGCTCCAACTTCACCAAGTCATGAAACTTGTGAAGAAAACACCCTATACTACATGGCAAGTGGTAGAGGATGAAGAAATAGGAAGTGGGTTCACTTTGGATTTGGATTTCTCACTTGGAATCATCACTTAGAATTTTCTAGCCATGGTTTCTTCTCTTCATGAAGAAGATGAAGAAGAAGAAAGAAAAAGAATTATCAATAATAGAAAAACAAGTGATGGTTATCATAATGCAACCATGGTTAAGTGTAGAGAATAAACTAGGGTTTGGTGAATAGTTAGGGTTAAGGAAAGAAACAAAATGGTCAAGCTTTCAAAGCTTCATGAAGCTTCAACAAAAAAATAGAAGTAGCAACCATTTCATTTCTTGTCCAAATATAAATGAAAAGAAATAAATAAATAAGTAAATCAAACCCTAACCATTAACTTAATCATGGTTTAATCGTACACACCCAAGTTTGCATGTATCATCAAACATGATACAAACTAGTGCACAAAATTATATCATATATACAATGTGCACATTCAAGTGAGAAAGTAATCTTAAGTGAACCAATATTAGTTAATGTAAAGTAATATATCAAATATATAATTATACATTAAATCATTAAATCAACACTTGATTTAACGATCCGGTCACATCGCATATGACCGACTAATATCCAATGTATCGACTTATCGAATCAATCCTCGATTCGATAACCAGGTTATATCGCATACAACCAATCGATACATTCATCGTGAGAATAGAATACGGTATCACATACACGCATTATTCTCGGTCCCGCACATATCTCATATGCGTCCTATTTCGTTTCGCTTGAGCCAGGAAACCTCTGTGTTGGACTCTAAAGACTCGTCAATACGCCGGCAGCAGGTGATGATCATATCAAACACCCACAAGCCGCAAGCGGTCTGCTAAACCTAACGGCCACCCGGGTATTGAACGATCAGAAGATCGACGAGCAAGCCCGCTCACACTCCTGTGAATCCAACCAGTAACACTTACCGTACATTCCAGTCTGATCGTCTGATATGTCGCATATCTCGCCTAGGGGTGGTAAACGTCAGACCCAAGTAGCTCGATAAGTCGTGTCGATATGAGGTCTATAACAGTTCGAGATACTACTGGTAACATTTACCAGTAAATCTCAGCAACCCTGGCCAGGGATTTCCGGTTATAGCCAATCGAACACAGCGCAACATCAACTCCCTATACTGGGAGAGACGAATCCCCTCCTATCGCTCATTGCCTTCATGTGATTCGGGACTATTCCAAAAAGCCACCGTTTTGCACGCCCTCTTGGACGTGGTAAGGTGGAAATCAAAGCAAAGTGGGAATCACACAAGACTCTATGACGATCTCGGGTCTACAGACTAACCTGTACCAGTGTCACCAGAGAACTGCCATCTGACGTAAGGTATAATACCATCTGGGAGTTCTCGGCGAGTCCGTCCAGTGTACCCAGTCTCCACTGAGCACCCGTATATCATCTCTGATGTCAAACACCAATGGATATGGGATCATCCATCGCCCATCTGTATGGGTCGAGAAGGTATACGCTAGTCTACTCTGGTATATCGATGCCCTATCTCGATATACCCACGACTAGGGACCTTGAAGGATGTACTTATGGGCTACCATGTCCCCACTAGTATGATCCGCATCATAGTCCAGGTAGTCAAGTACACATCCTAAGGGCTTTACCAACATGTAACAGAGAGACAATCAGTGTACACGTTAAGGTAAAGAGTAACCAGATAGCATACTTTGATGTCGAGCAAGAAAGTCCTCCCTATATATGTCCCAGCATCCACTACAATATACATCCTATGTACAGTAATGGCCTCTAGGGCATACATATAACTAACATTCTCCCACTTGCACTAGGGCCATCTGTAGCAGTGGTTGTAGTATCTCACACTCAACCATCCCATAAAAGTCTCTCTCTGGGAAAAGGCCTTTGTGAGTGGATCCGCCGTGTTGTCCTCTGTGTCTGCTCTCCAAACCTCAATCTCCTTAGAGATCAACCATCTCCATGATCAGGTGATACTGCCTTAGAATATGTCTGGATCACTGATGGGGCTGACGTTCCTTGGCATAAGCCACAACTCCATTGTCATACAATGGGAGGAACTAAGTTCATCTCATGAACAAATATACATCCAGACTGCCTCTTTGGTATCATCTTAAGTAGCGATGTATCCAGCCTTTATCGTCTAGTATGCCACGGTATCTAGCTTGGTACTCTTCCAACATACCGTCCCTTTACTGAGGGTAAAGACAATACCTGTGACTGACATTCAGTCGTCCTTATCACCCTGGAACCTTTCCAGTGATTCTCCCTAGGATCGATTGATACCATCTCACTATAACTAGTGAGAATCCTAACATCCATTTACTTGTATCTCATAGATCAAAAACCCAGGATTTAGGAGGTATCACTTTGATCCCCTATGGAGAGTCATTATGATAAGCGGAGATTGACCGAGCATAGCATAGGAAACTCCTTTCTTATCAAGAGTATGTCATCCACGTACTCTATGAGGATCACCACCATACTCCCTACTACCTTTTTGTTTATACAAGATTCATCTACCATTTTGATGATGTCAAACTCTTTGACTAAGTCATCAAAATAGACGTTCCAACTCCGCGATGCCTGCTTTATTACATAAAACATCTTGCTCGCGTTTCCGCTGCTCCCACTGTCTACGAGGCCCTCTGGCTGTGTACTTATAGACGCACTCTTCTAAAACATCACTTAGAAAAGCAGTCATGGCACCCAACCGCCAGATATCGTAGTCATCGTATGTAGCCGTGGCAAGTAGGTTCTGGATGGACTTAAGCATAGCCACTGGAAAAAGTTTTCATCATTATCCACGCCTGGTCGATGACGAAAACCTTTAACAAGTCTAGCTTTGAAAGTCTCAACTTTTCCATCTACACCAAGTAATCTTCTCAAGATATACTTGCTCCTGATGGGAATTTAACCCTTCAGATATAGCAACCAAAGTCCATACTTTGTTGGTCTATAAGGATTCCATCTCAGATCGATAAACATCCAGCCATTCTTACAGAGTCTCACTCCTGATGGCCAGCTCGAAACTAGTTAGGTCATCATCTCATGATGCAATCCTCGCTCCCACTGTCATAGAGAAACCGAAGTAACTCTCAGGTGGGTGAGGAACCCTACTAGATCGGCGGAGAGGCTGAGGTTCGTTGGTTACTATTTAATCCTTCGGTTCTACCAAATCATCAGCTGCAGTTTGTATAGCTGGAACATTCCAGTTCTACATAACAGACCTTGCCTCGTGCTTGTCCGGATTTTGCTTTTAGACATAGGCCGGACAACCCCAAATCTTAACAAACTTAAGATATGGGCTCTTCCCTTTCCATATCACATATGAAGTGGCAGGCAACTGATTTGATCGGAACCCTATTCAATAGGTATGCAACTTCATAAGTGCATAACTCCCAAAAGGAAATAGGAAACTCAGTAGTACTCATCATAGAGCGCACCATATCATATAGGGTGTGATTGCTCCGCCCCGATACAATGTTGTGTTGTAGTGTATTCGGAGGAGTAATGCTGAGAGAGAATCTCATTCTCCTTTATATTAGTCCAGGAATTCCATGCACAAGTATTCTCCTCCCTGATCTCATCATAGGACATAATACTTATACCCGTATTTTGGTTCTCTGCTTCTAACTTATATTCTGTGAATATTTCAAAAGGTTCGGACTTGTGTTTCAACAGGAACATAGGTCTGAATCTTGAAAGATCATTAGAGAATTTAATGAAGTACAAAGAACCGGTCTTGGCATGTGTAGACAGGGGACCTACATACATCAACATATATCATCCAAGAGTACACTAACTCTTTCTCTGTTTCCAATAAACAGAGCTATGGTCATCTAATCTTTGTGACATGACTGGCAAGTTTCATAAGATGTAAATTCAAATTAATTTAAATATAATCTAAATGTAACTTTAGCCAGCCGGGTCGCATTGATATGACCTAGTCTATAATGCCTCAAGAAGGATTCGTTCATTTCTAAACTCTTCCTCTTGTGTGTGTTCTGTATATTAGGAACTGTAGTTTGATTTAGAACGTCAATACTTTTAGATAACGTGCCTGAACCGATCAACTTTTGATATAGGAAATGTTCAAAATATTATCCAACAATACAAAATTATATCCATCTTTGCTAATAAAGAGACTGATATGATTTTGTATATCAGGTTCGGTATCTAATAACATTCGTTCAGAATCAATGTACTGGTAATACAGGGTGACAGTGACCAACAGACTTGGCTGCAACACTTGCCCGTTTTCTGTCTCATGAAACTTATCACCCGTTCTCAGTTCTCTGCCTTTCTGTAGCCCTATGTAACAGATTACATATCTGGGATCCTGATCCGGTATCAAATACCCAGGATGCAGAGGATACTGAGAAACAGTTCTTTGTAATGAACACACCCGAAGGAGATGCATCAGTATGCACTTTCTTCGTTTGGGCGGCATGGGAATTCTGGTAATCCCCTATTTCCTGCTCGGTCTTATAACAATTATAAGTTGGAGCGGGACCAACGTTCCCCATCTCAGTATAACAAGCGGGTTCGGTCAATACATCCGTATTATTATCTTTATTAAGACGTGACATGGTCGCTACCTGGAGAGAGAGAGAGAAGAAAACACTCTGCGTGCGCTCTTGCAAGAATCGGATTGGTTATTATTTTATCTAATCAAGATGGCTCCCACTGTTTTTATCAAATCTTCCTTCAAACCCTAAAAGGAAAGACTAACCGGGATTAATTACACGCTACAAGTTCGCCAATCTTTCAGCCAAGCCAGTGTCGGTACTTTGAGGGAGGTCCCCCGTGCTTTCGCACGAACCTAATTAATGTAAACCTCATTTTCCCAGAGGCGTAACCTCGTTGACACCTTTCTAGACACCTACTTGATCGGCTAATTGTAATGTGTAAAACTCTCCCAGGAGTAACTCTTACTCGCAGCGGGTATCGGGATCCAACTATCTCATAGAAGGTATGCAATCTCATGGCAAATTTCAACACTTGAAATTACCGATAATATTTTGCCCCTAGCAGCTATATACCTTAACATAGTCAACAAATTATAAGTGCTAGTCAAGTTCAACCCGTCATTTCCCGATTGAATTAAACCCACCCGCACGACCCTTAACATAGTCAACAAAGTCGCACGACTACCCTAATCCAATCGCATCATATGCTTATACAGATAAGCACTAATTAGCTACCGCACACTACGCCTTAACATAGTCATCAAACGTAGCACGGATACTAACTAGTACTTATCTGAAATGACGGAGGGCTACGACAGGTTTTTCTGAAAACCTATTGCGTAATGAACTTGATATCGTTGTAGAATTAAACGATTTTAAAATGGAGTGTTTTTGAGGCTTTTCTAGTTTTGCTAAAGGGGTCACTCCCGGTGAAGAGATCGTCGGCCCTTTCCTCATCGAATAAGGTGCGAGATATATTATATATATCACCGTGCAAAGCAAAAACTATAGAAGCAATCAAAAGACAAAACGAGGGTTGTAGCATCTGCCAGTTATTGCTAAAGGAGTCACTCCCGGTGAAGGGATCTCGGTCCTTTCCTTATCCAATAAGGTGCAGGATGTTCTACAAGGAACACCGCGATGCAAAGCAAGAACTGTAGCTACCTGTTTTTGAAAATTCGATTCCACAACATCTTAGGTTTCTTTTATTTCATTAATCACATTAATGAAGTCCCATCATTTATGTACCTAAACATCACAGATAAATACGACGTACACTTATGCCATCCGCATTCGCCTCGATGTCCCCTCGTGCACCGTTAGGTTAGGTAACTAACGGCAGACCAGGGCAGGGCTAGCGCGGGTGTAAAACATAAGTAACGTCTATATAATATATCATATATACTATATATAGTATCTATCACAGAACATCAAATGATCACATCACAGATATCGCAGCAGAAGAATCATATGAAATATTGGATATACTAGGACGTCCGTGTTTTTAATACGAGCCAGTATAAAACACGGATTCCACGGTCGCGATGAATAGCCAAACCCACACCCCTAGACCCCTACGAGAGCGGCAATCAACCCTACCAATTCTAGGGTTAGGAGACCCGGACTCGACACCTCGAGATGGTCTCCCACTGGACCCTAGAACCCGGTTACTTGTGCTCCCCTCCTTAGATGTTTCCTAGTGCGGAAAAGTAAATAATATACAGTGGATGACATCTTCCGCTACCTGGAAGTGCCCCAATAAAAGAATATTACATACAATAAATTTTACATGAATGAAAATAAAAACTCTCATCTCACATAAAACCCCCGGCTATTCGAAACGCGACGATCCAATATAACATATCCGGCAACAAATAACATCACATGTCATCAATGTAAGTAAATATGCCCATCCCAATTGTCGTTGACATATAGCAACGAAACCGGCGATATCACATATTACACTTACGGTCACAGAAAAGAAAGTGTAAAACTACTACAGTTGGAATCCGCAACCTTCATTGACATCGCATGCCTAATCAAATGAATTCCTTAGACATCGCATGCCTAACAATTATAAACTCCGCATTTTAGTCTCATTAATGAAAACACTTTTCAATATCAAGTCGGGCAATTCAACAAGATTCCCGACATTCTGATCGAATGCTCGTCGCAAACATTAGTAGGCGGCCGCACCCCCGATACCATCGACGAAGTGCACTAAGGCGGAACACCGCTATCGCGAGCACCCAAACGGATGCTTTCGGCGACGGGGTTCTCCTACAGTCACTTGGTCGGGGCTATGGGGTGTAGCTGTCTATTAAGTTTATCCGGCGAGTATCCGCGTACGCTACGTGATTGCGACGGACTTTTGATCGCATCAAAATTCCGTGGCAACCGATCAAGTGAGACTAAACTGCTATGTTTATAATATTCAAATCAGTTATCTCATAACTACTTGTGGATTCCAAACATTGTATCACATTCCAAATAAAATAGAAAATGTTAAACTTTCCGATCGAACAATCAAACACCCAAGTTTTCCCGAAACAGCTCAACGCTTGAAATAAGTTTAAAAACATTCATTTCGTGCCTCAGTACCAACGGTCCAGCCGTAGAAGGGTCAAGCCAACGCCTCAAATGTGGCACGCCGTACCGCCCCCCAAACCCTAAGGTTCAAAAGGCAGTTCAAGACGGTCACATAATCGAGTTAAGGTTTGTTTTCTTCTAGAGGGTCCATCGCGTTACTTGCACTACTTAGAACGTCATTAAACTACGGAAAAATCCAACACTTGGAAATTTCCCGGCAGGGGAAAAAGTGGGTATTTATATCCGGTCGAACTTTTTAACAGTTTCTAAAATATCCGGAAAAATTTAAACGAAGTTAAATTATCCGATCAAATTAACGAGTCCCCAATAAAACCCTAGAAAACTCAATACTTGAGTGGAATTAAGAAATTCCCATAAAAAATTGCCAAGAAAGGACCTAAGAATAAATATATGAAATTTCAGGGACTAAGTCCAAATTTTGGCCGCGGAACCGCCGCCAAACCCCTGGTTTCGCCGCGTTTCCGCGGTCATTTTGAAGATTTAGTGGACCGTACTTCACAGTAATTCTTAGTTTTTACTGCTTGTTTTTCTGAGAATTTTTAATTCACAAAAATCCATTGTTTTGAAAAATGTACAGAGAAGGGTTTTGTCGGGGTTTACGGGTTCGATCGGACTTCTAACTTCGTCTACACTTCGCCTAAAGCTCTAGCTAGGCTCTAATACCACTGTAGGGTTCCTAGGCACTCTAAGGAGGTTCCACAAGGCATCAACCATGCCAAATTCAAAAATTTCCGGTGCCGAGAAACCCTAATGCGATCGTTGACTAGAGTTTAAGTCGAAACATGCAACTAGTTAACAACCTAACTAAGAGTGAACGGAAAATACAACCTTTGTAGATTCGGTCCTCCACCTCCATAGATCCATGACGATGTCCCTTCGCTGTGATCATCGGATCTCGGACTCTAGTGTTGATTCCATCGGAGAAATGATCGGGTTAGGTCGTCGACTTCGATGCCGAAGATGATCTACGTCGAGGCAACTCAAGAACAAGCTCCAACATCACCAAGTCATGAAACTTGTGAAGAAAACACCCTATACTACATGGCAAGTGGTAGAGGATGAAGAAATAGGAAGTGGGTTCACTTTGGATTTGGTTTTCTCACTTGGAATCATCATTTAGAATTTTCTAGCCGGTTTCTTCTCTTCATGAAGAAGATGAAGAAGAAGAAAGAAAAAGAACTATCAATAACAGAAAAACAAGTGATGGTTATCATAATGCAACCATGGTTAAGTGTAGAGAATAAACTAGGGTTAGGTGAATGGTTAGGGTTAAGGAAAGAAACAAAATGGTCAAGCTTTCAAAGCTTCATGAAGCATCAACAAAAAAACAAAAGTAGCAACCATTTCATTTCTTGTCCAAATATAAATGAAAAGAAATAAATAAATAAGTAAATCAAACCCTAACCATTAACTTAATCATGGTTTAACCATACACACCCAAGTTTGCATGTATCATCAAACATGATACAAACTAGTGCACAAAACTATATCATATATACAATGTGCATATTCAAGTGAGAAAGTAATCTTAAGTGAACCAATATTAGTTAATGTAAAGTAATATATCAAATATATAATTATACATTAAATCATTAAATCAACACTTGATTTAACGATCCGGTCACATCGCATATGACCGACTAATATCCAATGTATCGACTTATCGAATCAATCCTCGATTCGATAACCAGGTTATATCGCATATAACCAATCGATACATTCATCGCGAGAATAGAATACGGTATCACATACATGCATTATTCTCAGTCCCGGACATATCTCATATGCGCTCCTATTTCGTTTCGCTTGAGCCAGGAAACCTCTGTGTAGGACTCTAAAGACTCGTCAATACGCCGGCAGCAGGTGATGATCATATCAAACACCCACAAGCCGTAAACGGTCTGCTAAACGTAACGGCCACCCGGGTATTGAGCGATCAGAAGATCGACGAGCAAGCCCGCTCACACTCCTGTGAATCCAACCAGTAACACTTACCGTACATTCCGGTCTGATCGTCTGATATGTCGCATATCTTGCCTAGGGGTGGTAAACGTCAGACCCCAGTAGCTCGATAAGTCGTGTCGATATGCGGTCTATAACAGTTCGAGATACTACTGGTAACACCTACTATTAAATCTCAGCAACCCTGGCCAGGGATTTCCGGTTATAGCCAATCGAACACAGCGCAACATCAACTCCCTATACCGGGAGAGACGAATCCCCTCCTATCGCTCATTGTCTTCATGTGATTCGGGACTGTACCCAAAAGCCACCGTTTTGCACGCCCTCTTGGACGTGGTAAGTTGGAAATCAAAGCACAGTGGGAATCACCCAAGACTCTATGACGATCTCGGGTCTACAGACTAACCTGTACCAGTGTCACCAGAGAACTGCCATCTGACGTAAGGTATAATACCATCTGGGAGTTCTCGGCGAGTCCGTCCAGTGTACCCAGTCTCTACTGAGCACCCGTATATCATCTCTGATGTCAAACATCAATGGATATGGGATCATCCATCGCCCATCTGTATGGGTCGAGAAGGTATACGCTAGTCTACTCTGGTATATCGATGCCCCGTCTCGATACACCCATGACTAGGGACCTTGAAGGATGTACTTATGGACTACCATGTCCCCACTAGTATGATCCGCATCATAGTCTAGGTTGTCAAGTACACATCCTAAGGGCTTTACCAACATGTAACAGAGAGACAATCAGTGTACACGTTAAGGTAAAGAGTAACCAGATATCATACTATGATGTCGAGCAAGAAAGTCCTCCCTATATATGTCCCAGCATCCACTACAATATACATCCTATGTACAGTAATGGCCTCTAGGGCATACATATAACTAACAAAATCAACACTTGATTTATCAATCCGGCCATATCACATATGACCCCACCAAAAGCAAGCCGCCCGATCAATATACGGTATTCTATACGCGCATTTTAATCGGGTCCATGCGTATATCGCATACGCGCACCACAACGTTTCACCTGGACTAGGTTACTCCTTTGTGGGACTCTAAGTCTCGTCAATACGCCGACAGTGGGTGATGATCATATCAAGCACCACCAAGCCACAAGCGGTTAGCTAAACGTAACGGCTATCCGGGTATTGAACGATCAGAAGAGAACAAGCGAACCTGCTACAACTCCTGTCGAGCCAACCGGCAACACTACCGTGCAGTCCGGTCTCCTCGTCTGATATGTCGCATACCAGGTCTAGGGGTAGTAAACGTCAGACCCCAATAACTGATAAGTCGTGCCGATGTGAAGCTCAAAACGGGTCGAGAAACTACTGGTAACACTTACCAGTAAATCTCCAATCAGCTCTGGCCAGGGACTTCCCTGTTACGGCCAATCGAGCACAGCGCAACATCAACCCCCAATACCGGGAGAGACGAAACCCCTCCTATCGCTCATTGTCTCCATGTGACTCGGGACTGTACCCAAAAACCACCGTTTTACATGCCCTCATGGACGTGGTAAGGTGGAAATCAAAGCAAAGTGGGAATCACACAAGACTCTATGACGATCTCGGGTCTACAGACTAACCAGCACAAGTGTCACCTAAGAACTGCCATCTGACGTGAGGTATAATACCATCTGGGAGTTCTCGGCGAGGCCGTCCAGTGTACCCAGTCTCCACTGAGCACCCGTATATGATCTCTGATGTCAAACACCAATGGATATGGGATCATCCATCGCCCATCTCATTGGTCGAGAAGCGTATACGCTAGTCTACACTGGTATATCGATGCCCTGTCTCGATATACCCACGACTAGGGACCTTGAAGGATATACTTATGGACTACCATGTCCCCACTAGTATGATCCGTATCATAGTCCAGGTAGTCAAATACACATCCTAAGGGCTTTACCAATATGTAACTCTAAGACAGTATAAAGAGACAAGTATAAAGAGACAAGTATACATGTTAAGATAAAGAGCAACCAGATAGCATACTATCATATCGAGCAAGAAAGTCATCTCTATATATGTCCAAGCATCCAATATAATATACATCATCTGTACAATACTGGCCTCTAGGGCATACATACAACTAACACTCTTCCCATTCCATATCACATATAAAGTGGCAGGCAACTGATTTGATTTGAACCCTATTCAATAGCTATGAAGCTTCTCAAGTGCTTAACTCCCAAAAGGAAATAGAAAACTTAGTGGTACTCATCATAGAGCGCACCATATCTAATAGGGTGTGATTGCACCGCCCCGATACACCGACGTGCTGTGGTGTATACGGAGCAGTGATGCTGAGAGTGTAAATCCCCGTTCTCCATCTACAAGAATTTTCTCTGTATTTGTCCAAATTCCTGAGATTAACCTTGCCTCGTATTTATTCTGTAGAAGGTGGTTGCTTGAATCCCAAAGTTTATATTTTTCCTTAACCCTAAAAGCCTAAACCCAGGATTTAAATTAAAACCAGAGTAAATCGAAACCAAAATTTTATCAATAAAATCCTAACCAATTATTTAAAACCCTAAGTTTTATAGCCCATTCCCTCACTCAGCCCACTCTTGTTTTTATAATAAACCCTTTGGAATTTCAGCCCCGGCCCGCTGCCCACCAGCCCACTTCTTTAAGAATTAATCGTTTTTATTTTTGTTATCGGCCCGTTTCTCTTTGAAGCCCACGAGATATTTAAAGGAATTTTTTTTTTATGCCGGCCCATTCCCATAAACCCAAGCCCGCGTGCAAAGCCCTCACTGTTCATCTTCCTTTTGAATTTTTCCCCAACGGCAACCCCGTAACGCGCGCGCGAGACACGCCTCCCTCGCCGTCGCCCACGCCTTCGCCCGACCGTTGCCCCCACGACTACAACCTCGTCGCTCTCATCCCTCTCTCTTACTCACCTCGTCTCCAACTCACTCTTCATTTTCCTCTAATTCCACCGAGCCCCAAATTCCATTAACCCACTGCCGACTCCAACCACGACGACGACGAACTCCCTCCAATTTCCCCCTCTGCATCACCTCACGTCTCCTCCACCAACTCTCCCCCTCCACGACTTCACCATTCTTCAAACCGAGCCCTGTCAAACATCCCCTGCACACAAACCCATTTAAACAAATCTCGGCCGCATCACCCCTTCGACGCTGGTGAACCCCCACCTCATCTGAATCACCCAACGACCTCCACCTCCTCAGCATCATCACCATCACAACCGTATCCAGCCCCACTGCCTAACTTATCCCTTCTCCAAAAACTCCAAAAACCCAAATTTCTAACTTGTCCTCACTGTGTGTGCACTGTACACGCCGCCGGAGCGACGCCGTCGACTGTCGGCAACCCCAATACACTCGCAGTGGATCGTCAAACATCCATCAACGTCTAGTGGCTGCGCAAAGGACTCCGGACAACCCGACGCGAGATCCACATCAAGATCGAGGCTCGCGGGAATTCGATACGTGGCGTGTACCGCGCGTTCGCGACGACGCTGTTGCCGTACGACCCCGAGGCATTCTCCAGGCAAGTGTTTACTTGCTTCATGCTAAAATATTAGTGGTATAACATTAAAATCATATAATTATAAATTTATCGAATAGCGATATATATTGTGACGTATGTGTTCGATGAATGATCCCAATGGAAATGATTGTCTAATTTGACGGAAATCGATATTTTATGTTGGCCCTTTTAATGATGTATAATGTGTGAGAAATTCGCTGGAAAACACGATCGTTTGTAACAAAAATCGATACCCCCAAACATGTTGTTTAAAACTGAAAATTCTCTCGTAGCTGAAAACGAATAAATACACCATAAATCATACACATATTGGAAAGATGCGTTCGAAGGCTTAAATCGAAGCTGACTCGACGAACTTTAACCCTATGTAGAATTTTAATATTTTCTGTTCTGAAACCATGAAGATAAGTGGATTGGAACACGACTCTGGACTGCAGTCCAGAGCGTTTCTGATTAGTGCGTTCTGTCTAAAGTCCTGCGTACCCGTGTTTCCTGAAATCGCATGATACGGAACTTTCAGTAGTTATAAGATATACCTGTTAGTGAAAGAAAACAAGTGGTTTCATTCCGATTCATCGCAGTTTGTTATTTTAAACTTATTTTAAAAGAGCAGAACATAAAGCTGTCCAGAACACTTTCTGGAATGACATTTGAGATTAAACTGTATATAACTTTCAACGTACAGATGCGATTGAGGATCCGTCTGTTGCGTTGAATACTTTATCGAAAACCCTAGATTCCATCTAACTGTGTCATCGCTAAATTTTGAGCCCAACTGGGTGCAATTCGTGTTGCGAAACAGAAGTTCAGATCTGAAATTGAAATTCCAGCCGTGAACACTTAAACTGAAACAGTTATATCTTGAAAACCGAAACCCCGATTGGACTGAAACAAATTTTGATGAATTACTGACTGATTGTTCTATATATCTTACCTACATCATTTCTGCTGAATTTGTAATATATTAATTTGTGCAATTTACTTAAATTCATGACGTGCATGCTAATTCATAACATACCGTGTTTATTGGTAGCATACAATACATATATCATACCCTTGTCATTTACACAGTGTTAGTGCGTGTGGACATTGCATTATCGTGCGTGATAGGTGTTGATTTAGGAGTGACGAGTACACCAATGGAAAGTGAATAATCGTGATAGTGATTGGTACAGTGGACAGTGATTGATATAGTGGACAGTGATGAAACCGTGACATTGGTATACTCGTACACAAATAGATCAATATCTTAAATAGGGTAACCTGGGGAAAAAGGGGAAATCAAAGTGGAAAGAGTATCTTATTTAGCGGGACCGTGTTTAGAGGATGATCATTCGAACTGTGATACTTATTCGTGTAGGACAGGATCTAGCGATCCGGCTGACAGGGTTATGTCCCGGGCGTGTGGGCCGTGGTCTCGGGTATGTACGAGACTCCTGTTAAACATGATTCTCCTTCCACTATGTGATTTCAAATATGACGTAGAGACCGATAGGGACACTTAACATATTCTGCACCATACTGTGATATAGTGTTTACTTGCATTATTCTCATACCAGTAATACCTCATTTACCTGTTTCATCTGCTTATAATAATATTATTATTTGTGTCGCTCTGACGACCTGAGTATGCATGCTCAGATTCCGCGCGAGGACCGGCACCGGAGACGGATCTATCCTTCGAGTTCACGGATATATAGTTCGGTGTACCTTCTTCATTTATTGCTTTCCATAAAAGAGATTGTGAGATCGAACTTGGTTAGTTATTGTTCTTGTTATCTGTAAAATTGTGAACAATGGGATTTTAATGTAATAAATTAGTGATGTGATTCCTTTAATACTGTGCTTTAATTACTGATTACCATGTAGTGCTAGAAGCCGAAGTGTGACTACGGCAGGATGATTCCTTGACCGTAGGAGCATGGCTGGCCTAGTCGTACCTCGTTTTCCGTATTTTGGGAAGCGGGGCGTGACATGGTTTAGTTGGTATCAGAGCCTGTGTTTAGTATCAAGGGATAACATTAACTATGCAATATTACGTTATTCTTGTTTCACTACCCTGATTTCTATCCTTGAATCTGAACCTATTCTTTTGAATCTTCCAGTGATATGACGTCCCCGAACGACCCCTCCTCGGACTCCAGCTCTCAGGACCGCACGGAAAGAATACTCAGTGCACTGACCACTCTCGCGGAAGCTCAGGAGAGGAAGACAGATTTGCTTACTGAGGGACTCAGAGCGATTACCGCTGCAGGAGGACCCTCCGCACTTATTACCGCCCCCGAGGGCGCTACTCCACCAGCTTATCAGGCTAGGGCTGGTACTGTGTCAGACTTCCGACGGTTACACCCAGCTGCGTTTACAGGGCTAGCTGAACCACTTGAAGCTGAGCAATGGCTGGTAAACATGGAGAATTTATTGGCAGCCGCCAGGGTTCCAGAGGAAGACAGAGTGAATGTGATAAAGATACAATTAGAAGACGAGGCTCGTACATGGTGGTCGGTAGAAGAAAGCAGACTTGAAGAGCCGATTGAATGGGACAAGTTTAAGGAGTGCTTCTTAGATCACTATTTTCCTCCCACGGCCAAGGCAGAAATGGAGGAAAAATTTATTCTTCTGAAGCAGAATGGACGCCCAGTGGACGTTTATGCGGCAGAGTTCAACCGTCTGAGCCGCTTTGCTCCATACATGGTCAAATCAGAAGTCACCAGGGCTAGGCGTTTCCTTCAGGGGTTAGATTTTGAGTTGCAGCAGCTAATCGCATCGTTAGATCTACAGACTTTCGCACAGGTACTCAACGCAGCGAGAGTTCAGGAGCAATTGATTAACAAGTTCAGGAGACCCCCAGTCGTTCCAGCACGTACCCACGTGCCTTCTCGAGGAGCCATACCGGTTCACAGAGCAGGGACAACTCAGATGAAGCGCCCGTTTGTACCACAGCATCGCCCCCAGAGAAAGGGCGTAACTTGCGGCTATTGCGGTAGAGGAGGGCATACCCAGAAGGACTGTCGCCGTGCTAAGGGACAGTGTTTGATTTGCGGTTCCAGTCAGCACAGGATTGACAGTTGTCCTGAGCGAGCAGAAATACAGAGAGGTTCTGGACCGTCACAGCAGAGGCCGCAGGAACAGAGACAGCCATTTACAGGTCGCGGTCAGGGACGGGCTTTCACCTTGACCGCCGAGCTGGCAGAGGCATCAGGAGACGTGGTCGCAGGTACTCTACTTGTACATTCATTGCCAGCTAGAGTACTATTTGATTCAGGAGCATCGCATTGTTTCTTGTCTGAGCATTTCACCAATACACACTCAATACCACATGAACCACTAACCAAGGGATGGGAAATTCATACGGGTAATGGCATTATTGTATCTAGTCGGGAATATAGATTATGCCCGGTTGTAGTATGTGGTAGGGAATTCTATGCGAATTTCCTTCTAATTGGGACAGGCAGTTACGACGCAATTCTCGGGATGGATTGGATGAGCACTTTCCATGCAGTTATCGACTGTCATGCAAGGAAGGTGATCTTCCGCATTC
This sequence comes from Agapanthus africanus, assembly GCA_030015575.1. NCBI lineage: Eukaryota > Viridiplantae > Streptophyta > Magnoliopsida > Asparagales > Amaryllidaceae > Agapanthus > Agapanthus africanus. The sequence continues at coordinate 307,711,303 of CM057350.1, forward strand.
CCAATCACCCGGAGTTTATTTTTGAGGGCGGAAGCGAATCTTTGGAACCAGCTAAATACAGAGCAAAGCCTAAGGAACTGACAGCTATGGAGATTGATAAGAGCCCAGCCCCAGAAATTGTTCGGGACTTTCTAGACGTATTTCCTGAAGATCTACCAGGTCTACCACCCCCTCGAATCTTGGAGTTCTCGATCGATTTGATCCCAGGTACAGCCCCAGTATCCAGGGCCCCATACAGAATGGCACCAGTGGAGTTGGCGGAATTGAAGAAACAGGTTGAAGAATTATTGGAGAAGGGATTTATTCGGCCAAGCGCTTCACCGTGGGGTGCACCAGTTCTATTGGTGAAGAAAAAGGATGGATCGTTGCGAATGTGCATAGATTACCGGGAGCTGAACAAGGTCACAATAAAGAACAAGTACCCAATCCCGCGTATCGATGACCTATTCGATCAGCTAAGTGGAGCCAAGGTTTTCTCGAAGTTGGATCTCCGTTCTGGATATCATCAAATCAGAGTAGCAGCCGAGGATGTATGCAAGACGGCTTTCAGGACCCGATACGGACATTACGAATTCCTTGTGATGCCGTTCGGCGTTACCAATGCCCCAGCAATATTCATGGACTTAATGAACAGGGTGTTTGCAAAATACTTGGACACGTTCGTCGTTGTGTTTATCGACGACATACTTGTCTACTCGAAGACCTGGGAAGAACATGTTGAGCATTTGCGCACGGTTCTACAAATTCTTCGGGAAGAGAAGCTGTATGCGAAGCTGAGCAAGTGTGAATTCTGGCTCGATAAAGTCCAGTTTTTGGGACATATCGTTTCGGGCGAAGGCATCTCGGTGGACCCGACAAAGATAGAATCTGTCAGAGATTGGCCGACGCCGAAATCGGTAGCAGAGATCAGGAGCTTTCTGGGATTGGCAGGTTATTACCGGAGATTCGTCCAAGATTTCTCAAGAATCGCAGAACCATTGACACGGCTGACACGGAAGGACGTGCCGTTTACATGGACAGAGGAGTGCACTCAGGCATTCGACACACTAAAGCAGAGGTTAACCACAGCACCTATACTTACAGTACCAGATAATTCAGGTGGTTTGGTGATACACAGTGATGCCTCAGGGAAGGGTTTAGGCTGTGTTTTGATGCAGCACGGCCGAGTGGTTGCTTACGCCTCTCGACAATTGAGAAACCACGAGAAGAACTACCCTACACATGACTTGGAGTTAGCTGCGGTAGTCTTTGCGTTGAAGATTTGGAGGCACTATCTATTAGGAGAAAAAGTGGAGGTTTACACCGATCACAAAAGTTTGAAGTATGTTTTCACTCAGAAGGAACTGAACATGAGGCAGCGCCGATGGCTAGAGCTAATGGCAGATTATGATTTGGAACTTCAGTATCACCCGGGGAAGGTCAATGTTGTACCAGACGCACTCAGTCGCAAACCAGCGGTCATGATGTTGACCGATCAGAGGAGTATTATTGAGGATTTCCAGAGACTTGAACTTGAGGTCATTACTCCGAACGCACTCAGTCAATTTTGGCAACTACAGGTGCAATCTTCCTTGGTGGATCGCATCAAGATTGCACAAGCGGATGATCCTCGATTACAAAAGTTCAGAGAGCAAGTGGAAGCTGGATTGAGAACGGATTTGATTATACATGAAGATGGCTCTCTGAGATTCGGTAGCAGACTCTGCGTACCTAAAGGTGATGTACGAGAAGAAGTTTTGACTGAAGCACACAGTTCAGCTTATTCTGTGCATCCAGGAGGTACGAAAATGTATCAGGACCTAAAGCAGCACTTTTGGTGGAACGGAATGAAGCGGGAGATTGCGAGGTTCGTATCCAGATGCTTGGTATGTCAACAGGTGAAGGCGGAACATCAGAGGACAGCAGGATTGTTACAACCATTGCCGGTACCTGAATGGAAGTGGGAGCACATTACTATGGATTTTGTGACGGCCTTACCACGGAGCCCTAGAGGCAATAACGCTATTTGGGTTATCGTCGATCGCCTCACAAAAGCTGCACACTTTCTACCTTTCCGAGTGGGACAGGCGACAGAATCACTGGCAGAAAGATATATGCAGGAGATTGTACGACTTCACGGTGTTCCAGTCAGCATTGTGTCAGATCGGGACACGAGATTCTTGTCACACTTTTGGAAGAGCTTACAGGAGAGTTTGGGAACCCGCCTCAAATTCAGCACAGCTTATCACCCACAGACGGATGGACAATCCGAGCGTACAATTCAGACGCTCGAGGATATGTTGAGAGCCTGTATGTTGGACTTTCAAGGTTCCTGGGAGGACCATCTGCACCTAGTCGAGTTTTCTTACAACAATAGTTATCAGGCTAGTATTCAGATGGCTCCTTTTGAAGCACTATATGGGCGGAAGTGTCGATCCCCAGTATGTTGGGATGATGTGGGAGAACGAAGATTATTAGGCCCTGAACTCATCGTTCAGACAGTTGACAAGGTCCAAATGATCAGACAACGTATTAAGACGGCTCAGGATCGACAGAAGAGTTGGGCAGATACCAGCAGAAGGGCACTTGAGTTTGAAGTCGGAGATCATGTGTTCTAAAGATTTCACCTACTCGTGGAGTTATCAGATTCGGAAGTCGGGGAAAACTTAGTCCCCGTTTTATCGGACCTTTTGAGGTGCTAGAGCGAGTAGGAGAGGTGGCCTATCGACTGGCCTTGCCTCCATCGCTAGCTGGTGTGCACAATACCTTCCACGTGTCACAGTTGCGGCGTTACGTTCGAGATGAGAGCCATGTTCTGGATCATTCAGAGTTAGTTTTGGGAACCGATCTGTCATACGAGGAGCAGCCTACTACCATTCTCGACCGCAGAGAGAAAGTACTGAAGAATAAGGTCATTCCATTAGTCCGAGTGTCTTGGGGCGGTCGTTCCCCAGGAGAATCCACCTGGGAGCGGGAGGAAGACATCCGTGATCGTTATCCACATCTTTTTGTTTAGTGCATTGTACTCTTGTATCTTTGTTAAATTTCGAGGACGAAATTTTTGTTAAGGGGGGTATGATGTAAATCCCCGTTCTCCATCTACAAGAATTTTCTCTGTATTTGTCCAAATTCCTGAGATTAACCTTGCCTCGTATTTATTCTGTAGAAGGTGGTTGCTTGAATCCCAAAGTTTATATTTTTCCTTAACCCTAAAAGCCTAAACCCAGGATTTAAATTAAAACCAGAGTAAATCGAAACCAAAATTTTATCAATAAAATCCTAACCAATTATTTAAAACCCTAAGTTTTATAGCCCATTCCCTCACTCAGCCCACTCTTGTTTTTATAATAAACCCTTTGGAATTTCAGCCCCGGCCCGCTGCCCACCAGCCCACTTCTTTAAGAATTAATCGTTTTTATTTTTGTTATCGGCCCGTTTCTCTTTGAAGCCCACGAGATATTTAAAGGAATTTTTTTTTTATGCCGGCCCATTCCCATAAACCCAAGCCCGCGTGCAAAGCCCTCACTGTTCATCTTCCTTTTGAATTTTTCCCCAACGGCAACCCCGTAACGCGCGCGCGAGACACGCCTCCCTCGCCGTCGCCCACGCCTTCGCCCGACCGTTGCCCCCACGACTACAACCTCGTCGCTCTCATCCCTCTCTCTTACTCACCTCGTCTCCAACTCACTCTTCATTTTCCTCTAATTCCACCGAGCCCCAAATTCCATTAACCCACTGCCGACTCCAACCACGACGACGACGAACTCCCTCCAATTTCCCCCTCTGCATCACCTCACGTCTCCTCCACCAACTCTCCCCCTCCACGACTTCACCATTCTTCAAACCGAGCCCTGTCAAACATCCCCTGCACACAAACCCATTTAAACAAATCTCGGCCGCATCACCCCTTCGACGCTGGTGAACCCCCACCTCATCTGAATCACCCAACGACCTCCACCTCCTCAGCATCATCACCATCACAACCGTATCCAGCCCCACTGCCTAACTTATCCCTTCTCCAAAAACTCCAAAAACCCAAATTTCTAACTTGTCCTCACTGTGTGTGCACTGTACACGCCGCCGGAGCGACGCCGTCGACTGTCGGCAACCCCAATACACTCGCAGTGGATCGTCAAACATCCATCAACGTCTAGTGGCTGCGCAAAGGACTCCGGACAACCCGACGCGAGATCCACATCAAGATCGAGGCTCGCGGGAATTCGATACGTGGCGTGTACCGCGCGTTCGCGACGACGCTGTTGCCGTACGACCCCGAGGCATTCTCCAGGCAAGTGTTTACTTGCTTCATGCTAAAATATTAGTGGTATAACATTAAAATCATATAATTATAAATTTATCGAATAGCGATATATATTGTGACGTATGTGTTCGATGAATGATCCCAATGGAAATGATTGTCTAATTTGACGGAAATCGATATTTTATGTTGGCCCTTTTAATGATGTATAATGTGTGAGAAATTCGCTGGAAAACACGATCGTTTGTAACAAAAATCGATACCCCCAAACATGTTGTTTAAAACTGAAAATTCTCTCGTAGCTGAAAACGAATAAATACACCATAAATCATACACATATTGGAAAGATGCGTTCGAAGGCTTAAATCGAAGCTGACTCGACGAACTTTAACCCTATGTAGAATTTTAATATTTTCTGTTCTGAAACCATGAAGATAAGTGGATTGGAACACGACTCTGGACTGCAGTCCAGAGCGTTTCTGATTAGTGCGTTCTGTCTAAAGTCCTGCGTACCCGTGTTTCCTGAAATCGCATGATACGGAACTTTCAGTAGTTATAAGATATACCTTTTAGTGAAAGAAAACAAGTGGTTTCATTCCGATTCATCGCAGTTTGTTATTTTAAACTTATTTTAAAAGAGCAGAACATAAAGCTGTCCAGAACACTTTCTGGAATGACATTTGAGATTAAACTGTATATAACTTTCAACGTACAGATGCGATTGAGGATCCGTCTGTTGCGTTGAATACTTTATCGAAAACCCTAGATTCCATCTAACTGTGTCATCGCTAAATTTTGAGCCCAACTGGGTGCAATTCGTGTTGCGAAACAGAAGTTCAGCTCTGAAATTGAAATTCCAGCCGTGAACACTTAAACTGAAACAGTTATATCTTGAAAACCGAAACCCCGATTGGACTGAAACAAATTTTGATGAATTACTGACTGATTGTTCTATATATCTTACCTACATCATTTCTGCTGAATTTGTAATATATTAATTTGTGCAATTTACTTAAATTCATGACGTGCATGCTAATTCATAACATACCGTGTTTATTGGTAGCATACAATACATATATCATACCCTTGTCATTTACACAGTGTTAGTGCGTGTGGACATTGCATTATCGTGCGTGATAGGTGTTGATTTAGGAGTGACGAGTACACCAATGGAAAGTGAATAATCGTGATAGTGATTGGTACAGTGGACAGTGATTGATATAGTGGACAGTGATGAAACCGTGACATTGGTATACTCGTACACAAATAGATCAATATCTTAAATAGGGTAACCTGGGGAAAAAGGGGAAATCAAAGTGGAAAGAGTATCTTATTTAGCGGGACCGTGTTTAGAGGATGATCATTCGAACTGTGATACTTATTCGTGTAGGACAGGATCTAGCGATCCGGCTGACAGGGTTATGTCCCGGGCGTGTGGGCCGTGGTCTCGGGTATGTACGAGACTCCTGTTAAACATGATTCTCCTTCCACTATGTGATTTCAAATATGACGTAGAGACCGATAGGGACACTTAACATATTCTGCACCATACTGTGATATAGTGTTTACTTGCATTATTCTCATACCAGTAATACCTCATTTACCTGTTTCATCTGCTTATAATAATATTATTATTTGTGTCGCTCTGACGACCTGAGTATGCATGCTCAGATTCCGCGCGAGGACCGGCACCGGAGACGGATCTATCCTTCGAGTTCACGGAGATATAGTTCGGTGTACCTTCTTCATTTATTGCTTTCCATAAAAGAGATTGTGAGATCGAACTTGGTTAGTTATTGTTCTTGTTATCTGTAAAATTGTGAACAATGGGATTTTAATGTAATAAATTAGTGATGTGATTCCTTTAATACTGTGCTTTAATTACTAATTACCATGTAGTGCTAGAAGCCGAAGTGTGACTACGGCAGGATGATTCCTTGACCGTAGGAGTATGGCTGGCCTAGTCGTACCTCGTTTTCCGTATTTTGGGAAGCGGGGCGTGACATGGTTTAGTTGGTATCAGAGCCTGTGTTTAGTATCAAGGGATAACATTAACTATGCAATATTACGTTATTCTTGTTTCACTACCCTGATTTCTATCCTTGAATCTGAACCTATTCTTTTGAATCTTCCAGTGATATGACGTCCCCGAACGACCCCTCCTCGGACTCCAGCTCTCAGGACCGCACGGAAAGAATACTCAGTGCACTGACCACTCTCGCGGAAGCTCAGGAGAGGAAGACAGATTTGCTTACTGAGGGACTCAGAGCGATTACCGCTGCAGGAGGACCCTCCGCACTTATTACCGCCCCCGAGGGCGCTACTCCACCAGCTTATCAGGCTAGGGCTGGTACTGTGTCAGACTTCCGACGGTTACACCCAGCTGCGTTTACAGGGCTAGCTGAACCACTTGAAGCTGAGCAATGGCTGGTAAACATGGAGAATTTATTGGCAGCCGCCAGGGTTCCAGAGGAAGACAGAGTGAATGTGATAAAGATACAATTAGAAGACGAGGCTCGTACATGGTGGTCGGTAGAAGAAAGCAGACTTGAAGAGCCGATTGAATGGGACAAGTTTAAGGAGTGCTTCTTAGATCACTATTTTCCTCCCACGGCCAAGGCAGAAATGGAGGAAAAATTTATTCTTCTGAAGCAGAATGGACGCCCAGTGGACGTTTATGCGGCAGAGTTCAACCGTCTGAGCCGCTTTGCTCCATACATGGTCAAATCAGAAGTCACCAGGGCTAGGCGTTTCCTTCAGGGGTTAGATTTTGAGTTGCAGCAGCTAATCGCATCGTTAGATCTACAGACTTTCGCACAGGTACTCAACGCAGCGAGAGTTCAGGAGCAATTGATTAACAAGTTCAGGAGACCCCCAGTCGTTCCAGCACGTACCCACGTGCCTTCTCGAGGAGCCATACCGGTTCACAGAGCAGGGACAACTCAGATGAAGCGCCCGTTTGTACCACAGCATCGCCCCCAGAGAAAGGGCGTAACTTGCGGCTATTGCGGTAGAGGAGGGCATGAATCCCGTGCTCAAGTATTCTCCTCCTTGATCTCATCAAAGGACATAATAATTATACCCGTTTTTGGTTCTCTACTTTAACTTATATTCTGTGAATATCTCAAAAGTTTCGGACTTGTGTTTCAACGGGAACATATGTCTGAATCTTGAGAGATCATCAGAGAATGTAATGAAGTACAAAGAACCGGTCTCGGCATGTGTAGACAGGGAACTTTTATACATCAACATGTATCAATCCCAAGAGTTCATCAACTCTTTCTCTGTTTCCAATAAGCAAAGCTGTGGTCATCTTATCTTAGTGACATGAACGGCAAGTTTCATAAGATGTAAATTCAAACTAATTTAAATATGCATCTAAATATAACTTCAGCTAGTCGGGTCACATTGATATGACCTAGTCTACAATACCTCAAGAAGGATTCGTTCTTTTCTGAACTCTTCCTCTTGTGTGTATTCTGTACATTAAGAACTGTGGTTTCATTTAGAATGTCTATGTTTTTAGATAACATGGCTGAACCGATCAACTTTTGATATAGGAAATATTCAAAACATTATCCAACAATACAAAATTATATCCGTCTTTACTAATAAAGAGACTGATATGATGTTGTATATCAGGTTTGGTATCTAACAACATTCATTCAGAATCAATGTATTCTGGTAATACAGGGTGATAACTACCAATAGACTTGGCTGCAACACTTGCACCATTTCCAACTCTTGAAACTTATCACCCATTCTCAGTTCTCTACCTATCTATAGCTTATGTAACAAATTACATTTGCGGGATCCTGATTCGGTACGTCATACCCAGGAAGTAAAGGATACAGAGAAACAGTTCTCTGTAATGAACACACCCGAAGAAGATGCATCAGCATGCACTTTCTTCGTTTGGGCGCCATGGGAATTCTGGTAATCCCCAATTTCCTGCTCTGTCTTATAACAATTATAAGTTGGAGCGGGACCAACGTTCCTTAGCCCAGTATAACAAGCGGGTTCGGTCAATACATCCGTATTATTATCTTGATTAAGGCGTGACATAGTTGCAACCAGGAGAGAGAGAGAAGAAAACACTCAGCGTGCGCTTTTACAAGATTAGATTGGTTATCAATTTATCTAATCAGGATGTCTCCCACTGTTTTAGTCAAATCTTCCTTCAAACCCTAAAAGGAAAGACTAGCCGGGATTAATTACACTCTATAAGTTCGCCAAGCTTTCATCCAGGCCAGTGCCGGTAGTTTGAGGAAGGTTCCCCGTGCTTTCGCATGGACTTAATTAAAATAAACCTCGTTTTCTAAGGGGCGTAACCCCGTTAACACCTTTCTAGACACCTACTTGATCGGCTAATTGTAATGTGTAAAACTCTCCCAGGAGTAACTCTTACTCGCAGCGGGTATCGGGATCCAACTATCTCATAAAAGGTATGCAATCTCATTGCAAATTTCAACACTTGAAATTCCCAATAATATTTTGCCCCTAGTGACTTATGACCTTAACTATGGTCAATAAATCATTAGCACTAGTCAAGTTCTACCCGTCATTTGTTGATTAAATAGACCCACCCACATGACCCTTAACTAAGGTCAACAAAGTCACATGACTGTCCTAACTAATCGCATCATATGCTATATAGGAAGACATCGGTTAGCTACCATACACTGTGCCTTAACTAAGGTCAACAAACACAGCACGAATACAAAGTACCCTACTTCCTAAAATGACAGAGGGTTACGACAGGTTTTTAAGAAAACCTTTTGCGTAATGAACTTGATATCGTTGTAGAAACGAGTGATTTTTAAAAGGAATGTTTTTGATGCCTTTTCTAGTTTTGCTAAAGAGGTTACTCCCGGTGAAGGAATCGTCGGCTCTTTTCCCATCGAATAAGGTGCAGGATATTTCACAAATATCACTATGCAAAGCAAAAACTATAGAAACAATCAAAAGACAAACCGAGTTTGTAGCATCTGCTAGTTTCGCTAAAGAGGTTACTCCCGGTGAAAGGATCTCGGCTCTTTCCTTATCGAATAAGGTGCTGGATGTTCTACAAGGAACACCGCTATGCAAAGCAAGAACTAGAGCTACCTGTTTTTGAGACAACTTTCTACAACATCTTTAGATTTCTTTTATTTTCATTAATCTCATTAATGAAATCCCATTTTATTATGCTTCACAAGCATCACATTTGAAACGAAATCTGCAATATAACATATATCTCATATATATATAATATAAACATTCGTCTCAGGCGGTAATATGATCTCATCACAGAACATTGCAGCAGAAGAACATATATGAAATATTGGATATAGTAGAACGTCCGTGTTTTAATACGAGCCTTTATAAAACACGGATTCCACGGTCGCGATGAATAGCCAAACCCACATCCCTAGACCCCTACGAGAGTGGCAAGCAAAACTGCCAATTCTAGGGTTAGGAGACCCGGTCTCGACACCTCGAGATGGTCTCCCATTGGACCCTAGAACCCGGTTACTTGTGCTCCCCGCCTTGGGTCTACCTAATGCGGAAAAGTAAATAATATACATTGGTGACAATATCCTCAGCCCGGAAGTGCCCCAATAAAAGAATATTACATACAAATGAATTTTACATGAATGAAAATAAAAACCCTCATCTCACATTAAACCCCCCGGCTATTCAAAACGCGACGATCCAATAACATATCACAGCAACACATAAGATCTCATATCATCAACGTAAGTAAGTATGCATATCCCGATTGTCGTTGATGTATAGCAACGAAGCCGGCGATACACCACATACTACGCTTACGGTCACAGAAAAGAAAGTGTAAAACTACAACAGTTGGAATCCGCAACCTTTTTAGACATCGCATGCCTAACCAAATGAATTCCTTAGACATCGCATGCCTAACAATTATAAACCCCGCATTTTTGTCTCATTATCGAAAAAAAATTTCATTATCTAGTCGGGCAATTCAACAAGATTCTCGATATCCTGATCGAATGCTCGTCGCAAACTTTAGTAGACGGCCGCACCCCCGATGCCGTCGACGAAGTGCACTAAGGCGGAACACAGCTGCCGTGAGCACCCGAACGGATGCTTTTGGCGACGGGGTTCTCTTACAGTCACTTGGTCGGGGCTATGGGGCGTGGCTGTCTATTAAGTTTACCCGGCGAGTATCCGCGTACGCTACGTTATTACGACGGAGTTTTGATCACATCAAAATTCCGTGGCAACCGATCATCTGAGACTAATCTGCCTGTACATTGTATATCTTTTTTTTGGATCTAGTATTCTCCATCTACCACTGTTTGTATATGACTTAGAGATGACTTGTGAGGATTCGGTGTGTACTATTTTGGTGACTTTGGGTGTCATGCTCGTGGGAGCCGGTTATGTTGGAAAGTTTACTTCTTATTGCAGTCTTTCCTTTGTTATTTCTTCGCTTCGGCATCGTATACTTATTGTGGTGATTGTCTCCGCCGTTGGGCGTGATTTTTCTCCCATTTGGGATGCTTTATATTTTATCTATGTTGTACCCATTTTCGGGGCTAGTTTTTACAAAGGAGGTGCTGCCAGAATTTTCTAAAAGGAAAACTAGAGTTAGAGATTTTACTTGTGATTTTCCCAAATGATAAAACTATGTTTTTCTCTGTTGATCCAGATTTGGGTGGTTTAGATTTCTGGGTTTCGGCTTACTTGAGTTGCGTACGCCTGTAGACCTTACGTAGTTTAAGTGCCGGTTGCGGGCCAAAATATCGGGTCGTGACACTCGTTTTGTGTTTCGTTTGTGTTCCGTTCGTATCGGGGAGAGGGATTCATCAGCTGATTTGATTCTCCTCAATATTTTGGACTTTGATGTGCTTCTGGGCATGGACTGGCAAGCCACTTGTTATGCATCCGTGGACTGCCGTGAGAAGGCAGTCAGATTTAGCTTTCCGGGAGAGCCAGTCCTTGTTATTCAGGGAGACCGCAGCGTCACACTTCCCAACTTGATTTCGTCTCTTCGCGCCGGTCAGCTCCTGCGGAAGGGATGTCAGGGATTCTTAGCTTCTGTTTATGATACCAGAGCTGCAGAGGTCCCGTTGGACCAAGTCCCGATTGTGTGTGTGTTTCCTGATGTCTTCATTGACGAACTGCCTGGGCTACTGCCTGAGCGCGATGTTGAGTTTTGCATCAATTTGATCACTGACACTGGGCCTATTTCCATACCGCCTTATCAGATGGCCCCGGCAGAGCTTAGAGAGCTGAAGGATCAGTTGCAGGATTTGTTAGATAAGGGGCTTGTTCGACCTAGTGTAACTCCGTGGGGTGCTCCTGTCCTATTCTCAAGAAGAAGGACGGCAGTTTGCGCTTGTGCATTGATTACCGCTATCTGAACAGGGTTACCCTACGGAACAGGTATCCCTTACCAAGTATTGATGATTTGTTCGACCAGCTTCAGGGTGCGGGATACTTTTCGAGGATTGACTTCCGATCGGGTTACCATCAGTTGCGGGTGCGGCAGGAGGATATTCCGAGGACGGCTTTTCGCACACGTTATGGGCACTATGAGTTTTTGGTGATGTCATTTGGACTCACCAATGCACCAGCCGTGTTTATGGATTTGATGAACCGCATTTTCAGGCCGTATCTAGATCTGTTCATCATCGTGTTTATTGAAGATATTTTGGTGTATTCCCTGTTAGTGTATATGCCCTAGGGGCCATTATTGTATCATAGTAGCTTGTATATTACTTAATGGATGTTTGAGATATTCACAGTTATATTAACAGTCTTGCTAAACATGGTAGTATGCTACTTGGTTTATTTCTATCTTAATATTTGTATATGTTAGCATATCGAGAATATATATTGATAGAGCTCTTAGGATCTTGCTTGACTACCAGTGTTATGATGGCAGTCACACTAGTGGGGGCTGGGTAGTCTACAAGCACATCCTTTTTCAGGTCCCTAGCCGTAGGATTATCGAGACAGGGCATCGATACTCCGGAGTAGACTAGTGTGTACGCTTCTCATCCTAGCAGGGGAAATAGTCTGTCCCACAGCCATTAGTACGTTGTACTGGAGATAGTATACAGGTGCTCGTTAGGTTACGGGTATACCGGACATGACTCACAGGGAACTGTTGGTTGATATTATACCCGTCGTCAGTTAACAGTTCCCAGGTGACATGAGTACAGCATAGTCCGCAGACTTGACACTGCTGCTTCGTCTCGAGTGTGTTCCCACTGTTCTTAGATTGCTACCCTACCACGGCTCAAAGGAGTCGTGCAAACAGGTAGCAGTTGGGTGCAGTCCCGAAGCACTTGGAGGCAGTGGCGGTTAGATAGGAGTCGTCTCTCCCAGTATTGGGAGTTTATATCATGCTGTGTTTGGAGAGCCATTACGCAAAGTCCCTGGCCAGGGCAAGCGAGATATACTGGTAGGATTTCCAGTAGCTTCTCAAGGTGTAATGGGCTTCGCTCCGACATGACTTATACCGCTTTTAGGGGACCGACGCTTGCTGCCCCTAGGCCCGATATGCGATAGTCATAGACGAATAGACCAGACAGTACGGAGATTGTCACATCAGGCTCAGTAGGAGTTCGGATGGGTTTCCTCATCGGCCTTCTTATCCACATCTACCTGGGGACCGTTACGTACAGCTAGTGCCGCTTGCGGTCTATGGTTAAACCCTCTGCCAGCGTAGTGTCGAGTCTTTAGAGTCCCACACAGAGAGTTTCCCTACTTCGGGCGAAACGATATAGAGGTCGTATGGTTTTACGATAGGGTTCGGACACATACATGTTTTTTCGCACGTACGATGTTCGGACAGTTTATACTAGCAGGCTTTAGTTTAAGCCAGATTCTAGTATTGGATTATTAGATTTATACAGTCTCATTATTTCCGTGTTTTCACGGATAGGAGGGGCATTCTCGTAATTAGTCGAGAAGCTTCTAGAAGATTGATGAGTTGGAGGCTTAGGTGGCATTTGCATTAAATGGATTAGTGACACATGAGATGAATCATCCAAATGAGTTAATGAAGCATTTATTGCTTTATGACTCATGAGATGATTCATTGTATGTATTAAATGAAGCATGGTTGTTAATATCAAATAATGATTTATTTAATATTCTTTATGATTCATTATATATACCAAAAGAGACATAATTCATATGATTCTCACTCTCACCTTCTCTCTCCTCAAGCTCTCTCTCTTCAAGAACTAACCCTAACCTCTCATGTGTTGAGATCCAAGGGTTAGCAAGACTAATAGATCCCTAATCCTCTTAATATCCTCTAGGTTACTTTGATTAGCACTCATAGTCACCTAGTTACCTCAAGTGAGAGGTTAAAGCTTGGAGAAGCAGCTCTCGGGTGGATCTTCTATCACATCAAGGAGGCCGACAAGGAGGTGGTCAACGAGAACAAGAAGGACTTGATTCATTAGGTATAATCATCTACCATAGTAACTAATCACTTCTATGTTGTTGTTAGTTAGGGTTTTGCAAAGATCCGTAAAGTTAGTCGATGTTAGTTTAAACAAAATGATTGTTTTACCTATTCCGCCTCCCCGCATCATGTGGGGTGTCTAACGTCGACTTACAGTGGTATCAGAGCCTCGCTAAACTACAACTAACTTGTTACCAAAGTCGTTAGAAATTCGATCGCAAAACAAACCCGAAAAAACATCATTTTGACCTAGTTTCTGCCGATTTTAAAACGGTGTCTAAAAATTTTTCAGGGACCCTTAAAAATACAAGTAGGGAATTATAAGGTTACTGGAGAAATTTGGGATCGTAAGTCGGCCAAACCGCCGTGGAACTGCCAGCGATCCAAAGCGATCCACTGCGGATCCGCGGCCGAGTTGAAGCCGAGTCAGCCCAAATTTACCCAGTAACTCTTCTGTGTTGATTTTGTTTTTTCTGGAATGTTTGTTTCTACTCAGGTTTCAGGTGTACAGAGAATTATTTGGAGTAGAATCATTTGTGTTTGCTTGATCGAAATTCTAAGATGTTTGGCTAACTTGATTATATCTGTGTTTTGTTTAATGTGTTCGTAAACTTCCCCTAACTGCTAGTATGTCGGTTAGCAGGTGGTTGCACATTTTTGTAATGGGTTTTACTGGTTTGTGTTTGTGGACTTTTTGGATTGTCGTGAATGGATAGCCGGGGATGTGAGATGAGTGTTTCTTTCATTCAAATGTAATTTGTAAATTGTTGTAATATTGTTTTGCGGGGCACATCTGGGCTGAGGTTGTAGCCACCGTTGTATTATTTCATTTACTGTTTTCTGCTACTAGGATAGACCCAAGATGGGGTACACAAACTACTGGGTACTTTGAAGTGTTTAGTGGCCTACTCACGTTATTGAGGGAGACCGCTTCACTTCGGGTACTTGGCGGGTAGTTTGCCGTACCCGTAGAGGTCTAGGGTGGGGTTTTGGCTATTCATCGCAACTGTGTAATCTGTCTTTCTTTGCAGGCTCAAAAGGAATGCGGATTCGTAGAAAATCCAATAAGTTCATCTGTGATTTGGAATGCCTATTATTGCGTCTGACGAATGTACAATATCTATATATGATAGCTATTAGGCGTCACTTATGTTTTACACCCGCGCTAGCCCTGCCCCCGCTCTGTCGTTAGTTCAGTAAACTAACGGGTGAATGACGGGACCCAGTGGCGAATGCGGATGGCATAAGAGGACGTTGTATTTTCGTTGTTTTCTGCAATGATAGGTTAATTGATGGGACACGTTATATTAATGCAAAGAAAATAAACCAAAGTTGAATCGTTGGAACAGTTTAAAAGAAACTGCTCGGTTATTTTAAAACAGAAGATTATTTTTAAATTGCGGAGCTTTAACCACTCCTTTTAAAAGCTATCAGGTTCCTTCGATCATATCAAGTTCACTACGTTCACGTTTTCGCCAAAACCAATCGTAGCCCTCCGTCATTTCATTTGGGTATTCAGTGGTATTCAAGCTATGTATTTTGACCAATGCCAAGGCATAGTGTTTGGTAGCTGCTGGGTATTCATTTGTTGCATAGATGATGAGTTAGTTTGGGACAGTCGTATTATCATTTGGCCAAAGTCAGGGGTATGTACGGATGGGTTCAAATTAACAAGATAATGATGGATAGAACTTGACATATGACTTATGACATTTTGACCAACGCTAAGGTCATAAGAGCATGGGGCAGAAATTTATATCGGGAATTTTTAAAGAAACTGAAATTTGCAAAGAGATGCATACCATTTGGAGTGTGATAATTTTGGTAGGATTCGTTCAGCTTTATCACACAATGATATTTGGATCCCGATCCTACTGTGAGCATCCGCTACTCATCAGAAGATTCGTCACTTAACGATCAATGCTATAAACCAAGTAGGTGTCGAGAAAGGTGTCAGCGGGGCTACGCCCCTAGAGAAAAGAGGTTATTGAATTAAGGAACTTCATGAAAGCATCGTAAAACCTCCCTCGAAGTACTGACACCGCCCTGGCTGAATGGTTAAGCAAGTATTGTACGGTGAGAATAGTCCTGACTAATTCTTTCTTTTTGGTTTGAGGAGGGGTTCGAAAAACAGTGGGAGCCATCCAGTTTAGAAAAACTAAAAACCACTCTAAACTTGCAAGAGCATCAAGCTAAAATGTTCCCACTCTCTCTCTCTCACTGCAGCGACCCAGAACATGACAGGCCTTAATTACTATTAGAAAAAAAATATTGACAGGGCCAAACTATAAAGATTGGTTCCGGAATGTTAAGATGGCTTTGACTTATGACAAATTGGGGTATGTCCTTACTGCTAAGGCACCTGCTGTCCCTGGTCCAGATTCCAATATTGCGGGTAAGGAAATCCACAAGACCTGGGAGTTAGATTGCGCGAAGGCCAAATGCATCGTGCTTGCCTCTATGAATAATGAACATCAGAGGAGGCACGGGGATATGGATCTTGAATCCATATTTCTCCGCACAAAAGATCTGTATGGAGAGCAATCTCGTATAGCAAGATTCGAGACCTCGAAGAACTTGTTTCAGTCGAGGCTGGCCGTTGGATCATCTGTAGGAGAACATGTCCTAAAGATGATTGGCTATATAGAAGTGCTCGCGGACTCGGGACGACTTTAGAGAACGAGCTCTATACAGACTTGGTTCTTCAGTCCCTTCCTTCCACCTATGCCCAGTTTATTTTGAATTTCAACATTCAAGGAAAAGAAGTTGAACTTCCAGAACTCCTTAACATGTTGAGGAATGTAGAGGGCACCTTGCAGAAAGCAAGAGAAACACCCACTATGTTTGTTCGCGGTGCTTCCTCTTCCAGGTCCAAGGCAAGGGCCAAAAGGAAGGAAGATGAAGGCCGCTACCAAACCGAGAGGTGGTGTTGGTAAGGTGGGAGTTAAGGGAAAGGCAAAGGGTGCGGTACCAGTAGTTGCAAAGGACGAGTGCTTTCACTGTTGTAGGAAAGGCTATTGGAAAAAAGATTGCAAAAATTGGATTGCCAAGAACCAGGAACCGAAGCAAGCCGTAGGTTCGACTTCAGGTGTGTTTGTAATTGAAAATAGTCTGTCAATCAACTCTACTTCCGGGGTATTGGATACCGAATCAGGATCTCATATATGCAATTCATTGCAACCACTGAGAGACCGTAGAGTGCTGAAGGTTGGTGATATGACCCTCCAGGTTGCTAACGGAGCTAGTGCGGGTGCTGTGTCCGTAGGGGATTATCACTTAGGATTGACGAGTGGACATATTTTGGTTTTGCGCAACTGTTTTTGTATACCTAGTTTAACTTGCAATATCATATCAGTATCGTTGTTATCAAAAGAAGCCTATGATTTCACGTTTGTAAGCGATGTTTTTAACATCCACCTTAATCATGGTTTGAATGGGTCCGGTACACTAGATAACGGTATATACGTATTAAACCA
Source organism: Agapanthus africanus (assembly GCA_030015575.1). Taxonomy (NCBI): domain Eukaryota; kingdom Viridiplantae; phylum Streptophyta; class Magnoliopsida; order Asparagales; family Amaryllidaceae; genus Agapanthus; species Agapanthus africanus. The sequence goes on from CM057350.1 coordinate 307,728,461, forward strand.
ATTGCAGAATTTCAATGTCCAGAACACACTAAAAAGAAAGTCTCCAGATATAAATCAGGCTTTCTTATGGCATTGTAGACTGGGTCACATCAATGAGACAAGGTTAACTAAGTTACATAGAGAAGGATATTTGGATCCGTTCGAATATCAATCTTATGCAACTTGTCAATCATGTCTCAAAGGAAAGATGACAAAGACTCCATTCACTGGACATGGAGTAAGAGCGAGCGAGCTCTTAGGACTCATACACAGCGATATATGTGGTCCAATGTCTACAAATGCAAGAGGAAGTTTTTCATACTTCATTACTTTTAAGGATGATTACTCTAGGTATGGATTCATTTTCTTCATGAAACATAAATCCGAGGTCTTTGAGAAATTCCAAGAATATAAGAATGAAGTAGAAAACCAAACCTGCAAAAGTATCAAGACACTAAGATCTGATCGAGGTGGTAAATAGTTAAGTGCCGAGTTCTTAGGTTACCTAAAGAGAAAGGAATTCTCTCTCAGCTTACTCCTCCATACACTCCACAGCATAACGGTGTATTGGAGAGATAGAACCGAACCCTATTGGATATGGTACATTCCATGATGAGTAATACTGAGTTACCGTGATCTTTCTGGGGTTATGCGCTAGAATCAGCAGCATATCTTTTGAACAGGGCTCTTACCAAGACTGTGCCTACCACGCCATATCAGATGTGGAGTGGGAAGGAACCCTATCTTCAGTATCTAAAGATATGGGGATGTACAGCTTTTATTAAAAAGCAGCATGCGGAAAAACTCGAGGCACGATCAGTACAGTGTAAGTTTGTGGGATATCCAAAGAATTCCAAGGGGTATTTCTTCTATTACGCAGAGGAACAAAACGTTTTTGTTTCTCGTAATGCCCATTTTCTAGAACATCAGTTTTTAGAAAAGGAAACAAGTGGGAGTGCAATAGAACTGGAAGAAATTCCAGAACCACAAACTACTACTGAAAGTTTGGTAGAACTAGTAGTTCAAGAAGAACAGGACATTCCCGCACCACTCCGCAAGAGTAGTTGGCCGTCTCATCCGCCTGAGAGATACTACGGTTTTCTCATAGATAGGGATAGAGAGGATTGCGTCATTGATAATGATGAATCTACTAGCTTCCAGCAGGCCATCCAGAGAGGTGACTCGGTAAGATGGCTGGATGCAATGCGGACCGAGATGGAGTCCATGTACACCAACAAAGTATGGACTTTGGACTTTGCTCCAGATGGGGTAAAACCCATAGAATGCAAATGGATCTTCAAGAAAAAGATTGGTGTAGATGGACAGGTGGAAACATATAAGGCTAGAATTGTTGCAAAGGGTTTTCGTCAAAGATCTGGTTTGGATTATGACGAAACTTTTTCTCCAGTGGCTATGCTCAAATCCATTCGGATCCTTCTTGCCATTGCCGCCTTCCATGATTATGAGATCTGGCAGATGGACGTAAAGACGGCTTTTCTAAATGGTAGTTTAGAAGAGTGGGTCTATATGGATCAGCCAGAAGGTTTCAATCAGAGTGGGAGCAGCGGGAAAGTGTGCAAGTTGCTTAAGTCCATTTATGGACTAAAGCAGGCATCAAGGAGTTGGAACATCTGTTTTGATGAAAGGGTCAAAGAATATGACTTTATCAAAAATCCAGATGAACCATGTATATATAGTAAAGTTGTAGCACGAACTGTCGTATTCCTCGTCTTGTACATGGATGACATTCTATTGATAGGAAATGACATTCCTATGCTACAATCTGTCAAAGGATTCTTGTCACACAGGTTCTCCATGAAAGACCTGGGTGATGCCTCTTACATTCTGGGGATCCAGATCTATCGTGATAGATCTAAGAAGATGTTGGGACTTTCGCAGTCCAGGTATATCAACACTATACTGAAAAGATTCAGTATGGAAGATTCTAAGCACGGTAATTTACCAGCTTGTCACGGAATCACCATATCCAAAGAGATGTCTCCCAAGACTGATTTGGAAATGGATCGCATGTCAGTTATACCCTACGCTTCTGCGATAGGCTCTATAATGTATGAGATGTTGTGCACCAGACCAGATGTAGCTTATGCACTGAGCATGGTAAGCAGGTATCAGTCAGACCCAGAGGAGAAGCACTGGATAGCAGTAAAGAACATTCTCAAGTACCTGAGAAGGACTAAGGAGATGTTCTTAGTTTACGGTAGAAAAGACCTCAAGATTGAGGCCTTTGCTGATTCCAGCTTCCAGAGTGATAAGGATGACTCCAATTCCATGTCAGGTTATGACTTTACCCTCAATGGAGGGGCGATGTGGTGGAAGAGTTCCAAGCAGGATACCGTTGCTGACTCGACGATGGAAGCGGAGTATATCGCTGCTTGCGATGCCGCAAAATAAACAGTCTGGATGAAGAAGTTCCTAACAAAACTTCAGGTGGTTCCTACCATTGTTGATCCAATACCGCTGTATTGCAACAACAACGGAGCTATAGCTTTAGCGAAGGAACGCAGGTCCCATCAGAAGTCCAGACACATCATAAGGCGGTATTACCTAATCAGGGAGATCATAGATCGCCAGGAGATCGAGGTCCGGAGAGTTCCTACAGAGGAGAACACTGCAAATCCATTCACTAAGGCCTTACCTCAGATTCAGTTCGAGAGGTTACTCGAGATGATAGGTCTTCGATACGCCAGTACATGGCCCAAATGCAAGTTGGAGACTTTTAGTGTATATGCCCTAGGGGCCATTATTGTATCATACTAGCCTGTATATTACTTAATGGATGCTTGGGATATTCACAGTTATATTAACAGTCTTGCTAAACATGGTAGTATGCTACTTGGTTTATTTCTATCTTAATATGTGTATATGTTAGCATATTGAGAATACATATTGATAGAGCCCTTAGGATCTTGCTTGACTACCAGCGTTGTGATGGCAGTCACTCTAGTGGGGGCTGGGTAGTCTACAAGCACATCCTTTTTCAGGACCCTAGTCATAGGATTATCGAGACAGGGCATCGATACTCCAGAGTAGACTGGTGTGTACGCTTCTCATCCCAGCAAGGAAAATGGTCTGTCCAACAGCCATTAGTACGTTGTACTGGAGATAGTATACAGGTGCTCGTTGGGTTACGGGTACACCGGACAGGACTCGCAGGGAACTGTTGGTTGGTATTATACTCATCGTCAGTTTACAGTTCCCAGGTGATATGAGTACAGCATAGTCCGCAGACTTGACACTGCTGCTTCGTCTCGAGTGTGTACCCACTGTTCTTAGATTGCTACCCTACCACGGCTCAAAGGAGTTGTGCAAACAGGTAGCTGTTGGGTGCAGTCCCGAAGCACGTGGAGGCAGTGGCGGTTTGATAGGATCCGTCTTTCCCGGTATTGGGAGTTGATATCCCGCTGTGTTTGGAAAGACATTATGCAAAGTCCCTAGCCAGGGCAAGCGAGATATACTGGTAGGATTTCCAGTAGATTCTCAAGGTGTAATGGGCTTCGCTCCGACACGACTTATACCGCTTTTAGAGGACTGACGCTTGCCGCCCCCTAGGCCCGATATGCGATAGTCATATACGAACAGACCGGACTGTACGAAGATTATCACATCAGGCTCAGTAGGATTTCGGATGGGTTTCGTCATCGGCCTTTTTATCGACATCTACCTGGGGACCGTTACGTACAGCTAGTGCCGCTTGCGGTCTATGGTTAAGCACACTGCCAGCGTAGTTTCGAGTCTTTAGAGTACCACACAGAGAGTTTCCCTGCTTCGGGCGAAACGATATAGAGGTCGTATGGTTTTACGACAGGGTTCGGACACATACGTGTTTTTACGCACGTACGATGTTCGGACAGTTTATACTAGCAGGCTTTGGTTTAAGCCAGATTCTAGTATTGGATTTTTGGATTTATACAGTCTCAGTATTTCCGTGTTTTCACGGATAGGAGGGGCATTCTCGTAATTAGTCGAGAAGCTTCTAGAAGATTGATGGGTTGGAGGCTTAGGTGGCATTTGCATTAAATGGATTAGTGACACATGAGATGAATCATCCAAATAAGTTAATGAAGCATTTATTGCTTAATGACTCATGAGATGATTTATTGTATGTATTAAATGAAGCATGGTTGTTAATATCAAATAATGATTTATTTGATATTCTTTATGCTTCATTATATATAACAAAAGAGACATAATTCATATGATTCTCACTCTCACCTTCTCTCTCCTCAAGCTCTCTCTCTTCAAGAACTAACCCTAACCTCTCATGTGTTGAGATCTAAAGGTTAGCAAGACTAATAGATTCCTAATCCTCTTCTATATCCTCTAGGTTGCTTTGATTAGCACTCATAGTCACCTAGTTACCTCAAGTGAGAGGTTAAAGCTTGGAGAAGTAGCTCTCGGGTGGATCTTCTATCACGTCAAGGAGGCCGACGAGGAGGTGGTCAACGATAACAAGAAGGACTTGATTCATTAGGTATAATCACCTACCATAGTAGCTAATCACTTCTGTGTTATTGTTAGTTAGGGTTTAGCAAAGATCCGTAAAGTTATTCGATGTTAATTTAAACAAAATGATTATTTTACCTATTCCGCCTCCCCGCATCATGTGGGGTGTCTAACTTCGACTTACATTCCCGGAGCCGGGAGGAGCACGAGCAGCACCTGCGGATCACATTGCAGACTTTGAGGGAGCACCGGCTATTCGCAAGATTTTCCAAGTGCATGTTTTGGCTTGACAGCGTTAATTTCTTGGTTCATGTGATTACGAGAGATAGCATATGTGTGGACCCAAAGAAGAACGAGGCCGTTAAGCATTGGCCCAGACCAGCATCAGTTATAGAGATCCGCAGCTTCCTAGGCCTGGAAGGCTACTACCAACGATTTGTTCAGGACTTCTCCCGTATTGCTACACCGTTGACCGGGTTGACTCGGAAGGGAGTTCCTTTTGATTGGACCGAGGCGTGCGAGCATAGCTTCCAGCAGTTGAAGACTCGTCTGACTACTGCACCAGTGTTGTCATTGCCTTCGAGATCGGGCGGATTCGTGGTTTATTGCGACACTTCTCGAGTGTGACTAGGTTGCGTGTTGATGCAGCACGACAGGGTTATCGTGTATGCTTCTCGGCAACTGAAGACAAATGAACAGAACTATCCTACGCTTGATTTAGAGATGCTTGCAGTGGTGTTTGCACTCAAGATCTGGAGACATTACCTATACGGAGAGTCATGCCAGATATTCACGGACCACAAGAGCTTGAAGTACATATTTCAGCAGTGAGACCTGAATCTGAGACAGCGCTGTTAGATGGAGCTGGTGAAAGACTATGATTGCAAAATCATTTACCATCCGGGCAAGGCGAACGTGGTGGCAGATGCTTTGAGTCTGAGGCCCAGAGCTAGTCTATCTTATTTGAGAGCAGTGCAGAGGCAGTCGTTAGCAGATTGGCAGATTCTGTGCGATAGCCGAGTGTAGTTCAAGTTCACTCTGACCGGGGGACGGCTTGTGCATATTCGTGCACATCCGCAGTTGCTTGAAAATATTCGCAAGGCATAGCCCAGTGATGACCGTATTTCAGAGATCATAGAGTAATTTAGGCAGGGCAGAATTTCCGAGTTCATGATCGATGATCAGGGAGTACTGCGCTTTGGGACTCGATTGTGCGTACCAGATTCTGAGGGACTACGGCGTGAGATTCTAGAGGAGGCGACCAAAAACAAATTATAGCATTCATCCAGGTTCCACCAAGATGTACCAAAATCTGAGAGATATTTATTGGTAGGACGGAATGAAGAGGGACGTCGCAGATTTCATGTCGAGATGCCTAACATTTCAGCAAGTTAAGGCTGAGCACCAGAGGCCCGCGGGAGAGTTGCAACCTTTGCTCATTCCGGAGTGGAAATGGGAGTAGATTTCTATGGACTTCTGTAACATTTCAAAAAAATAAAATAATATTTTTGGGAATTTTTGTAATTAAATAATAAAATATTGAATATTTTAATAAGGCGGTATAATTAAATACCGATAAATTGGGAAAAATATAGAAAATTAAGGAAATTACTGAAATGAGGGTGCTTTATTTGATTCACGCAAATTATGAAAGTTTATGATTTATTTGACACTATTTTAGTGCTAATCGCGATTAAAAATCGCTAATCGGATTTTAAGCGTGTTTTGTGCACATGTCATTTTTTTTAGCACTTGTTACATTTTTCCTACATGATTTTTAGGTGTATGGTTATTTGTTTTGGGTTTACTATTGCAAAGAGAAAAGGAAACAAAAGAAAAGAAAAAAGAAAATGGAAATGAATATAGTATTAGGCATGGGCATGAGAGAGAAAGGTGTGGGGGTCAATTGACCATGACCATTCTCTTTCCCCTTCATCTTTATCCTCTCCTCTTCAGCCCATGGCTGAACCTCATCTCCCTCTTCATCAAACCCTCACAAACACCTCATTTCCCTCATTAAAACTCCATCTCCATTTCACAAAATTTGTCCTAGAGCTCACAAGCTACACCTTGGACCAAGAAAGTTTGTGTTTTAACGCTGTAGGGGTTTCATGAGTGCCAAACGAGGTAATCCCTTCACACTTAGTGTAGTTTTTCATTCACTTTAAACCATATATGTGTTTAGTTGTGATTTGGTGCGTTTTTGTGAGCCATGAAAATTCATAGAAAGGGGTTAGGGTTTTCTTGAGTTGGGATTGTGTTATTGAACCTTATTAGTGACCTTAAACCACCCAATTTGTCAAAAACCCAGACCAAACACAATACAAAACCTGGAACTGAAAACAAAAAACTGTAAATGTCGGTTTTGTGATTTTTCGTGGGTGCTGAGAAATCTGGAGTGACCCGAGACCTAAATTTGAAAAGCAAACAATACCATTGACCAATATTGGACCCTAGGAGGCCACCATACCAAGACGAACCCCATCGCACCCTGAAGAATCGAGCAGGCCGGAAATTATATGGGTGTGGCCGGCCATGGGGTAGGGGTTAGGGCCTAGGTTGCTTCAGTAGGTCATGTACTTCAGATACATCACCCCAGAGTTATTTGTGCACCTTGGTTTCCCCTTAAACAAAATCTGGAGCAAGTTTTCTATGTTGCTGCCTTATGTTTTGCGTTGTTTTCAAATCTATGTTTTGATATTTGTGTTTGTACTCGGTCACTTGACGTTTGTGCGCCTATCCCGAGTGTTATTGGGTTGAGTTGCGAGATACAAACTATAGGTTCTAACCTATAGGCTTTTAAGCGTGTCGTTTTGGTTTTCATGTGTCGTTTCGTCTTCAAATTTGATTTTAACCGGATACGATACGTTATGATGTGTAGGTCCCAAAGTGGACTTTGAGATGATAAGTAAGCGCGTGGCAACGTCAGTATCGGCAGACGAAGGTCAAGGTGAGTAGATATATATCTATGGGGGAAGTCTGGTTGATAGCGTATAGCACCCCCGCAGTTCGATGTACAGTATGCTATATATATACTATATATATATGATATCTTTTATGTGAGATATGGATATTCAGGATATGGTTATGTGTTCATGGATTAGTTTAGTGTTAGTTGCGAAACCCTAGAGTAGTTGTTACACCCACACACACGCACACACACTTGCATACATTTACTTTATTACCTGTGCGCATATGGAGGTATGTACATATATATATGCACATGGGTATGGGACTATGTATATATATATACACATATACATATACGGGATTATGAGGATAGTACTTGGGATTGGAGATGAGTCGATGAGTCTGGGCTTGAGGCCGTGAGATCGGTGATGTGACGTGGATCGTATTTTGTGATACGACACGATGTTTTAGCGGGTCCTTTGACGTGGTGTTTTCATACACACGCATGCATATACATATGTGGTATCAGTATTGTACTAGACGTAGATCAGTACCACGGATCATGATAGTTGATAAAGAGGATACCAAATGAATAATGTGATAAATGTGACATCTGACCCGTACCCAGATTTGGGAGACCGTACGACGGATTTACCGTACGAGCTATATATTGATGATAGATCTGCACTGTTGACTTGAAGATGTCATATTATAGATATTGTATCATATGGGATACTTTTGAGGTGGGATCACCGACTATTTTATTTATATATATATATATTTATATATATATATATATATATCGACTCAGATGTTAGGCGGTTTCCTTACCTTTCGATCAGCCTGTTTAGTTTAGTCTGGTAGTTTACATGTAAATGATAGATTAGATTCGAGTCATACCTATTTCAAAACTAACGAATCGTGAGTATTTTTAAAGACAGGCCAAGGGATTCTACGGATATTTCAAAGGACGTACATTTTCTTAAAAACACTGTAGTCCCTATTTTCTAAACACACGATTCGTATTATTTCAAATGGAAAAACTGTACGACTCATACTTAGACATATGTAGATTCGTTATCATTGTATTTGATATTCAGCTCCGGCATATTCTTGCTGCTCGCATTGCATTGCATGCTTATATTGTGTTTTCATATGTTAATATTGAAATCATGCGGTCAGGACACCAGCACCATTACCGATGATTCGTATGTTCCACATACACTTACTTGCCGGTTCACACACATCATCATCGGTAATTGCCATGCCACATACACTTTAGAGAATATTATTTCATTGACATAGCTTGTTAGCTGATAGTTTCGACATGATATTAGTGTACTTGCTTTATATGTCAGGTTAGACATTTCACTTATTACTTGCAAATTCATGCATATTATTATTCACCGTTATACAGTATTATGGAGTTTTATGCCGATATTCACTGTTTATTTACTGTCGATTCTTCGAATTCGGATTTTTATGAGATTCCTGGATTTGGGAGAAAACCGCAAGAATATATATAAACTTCTTTCTTTCTCTCTCTCTCTTTTTAAAATGAAAAGTGCAGTTTTCTCGTGATGTATGAGTTGTCCACCATGATGTTTTCTCGGTTATGAGATGGATTTTGAGACCCGATTCGAGGAGTTGGATGAACCGTCTCCAGGTACATGGTGGACCCGGTATGGTACCCCGAGGAAAGAAGCTCGAGTTGTAGACGATGAGCCCGGCAGGGGCAGACTGCCTACTGGTGATTGTTTGGCGCGGCCGATATCCGGAGGATACCGTTCGTGGTCGTGTGATTGATGATATGGGCCGATCCGGACCGACGGATCCTGAGGTATTGAGATATTGAGATATTGAGATTTGAGACACTGAGATATTAATATTTGATGATACAGGCCGGTCCGGATAGCCGGAGCCTGAGATATTGAGATTTATGTTTTGTGTCGATACTTGACACTGATTTCTCTGTTGATTTCATTGATGATACTCGATTTATATACATACAGAAATCTCATTAAATAAAGAAAACAGTTGTTTCACTAATGATGTATTCTGTTTTCACTCGTAATGCATTCATACATCATATATCTGATATGTTGCTATCTGAGGAACTAACACGAGCACGTGGTATTGCACTTATATGTAGATGGATCAGGATATTATTTGAGGATATTACTTAATATGACCTAGGACAGCGCCATACATGCGATTTCTGCTCTATGATATTTTCTACTCACGAGTTGGGAACTCAACCCCGCTGTGCCACAGTTTCTTGCAGGTTTTGCCATACAGGTATCTTGACGGCTTGCTGGCATACTGCTTTCATTTTGGGTGATTGCTTTGGTAGGTGGGTTCACTTGCATCGTGACCACCGTTGTACATTTATTATTTTAGTTGTATCTAGTAAACTCCATCAACCAGACTTGTATATTTTATTAACTTAGCAGACCAGTGATGTTTATTCTTTCGACCTTAGAGTCACGCGTTGTATTATTATGGATTTCATGTTGTTTAGAGTTTTCCTTTTAGTTTTGATCCTCGCCATTCGGCGTTGTATATTATATTGCTTGCGTGGTTGTGGTCGTTGATTGACGTAGAGCTAGCTCCCGCTTGGGGATGCCTTTTATCATCATGTATATATTGATCATGTTGTACCCCGTTCGGGGCCAGTATTTACAAAGGAAACTCTGCCGAAATTTTCAGAAAAGACTTGTGATTTTAAAAATACATATTTCGGCTTATGTTGCTAAACTACTTGATTTAAATTGGTTTTTTCTCCACTCTACTGCCTTACATGGTTTTGATTTCTGGCTTTCGGCTTACTTAGATTACGTACGCTTTGAGACATTTCGTAATTTAAGTGCCGGTATTGTTCCATACTTTTCGGGTCATGACAAAGTTGATATCAGAGCGTTAGGTTTTACCTTCAGAGTGTAGGATGACCCTTGGTTGATGGAGTAGGTAGCTTGAGTAGAGTGACGTACCGTACGTATGTTCCGCGGCATATTTACGATATGATACTCTGCTTAAGAAGCCTTAGGATGTACATTCTTTGCATAGCATTATATTCATTCCTATGATCTATCCTCATCAGTACCAGTTTATGGTTTTGCTGCCACGATTACGGGCAGAGAGAGCTACGGCTAGAGTTGCGGTCAGCATATGCTCGTCACGGACAAGGACTGACCAGGGCGTGATTCCAGGGATAGGATTGCATAGAGAGGCGTCGTTTTATTGTTTTTTCTCGCCATGAGCATTTGATGGATCGCTTTTACGAGATTACCCGGATGTACAGATCAGCACCAGAGGATTGAGCCACTGATAGAGGCCAACCAGAATCTGATGACCATTGATGTATCGCTTATTCATGATGATTGAGGCACTGTTCAGCGTGCAGATGAATGAGCCAGTTGTTGCTGCGAACGACGAGATATTGCCCCAGATGTTGGAGCGATTGCAGTACGAGTTGTACTTAGAGATATGATAGAAGGTCGCTAGTCAACCGAGGATGAATGACTAGGAAATGTGATTCGTTCGCTTACCCCGATGCGAGGTCATCAGGTAGATCGATTCTAGCTAGAGACGACTTCACGCAGGTACGTTGAGAGTCAATGGAGGCGATCGAATGTCAGAAACCCATATTCTAAGTTTAAAGTATTTGGAAAGACATGCAAGCAATTCTATGGACCCTCTAGAAGAATGAAACCCTAACTCGACATAATGACCGTGTGAAAGCCTTTGAACCTTACGGTTTGCGGCAGTTCCACGGTGCCATTAGTGAGGCTTGTGTTTGCCCTTCTGCGGTTGGTCCACCGATGCTGTGGTTAGTACTCGATACTATTAAACCGTACCCAATATGTTGAGCTCTTGGGGGATTATGAGATTTTGACGAATAGATCGAAAGGTTCAACATCTTTCGGATATCATGTGATGGGATGCATTGCTTGGGAGACTCCAGATACGAGTATAGCCGTCGGAGCACAGTCCATGCAGCCACGATGAGACGAGTCCGAAGCAGTCAATAGTAGAGAAAGGTGGTGTAAGAGGTTCGTACGAGATCTTGATGAGATGACGTTCCACTCCGCCGACATCAGAGATGTGATACACATGCAGAGGCGTTGTATATGGATATAGCTTTCAGAAGGAGTCGCGATGAGTATGCAGCTGTTCCGGAACAAGAAACAGATTTAGTGAAGGGTGATAACTTCCAGACAGTTCGGCAGAGATGAGATTTGGGAGAGACCTCGACAAGACCTTACTGGAAATATTATACGGGAAGACTTGGACCCAGGATCAGTCATATTGCACATGCCCAGCAGGCCAGAGTTCAGCATCATCAACGAGACATGTTATGAGTGACCATAGGAGTTGGCCAGAGATCTTTAGAGGACATGCCAGAGCGGACTACTTCCATTATCGTTCTATATTGGACCGTTGAGCCGGGGAGCTATGTACTTAGCAATTCGCAGTAAGAGACGAGAGCATAAAGGCACCGGACGACAGGCCATGATCAGAAGGAAAGTAGATATCTTGCTCTGCTAGCATTGGATGCACCGACACCTTCTCGACTTTGAAGGAGGAAATATCGACGACGGTATTTACGATTTGTGATTTCGTGAGTTGACTATCACGTATCAGTCACTTTGGATTTCAGTATTTTGGGTGATTTATTGCATGATTGAGTTTTGATGACCGAGTTTCAAGATATTTGCTTTTGTGCACCATGGCTGCAGCTACTGAGTATTTACGTTTTGTGCATAGTTATTGCACTTGAGATATGCTTTATACACTGTTAAGATATGACAATCTCTTCGTCTGATATGTCGCATATCTCACCTAGGGGTGGTAAACATCAGACCCCAGTAGCTTGATAAGTCGTGTCGATATAAGGTCCATAACAGTTCGAGAAACTATTGATAACACTTACCAGTAAATCTCAGCAACCCTGGCCAGAGATTTCTAGTTATAGCCAATCTCAGCAACCCTGGCAACTTATGACCTTGGCTAAGGCCAACAAATTATAAATGCTAGCCAAGTTCAACCCGTCATTTCCCGATTGAATTAAACCCACCCGCACGACCCTTGGCTAAGGTCAACAAAGTCGCACGACAACCCTGACTCAATCGCATCATATGCTTATACAGATAGGCACTAATCAGCTACCGCACACTACGCCTTGGCTAAGGTCAACAAACGCAGCACGAATACTAACCAGTACCTATCTGAAATGACGGAGGGCTACGACAGGTTTTTAAGAAAACCCTTTGCGTAATGAACATGATATCGTTGTAGAATCGAGTGATTTTAAATGTAGTGTTTTTGAGGCTTTTCTAGTTTCGCTAAAGAGGTCACTCCAGGTGAAGGGATCGTCGGCTCTTTCCTCATTGAATAAGGTGCAGGATATTTCACAAATATCACTATGCAAAGTAAAGACTATAGAAACAATCAAAAGACAAACCGAGTTTGTAGCATCTGCTAGTTTCGCTAAAGAGCTCACTCCCGGTGAAGGGATCTCGGCTCTTTCCTTATCGAATAAGGTGCTGGATGTTCTATAAGGAACACCGCTATACAAAGCAAGAACTAGAGCTACCAGTTTTCGAGACAAGTTTCTACAACATCTTTAGGTTTCCTTTAGTTTCATTAATCTCATTAATGAAGTCCCATTTTAATATGCTTCACAAGCATCATATTTGAAACGAAATCTGCAATATAACATATATCTCATATATATAACATAAACATTCGTCTCAGGCAGTAATATGATCTCATCACAGAACATTGCAGCAGAAGAAACATATATGAAATATTGGATATACTAGGAGGTCTGTGTTTTAGTATGAGCCTGTATAAAACACGGATTCCACGGTCGCGATGAATAGCCAAACCCACATCCCTAGACCCCTACAAGAGCGGCAAGCAACACTTCAAATTCTAAAGATAAGAGACCCGGTCTCGACTCCTCGAGATGGTCTCCCACTGGACCCTAGAACCTGGTTACTTGTGCTCCCCACCTTGGGTCTACCTAATACGGAAAAGTAAATAATATACAATGGTGACATCATCCTCAGCCCGGAAGTGCCCCAATAAAAGAATATTACATACAATGAATTTTACATGAATGAAAAGGAAAAACCCTCATCTCACATAAAACCCCCGGCTATTCAAAACGCGACGATCCAATATAACATATCACAACAACACATAATATCACATATCATCAACGTAAGCAAGTATGTGTATCCCGATTGTCGTTGATGTATAGCAACGAAGCCGACGATACACCACATACTATGCTTACGGTCCCAGAAAAGAAAGTGTAAAACTACAACAGTTCGAATCCGCAACCTCTTTGGACATCTCATGCCTAACCAAATGAATTCTTTAGACATCGCATGATTAACAATTATAAACCCCGCATTTTAGTCTCATTATCGAAATCTCTTTTCAATATCAAGTCGGGCAATTCAACAAGATTCCCGACATCCTGATCGAATGCTCGTCGCAAACTTTAGTAGACGGCCGCACCCCCGGATGCCATCGATGAAGTGCACTAAGGCGGAACACCGCTGCCGCAATCACCCGAACGGATGCTTTTGGCGACAGGGTTCTCCTACAGTCACATGGTTGGGGCTTTGGGGGTGGCTGTCTATTAATTTTACCCGGCGACTATCCGCGTATGCTACGTGATTGCAACGGACTTTTGATCGCATCAAAATCCCGTAGCAACCGATCATCTGAGACTAAACTGCTAGATTTATAACATTCAAATTAGTTATCTCAGAACGACTTGTGGATTCCAAATATTGTATCACATTCCAGATAAATAGACAATGTTAAACTTTCCGATCGAATAAACAAACACTCAAGATTTCCCAAATAGCTCAGCACTTGAGCGGAGTTCAAAAAGTATCCATCACATGCCACAGTACCAATGGTCCAGCCGTAGAAGGGTCAAGCCAACGCCTCACATGTGGCAACGCCGTACTGCCACAAACCCTAAGGTTTAGAGGCAGTTCAGACGGTCAAATAATCGAGTTAAGGTTTGTTTTCTTCTAGAGGGTCTACCGCGTTACTTGCACGATTTTCTGAAAGTTTCAAACTCGAGAAAAAATCCAACTTTTGAAAATTTTCCGACAGGGGAAAAAGTGAGTTATTGATATCCGTTCGATCTTTTTAACACGTTCTAAAATTACCCGGAAAAAATTAAACGAAGCTAAATTATCCGATCGAATCAACGAGTCCCCAATACATCCTAGAAAACTCAACACTTGAGTATAATTAAAAATTCCCAGAAGCATCAGGAAATTCGTACGGAAGTTACTGTGAAAAAATAAAACCCTAATCGCACCGTAGCGCCCCGGAACCGCCGCGCAAGGCATGTCTTTGCCGCGGCTCCGCGGCTTTTTAATGGGCTTATTGTCTCGTTTTTCACATATATCCTTATAATTCCCTGCTTAATTTTCTGAGTATTTTTAGTATGAAAAATGTCAACTTTTGAAAAAAATTCCAGAAACTAGGGTTTTAGGTATTCGGAGTTCGATCGGACTTCAAACTTCGCCTAGACTTCGCCTAAATCTCTAGCTTGATTCTGATACCACTGTAAGGTTACTAGGCACTCTCACAAGGGTTTATAAGGTATCAACCATGCCCGATTTAAAATTTAGACATGCCGAACAACCCTAACCAAGATCTTTAAGCTAGAGATTGTGAAACAAAGCATGTTAAACACATTAACATCTAAGAGTTTGGTATTACAACCTTTGTATTCCGGTCCTTCACTTCATAAGCTCCGTGATGAGGTCCCTTCGCTGCGATCATCATGTACCCGGACTCTATAGAGGCTCCACGAAGACAATGATGCAAACTTGCTTCCGATCTTCGATAAATAAGATGATCTACCTTAAAGTTTCTTTAACACAAGCTCTCACTCACAAATGAAGTGAACATCCTAATCTAAATGGCTAGGATAGATTAGAATGATGAATTAGGATTTTAGCTCTCATTTATTTTCTTAATCTCACTCAAAATCATCACTAATGAAAAAACTAGAAAGCTTTTCCATTGAAAAAGAGAAGGAAGAAGAAGCACCATTTCTTTTGTGATGAATAATGAATTGAATATGAGGTTAGAAATGCAACCATGGTTCAAATGAGAAGACTTAACCATTGTAGAGAGTTTACCATGGTAAAGGGTTTTGGTTGGGTTAAGGAAAATATCAACAAAATATCAAAACAAATATCTTTGCTTAAAACAAAAGCAAAGCTTCTAGAAACTTCTAGAAAAGATTAACCCAAATCAAACCCTAACCATGTTTAATCTCCACTAAACATGTTGCATTAATAACCATAACATGTTACAATATTATATATCACATATACAATATTTATTGTAACAAAATAAAATAATACAATTAACATATATCGCAAATATATCAATGTATTACCCAAGTGAAAAGAATCTTTTAGTGAGCTTATATTAGTTAATGCAATTTAATATATCAAATATATAATTATACATTAAATTATCGAATCAACACTTGATCCGATAATCCGGCTATTTCACAAATAACCAACTAATATAATCTGTATCAGTTCATCGAATCAACACTTGATCCAATGACCCGACTATATCACATATACCGGGCCGATATCTCATATCACGAGAATCTAATACGGTATCACATACACATATTGTTCTCGGTCCCACACATATCATATATGTGCTCGTATTCCATTTTGCCTGAGTCAAGAAACCTCTGTGTAGGACTCTAAAGAATCGTCAATACGCCGGAAGTAGGTGATGATCATATCAAACACCCACAAGCTGCAAGCGGTCAGCTAAATATAACAGCCACCCAAGTATTGAGCGATCGGAAGATCAACAAGCAAGCATGCACTTTCTCCCACGAATCCAATCAGTAACACTCCCGTACAGTCCGGTCTCTTCGTCTGATATGTCGCATATCTCGCCTAGGGGTGGTAAACGTCAGACCCCAGTAGCTTGATAAGTCGTGTCGATATAAGGTCCATAACAGTTCGAGAAACTACTGATAACACTTACCAGTAAATCTCAGCAACCCTGGCCAGAGATTTCTAGTTATAGCCAATCTCTGGCAACTTATTATGTCGCATTATCTCAGCAACCCTGGTCGTGCGGGTAGGTTTAATTCAATCGGGAAATGACGGGTTGAACTTGGCCAGAGATTCTACAACGATATCATGTTCATTACGCAAAGGGTTTTCTTAAAAACCTGTCGTAGCCTTCCGTCATTTCAGATAAGTACTGGTTAGTATTCGTGCTGCGTTTGTTGACCTTAGCCAAGGCGTAGTGTGCGGTAGCTGATTAGTGCTTATCTGTATAAGCATATGATGCGATTGAGTCAGGGTAGTCGTGCGACTTTGTTGACCTTAGCCAAGGGTCGTGCGGGTGGGTTTAATTCAATCGGGAAATGACGGGTTGAACTTGGCTAGCATTTATAATTTGTTGACCTTAGCCAAGGTCATAAGTTGCTAGGGGTAAAATATTATTGGGAATTTCAAGAGTTGAAATTTGCAATGAGATTGCATACCTTCTATGAGATAGTTGGATCCCGATACCCGCTGCGAGTAAGAGTTACTCTTGGGAGAGTTTTACACATTACAAATAGCCGATCAAGTAGGTGTCTAGAAAGGTGTCAACGGGGTTACACCCCTGGAAAAATGAGGTTTATTTTAATTTGGTCCGTGCGAAAGCACGGGGAACCTCCCTCAAAGTACCGGCACTGGCATGGCTGAAAGATTGGCGAACTTGTAGAGTGTAATTAATCTCGTCTAGTTTTTCCTTTTAGGGTTTGAAGGAAGATTTGACTAAAACAATGGGAGACATCCTGATTAGATAAATTGGTAACCAATCTAATCTTGTAAAAGCGCACGCTGAGTGTTTTCTTCTCTCTCTCTCTCCTGGTTGCGACTATTTCACGCCTTAATCAAGATAATAATATGGATGTATTGACCGAACCCACTTATTATTCTGCGCTAGGGAACGTTGGTCCCTCTCCAACTTATAATTGTTATAAGACAGAGTAGGAAATAGGGGATTACCAGAATTCCCGTGCCGCCCAAATGAAGAATGCGCATGTTGATGCATCTTCTTCGGGTGTGTTCATTACACAGAACTGTTTCTCAATATCCTTTACATCCTGGGTATTTAATACTAGATCAGGATCCCACATATGTAATTTGTTACATGGGCTACAGATAGGTAGAGAACTGAGAACGGATGATAAGTTTCATGAGATAGAAACGGTGCAAGTGTTGCAACCAAGTCTGTTGGTAGTTATCATCCTGTATTAACAAATACATTGATTTTGAACAAATGTTATTAGATGCCGAACCTGATATACAACATCATATCAATCTCTTTATTAGTAAAGAAGGATATAATTTTGTATTGTTGGATAATGTTTTGAACATTTCCTATATCAAGAGTTGATTGGTTCAGGCACGTTATTTGAAAGCATAGACATTATAAATCAAACTACAGTTCTTAACGTACAGAACACACACAAGAGGAAGAGTTCAGAAATGAACGGATCCTTCTTGAGGTATTATAGACTGGGTCATATCAATGTGACCTGACTAGCTGAAGTTACATTTAGATGCATATTTAAATTAGTTTGAATTTACATCTTGTGAAACTTGCCGGTCATGTCATAAAGATAAGATGACCACAGCTCTGTTCATTGGAAACAGAGAAAGAGTTAGTGAACTCTTGGGATTGATACATGATGATGTATGTAAGGTCCCCTGTCTATACATGCCAAGACCGGTTCTTTATACTTCATTATATTCACTGATGGTCTCTCAAGATTCGCACATGTGTTCATGTTGAAACACAAGTCTGAACCTTTTGAGAAATTTAATGAATATGAGTTAGAAGTAGAGAACCAAAAATGGGTAAAAGTATTATGCCCTTTGATGAGATCAAGGAGGAGAATACTTAAGCACGGGATTCCTGGACTATTCTAAATGAGAATGCGATTCTCTCTCAGCATCCCTCCTTCGTATACACCACAACACGTCGGTGTATCGGGGCAGAGCAATCACACCGTATTAGATATGGTGCGCTCTATGATGAGTACTACTGAGTTTCCTATTTTCTTTTGGGAGTTATGCACTTGAGAAGCTGCATACCTATTGAACAGGGTTCAAATCAAATCAGTTGCCTACCACTTCATAAGTGATATGGAATGGGAAGAGCCCATATCTTAAGTATACTAAGATTTGGGGTTGTCCATCCTATGTCTAAAAGCATAATCCGGACAAGATCGAGGCAAAGTCAGTTCTGTGGAAGTTTGTTGGATATCCCAATCATTCGCAAGGGAATATCTTCTACCAAACTGGGGAACAAAAAGTGTTTTTGTTTCTCAGTATGCCACCTTTGTGAAAAGGAATTTCTTGTGAAGAAATTAATGGTCATGAGGTAGAACTGGAAGGAGTTCCAGCTATACAAACTGCAGCTGATGATTTGGTAGAACCAAAGGATTCAATAGTTTCCAACGAACCTCAGCCTCTTCGCCGATCTGGTAGGGTTCCTCATCCACCTGAGAGATACTTCGGTTTCTCTATGATAGTGGGAGCGAGGATTGCATCATGAGATGATGACCCAACTAGTTTCGAGCAGGCCATCAGGAGTGGGACTCTGTAAGAATGGCTGGATGCTTAGCGATCTGAGATGGAATCCTTATACACCAACAATGTATGGACTTTGGCTGCTTTATCTGAAGGGTTAAATCCCCATCAGAAGCAAGTATATCTTAAGAAGATTACTTGGTGTACATAGAAAAGTTGAGACTTTCAAAACTATGCTTAAGTCCATCCAGATCCTACTTGCCACTGCTACATACCATGACTACGATATCTGGTGGTTGGGTGTCATGACTGCTTTTCTAAATGATATTTTGGAAGAGAGCGTCTATAAGTACACAGCCAGAGAGCTTCATAGATAGTGGAAGCAGCGGAAACGTGTGCAAGATGTTTTATGTGATAAAGTAGGCATCGTGGAGTTGTAACATCTGTTTTGGTATGGTAGTCAAAGAGTTTGACTTCATCAAAATGGTAGATGAACCTTGTATATACAAAAAGGTAGTAGGGAGTATGGTGGTGATCCTCGTAGAGTACGTGGATGACATACTCTTGATAAGGAAGGAGTTTCCTATGCTACGCTTGGTCAATCTCCGCTTATCACAATGATTCTCCATAAAGTATCAAGTTCATACCTACTAAATCCTGGGTTTTGGATCTATGAGATAGATCTAATTGGATGTTAGGATACTCACTAGTTGTAGTGAGATGGTATCAATCGATTCTGGAGAGAATCACTGGAAAAGTTCCAGGGTGATAAGGACGACTGAATGTCAGTCGCAGGCATTGTCATTACCCTCAGTGGAGAGACGGTATGTTGGAAGAGTTCGAAGCTAGATACCGTGACTTACTAGACGATTAAAGGCAAGATACGTCGTTACCAAGGATGCTACCAAAGAGGCAGTCTGGATATATATAATTTCATGAGATGGACTTCGTTCCTACCATTGTGTGACAATGGAGTTGTGGCTTATGCCAAGGAAGCCCCGTCCCATCTGAAATCCAGATATAATTCTTGGGCAGTATCACCTGATCATGGAGATAGTTGATCTCCAGGTAGATCGAGGTTAGGAGAGTAGACACAGAGAACAACAGCGCGGATCCACTCACAAAGGCTTAATTCATAAAAGAGACTGTTATGGGATGGTTGAGTATGAGATACTTCAACCACAGCTGATTGTTGGGTATGCGATACCACAACAGATGGCCCTAATGCAAGTGGGAGATTGTTAGTTATATGTATGCCCTAGAGGCCATTACTGTACATGCGTTGTATATTGTAGTGGATGGTGGGACATATATAGGGAGGACTTTCTTGCTCGACATAATAGTATGCTATCCGGTTACTCTTTATCTTAACATGTACTCTGATTGTCTCTATGTCACATGTTGATAAAGCCCTTAGGATGAGTACTTCACTACCAGGACTATGATGCGGATCCTACTAGTGGGGACAGTGTAGTTGCCAAGTACATCCTTCAAATGTTCCTAGTCGTGGGAGTACCGAGACAGGGCATCGATACTCCAGAGTAGACTAGCGTATGCGCTTCTTGACCCATATGATGGGCGATGGATGATCCCATATCCATTGGTGTTTGACATCAGAGAAGGTATACGGGTGCTCAGTGGAGACTGGGTACACTGGACGGACTCGCTGAGAACTCCCAGATTGTATTATACCTCACGTCAGATGGTTGTTTTCTGGTGACACTGGTACAGGTTAGTCTGTAGACCCGAGATCATCATAGAATCTTGTGTGATTCCCACTGTGCTTTGATTTCCATCATACCACGTCCAAGAGGGCGTACAAAAAGGTGGCTTTTGGGTACAGTCCCGAATCATATGGAGGCACTGAGCGATAGGAGGGGATTCGTCTCTCCCGGTATAGGGAGTTGATGTTGCGCTGTGTTCGATTGGCTATAACTAGAAATCCCTGGCTAGGGTTGCTGAGATTTACTGGTAAGTGTTATCAGTAGTTTCTCGAACTGTTATGGACCTTATATCGACATGACTTATCAAGATACTAGGGTCTGACGTTTACCACCCCTAGACGAGATATGCGACATATAAGACGAAGAGACCGGACTGTACGGGAGTGTTACTGATTGGATTCACGGGAGAAAGTACAGGTGTAACGTTTTGAAAATTGTTTCGGTGAAATTTCGGAAAATCGGTAAAATAAGAGGTTTTCTGTAAAATGTCAAAATACAAATATCTTTATTATAAAATTAAATATACATATTCTAGCTATGTAATTGCTAGTATTTGGTGTTTATTGAGCCACTGGTAAAATTTCTAATTTTCCAAAATTAATTATTTTAATATTATTTTAAGCCGTCACTAATACATTTAATTAGGGAAAATTACAAATTGGAATGAGTTGAAACAAATTTTGTCCATCAGCAAACATTAAACAAAATTTTAACATGTGGTTTTTGAAATGAAATGCAGTTGTTAAACGGTGTTAGAAAATATAAAAGAAAAGGCTTATTTTGTGAAAATAAATTAAAGCAAGTGAGGTATGGGGGTATTTCTTTCACTTGGAACTTGCTATACAAACACCCACACTCACACACCCCCATTTTCCCTCACATGTGGCCGAAAACCCTTCCCCATTTTCAGCAGCCCACTCCCCATTTCCCCACTCCATTTCCTCACAAATTAGAAAAGAAAGTGAATAAAGAAAACAATAAACTATAGAGGTATGGTTTCTTTGTTGACTTGGGCAAATTTTTTCAACACAAACCAACACACTTACTCTCTCTCCTCCCCTCCCTAGAACTAGTCGAGCCCCTCCCTTGCTGTCCCAAAATTTTCTCCACCCCTTTCTCTTCAAAAATCCTTCAAAATTCCTTCAAAAACCCACATAAAACACCATAAATTTCCAAATCTAATCCCTACCCATTATTCCTTTGCCATTCAAGCTTGGATCTTGGTGAAAAGAGAGCATTTTGGGAGGCTATATTTCATGTGAGATCTATAAAAATGTGGAGGTATAATCTTAACCCTAAAGTTTAATTGTTGTTTATTTACATAAATCTAAACTAATTAGGTGTTAACTTGGTTTACCCTTCAAGTTGAAATTATAAAGAATTGGGTTTGGATCAAGATAAGGGTTTTGATAAATTGTTCATGGTTTAATTGTGTAGTTGAACCTCTTAAGGTTTGGAAAACTTAATCTTGTTGCATATTACTAATTGTTTCATGTAATTTGTCCTAATTAAGATTTCTAGCAAACTAAGTTTTAGAATTTAATTGCAAATGTGAGGTTAAAATCTAGTTAGGGTTTTATATCATTTGAACATGGTTTAAGTGTGTCATTTATCATATTAAGGCATGTAAAATCAAACATAGTAGCTAGTTTACAAATTGTTATTTTAAAATTTACTAATTAAGCTAAATTGCAAACTAGACTTTTGGGGTTCAATGAAAATTGATAAGAATAAAATCTAGTAATGGTTTATATGGTTTATTTAAGTTGTTTAATAAATATTATGGCCATTAGTTTCGTTTAAACATCAATATTTGTATTAAAACGGTTAACGACCGCAAACTAGATTTTTGGGAAATAAAACGATTTGTTTACTTTTATGGTTTTGATGAATTAAAACCTATTTCTTATATAATTAGTGAGTTTTGAAACCACGATTGGTGCGTTTGAATTTTTTTCGCGATCACTCGGCATTTGTATGCCGATGTCGAGGGTTTTGGGTTGATTTGTGAAAGCAAACCATAGGTTTTGACCTATGTCGCATTCATGTGTCGTTTTGGTCATGAGTCGGATTTTAATAGGATACGGTGCGTTATGATATGTAGGTACCCCATGTGGACTTCGAAACGACAAGAAAGCGCATGGCGACGTTGGCACCGGCGAGCGAGGACCAGGTGAGTAGATTTATATCTACAGGGAGAAGTCGGGTGGATGGCGTATAGCACCCCCGCAGTTCGTGGTGATGTATACGAATACGTATACACACATATATATTGATTATATATTGTTGAGTTTATTGACGATAAAGATAGATTTTAGGTATGATTGGATAGGTTTAGTGTTGCGAAACCCTAGAGTAGTAGTTGCACCCTACATACACACACACCCATACTTGCATACATTCTTCTTCCATTTGTGCTTATACGGGAATATGTATTTATGTGTTCACATGGGTATGAGACTATGTGTTCACATACTGGATTTGAGGATAGTATTTAGGATTTGAGCTGAGTCGATGAGATTGATTTGAGACCGTGAGATCAGTGATATAGCAGGATTTGTATTTGAGATACGTCATGATGTCATAGCGGATCTTTGGGCGACGATACCATGTGAATAGTGATAATAATGAAATAATCGACATGTGATCGTGTTATGAGATATGATATGTGCTGATGATATCAGTTTGTATGAGACTGTAGATCAGCAGTCAGGTCATGATTAGATTGATGATATAGTATTGTACTAGATGTAGATCAGTACCCCGGATTATGATCTTGGATAAAGAGGATACCAGATGAATAATTTGATGAATGTAATATTGACCCGTACCCAGATTTGGGATACCGTATGACGGATTTACGTACGAGCTATATATTGATGTTTGATCCACACTCTTGACTTGGGAATATCTGATTATAGATATGGTATCGGATGTGATATTATCGAGGCGGGATCACCGACTATATATATACATATATGTATCGACTCAGATGTTAGGCAGTTTCCTTACCTTCAGTTAGCCTGTTAGCTCAGCCCTATAGTTTATTGTAGCTGTATGACTCATATTACATTAAGTGCGGATTAGTTACCGTTGTGTCTAGTATTTAGCTCCCGCTCATTATTGATGTTGGCTCCGCATCGCATGTTTATATTATGTTTCATATTCTATTGTTGATATCATGCTGTTAGGACACCGGCACCATTACCGATGATGCGTATATACCACGTACACTTACTTGCCGGCTCACGCACATCTTCATCGGTAATAGCCATGTCACGTACACTTAGAGAATATTATTGCTTGACTTAGCTTGTTAGCTAGTAGTTTTGACATGATATTAGTATACTTGCTTTATATGACAGTTTAGATATTATAGTTATTACTTGTTACTTCATGCATACTGTTATTCATTGTTATGCCGCATTCATGGATTCTCATGCCTATATTCACTGTTTTACGTGCTATTGAGGTTTTGGATTCGGATTTCCATGAGATTTTCTGGATTTAGGGGAAAGCCACAAAACTTATATAAACTTCTTTTCTCTCTTTTTAAATAAAAACTGCGGTTTTCCCATTATGTATGAGTCGTCCACCATGAGTTTGCTGATGGATTTCGAGACCCGATTCGAGCAGTTGGATGAACCGTTTCGGGTACATGGTGGACTCGGTAAGGTACCCAGGGGAAAGAAGCGCGTGGTGATGACGATGTGAGCCTGGCAGGGGGAGACTACCTACCGGTGATTTTACCCGACGCGTCGGATATCCGGAGGATACCGTCGTGGTCTTGAAATGGATGGAAGGGGCCGGTCTGGACTGACGGTGCCCTAGATATTGAGATTAAGACATTGAGATTTTGAGATATTGAGCTACTGAGATTTGATGATACAGGCCAGTCCGGATAGCCGGAGCCTGAGATTTTGAGACATTGAGATTTATGTTTTGTGTCGATGCTTGACACTGTTTATGCTGATTTCATTTATGATACCTCATTTTTAAAATACAAAGGAAATCTCACTAAATTATGAAAGCAGTTTCTTTAGTACATGTATTCTGTTTTCATGCATTCATACATCACCCGTATGATATATTGCTACCTGAGGCACTGATACGGGCACATGGGATTACACTTGGGTTAGATATTTATCCTAACCATTGTTATAGGCTGCTGGTTATATATTTGAGGATATATTATGATCGTTGACCTAGAATTGCGTTGTTCATGCGATTTCTGTTCGTTGATGCCTTTCTGCTCATCAGTTGGCAACTCACCCCCGTTGTGCCCCAGTTTCTTTCAGTTTTGCCGTACAGGTTTCATTACGTCTTGCTGGCACTATTTCCATCCCGGGTGATTTGCTAGTAGGTGGGTTATTTGTATCATACCCATCATTATATCTTGTATATTATTATTCTGTTATATCTAGAAGTTCCATCAACCAAACATGTATTTATTTCAAAGATAGAGACCAGTGATGTTATTCTATCGACCTTAGAGTCGTGTGTTGTATTTCTATGGATTTCTTGCTGTATTGAGTTTTCTTTTGAGTTTTGATCCTCGCCCTTGGCGTTGTATATTATGTTGCTTGTGTGGTTGTGACCGTCTATTGACAAAAAGCTGGCTCCCGCTTGGGGATGCCTTTTTATTGATTTCGTATACTATTCATGTTGTATCCCGTTTGGGGGCCAGTTTTTACAAAGGAGACTCTGCCGAAATTTTCAAAAAATACTTGATGTTTTTAAAACGCATAATTCGGCTTATACTATTAAAACTACTTGTTTTAAGTTGGTTTTCCTTCACTCTACTACTTTTCTTGGTTTGGATTTCTGGGTTTTCGGCTTACTTAGATTACGTACGCCTCGAGACGTTTCGTAGTGTAAGTGCCGGTCATGTTCCGTACCTTCGGGACGTGACAAAATTGGTATCAGAGCGTTAGGTTTTACCTTCGGAGCGTAGGATGACCTTTGGTTGATGGGATAGGTGACTAAAGTAGAGTGACGTACTGTGGGTATGTTCCGCGGCATACTTACGATACGCCACTCCACTTAAGAAGCCTTAGGATGTATATTTCTTTGTTCAATATTATATTCATTCCTGATCTAGCCTCATCGGTTTCAGTTATGGTTTTGCTGCCACGATTATGAGCAGGGAGAGCTATGGCTAGAGTTGCGGTCAGCACGAGCTTGTTATGAACGAGGACCGTCCAGGGCGTGATTCCGGCGACACACGATTGCAGAGATGTGTCTTTTTATGGTGTTTTTGAGCCACGAGCGTTGGATGGATCGTGGTATGAGGTTACTCGGATGTGCTGATCGGCACAAGAGAATTGGGCCACTGACAGAGGCCAGTCAGATTTTGATGACCGTTGATGTATTGCGTATTCATGATGATTGAGGCAATGTTCAGCGTGCAAACGAGTGATCCAGTTATTGCTGCGAACGACGAGATATCGCCCCAGATGTTGGAGCTATTGCAGTACGAGTTATACTAAGAGATGATAGAAGGTCGCTAGTCACCGAGGATGAATGACTAGGACATGTGGTTCGTTCGCTACCCCGATGCGAGGTCATCAGATAGATTGATTCCAGCTAGAGACGACTTCACGCGGAGACGTTGAGAGTCGAGAGAGATGATCGTATGTCAGAAACCTATTATTCCAAGTTTGAAGTAGTCGGAAATGTTAGTTATATGTATGCCCTAGAGGCCATTGCTATACATAGGATGTATATTGTAGTGGATGCTGGGACATATATAGGGAGGACTTTCTTGCTCGACATGATAGTATGCTATCTGGTTGATCTTTACCTTAACGTGTATACTGATTGTCTCTCTGTTACATGTTGGTAAAGCCCTTAGGATCTGTACTTGACTACCTGGACTATGATGCGGATCATACTAGTGGGGACAGGTAGTCCATAAGTACATCCTTCAAAGTCCCTAGTCGTGGGTGTATCGAGACGGGGCATCGATATACCTGAGTAGACTAGCGTATACCTTCTCGACCCATACAGATGGGCGATGGATGATCCCATATCCATTGGTGTTTGACATCAGAGATGATATACGGGTGCTCAGTAGAGACTGGGTACACTGGACGGAATCGCCGAGAACTCCCAGATGGTATTATACCTCACGTCAGATACGTCAGATGGCAGTTCTCTGGTGACACTGGTACAGAGTAGTCTGTTGACCCGCGATCGTCATAGAGTCTTGTGTGGTTCCCACTGTGCTTTGATTTCCATCTTACCACGTCCAAGAGGGTGTGCAAAACGGTGGTTTTTGGGTACAGTCCCGAGTCACATGGAGGCAATGAGCGATAGGAGGGGATTCGTCTCTCCCGGTATAGGGGGTTGATGTTGCGCTGTGTTCGATTGGCTATAACAGGAAATCCCTGGCCAGGGTTGCTGAGATTTACTGGTATGTGTTACCTGTAGTTTCTCGAATAGTTATAGACCTCATATCGACACGACTTATCGAGCTATTGGGGTCTGACGTTTACCACCCCTAGGCGAGATATGCGACATATCAGACGATCAGACCGGACTGTACGGTAGTGTTACTGGTCGGATTCACTGGAGTGTGAGCGGGCTTGCTCGTCGATCTTCAGATCGCTCAATACCCGGGTGGCCGTTACGTTTAGCAGACCGCTTGCGGCTTGTGGGTGTTTGATATGATCATCATCCGCTGCCGGCGTATTGATGAGTCTTTAGAGTCCTACACAGAGGTTTCCTGGCTCAAGCGAAACGAAATAGGAGCGCATATGAGATATGTGCGGGACCGAGAATAATACGTGTATGTGATACCGTATTACATTCTCGCGATGAATGTATCGAAATGTTGTATGCGATATAACCTAGTTATCGATTCAAGCGTTGATTCGATAAGCCGATACATTGTATACTAGTCGGTTGTGTGCGACATGACCGGATCATTGAATCAAGTGTTGATTTAATGATTTAATGTATAATTATATATTTGATATATTGCTTTGCATTAACTAGTATTGGTTCACTTTAAATGGATTTTCTCACTCGGGTGTGCGCATTACATATGCGATATGATTTTGTGCATTTGATTGTATCATGTTTGATGATACATGATTACTTGGTTAAGTGCAAAGAATTAAACCATGGTTAAAAGAATGGTTAGGGTTTCATTTCCTTTATTTATTCATTTATTTATTTGTTTATTCATTTTGGAAAAGAGGAGAAAAGAATGGTGGCTTAATTTGGAGTTTAGTTGAAGCTTCATGAATCTTTGATCAAGTCAACCATTCTTATCTCATCCATAACCCTAACCATTCCCACTAACCATGATTCATTCTCTACACTCAACTCTAGTTAACATTATGATAAGTTTTGATTTTTCTATTGTTTTTAAAAAACTTATCATAATATTCTTCTTCATCTTCTTCATTCTTCAAGTGAAGAAAACCAAGCTCCATCAATGGTGATTGTTGGAAAAGAGTGAGAAATCCAAAACTAAAGTCTACCCACTTCCTATTTCTTCATCCTCTACCTCTTGCCAAGTAGTAGAGTGTGTTTACTTTACAAGTTTCTTGACTTGGTGAAGTTGTAAGCTTAATCTAGCGATGCCTCGACGTAGATCATCTTCGGCATGGACATCGACGACCTAGCTTGCCCATTCTCCGACGAAGCCGACTCTAGAGCCCGGATTTGATTTGGACAGCGGAGAGGACCTCGTTGCGGAGCTATGGAGGTGGAGCACCGGATCTACAAAGGTTGTATTTCCGTATTCTCATTAGTTAATTTGTTAACTAGTTCTTTTTCTCTTAGACATCTAGTTATCGATCCGTAGTTTAGGGTTTGTAGGCACCGTAAAATTTGAAAATGGCATGTTCGATGCCTTGTGACACCTCTTGGGAGTGCCTAGGAACCCTACAGTGGTATCAGAGCCTAGCTAGAGCCTTAGGCGAAGCGTAGACGGAATTTGAAGTCCGAACGACCCAAAACCGAAACCCAAAATATGATCTCTGTACTTTTTCTAAAAACAGGGATTTTTCAGTATTAAAAATATGTAGAAATATCAGCAGGAAAATATAAGAGTAACTGTGCAATTCGTAACCCTAATTCTATTAAAGCGCCGCGCTTCCGCGGCACGAGCTTGGCTCGTGCGGCGGAACCGCGGCCTGTTTGTCGTTTTGTGAGGTAATGCTTGCACAGTAACTCCTATTTAACAGTGCTGGTTTTCCTGGGTATTTTTAATAATTTTTCAAGAGTTGAATTTTCTGCAGTTGTTTTGGGGATTCGGTGTTTCGATCGGACTATCAAATTTTGTCTGTGTGGCTTTCTGGATAAATTTTAGAATATGTTAAAAAGTTCGACCGGATATAAATACCCAATTTTTCCCCTGTCGGGAAATTTCCAAGTGTTGGATTTTTCCGTAGTTTAACGACGTTCTAAGTAGTGCAAGTAACGCGATGGTCCCTCTAGAAGACAACAAACCTTAACTCGATTATGTGACCGTCTTGAACTGCCCTTTGAACCTTCGGGTTTGGGGCAGTACGGCGTGCCACATGTGAGGCGTTGGCTTGACCCTTCTACGGCTGGACCGTTGGTACTGAGGCACGAACGGAATGTTGTTAGACTTATTTCATGTGTTGAGCTGTATCGGGAAAACTTGGGTGTTAGATTGTTCGATCGAAAAGTTTAACATTTTCTGTTTATCTGGAATGGGATACAATAATTGGAATTCACAAAAGTTATGTGATAACTGAATGAATGTTATAAACGTAGCAGTTTAGTCTCACTTGATCGGTTGCCACGGAATTTTGATGTGATCAAAAGTCCGTCGCAATCACGTAGCGTACGCGGATACTCGCCGGGTAAACTTAATAGACAGCTTCACTCCATAGCCCCGACCAAGTGACTGTAGGAGAACCCCGTCGCCGAAAGCATCCGTCCGGGTGCTCGCGGTAGCGGTGTTCTTCCTTGGTGCACTTCGTCGACGGTATCGGGGGTGCGGCCATCTACTGAAGTTTGCGACGAGTATTCGATCAGGATGCCGGGAATCTTGTTGAATTGCCCGACTTGATATTGAAAAGTGTTTTCGATTATGAGACTAAAATGCGGGGTTTATAATTGTTAGGCATGCGATGTCTAAGGAATTCATTTGGTCAGGCATGCGATGTCTGAGGTGGTTGCGGATTCCAACTGTTGTAGTTTTACACTTTCTTTTCTGTGACCGTAAGTGTAATATGTGATATCGCCGGTTTCGTTGCTATATGTCAACGACAATTGGGATGCGCATATTTACTTACGTTGATGACATGTGATGTTATGTGTTGCTGGATATGTTATATTGGATCGTCGTGATTGAATAGCCGGGGGGTTTTATGTGAGATGAGTGTTTTTCATTTTCATTCATGTAAAAACTTGTATGTAATATTCTTTTATTGGGGCGCTTCCAGGTTGCGGAAGTTGTCACCGTTTGTATATTATTTACTTTTCCGCACTAGGATAAACCCAAGGAGGGGAGCACAAGTAACCGGGTTCTGGAGTCCAGTGGGAGACCAACTCGAGGAGTCGAGTCTGGGTCTCCTAACTCTAGAATTGGCAGGGTTGCATGCCGCTCTCGTAGGGGTCTAGGGGTGTGGGTTTGGCTATTCATCACGACCGTGGAATCCGTGTTTTATACTGGCTCGTATTGAAAACATGGACGTCCTAGTATATCCAATATTTCATATGTTTCTTCTGCTGCGATATCTGTGATGTGATCATGTGATGTTCTTTGATAGATACAGTATATAGTATATATGATATATTATATAGGCGTTACTTATGTTTTACACCCGCGCTAGCCCTGCCCCGCTCTGCCGTTAGTTACCTAACCTAACGGTGCACGAGGGGACATCGAGGCGAATGCGGATGGCATAAGTGTACGTCGTATTTATTTGTGATGTTTAGGTACTTAAATGATGGGACTTCATTAATGTGATTAATGAAATTAAAAGAAACCTAAGATGTTGTAGAATCGAATTTCAAAATAAAACAGGTAGCTACAGTTCTTGCTTTGCACAGCGGTATATGTGATATATCCTGCACCTTATTCGATGAGGAAAGGACCGAGATCCCTTCACCGGGAGTGACTCCTTTAGCAATAACTGGCAGATGCTACACACTCGGTTTGTCTTTTGATTGCTTTTAAGTGTTTCTGCTTTGCACAGTGATATATACGATATATCCCGCACCTCATTCGACGAGGAAAGGACCGACGATCCCTTCACCGGGAGTGACTCCTTTAGCAAAACTAGAAAAGCCTCAAAAGCACTCCATTTTAAAATCATTTGATTCTATAACGATATCAAGTTCATTACGCAATAGGTTTTCAGAAAAACCTGTCGTAGCCCTCCGTCATTACAGATAAGTACTAGTTAGTATTCGTGCTGCGGTAGTTTGGCATTCGTCAAGGCGTAGTGTGCGGTAGCTAACTAGTATTTATCTGCTTATGCATATGTTACAGATTGGATTAGGGTATTCGTACGGCGTTGTTTGGCATTCGTCAAGGGTCGTGCGGGTGGGTTTAATTCGATCAAGTAATGTACGGGTTGAACTTGACTAGTGGACTATGGGTTGTTTGGCATTCGTCAAGGTCATAGCGAGCTAGGGGCAAAATATTATCGGGAATTTCAAGTGTTGAAATTTGCAATGAGATTGCATACCTTCTATGAGATAGTTGGATCCCGATACCCGCTGCGAGTAAGAGTTACTCCTGGGAGAGTTTTATACATTACAATTAGTCGATCAAGTAGGTGTCTAGAAAGGTGTTAACGAGGTTACGCCTGTGGGAAAATGAGGTTTACATTAATTAGGTTCGTGCGATAGCACGGGGGACCTCCCTCAAAGTACCGACACTGGCCTGGCTGAAAGATTGGCGAACTTGTAGTGTGTAATTAATCCCGGCTAGTCTTTCCTTTTAGGGTTTGAAGGAAGATTTGATAAAAAGCAGTGGGAGCCGTCCTGATTAGATAAAATAATAACCAATCTATTCTTGAAAGAGCGCACGCTGAGTGTTTTCTTCTCTCTCTTTCCAGGTAGCGACCATATCACGGCTTAATCAAGATAATAATACGGATTATTGACCGAACCCGCTTGTTATACTGAGCTGGGGAACGTTGGTCCCGCTCCAACTTATAATTGTTATAAGACAGAGCAGGAAATTGGGGAATACCAGATTTCCCGTGCCGTCCAAACGAAGAGAGTGCATGCTGATGCATCATCTTCGGGTGTGTTCATTACAGAGAACTGTTTCTCAGTGTCCTTTACGTCCTGGGTATGTGATACCAGATCAAGATCCCAGATATGTAATATGTTACATAGGGCTACAGAAAGGTAGAGAACTGAGAACGGGTGATAAGTTTCATGAGACAGAAAACGGGGCATGTGTTGCAGCCAAGTCTGTTGGTCACTGTCACCCTGTATTACCAATACATTGATTCTAAACGAATGTTATTACATACCGAACCTGATATACAAAATCATATCACTCTCTTTATTAGTAAAGAAATGATAAAATTTTGTATTGTTGGATAATGTTTTGAACATTTCCTATATCAAAAGTTGATCGGTTCAGGCACGTTATCTAAAAGCGTTGATGTTCTAAATCAAACTACAGTTCTTAGTATACGGATCACACACAAGAGGAAGAGTTCAGAAATGAACGAATTCTTCTTGAGGTATTGTAGACTAGGTCATATCAATGCGACCCGACTAGCTGAAGTTACATTTAGATGCATATTTAAATCAGTTTGAATTTACATCTTGTGAAACTTGCCAGTCATGTCACAAAGATATAATGACACCAGCTCTGTTTACTGGAAACAGAGAAAGAGTTAGTAAACTCTTGGGATGATACATGTTGATGTATGTAGGTCCCCAGTCTACAAATGCCTGGACTGGTTCTTTGTACTTCGTTACATTCTCTGATAATCTCTCAAGATTCAGACATATGTTCCTGTTGAAACACAAGTCCGAACCTTTTGAGATATTCACAGAATATAAGTTAGAAGTAGAGAACCAATACGGGTATAAGTATTATGTCCTATGATGAGATCAAGGAGGAGAATACTTGTGCACGGAAATCCTGGATTATACTAAAGGAGAATGAGATTCTCTCTCAGCATTACTCCTCTGTATACACCATAGCACGATGGTATATCGGGGCGGATCAATCACACCCTATATGATAAGGTGTGCTCTATGATGAGTACTACTGAGTTACCTATTTCCTTTTGGGAGTTATGCACTTGAGAAGCTGCATATCTATTGAATAGGGTTCGAATCAAATCAGTTGCCTACCACTTCATATGTGATATGGAAAGGGAAGAGCCCATATCTTAAGTTAGTTAAGATTTGGGGTTGCCCGGCCTATGTCTAAAAGCAAAATCCGGACAAGCTCGAGGCAAGGCCTGTAATGTAGAACTGGAAAGGTTCCAGCTATACAAACTACAGCAGATGATTTGATAGAACCAAAGGATTCAGTAGATTCCAACGAACCTCAGCCTCTCCGCCGATCTAGTAGGGTTCCTCACCCACCTGAGAGATACTTCGGTTTCTCTATGACAGTGGGAGCGAGGATTGCATCATGAGATGATGACCCAACTAGTTTCGAGCTGGCCATCAAGAGTAAGACTCTGTAAGAATGGCTGGATGCTTAGTGATCTGAGATGGAATCCTTATACACCAACAAAGTATGGACTTTAGTTGCTATATCTGAAGGGTTAAATCCCCATCAGAAGCAAGTATATCTTGAGAAGATTACTTGGTGTAGATGGAAAAGTTGAGACTTTCAAAGCTAGACTTGTTAAAGGTTTTCTTCATTGACCAGGCGTGGATAATGATGAAACCTTTTTCCAATGGCTATGCTTAAGTCCATCCAGATCCTACTTACCACGGCTGCATACCATGACTACGATCTCTGGTGGTTGGGTGTCTTGACTGCTTTTCTAAATGATGATTTAGAAGAGTGCGTCTATAAGTACACAGCCAGAGGGCCTCGTAGACAATGGGAGCAGCGGAAACGTGTGCAAGATGCTTTATAGGATAAAGCAGGCAACGCGGAGTTGGAACGTCTGTTTTGATGTGTTAGTCAAAGAGTTTGACATCATCAAAATGGTAGATGAACCTTGTATATACAAAAAGGTAGTAGGGAGTATGGTGACGATCCTCGTAGAGTACGTGGATGACATACTCTTGATAAGAAAGGAGTTTCTTATGCTACGCTCGATCAATCTCCGCTTATCACAAAGATTCTCCATATAGGATTAAAGTGATACCTACTAAATCCTGGATTTTGGATTTATGAGATAGATCTAAATGGATATTAGGATACTCACTAGATGTAGTGAGATGGTGTCAATCGATCCTGACGAGAATCACTGGAAGGGTTCCAGGGTGATAAAGACGACTGAGTGTCAGTCACAGGCATTGTCTTAACCCTCAGTAAAGGGACGGTATGTTGGAAAAGTTCCAAGCTAGATACCGTGACATACTAGACGATAAAGGCAGGATACATCGCTACTTAAGATGCTACCAAAGAGGCTGTTTGGGTGTATATAGGTTCATGAGATGAACTATGTTCCTCCCATTGTGTGACAATGGAGTTGTGGCTTATGCCAAGGAACGCCCGTC
The DNA here is from genome assembly GCA_030015575.1 of Agapanthus africanus. NCBI lineage: Eukaryota > Viridiplantae > Streptophyta > Magnoliopsida > Asparagales > Amaryllidaceae > Agapanthus > Agapanthus africanus. Next base: position 307,762,800 of record CM057350.1, read on the forward strand.
CCATCAGTGATCCAGACATATTCTAAGGCAGTATCACTTAATCATGGAGATGATTGATCTCCAGGGTGATCGAGGTTTGGAGAGTAGACTCAGAGGACAACACAGCGGATCCACTCACAAAGGCATGTTCCCAGAGAGAGACTTTTATGGGATGGTTGAGTATGAGATACTACAACCACTGCTACAGATGGCCCTAGTGCAAGTGGGAGATTGTTAGTTATATGTATGCCCTAGAGGCCATTGCTATACATAGGATGTATATTGTAGTGGATGCTGGGACATATATAGGGAGGACTTTCTTGCTCGACATGATAGTATGCTATCTGGTTGATCTTTACCTTAACGTGTATACTGATTGTCTCTCTGTTACATGTTGGTAAAGCCCTTAGGATCTGTACTTGACTACCTGGACTATGATGCGGATCATACTAGTGGGGACAGGTAGTCCATAAGTACATCCTTCAAAGTCCCTAGTCGTGGGTGTATCGAGACGGGGCATCGATATACCTGAGTAGACTAGCGTATACCTTCTCGACCCATACAGATGGGCGATGGATGATCCCATATCCATTGGTGTTTGACATCAGAGATGATATACGGGTGCTCAGTAGAGACTGGGTACACTGGACGGACTCGCCGAGAACTCCCAGATGGTATTATACCTCACGTCAGATGGCAGTTCTCTGGTGACACTGGTACAGAGTAGTCTGTTGACCCGAGATCGTCATAGAGTCTTGTGTGGTTCCCACTGTGCTTTGATTTCCATCTTACCACGTCCAAGAGGACATGCAAAACGGTGGTTTTTGGGTACAGTCCCGAGTCACATGGAGGCAATGAGCAATAGGAGGGGATTCGTCTCTCCCGGTATAGGGGGTTGATGTTGCGCTGTGTTCGATTGGCTATAACAGGAAATCCCTGGCCAGGGTTGCTGAGATTTACTGGTATGTGTTACCTGTAGTTTCTCGAATAGTTATAGACCTCATATCGACACGACTTATCGAGCTATTGGGGTCTGACGTTTACCACCCCTAGGCGAGATATGCGACATATCAGACGATCAGACCGGACTGTACGGTAGTGTTACTGGTCGGATTCACTGGAGTGTGAGCGGGCTTGCTCGTCGATCTTCAGATCGCTCAATACCCGGGTTGCCGTTACGTTTAGCAGACCGCTTGCGGCTTGTGGGTGTTTGATATGATCATCATCCGCTGCCGGCGTATTGACGAGTCTTTAGAGTCCTACACAGAGGTTTCCTGGCTCAAGCGAAATGAAATAGGAGCGCATATGAGATATGTGCGGGACCGAGAATAATACGTGTATGTGATACCGTATTACATTCTCGCGATGAATGTATCGAAAGGTTGTATGCGATATAACCTAGTTATCGATTCAAGCGTTGATTCGATAAGCCGATACATTGTATACTAGTCGGTTGTGTGCGACATGACCGGATCATTGAATCAAGTGTTGATTTAATGATTTAATGTATAATTATATATTTGATATATTGCTTTGCATTAACTAGTATTGTTTCACTTTAAATGGATTTTCTCACTCGGGTGTGCGCATTACATATGCGATATGATTTTGTGCATTTGATTGTATCATGTTTGATGATACATGATTACTTGGTTAAGTGCAAAGAATTAAACCATGGTTAAAAGAATGGTTAGGGTTTCATTTCCTTTATTTATTCATTTATTTATTTGTTTATTCATTTTGGAAAAGAGGAGAAAAGAATGGTGGCTTAATTTGGAGTTTAGTTGAAGCTTCATGAATCTTTGATCAAGTCAACCATTCTTATCTCATCCATAACCCTAACCATTCCCACTAACCATGATTCATTCTCTACACTCAACTCTAGTTAACATTATGATAAGTTTTGATTTTTCTATTGTTTTTAAAAAACTTATCATAATATTCTTCTTCATCTTCTTCATTCTTCAAGTGAAGAAAACCAAGCTCCATCAATGGTGATTGTTGGAAAAGAGTGAGAAATCCAAAACTAAAGTCTACCCACTTCCTATTTCTTCATCCTCTACCTCTTGCCAAGTAGTAGAGTGTGTTTACTTCACAAGTTTCTTGACTTGGTGAAGTTGTGAGCTTGATCTAGCGATGCCTCGACGTAGATCATCTTCGGCATGGACATCGACGACCTAGCTTGCCCATTCTCCGACGAAGCCGACTCTAGAGCCCGGATTTGATTTGGACAGCGGAGAGGACCTCGTTGCGGAGCTATGGAGGTGGAGCACCGGATCTACAAAAGTTGTATTTCCGTATTCTCATTAGTTAATTTGTTAACTAGTTCTTTTTCGCTTAGACATCTAGTTATCGATCCGTAGTTTAGGGTTTGTAGGCACCGTAAAATTTGAAAATGGCATGTTCGATGCCTTGTGAGACCTCTTGGGAGTGCCTAGGAACCCTACAGGAAAGACATGCAGGCAATTCTATGGACCTTGTAGAGGAATGAAACCCCAACTCGACTTAATGACCGTGTGAAAGCCTTTGAAACTTAGGGTTTGCGGCAGTTCCGCGGCGCAATTAGTGAGGCTTGGGTTTGCCCTACTACGGCTGGACCATCGATGCTGTGGTACGTACTCGATACTATTAAACTGTACCTAAGATGTTGAGCTATTGGGGGATTATGAGGTTTTAACGAATCGATCAAATTGTTCGACTTCATTCAGATGCCAGGTGGTGAGATGCATTTCTTAGGAGACTCCAGATACGAGGATAGCCGTTGGAGCTCTGTCCATGCAGCCACGAACGAGACGAGTCTGAAGCAGTCGACATTAGAGAAAAGTGGAGTAAAAGATTTGTACAAGATTTGGACAAGATGACGTTCCACTCCGCCGACATCAGAGATGCGATACGCATGCCAAGGCATTGTACTTAGATATACCTTCCAGAAGGAGTCGCGATGAGTATGCAGCCGTTCCGGAACGAGAAACCGATATAGTAAAGGACGATGACTTCCGGACAGTTAGGCAGAGACGAGATTTAGGAGAGACCTCGACAGGACCTTTCTGGAATAAAATACGAGAAGACTTGGACCCAGGAGTGGTCATGTTAAGTACACCAGTGGGCCAGAGTTCGTGATCGTCGATGAGACATGCTATGAGTGACCACGACAGTCGACTAGAGATTCTTGGAGGATGTGCTTGAGCGGGACTATTCCGCCGTATTTGATTTCGGTATTTTGGGGCGATCTATTCGCATGATTGATTTTGATGATTGAGTTTCATGATATTTGTTTTCATGGACCATGGTTGCACCTGCTGAGTATTTGCGATTTTTGCACAGTTGTTGCACTTGATATCGTTTTCATGCATTGGTTTCTCACGTTTATGATTTTATGGGTTTCATACAGTTGATTTGATTCTGTGCGTATATACGCACACAATTTGGTTTTTGCACTCGGTATAATTCACATATGCTTGCAGTGCAGTGATACGCATTTTTTGCACTTAGATGCACTGGACTTCGATTTCGATTGTGATACTCGATATTTGTTTTGTGCACCTTGTGCACCTGATTTGATTTTGCGCATGTTCGGTGCTTGATATTCGATTTCATGATTTCGTACATGATGGATGCACCTGATTTGGATTTTCGCGCATGTTGAGCGCATGTTATGAGATACGATTTTGGTGCACACCAGATACTCTAAATCGAGATTCTTCCTGCATGTCAGATGCACCTGTTTTGCTGTCAGGCACACCTGTTGCCTTTGACAGATGTTTCGTGCACACCCGATGCACTTAGATGTTGTTTCTGTGCATATGTATGGCATATTCATGGATTTCGATTTTCGTGCGCACCAGACGCACATGGCATTCATATATATATTTGGGACTGATTTATGTTGGAGCAGTATATTTTATGATGTTTGCTATTTGTTTTAGTACTGAGTAGGACTAGTCACAGGACAGTACCTGAGTATATTTTTGCATGCATTGATAGTTATCGAAGGGATTTCCAAAGAAGAGCTATAGTCTCAATATTTACCTACGTGTCCGAGATGACACGAAACATTTTATAAAGGAAACCCTTCTGAAATTGCTTTCAAAACGGCGGGACGTGCATATTAAACAAAGGATATATATATATATATGTAGTTATTTTCTTACAATAGATGTCCTCCACTGTGCAGTGCTGAGAGCATCGCACAGCGATTTGAAGAAGATTTGGCATGCATTGCTTCCAGATGTTTTAATGATGTATATCATATTGATTTTCATTTTTGGTTTAGACATTGTGTCTTCCCCATGACTCTGATGATTGCGGGATGCTGGATGTAGTTTTGATTTTGAGTTATATGCTCATTTTTCATGCGCATGCGCTGCGCTACGATTTGTTTTTTGTATTTATGATTTCGGAGCCCCGACGACTTGATGGTTTTGCTTTGATGTTTTAGTATTTGGGGAGAGTTTTAACTTAAATTCGGGGACCGAATTTCTTTAAGGGGGGCAGATTGCAACGTTTTGAAAATCGTTTCGGTGAAATTTCGGAAAATCGGTAAAATAAGGGGGTTTTCTGTAAAAAGTCAAAATACAAATAACTTTATTATAAAATTAAATATATATATTCTAGCTATGTAATTTCTAGTATTTTGTGTTTATTGAGTCACTGGTAAAATTTCTAATTTTCCGAAAATTTTTCCGAAATTAATTATTTTAATATTATTTTAAGCCGTCACTAATACATTTAATTAGGGAAAATTATAAATTGGAATGAGTTGAAACAAATTTTGTGCATCAGAAAATATTAAACAAAATTTTAACATGTTGTTTTTGAAATGAAATGAAGTTGTTAAACGGTGTTAGAAAATATAAAAGAAAAGGCTTATTTTGTGAAAATAAATTAAAGCAAGTGAGGTATGGGGGTATTTCTTTCACTTGGAACTTGTTATACAAACACCCACACTCAGACACCCCCATTTTCCCTCACATGTGGCTGAAAACCCCTCCCCATTTTCAGCAGCCCACTCCCCATTTCCCCACTCCATTTCCCCACAAATTAGAAAAGAAAGTGAATAAAGAAAACAATAAACTATTGAGGTTTGGTTTCTTTGTTGACTTGGGGAAATTTTTTCAAGACAAACCAACACACTTCCTCTCTCTCCTCCCCTCCCTAGAACTGGCCGAGCCCCTCCCTTGCTGTCCCAAAATTTTCTCCACCCTTTTCACTTTCAAAAATCCTTCAAAATTTCTTCAAAAACCCACATAAAACACCACAAATTTCCAAATCTAATCCCTATCTATTATTCCTTTGCCATTCAAGCATGGATCTTGGAGAAAAGAGAGCATTTTGGGAGGCTAGATTTCATGTGAGATCTATAAAATTGTGGAGGTATAATCTTAACCCTAAAATTTAATAGTTGTTTATTTACTTAAATCAAAACTAATTAGGTGTTAACTTGGTTTGCCCTTCAAGTTGAAATTGTAAAGAATTGGGTTTGGATCAAGATAAGGGTTTTGATAAATTGTTCATGGTTTAATTGTGTAGTTGAACCTTTTAAGGTTTGGAAAACTTAATCTTGTTGCATATTACTAATTGTTGCATGTAATTTGTCCTAATTAAGATTTCTAGCAAACTAAGTTTTAGAATTTAATTGCAAATGTGAGGATAAAATCTAGTTAGGGTTTTATATCATTTGAACATGGTTTAAATGTGTCATTTATCATATTAAGGCATGTAAAATCAAACATAGTAGCTAGTGTACAAATTGTTATTTTAAAATTTACTAATTAAGCAAAATTGCAAACTAGACTTTTGGGGTTCAATGAAAATTGATAAGAATAAAATCTAGTGATGGTTTTAATGGCTTATTTAAGTTGTTTAATAAATATTATGGCCATTAGTTTCGTTTAAACTTCAATATTTGTATTAAAACGGTTAACGACCGTTAACTAGATTTTTGGGAAATAAAACGATTTGTTTACTTTTATGGTTTTGATGAATTAAAACCTATTTCTTATATAATTAGTGAGTTTTGAAACCACGATTAGTGCGTTTGAGTTTTTTTCGCGATCACTCGGCGTTTGTACGCCGATGTCGAGGGTTTTGGGTTGATTTGTGAAAGCAAACCATATATTTTGACCTATGTGGGATTCATGTGTCGTTTTGGTCATGAGTCGGATTTTAATAGGATACGGTGCGTTATGATTTGTAGGTACCCCATGTGGACTTCGAGACGACAAGCAAGCACGTGGCGACGTCGGCACTGGCGAGCGAGGACCAGGTGAGTAGATTTATATCTACGGGGAGAAGTCGGGTGGATGGCGTATAGCACCCCCGCAGTTCGTGGTGATGTATACGAATACGTATACACACATATATATTGATTATATATTGTTGAGTTTATTGACGATAAAGATAGATTTTAGGTGTGATTGGATAGGTTTAGTGTTGCGAAACCCTAGAGTAGTAGTTGCACCCCACATACACACACACCCATACTTGCATACATTCTTCTTCCATTTGCGCTTATACGGGAATATGTATTTATGTGTTCACATGGGTATGGGACTATGTGTTCACATACTGGATTTGAGGATAGTATTTGGGATTTGAGCTGAGTCGGTGAGATTGATTTGACACCGTGAGATCGGTGATATAGCAGGATTCGTATTTGAGATACGTCATGATGTTGTAGCGGATCTTTGGACGACGATACCATGTGAATAGTGATAATAATGAAATAATCGACATGTGATCGTGTTATGAGATATGATATGTGCTGATGATATCGTTTTGTACGAGACTGTAGATCAGCAGTCAGGTCATAATTAGATTGATGATATTTGTATTATACTAGACGTAGATCAGTACCCCGGATTGTGATCTTGGATAAAGAGGATACCAGATGAATAATTTGATGAATGTGATATTGACCCGTACCCAGATTTGGGATGCCGTATGACGGATTTACGTACGAGCTATATATTGATGTTTGATCCGCACTCTTGACTTGGGAATATCTGATTTTAGATATGGTATCGGATGTGATATTATTGAGGCGGGATCACCGACTATATATATATATATTGTAGGGTTACTAGGCACGAGCACAAGGGTCAACGAGGCATCAACCATGCCCGATTTGAATTTTAGCCGTGCCAAACAACCCAAAGCCGGATCTTTAAACTAGAGATTAGGCGAAAACAAGCATGCTAAACTGTTTAACACTAACTGAGAGGGATTACAACCTTTGTAGATCCGGTCCTTCACTTCTTAAGCTCCGTGTTGAGGTCCATTCGCTGCGATCATCGTGTTCCGGACTCTCAAGAGGCTTCACGAAGAGAAAGATGCAGTCTTGCTTCCGATTTTCGATAACAAAGATGATCTATCTTGAAGTTTCATTAACACAAGCTAACACTCACTAAATGAAGTGAACACTTTCATCTAAAGGGCAAGGGTAGATGAGGATGATGAAGTAGGATTTTTATCTCTCATTTATAATCTTTTTCTCACACATTTTCATCACTTGAAAAAAGCTAGTAAGCTTTTTCCATGAAAGAAAGAAGACGGAAGAAGAAGAGGAATCAATAATAGAATCCTTTTGTGATGAATAATGAAATGATAAATATAATGAATAATGCAACCATGGTCAACTAAACCCATGTAGAGAATTAACAAGGGCTAGGGTTTGGGTTGGGTTAAAAGTGAGTCACTTGAAAATATCAAGCATAATATCTTTTTTAGGACAAAAGAAAAGCTTCTAGAATCTACTAGAAGTATTAACCCTAATCCAAACCCTAATCATGTTTAAACTCCACTAAATATGTTGCATTAGTAATCATATCATGTTACAATATTATATATCATATATATAATATTTATTTTAACAAAATAAAATAATAAATTTAACATATATCGCATATATATCAATATATTACCCGAGTGAGAAAAAGAATCCTTTAGTGAGCTAATATTTGTTAATGTAATTTAATATATCATTTATATTATTATACATTAAATTATCGAATCAACACTTGATCCGACAATCCGGCTATATCGCATATAACCGACTAATAAATATCCATACCGATTCATCGAATCAACACTTGATCGGATGACCCGGCTGATATCAAATATCGCGAGAATAGAATACGGTATCTCATATCGCATTATCCTCGGTCCCGCACATATCACATATGTGCTCCTACTCCGTTTTGCCTGAGCCAAGAAACCTCTGTGTAGGACTCTAAAGAATCGTCAATACGCCGGCAGTAGGTGATGATCATATCAAACATCCACAAGCTGCAAGCGGTCAGCTAAACATAACAGCCACCCAGGTATTGAGCGCTCAGAAGATCAACAAGCAAGCCCGTATATTCTCCTGTGAATCCAATCAGTAACACTCCCGTACAGTCCGGTCTCGTCGTCTGATATGTCGCATATCTCGCCTAGGGGTGGTAAACGTCAGACCCCAATAGCTTGATAAGTCGTGTCGATATGAGGTCTATAACAGTTCGAGAAACTACTGATAACACTTACCTGTTAATCTCAGCAGGCCTGGCCGGGGATTTCCAGTTATAGCCAATTGAACATAGCGCAACATCAACTCCCTATACCGGGAGAGACAAATCCCCTCCTATCGCTCATTGCCTCCATGTGATTCGGGACTGTACCCAAAAGCCACCTTTTTGCACGCCCTCTTGGACATGGTATGATGGAAATCAAAGCACAGTGGGAATCACACAAGACTCTATGACGATCTCGGGTCAACAGACTACTTTGTACCAGTGTCACCGGAGAACTGCCATCTGACGTGAGGTATAATACCATCTGGGAGTTCTCGGCGAGTCCGTCCAGTGTACCCAGTCTCTACTGAGCACCCTTACACCATCCTTGATGTCAAACACCGATGGATATGGGATCATCCATCGCCCATCATATAGGTCGAGATGCGTATACGCTAGTCTACTCTGGTGTATCGATGCCCTGTCTCGATAAACACTCGACTAGGAACAGTTATAGGATGTACTCGTCGACTACTGTGGCCCCACTAGTATGATCTCATCATAGTCCCAGTAGTCAAGTACATATCCTAAGGGCTTTATCAACATGTAACATAGAGACAATCAGAGTACATGTTAAGATAAAGTACAACCAGATAGCGTACTATCATGTCGAGCAAGAAAGTCCTCCCTATATATGTCTAAGCATCCATTACAATATACATTGTATGTACAGTAATGGCCTCTAGGGCATACATATAACTAACAATCTCCCACTTGCACTAGGGCCATCTGTTGTGGTATCACATACCCAACAATTAGCCGTGGTCGAAGTATCTCATACTCAACCATCCCATAAATGTCTCTACTGGGAAAAAGGCCTTTGTGAGTGGATCCGCTCTGTCGTCCTCTGTGTCTACTCTCCTAACCTCGATCTCCCTGGAGATCAACCATCTCCATGATCAGGTGATACTGCCTAAGAATTATATCTGGATTTCTGATGGGATGAAGGTTCCTTGGCAAAAGCCACAACTCCATTGTCACACAATGGTAGGAACAAAGTTCATCTTATGAACTTATATATCCACACTGCCTCTTTGGTAGCATTCTTGGTAACGATGTATCTTTCCTTTAATCGTCTAGTATGTCACGGTATCTAGCTTAGAACTCTTCCAACATATCGTCCCTCCACTGAGGGTATAGACAATGCCTGCGACTGACATTCAGTCGTCCTTATAACCCTGGAACCTTTCCAGTGATTCTCCCCAGGATCGATTGATATAATCCCACTACAACTAGAGAGTATCCTAACATCCATTCAGATCTATCTCATAGATCCAAAACCCAGGATTTAGGATGTATCACTTTGATCCTATATGGAGAATCCTTGTGATAAGCGGAGATTGACCGAGTGTAGCATAGGAAACTCCTTCCCTATCAAGAGTATGTCATCCACGTACTCTACGAGGATCATCACCATACTCCCCACTACCTTTTTGTATATACAAGGTTCATCTACCATTTTGATGAAGTCAAACTCTTTGACTACCACATCAAAACAGATGTTCCAACTCCACGATGCCTGCTTTATCCTATAAAGCATCTTGCACACGTTTCCGCTGCTCCCACTGTCTACGAAGCCCTCTGGCTGTGTACTTATAAACGCTTTCTTCTAAAACATCATTTAGAAAAGCAGTCATGACACCCAACCACCAGATATCGTAGTCATGGTATGCAGCCGTGGCAAGTAGGATCTGGATGGACTTAAGCATAGCTTTGAAAGTCTCAACTTTTCCATGTATGCCAAGTAATCTCCTTAAGATATACTTGCTCCTGATGGGGATTTAACCTTTCAGATAAAGCAACCAAAGTCCATACTTTGTTGGTGTATAAGGATTCCATCTCAGATCGATAAGCATCCAGCCATTCTTACAGAGTCCCACTCCTGATGGCCAGCTCGAAACTAGTTGGGTCATCATCTCATGATGCAATCATCACTCCCACTTTCATAGAGAAACCGAAGTATCTCTCTGGTGGGTGGAGAACCCTACTAGATCGGCGGAGAGGCTGAGGTTCGTTGGAAATTACTGAATCCTTTGGTTCTACCAAATCATCAGCTGCAGTTTGTATAGCTGGAACTACTTCCAGTTTTACAGAGCTGACCTTGCCTCGAGCTTGTTCGGATTTTGCTTTTAGACATAGGCCGGACAACCTCAAATCTTAACAAACTTAAGATATGGGCTCTTCCCTTTCCATATCATATATGAAGTGGTGAGCAACTGATTTGATTTGAACCCTATTCAATAGGTATGCAGCTTCTCAAGTGCATAACTCCCAAAAGGAAATAGGAAACTTAGTAGTACTCATCACAGAGCACACCATATCATATAGGGTGCTATTGCTCCACCCCGATATACCATCGTGCTATGGTGTATACGGAGGAGTTATGCTGAGAGAGAATCTCATTCTCCTTAAGAATAGTCCAGGAATTCCGTGCTCAAGTATTATCCTCCCTGATCTCATCAAAGGACATAATACTTTTCCCGTTTTTGGTTCTCTACTCCTAACTTATATTCATTGAATTTCTCAAAAGGTTCAGACTTGTGTTTCAACAGGAACACATGTGCGAATCTTGAGAGAGTATCAGCGAATATAAAAAAGTACAAAGAACCGGTCTTAGCATGTGTAGACTGGGGACCTTCATACATCAGCATGTATCAATCCCATGAGATCACTAACCCTTTCTCTGTTTCCTATAAACAGAGTTGTGGTCATCTTGTCTTTGTGACATGACCGGCAAGTTTCACAAGATGTAAATTCAAACAAATTTAAATATGCATCTATATGTAACTTGGCTACTCGGCTCGCATTGATATGACCTAGTCTACAATACCTCAAGAAGGATTCGTTCATTTCTGAACTCTTTCTCTTGTGTGTATTCTGTATACTAAGAACTGTAGTTTGATTTAGAACGTCAATGCTTTTAGATAACGTGCCTGAACCGATCAACTCTTGATATAGGAAATGTTCAAAACATTATCCAACAATACAAAATTATATCCTTTTTTTACTAATAAAGAGACTGATATGATGTTGTATATCAGGTTCGGTATCTAATAACATTCGTTCAGAATCAATGTATTCTGGTAATATAGGGTGATAGTGACCAACAGACTTGGCTGCAACACTTGCACCGTTTATATCTCATGAAACTTATCACCCGTTCTCAGTTCTCTACCTATCTCTAGCCCATGTAACAAATTACATATGTGGGATCCTGATCCGGTATCTCATACCCAGGACGTAAAGGATACTGAGAAACAGTTCTCTGTAATGAACACACCCGAAGATGATGCATCAACATGCACTTTCTTCGTTTGGGCGGTACGGGAAATCTGGTATTCCTCAATTTCCTGCTCTGTCTTATAACAATTATAAGTTGGAGCGGGACCAACGTTTCCCAGCTCAGTATAATAAGCGGGTTCGGTCAATACATCCGTATTATTATCTTGATTAAGGCGTGATATGGTCGCTACCTGGAGAGAGAGAGAAGAAAACACTCAGCGTGCGCTTTTACAAGATTAGATTGGTTATCAATTTATCTAATCAGGATGTCTCCCACTGTTTTAGTCAAATCTTCCTTCAAACCATAAAAGGAAAGACTAGCCGGGATTAATTACACCCTACAAGTTCACCAATCTTTCAGCCAGGCCAGTGTCGGTACTTTGAGGGAGGTTCCCCGTGCTTTCGCACGGACCTAATTAAAGTAAACCTCGTTTTCCCAGGGGTGTAACCCCGTTAACACCTTTCTAGACCCCTACTTGATCGGCTAATTGTAATGCGGAAAACTCTTCCAGGAGTAACTCTTACTCGCGGCGGGTATTGTGATCCAACTATCTCATAGAAGGTATGCAATCTCATTGCAAATTTCAACACTTGAAATTCCCGATAATATTTTACCCCTAGCGTCCTATGACCTTGACAGAGGTCAACAAACCATAGGCTGCTAGTCAAATTCTACCCGTCATTTCCTGATTGAATTAAACCTACCCGCACGACCCTTGACGGAGGTCAACAAGGCCGCACGACTACCCTAATCCAATCTGCATCATATGCATAAGCAGATAAATACTAGTCAGCTACCGCACACTACGCCTTGACGGAGGTCAACAAACGTAGCACGAATACTAAGAAGGACTTATCTGAAATGACGGAGGGATACGACAGTTTTTAAGAAAACCTTTTGCGTAATGAACTTGATATCGTTGTAGAATCGAGTGATTTTAAATGGAGTGTTTTTTAGGCTTTTCTAGTTTTGCTAAAGGGGTCACTCCCGGTGAAGGGATCGTCGGCCCTTTCCTCATCGAATAAGGTGCAGGGTATATCATATATACCACTATGCAGAGCAAGAACTATAGAAGCAATCAGAAGACAAACCGAGTTTGTAGCATCTGCCAGTTTCACTAAAGAGGTCACTCCTGGTGAAGGGATCTCGGCTCTTTCCTTATCGAATAAGGTGCTGGATGTTCTACAAGGAACACCGCTATGCAAAGTAAGAACTAGAACTACCAGTTTTTAAACAAGTTTCTACAACATCTTTAGGTTTCTTTTAGTTTCATTAATCTCATTAATGAAGTCTCATTTTATTATGCTTCACAAGCATCACATTTGAAACGAAATCTGCAATATAACATATATCTCATATATATAATTTAAACATTCGTTTCAGGCAGTAATATGATCTCATCAAAGAACATTGCAGCAGAAGAACATATATGAAATATTGGATATACTAGGACGTCCGTGTTTTAATACGAGCCTGTATAAAACACGGATTCCACGGTCGCGATGAATAGCCAAACCCACATCCCTAGACCCCTACGAGAGCGGCAAGCAACACTGCCAATTCTAGGGTTAGGAGACCCGGTCTCGACTCCTCGAGATGGTCTCCCACTGGACCCTAGAACCCGGTTACTTGTGCTCCCCGTCTTGGGTCTACCTAATGCGGAAAAGTAAATAATATACAATTGTGGCATCATCCTAAGCCCGGAAGTGCCCCAATAAAAGAGTATTACATACAAATGAATTTTACATGAATGAAAAAAAAACTCTCATCTCACATAAAACCCCCGGCTATTCAAAATCCGACGATCCAATATAGCATATCATAGCAACACATAATATCTCATATCATCAACGTAAGCAAGTATGCGTATCCCGATTGTCGTTGATGTATAGCAACGAAGCCGGCGATACACCACATACTACGCTTACGGTCACAGAAAATAAAGTGTAAAACTACAACAGTTGGAATCTGCAACCTTCTTAAACACCGCATGCCTAACCAAATGAATTCCATAGACATCTCATGCCTAACAATTATAAACCCCGCATTTTAGTCTCATTATCGAAAACTCTTTTCAGTATCAAGTCGGGCAATTCAACAAGATTCCCGACATCCTGACCGAATGCTCGTCGCAAATTTTAGTAGACGGCCGCACCCCCGATGCCGTCGACGAAGTGCACTAAGGCGGAACACCGCTGCCGCGAGCACCCGAACGGATGCTTTTGGCGATGGGGTTCTCCTACAGTCACTTGGTCAGGGATATGGGGCATGGCTGTCTATTATGTTTACCCGGCGAGTATCCGCGTACGCTACGTGATTGCGACGGACTTTTGATCACATCAAAATTCCGTGGCAACCGATCAATTGAGACTAAACTGCTATGTTTATAATATTCAAATTAGTTATCTCATAACTACCTGTGGATTCCAAATATTGTATCACATTCCAGATAAATAGACAATGTTAAACTTTCCGATCGAATAATCAAACACCCAAGATTTTCCCAATATATCTCAACACTTGAAATCAGTTTAAAAACATCCATCACATGCCACAGTACCAATGGTCCAGCCGTAGAAGGGTCAAGCCAACGCCTCACATGTGGCACGCCGTACTGCCATAAACCCTAAGGTTTAGAGACAGTTCAAGACGGTCACATAATCGAGTTAAGGTTTGTTGTCTTCTAGACGGTCCACCGCGTTACTTGCACGACTTAGAACATTCCTAAACTACAAAAAAATCCAACGCTTGGAAATTTTCCGGCAGGGGAAAAAGTGAGTTATTGATATCCGTTCAAACTTTTTAACACGTTCTAAAAATTACCCGGACAAAATAAACAAAGTTAAATTATCCGATCGAATCAACGAGTCCCCAATACAACCCTAGAAAACTCAACATTTGAGTGGAATTAAAAATTCCCATAAAAAAATGACAAGAAAGGGCCTAAGAATAAATATATGATATATGAGGGACTAAGTCATGATTATGGCCGCGGAACCGCCGCCAAATCCTTAGTTTGGCCACGGTTCCGCGGTCATATAAGAGCATTAGTTGCCCGTACTTCACAGTAATTCTTAGTTTTTCCTGCTCTATTTTCTGAGCATTTTTAATTCATAAAAAAAATCACATTTTCAGAAAATGTCCAGAGAAGGGTTCAAATTAGGGTTTCGGGGTTCGATCGGAGTTTAAACTTCGTCTAGACTTCGCCTAAAGTTCTAGCTTGGCTCTGATACCACTGTAGGGTTGCTAGGCACGTGCACCATAGTCACATAATTCGCGAATTATTCGCCGAATTCGCGAATAATTCGCGAATTCTTGATCAAACGAATTAATCTCCGAATTATTCGTGATTGCCGAACTGGCCGAATTATTCGCGAATTATTCCCGAATTATGTGATAAAACACCGAATAATTTAAAAAACAGCAAATAATTCACAAAATCAAAACCTAGCGTCTCATATATTAATTTATTGCTCGAAATCCTTCCCGAACATTTCCCGAACACTTACCGAATCTTTCCCGAATACCTGCCGATTTTTTCCGAATAATTCTCCGAATCCAAATTTTCGACCTCGCCGAATTATTCCCGAATGACGAATTTGTGACTATGACGTGCACAAGGGTCAACGAGACATCAACCATGCCCGATTTAAATTTTAGCCGTGCCGAACAACCCAAAGCCGGATCTTTAAACTAGAGTTTAGGCGAAAACAAGCATGTTAAACTCTTTAACACTAAGTGAGATGGATTACAACCTTTGTAGATCCGGTCCTTCACTTCTTAAGCTCCGTGTTGAGGTCCCTTCGCTGCGATCATCGTGTTTCGGACTCTCGAGAGGCTTCACGAAGAGAAAGATGCAGTCTTGCTTCCGATTTTCGATAACAAAGATGATCCACCTTGAAGTTTCATTAACACAAGCTAACACTCACTAAATGAAGTGAACACTCTCATCTAAAGGGCAATGATAGATGAGGATGATGAAGTAGGATTTTTAGCTTTCATTTATAATCTTTTTCTCACACATTTTCATCACTTGAAAAAAGCTAGTATGCTTTTTCCATGAAAGAAAGAAGAAGGAAGAAGAAGAGGAATCAATAATAGAATCCTTTTGTGATGAATAATGAAATGATAAATATGATGAATAATGCAACCATGGTCAACAAAACCCATGTAGAGAATTAACTAGGGCTATGGTTTGGGTTGGGTTAAAAATGAGTCACTTGAAAATATCAAGCATAATATATTTTTCAAGACAAAAGAAAAGCTTCTAGAATTTACTTGACGTCTTAACCCTAATCCAAACCCTAATCATGTTTAAACTCCACTAAACATATTGCAAATCATATCATGTTATAATATTATATATCACATATATAATATTTATTGTAACAAAATAAAATAATACATTTAACATATATCGTATATATATTAATGTATTACCCGAGTGAGAAAAAGAATCCTTTAGTGAGCTAATATTAGTTAATGTAATTTAATATATCATTTATATTATTATACATTAAATTATTGAATCAAGACTTGATCCGACAATCCGGCTATATCGCATATAACCGACTAATAAATATCCGTACCGATTCATCGAATCAACACTTGATCCGATGACCCGGCTGATATCAAATATCGCGAGAATAGAATACGGTAACTCATATCGCATTATCCTCGGTCCCGCACATATCACATATTTTCTCTTTCTCCGTTTTGCTTGAGCCAAGAAACCTCTGTGTAGGACTCTAAAGAATCGTCAATACGCCGGCAGTAGGTGATGATCATATCAAACATCCACAAGCTGCAAGCGGTAAGCTAAACATAACAGCCACCCAGGTATTGAGCACTCAGAAGATCAACAAGCAAGCCCGTACATTCTCCTGTGAATCCAATCAGTAACACTCCGGTACAGTCCGGTCTCGTCGTCTGATATGTCACATATCTCGCCTAGGGGTGGTAAACGTCAGACCACAATAGCTTGATAGGTCGTGTCGATATGAGGTCTATAACAGTTCGAGAAACTACTGATAACACTTACCTGTAAATCTCAGCAACCGTGACCAGGGATATCCAGTTATTGCCAATCGAGCACAGCGCAACATCAACTCCCTATACCGGGAGAGACGAATCCCCCCCATCGCTCATTGCCTCCATGTGATTCGGGACTGTACCCAAAAGCCACATTTTTGCACACCATCTTAGACGTGGTATGATGGAAATCAAAGCATAGTTGGAATCATACAAGACTCTATGACGATCTCGGGTCAACAGACTACTCTGTACCAGTGTCACCGGAGAACTGCCATCTGACGTGAGGTATAATACTATCTGGGAGTTCTCGGCGAGTCCGTGCAGTATACCCAGTCTCTACTGAGCACCCGTACACCATCCTTGATGTTAAACACCGATGGATATGGGATCATCCATCGCCCATCATATGGGTCAAGATGCGTATACGCTAGTCTACTCTGTGGTATCGATGCCCTGTCTCGATACACCCTCGACTAGGAACAGTTATAGGATGTACTCGTCGACTACCGTAGCCCCACTAGTATGATCTCATCATAGTCCCAGTAGTCAAGTACATATCCTAAGTTCTTTATCAACATGTAACATAGAGACAATCAGAGTACATGTTAAGATAAAGTACAACCAGATAGCGTACTATCATGTCGAGCAAGAAAGTCCTTCCTATATATGTCCAAGCATCCATTACAATATACATCGTATGTACAGTAATGGCCTCTACGGCATACATATAACTAACATATACATATATGTATCGACTCAGATATTAGACGGTTTCCTTACCTTCAGTTAGCCTTTTAGCTCAGCCCTATAGTTTAGTGTAGCTGTATGACTCATATTACATTAAGTGCAGATTAGTTACCGTTGTGTCTAGTATTTAGCTCCCGCTCATTATTGCTGTTCGCTCTGCATCGCATGTTTATATTATGATTCATATTCTATTGTTGATATCATGCTGTTAGGACACCAGCACCATTACCGATGGTGCATATGTACCGCGTACACTTACTTGCCGGCTCACACACATCTTCATCGGTAATTGCCATGTCACGTACACTTAGAGAATATTATTGCTTGACTTAGCTTGTTAGCTAGTAGTTTTGACATGATATTAGTGTACTTGCTTTATATGCCAGTTTAGATATTGTAGTTATTACTTGTCACTTCATGCCTACTGTTATTCATTGTTATGCCGCATACATGGATTCTCATGCCTATATTTACTGTTTTACATGCTATTGAGGTTTTGGATTCGGATTTCCATGAGATTTTCTGGATTTAGGGGAAAACCGAAAAACTTATATAAACTTCTTTTCTCTCTTTTTAAATAAAAATTGCGGTTTTCCCATGATGTATGAGTCGTCCACTATGAGTTTGTCGATAGATTTCGAGACCCGATTCGAGCAGTTGGATGAACCGTTTCGGGTACATGGTAGACCCAGTAAGGTACCCCGGGGCAAGAAGCGCGCGATGATGACGATTTGAGCTTGGCAGGGGGAGACTACCTACCGGTGGTTTTACCCGACACGTCGGATATCCGAAGGATACCGTCGTAATATTGAGATGGATGGAAGGGGCCGGTCTGGACTGACGGCGCCCTAAATATTGAGATTGAGACATTGAGATTTCGAGATATTGGGGTGCTGAGATTTGATGATACATTCCAGTCCGGATAGCCGGAGCCTGAGATTTTGAGACATTGAGATTTATGTTTTGTGTCGATGCTAGACACTGTTTATGCTGATTTCATTTATGATACCTCATTTTAAAAATACAAAGGAAATCTCACTAAATTATGAAAGCAGCTTCTTTAGTACATGTATTGTATTTTCATGCATTCATACATCATCCGTATGATATATTGCTACCTGAGGAACTGACACGGGCACATGGGATTGCGCTTGGGTTAGATATTTACCCTAGCCATTGTTATAGGCTGCTGGTTATATATTTGAGGATATATTATGATCGTTGACCTAGGATTGCGTTGTTCATGCGATTTCTGTTCGTTGATGTCTTTCTACTAACGAGTTGGCAACTCACCCCCATTGTGCCCCAGTTTCTTGCAGGTTTGCCGTACAGGTTTCATTACGGCTTGCTAGCACTATTTCCATCCCGGGTGATTTGCTAGTAGGTGGGTTATTTGTATCGTACCAATCATTATACCTTATATATTATTATTCTGTTATATCTAGAAGTTCTATCAACCAAACATGTATTTATTTCCGAGATAGAGACCAGTGATGTTATTCTTTCGACCTTAGAGTCGCGCGTTGTAATTCTACGGATTTCTTGCTGTATTGAGTTTCCTTTTGAGTTTTGATCCTCGCCCTTGGCATTGTATATTATGTTGCTTGTGTGGTTGTGACCGTCGATTGACAAAGACCTGGCTCCCGCTTGGGGATGCTTTTTTATTGATTTCGTATACTATTCATGTTGTATCCCGTTTGGGGGCCAGTTTTTACAAAGGAGACTCTGCCGAAATTTTCAGAAAATACTTGATATTTTTAAAACGCATAATTCGACTTATGCTATTAAAACTACTTGTTTTAAGTTGGTTTTCCTTCACTCTACTACTTTTTGTTAGGTTTACCTAGCACCTAATGAAGGGTTTGGAAGCATCATATGTCTCAAAATCAAATTTTTTAGGTGCTAAGTTAACATACAAAGAATCATCACTAGAAAATTAGGGTTTCTAAACATACACATCATCACAAGTAGATAAAGCTAGGGTTTTGAGAGTACAACCTTTGTAGCTCCCTACGCTAGACTCCTTGGCTACATGAGGGTTGGAAAACGTCCGCTTGAGAACCTCTAGGTCCACGATGATCCACCCGGAGTCCTCTTTGTCCAAGCTTGAAACTTCACAAGATCAAGAGAAGAAATGGAAGCTAACACTCTTCACAAGTGGGCAAGACTAGTGTAGAATGGTGTTGTGGTTGGTTTTCTCACTTTAAAATCCTAACTTGATAAGTTTTTTGCTCACTTGAGAAATCTAGAAAGCAAAAGAGAAAGAGGAAGAAGATGGTGGCTTTCTAAGAGCTCTAGATAATGATCATCATATATATATATATAAATGAGAAAATGAAAATATATATTTTCACTCTCTCATCTTTAACCATGGTTGTAAAATATGTTAGATATTTTGTTTGGAGTAAAAATGACCATAGAAATTAAATCATGGTTAGTGAAAGGGTTAATGCAAGGTCAAAACAATAAACCATGAAACAATTTCCATTTCAATTTTCTTTTTCCAAATAAATAATATCCATAAATATTTTACAAAGGTGTGAGTCTTATATTGCCACCATCTACTATATACACAACCATGATAAGCTTTATGTATGCATGTATGTGTGCATGCACATCCTATATGCATGAATGAGAATGAATGCATACATGCATGCACAAAGACATGAAAGGATTTCAAGTGAGAAACTAATGGTTAATGATAAATCAATACTTGATTTAGCAACCCGGTCATATCACATACGACCCGACCAAAAGCAAGACGCCCGATTAATATACGGTATCTCATACGCGCATTTTAACCGGGTCCACGCGCATATCGCATGTGCGCACCACAACGTTTCGCCTGGACGAGGTAACTCCATTGTAGGACTCTAAGACTCGTCAATACGCCGACAGTGGGTGATGATCATATCAGGCACCCCCAATCCGCAAGCGGTCAGATAAACGTAACGGCCACCCGGGTATTGAGCGATCAGAAGAAAACGAGTGAACCTGTTACAACTCCCGTCGAGCCAACCGGCAACACTACTGTACAGTCCGGTCTCTTCGTCAGATATGCTGCATATTGAGTCTAGGGATGGTAACGTCGACCCCAATAACACAATAAGTCGTGCCGATGAATAGTCTATAACAGATCGAGAAACTACTGATAACACTTATCAGTAAATCTCAACAGCCCTGGCCAGGGACTTACTGATATAGCCAGTCGAGCACAGCACAGCATCAACTCCCAATACCGGGAGAGACGAAACCCCTCCTATCGCTCATCGCCTTCGTGTGTCTCGGGACTGTACCCAACGGCCACCTGTTTCCACGACTCAATAGAGCCGTGGTAGGGTGGTAATCAAAGTACAGTGGGAGAACACACAAGACTCTATGACGATCTCGGGTCTACAGACTAACCTGCACCAGTGTCACCTGAGAACTGCTATCCGACGATAGATATAATTCCATATAGGAGTTCTCGGCGAGTCCTTCCAGTGTACCCTGTCACCACTGAGCACCCGTAAACGATCTCGATGTCAAACATCGATGAATGTGGGAACATTCATCGCCCATCATATGGGTCTAGTATCATATACGCTAGTCTACTCTGGTGTATCGATGCCCCGTCTCGATATACCTACGACTAGGGACATTCTAGGATATGCTTATAAACTACAGATGTCCCACTAGTATGATATCTATCATAATCACAGTAGTCAAGCCAATATCCTCAGGGCTTTATCAACATGTGTGAATGAATAAAAGCATGATCAAATCAACTTGTCAGATAAAGAAGAACCAGATAGCATACTATCCTGTCGAGCAAGAATGTACACTGAATATATATATATACATGTAAAAATACATCCATTATCATATAATGGCCTCTAAGGCATACATATATCCAACAATCTCCTACTTGCACTAAGGCCAGTTATTGGTGTATCTCATACCCAACAGCTCAAAAAGTCGCTCATGCTGCGGCTGAGTGAGGGCCTTGGTGAGTGGATCCGCGGCGTTATTCTTTGTGTCTACTCTCTTAATCTCGATTTTACGGCGATCAACAATCTCCCGGATCAAATGAAAGCGCCTCAGGATGTGTCTGGATCGCTGATGGGACCTGGGCTCCTTGGCTAATGCCATAGCCCCATTATTATCACAATACAATGATATTGGATCAATAATGGTTGGAACTACTCCTAGCTCCGAAACGAACTTCCTCATCCAGACGGCTTCCTTGGCGGCATCATTTGCAGGAATGTACTCAGCCTCCATCGTAGAGTCTGCAACGGTATCCTGTTTGGAACTCTTCCAACTTACCGCCCCTCCATTGAGGGTAAATACAAACCCTGAGATAGATTTGCTGTCGTCCTTATCGCTCTGGAAGCTCGAATCGGTAAAGGCCTCCATTTGGAGATCTCCATTACTATATACCAAGAACAATTCTTTAGTCCTTCGCAAGTACTTAAGAATGTTCTTCACAGCTATCTAGTGACTCTCCCATGGGTTGGATTGATACCTGCTTACAACACTAAGTGCATAAGCTACATCTGGGCGTGTACATAACATCGCATACATTATAGATCCTACTGCCGAAGCATAGGGTATAATGCTCATGCGAGCTCTCTCTTCATCAGTCTTTAAGCAAGAGTCCTTGGAGAGAGTGACCCCATGGCAAGCGGGTAAGGCACCCCGCTTGGAGTCTTCCATACTAAACCTTTTTAGGATGGTGTTGATGTACCTGGTTTGGGACAATCCCAATAACCTCTTAGATCTATCCCTATAGATCCTTATGCCTAGAATGTATGTGGCATCACCCAGGTCCTTCATGGAGAACCTTAGTGATAAGAAAGATTTGACCGACTGCAGCATAGGAATATCATTTCCTATCAGAAGAATGTCGTCCACGTACAATACGAGGAATGTGACAGCTCTCCCTACAGCCTTCTTATAAACACAAGGTTCATCTGGATTTTTGATGAAATCAAACTCTTTGATAACATCATCGAAACAGATGTTCCAACTCCGTGATGCCTGCTTTAACCCATATATGGATTTAAGCAATCTACATGCTTTCCCGCTGCTCCTACTGTCAATGAAGCCCTCCGGCTGATCCATATAAATGCATTCTTCTAAATCTCCATTTAGAAATGCCATTTTAACGTCCATCTGCCAGATTTCATAGTCGTAGTGAGCAGCAATAGCAAGTAGGATCCGAATGGATTTAAGCATGGCTACGGGCGAAAAAGTCTCGTCATAGTCCAAACCTGGTCTTTGACGAAAACCCTTCGCCACAAGTCTTGCCTTATAGGTCTCTATCTGCCCATCTACACCAATCTTTCTTTTAAAGATCCATTTGCACCCCACAGGTTTTACCCCAGGGGGTACAACGTCCAAAGTCCATACTTTGTTGGTGTACATAGACTCCATTTCGAATCTCATGGCATCCAGCCACTTCACAGAGTCTCCGCTCGTGATAGCTTGCTGAAAACTGGTAGGATCATCATCCTCCATGATGCAGTCTTCTCTGTCACCATCAATGAGGAAACCGTAGTACCTCTCCGGTGGGAGAGAAGTCCTACCAGACCTACGGAGTGGCCGAGGTTCCTCGGTTTCTATTGCAACAGCAGGTTCAACCAAGTCGTCATTTGTAGTTTGTGTTTCTAGAACCTCTTCTAGATCCACGACCTTGCCATCATCTTTTTCTGTGAAAAACTCTTTTCCTAAGAATGTGGCATACTGAGAAACAAACACCTTTTGTTTTTCCTTGTGGTAGAATAGATATCCATAAGAGTTCCTTGGATATCCCACAAAGTTACACATGACCGACCGTGTCTCGAGTTTGTCCGGATTCTGCTTTTTAACATAGGCCGGGCAACCCCAAATCTTAATTCTCTTAAGAGATGGTCTCTTCCCATGCCATATCTCATATGGCGTGGTAGACACGGTTTTGGTTGGAACCCTGTTCAAAAGAAACGCTGCAGTCTCCAATGCATGCCCCCAAAATGAGACAGGTAACTCAGCATCACTCATCATGGAACAGACCATATCTAATAGGGTTCGATTCCGTCGTTCAAACACACCGTTGTGCTGTGGTGTGTAAGGAGTAGTGAGCTGAGAGAGAATCCCATTCTCTTTTAGGAAGTTCGCAAATTCTGTAATGAGATACTCTCCACCTCGATTTGATCGAAGCATCTTGATACTCAAGCCGGTTTGTTTTTCTACTTCTTGTTTATATTCAGTGAATTTCTCGAAAGCTTCGGACTTGTGCTTTAATAAAAATACATGACCGAATCTTGAGAAATCGTCAGTGAACGTAATGAAGTATGAAAAACTGCCTCTAGCCTGTGTAGACATTGGCCTACATACATCACTATGTATGAGGCCTAGGTGCTCAGTAGCTCTTTCTCCGTGTCCGGTAAATGGAGTTTTGGTCATTTTACCCTTGATACAAGACTGACAAGTTGCATAAGATTTATATTCAAAAGGGTTTAAATATCCATCTTTGTGTAACTTGTTTAGTCCTATTTCGTTAATATGACCTAGTCTACAGTGCCAAAGAAAAGCTTCATTTATTTCTGAAAATTTTCTTTTATTAGTGTGTTGTATGCTGAAAACTGTGTGTTAATTTAGGACGTATATCCCGTTATTAAGCGTACCATACCCAACCAACATTTGATTCAGGTAAATGTTCATAACATTGTTCTGCAATACAAAATTATATCCTTCATTGTCTAACAAAGAAATATATATTATATTACAAAGCATACTTGGTACAAAATAACAT
The DNA here is from genome assembly GCA_030015575.1 of Agapanthus africanus. NCBI lineage: Eukaryota > Viridiplantae > Streptophyta > Magnoliopsida > Asparagales > Amaryllidaceae > Agapanthus > Agapanthus africanus. The sequence continues at coordinate 307,787,167 of CM057350.1, forward strand.
TGGTTCAAAACCAATATACACCCAGATGGCAACCCCAAGTGATACTCTCCCACTGCGACTGTATGTACATTGGAACCATTTCCAACGAAGAGAGTATGGTCACCTGTCTGCAAAACCTTGCTATTTCTCAGCCCCTGCATAGAATTGTAAATGTGAGAACCTGAACCGGTATCTAATACCCAGGAAGCAGAGTTTATTGAAAAACGGTTTTCTGTCACAAACACACCTAAAGCAGAAGCATCCCCATGCTTCTTCTTGAGATTTAAGTACTCCGTACAATTGCGCTTCCAATGTCCTATTTTGTGGCAATGAAAACATTCACCTTTCCCCGATTCTCCAGCTTTGGACTTTTCCTTCCCCTTAACCTTTTTAACTCCACCCTTAGGATTGGTGGGCTTCTTCTTTTTCTTTCCCTTGGCCTTAGCCTTTGGGCGAGAAGAGGAAGATTGTCCAACAGTCATAACGGGAGTTTTCACTGATTTCAGTGTGCTCTCTGCACTCCTTAACATATTAAGGAGTTCAGGTAGTTCCCTCTCCATGTTTTGCATGTTGAAGTTAACTATGAATTGAGCAAAGGTGGAGGGGAGAGATTGCAGAATAATATCCGTATATTGTTCATTGTCCATCGTCCATCCAAGGTCCTCAAGCTTTTCTATAAGAGCTATCATCTTCAGAACATGGTCTCCTACCGGTGTGCCAGGGGCCATTCGCATCTGAAACAATTTCTTTGATGCTTCGTATCGTAATACTCGGGATTGCTCTCCATACAACTCCTTTGTATGGAGGAATATGGTTTGAATGTCCATATTCTCGTGCTGCTTTTGATGTGTGTTGCCCATCGATGCAAGCGCGAGGCATTTGGCCGTGGCACAGTCAGAATCCCATGTCTTGCGGACTTCAATGTCCGCAACTGAGGATTTTGGACCTGGGACGGGCGGGGCTGAAGCCGTGAGGACATATGATACTTTATTATAAGTCAAGCCAATTTTCAGATTCCTTAGCCAGTCTTTATAATTGGTCCCATTCAGTTTATTTTTATCTAGTAGAAGCTTGAGTCCAGTCATTGGTATCTGTCATTAAGAGAGAGAAAAGAATACACTCAGCGAAAGCTCTTGTAAAGATCAGATTGGTTATTATCTTGTCTAATCGATGTTTCCCATTGCTCTAATCAAGTTTTTCTTTCAAACCTTAAAAAGAAAACTAGCCAGGATTAATTACAGTCGACAACATCGCTAACCGTTCAGCCAGGACAGTGTCGGTACTTGAGGGAGGTTCCCCATGCTTTCCCACGGACTTAATTAAATTAAACCTCGTTTTCCCAGAGGCGCAGCCCCGTTAACACCTTCATAGACACTTAATGAGTTAGCTAATTGTAAACTGCAAAACTCTCCTGGGAGCAACTATTGCCCACAGTGGGATCGGGATCCAACCATCAGATGCAAGGTATGCAATCTCATTGCAAATCTCAACACTTGAAATTCCCAATGCGGTTTTTACCCCTAGTACTTATGACCTTAACTATGGTCAACAAATCATAAGTACCAGTCAAGTTCTACCCGTCATTTCTTGATTAATTAGACCCACCCATATGACCCTTAACTATGGTCAACAAAGTCGCATGAATGTCCTAATTAATCTGCATCATATGCAGTGTAGGAAGACATCACTTAGCTACCGTACACTACGCCTTAACTAAAGTCAACAAACGCAGCACGAATACTAAGTACTCTACTTCTTAAAATGACGGAGGGTTGCGGATGATTTTTAAGAAAATCATTAACGCTTTGAACTTGATATCGTCGTAGAATCAAATGGTTTTCAAAAAGGAGTGGCTTGTGCTCCGCAGTTTTGAAATATAGCTTTTTAATAAAGAGCCGAGTGGTTTTCAAATCCGATTCTACAACATCTTTTTAGGCTTATTATCTTTACATTAATCATATTAATGTAGTCCCATCATTTAAGTCCTTAAGCCAATCACAGAAAAGAAACGAAAATACAACGTACGCTTATGCCATTTGCATTTGCCGCAATATTCCGTTTTGCACCGTTAGGTTACTTAACTAACGGCATACCGGGACGGGACTAGCGCGGGTGTAAAACATAGGCAACGTCTGCTATATATCTCATATATAATATATCATTCGTCTCAGATATCACAGAACACAGGCAGCAGAAACATAGATATAATGTAGGATATACTAGGACGTCCGTATTTAGTATTTAGCCAACAATAGAAAATACGGATTTCACAGTCGTGATGAATAGCCAAGCCCACACTCCTATACCCTTACGAGAGCGGCAAGCGACCCTACCAATCCTGGAGTTTAGGAGACCCGTTCTCGACTCCTCGAGAAGGCCTCCTACTGAACACCAGAACCCGGTCACTTATGCTCCCCTCCTTGGGTCTATCCTAATGCGGAAAAGTAAATAATATACAGCACTGATGACATCAACCTCAACCCGGAAGTGCCCCAAATAAAAGAATATTACATTACATTTGAATTTTACATGAATGAAAATAAAACTCTCATTTCACATAAAACTCCCGGGCTATTCAATCGCGACAATCCTACACGTCATATCTCAGCAACACATAATATCATATATCATCAACGTAAGTAAGTATGCGTACCCCGATTGTCGTTGATGTATAGCAACGAAACCGACGATAAATGTAACATTTTAAAAATAATTAAATAAATAATTAAATGAATAAAAGTGTTTAAGTGAATTTTAGGATTTTCGGTAAAGTAAAATGTATTTTTCGTAAAACCAAACCGTGATTGTTTTTCACTATAAATTTAAAAATATCTATTTTAATTATGAAATTACTAGTAAATAGTGTTTATTTAGCCACTTATAAATTTTTGGTTTAATAAAATATTTTTCCTAAATTAATTATTTTAAATATTAACATAAGCTTTATTTTTACACTAAATTAGTGTAAATTACAAATTTAAATGGTTTCAATTTGTAAAAATGAACCATGGCATATTAGAATTTAGTGTGTATCATGCAAAATTTATTTGCAAATTTTTCCTTGTTTCTAGATCTTTCTTGAGTTATTTTAGAAAAGAATTAAAAGAAAATGAATAAAGCATGAAAAGACATTAAGATGATGACATTTTGGAGAAGTTTCTACACCATTTCTCATGTGTTTCTCCCTCTTCCCCTTATTGTGGCCGGCCTCCCCATCACCATGGCTGCCCCCCCCCCCCATTTTCCACCTCATTTTTATTCAAAAATCATCAAAAATACTACAAAAATCCAATTTAAATTCCACAAAAACCTAATAATTTCATACCCTTTATTCTCTACTCTTCTCTACATGGATTTTGGAGTGGGAAAGCATGTATTTTTTAGGCTCATTTTCAAGTTTGGACATGAGGTTTTGGAGGTATAAATCCTTCTCTTTTGTTTTATTTCTATTAGATATTTCTTTTAAAGCATAATTAGATTAATTAGATTAATTCTTGTTGCAAATTCTAAAATTCAAGTTAGGGTTTGAAAATTCAAGAGGTGGTTTTTGTTAATTAATTAGGGTTATAATAGCTAGTTTAACATCTTTTAGAGTGGAAAATTCTTGCATGGTGGTGGTATAATAAATTGTTGATCGAAATTGTTTAATTTAAAATATTTAGCTAACTTGATTTTTTCTAAAATGTGTTGTGGGTAAAATAAAATTCTTATTAAGGGTGTTATCATTAGATGGTAATTTTAGTGAGAATATTAGCATATTAATTGAATGAAAAACTTAGTTTGATCACTAGATTATTTTGATAATTGGAAAAATAGTAATAAAATGCTATTATTTTGTAAACTAGATTTTAGGAATTTCTAAATAAATGTGATTAAAAATATAATTATAGTTTCATTACATCATTATCATCATAAATTGTGGTTTAAGTGATTAATTTATGCAAAATCATGTTTTGAGATGGAATTGTGGTATTTTGCTTGGAAAATGTTAAAATTGTTAAAAGTTGCAAACTAGAAATTTCAAATAAATGCAAAATTGTGTAATAAAAATATAGTAATGGTTTGTATAGTCTAGTAATGCTATTTAATGAGTTTTATGACCATTGGTTTCATTTAAATGTCAAGTTTCGATGAAAAACGGTAAATTGGCATTTTCGGGTTTTTCGAAAACGGACGATTTGATCGATTTTAGTGTTTCGATGAATTTGATCATGTTTTACAATATAAGTAATGTGTTTTAAAACTACAAGTTGTTTGATGATGTTATCTCGATCCATCGGAGTTTGTACGCCGATGTCGAGCGGTATTTGGTTCTTTTGCGTGGACGGGACATAGCTTTTAACCTGTGCTTGCTCTTCGTATCGTTTGACTTTTGTATGTGATTCGATTTACGATGCTATTTATATGTTTGCGTCTAGGTACCCTCACGTGGACTGCGGGCGATGAAGAGGAGGATGGCGACACTGTCTTCGGCAGACATGGACCAGGTGAGTAGATGCATATCTACGGGGGGAAGTCGGGTGGATGGCGTTTAGCACCCCCGCAACGTAGAATAGGAATAGTACTTATTGACATTAGGAAACCAGACGTGACCCTAGTAGGACCCTAGTATTGACCCTAGGCTGGACTAGACCGATTTAGGAAAACTATATCAGAGGATGAGTACCTTGGAAGAGGTTCGTAGGTTTCAGATAGAAACACACCCGCACACACACTGAAAATCGACATGGGGTACGTGTATGTGTATATATATAGAACTAGGTATAGGTATATACATATATATACAACACATATAGGTGATTCAGTGATGTGATATGATATCCGAGGTATGATGAAATAGTATAACTGGGCTTGATGCCGTGATTTTTGACTATACAGTCGTAATAAAGTGTTAGCGGATCATTAGGGAATGAGATAATGAACTTGAATATATAAATTACAAAGAGTGGTGGTGATATTGATGTACATGGGACGCTAGAATAGTACTCGGACTGTAACTTGTGACTGATTACGATATGATATATGTATAACTTGATTTCGACATTATATTGGTGTGACCTGATGCCGATATCATATGAGTATGACTTAATCACAATATGATACATATGACATTATACGAATGAGGAGACACCTAGGAGATACTTGACCGTACCCCGACATTGGGATGCCGTACGATGGATTTTACCGTACGAGGCTTAGATTTGATGATTGATCCGCACTCTTGATTCGAGGAAGCCGTACTACGTACGTGACGCTGTTGAGGCGGGATCGCCGACTATTAGAGATATTGATTCAGACCTTAGGTAGACTCTTATTTCTATTGACTAGGTCTTAGGTTTAGTTTTCCTTAGGAGGTTAGATGGACACTAGGTTAGGTTCGAGTCATATAGTGGTAGTAGTATTAGTATATTAAATGAGTAGGTAATATACATTCGTCTTTACTTTCACACTGTAGTCATAATGTTGCATGTTCATACATATGTTGCTATAAATAGTATAAACCTTACCTGTTAGGACACCAGCACCATTACCGATGATGCGCATATTCCACGCACACTTATTTGCCGGCTCACACACATCATCATCGGTAATTGCTATGTCACGTACACTTTAGATCATATTATCTTTTATTGATAGAATCAGTTAACAACTAAACCGATGTAGTATTGTGATCACTCTCTGATGTTAAGTATAAGACATGACATTCATTACTTAGACATTCATGCATTCATATTTTCGTGTTATCATGCAGTATTATGGGCATATGCCGACACTTATCATATAGTACTCATGATTTTGAGATTTGGATTTCTATGAGATTTCTGGATTTTTGGGGAAAACCGCAAAAATATATAAAAACTTCTCTCTCTCTCCTCTTCTCTTTTTTTTAAAATAAGATGCGGTTTTCTCGTGATGTATGTGTCGTCCACCATGAGTATTTCATGTTTTCTGATGGATTTCGAGACCCGATTCGAGGAGTGGATGAACCGTCTCGGGTACATGGTGGGCCCGGTATGGTACCCCGGGGCAAGAAGATCGAGTTGTAGACGATGAGCCTGGCAGGGGAAGGCTACCTACCGGTGATGTCTGGCGCGGCGGATATCCGGAGGATACCGACCGTTGTCGTGGGATTTGATGATATGGGCCGATCCGGACTGACGGAGCCCGACATATTGATACTTGAGGTTACATGTGTTGTGTCGATGCTTGACACGGATTTCCATGGATTTCATTGTTGAGATTTCAGATGCTTATACACACTTTACTATGATAACGGCTAAAGGTTCTCATACATATATATCTGGATTTCAGGATTTGTGACTTTACATTCATGGTGCATGCATTTCATTTCATATGCTTAGTACTATATGAGGCACTGACACGACACGGAGTATTTGCACTTACACGTAGTATTACCCTGCTATTACTAGATGTTTGGGATATAGTAGTGTATTATTATGACCTAGGATAGCGTCGTGCATTCGATTTCTTTTCGTAGATGTCTTCTACTCACGAGTTGGCAACTCGCCCCCGTTGTGCCAAATTCTTTACAGGTTCGATGTACAGGTTTCCCGTGGCAGCTTGTTGGCACATCTTTTCTTCAGGGCGATTGGCACGGTAGGTTGGTTCACTTGTATCCGAACCACCATTGTACTTTTATTCATTCATTTGTATCTAGTAAGCTCCATCAACCATATTTGTATTACTTGATAAGTTATTGGACCAGTCTTTTACTTCGACCTTAGAGTCGCGCCTGTATTATTCTGATCTGGTGGTTTTGCTTTCTTTTGAGTTTTGAGCCTCGCCCTCTGGCGTTGTATATTATTGTGCTTGTTGTGGTTGTTTCCGCCTGTTGGCGTTGATGCTAGCACCCGTTTGGGGATGCTTTTTATTGTTTATTCATATTATACTTGTTGTACCCGTTTGGGGGCCAGTTTTTACAAAGGAGACTCTGCCGAAATTTTTGGTAAAATTTGCTGATGTTTTTTTTTTACTTGTTTTCTTTTCTTTTCTTCTTTTTCTTCTTTTATGGTTTAGATTTCTGGGCTTCGGCTTACTTAGGTCACGTGGCGCCTCTAGACGCTTCGTAATCTAAGTGCCGGTCACGTTTCGTACTTTCGGGTCGTGACAAAGTTGGTATCAGAGCGCTAGGTTTAACCTTGTATAAGTCTAGGTGACCCTTGGTTGATGGAGTAGGCGAGTTAGGTAGAGTAACGTACCGTGGGTATGGTCCGCGGCATACTTACGATACGCTACTCTGCTTAAGGAGCCCTAGGATTTACATTGTTTGCACCGTATTTCATTCGTTCCTTTGATCTATCTTCGTCAATGTCAGATGGTGGTTTCTGTTACCACGGGCAGAGGGAGATGCGGCTCGAATGCAGTAACCATTAGAGTATTGGTTATTCTTGAGGACTGAAGCATTGCTTAGCGTGCGGACGAAGGGTATTCACATGCCGTCCGGATGAAGTTAAAGGGTTCGAACGATTATCAGAAAACCATTTCCTAAGTTTAAAGTATTCGGAAGAACATGCAGGTATTTCGATGGACCCTCTAGAAGAATGAAACCCTAACTCGACATAATGACCACGAGAACGCCCTTGAACCTTAGGGTTTACGGCAGTTCCGCTGTGCCATTAGTGAGGCTTGGGTTTGCCCTTCTACAGCTGGATCATCGATACTGGGGTATGTACCGGATATTTTTAAACTGTACTTGAGTGTTGAGCTCTCAGGGAATTATGGGATTTTGATGGATCGATCGAGAAGTTTAATGTAGTCCGGATATCAAGTGAAGGGATCGACTATGTGGGAGACTCTAGACATGAGTATTGCCGTTGGTAGCGCAGTCAGCACACCTATGAAAGAACGAGTTCGAAGCGGTCGACATCAGAGGAAAGAGGCGCACATTGACGATAGTATTTACGATTGTGATTTAGTGATTTGAATTTCCTATTTTCGTTGATTGGATTTTTGTATTTTGAGGACTTGTTCTACGATTGGTATTTCCTGTGTGTACCTTCATTCTATCTGTGTTTCTTATATCAGTTGTATTGATGTGGTTTAGTACGCACCCAGTACACTTGATTTGGTTTTATATATTTTTTAGAGATTTTTTGATTTGATTTCGTGCATAGGGGTTACACGTGATTTTGACATATGTTTCGACCTCATTTTCATGCATTTTTGTGCTGTGATTTCGATTTTGATATTCAATGTATGTTTTCGTGCTCCATGTGCACCTGATTAGGATTCTTGCGCATACTTGGCGCACTTGATGCGATTTTGTGCACACCAGATGCACTAAATCGGGGTTTTGTGCAGATTAGATGCACCTGATAGTGAGTCGTGCACGCCCGTTGCACTTGACAGATGTTTTTGGTGCACACCTGTTGCACTTAGTTTTGTTTTGTGGGTATTCATGGTTTCTGCATTTGGTTTCGATTTCAGTGCGCACCGGACGCACATGACATTTTATTGATGTGATTGGGATTGATTTTAGTTTGAGCAGTATGTTTTCATGATCATTATTATTTGAGTTAGTAACCAGGCGGGACGTGTATGTTAAATAAAAGATATATATGTAGCTATATTTTTTAAAAAATTAAACGTCCGCTACTTAGACCGTGACACGTGCATTGCACGGCGATTTTCAAGAAGGGGTTTTTGTATGCTGCTTTATTATGATGATTCGGTGATTTTACTAGGATGCGAACTATATATAAGTTATAGATTGATGTATATTATGATGGTTTTCACATTGGGTTATGATATTTCATTATCGCCATAACTCCGATGATTGCGTCATGCTTGACGGAGTTGATTTTCGTTATGTATTAATGATTTCGGAGCCCCGACGATTTGAGTATTTTGCTAAATGTTTTAGTATTTGGAAGGGGAGTGTTAATTTAAATTCGGGGACCGAATTTCTTAAAGGGGGGAAGATTGTAACATTTTAAAAATAATTAAATAAATAATTAAATGAATAAAAGTGTTTAAGTGAATTTTAGGATTTTCGGTAAAGTAAAATGTATTTTTCGTAAAACCAAACCGTGATTGTTTTTCACTATAAATTTAAAAATATCTATTTTAATTATGAAATTACTAGTAAATAGTGTTTATTTAGCCACTTATAAATTTTTGGTTTAATAAAATATTTTTCCTAAATTAATTATTTTAAATATTAACATAAGCTTTATTTTTACACTAAATTAGTGTAAATTACAAATTTAAATGGTTTTAATTTGTAAAAATGAACCATGGCATATTAGAATTTAGTGTGTATCATGCAAAATTTATTTGCAAATTTTTCCTTGTTTCTAGATCTTTCTTGAGTTATTTTAGAAAAGAATTAAAAGAAAATGAATAAAGCATGAAAAGACATTAAGATGATGACATTTTGGAGAAGTTTCTACACCATTTCTCATGTGTTTCTCCCTCTTCCCCTTATTGTGGCCGGCCTCCCCATCACCATGGCTGCCCCCCCCATTTTCCACCTCATTTTTATTCAAAAATCATCAAAAATACTACAAAAATCCAATTTAAATTCCACAAAAACCTAATAATTTCATACCCTTTATTCTCTACTCTTCTCTACATGGATTTTGGAGTGGGAAAGCAAGTATTTTTTAGGCTCATTTTCAAGTTTGGACATGAGGTTTTGGAGGTATAAATCCTTCTCTTTTGTTTTATTTCTATTAGATATTTCTTTTAAAGCATAATTAGATTAATTAGATTAATTCTTGTTGCAAATTCTAAAATTCAAGTTAGGGTTTGAAAATTCAAGAGGTGGTTTTTGTTAATTAATTAGGGTTATAATAGCTAGTTTAACATCTTTTAGAGTGGAAAATTCTTGCATGGTGGTGGTATAATAAATTGTTGATCGAAATTGTTTAATTTAAATATAGTAATGGTTTGTATAGTCTAGTAATGCTATTTAATGAGTTTTATGACCATTGGTTTCATTTAAATGTCAAGTTTCGATGAAAAACGGTAAATTGGCATTTTCGCGTTTTTCGAAAACGGACGATTTGATCGATTTTAGTGTTTCGATGAATTTGATCATGTTTTACAATATAAGTAATGTGTTTTAAAACTACAAGTTGTTTGATGATGTTATCTCGATCCATCGGAGTTTGTACGCCGATGTCGAGCGGTATTTGGTTCTTTTGCGTGGACGGGACATAGGTTTTAACCTGTGCTTGCTCTTCGTATCGTTTGACTTTTGTATGTAATTCGATTTACGATGCTATTTATATGTTTGCGTCTAGGTACCCTCACGTGGACTGCGGGCGATGAAGAGGAGGATGGCGACACTGTCTTCGGCAGACATGGACCAGGTGAGTAGATGCATATCTACGGGGGGAAGTCGGGTGGATGGCGTTTAGCACCCCCGCAACGTAGAATAGGAATAGTACTTATTGACATTAGGAAACCAGACGTGACCCTAGTAGGACCCTAGTATTGACCCTAGGCTGGACTAGACCGATTTAGGAAAACTATATCAGAGGATGAGTACCTTGGAAGAGGTTCGTAGGTTTCAGATAGAAACACACCCGCACACACACTGAAAATCGACATGGGGTACGTGTATGTGTATATATATAGAACTAGGTATAGGTATATACATATATATACAACACATATAGGTGATTCAGTGATGTGATATGATATCCGAGGTATGATGAAATAGTATAACTGGGCTTGATGCCGTGATTTTTGACTATACAGTCGTAATAAAGTGTTAGCGGATCATTAGGGAATGAGATAATGAACTTGAATATATAAATTACAAAGAGTGGTGGTGATATTGATGTACATGGGACGCTAGAATAGTACTCGGACTGTAACTTGTGACTGATTACGATATGATATATGTATAACTTGATTTCGACATTATATTGGTGTGACCTGATGCCGATATCATATGAGTATGACTTAATCACAATATGATACATATGACATTATACGAATGAGGAGACACCTAGGAGATACTTGACCGTACCCCGACATTGGGATGCCGTACGATGGATTTTACCGTACGAGGCTTAGATTTGATGATTGATCCGCACTCTTGATTCGAGGAAGCCGTACTACGTACGTGACGCTGTTGAGGCGGGATCGCCGACTATTAGAGATATTGATTCAGACCTTAGGTAGACTCTTATTTCTATTGACTAGGTCTTAGGTTTAGTTTTCCTTAGGAGGTTAGATGGACACTAGGTTAGGTTCGAGTCATATAGTGGTAGTAGTATTAGTATATTAAATGAGTAGGTAATATACATTCGTCTTTACTTTCACACTGTAATCATAATGTTGCATGTTCATACATATGTTGCTATAAATAGTATAAACCTTACCTGTTAGGACACCAGCACCATTACCGATGATGCGCATATTCCACGCACACTTATTTGCCGGCTCACACACATCATCATCGGTAATTGCTATGTCACGTACACTTTAGATCATATTATCTTTTATTGATAGAATCAGTTAACAACTAAACCGATGTAGTATTGTGATCACTCTCTGATGTTAAGTATAAGACATGACATTCATTACTTAGACATTCATGCATTCATATTTTCGTGTTATCATGCAGTATTATGGGCATATGCCGACACTTATCATATAGTACTCATGATTTTAAGATTTGGATTTCTATGAGATTTCTGGATTTTTGGGGAAAACCGCAAAAATATATAAAAACTTCTCTCTCTCTCCTCTTCTCTTTTTTTTAAAATAAGATGCGGTTTTCTCGTGATGTATGTGTCGTCCACCATGAGTATTTCATGTTTTCTGATGGATTTCGAGACCCGATTCGAGGAGTGGATGAACCGTCTCGGGTACATGGTGGGCCCGGTATGGTACCCCGGGGCAAGAAGATCGAGTTGTAGACGATGAGCCTGGCAGGGGAAGGCTACCTATCGGTGATGTCTGGCGCGGCGGATATCCGGAGGATACCGACCGTTGTCGTGGGATTTGATGATATGGGCCGATCCGGACTGACGGAGCCCGACATATTGATACTTGAGGTTACATGTGTTGTGTCGATGCTTGACACGGATTTCCATGGATTTCATTGTTGAGATTTCAGATGCTTATACACACTTTACTATGATAACGGCTAAAGGTTCTCATACATATATATCTGGATTTCAGGATTTGTGACTTTACATTCATGGTGCATGCATTTCATTTCATATGCTTAGTACTATATGAGGCACTGACACGACACGGAGTATTTGCACTTACACGTAGTATTACCCTGCTATTACTAGATGTTTGGGATATAGTAGTGTATTATTATGACCTAGGATAGCGTCGTGCATTCGATTTCTTTTCGTAGATGTCTTCTACTCACGAGTTGGCAACTCACCCCCGTTGTGCCAAATTCTTTACAGGTTCGATGTACAGGTTTCCCGTGGCAGCTTGTTGGCACATCTTTTCTTCAGGGCGATTGGCACGGTAGGTTGGTTCACTTGTATCCGAACCACCATTGTACTTTTATTCATTCATTTGTATCTAGTAAGCTCCATCAACCATATTTGTATTACTTGATAAGTTATTGGACCAGTCTTTTACTTCGACCTTAGAGTCGCGCCTGTATTATTCTGATCTGGTGGTTTTGCTTTCTTTTGAGTTTTGAGCCTCGCCCTCTGGCGTTGTATATTATTGTGCTTGTTGTGGTTGTTTCCGCCTGTTGGCGTTGATGCTAGCACCCGTTTGGGGATGCTTTTTATTGTTTATTCATATTATACTTGTTGTACCCGTTTGGGGGCCAGTTTTTACAGAGGAGACTCTGCCGAAATTTTTGGTAAAATTTGCTGATGTTTTTTTTTTACTTGTTTTCTTTTCTTTTCTTCTTTTTCTTCTTTTATGGTTTAGATTTCTGGGCTTCGGCTTACTTAGGTCACGTGGCGCCTCTAGACGCTTCGTAATCTAAGTGCCGGTCACGTTCCGTACTTTCGGGTCGTGACAATAAACGACATACTACACTTACGGTCACAGAAAAGAAAGTGTAAAACTATAATATTTGGAATCCACATTCTCTTTAGACATCGTAAATGCGAAATATCACATACTTCGTATTTCATGCCTAACTATATGAATTCCACATATTGTATCACAATCTAGATAAACAGACAGTATTAAAGTTTTCGAACGAATGATCAAATACCCAAAATTTCATAAAGCTCAACACTTGAGCGGAGTTCAGAAAACCCGGAATGTGTCACAGTAGTAGCGGTCCAGCCGTAGAAGGGTCAAGCCAACGCCTCACATGTGGCACGCCGTACTGCCTCAAACCCTAAGGTTCAAAAGGCAGTTCAAGACGGTCACATAATCGAGTTAAGATTTGTTGTCTTCTAGAGGGTCCACCACAAAACTTGCACGTATTTCCGAAAGATATAAACCCCGTGAAAAATTGAGTTAACGATACTCGTTCGAATATTTTAATACTTTCTTAATTACCCGGAAAAAGGAACGAAATTAAAATTCCGATCGAATCACCGAATCCAAAACCATCCCCAGAACATTCAAGACTTGAATCAGATTAAACATACCAAAAAATGTATACAAGCAGGTAGGAACACTATTGTACAAACACGAGCCAATGATTCCTTTGTACGGCCGCGGAGCCGCGGCCCAAGCAAGCTCTGGCCGCGGTTCCGCGGTGGGATGTACTGTTCATTGGTTCGTTTTTTACAGTATTGCCTAGATTTGCCTGCTGAATTTTTTACGTATTTTTAATTCTGAAAATAACCAGTTTTGAAAAAATGTCCAGAGAGGGTTCAAAAAGTCCGTATTTTGGTTCGATCGGAGTTTTAACTTCACTAAACCGTCGCCTAAAGTTTTAGGTCGGCTCTGATACCAATGTTAGGTTTACCTAGCACCTAATTAAGGGTTTGCAAGCATCACATGTCTCAAAATCAAATTTTTTATGTGCTAAGTGAACATACAAAGAATCATCACTAGAAAATTAGGGTTTCTAAACATACACATCATCACAAGTAGATAAAGCTAGGGTTTTGAGAGTACAACCTTTGTAGCTCCCTACGCTAGACTCCTTGGCTACTTGAGAGTTGGAAAACGTCCGCTTGAGAACCTCTAGGTTCACGATGATCCACCCGGAGTCCTCTTTGTCCAAGCTTGAAACTTCACAATATCAAGAGAAGAAGTGGAAGCTAACACTCTTCACAAGTGGGCAAGACTAGTATAGAATGGTGTTGTGGTTGGTTTTCTCACTTCAAAATCCTAACTTGATAAGTATTTTGCTCACTTGAGAAATCTAGAGAACAAAAGAGAAAGGAGGAAGAAGATGGTGGCTTTCTAAGAGCTTAAGATAATGATCATCATATATATATATATATAAATGAGAAAATGAAAATATATATTTTCACTCTCTCATCTTTAACCATGGTTGTAAAATATCTTAGATATTTTGTTTGGAGTAAAAATGACCATAGAAATTAAATCATGGTTAGTGAAAGGGTTAATGCAAGGTCAAAGCAATAAACCGTGAAACAATTTCCATTTCAATTTTCTTTTTCCAAATAAATAATATCCATAAATATTTTACAAAGGTGTGAGTCTTATATTGCCGCCATCTACTATATAAACAACCATGATAACCTTTATGTATGCATGTATGTGTGCATGCACATCCTATGTGCATGAATGAGAATGAATGCATACATGCATGCACAAAGACATGAAAGGATTTCAAGTGAGAAACTAATGGTTAACGATAAATCAACACTTGATTTAGCAACCCGGTCATATCATATACGACCCGACCAAAAGCAAGACGTCCGATTAATATACGGTATCTCATACGCGCATTTTAACCGTGTCCACGCGCATATCGCATATGCGCACCACAACGTTTCGCCTGGACTAGGTAACTCCATTGTGGGACTCTAAGACTCGTCAATACGCCGGCAGTGGGTGATGATCATATCAAGAACCCCCAAGCCGCAAGCGGTCAGCTAAACGTAATGGCCACCCGGGTATTGAGCGATCAGAAGAAAACAAGCGAACCTGTTACAACTCCCGTCGAGCCAACCGGCAACACTACCGTACAGTCCGGTCTCTTCGTCAGATATGCCGCATATCGAGTCTAGGGATGGTAGTGTCGACCCCAATAACTCAATAAGTCGTGCCGATGAATGGTCTATAACAGATCGAGAAACTGTTGATAACACTTATCAGTAAATCTCAACAGCCCTGGCCAGGGACTTACTGATATAGCCAGTCGAGCACAGCACAACATCATCTCCCAATACAGGGAGAGACGAAACCCCTCCTATCGCTCATCTCCTTCGTGTGTCTCGGGACTGTACCCAACGGCCACCTGTTTGCACGACTCAGTAGAGCCGTGGTAGGGTGGTAATCAAAGTACAGTACGAGAACATACAAGACTCTATGACGATCTCGGGTCTACAGACTAACCTGCATCAGTGTCACCTGAGAACTGCTATCCGACGATAGATATAATTCCATATAGGAGTTCTCGGCGAGTCCTTCCAGTGTACCCAGTCACCACTGAGCACCCATATACGATCTCGATGTCAAACATCGATGAATGTGGGACCATTCATCGCCCATCATATGGGTTTAGTATCATATACGCTAGTCAACTCTGATGTATCGATGCCCCATCTCGATATACCTACGACTAGGGACATTCTAGGATATGCTTATAAACTACAGATGTCCCACCAGTATGATCTATATCATAATCATAGTAGTCAAGCCAATATCCTCAGGGCTTTATCAATATGTGTGAATGAATAAAAGCATGATTAAATCAACATGTCAGATAAAGAAGAACCAGATAGCATACTATCATGTCGAGCAAGAATGTACACTGAATATATATATATATATATATATATATATATACATGTAAAAATACATCCACTATTATATAATGGCCTCTAGGGCATACATATATCCAGCACTTTTCTTTGTTTGCATTTCTGGGTTTTCGGCTTACTTAGATTACGTACGCCTCGAGACGTTTCGTAGTTTAAGTGCCGGTCATATTCCGTACCTTCGGGACGTGACAACAGGCTTACTTGTTGATCTTCTGATCGCTCAATACCTGAGTGGCTGTTACGTTTAGCTGGCCGCTTGCAGCTTTTGGGTGTTTGATATGATCATCACCTACTGCCGGCGTATTGACGATTCTTTAGAGTCCTACACAGAGCTTTCTTGACTCAGGCAAAACGGAGTAGGAGCACATATATGATATGTGCGGGACCGAGAACAATACGTGTATGTGATACGTATTAAATTCTCGTGATATGTGATATCGGCCGGGTATATGTTATATAGCCGGGTCATTGGATCAAGTGTTGATTCGATGAACTGATACAGATTATATTAGTCGGTTATTTGTGAAATAGCCGGATTATCGCATCAAGTGTTGATTCGATGATTTAATGTATAATTATATATTTGATATATTAAATTACATTAACTAATATAAGCTCGCTAAAAGATTCTTTTTCTCACTCGGGTAATACATTGATATATATGCTATATATGTTAATTGTATTATTTTATTTTATTACAATAAATATTGTATATGTGATATATAATATTGTAACATGTTATGGTTATTAATGCAACATGTTTAGTGGAGATTAAACATGGTTAGGGTTTGATTTGGGTTAATCTTTTCTAGAAGTTTCAAGAAGCTTTGCTTTTGTTTTAAGCAAAGATATTTATTTTGATATTTTATTGATATTTTCCTTAACCCAACCCAAACCCTTTACCATGGTAAACTCTCTATAATGGTTAAGTCTTCTCACTTGAACCATGGTTGCATTTCTAACCTCATATACAATTCATTATTCATCACAAAAGAAATGGTGCTTCTTCTTCCTTCTCTTTTTCAATGGAAAAGCTTTCTAGCTTTTTCATTAGTGATGATTTTGAGTGAGATTAAGAAAATAAGTGAGAGCTAAAATCCTACTTCATCATCCTAATCTATCCTAGCCATTTAGATTAGGGTGTTCACTTCATTTGTGAGTGAGAGCTTGTGTTAAAGAAACTTAAAGGTAGATCATCTTAGTTATTGAAGATCGGAAGCAAGTTTTTCGTGAAGCCTCTCTAGAGTCCGGGTACAAGATGATCGCAGTGAAGGGACCTCAACACGGAGCTTATGAAGCGAAGGACCGGACTACAAAGGTTGTAATCCCAAACTCTTAGATGTTAATATGTTTAACATGGTTTGTTTCACCTAATCTTTAGTTTAAAGATCTTGGTTAAGGTTGTTAGGCACGTCTAAATTTTAAATCGGGCATAGTTGATGCCTTATAGACCCTTGTAAGAGTGCATAGTAACCCTACAAGTTGCGAAACCCTAGAGAAGTTGTTACACCCACACACGCACACACACACTTGCATACATTTACTTTATTACCTGTGCGTATATGGGGGCATGTATACACACACATACACATGGGTACGGGACTATGTATATATAGATACACATATACATATACGGGATTATGGGCATAGTACTTGGGATTGGAGATGAGTTGATGAGTTTGGGCTCGAGGCCGTGAGATTGGTGATGTGACATGGATCGTATTTTGAGATACGACACGATATTTTAGCGGGTTCTTTGACGTGGTGTTTTCATACACACGCATGCATATACATATGTGGTATCAGTATTGTACTAGACGTAGATCAGTACCCTGGATCATGCTATTTGATAAAGAGGATACCAGATGAATAATGTGATAGATGTGACATGTGACCCGTACCCAGTTTTGGGAGAGCATACGATGGATTTACCGTACGAGCTATATATTGATGATAGATCCGCACTCTTGAATTGAAGATGTCATATTATAGATATTGTATTGTATGGGATACTTTTGAGGCGGGATCACCGACTGTTATTTTTATATATATATATATATATATATATATATCGACTCAGATGTTAGGCTGTTTCTTTACCTTTCGATCAGCCTGTTTAGTTTAATCTGGTAGTTTACTTGTAAATGATATATTAGATTCGAGTCATACATATTTCAAATCTAACGAATCGTGAGTATTTTTAAAGACAGGCCATGGGATTCTACGGATATTTCAAAGGACGTACATTTTCTTAAAAACACCGTAGTCCCTATTTTCTAAACACACGATTCATATTATTTCAAATGCCAAAACTGTACGACTCATACTTAGACATATGTAAATTCGTTATCATTGTATTTGATATTCAGCTCCCGCATATTCTTGCTGCTCGCATCGCATCGCATGCTTATATTGTGTTTTCATATGTTAATATTGAAAGTATGCGGTCAGGATACCAGCACCATTACCGATGATGCGTATTTTCCACAATCACTTACTTGCCGGCTCACACACATCATCATCGGTAATTGCCATGTTACGTACACTTTAGAGAATATTATTTCATTAACATAGCTTGTTAGTTGATAGTTTCGAGATGATATTAGTGTACTTGCTTTATATGTCAGGTTAGACATTTCACTTATTACTTACAAATTCATGCATATTATTATTCGCTGTTATGCAGTATTATGGAGTTTTGTGCCGATATTCACTGTTTATTTACTGTCGATTCTTGGATTTCGGATTTTTATGAGATTCCTGGATTTGGGGGAAAACCGCAAGAATATATATAAACTTCTTTCTCTCTCTCTTTTTAAAATGAAAAGTGGGGTTTTCTCTTGATGTATGAGTCGTCCACCATGATGTTTTCTCGGTTATGAGATGGATTTCGAGACCTGATTCGAGACCTGATTCGAGGAGTTGGATGAACCGTCTGTGGGTACATGGTAGACCCGGTATGGTACCCCGGGGCAAGAAGCTCGAGTTGTAGACGATGAGCCCGGCAGGGGCAGACTGCCTACCGGTGATTGTTTGGCGTGGCGGATATCCGGAGGATACCGTTCGTGGTCGTGTGATTGATGATATGGGCCGATCCTGTAGGGTTCCTAGGCACTCTAGTGAGGTCTCACAAGGCATCGAACATGCCAATTTCAAATTTTACGGTGCCTACAAACCCTAAACTACGGATCGTCGGCTAGATGTCTAGGCGAAAAACTAACTAGTTAACACTTAACTAAAAGTTTAACGGAAATACAACCTTTGTAGATCCGGTGCTCCACCTCCATAGCTCCGCAACGTAGTCGTCTCCGCTGTCCAAAAAGAATCCGGGCTCTAGAGTCGGCTTCGTCGGAGAATGGGCAAGCTAGGTCGTCGATGTCCATGCCGAAGATGATCTACGTCGAGGCATCGCTAAATCAAGCTCCAACTTCATCAAGTCCAAAAACTTATGAAGGAAACACACTCTACTACTTGGCAAGAGGTAGAGGATGATGAAATAGGAAGTGGGTAGACTTTAGATTTGGATTTCTCACTTGTTTGCTCAATTCACCATTGATGAAGAAAGCTTTTTCTTCTTGAGTTCAAGGAAGAAGAAGAAGAAATGTTATGATAAGTTAATTGAAAAAGAAAAGAAAATGAATTCTTATCATAAAATTAACCATAGTCAAGTGTAGAGAATGAATCATGGTTAGTGGGAATGGTTATGGTTAAGGAAGAGATAAGAATGGTTGACTTGATCAAAGCTTCATGAAGCTTCAACTAAACTCCAAAACTAGCAACCATTCTTTTCTCTTCTTTTCCAAAATGAATAAACAAATAAATAAGTGAATAAATAAAGGAAATGAAACCCTAGCCATTCTTTTAACCATGGTTTAATTCTTTGCACTTAACCAAGTAAACATGTATCATCAAACATGATACAATCAAGTGCACAAAATCATATCGCATATGTAATGTGCACAATCCAAGTGAGAAAGTCCGTTTAAAGTGAACCAATACTAGTTAGTGCAAAGTAACATATCAAATATATAATTATGCATTAAATCATTAAATCAACACTTGATTCAATGATCCGGTCATGTCGTACACAACCGACTAGTATTCAATGTATCGGCTTATCGAATCAACGCTTGAATCGATAACTAGGTTATATCGCATACAACCTTTCCGATACATTCATCGCGAGAATGGAATTCGGCATCACATACACGCATTATTCTCGGTCCCGCACATATCTCATATGCGCTCCTATTTCGTTTCGCTTGAGCCAGGAAACCTCTGTGTAGGACTCTAAAGACTCGTCAATACGCCGGCAGCAGGTGATGATCATATCAAGCACCCACAAGCCGCAAGCGGTCTGCTAAACGTAACGGCCACCCGGGTATTGAGCGATCTGAAGATCGACGAGCAAGCCCGCTCACACTCCAGTGAATCCGACCAGTAACACTACCGTACAGTCCGGTCTGATCGTCTGATATGTCGCATATCTTGCCTAGGGGTGGTAAACGTCAGACCCCAATAGCTCGATAAGTCGTGTCGATATGAGGCTCATAACGGGTCGAGATACTACTGGTAACACTTACCAGCAATTCTCTGAGCAGCCCTGGCCAGGGACTTCCTGTTATAGCCAATCGAACACAGCGCAACATCAACCCCTATACCGGGAGAGACGAATCCCCTCCTATCGCTCATTGTCTCCATGTGACTCGGGACTGTACCCAAAAACCACCGTTTTGCACGCCCTCTTGGATGTGGTAAGATGGAAATCAAAGCACAGTGGGAACCACACAAGACTCTATGACGATCTCGGGTCAACAGACTACTCTGTACCAGTGTCACCAGAGAACTGCCATCTGACGTGAGGTATAATACCATCTGGGAGTTCTCGGCGAGTCCGTCCAGTGTACCCAGTCTCTACTGAGCACCCGTATATCATCTCCGATGTCAAACACCAATGGATATGGGATCATCCATCGCCCAACTGTATGGGTCGAGAAGCTATACGCTAGTCTACTCTGGTATATCGATGCCCCGTCTCGATACACCCACGACTAGGGACTTTGAAGGATGTACTTATGGACTACCATGTCCCCACTAGTATGATCCGCATCACAGTCCAGGTAGTCAAGTACATATCCTAAGGGCTTTACCAACATGTAACAGAGAGACAATCAGTATACACGTTAAGATAAAGTTCAACCAGATAGCATACTATCATGTCGAGCAAGAAAGTCCTCCCTATATACGTCCCAGCATCCACTACAATATACATCCTATGTACAGTAATGGCCTCTAGGGCATACATATAACTAACAATCTCCCACTTGCACTAGGGCCATCTGATAGCAGTGGGTGCAGTATCTCATACTGAACCATCCTATAAAAGTCTTTCTCTGGGAACAGGCCTTTGTGAGTGGATCCGCTGTGGTGTCCTCTGAGTCTACTCTCCTAACCTCGATCTCCCTGGAGATCAACCATCTCCATGATCAAGTGATACTGCCTTAGAATCTGTCTGGATCACTGATGGGACGGACGTTCCTTGGCATAAGCCACAACTCCATTGTCACACAATGGCAGGAACATAGTTCATCTCATGAACCTATATACATCCAAACAGCCTCTTTGGTAGCATCTTAAGTAGCGATGTATCCTGCCTTTATCGTCTAGTATGTCACGGTATCCAGCTTGGAACTCTTCCAACATACCGTCCCTTTACTGAGGGTAAAGACAATGCCTGTGACTGACATTCAGTCGTCTTTATCACCCTGGAACACTTCCAGTGATTCTCCTCAGGATCGATTGACACCACCTCACTACATCTAGTGGGTTTCCTAACATCCATTTAGATCTATCTCATAGATCCAAAATCCAGGATTTAGTAGGTATCACTTTAATCCTATATGGAGAATCTTTGTGATAAGCGGAGATTGATCGAGCGTAGCATAAGAAACTCCTTTCTTATCAAGAGTATGTCATCCACGTACTCTACGAGGATCGTCACCATACTCCCTACTACCTTTTTGTTTATACAAGGTTCATCTACCATTTTGATGATGTCAAACTCTTTGACCGCTTCATCAAAACAGATGTTCCAACTCCGCGATGCCTGCTTTATCCTATAAAGCATCTTGCACACGTTTCCGCTGCTCCCACTATCTACGAAGCCCTCTGGCTGTGTACTTACAGACGCTCTCTTCTAAATCATCATTTAGAAAAGCAGTCAAGACACCCAACCACCAGATATCGCAGTCATGGTATGTAGCCGTGGCAAGTAGGATCTGGATGGACTTAAGCATAGTCACTTGAAAAGGTTTCATCATGATCCACGCCTGGTCGATGACGAAAAGCTTTAACAAGTCTCAACTTTTCCATGTACACCAAGTAATCTTCTCAAGATATACTTGCTCCTGATGGGGATTTAACCCTTCAGATATAGCAACCAAAGTCCATACATTGTTGGTGCATAAGGATTCCATCTCAGATCGCTAAACATCCAGCCATTCTTACAGAGTCTTACTCCTGATGGCCAGCTCGAAACTAGTTGGGTCATCATCTCATGATGCAATCCTCACTCCCACTGTCATAGAGAAACAGAAGTATCTCTCAGGTGGGTGAGGAACCCTACTAGATCGGCGGAGAGGCCGAGGTTCGTTGGTAACTATTGAACCCTTTGGTTCTTTCAAATCATCAGCTGCAGTTTGTATAGCAGGAACATTTCCAGTTCTACATAACAGTCCTTGCCTCGAGCTTGTCCGGATTTTGCTTTTAGACATAGGTCGGACAACCCCAAATCTTAACTGTCTTAAGAGATGGGCTCTTCCCTTATCATATCAAATATGAAGTGGTAGGCAACTGATTTGATTCGAACCCTATTCAATAGGTATGCAACTTCTCAAGTGCATAACACCCTTAAGGAATTAGGTAACTCAGTAGTACTCATCATAGAGCACACCTTATCACATAGGGTATGATTGCTCCGCCCCGATATACCATCGTGCTATGGTGTATTCAGAGGAGTAATGCTGAGAGAGAATCTCATTCTCCTTTAGAATAATCCAGAATTTTCGTGCTCAAGTATTCTCCTCCTTGATCTCATCAAAGGACATAATACTTATACCCGTATTCTGGTTCTCTACTTCTAACTTATATTCTGTGAATATCTCAAAAGGTTCGGACTTGTGTTTCAACAGGAACATGGGTCTGAATCTCGAAAGATCATCAGAGAATGTAATGAAGTACAAAGAACCGGTCCTGGCATGTGTAGACAGGGGAGCTTACATACATCAACATATATCATCCCAAGAGTTTACTAACTCTTTCTCTGTTTCCAATAAACAGAGCTAGTGTCATTATATCTTTGTGACATGACTGGCAAGTTTCACAAGATGTAGATTCAAACTGATTTAAATATGCATCTACATGTAACTTCAGCTAGTCGGGTCACATTGATCTGACCTAGTCTACAATACCTTAAGAAGGATCCGTTCATTTCTGAACTCTTCCTCTTATGTGTGTTCCATATACTAAGAACTGTAGTTTGATTTAGAACATTAACGCTTTTAGATAACGTGCCTGAACCGATCAACTTTTGATATAGGAAATGTTCAAAACATTATCCACCAATACAAAATTCTATCATTTCTTTACTAATAAAGAGACTGATATGATTTTGTATATCAGGTTCGGTATCTAATAACATTCGTTCAGAATCAATGTATTTGTAATACAGGGTGACAGTGACCAACAGACTTGGCTGCAACACTTGCCCCGTTTTCTGCCTCATGAAACTTATCACCCGTTCTCAGTTCTCTACCTTTCTGTAGCCCTATGTAACAGATTACATATCTGGGATCCTGATCTGGTATCACATACCCAGGACGTAGAGGATACGGAGAAACAGTTCTTTGTAATGAACACACCCGAAGATGATGCATCAGCATGCACTCTCCTCGTTTGGGTGGCACGGGAATTCTGGTAATCCCCAATTTCCTGCTCTGTCTTATAACAATTATAAGTTGGAGCGGGACCAACGTTCCCAGCTCAGTATAATAAGCGGGTTCGGTCAATATTCCGTATTATTATCTTGATTAAGGCGAGATATGGTCGCTACCTGGAGAGAGAGAGAAGAAAACACTCAGCGTGCGCTCTGTCAAGAATAGATTGGTTATTATTTTATCTAATCAGGATGGCTCCCACTGCTTTTTATCAAATCTTCCTTCAAACCCTAAAAGGAAAGACTAGCCGGGATTAATTACACACTACAAGTTCGCCAATCTTTCAGCCAGGCCAGTGTCGGTACTTTGAGGGAGGTCCCCCGTGCTTTCGCACGAACCTAATTAATGTAAACCTCGTTTTCCCAGAGGCGTTACCCCATTGACACCTTTCTAGACACCTACTAGATCGGCTAATTGTAATGTATAAAACTCTCCCAGGAGTAACACTTACTCGCAGCGGGTATCGGGATCCAAGTATCTCATAGAAGGTATTCAATCTCATTGCAAATTTCAACACTTGAAATTCCCGATAATATTTTGCCCCTAGCTCGCTATGACCTTGACGCATGCCAAACAACCCATAGTCTGCTAGTCAAGTTCAACCCGTCATTTCCTGATTGAATTAAACCCACCCGCACGACCCTTGACGCATGCCAAACAACGCCGTACGAATACCCTAATCCAATCGCATCATATGCTGGCAGATAAGCACTAGTTAGCTACCGTACACTACGCCTTGACGCATGCCAAACAACCGCAGCACGAATACTAACTAATACTTATCTGAAATGACGGAGGGCTACGACAGGTTTTTCTGAAAACCTATTGCTTAATGAACTTGATATCGTTGTAGGATCGAATGAATTTTGAAATGGAGTGTTTTTGAGGTTTTTCTAGTTTTGCTAAAGGAGTCACTCCCGGTGAAGGGATCGTCGGTCCTTTCCTCGTCGAATGAGGTGCGGGATATATCATATATATCGCTGTGCAAAGCAAAAACTCTTAAAAGCAATCAAAAGACAAACCGAGTGTGTAGCATCTGCCAGTTATTGCTAAAGGAGTCACTCCCGGTGAAGGGATCTCGGTCCTTTCCTCATCGAATAAGGTGCAGGATATATCACATATACCGCTGTGCAAAGCAAGAACTGTAGCTACCTGTTTTATTTTGAAATTCGATTCTACAACATCTTAGGTTTCTTATCTTTCATTAATCACATTAATGAAGTCCCATCATTTAAATACCTAAACATCACAGATAGATATGACGTACACTTATGCCATCCGCATTCGCCTTGATGTCCCCTCGTGCACCGTTAGGTTAGGTAACTAACGACAGAGCAGGGCAGGGCTAGCGCGGGTGTAAAACATAAGTAACGTCTATATAATATATCATATATACTATATATTATATCCATCACAGAAACACATCACAGATATCGCAGCAGAATAAACATATGAAATATTGGATATACTAGGACGTCCGTGTTTTCAATACGAGCCAGTATAAAACACGGATTCCACGGTCGTGATGAATAGCCAATCCCACACCCCTAGACCCCTACGAGAGCGGCAAGCAACCCTGCCAATTCTAGGGTTAGGAGACCCGGACTCGACTCCTCGAGTTGGTCTCCCACTGGACCCCAGAACCCGGTTACTTGTGCTCCCCTCCTTGGGTCTATCCTAGTGCGGAAAAGTAAATAATATACAAGAGGTGACAACTTCCGCAACCTGGAAGCGCCCCAAAAAAAGAATATTACATACAAGTTTTTACATGAATGAAAATGAAAAACACTCATCTCACATAAAAAACCCCGGCTATTCAAACACGACGATCCAATATAACATATCCAGCAACACATAACATCACATGTCATCAACGTAAGTAAATATGTCCATCCCAATTGTCGTTGACATATAGCAACGAAACCGGCGATGTCACATATTACACTTACGGTCACAGAAAAGAAAGTGTAAAACTATAATAGTTGGAATCTGCAACCACCTCAGACATCGCATGCCTGACCAAATGAATTACTTAGACATCGCATGCCTAACAATTATAAACCCCGCATTTTAGTCTCATTATCGAAAACACTTTTCAATACCAGGTCGGGCAATTCAACAAGATTCCCGAAAAACTGATCGAATGCTCGTCGCAAACTTTAGTAGGCGGCAGCACCCCTGATACCGTCGACGAAGTGCACCAAGGCGGAACACCGCTACCGCGAGCACCCGGACGGATGCTTTCGGCGACGGGGTTCTCCTACAGTCACTTGGTCGGGGCTATGGGGTGAGGCTGTCTATTAAGTTTACCCGGCGAGTATCCGCGTACGCTACGTGATTGCGACGGACTTTTGATCACATCAAAATTCCGTGGCAACCGATCAAGTGAGACTAAACTGCTATGTTTATAACATTCATTCAGTTATCTCATAACTTTTTGTGAATTCCAATTATTGTATCCCATTTCGGATAATTAGAAAATGTTAAACTTTCCGATTGAATATTCGAACACCCAAGTTTTCCCAATACAGATCAACACATGAAATAAGTCTAACAACATTCAGTTCGTGCCTCAGTACCGACGGTCCAGCCGTAGAAGGGTCAAGCCAACGCCTCACATGTGGCACGCCGTACTGCCCCAAACCCGAAGGTTCAAAGGGCAGTTCAAGATGGTCACATAATCGAGTTAAGGTTTGTTGTCTTCTAGAGGGTCCATCGCGTTACTTGCACTACTTAGAACGTCGTTAAACTACGGAAAGATCCAACACTTGGAAATTTCCCGACAGGGGAAAAGTTGGGTATTTATATCCGGTCGAACTTTTTAACATATTCTAAAAATTATCGGGAAAGCCACACAGACAAAATTTGATAATCCGATCGAAACACCGAATCCCCAAAACAACTGCAGAAAAATTCAACTCTTGAATAAATATTAAAAATTCCTAGAAAACTCAGCTCTTTGAACTAGGAATTACTGTGCAAAGGAACAGGGCTGACGTCATCAAGTGGCCGATGATCCGCCGCAGAAGCCATGCTTCCGCCGCGGATCCGCCGTGAAATTTACTGTTCACCAAAAACTTTTTGCACCGTAATTCTTATTTTTCCCTGCTGAATTTTTTAGCAATTTTTAATTTGGAAAAACTCACTGTTTTCAAAAAAGGATAGAGAGCATGTTAGAAATGGGTTTTCGGGTTCGTTCGGACTTCAAACTCCGTCTGGACTTCGCCTAAGGCTCTAGCTAGGCTCTGATACCACTGTAGGGTTTCTAGGCACTCTAGTGAGGTCTCACAAGGCATCGAACATGCCAATTTCAAATTTTACGGTGCCTACAAACCCTAAACTACGGATCGTCGGCTAGATGTCTAGGCGAAAAACTAACTAGTTAACACTTAACTAAAAGTTTAACGGAAATACAACCTTTGTAGATCCGGTGCTCCACCTCCATAGCTCCGCAACGTAGTCGTCTCCGCTGTCCAAAAGGAATCCGGGCTTTAGAGTCGGCTTCGTCGGAGAATGGGCAAGCTAGGTCGTCGATGTCCATGCCGAAGATGATCTACGTCGAGGCATCGCTGAATCAAGCTCCAACTTCACCAAGTCCAAAAACTTGTGAAGGAAACACACTCTACTACTTGGCAAGAGGTAGAGGATGAAGAAATAGGAAGTGGGTAGACTTTAGATTTGGATTTCTCACTTGTTTGCTCAATTCACCATTGATGAAGAAAGCTTTTTCTTCTTGAGCTCAAGGAAGAAGAAGAAGAAATGTTATGATAAGTTAATTGAAAAAGAAAAGAAAATGAATTCTTATCATAAAATTAACCATAGTCAAGTGTAGAGAATGAATCATGGTTAGTGGGAATGGTTAGGGTTAAGGAAGAGATAAGAATGGTTGACTTGATCAAAGCTTCATGAAGCTTCAACTAAACTCCAAAACTAGCAACCATTCTTTTCTCTTCTTTTCCAAAAGGAATAAACAAATAAATAAAGGAAATGAAACCCTAGCCATTCTTTTAACCATGGTTTAATTCTTTGCACTTAACCAAGTAAACATGTATCATCAAACATGATACAATCAAGTGCACAAAATCATATCGCATATGTAATGTGCACAATCCAAGTGAGAAAATCCGTTTAAAGTGAACCAATACTAGTTAGTGCAAAGTAACATATCAAATATATAATTATGCATTAAATCATTAAATCAACACTTGATTCAATGATCCGGTCATGTCGTACACAACCGACTAGTATTCAATGTATCGGCTTATCGAATCAACGCTTGAATCGATAACTAGGTTATATCGCATACAACCTTTCCGATACATTCATCGCGAGAATGGAATGCGGCATCACATACACGCATTATTCTCGGTCCCGCACATATCTCATATGCGCTCTTATTTCGTTTCGCTTGAGCCAGGGAACCTCTGTGTAGGACTCTAAAGACTCGTCAATACGCCGGCAGCAGGTGATGATCATATCAAGCACCCACAAGCCGCAAGCGGTCTGCTAAACGTAACGGCCACCCGGGTATTGAGCGATCTGAAGATCGACGAGCAAGCCCGCTCACACTCCAGTGAATCCGACCAGTAACACTACCGTACAGTCCGGTCTGATCGTCTGATATGTCGCATATCTTGCCTAGGGGTGGTAAACGTCAGACCCCAATAGCTCGATAAGTCGTGTCGATATGAGGCTCATAACGGGTCGAGAAACTACTGGTAACACTTACCAGCAATTCTCTGAGCAGCCCTGGCCAGGGACTTCCTGTTATAGCTAATCGAACACAGCGCAACATCAACCCCCTATACCGGGAGAGACGAATCCCCTCCTATCGCTCATTGTCTCCATGTGACTCGGGACTGTACCCAAAAACCACCGTTTTGCACGCCCTCTTGGACGTGGTAAGATGGAAATCAAAGCACAGTGGGAACCACACAAGACTCTATGACGATCTCGGGTCAACAGACTACTCTGTACCAGTGTCACCAGAGAACTGCCATCTGACGTGAGGTATAATACCATCTGGGAGTTCTCGGCGAGTCCGTCCAGTGTACCCAGTCTCTACTGAGCACCCGTATATCATCTCCGATGTCAAACACCAATGGATATGGGATCATCCATCGCCCATCTGTATGGGTCGAGAAGCTATACGCTAGTCTACTCTGGTATATCGATGCCCCGTCTCGATACACCCACGACTAGGGACTTTGAAGGATGTACTTATGGACTACCATGTCCCCACTAGTATGATCCGCATCACAGTCCAGGTAGTCAAGTACACATCCTAAGGGCTTTACCAACATGTAACAGAGAGACAATCAGTATACACGTTAAGGTAAAGTTCAACCAGATAGCATACTATCATGTCGAGCAAGAAAGTCCTCCCTATATACGTCCCAGCATCCACTACAATATACATCCTATGTACAGTAATGGCCTCTAGGGCATACATATAACTAACAGAT
The DNA here is from genome assembly GCA_030015575.1 of Agapanthus africanus. Lineage (NCBI taxonomy): Eukaryota > Viridiplantae > Streptophyta > Magnoliopsida > Asparagales > Amaryllidaceae > Agapanthus > Agapanthus africanus. The sequence continues at coordinate 307,816,486 of CM057350.1, forward strand.
CCGAACTGACGGAACCCGAGGTATTGAGATATTGAGATATTGAGATTTGAGACACTGAGATATTGAGATTTGATAATACAGGCCAGTCCGGATAGCCGGAGCCTGAGATATTGAGATTTATGTTTTGTGTCGATGCTTGACACTGATTTCTCTGTTGATTTCATTGATGATACTCGATTTATATACATACATAAATCTCATTAAATAAAGAAAACAGTTGTCTTACTAATGATGTATTCTGTTTTCATTCATAATGCATTCATACATCATATATCTAATATGTTGCTATCTGAGGCATTGACACGAGCACGTGGTATTGCAGTTATATGTAGATGGATCAGGATATTATTTGAGGATATTACTTCATATGACCTAGGATAGCGTCATACATGCGATTTCTGCTCTGTGATATTTTCTACTCACGAGTTGGCAACTCACCCCCGTTGTGCCACAGTTTCTTGCAGGTTTTGCCGTACAGGTATCTTGACGTCTTGCTAGCACACTGCTTTCATTTCGAGTGATTGCTTTGGTAGGTGGGTTCACTTACATCGTGACCACCATTGTACATTTATTATTTCAGTTGTTTCGAGTAAACTCCATCAACCAGACTTGTATATTTTATTGACTTAGCAGACCGGTGATGTTTATTCTTTCGACCTTAGATTCGCGCGTTGTATTATTATGGATTTCATGTTGTTTAGAGTTTTCCTTTCAGTTTTGATCCTTGCCTTTTGGCGTTGTATATTATATTGCTTGCGTGGTTGTGCCCGTCGATTGACGAAGAGCTAGCTCCCGCTTGGGGATGCCTTTTATCATTATGTATATATTGATCATGTTGTACCCCGTTCGGGGACAGTATTTACAAAGGAAACTCGGCCGAAATTTTCAGAGAAGACTTGTGATTTTAAAAATACATATTTCGGCTTATGTTGCTAAACTACTTGATTTAAATTGGTTTTTCATCCACTCTACTACCTTACTTGGTTTTGATATCTGGGTTTTGGCTTACTTAGATTACGTACGCCTTGAGACGTTTCGTAATTTAACTGCCGGTCATGTTCCGTACTTTTTGGGTCATGACAACTTCATTGTGGGTCTACCCAAGACCAGTCGAGGGTATGACTCTATTTGGTTGATCGTGGATCGATTGACGAAAGTGGCTCACTTCCTGCCAGTAAAAACCACTTTCGGTTTTGCTCAGTATGCCCAGATTTACATCGACGAGATCGTACGGTTGTATGGCGTCCCGACTTGTATCGTGTCAGACCGAGGCACCCAGTTTACCAGCCGACTATGGCAGAGACTTCAGGAGGCGTTGGGCACCCGTTTGAGTTTCAGCACAACATTTCATCCGCAGTCCGACGGCCAGTCAGAGCGGACTATTCAGACTCTCGAGGACGTGCTCCGAGCGTGCGTTTTAGACTTCGGTGGTAGCTGGGATCATTATTTACCCTTAGTGGAGTTCTCCTACAACAATAGCTTCCGGGATACTATTCAGATGGCACCTTTCATGGCCTTGTATGGGAGGAGATGTAGATCGGCCGTATGTTGGACAGAGCTCAGCGAAAGCAATATTTTAGGGCCACAGATCGTGCAGGAGACGACCGAGAAAGTACAGTTGATTCGAGGTTGGAAGAGAGCGGCTAAGAGCAGGCAGAAATTGTATGCAGACAGATGCCGTCGCAGACTAGAGTTCGCAGTTGGCTATCATGTTTTTTTGAGGGTCTCTTCGATGAAGGGCGTGATTAGATTTGGGTGAAAAGGAAAGCTTAGTCCCAGATTTGTGGTCCCTTCGAGATCCTCGAGCGTGTCGGCGCAGTTGCGTATCTTTTGGCTCTTCCACCCAGCTTTACGGATGTTCACCCCGTATTCCACGTGTTGATACTTTACAGGTATCTTCATGACCCTTCTCACATTATTCAGCATCAGACTGTTCAGCTTGAGCGCGATTTTTCGTTTACCGAGCAGCCAGTAGTGATATTGGATCGGCAAGTGAAGAAACATCGATCAAGGGTCTTTCCATCTGTGAAGGTTCTTTGGCGTAGCGCGAATGGTGAAGAGATCACTTGGGAGGCCGAGGGCGAGATGCGGAAGAATTTCCCTCGTCTCTTTGAAGGTGCACGTAGCTTTATTTTTTAAATTCGGGGACGAATTTCTTTAAGGGGGAAAGATTGAAACACCCTAGAATGCGATTAGGGGTTATTATTCTTTAATGTGGGGTTTTTAGTAAAAAGTTTACCAAAACGGTTTTCAAATATTTTATCAAAATTAATGAATATTTTATTATAATTTAATTGGGCTTGCACACACATGTGCATGTAAATTTAGGGCTAAATTTAGGGTCAAGCCATGTTTAGGTAGCCATGGTAAACTAAACATTTCATTAGGATAATGTGAAGTTAATTAAGTGCACTAGTCTTTTTTAAATTTTAAATACAATTAGTGTTTTGGGGTTGACTTGTGAATTGGAGAGGACAGAGAGGGAATGATGGCATGAAGCATGCTTGCTAGGTAATTATGAGAGAGAGAAAGAGAGGGAAAATGGTTGACCTTTATTTTATTTTCTAACACTCAATTAGCTAACCCTCATCACATCTCTCTCCCTCTCATTCCCCCCCCCCCACACGCAGTAGCCGTAGCAACAGCAGCAGCATCAGCAGCAGCAACAGCAGCAACATCACACACACACACCCTTCTTCTCTTCTTCTTCTTCTCTTGCATCCTAGGACCGACTTAAGGTATAATGTTAAACTCAATTTCCATTTTGCTAAACTTGTAGTTTATTTAGCATAATTTTGGGTTTAAATTGATTTTAGTGATTTAAGTGGAGTTTAGGCAAAGTTTAGGTTTTTAAGGCTTTTTTATCTTAACTAAGTGTTATTAGTGTCAATTAATCTTAGTAATTGCTTCATATTTCATAAAAATACCATATTGTATCATTTTAGTGTAAACTAGTGTTTTAGCTAGGATTTGGGTTCTTTTTGAGATCTGCTTTTGACCCAGGTACTTCAGGAAAAAGTTGCAAATACTGGAGCTTAGTGACTGGGATAGGAGTACACACACGAAGCACGGGACCCCCTCTCCCCTTTAAGGCTGCAGATTTAATGTGCCTGGCCGTAATTTGCTGCCAGAGGGTGGGTGTGGGTGTCGGGTCATGGTCTATAGGAGTCTGCTATATATCTAAGGTTTTTGGTATATACAACTTTTGCTTTTTCCACTAGTGTCAAAATATGGAACCTAAAACCTCGTTTTCAATACTTTTTAACTTGTGCGACACGTGCGTTATGTGAGTTGGGTTTGTTGTTCACTGCGCGTCACAGCGAGTCGGGGTGGTTTTAGACGAGGTTACAGACGTTTTGGCGTATCAAGTACACACGCGTTTAGCTTCCAACGCAAGTGTAAGTCTATGGTAGCGCCTCGGCCGTCATTCTGACACCAAACGCGGAACAAAAACTTTTATAACTAGCGCTATCGCATGCTATAACCCGGATCTTGCCATTAACGCTAAACTAACAAACTGTAAAGAGGTAGAAAGGCTATATCGATCGATCCGAGTCCTTCGGTCTTTAGCCATCATCTCACGCTCCTCGTGGCAACTCCGATTTCTCGTCTCCTCATCGAGGTGGAACCACGTTAACGGATCTTTAAACGGGCTCCCGCCTCTATACCAAGGCAACTCGGTCAGCAAGTCTGCTAAAAGAGATGACCAAGATGAAGTAGAGAATGAGTAGACTATTTTGTCTCAAACACCTTAGGGTCTCATCACATGAGAGGGTTATGGTGGAGGTTGAAGAAGATGCTAAAGATTGGAAATGGTGAACTCAAGAAAATCAAGAGAGCAAAAGAAAACCAAGCATATGAACTTCTCTATCTCATTTTCTAATCCTTTTTGTGAATAGATATATGAGGTTATCTTTATTAAAATCCAAAGAGAAATATCTAAAGAAAATATCTCCTCAAATATCTCTTCGCAAAAAAAAACTCATTAACTCTTTAATGACTCACTAGATGACTCATTACATGAGTCATCAGTGAACATTCTATAATTGATGAGTCACAACCATGAGTCACAATTTCTAAAACCTTTTTAATCATTTAAACTAAAATAATTAACCAAAAGAAATGCATCTTCTAAAGTATTCTTGTAACGGATTACGAAAATACCCTTCACCAGTATATACATACCTGTATCCGTATTCCGACCGAATACGAATACGAGAGACTAAAATATTCCGACTCAATATAATACATGGATCCGGCTTAAACCAAAGCCCAACAGTATTATTTGTCCGAAATATGACACGTGCACAAGTGCACTTGCATTTTCGAACCCTGCCATAAAACCATACGGCCTTTACAACATTTCGCCCGAACTTGGGAAACTATCTGTGGGGACTCTAAAGACTCGTCAGTACCCTGGCAGTGGGTTTAACCACAAGCACGTCAGCGGCACTAGCTGTGCGTAACGGCTGCCCATGTACTGACCGAAAGGGAAGCCTGATGAGCGAACTCATCCTGGAACCCTACCGAGCCTATCAGTGACAATATACATACAGTCTGGTCCGTTCGTCTATGAGTATCGCATATCGGGCCTAGGGGGATGGTAACATCATACCCCCAAAAGCGGTATAAGTCGTGTCAGAGTGTAGCCCAGAACACCTTGAGATACTACTGGAGTACCTACCAGTAAATCTCCTGCCTCAGCCGAGGGCTTTGTGTAATGGCTCTCCTAGACACAGCGCGATCTCACACCCAATACCGGGAGAGACGAATCCCCAGCCGATCCGCTCATTTGCCTCCATGTGGCTCGGGACTGTACCCAACTAAAACCTGTTTGCACGACTCCTTTAAGCCGTGGTAGGGTAGTAATCAAAGCACAGTGGGAACTCACACGAGACAAATGACGATCTCAGGTCGATGAACTAACCTGTACACATGTCACCAGAGAACTGCTATCTGACGCTAGGTATAATACCAACTAGCAGGTTCCTAACGAGTCCTGTCCGGTGTACTCATAACCCAATGAGCACCTGTATACATCATAGGTGATCCAACTAACACCAATAGCTTGTGAGATCGGCCACCGCCCCTCGTCGGGGTCTCGACTGTATACACTAGTCTACTCAGAAGTATCGATGCCCTGTCTCGAAACTCCTACGACTAGGGACCACTTTTAAGGATGTGCTTATGGACTACCCAACTCTCACTTATATGATTGCCATCATACTGTTGGTAGTCAAGCAGGATGCTAAGGGCTCTATCAACGTGTAATAGTGATCATGTCACCTAAAACTGTACATGACTGATAAAGGCAAACCAGATAGCATACTATCATCTCGAGTAAGACTATCCTACCGGTATAGGTCCTCTCTCAATCATTGCCATCACGTATCTGCGATCCAATAATTGACTTTGAGGGCACTATATCCAACAATCTCCCACTTTCACTTAAGGCTAATTATTGCGATGTCGCATACTCACAGCCCGTGTGATACCGAACACCCAACTCCTCTACTAAACAGTTTCACAAAGCTCGTTCGTAAAAACTCTTGTGTTCAAGAAATAGCCTCTGTGAGTGGATCTGCCCTGATGTTTCTTTCTATGTCTCTCTTAATCTCAAGTTCGCAGAGAAAGCCATCTCCCGAATTGAGTAATACCTGTCTTAGAATATGTCCGGATATCTGATGGGACCTAGTTCATAAACGAACTCCAAATCTAAACTTCTTAGACTGTATCGTCAACTAAACCCCTGCACCGTGCCTCCCACAGTATCCTCTTGGACCGCCTGTCCATAATACTGTCCCTTCGTCAGAGGGAAAACTATAACTCTGACAATCACTCTGTCATCCATGTCACGTTGGAAGCCTGGAATGATAACTGTCTCCCGAAGGTGGCTGCCGTTATCAAATCCCTAGAATATGCACTTATGTTCTAAAAACTGCTTCCGCATGTTTCTCCAGGATTGGATTAATATAAACTTATTGCATCTAGTGCAAAAATAACATCTGGTGTGGTACTTGACATCTGATGATCAACTCAATTGCCTAAGCAAGTGATATGTTTGTTGGATATATGTATGCCCTAGAGGCCATTATGTGATAGTGGATGTATCTATACATGTATATATATTCAGTTTGCATTCTTGCTCGACATGATAGTATGCTATCTGGTTCTTCTTTATCTGACATGTTGATTTGATCATGCTTTTATTCATTCATACATGCTGATAAAGCCCTGAGGATATCGGCTTGACTACTCTGATTATGATGGAGATCAAACTAGTGGGACATCTGTAGTCTATAAGCATATCCTAGAACGTCCCTAGTCGTAGGTATATCGAGACGGGGCATTGATATACCAGAGTAGACTAGCGTATATGATACTTGACCCATACGATGGGCGATGGATGTTCCCACATTCATCGATGTTTGACATCAAGATCACATACGGGTGCTCAGTGGTGACTGAGTACACTGGACGGACTCACCGAGAACTCCTATATGGAATTATATCTATCGTCGGATAGCAGTTCTCAGGTGACACTGGTACAGGTTAGTCTGTAGACCCGAGATCGTCATGGAGTCTTGTGTGTTCTCCCACTGTACTTTGATTGCCACCCTACCACGGCTCTACTGAGTCGTGCAAACAGGTGGCCGTTGGGTACAGTCCCGAGAAACATGAAGACGATGAGCGATAGGAGGGGTTTCGTCTCTCCCGGTATTGGGAGTTGATGCTGTGCCATGCCCGACTGGTTATAACAGCAAGTCCCTGGCCAGGGCTGCTGAGATTTGCTGATAAGTGTTATCAGTAGTTTCTCGATCTGTTATAGACCATTCACCGGCACGACTTATTGAGTTATTGGGGTCGACGTGACCATCCCTAGGCTCGATATGCAGCATATCTGACGAAGAGACCGGACTGTACGGTAGTGTTGCCGGATGGCTCGACGGGAGTTGTAGCAAGTTCGCTTGTTGTCTTCTGATCGCTCAATACCCGGGTGGCCGTTACGTTTAGCTGACCGCTTGCGGCTTGAGGGTACCTGATATGATCATCACCCTCTGCCGGCGTATTGATGAGTCTTAGAGTCCCATAAAGGAGTTACCCAGTCCAAGCGAAACGTTGTGGTGCGCGTATGCGATATGCGCATGCACCCGATTGAAATGTGCGTATATGATACTGAACATTGATCGGGTGAACTGCTTTTGGTGGGGTCATATGAGATATGACCGGATTGATAAATCAAGTGTTGATTTATCATTTAACCATTAGTTTTCTCACTTAAAACCTTTTCTTGGATGATGGATGTGTGAATGCATGTGTGCTTTTCTTTCTTTCTTTCATGCTAGTTTCATGCACATGTGGATGTGCATACATGCACACATACATACACTCATCCATCATGGTTGTTAGCATATGGAGATGGTGGCAATATAAGACTCACACCATGGATTATATAATGGATTATTATTTGATTTTGGATTTAAAAGAAAATGAAAAGGAAAGGATAATCATTCTTGCTTCTACATTCTTCCTTTGACCTAACCATGCTCAACTACCACTAACCTAAGGTTATCCTTCTCTTTATCATTCAAAACTCAAGTTAAATAATGTCTCCATCACTTTAACCATGGTTCATAGTAAGAAGGAATAAAATATATATTGATATATTTCTTTTTCTTCTTATGAGTTATATCTTTACCTCTTGTTAAAAAAATTGCCACCATCTTCTTCCTCTTTCTCTTTTGCTCTCTAGTTTTTTCTAGTGAGCAAATAACACATAAAGATAGGTTTTTGAAGTGAGAAACTTAACCACAACTTCATTCTACACAAGCTTAGCCGTTTTGTTTAGAGTGTTCTCTTCGGTTTTACGAAGTTGCGAGCTTGGACGGAGATCTCCGTGGTGGATCGTCGTGGACACAAGAGGACTTCAAGAGGACCTCCGTTCAACACCCTAGAGACCAAGGAGTCCAGCGAAAAGGAGCTACAAAGGTTGTAGTCTCGAAACCCTAGATTAGTTCGCTTTATATTTCGAAACCCTAATTTTCTAGGATCGATTCCTTTGCATGTTCGTTTAGCACCATAAAAATTTAAACTTTGGGTCATGTGATGCTTCAAAACTCTTCATAGGGTGCTACACAAACCTTACATTGGTATCAGAGCCGACCTAGAACATTAGGCGACCTTTTTACGAAGTTAAAAACTCCGATCGAACCGAAATACGACTTTTTAGGGTGCTCTCTGGAAATTTTCTAAAAATTGACATTTTTCAGAATTAAAAATATGTAAAAAATACAGAAGGAAAAAATAAGGGTACGGTACAAAAATTATTCCATGAACAGTGATTCGCGCCGTGGAAACGCGGCCTAAGCTTGCTTAGGCCGCGGTTCCGCGGCCGTATATATGAATTGATGAATACTTTTTGTACAGTAATTCATGAATCTGCTTGTATAATTTTTTGGATATTTTTAATCTGTATTTGGTTTTGAAAAATTCTGGAGATGGTTTTGGACTCGTCGATTCGATCGGGATTTTCATTTCGTAGCTTTTCCGGGTAAATTAGAGAGTATTGAAGTGTTTGAACGAGTATCATTTACTCACAATTCACGGGGTTTAAATACTTTGGAGATACGTGCAAGTCTTTTTGCGGTGGTCCTTCTAGAAGACAACAAACCTTAACTCGATTATGTGACCGTCTCGAACTACCCTTTGAACCCTAGGGTTTGGGGCAGTACGGCGTGCCACATGTGAGGCGTTGGCTTGACCCTTCTACGGCTGGACCGCTACTACTGTGTCACACTCCGGATTTTTGAACCCTGCTCAAGTGTTGAGCTTTAGTGAATCTCTGGAATGTGATACAATATGTGGAATTCATATAGTTTAGGCATGAAATACGAAATATGTGATATTTCGCATTTATGATGTCTAAAGAGAATCTGGATTCCAAATATTGTAGTTTTACACTTTCTTTTCTGTGACCGTAAGTGTAGTATGTACGATATCGCCGGTTTCGTTGCTAAACATCAACGATAATCGGGGTACGCATACTTACTTACGTTGATGATATGTGATATTATGTGTTGCAGAGATATGATGTGCAGGATTGTCGCGATTGAATAGCCGGGGGGTTTTATGTGAGATGAGAGTTTTATATTTTCATTCATGTAAATTCAAATGTAATGTAATATTCTTTTATTTGGGGCACTTCCAGGTTGCGGTTGTGTCACCAGTGTTGTATATTATTTACTTTTCCGCATTAGGATGGACCCAAGGAGGGGGGCACAGGTGACCGGGTTCTGGGGTTCAGTGGGAGGCCATCTCGAGGAGTCGAGATCGGGTCTCCTAAACTCCAGAATTGGTAGGGTCACTTGCCGCTCTCGTAGGGGTCCAGGGTGTGGGCATGGCTATTCATCGCGACTGTGGAATCCGTATTTTCTATTCTGGCTAAATAATAAATACGGACGTCCTAGGATATCCCACGTTATATCTATGTTTCTGCTGCCTGTGTTCTGTGATATCTGAGACGAATGACATATTATATATATGATATATAGTAGACGTTGCTTATGTTTTACACCCGCGCTAGTCCCATCCCGGTATGCCGTTAGTTAAGTAACCTAACGGTGCATAACGGAACATTGCGGCGAATGCGGATGGCATAAGCGTACGTGTTATTTTCGTTTCTTTTCTGTGATTGGCTTAAGGACTTAAATGATGGGATTACATTAATGTGATTAATGTAAAGAAAATAAACCTAAAAAGATGTTGTAGAATCGGATTTGAAAACTACTCGGCTATTTATGAAACAGCTACATTTCAAAACTGCGGAGCTTAAGCCACTCCTTTTGAAAACTGTTTGATTCTACAACGATATCAAGTTCAAAGCGTTAAAGATTTTCTTAAAAATCATTCGCAACCCTCCGTTATTTTAGGAAGTAGAGTACTTAGTATTCGTGCTACGTTTGTTGACTTTAGTTAAGGCGTAGTGTACGGTAGCTAAGTGATGTCTTCCTACACTGCATATGATGCAGATTAATTAGGACATTCATGCGACTTTGTTGACCATAGTTAAGGGTCATATGGGTGGGTCTAATTGATCAAGAAATGACGGGTAGAACTTGACTGGTACTTATGATTTGTTGACCATAGTTAAGGTCATAAGTACTAGGGGTAAAAATTACATCGGGAATTTCAAGTGTTGAAATTTGCAATGAGATTGCATACCTTCCATGTGATGGTTGGATCCCGATCCCACTGTGGGCAATAGTTGCTCCTAGGAGAGTTTTACAGTTTACAATTAACTAACTCATTAGGTGTCTAGAAAGGTGTTAACAGGGCTCCGCCTCTGGGAAAACGAGGTTTACTCTAATTAGGTCCGTGCGAAAGCACGGGGGACCTCCCTCAAAGTACCGACACTGGCCTGGCTGAACGGTTAGCGAAGTTGTAGACTGTAATTAATCCTGGCTAGTTTTTCTTTTTAAAGTTTGAAAGAAAAACTTGATAAAAAGCAGTGGGAAACATCGATTAGACAAGATAATAAACCAATCTAATCTGTGCAAGAGCTTTCGCTGAGTGTATTCTTTTCTCTCTCTTAATGGCAGATACCAATGACTGGACTTAAGCTTCTACTAGATAAAAACAAACTGAATGGGACCAACTATAAAGACTGGCTGAGGAATCTGAAGATCGCCTTGACTTATGATAAAGTATCATATGTCCTCACGGCTTCAGCCCCGCCCGTCCCAGGTCCAAAATCCTCAGTTGCGGACATTGAAGTCCGCAAGACATGGGACGCTGACTGTGCCACGGCAAAATGCCTCGCGCTTGCATCGATGGACAACACACATCAAAAGCAGCACGAGGACATGGACATTCACGGTATATTGCTCCATACAAAGGAGTTGTATGGGGAGCAATCCCGCGTATTACGATACGAAGCATCAAAGAAACTGTTTCAGATGCGAATGGCCCCTGGCACACCAGTAGGAGACCATGTTTTGAAGATGATAGCTCTTATAGAAGAGCTTGAGGACCTTGGATGGACAATGGACAATGAACAATATATAGATATTATTCTGCAGTCCCTCCACTCCACCTTTGCTCAGTTCGTAGTGAACTTTAACATGCATGGCATGGAAAAGGAACTCCCTGAACTCCTTAATATGTTAAGGAGTGCAGAGAGTACTATGAAGTCAGCAAAAACTCCCGTTATGACTATTGGACAGTCTTCTTCTTCTCGCCCGAAAGCTAAGGCCAAGGGAAAGAAAAAGAAGAAACCCACTAATCCTAAGGGCGGAGTTAAAAAGGTGAAGGGAAAGGGAAAGTCCACAGCTGGAGACCCGGGGAAAGGCGAGTGTTTTCATTGCCACAAGACAGGACATTGGAAGCGCAATTGCACGGAGTACCTAAGTCTCAAGAAGAAGCATGGTGATGCTTCCGCTTCAGGTGCGTTTGTGACTGAAAACAGTTTTTCTATAAACTCTGCTTCCTGGGTATTGGATACCGGTTCAGGTTCTCACATTTGCAATTCTATGCAGGGGCTGAGAAATAGCAAGGTTTTGAGGACAGGTGACCATACTCTCCGCGTTGGAAATGGTTCCAATGTACATATAGTCGCAGTGGGAGAGTATCACTTGGGGTTGCCATCTGGATGTATTTTGATTTTGAATCCATGTTATTTTTTACCAAGTATGCTATGTAATATAATATCCGTTTCTTTGTTGGACAATGAAGGATATAATTTTGTGTTGCAGAATAATGTTATGAACATTCACCTAAATCAAATGTTGGTTGGGTATGGTACGCTTAATAATGGAATATATGTCATAAATCAACACACAGTTTTCAGTATACAACACACTAATAAAAGAAAACTTTCAGAATTAAATGAAGCTTTTCTTTGGCATTGTAGACTTGGTCATATTAACGAAACAAGACTAAACAGGTTACACAAAGATGGATATTTAAACTCGTTTGAATATAAATCTTATGCGACTTGCCAGTCTTGTATCAAGGGTAAAATGACCAAAACTCCGTTTACCGGACACGGAGAAAGAGCTACCCAGCTCCTTGGCCTCATACATAGTGATGTATGTGGGCCAATTTCTACACAGGCTAGAGGCGGTTTTTCATACTTCATTACATTCACCGACGATTTCTCAAGATTCGGTCATGTATTTTTATTAAAGCATAAGTCCGACGCTTTCGAGAAATTCATTGAATATAAACAAGAAGTAGAAAAACAAACCGGCTTGAGTATTAAGATGCTTCGATCGGATCGAGGTGGAGAGTATCTCAGTACAGAATTTGTAAACTTCCTAAAAGAGAATGGGATTCTCTCTCAGCTCACTCCTCCTTACACACCACAGCACAACGGTGTGTCAGAACGACGGAATAGGACCCTATTAGATATGGTCCGGTCCATGATGAGTGACGCTGAGTTACCAGTCTCGTTTTGGGGGCATGCATTGGAGACTGCAGCGTTTCTGCTAAACAGGGTTCCAACCAAAGCCGTGTCTACCACGCCATATGAGATATGGAATGGGAAGAGACCATCTCTTAAGAGAATTAAGATTTGGGGTTGCCCGGCCTATGTTAAAAAGCAGAATCCGGACAAACTCGAGACACGGTCAGTCATGTGTAACTTTGTGGGATATCCAAAGAATTCTTATGGATATCTGTTTTACCACAAAGAGGAACAAAAAGTGTTTGTTTCTCAGTATGCCACATTCTTGGAAAAAGAGTTTTTCACAGATAAAGATGATGGCATGGTGGTAGATCTAGAAGAGGTTCTGGAGACACAAACTACAAATGACGATTTAGTCGAACCAGCTGTTGCAACAGAAACTAGAGAACCTCGGCCATTCCGTAGGTCTGGTAGGACTTCTCGCCCACCGGAGAGGTACTACGGTTTCCTCATTGATGGTGACGGAGAAGATTGCATCATGGATGGTGATGATCCTACCAGTTTTCAGCAAGCTATCACGAGTGGTGACTCTGTGAAGTGGCTGGATGCCATGAGATCCGGAATGGAGTCTATGTACACCAACAAAGTATGGACTTTGGACGTTGTACCCCCTAGGGTAAAACCTGTAGGGTGCAAATGGATCTTTAAAAGAAAGATTGGTGTGGATGGGCAGGTAGAGACCTATAAGGCAAGACTTGTGGTGAAAGGTTTTCGTCAAAGACCAGGTTTGGACTATGACGAAACTTTTTCGTCCGTAGCCATGCTTAAATCCATTCGGATCCTACTTGCTATTGCTGCTCACTACGACTATGAAATCTGGCAGATGGACGTTAAAACAGCATTTCTAAATGGAGATTTAGAAGAATGCGTTTATTTGGATCAGCCAGGGGGCTTCATTGACAGTGGGAGCAGCGAGAAAGCATGTAGATTGCTTAAATCCATATATGGGTTAAAGCAGGCATCTCGGAGTTGGAACATCTGTTTCGATGATGTTATCAAAGAGTTTGATTTCATCAAAAATCCAGATGAACCTTGTGTTTATAAGAAGGCTGTGGGAAGAGCTGTCACATTCCTCGTATTGTACGTGGATGACATTCTTCTGATAGGAAATGATATTCCTATGCTACAGTCGGTCAAATCATTCTTATCACTAAGGTTCTCCATGAAGGACCTGGGTGATGCCACATACATCCTGGGCATAAGGATCTATAGGGATAGATCCAAAAAGTTATTGGGATTGTCCCAAACCAGATACATCAACACCATCCTAAAGAGGTTTAGTATGGAAGACTCTAAGCGGGGTGCCTTACCCGCTTGCCATGGAGTCACTCTCTCCAAGGATTCTTGTCCAAAGACCGATGAAGAGAGAGATCGCATGAGCATTATACCTTATGCTTCGGCAGTAGGTTCTATAATGTATGCGATGTTATGTACACGCCCAGATGTAGCTTATGCACTTAGTGTTGTAAGCAGGTATCAATCCAACCCAGGGGAGAACCACTGGACAGCTGTGAAGAACATTCTTAAGTACTTACGAAGGACTAAAGAATTGTTCTTGGTGTATGGTAATACAGATCTCCAAATGGAGGCCTTTACCGATTCGAGCTTCCAGAGCGATAAGGATGACAGCAAATCTATCTCAGGGTTTGTATTTACCCTCAATGGAGGGGCGGTAAGTTGGAAAAGTTCCAAACAAGATACCGTTGCAGACTCTACGATGGAAGCTGAGTACATTGCTGCAAATGATGCCGCCAAGGAAGCCGTCTGGATGAAGAAGTTTGTCTCGGAGCTAGGAGTAGTTCCAACCATTATTGATCCAATACCTTTGTATTGTGACAATAATGGGGCGATGGCGTTAGCCAAGGAGCCCAGATCCCATCAGCGGTCCGGACATATCCTGAGGCGCTTTCATTTGATCCGGGAGATTGTAGATCGCCGCGAGATCGAGATTAAGAGAGTAGATACAAAGAACAACGCCGCGGATCTACTCACCAAGGCCCTCCCTCAGCCGCAGCATGAGCAACTTTTTGAGATGTTGGGTATGAGATACGCCAATAACTGACCTTAGTGCAAGTGGGAGATTGTTGGATATATGTATGCCCTAGAGGCCATTATGTGATAGTGGATATATCTATAGATGTTTATATATTCAGTTTGCATTCTTGCTCGACATGATAGTATGCTATCTGGTTCTTCTTTATCTGATATGTTGATTTGATCATGCTTTTATTCATTCATACATGCTGATAAAGCCCTGAGGATATCGGCTTGACTACTCTGATTATGATGGAGATCATACTAGTGGGACATCTGTAGTATATAAGCATATTCTGGAACGTCCCTAGTCGTAGGTATATCGAGACGGGGCATTGATATACCAGAGTAGACTAGCGTATATGATACTAGACCCATACGATGGGCGATGGATGTTCCCACATTCATCGATGTTTGACATCAAGATCACATACGGGTGCTCAGTGGTGACTGAGTACACTGGATGGACTCACCGAGAACTCCTATATGGAATTATATCTATCGTCGGATAGCAGTTCTCAGGTGATACAGGTACAGGTTAGTCTGTAGACCCGAGATCGTCATGGAGTCTTGTGTGTTCTCCCACTGTACTTTGATTGCCACCCTACCACGGCTCTACTGAGTCGTGCAAACAGGTGGCCGTTGGGTACAGTCTCGAGACACACGAAGACGATGAGCGATAGGAGGGGTTTCGTCTCTCCCGGTATTGGGAGTTGATGTTGTGCCATGCCCGACTGGTTATAACAGCAAGTCCCTGGCCAGGGCTGCTGAGATTTGCTGATAAGTGTTATCAGTAGTTTCTCGATCTGTTATAGACCATTCACCGGCACGACTTATTGAGTTATTGGGGTCGACGTGACCATCCCTAGGCTCGATATGCAGCATATATGACGAATAGACCGGACTGTACGGTAGTGTTGCCGGATGGCTCGACGGGAGTTGTAGCAGGTTCGCTTGTTGTCTTCTGATCGCTCAATACCCGGGTGGCCGTTACGTTTAGCTGACCGCTTGCGGCTTGAGGGTACCTGATATGATCATCACCCTCTGCCGGCATATTCACGAGTCTTAGAGTCCCATAAAGGAGTTACCCAGTCCAGGCGAAACGTTGTGGTGCGTGTATGCGATATGCGCATGCACCCGATTGAACATTGATCGGGTGAACTGCTTTTGGTGGGGTCATATGAGATATGACCGGATTGATAAATCAAGTGTTGATTTATCATTTAACCATTAGTTTTCTTACTTAAAACCTTTTCTTGGATGATGGATGTGTGCATGCATGTGTGCTTTTCTTTCTTTCTTTCATGCTAGTTTCATGCACATGTGGATGTGCATACATGCACACATACATACACTCATCCATCATGGTTGTTAGCATATGGAAATGGTGGCAATATAAGACTCACACCATGGATTATATAATGGATTATTATTTGATTTTGGATTTAAAAGAAAATGAAAAGGAAAGGATAATCATTCTTGCTTCTACATTCTTCCTTTGACCTAACCATGCTCAACTACCACTAACCTAA
Organism: Agapanthus africanus; assembly: GCA_030015575.1. Taxonomy (NCBI): domain Eukaryota; kingdom Viridiplantae; phylum Streptophyta; class Magnoliopsida; order Asparagales; family Amaryllidaceae; genus Agapanthus; species Agapanthus africanus. Next base: position 307,832,515 of record CM057350.1, read on the forward strand.
GGTTATCCTTCTCTTTATCATTCAAAACTCAAGTTAAATAATGTCTCCATCACTTTAACCATGGTTCATAGTAAGAAGGAATAAAATATATATTGATATATTTCTTTTTCTTCTTATGAGTTATATCTTTACCTCTTGTTAAAAAAATTGCCACCATCTTCTTCATATTTCTCTTTTGCTCTCTAGTTTTTTCTAGTAAGCAAATACCACTTAAAGATAGGTTTTTGAAGTGAGAAACTTAACCACAACTTCATTCTACACAAGCTTAGCCGTTTTGTTTAGAGTGTTCTCTTCGGTTTTACGAAGTTGCGAGCTTGGACGGAGATCTCCGTGGTGGATCGTCGTGGACACAAGAGGACTTCAAGAGGACCTCCGTTCAACACCCTAGAGACCAAGGAGTCCAGCGAAAGGGAGCTACAAAGGTTGTAGTCTCGAAACCCTAGATTAGTTCGCTTTATATTTTGAAACCCTAATTTTCTAGGATCGATTCCTTTGCATGTTCGTTTAGCACCATAAAAATTTAAACTTTGGGTCATGTGATGCTTCAAAACTCTTCATAGGGTGCTACACAAACCTTACAATGTTAATCATGCACATCCCTCTCCCCTTTAGTCTGTATGACACCATTAGAGAGGGTGACTCCATCACCTGCAGGTACACCACCATGCTAGGAGTCATCTATTCCAAATACTTTTAGAATACTGTCTAAGTACCCAAATTGGGAAACTACCCAAATCTAGATCTAAAACCGTAGATCTAGTAACCAGAATGTCTTAAATTATATCCATATCCTGTGTGGAGAAACAACTGTGTGACAACCACAGTATAACCGATCGTAGTATAGGAATTTTACTTCCTACTCTGTGTATGTCATCCACATACCAGGACATCACACCCTACTACCTTCTTAACTGATCCATCCCCTATTCTGATGAAGTCAAACCCATGACTGTCACATCAAAATTAGATGATCTATCTCCGCTATATCTGCTCAAGTTTATAAATAGACATAAGCTACTTGCCCACTATGCTTCCGCTGCTCCCACTGACCACAACAACCCTCTGGCAGAATAATATATACGTGCACTTCTAAAGCAAGTTTAGAACGACGCTATACTTAACCTCCTGCCGGGTCTCATAGCCTGAAACAACAGTAGTGTCAAGTCTGGGTAAACAAGAACCTCCATGTCACCGACCTTGAGGCTACCGGAGTACCTCTCGGGTGCCTAAGGTTATCCACCATATTTGTGGAGTGGCTAATGGAATGTCAAACCTGATTGAATCTTTAGGTCCTATTAAATTTTCCGTAATTGTTTGCGGTTCTGGAATCACTTCCAGTTCTACCATACTCCCACTACTGTTTTGTGAAAAAAAATCCATTTTACTAAAACTGTGGCGAGTCAAGAACAATATCACCATTGGTCTTCCAGATGGTAGAAAGTCAACCCTCGTCATAGCCTGGGCCAACCCACAAACTGCCATTATAGAAACATGCCATGAGTTATCCAGAGTCTCGTTTTAAGCATAAGCCGGATAACTCCCGTACCTTAACATCGTTAAGATATGAACCATTCTATATCCAATATAGAAATTTGGCACTTATTTAATTGAAACCAGATTCTAATCATGCAGCTGTCTCCAGTGCATATCAACTTAATTGAGATAGGTAAATCAGCATTACTCAACTTAGGAATGCATCCAATTATGAGTAACCTGAAAGAGAAACAAGATTCTCAAAACCATTAGTATCAACTGAATACCAATCACAAGTATCTACATCTTCGATCTCTTTGAAGAATCCCGATACTTGCGATACCTGGTTCTCTACTTTATTCCTTTTCCCACAACTTCTCAAAACTTAGACATTGTATTTTTACGAAACACTTGTCTAAAAACTAAAGAAGTCACAAGTAAACAGAACATAGTACGAGGACCAACCCTTTTGTCCTGATGGACACTGGACAACATACAATACTCTGTATAAATCCGATGAGTTGAATAACTCAAAACCTGTGCATCGTAGGTTGAAAACTGTACTTATGGTTAAGAACTACTCCGCTGTTCAATGCTCCTTACCCAATCGTCAACTGATATAGGTAAATGTCATCGACATAATATCAAAAAGTTATATCTCACTTTATAAAAAATAAACGTACAGATATATCATTTTGAAAATTGTGCACAACAACGGATACTCAAAACCAAATACATGTCGTCCGGCAAAAACCCAGGCGATTTCCTCAAATATCACCAATTACGTACTTTGGGTATAAGAAGATTAGCCGAACTATTATTCAACCATTTCATTTTAACGAATTCCGATATAATGAGGATGATCACCTAGTTCCTAATAACTTACTCCCACTCATCATCTGTAAAACCATATAGATGTGAGAATCATACCTGGTAAATACATAACCTGGAGTAAGTATCTAATCGGGAAATCAGTTTTCCATTTAACAATTCACAGTGAAACTGAAACATGAAAATGTTTCGTAGTGGTATCCTTATATTCCTAGTAATGCCTCTTCCATAATCCAATTCATGACTGTAACCGTATATTTCTTTGCTATCTCTCCAAATCCCTTTATTTGTCTTTATTCAATACCTTCTGTACACCCCTTTAGGCTAAGTGGTTTTCTTCCTTCCCTACCGTTCGGCACCAGCCTATGGTTTGGAAGAAGACTATCCAGTAAGCATAATAGGTGTACTCTCCTAATCCTAGGAGTACTCGTAACCTGAGAGAAGGTGATGATAAAAGCCAACTGAATAATACCTTATTCTATTTCTCCAGAACTGGGGAAAAAAGCAAAGGTGAAGTAGCAGTGGCGATGAAGTACGCGGTTTGGTCGTAAATGATAGCAGTCGCAATTTACTTTGCCCTCTTTCTAATCCCTTTATTTTGTCTTTACTTATTACCTTCTGTACAGCCTACTTAGGCTAATTGGTTTTCTTCATTCCCTACCTTTCGGCACCTGCCTATGGTTTGGAAGAACATAATCCAACAAGCGTAATAGGTGTACTCTCCTAAGCCAAGGAGCCCTCGCAACCTGAGAGAAGGTGATGATAAAAGACAACTGAATAAACCAATTCAATTTCTCCTGAACCTGGATCCATTCTCGAAGAAGTACCTTCAAGTTCGTATATAACCATACGATGGATCTATCCAATGGAAGTGGATGTTCATAGTGATACGAGGTGTTCTGAGAAATGCAAAGGGTGAAAGAAGGAGTGGCAATGACGTATGCAGCTCGGACAATCCAAAAGCCGGTATTTTAAGAAGGTTCGGTCAACTTGGTCACTGAGTCATAGTCTAGGGTCGGTCAAAGGTCGCTGCCAAAGAGAGAGAGAGAAAAGAAACACTCCGCGTGCACTCATGTTATCACACTCCAGAAGGCATGCGCATGCCTGGCAAGTTTCAGTTTCTTTAGAAACTCCCGATATGATTTTTGCCCCATGCTCTTATGACCTTGACTAAGGGCCAAAAAATCATAAGTCACATGTCGAGTTCTTCCCGTCATTATCTTGTTAATTTGAACCCACCCGTATATACTCTTGACTAAGGGCCAACAAAGTTATACGACTGTCCCAAACCAACGCATCTATCTATGCAACATGTGAACACCCCAGCAGCTACCAATCACTATCTCTTGACTAAGGGCCAAACCAACATAGCTTGAATACTACTGACCATTCATATGAAATGACGGAGGTCTACGGCTGGTTTTTGGCGAAAAACCCTTAACGTAACAATCTTGATATCGCTGAAGGAACATGATACCCTTTTAGAAAATATAGTGGCGAAAACCTTCGCTAAAGAGGTCACTCCCGGTGAAGGGATCTCGGCTCTTTCCTCGTGGAATGAGGTGCAGGATATTCCAACTGAATACCGCGATGCAAAGCAACATGTAATCGACTATAGTGAAGTTATTACCCTGATGCAAACTTCTGCCCAAGGGGTCACTCCCGGTGAAGGGATCTCGGCCCTTGCCTCGTCGAATGAGGTGCAGGATATTCCAACTGAATACCACTGTGCAAAACAAAAGAAAACGTCTTTGTAATAATACTTTTTAAAACTGTTCCAACAACGTCCAAACAAGTTTGTTTTCCTTTGCATTGATCAGAATCAACGCAATCCCATCAATTAATCACACCAGAAAAGAACGAAAATAAATTCTACGTATATGCCATCCGCATTCGTCACTGGGTCCCGTCTTTACCCGTTAGGTTACTTCAGAGCGGGGACTGGACTAGCACAGGTGCAAAACATATACAACATCTACTAGTATATATATCAATATACAATAATCGCTCCAGGCGTGATAATATGCAGCATTACAGAAAAGTAATAAGCATCACAGAACAATACAGATAATCTGGGATCCCCGGGTTTCACAGAGCCGCTGCTGAAACCCGACGTTCCCCTGGTCGTGTGGATAGCCTGTGCAATGAAACCTAGACCCTTACGGGTGCGGCAAGTTACCCGCCAAAACCTGAAGCGAGGCAGCCTCCTACAGCATAGTGAATGGACCACCCTGCACTTCACAGAATCCGGTAACTTGAGCACCCCTCCTTGGGTCAACCTGTACCCCTTACGAGTGCTGTGAATAGTCTGCCAATTCTAGAGTGAGGTCCTCTTCCACTCAAAGCCATGAGATGCGGACCAGTTGCCCTCCAGAATCCGGCTATCCGTGCACTCCGTCGCTGGGTAAACCTAGTACAGAAATGAAAAATATGTACAACGGGTACATCGACCTCATCCCGGTCGTGCCCCAAAACAATTAATACAAACAGGCAGTGACGGTAGTCCACATGTTGGACGCTCGCCCCGTAATATCAAATGTACAAATAAATCCAAACTGCACTACCATTGCACACAGCTATCCACCACGATAAATCCGCAACATCACAGCATAACACAGAACATCAACGCGAATGTTACGTTCGCAAATCCGTCTAAAAGGGCTATAGCAATTAGACGCAATTTACCGCTCCAATGACATTCACGGTCGGAGATATAATGTATGTACTGTAAACTAACAAGTTTAAAATTCCGATCGACAAAACATCCCGAAGTGGGCCCCAAGTACAACTGCAGTACTCAAACAAAATCTGGGTCCAAACAAAATATTCCAGAAACCACATTTCCCCATGCAAGACATTACTGTAGAAAAATGGTACTCTGTGGCTCCAAAGCGGTGCTGGAACCACAGCCAAACCATGATTTGTGCGTCGGTTCCGCGGCAGTACCGTGGAGACAGTGAACCAAATTTCTACAGTATCCTTAAAAAAGCCTGTACGATTTTCTGAGATGCTCAAAATGATTTTTAGACCTGTTTAAAAATTCAACAGAAACTTTGACATAAAAAGTGCGGTTTTGGAAATTTCGTTAGATCGTTGTTTTAAACATGTTAGAACAAGTTAGTAAAGGTTAATGGCGTGGCTTTGATACCATGTAAGTCTACGGTAGCGCCCCGGCCGTCATTCTGACACCAAACGCGGAACAAAAACTTTTATAAGTGGCGCTATCGCATACTATAACCCGGATCTTGCCATTAACGCTAAACTAACAAACCGTAAAGAGGTAGAAAGGCTATACCGTTCGATCCGAGTCCTTCGGTCTTCAGCCATCATCCCACGCTCCTTGCGGCAACTCCGATCTCTTGTCTCCTCATCGAGGTGGCACCACGTCAACGGATCTTTAAACGGGCTCCCGCCTCTATACCGAGACAACTCGGTCATCAAGTCTTCGAAAAGAGATGACCAAGATGAAGTAGAGAATGAGTAGAATACTTTGTCTCAAACACCCTAGGGTTCTCATCACATGAGAGGGTTAGGGTGGAGGTTGAAGAAAATGCTAAGGATTGGAAATGGTGAACTCAAGAAAATCAAGAGAGCAAAAGAAAACCAAGCATATGAACTTCTCTCTCTCATTTTCTAATCCTTTATGTGAATAGATATATGAGGTTATCTTTATCAAAAACAAAAGCGAAATATCTAATGAAAATAACTCCTCAAATATCTCTTCACAAAACAAAACACATTAACTATTTAATGACTCACTAGATGACTCATTACATGAGTCATTAGTGAACATTCTAGAATTGATGAGTCACAACCATGAGTCAACATCTCCAAAACCTTTTTAATCATTTAAACTAAAATGATTAACCAAAAGAAATGCATCTTCTAAAGTATTCTCGTAACGGATTACGAAAATACCCCTCACCTGTATATACATACCTGTATCTGTATTCCGACCGAATATGAATACGAGAGACTAAAATATTCTGACTCAATATAATACATGGATCGGGCTTAAACCAAAGCCCACCTGTATTATCTATCCGAAATATGACACGTGCACAAGTGCACGTGCATTTTCGAACCCTGCCATAAAACCATACGGCCTTTACAACGTTTAGCCCGAACTTGGGAAACTATCTGTGGGGACTCTAAAGACTCGTCAATACCCTGGTAGTGGGTTTAACCACAAGCACGTCAGCGGCACTAGCTGTGCGTAACGGCTTCCCATGTACTGACCGAAAGGGAAGCCTGATGAGCGAACTTATCCTGGAATACTACTGAGCCTATCAGTGACAATATACATACAATCCGGTCCGTTCGTCTATGAGTATCGCATATCGCGCCTAGGGGGCTGGTAACGACAGACCCCCAAAAGCGGTATAAGTCGTGTCAGAGTGTAGCCCAGAACACCTTGAGATACTACTGGAGTACCTACCAGTAAATCTCCTGCCTCGTCCGAGGGCTTTGTGTAATGGCTCTCCTAGACACAACGCGATCTCACCCCCAATACCGGGAGAGACGAATCCCCTGCCGATCTGCTCACTTGCCTCCATGTGGCTAGGGCCTGTACCCAACTAAAACCTGTTTGCACGACTCCTTTGAGCTGTGGTAGGGTAGTAATCAAAGTACAGTAGGAACACACACGAGACAAATGACGATATCAGGTCAATGAACTAACCTGTACACATGTCACCAGGGAACTGCTATCTGACGCTAGGTATAATACCAACTAGTAGGTTCCCGGCGAGTCCTGTCCGGTGTACTCATAACACAATGAGCACCTGTATACATCTTAGGTGATCCAATTAACACCAATAGCTTGTGAGACCGGCCACCGCCCCTCGTCGGGGTCTCGACTGTATACACTAGTCTACTCCGGAGTATCGATGCCCTGTCTCGAAACTCATACGACTAGGGACCACTTTTAAGGATGTACTTATGGACTACCCAACTCTCACGTATATGATCGCCATCATACTGTTGGTAGTCAAGCAGGATCCTAAGGGCTCTTGCAATGTGTAATAGTGATCATGTCACCTAAAACTATACACGACTGATAAAGGCAAACCAGATAGCATACTATCATCTCGAGTAAGACAGTCCTACCGGTATAGGTTCTCTCTCAATCATTGCAATCACGTATCTGTGATCCAATAATTGACTTTGAGGGCACTATATCCAACAACAAGTTTCTCTTTTGATCTTGATATCGCATTTTTGGCAGGATTTTAGCCTTATGTGTATTGCTTGCGTGTTTCTAGGATCGATCGCGGGGACGTCGGACGCGGCGCGGAAGGGAAAAGTGGTGGTTTGACCTGGATAGCATAGATCACGGGTGAGTAGATGTAACATCTACGGGAGGAAATCGTTTGGATGGCGCAAGTCGCCCGATAGATTAGATAGTTTAAAAACTTCTAGTAGTACTAGCATTTATGAGTATAGTTCCTAGTTAATCATCTTGCTGCATTCACGATCCTATATATTTACATACATGTGTGAACTCATCTCATAGGGCACTTGCACCATTACCATGGTTTTATGCAGCACGGGCACTATTTATGCGGACACCCATGCCTTGGTAATTGCTATGACACAAAAACTAGATAACTTGTATAACCTGAAATCTAGAACAATTTCAACATATATGATGTGTAAACATGTGCTAATACATTTAAATTCCTCTGGATGAACATGTAGGATTGCTAGTCATATGCATGTACCTCATTGCATCATTCCTTCTGTAGGGTTCCTAGGCACTCTAATGAAGTCTCACAAGGCATCAACCATGCCAATTTCAAAAATTACAAGTGCCGAGAAACCCTAATACGGATCGTTAACTAGAATTTTAGGCGAAAAAAGAAACTAGTTAACAACTTAACTAAGTGAACGGAAATACAACCTTTGTAGATCCGGTTCTCCACCTCCATAGCTCCATGATGAAGTCTCCTTGCTGTCCAAATCGAATCCCGGGCTCTAGCGTCGGCTTCATCGGAGAAATGGGCGGGCTAGGTCATCGACTACGATGCCGAAGATGATCTACGTCGAGGCATCGCTAGATCAAGCTCCCACTTCACCAAGTCATGAAACTTGTGAAGGAAACACCCTATACTACTTGGCAAGAGTTAGAGGATGAAGAAATAGGAAGTGGGTTCACTTTGGAATTAGATTTCTCACATGATTTCATCACTTGCCATTGATGAGGCAAGCTTTTCTTTCTTGCTCATGAAGAAGAAGATGAAGAAAGAATATGATAAGTCTTTTTTTTTCATTTAGAAAATAAAAGAAATACTTATCATATACTAACCTTAGTTGAGTGTAGAGAATAGACCATGGTTAACTTGAATGGTTAGGGTTAAGCATAAGACAAGAATGATGCTTAGTCAAAGCTTCAAGAAGCTTCAACTAACAAACAAACCAATCCACCATTCATTTATCCTTTCCAAAAGGAAAAAGTAAATAAATAAATGAATAAATAAGTAATGGATAAACAAAACCCTAATCATTAGTTTAACCATGGTTTAATTCTTTACACTTAACCAAGTAAGCATGTATCATCAAGCATGATACAATCAAGTGCACAAAAGTATATCACATATACAACTTGTGAACTACAAGTGAGAAAACCCATTTAAAGTGAACCAATACTAGTTAATGCAAAGTAATATATCAAATATATAATTATGCATTAAATCATTAAATCAACACTTGATTTAACGACCCGGTCATATCGCATATAACCGACTAATATTCAATATATCGGCTTATCGAATCAATCCTTGATTCGATAACTAGGTTATATCGCATACAACCATTCGATACATTCATCGCGAGGATAGAATACGGTATCATATACACGCATTATTCTCGGTCCCGCACATATCTCATATGCGCTCCTATTTCGTTTCGCTTGAGCCAGGAAACCTCTGTGTAGGACTCTAAAGACTCGTCAATACGCCGGCAGCAGGTGATGATCATATCAAACACCCGCAAGCCGCAAGCGGTCTGCTAAACGTAACGGCCACCCGGGTATTGAGCGATCAGAAGATCGACGAGCAAGCCCGCTTACACTCCTGTGAATCCAACCAGTAACACTTACCGTACAGTCCGGTCTCGTCGTCTGATATGTCGCATATCTCGCCTAGGGGTGGTGAACGTCAGACCCCAATAGCTTGATAAGTCGTGTCGATATGAGGTCCATAACAATTCGAGAAACTACAGGTAACACTTACCAGTAATTCTCAGCAACCCTGGCCAGGGATTTCCGGTTATAGCCAATCGAACACAGCGCAACATCAACTCCCTATACCGGGAGAGACGAATCCCCTCCTATCGCTCATTGCCTCCATGTAATTCGGGACTGTACCGAAAAGCCACCGTTTTGCACGCCCTCTTGGACGTGGTAAGGTGGAAATCAAAGCACAGTGGGAACCACACAAGACTCTATGACGGTCTCGGGTCAACAGACTACTCTGTACCAGTGTCACCAGAGAACTGCCATCTTACGTAAGGTATAATACCATCTGGGAGTTCTCGGCGAGTCCGTCCAGTGTACCCAGTCTCCACTGAGCACCCGTATATCATCTCTGATGTCAAACACCAATGGATATGGGATCATCCATCGCCCATCTGTATGGGTCGAGAAGGTATACGCTAGTCTACACTGGTATATCGATGCCCCGTCTCGATACACCCACGACTAGGGACCTTAAAAGATGTACTTATGGACTACCATGTCCCCACTAGTATGATCTGCATCATAGTCTAGGTAGTCAAGTACACATCCTAAAAGCTTTACCAACATGTAACAGAGAGATAATCAGTGTACACGTTAAGGTATAGAGTAACCAGATAGCATACTATCATGTCGAGCGAGAAAGTCCTCCCTATATATGTCCAAGCATCCACTACAATATACATCCTATGTATAGTAATGGCCTCTAGGGCATACATATAACTAACAATCTCCCACTTGCACTAGGGCCATCTGTAGCAGTGGTTGTAGTATCTCATACTCAACCATCCCATAAAAGTCTCTCTCTGGGAACAGGCCTTCGTGAGTGGATCCGCCGTGTTGTTCTCTGAGTCTACTCTCCTAACCTCGATCCCCTGGAGATCAACCATCTACATGATCAGGTAATACTTCCTTAGAATATGTCTGGATCACTGATGGGACGGACGTTCCTTGGCATAAGCCACAACTCCATTGTCACACAATGGGAGGAACAGAGTTCATCTCATGAACAAATATATACACCCAGACAGCCTCTTTGGTAGCATCTTAAGTAGCGATGTATCCAACCTTAATCGTCTAGTATGCCACGGTATCTAGCTTGGAACTCTTCCCACATACCGTCCCTTCACTGAGGGTAAAGACAATGCCTGTGACTGACATTCAGTCGTCTTTATCACCCTGGAACCCTTCCAGTGATTCTCCTCAGGATCGATTGATACCATCTTACTACAACTAGTGAGAATCCTAACATCCAATTAGATCTATCTCATAGATCCGAAATCCAGGATTTAGGAGGTATCATTTTGATCCAAAATGGAGAATCCTTGTGATAAACGGAGATTGACCGAGCGTAGCATAGGAAACTCCTTTCCCTATCAAGAGTATGTCATCCACGTACTTTACGAGGATCATTACCATACTCCCTACTACCTTCTTGTATATACAAGGTTCATCTACCATTTTGATGAAGTCAAACTCTTTGACTACCACGCTAAAACAGATGTTCCAACTCCGCGATGCCTGCTTTATCCTATAAAGTATCTTGCACACGTTTCCGCTGCTCCCACTGTCTACGAAGCCCTCTGGCTGTGTACTTATAGACGCTCTCTTCCAAAACATCATTTAGAAAAGCAGTCATGACACCCAACCACCAGATATCGTAGTCATGGTATGTAGCCGTGGTAAGTCGGATCTGGATGGACTTAAGCATAGATCCTTAGAAAAGGTTTCATTATGATCCATATCTGGTCAATGATGCAAACCTTTAACAAGTCTAGCTTTGAAAGTCTTAACTTTTCCATGTACACTAAGTAATCTTCTCAAGATATACTTGCTCCTGATGGAGATTTAACCCTTCAGATATAGCAATTAAAGTCCATACTTTGTTGGTGTATAAGGATTCCATCTCAGATCACTAAGCATCCAGCCATTCTTACAGAGTCCCACTCCTGATGGCCAGCTCGAAACTAGTTGGGTCATCATCTCATGATGCAATCCTCGCTCCCACTGTCATAGGGAAACAAAAGTATCTCTCAGGCGGGTGAGGAACCTTACTAGATCGGCGGAGAGGCTGAGGTTCGTTGGTAACTATTGAATCCTATGGTTCTGTCAAATCGTCAGCTGCAGTTTTGTATAGCTGGAACCTTTCCAGTTCTACATAACAGATCTTGCCTCGAGCTTGTCCGGATTATGCTTTTAGACATAGCCCGGACAACCCCAAATCTTAACCAACTTAAGACATGGGCTCTTCCCTTTCCATATCACATATGAAGCGGTAGGAAACTGATTTGATTGGAACCCAATTCAATTGGTATGCAGCTTCTCAAGTGTATAACTCTCAAAAGGAAATAGGAAACACAGTAGTACTCATCATAGAGCACACCATATCACATAGGGTGCTATTGCTCCGCCCCGATATACCATCGTGCTATAGTGTATACGGAGGAGTAATGCGGAGAGAGAATCTCATTCTCCTTTAGAATAATCCAGGATTTCCGTGCTCAAGTATTCTCGTCCTCGATCTCATCAAAGGAAATAATACTTATACCCGTGTTTTGGTTCTCTACTTCTAAATCATATTCTGTGAATATCTCAAAAGGTTCGGACTTGTGTTTCAACAGGAACATATGTCTGAATTTTGAGAGATTAACAGAGAATGTAATGAAGTACAAAGAACCGGTCTTGGCATGTGCAGACAGGGGACCTTTATACATCAACATGTATCATCCCAAGAGTTCTCTAACTCTTTCTCTGTTTCCAGTAAACAGAGCTATGGTCATCGTATCTTTGTGACATGACTGGCAAGTTTCATATGATGTAAATTCAAACTGATTTAAATATGCATCTAAAATATAACTTCAGCCAGTCGAATCGCATTGATATGACCTAGTCTACAATGCCTCAAGAAGGATTCGTTCATTTCTGAACTCATCCTCTTGTGTGTGTTCAGTATACTAAGAATTGTAGTTTGATTTAGAACATCAATGCTTTTAGATAACGTGCCTGAACCGATCAACTTTTGATATAGGAAATGTTCAAAACATTATCCAACAATACAAAATTTTATCATTTCTTTACTATTAAAGAGAGTGATATGATTTTGTATATCAGGTTCGGTATGTAATAACATTCGTTCAGAATCAATGTATTTGGAATACAGGGTGACAGTGACCAACAGACTTGGCTGCAACACTTGCCCCGTTTTCTGCCTCATGAAACATATCACCCGTTCTCAGTTCTCTACCTGTCTGTAGCCCAATGTAACAGATTACATATCTGGGATCCTGATCTGGTATCACATACCCAGGACGTAGAGGATACTGAGAAACAGTTCTTTGTAATGAACACACCCAAAGATGATGCATCAGCATGCACTCTCTTCGTTTGGGCGGCATGGGAATTCTGGTAATCCCCAATTTCCTGCTCTGTCTTATAACAATTATAAGTTGGAGCGGGACCAACGTTCCCCAGCTCAGTATAACAAGTGGGTTCGGTCAATACATCCGTGTTATTATCTTGATTAAGGCGTGATATGGTCGCTACCTGGAGAGAGAGAGAAGAAAACACTCAGCGTATGTTCTTGCAAGATCAGATTGGTTATTATTTTATCTAATCAGGATGGCTCCCACTGGTTTTTATCAAATCTTCTTTCAAACCCTAAAAGGAAAGACTAGCCGGGATTAATTACATGCTACAAGTTCGCCAATCTTTCAGCCAGGCCAGCGTCGGTACTTTGAAGGAGGTCCCCCGTGCTTTCGCAAGAACCTAATTACAGTAAACCTCGTTTTCCCAGAGGCGTAACCTCGTTAACACCATTCTAGACACCTACTTGATCGGCTAATTGTAATGTGTAAAACTCTCCCAGGAGTAACAATTACTCGCAGTGGGTATCGGGATCCAACTATCTCATAGAAGGTATGCAATCTCATTGCAAATTTGAACACTTGAAATTCCCGATAATATTTTTCCCCTAACGTGCTATGACCTTGACGAAAGCAAACAAACCATAGCCCGCTAGTCAAGTTCAACCCGTACATTTCTTGATTGAATTAAACCCACCCGCACGACCCTTGACGAAATCCAACAAAGCCGCACGACTACCCTAATCCAATCGCATCGTATGCAGCAGATAAGCAGCATATAGCTACCGCACACTGCACCTTGACGAAAGCCAACAAATGCAGCACGAATACTATATACAACTTATCTGAAATGACGGAGGGCTACGACAGGTTTTTCTGAAAACCTATTGCGTAATGAACTTGATATCGTTGTAGAATCAAATGATTTTAAAATGGAGTGTTTTTGAGGCTTTTCTAGTTTTGCTAAAGGAGTCACTCCCGATGAAGGAATCGTCGGTCCTTTCCTCGTCGAATGAGGTGTGGGATATATCACATATATCTCTGTGCAAAGAAAAAAACTCTTAAAAGCAATCAAAAGACAAACCGAGGGTTGTAGCATCTGCCAGTTATTGCTAAAGGAGTCACTCCCTGTGAAGGGATCTCGGTCCTTTCCTCATCGAATAAGGTGCAGGATATATCATATATACTGCTGTGCAAAGCAAGAACTGTAGCTACCTATTTTATTTTGAAATTCGATTCTACAACATCTTAGGTTTCTTTTACTTTCATTAATCACATTAATGAAGTCCCATCATTTAAGTACCTAAACATCACAGATAAATACGACGTACACTTATCCCATCCGCATTCGCCTCGATGTCCCCTCGTGCACCGTTAGGTTAGGTAACTAACGACAGAGCGGGGCAGGGCTAGCGCGGGTGTAAAACATAAGTAACGCCTATATAATATATCATATATACTGTATACTGTATCTATCACAGAACATATCACATGATCACATCACAGATATCGCAGCAGAAGAATATCGTATGAAATATTGGATATACTAGGACGTCCGTGTTTTCAATACGAGCCAGTATAAAACACGGATTCCACGGTCGCGATAAATAGCCAAACCCACACCCCTAGACCCCTACGAGAGCGGCAAGCAACCCTACCAATTCTAGAATTAGGAGACCCGGACTCGACTCCTCGAGATGGTCTCCCACTGGACCCTAGAACCCGGTTACTTGTGCTCCCCTCCTTGGGTCTATCCTAGTGCGGAAAAGTAAATAATATACAAAGGGTGACATCTTCCGCAACCTGGAAGTGCCCCAATTAAAGAATATTACATACAAGTTTGTACGTGAATGAAAATGAAAAACACTCATCACACAAAAAAAACCCTGGCTATTCAAACATGATGATCTAATATAACATATCCAGCAACATATAACATCACATGTCATCAACGTAAGTAAATATGCGCATCCCAATTGTCGTTGACATATAGCAACGAAACCGGCGATATCATATATTACACTTACGGTCACAGAAAAGAAAGTGTAAAACTACAACAGTTGGAATCCGCAACCTGCATAGTCATCGCATGCCTAATCAAATGAACTCCTTAGACATCGCATGCCTAACAATTATAAACCCCGCATTTCAGTCTCATTACCGAAAACTCTTTTCAATATCAAGTCGGGTAATTCAACAAGATTCCCGACATCCTGATCGAATGCTCGTCGCAAGCTTTAGTAGGCGGCCGCAACCCTGACGCCGTCGACGAAGTGCACCAAGGCGGAATAAGTGTCCGTGATATGCGTGCCTCCATCCGCAATGCCGTATCCATAGCAGCTGAATAAGTGTCGTAGTGCTGGGCGCCAATGGCAAGATATAGCTGGGCATCAAGTCCCTGTACGAACCTCTTCACCATCTTCTCCTCGGTATCCACCAAATACTGAGCATATCGGGATAACTGTGTAAACTGGATATCATACTCAGACACCGTCATCCCAGGTGTCTTGACTAAGGCCTCGAAGCTGCGAGCTCTGGCGTCACGAACGCTCTCTGGAAGGAAACGGGCTAGAAATACCGCTGTAAACTCGACCCAAGTCATAGGCGGTAGACCTGCAGCTCGACCTCTCAAGACTGACTCCCACCATGTCTGCGCGAGACCCTCTAGTCGGAAACTCGCAAGCTCTACCCATCGATCATCCGAACATCTCAGCGAACGGCAGATCCTGGCTAAACTGTCAAGGAACGTCTGTGGGTCCTCCGCTGCCTCGGTGCCGGTGAATACTGGAGGTCTCAGCCTCATGAAATCCTGTAGTGAAACCGGAATGGCCACGGTGGTAGTAGTAGGAGCAGGTATCATGGTCGTCTGTGATGTAGTAGGTACGTCATCCGGCCTCGGTGTACGACTGGCTGCAACTAGGGATCCTACCATCTGACGCAGCTCCTGCATGCCTCCCATCATCTGTCGCAACTCCTCCATACCGGTCTTGAGCCTATCCATATGGCCTGGGGAAGGTGGATCGGTCTGTCCCTGCGGCGTAGGCATACCACCCTGCTCAGTCCTAGTCTCGGACGAGCCAGCTCGAATCTCGTCTCTGGCGGCAGCCCTCTGTGCCCTCGTAGCCTTTGGCGGCATAGTGGCTGTTACAGGATAACGGATAGTAAGAACAGTGCAATAGGATCATAGGATACACTGAATTGAAGAAGGAATTTTTTTTTTCAAGCAAGTATCCTAAAGTCACTTAGGCGGAGTACCGTATCGTAAGTATGCCGCGGACATACGCACGCTACGTTACCCTGCTTAAGTCACTTACTCCATCTACCAAGGGTCATCCTACACTCACAAAGGTAAAACCTATCGCTCTGATACCAACTTTGTCACGACCCGCAGGGTACGGAACGTGACTGGCACTTAAGTTTACGAAACGTCTAAAGGCGTCCGTAAAATAAGTAAGCCAAAGCCCAGAAAACAAAACCAATGAAGCAAAAGAGTGAAGAAAACCCAATCATTTGAAAGCAAGTTATCAAATAAGTCATGTAAAACCCTTTTTAAAAACAATACCAATTTTTCCCGAAAATTTCGGCAGAGTCTCCTTTGTAAATACTGACCCCCAAAAATGGGTACAACAAAATAAACATGAATCCAACACAATAGGGCATCCCCAAGCGGGAGCTAGCTCTTCGCCATAAGGCGGTCACAAATCCCACGCAATATAAATGACAACAAGCATAATGAAGCATAAGGAAGCATGAAAAAGTAGCATGTCGGCTCAAGTGAGCTCGACCCCAAAATACAGCATAGAATCCACAAACCTCACAGTCTCATCTCTAGGTCAATATACAATAATCTGGTAGAAACAGTAGATGGAGTACACTAGATACAAAGAATATACAAGGTGGTACAAAATAATAACATAACCCACCTATGAGCAAATCTCGAGCTCAGGTAAAAGAGGCAAAAGACAAGTGCGCCCGCCGCTACTGAACTGACGGAGCGGACCTGCAAAAGACTGTGGCACAACGGGGGTGAGTTGCCAACTCGTGAGTAATAAATAACATCTACAAAGGCTATCGTATGCATGCACACAAGCATCCTAGCATCTATAACACAGGTATGACTGGATGCACTAGCAGGTGTGTATATAACATCAGTGTACTAATATGTATGCAACATGAATATCTGAGGCCTCAATAGGTATATATAAGATATATTTTATCTCTTTTTGTTTTTGAAACTCTTTTAGAATGCCAGCATAATGTCAATGAATCGACGAAAATCGGTGTCCAGCAACGACACCCAAAAGCTGTCTCAAATCTCATAAATCCATGTCATAGTGTCTCTGGCCTCAGCCATCCGGCTGACCCATCTCAATATCACTATCTCATCCTCTCGCGGCCCCGGTCGGTATCCTCTGGATATCCGCCGTGCCCAATGAAGTCACCGGTAGGTAATCCGTCCCCTGCCAGGCTCATCGTCATCACCACGAGCTTCTTGCCCCGGGGTACCCTACCGGGCCCACCATGTACCCGAAACGGTTCATCCAACTCCTCGAAACGGGTCTCCAAAAACCACAGCAAACTCATGGTGGACGACACTTACATCACTAGAAAACCGCAATTTACATGTTTTAAAAAATATATAATAAGTTCAGAAATTTTGCTGCTTTCCCCCGAAATCCAGCAATATCATAAAATCTCAAGAAATCCTCATAAGTGCATATATCAATGATAATGAATGCGTATGATATCAATAATCAAGTTGCGATGTGTGATTAATGTATTAAGCATGAACAATGAATATGATGAAGTACATGCACATGAATAGCAATCCTACGGTTTCATTTTAAGGAAATAGCATAATTTAAGTATCAATTAGTAAAAGGTTTAAATTAAAGGTTATCTAGTATGGTGGCATGGCAATTACCAGGGTGTGTGTGTAAACATGAATAGTGCTCGTGCTGCATATAAAAACCTGGTAATGGTGCATGTGTCCTACAATTGAGTTTGCGTATATGGATATAACATATTGATCTAATTGCAGCAATTATCATGCTAGTATTATTATTCTAATGTCACAAGTGATTATCCAATTTACTATTTTCCAGTTTACTAAATCTATCGGGCGACTTGCGCCATCCAAACGATCGTCCCCCGTAGATGTTAAATCTACTCACTGGGATCCCTGGCTAGTTGTGTCCAATCACCGCCTTTCCCTTTCGCGCCGCGTCTGACGTCTCCATGACCGAACCTGGAATTTACATCAATACCAAACATAAGGTTACGTATCAAGAACGACGCAAAACCCCAACGAAACTACTAAAGTTCGCTAGCTAGGTACAACGTGCACAAAGTGCGCGGACACACGCGAAAATCGCAAAAACTGCCAAAAACGCCGATTTGGGTCACCCGGCAAAACAAAAACCCGACTACCCAAAAATCCGCACTCACGCATCCTAAAAGTCGTAGGACAAGCCATACAATCATCAAGATATCAAAAATAATTCATCACATAACTTTTATAAAAATCTAGTAAGCAGATACATTCCAAAAATCGGTGCAACGTCGCCGATTTGCGGCAAAACGACTACCATCTAGCATACTCACCCAAGCACACTACAAGCAATCCACACACACTAATTACAACACATTAACCATGCTCCAAAACCTATATTCCACAACCAAACCCTTTTTTGATTTTTATAAATAGCAATTGCAAATCAAAATCCATACTTGAAACTTTAAATTAACACAACAAAAGCCTATTTAAGAAAAATTAACCTCTTAGGTTAGGTTAGCAAAACACTAGATAACAATTTAGGTTCAATCAACTAAATACTGTTTCCTAAACTTAATCCACTCACTAAACATGTTTCACAAACCACTACTAAACATAAACCCTCTCTTGAAAATTTCAAAACCACAATTTCACCCTTCTAAAATCAACTAATTTAGCAAAGTTGAAACTATATCAACAAGGTAACTATATGGATTAGTTAATTAAGCACTAGATTAACTATAAAACAATCTAATTAAGTATTATGGCTTCAAAACCCTAGTTAGATTTTTCAAGCAAAACCTAAGAAAACTAGATTAAACTACACTAAATTAACACTAAACCATACAACATAAGAAACTTAAACAAAAGAATTCAACATGATAGAAATTATACCTCTTGATCAATGGATCAAGCAAGAAAATTTGCTCCAAAAATACCTCCTTTGCACATGTTTTCAACTATATTAGGCTTGAGAAGAGGTAGCACAAGGATTTGTTTTGGTTTTGTAATCAAATTTGTGGATTTATATGGATTTTTGTAGCAATTTTGATGAAATTTTGGAGGAAATGAAAAGAGGAAGGTGAAGGGGGAGGGCTGCTGGAAATTCTCGGCCAGAAGAGGGATGGGGGAGGGTGTGGGCAAGTGGGGAAGGTCATGGGTCAAGTCTCCAAGTCAATATATCATACTTTATTCATTTAAAATAAAATAAACCCAAAAAAAACCCCTTAAATCAACTCAAGAAACAACTAAAGAAAAGAGATCAGAATTTTCTGGACTTGGTCATGGTTGGGCTGTCCTAGGGCTGAGGGAAATGAGAGAGGGGTTTTACAAAAGAAATTTTATGCAAAAAGGCCCCCTACAACTCAAAAATTGCAAGTTTTAGCTCAAAATTCAATAAATTCGTTTCAATTTATAAAAATTTGTTAAAAATCAAAATAAATTACTAAAAATTCATGTTATCACTAGATTATAATTATAATAATTTTAGAGATTAAAATTAGCCCGGAAAAATTTGTATTTATCGCTTATTTAATGTATTTTCTTACCGGCTTAAAATAATATTAAAAAATTGAAAAATAGGGAAATTTTTTTAAATGACCAAAATTTCATAATTAACTCATTAGCTACTAAAAACAAGTAATTACCTACCCATTTACGGTATAATTAGCCCTAAACTGCACGAGAAAGACGGTTTTCGGAAAAATACCGAATTTTCACCGAATTTCAGGAAAACACCAAAACGACTTTTCAAGATGCTACAACACCGCTGCCGTGAGCACCCGAACGGATGCTTTCGGCGACGGGGTTCTCCTACAGTCACTTGGTCGGGGCTATGGAGCAAGGCTGTCTATTAAGTTTACCCGGCGAGTATCCGCGTATGCTACGTGATTGCGACGGACTTTTGATCACATCAAAATTCCGTGGCAACCGATTAAGTGAGACTAAAGTGCTATGTTTATAACATTCATTCAGTTATCTCATAACTTCTTGTGAATTCCAATTATTGTATCATATTCCGAATAAGATAGAAAATGTTAAACTTTCCGATCGAACAATCGAACACCCAAGTTTTCCCGAATCAGCTCAACTCATGAATTAAGTTCAAAGACATTCACTTCGTGCCTCAGTACCAATGGTCCAGCCGTAGAAGGGTCAAGCCAACGCCTCACATGTGGCACGCCGTACTGCCCCAAACCCGAAAGTTAAAAGGGCAGTTCAAGACGGTCACATAATCGAGTTAAGGTTTGTTGTCTTCTAGAAGGACCATCGCGTTACTTGCACTAGTTAGAACGTCTTTAAACCTCGGAAAAATCCAACACTTGGAAATTTTCCGGTAGGGGAATGATTGGGTATTTATATCCGGTCGAACTTTTTAACATATTCAATAATTATCCGGAAAGCCACATAGACAAAGTCTGATAATCCATCGAATCTCCGAACTCCCAATACAACCCAGAAAACTCAACTCTTGAGTTTAAATTAAAAATTCCCAGAAAATACAGCACCCAAATATATGAATTACTGTGCAAAGACCAACTGAAGAAAAGACAAAATGGCCGCGGAACCGCCGCATTAGCCATGCTAATGCCGCGGTTCCGCCGCGCTTTGAGGGAATCATGGGTACGGGCTTCACAGTAATTCTTACAATTCCCTGCTGAATTTTCTGCATATTTTTAATTCTCAAAAATCCACAATTTTCAAAAATGTACAGAGAGCAATTTTGGGTTTAGGGTTTCGGTTCGATCGGGTTTCTAACATCGTCTAAGCATCGCCTAAGGCTCTAGCTAGGCTCTGATACCACTGTAGGGTTCCTAGGCACTCTAATGAGGTCTCACAGGGCATCAACCAAGCCAATTCAAAAATTACAAGTGCCGAGAAACCCTAATACGGATCGTTAACTAGAATTTTAGGCGAAAAAAGAAACTAGTTAACAACTTAACTAAGTGAACGGAAATACAACCTTTGTAGATCCGGTTCTCCACCTCCATAGCTCCATGATGAAGTCTCCTTGCTGTCCAAATCGAATCCCGGGCTCTAGTGTCGGCTTCATCGGAGAAATGGGCGGGCTAGGTCATCGACTACGATGCCGAAGATGATCTACGTCGAGGCATCGCTAGATCAAGCTCCCACTTCACCAAGTCATGAAACTTGTGAAGGAAACACCCTATACTACTTGGCAAGAAGTAGAGGATGAAGAAATAGGTAGTGGGTTCACTTTGGAATTGGATTTCTCACATGATTTCATCACTTGCCATTGATGAGGCAAGCTTTTCTTTCTTGCTCATGAAGAAGAAGATGAAGAAAGAATATGATAAGTCTTTTTTTTCATTTAGAATATAAAATAAATACTTATCATATACTAACCTTAGTTGAGTGTAGAGAATAGACCATGGTTAACTTGAATGGTTAGGGTTAAGCATAAGACAAGAATGATGACTTAGTCAAAGCTTCAAGAAGCTTCAACTAACAAACAAACCAATCCACCATTCATTTATCCTTTCCAAAAGGAAAAAGTAAATAAATAAATGAATAAATAAGTAATGGATAAACAAAACCCTAATCATTAGTTTAACCATGGTTTAATTCTTTACACTTAACCAAGTAAGCATGTATCATCAAACAAGATACAATCAAGTGCACAAAAGTATATCACATATACAACTTGTGAACTACAAGTGAGAAAACCCATTTAAAGTGAACCAATACTAGTTAATGCAAAGTAATATATCAAATATATAATTATGCATTAAATCATTAAATCAACACTTGATTTAACGACCCGGTCATATCGCATATAACCGACTAATATTCAATGTATCGGCTTATCGAATCAATCCTTGATTCGATAAATAGGTTATATCGCATACAACCATTCGATACATTCATCGCGAGGATAGAATACGGTATCATATACACGCATTATTCTCGGTCCCGCACATATCTCATATGCGCTCCTATTTCGTTTCGCTTGAGCCAGGAAACCTCTGTGTAGGACTCTAAAGACTCGTCAATACGCCGGCAGCAGGTGATGATCATATCAAACACCCGCAAGCCGCAAGCGGTCTGCTAAATGTAACGGCCACCCGGGTATTGAGCGATCAGAAGATCGACGAGCAAGCCCGCTCACACTCCTGTGAATCCAACCAGTAACACTTACCGTACAGTCCGGTCTCGTCGTCTGATATGTCGCATATCTCGCCTAGGGGTGGTGAACGTCAGACCCCAATAGCTTGATAAGTCGTGTCGATATGAGGTCTATAACAATTCGAGAAACTACAGGTAACACTTACCAGTAATTCTCAGCAACCCTAGCCAGGGATTTCCGGTTATAGCCAATCGAACACAGCGCAACATCAACTCCCTATACCGGGAGAGACGAATCCCCTCCTATCGCTCATTGCCTCCATGTGATTCGGGACTGTACCCAAAAGCCACCGTTTTGCACGCCCTCTTGGACGTGGTAAGGTGGAAATCAAAGCACAGTGGGAACCACACAAGACTCTATGACGATCTCGGGTCAACAGACTACTCTGTACCAGTGTCACCAGAGAACTGCCATCTTACGTAAGGTATAATACCATTTGGGAGTTCTCGGAGAGTCCGTCCAGTGTACCCAGTCTCCACTGAGCACCCGTATATCATCTCTGATGTCAAACACCAATGGATATGGGATCATCCATCGCCCATCTGTATGGGTCGAGAAGGTATACGCTAGTCTACACTGGTATATCGATGCCCCGTCTCGATACACCCACGACTAGGGACCTTGAAAGATGTACTTATGGACTACCATGTCCCCACTAGTATGATCTGCATCATAGTCCAGGTAGTCAAGTACACATCCTAAGGGCTTTACCAACATGTAACAGAGAGACAATCAGTGTACACGTTAAGGTAAAGAGTAACCAGATAGCATACTATCATGTCGAGCGAGAAAGTCCTCCATATATATGTCCAAGCATCCACTACAATATACATCCTATGTATAGTAATGGCCTCTAGGACATACATATAACTAACACCTTCATGCCTAGTCTTTTAGTCATATATTGCAGTTCTCCTTGTTGATACCATAGGCATTCATTATCATTGACATGTGTACTTATGATTGTTAGTTATATGTATGCCCTAGAGGCCATTACTGTGCATGCGATGTATATTGTAGTGGATGCTTGGACATATATAGGAAGGACTTTCTTGCTCGATATGATAGTATGCTATCTGGTTGCACTTTATTTTAACATGTTAAAAAATACTGTTTTGTGATCACATGTTGATAAAGCCCTTAGGATGATTACTTGACTACCAGGATTATGATGCAGATCATACTAGTGGGGATAGGGTAGTCGATAAGTACTTCCTTCAAATGTTCCTAGTTGTTGGAGTATCGAGACAGGCCATCGATACTCCAGAGTAGACTAGCGTATGCGTTTCTTGACCCATATGATGGGCGATGGATGATCCCATATCCATTAGTGTTTGACATCAGAGAAGGTATACGGGTGCTCAGTGGAGATTGGGTACACTGGACGGACTCGCTGAGAACTCCTAGATGGTATTATACCTATCGTCGGATAGCAGTTCTCTGGTGACACAGGTACAGGTTAGTCTGTAGACCCGAGATCATCATAGAGTCTTGTGTGATTCCCACTGTGCTTTGATTTCCACCATACCACGGTCAAGAGATCATGCAAAACGGTGGCTTTTGGGTACAGTCCCGAATCATATGGAAGCATTGAGCAATAGGAGGGGTTTCGTCTCTCCCGGTATTAGGGGTTGATGTTGCGCTGTGCTCGATTGGTCATAACAGGAAATCCTTGGCCAGGGTTGCTGAGATTTATTGGTAAGTGTTACCAGTAGTTTCTTGAACCGTTATGGACCTTGCGTCGGCATGACTTATCGGGCTATTGGGGTCTGACGTTAAACCACCCCCAGGCTGTGATATGCGACATATCAGACGAAGAGACCGGACCGTACGGTAGTGTTACTGATTGGATTCGCAAGAGTTATTGCAGGCTTGCTTGTTGATCTTCTGATCGCTCCATACCCTGGTGGCCGTCACGTTTAGCAGACCGCTTGCGTCTTGTGGGTGTTCGATATGATCATCACCTACTGCCGGCGTATTGACGAGTCTTTAGAGTCCTACATAGAGGTTTCCTGGTTCATGCGAAATGGAGTAGGAGCATATATGTGATATGTGCGGGACCGAGATTAATACGAGTATGTGATACCGTATTCTATTCTCGCGATATATGATATTAGTCGGTCATATGTATTATAGGCGGATTATTAAATCAAGAGTTGATTTAATAATGTAATGCATAATTATATATTTGATATATTAAATTACATTGACTAATATTAGTTCACTTAAGATTTCTTTTCTCACTTTTTGATACATTGATATATATGTGATATATATTAATTGTATTCTTTTAGCATATAATATATATGATATATATTATTGTGTCATGCTAGGTTATACATGCAACTTGTATGTATGAGACTTACACCATGCTAGGGTTTATGTTAGGGTTTCATTTATCATTAAGTAATTACAAATTAGTGGATTAAATCATTGCTAGAAGCTTGTAGAAGGTTGTGGATAAGCGTTGACAAAGTCCACTCCTTTGTTTTCCTTAAGATATTTTGTGACCTAACCTTTAACCACTTACCATGGTTAACTCTCTTCAAGGGTTAGATATATGATATACTCACCCATGGTTGCATTTCTAACCTCATGAGTTCATTCTTCTTCTTCTTCTTCTTCATCAAGTGAGAAAAAACTTGCTAGTTTTTTCCAAAGTGATGAAACCTTGTGAGAAAAATAAAACTAAAGTGAACCCACTGCCTACTTCATCATCCTATACTATTAGCCATTTAGTTTAGGGTTTTTTTCTTCACTTATCTACACAATTAGTGAAGAGATAGCATGAGCTAGTGTCTCCTCGACGTAGATCATCTTCGGCCTCGAAAACTTTGAAGCAGGCTTGTTCGTTTCTTCGTGGGAGCCTCTCTAAAGTCCGGAAGATCGTGATCACAGCGAAGGGACTTCTACAAGGAGCTATTGAAGTGAAGGACCGGTCTACAAAGGTTGTATTCCTTGTTCACTTAGATGTAAAGTGTTTACATATCATGTTTAACCCTTTGTCTCTAGTTAAGATCTTGGTTAGGGTTTGTTTAGCACCCCAAAAATTTCAAAGTAACATGATTGATGCTTGCCAAAACCTTCACAAGGTGCTAAGCTAACCCTACAGTGGTATCAGAGCCAAGCTAGAGCATTAGGCGCCGTGTAGACGAAGTTTGAAGTCCGATCGAACTCCGAAACCTCGATAAATCCCACTTTCTGGAAAAAATTTCAAAAGTTGAAATTTTTCATATTAAAAATACTCAGAAAATCATGCAGGGAAATTCTAAGGATTACTGTGAAGTACGAAGCCATGACTCACTCAAGAGACCGCGGAACAGCGGCCAAACCATGCGTTTGGCGGTGGTTCCGCGGCCAAGTTTGAGAGTTAGGGGCTAATACTTCAGGGGTTTATTCTTGGGTACTTTTTCATGCTTCTAGGAATTTTTTATTCTACTCAAGTGTTGAGCTTTCTGGGAAATATTGGGAACTCGTTGATTCGATCGGAAAGTTTAACTTCGTTTATGTTTTTTCCGGGTAATTTAGAACGTGTTAAAAGGTTCGAACGGATATCAATAACTCACTTTTTCCCCTATCGGAAAACTTTCAAGTGTTGGTTTTTTCCTGAGTTTAAAGCTTTTAGAAAATCATGCAAACATATCTATGGACCCTTTAGAAGAACGTAACCTTAACTCGATTATGTGACCGTCAAAACCACCACTGAACCATATGGTTTGTGGCAGTTTAGCGTTTCCACATATGAGGCGTTGGTTTAACCCTTCTACGGCTGGTTCATAGCGGCTGTGACACGATCTGGGATTTTTTGAACTCCGCTCAATTGTTGAGCTATTTGGGAAATCTTGGGTGTTTGCTTATTCGATTGGAAAGTTTCACATTGTCTATTTATCTGGAATGTGATACAATATCTGGATTTCATATAGTTAGGCATGAAATGCGAAGTATGTGATATTTCGTATTTAAGATGTCTAAAGTGATTGTGGATTCCAAATGTAATTGTTTTTCACTTTCTTTTTTGCGACCGTAAGTGTAATATGTGGTGTATCGCCGGTTTCGGGGCTATATTTCAACGACAATTGGGATACGCATATTTACTTACGTTGATGATATGTGATGTTATATGTTGCTACAATATATTATATCGGATCGTCGTGTTTTGAATAGCCGGGATTTTTTATGTGAGATAAGAGTTTTTTATTTTTCATTCATGTAAAATTCATTGTATGTAATATTCTTTTATTAGGGCACTACAGGGTTGAGGATGATGTCACTACTGTATATTATTTACATTTCTGCATTAGGATAGACCCAAGGCGGGGAGCACAAGTAATAGGGTTCTAGGGTACAGTGGAAGACCATCTCGAGGAGTCGAGACCGGGTCTCTGTTCAGTTGATAAAACTGCACATTTGTTATTACATTTTTCCTACCATTTTCATATTAAAAAAGGACTTTATTATAATATATCATACATATAAGGGTTTATGTGTAAAAATACTATTTTCCATGTGTTGATATATTGTAATTAGCATTTGGTACGAAAATGTATGCATTGACCAAATCCTAGTAGAACTAAGTCTACTAAATATTATTTGTTAAGTTGTTGTGCAGAATTTGCAGGTCTAATATCAAGGAAATCAAGTTGTTAAAGTAAACCTGCCTAATTAAGGAATCAAAACTTGGAGATCAAGTCTGGCAGCAACTACAAGAAGATTTCAAAGATCCAAATATACCAGAGATAGCCACATGTCACAAGGAGAGAGCCACAAAATTTTGATGAGGAGATCCCCACCATTGGCCGCGGATCAGCGGCCAAACCCCCCTGTTGGCCGCGGATCCGCGGCATGATAGAGGGATTACATACTGAAATTTTGGGAAATGAATCTATGCTAAATTTTACCTAATTTGGAAGCAAAGGTTTCTGGCTTTGGCATTATAAAAATGGACCGAGAGCCTCTTAGAAAATTTATCAAGCCAAAGAGATCACGAAGCTCCAGACGCTCACGCATTTAGGCTGATCATCGACTGTTCGACTACCTCCTTAGGAAAGATCGAGAAGCAAACTAGTATTTGTAATCATTTCCTATGGAATAAAAGTGTAGATTGTTCAAGTTGATTAATAAAGGTAGTTATTTTATTTAATTCTTTTTGCATTTTACATTATGTTTCCCCTCTCTGTCTTTTCATCTTCTTCTCCCAACATGCGCGAGTAATTCTCCGCTTGTTAGGGTTCGTAGGATTAGGGTAGGCTAATGGATGATGAAAATAACTAAACCCTTTTTAAGTCCTATAAAGTTTAGGAACTTTATCAAAAGAATCATAAACATCCTAATCGGACGCGCTAGCAATTCTTTGCTAGTTCCGACCGTGATTAGAGATTAGATTAATGATTGTTTTGGTAAAGGCTAGATAATGAACGGAATTCCGTGTCGAGATAAGGGTTAAGAGTGGGATTCCTTTTCCCTCCAGAAACCCTAATCTACACGCATCACCGTCGTTCTAGTTTTAAATCTATTAATGGATAAAAAGGGTAAATTTTAATTAATCGTCCATAACTACTAAATCCTAACGAACCCTACAAGCCCACTTATTATATTATCTACATCTCTAAAATAATCTAGATCTATATTTTACATTCTTGTTAAACGTAGATCTAGAAACCATTCTATAAAAATTCTTTATCCCTCCTCTCTTTCTCAACACATCTAAAGTAAAAGTAAAAGGTTCCACGTTTCCCAGAGGACGACCCGTACTCACCTCGGTCTAGCTACGCGCGACACCGTTCTGATTGCGGTTAACTACAAACACACTTTTCCTCAACCAATCAAATGGCGCCGTTGCCGGGGATACGTGCGTAATTTTTTATTCTTATTATTTGTGTTGAATTCTTAGACGATTCATATTATTATTAAAACAAAACTGCAAATTGCATATTTAACGATTTGTGTGTGAATTTTACGAGGGAATCTGGAGTCACAGAATTGAGGAAAACAGAAGACAGAGACATTCATCGAGATCCACAGGAGCACAGAGGGCTTGAGAAAAATTTTCATCAACTGTTCCTTCCACCTCGCGGCTGAACCGCGGCACAAAGGTACTTCCTGCGGCGGAAACGCGGTGGTTTAGAGGGATTAGGGCTACAAAACCCTCTGGTATCTTTCTTAACTACTTCTCTCTCCCCTCAAATCCAATAAAATCTATCTTCTGCAGGATTCTTTGCAAAATAGCGCCGCTCAAAAATCTTTTTGCAAAAGTTTTGTGATTGGTTTTGTTTTGCATATTTTAATACGGACTCTAAGGGGCAAAGACCAAATCCAGATTTGGTGGGGATTTCATCACCCTTCCTAAGCCCCACAAATCACAAACCGAGCATCTAGATCTACCCTTCATTAATTTAAAAAAATATCTAGACCAGACTCTAAGGACTGTCACGCTCAATAAGGACAGAGGATGGTCGTGGGTAATCTATCGTTTATCCGCATTACTTTTATAGTGCCTAGGCAAGTGTGTCAAAGGCTAGTGGTTTTTAATTAGGCCCACTACTGTGGTTCCTTCCTACTTACCTGGCTACAAGGGTAGTACGGAGGCGGCAGAGGATTTATCCTGCGGCTTGTCCTTTGGAAGTCTAGGAGCGGTCTAGAGACTGGACCTAGGTAACTATAGTTCTAGGGTTGTTTGTGCATTTTTGTGTGATTTGTCTAAATCCGTCATTTTTCAAAACAAACCAATTATTTTCTCCCCTTTTTACCCCTTTCTCCTTCTTCTCTTCTTATAATGGGTGACCCAAACAGCCGATCTCTTACCAAGCTTTGCTATCCACAACCAGATATCTCTTGTTTTCGTAATCCCTTCGGTATACCGTCCGGCTCTTCCATGTCCTTAAGAGATCATATAGAACAAGCAGGAAGAAACAGTTGGCCACCTCAGTCTAGGTCTTATCAACCGTATCCTAATCCTACACCTGTTTCAGTTGATACCCAGAGTGAGGAAGCTCCTAGACGAATATCCATTGCTGAGCACATAGCTAGGTCTAGAGGCCAAAGTTTCAACCCGGACCAATATCAACCATCACCTCCACTTTCCAAAGAAGAGTTTGATAGCCAACCGACCAACCCATATCAATATTCTTCTTATCATAATATTGATCCTACTCCTACCCAATTTTCGCAACCATTCTATTCTATCAATCCAATCCGACTTTTCCACCTTCTCTAGACAGTTCTTCTAATCGGTCATTTGCGAGTTTTAATTATCCACAGGAATTTCAATCTTATACTGAAACCCCTTACCAACCAAAGTCTAGTCTTGAGCGGAAATTAGAAGAAGATATAGTGATGATGAACCGCATTAGAGAGGAATGGAAGGAAAGCATGGCTAAATATGAAAGGGAAATGAGTTCCGAACCAGCCCAAGATTTTTCAGTATATAATACGGGCATCGGACAAAATGAGAATTTGGGTAGAGAGACAGAATTATACACCCTTCCTAATCAAACCTTCCATTTCCAAACTGAAATCCACAACTCCAGTTTCATAGATTCATCAAGTACACCAAATAGAATGACTGATAAGTTATATGACTTTGTAGTGTTTGATTTACCCGACTGTGAAGGGTCCATTTCAAGTGAAACCATACCCAACCCTTGTGATCTCTACACCTCCACTCTTGAACCAAAACTGATTGAAAACCATATTTTTGATGAGGAGTTTGAGAATTTTAACCTTCACTTGAATGAGGTGATTGACGTTGGGGATATATTGATTGATGAACCCGAAATTTTGGATGATTTTGTCCCACCAATTCATCAAATCCTTTCAATTCCTTGTGGTCATCATCTTGAGCCTTTAATTCTTCCCGAACCCCAATTATGTCTTGAAGTTGATGATAATGGTATACCCGAAGATCAGACCGAAATACAGCCTCCGTCTTCCACAACTGGTACAGCAACACTCGACACACCAATTTGTTTACCCATTTCACCTTCCATTTTCTCCGGTTCTTCTTCTGTTCCTATAGTTTCAGCGAGTTTTGATGAATCAAAATCCGTTAATTCAAGTTCAATAATACCAGAAATTCAACTTGATTTGGATATTTTTGAAAATGAGGTAGATGAGTTTTTCAAGTCCTCTACCTCAATGATTTTTGATGAATCAAGTAGGATAAATTCTGGCACAAAACTCTTTGACAGCAAAATGTTCAATCACACCATTGATAAAAGTTTTGAAGAACTTTTTGCCGACGAACATGAATTTTTAAACAATACGGATTTTGTGATTGATCAATCTCCACCTATAGAGGTTGAACCGCCACCATTCCTTCTTCCTAATCATTCACATTCATTCTCATTCTTTCTTTTCTCTAATTTCAAACCCTTTCCAGACCACCTCTTATCCCTTCCCCTTTTTTTCTTGACTCGATACAACACATTCTTCCACCAACTTATACGCTATACTGATAAAATCTTTGAATAATTGGTGTTAACTTTTGGTCTTTGTAAAGTCTTATTTTGACCAAATGACTCACCCCCTCTTAAAATGCTTCATATTGTCTAACTCATGTTTGAGGGGGGGGGGTATATTTTTGGCTCTTAATCATAACTTTTGTCCTCAAATTTGTGAGCCAAAAATATGTTTGGGGGAGGATTTTCACTTTCATATATTTCTGCCCCTACTAATAATGTCCCCCCAAGCTTACAGGTTTTTGTGATCCAGCAGATAGCAACAGTGAGGACACTGTTGAAAACAAGTTTGGGGGAGGTTTGTGCTTATTTACGAATACTTTGCATTATACTATATATATAAGCACAAAAATTTTTTGATAACAAAAGAGTAGAAAGTGAAAAATTACATCCAAAAGATAGGAATAGTTTAAGAAAACCATGAAAATTAGAAGTTTTCTTAAACGAACTTGTAATAAGTAGTTATGAGCTGTTGTCCTAAGGGTTGGTAAGATGAAGGAAGTCACTAATTTGAGGATAAAAATAAGTCTGAAAAATAGTTTCTATTCTGGAAGACAAACATTTAAATGTTGATACCCTACTATATGCACTTACACACGTCTTGAAACTCGGGATAGTAGAGGATACCTTGAAATGCTCTTGTCTAAAAGCCAAAGTATGAAAGAAAAAAAAATTGAAGAAAATATAAAAATGGTGAAAAGAAAAAAAATGAACACTGGCTTTGTTATCACCAAGGTAGCAATAAAAAAAATATAGCGAGGGCGCCTCTTCACCTAGTGCCCTAAGGCCAACTTGTCTGGAAGTCACTGCTAAGCCTTAGGTGGTGCAAGACGAGGAAAATATTATCACCTAATCAGCAAGCACATGAGTAATCGGTCGGTTAGTACCTCAAGAAGTATTAACGGTCGCATGAAAATGTGTGAGTAAACCTAAGTATTCATCAAATTAAAAAGTACTAAGGTAGATGGACAAGAGTATGATAGCTTGAATTGAATTCTCCGAGTGTAGGGATGTTCTATACACACACGTAGGGGTATATGATCAATGTTTGGAAGAAAGATAGAATGAAGAATAAAGACGATGTTTTATTGAGGGATAATGTGATTTCTAATATCTTTTCATGACTATTAAGATAGGGCTCATAACAACTGAAAAGCTAGTGTAGTTGGAAACTCTTTTTTTCAAAGTCTTTCTTTTATACTTCTTATCTTTATATGTAAATTTCACCATCTCTCTTTTGTTATAGGATTTTGTGGGTGTAATCCGCTGAAAACCCTCAGGAGACAACACTCCTCCTACTAAGGACACCTAGAGGTTTAACGGCTTGTTGCACGTGCTCAGTGCAATCGTGTTTGCCTACGAAAGTGTGCTTAGTTTTATCCTTTCTTTTTTTCTTCTTCTCTTGAATAAACTAGTTTGCTCGGAACGATCAAAGATAAGTTTGGGGGTATTTGTTCAGTTGATAAAACTGCACATTTGTTATTATATTTTTCCTACCATTTTCATATTAAAAAAGGACTTTATTATAATATATCATACATATAAGGGTTTATGTGTAAAAATACTATTTTCCATGTGTTGATATATGGTAATTAGCATTTGGTAGGAAAATGTATGCATTGACCAAATCCTAGTAGAACTAAGTCTACTAAATATTATTTGTTAGGTTGTTGTGCAGAATTTGCAGGTCTAAAATCAAGGAAATCAAGTTGTTAAAGTAAACCTGCCTAATTAAGGAATCAAAACTTGGAGATCAAGTCTAGCAGCAACTACGAGAAGATTTCAAAGATCCAAATATACCAGAGATAGCCACATGTCACAAGGAGAGAGCCACAAAATTTTGATGAGGAGATCCCCACCATTGGCCGCGGATCCGCGGCCAAACCCCCCTGTTGGCCGCGGATCCGCGGCATGATAGAGGGATTACATGCTGAAATTTTGGGAAATGAATCTCTACTAAATTTTACCTAATTTGGAAGCAAAGGTTTCTGGCTTTGGCATTATAAAAAGGGACCGAGAGCCTCTTGGAAAATTTATCAAGCCGAAAAGATCATGAAGCTCCAGACGCTCACGCATCCAGGCTGATCATCGACTGTTCGACTACCTCCTTAGGAAAGATCGAGAAGCAAACTAGTAATAATTTCCTACGGAATAAAAGTGTTGATTGTTCAAGTTTATTAATAAAGGTAGTTATTTTATTTAATTCTTTTTGCATTTTACATTATGCTTCCCCTCTCTGTCTTTTCATCTTCTTCTCCCAACATGCGCGAGTAATTCTCCGCTTGTTAGGGTTCGTTGGATTAGGGTAGGCTAATGGATGATGAAAATAACTAAACCCTTTTTAAGTCCTATAAAGTTTAGGAACTTTATCAAAAGAATCATTAACATCCTAATCGGGCGCGCTAGCAATTCTTTGCTAGTTCCGACCACGATTAGAGATTAGATTAATGATTGTTTTGGTAAAGGCTAGATAATGAACGTAGTTCCGTGTCGAGATAAGGGTTAAGAGTGGGATTCCTTTTCCCTCCAGAAACCCTAATCTACACGCATCACCGTCGTTCTAGTTTTAAATCTATTAATGGATAAAAAGGGTAACTTTTAATTAATCGTCCATAACTACTAAATCCTAACGAACCCTACAAGCCCACTTATTATATTATCTACATCTCTAAAATAATCTAGATCTATATTTTACATTCTTGTTTAACATAGATCTAGAAACCATTCTATAAAAATTCTTTATCCCTTCTCTCTTTCTCAACACATCTAAAGTAAAAGTAAAAGGTTCCACGTTTCCTAGAGGAAGACCCGTACTCACCTCGGTCTAGCTACGCACGACACCGTTCTGATTGCGGTTAACTACAAAAACACTCTTTTTCGTGTCAATCAGTCTCCTAACCCTAGAATTGGCAGTGTTACTTGCCGCTCTCGTAGCGGTTTAGGGATGTGGGTTTGGCTATTTATTGCGACTGTGGAATCCGGGTTTTATGCAGGCACCAAATAAAACACGGAATTCCTATGATATCCAGTATTTCATATATGATTCTTCTGCTGCTGATATTCTGTGATGTGATCATTTTATATGCGTGAGACGAATGCCTATATTATATATATGAGATATAATTAATATTGTTGCTTTCGTTTCTTCTGTGATGCTTGTGAGGCATAAATAAATGGGACTTCATTAATGAGATTAATGAAATAAAAGAAACCTAAAGATATTGTAGAAACTTGTTTAAAAACTGGTAGCTCTAGTTCTTGCTTTGCATAGCGGTATTCCTTGTAGAATATCCGGCACCTTATTCGATAAGGAAAGAATCGAGATCCCTTCACCGGGAGTGACCACTTTAGTGAAACTAGCAGATAATACAAACACGGTTTGTCTTTTTATTGCTTTTATAGTTTTTGCTTTGCACGGCGGTATTTATGAAATATCATGCACCTTATTCGATGAGGAAAGAGCCAAGATCCCTTCACCGGGAGTGACCTCTTTAGCGAAACTAGTAAAAGCCTCAAAAACACTCTTTTCTCAAAATCACATGATTCTACAACGATATTAAATTCATTACGCTAATGGATTTTTTAAAAACCTGCGTAGCCCTCCGTCATTTCAGATAAGCACTACTTAGTATTCGTGCTGTGGTAGTTTGGCATTCGTTAAGGCGTTGTGTATGGTAGCTAACTAGTACTTATCTGTTTGCATAAGATGCGATTGGATTAGGGTATTCGTACGGCGTTGTTTGGCTTTCGTCAAGGGTCGTGCTGGTGGGTTTAATTCAATCATGAAGTGTATGGGTTGAACTTGACTAGCGGACTATGGGTTGTTTGGCTTTCGTCAAGGTCATAAAACGCTAAGGGTAAAAGTATTATTGGGTATTTCAAGTGTTGAAATTTGCAATGAGATTGCATACCTTTTATGAGATAGTTCGATCCCGATACTTACTACGAGTAAGAGTTACTCCTGGGAAGTCTTACACATTACAGTTAGCTTGTCGAGTAGGTGTCTAGAAAGGTGTTAATGGGGTTACACCCCCGGGAAAACGAGGTTTATTTTAATTAGGTCCGTGCGAAAGCACGGGGAACCTCACTCAAAGTATCGACACTGGCTTGGCCGAAAGATTAGCAAACTTGTAGGGTGTAATTAATCCCGTCTAGTATTACCTTTTAGGGTTTGAAGGAAGATTTGGCTAAAACAGTGGGAGCCATCCTGATTAGATAAATTGATAACCAATCTAATCTTGCAAAAAACGCACGCAGAGTGTTTTCTTCTCTCTCCCTCCTGGTTGCGACTATGTCACGCCTTAATCAAGATAATAATATGGATGCATTGATCGAACCTGCTTATTATACTGTGCTAGGGAACATTGGTTCCATTCTTTCTAATAATTGTTATAAGACGAAACAGGAAATAGGGGAATATCCAGATTCCCATGCCACCCAATTCGAAGAAAGTACATGTTGATGCATATTCTTCGGGTGTCCTTATTACCGAGAACTGTTTTTCAGTATCCTCTACGTCTCAGGTATATGATACCAGATCAGGATCCTGCATATGTAATATGTTACATAGGCTACAGAAAGGTAGAGAACCGAGAATGGGTAATATATCTCTAAGTGTTAGAGAATGGTGCAATTGTTGCAGCCAAATCAGTTGGCAGATATCACCTTGTATTTGATACATTGATTCTGAACAAATGTTATTACATACCGAATCTGATATACAACATTACATCATGTTCTTTATTAAGTTAAAGAAGGATATAATTCTGTATTAGAGGATAATGTTGTGAAACATTTTCCTGAATTAAGAGTTGATTCAATCAGGCACGTTATGTAATAGCATATACGTTCTAAATTAAACCACGGTTCAAAGTATTTCAAACACACATAAGAGGATCAGTTTAGAAATGTGCGAATCCTTCTAGAGGCATTGTAGACTAGGTCATATCAAATGCGACACGACCAGCTAAGTTACATAAGGATGAATATGAGAATTTGTTCGAATTTTCATCTTATGCTACTTTCTAATCTTGTCTCAAAGATAAAATGACCAATACTTCATTTACTGGAAACAGAGAAAGAGTTAGTGAACTCTTGGGACAGATACATGATGATGTATATGGTCCCATGTCTGCAAATGCCAACGTTGTTTCTTTTGAGAACCAAACGGGTAAAAGTATTAAAGTCCTACGATGTGATCGAGGAGGCGAATACTTGTGTATGGAGTTCCTGGATTTTCTAAAAGGGGAATGTGATTCTTTCTCAGCTTACTCCTTCAAATACACCACAGTACAACGGTGTATCGGGGCGGAGGTATCGCACCCTATGAGATATGGCGCGCTCTATGATGAGTATTACTAAGTTACCTGTTTTGTTTTAGGAGTTATGCACTTGAGAAGTTGCATACTTATTGAATAAGGTTCCATCCAAATCAGTTCCTACCACTACATATGAGATATGAAATGGTAAGAGACCATGTCTTAAATGAGTTAAGATATGGGGTTGTCCGGCCTATGTTGAAAAGCAAAAACCGGACAAGCTCGAGACAAGGTCAGTTATGTATGTTTGTCAGGATATCCCAAACGTTTGTAAAGGAATATCTTCTGCCTAACTGAGGAGCAAAAAGGTCTTTTGTTTCTCAGCATGCCACCTTTTCACAAAAGGAAATTTTTGTGAAGAAATTAAGTGGTCATAAGGTAGAACTGGAAGAAGTTCCAGCTAGACAAACTAACAGCTGATGATTTGGTAAAACCAAAGGATTCAATAGTTTCCGAAGAACCTCAGCCACTCCGTAAATCTGGTAGGTTTCCTCATCCACTCGAGAGATACTGCGATCTTCTCGGTGACAGTGGGAGCGAGAATTGCATCATGAGATGATGGACCAACCATGTTCAGGGAAATGGAACGTCTGTTTTGATGTGATAGTCAAAGAGTTTGACTTCATCAAAATGGTAGATGAACCTTGTATATACAAGAAGGTTGTAGAGAGTAAGGTTGTCTTCTACGTATTGTACGTAGATGACATACTCCACTCGGTCAAGTTCCTCTTAGCACAAGGATTCTCCATATAGGATCAAAGTGATACCTCCTAAATCCTGGGATTTTGGATCTATGTGATAGATCTAAATGGATGTTAGGTTCTCACTAAAGTGTAGTGAGATGGTATCAATCGATCCTGGGGAGAATCACTGGAAAGGTTCCAGGGTGATAAGGACGACTGAATGTCAGTCACAGGCATTGTCATTACCCTTAGTGGAGAGACGGTATGTTGGAAGAGTTCCAAGACTGATACCGTGACATAATAGACGATAAAGGCTGAATACATTGCTACCAACGATACTACCAAAGTAGCTGTCTGGACATTTCTTGTTCATAAGATGGACAAGGTTCCTACCATTGAGCGTCCAATAACTGTTATTGTGACAACAATAGAGTTGTGGCTCAGGCCTAGGAACGCAGGTCCCATCAGCGTCCCAGACATATTCTGAGGCAAGTATCACCTGATCAGGGAGATGGTTGATCTCTAAGAGATCAAGGTTAGGAAAGTAGACCAGAAGGTTGACACAGCGGATCCACTTACAAAGGCCTTACCCCTAGAGAGACTTCTCTACAATGGTTGAGTATAGGATACTACAACCTCCGCTATATTGTTGAGTATTGGATACTACAACAGATGACCTTAGTGCAAGTGGGAGATTGTTAGTTATATGTATGCCCTAGAGGCTATTACTGTGCATGCGATGTATATTGTAGTGGATGCTTGGACATATATAGGAAGGACTTTCTTGCTCGAAATGATAGTATGCTACCTGCTTGCACTTTATCTTAACATGTAAACAAATACTGTTATGTGATCACATGTTGATAAAGCCCTTAGGATGATTACTTGACTGCCAGGATTATGATGCAGATCATACTAGTGGGGACAGGGTAGTCGATAAGTACATCCTTCATATGTTCC
This sequence comes from Agapanthus africanus, assembly GCA_030015575.1. Taxonomy (NCBI): domain Eukaryota; kingdom Viridiplantae; phylum Streptophyta; class Magnoliopsida; order Asparagales; family Amaryllidaceae; genus Agapanthus; species Agapanthus africanus. Next base: position 307,870,254 of record CM057350.1, read on the forward strand.
TAGTCGTGGGAGTATTGAGACAGGGCATCGATACTCCAGAGTAGACTAGCGTATGCGCTTCTTAACCCATATAATGGGCGATGGATGATCCCATATCCATTAGTGTTTGACATCAGAGAAGGTATACGGGTGCTCAGTGGTGACTGGGTACACTGGACGGACTCGCCGAGAATACCTAGATAGTATTATACCTATCGTCGGATAGCAGTTCTCTGGTGACACTGGTATAGGTTAGTCTGTAGACCCGAGATCGTCATAGAGTCTGTTAGGTCCACGTTACCTCTCCCGGTACTTACGGGGTTGCGGAAACGGTAAATCAAATTTTTTTCTAAACTTTGTAACATGGACCGTAAAAGCCGGATCTTTGCTAAACTAAACTAGCATACTTGCTAAAGAGAGTTAGCTACTATGTTGATGGTTATACCTAAACTTGAACTCCTTCTCTTCTTGTTGTTGTTCTTCTTTCTTGTTCTTTGTAGAAGCTTGAATGGTTCTCTTCTCGTCGCCTTCTTCTTGCCGAAGATAGATCCACCTTGAAGGTTCGACCTTTGGGCTCTTCCTCGATCTTTGAGTGAACTAGGGTTTCCGGCTTGCTAAACCTTGAACCCTAGAGAGAGTAGAGAGTGTCTAGGGGTTGTTTTCTTTTCAAGGTGAAGGAATCTCAACACATGAGAAGGAATCACCTTGAGCTTGAGGAGGAAGAAGATGAAGAGAGGAGAGAGAATAGATATGAAAGAATGAGCTCTCTTTTTCTTTTTGCAACCATAATGCAAAAGAAAAGTATTATCTAAATGATAATAATTGAAATAAGAATAGTTGATGGTAATTTTGGAATGACCACTATCATGCTTCTTTAAATGAAGTGTAAGCATGAATCAAGGAAGACTTTCAAGGCATGAAAGTGGTCAATGGTCAACAAGTCAACCAAGGTCAACAAGTCAACAAAAAAATCAACCATAACATAATTCTCATTTAATTACTATTATTAATAGATAATATGTAAATCCATTAGGGTTTGGAAAATGAAGACTGTCAACTGTGCATACGCACCCGTTCCGAAACCCTAATGAAAAACCTCATTCTCCGCCTCAAGCAACTGTGCATACACACCTGCATTCTCGTTCCGAGGAACAAGAATACCAAGATATAAAAGCAACCCCCAAAACATATACCAGTATCTGGCTCAAACCAGAGCCTGCCAGTATAATCCGTCAGGACTCCAAACGTGCACAAGTGCGCGGATGAGAACGAACCCTGTCGCAAAACCATGCGACCTCTACTCTGTTTTGCCCAGAGGCGAATACCCTCTGTGTGGGACTCTAAAGACTCGACACTACGCTGGCAGTGGGTTTAACCACAGACCGCAAGCGGCACTAGCTGTGCGTAACGGTCCCCAGGTAGATGCCGACAAGAAGGCTGACGAGGTGAAACCCCATCTGAACTCCTACTGAGTCTGAATGTGACATTCTCCGTACAGTCCGGTCTGTTCGTCTGATACATCGCATGGCGGGCCTAGGGGGGCGGTAAACGTCAGTCCCCTAATAGCGGTACAAGTCGTGTCGGAGTGAAGCCCAATACACCCTGAGATAACACTGGAACCTACCAGTACATCTCGCTTGCCCTGGCCAGGGACTACTTGTGTAATGGCTCTCCTAGACACAGCGCGATGTCAACCCCCAATACCGGGAGAGACGAATCCTGTCTAACCGTCACTGCCTCCAAGTGCTTCGGGACTGCTCCCAACTACTACCTGTTTGCACGACTCAGTAGAGCCGTGGTAGGGTAGTAATCAAAGAACAGTGGGAACACACTCGAGGCGAAGTGACAGTGTCAAGTCAGCGGACTAAGCTGTACTCATGTCACCTGGGAACTGATAACTGACGATAGGTATAATACCAACCATCAGTTCCGGACGAGTCCTGTCCAGTGTACTCGTAACCCAACGAGCACCCGCATACTATCTCAAGTACGACGTACTGACGGCTGTGGGACAGACCGTCTCCCGTGCTGGGATGAGAAGCGCATACGCTAGTCTACTCTGGAGCATCGATGCCCTATCTCGATACTCCCACGACCAGGGACGTGTATAAGGATGTGCTTGTAGATTACCCAGCCCCCACGAGTGTGATCGCCATCACAACGCCGGTAATCAAGCAAAGATCCTAAGGGCTCTACTAATGCGTATAGGTGATATAATAAATAAACACACATGTACACATTAAAGCAGAGACAAACCAAGTAGCATACTACTATATTGAGCAAGATTATCTGTACAACTGTGAATATCCCAAGCTTCCATCAAGTAATATACATACTAGTATGATACAGTAATGACCTCTAGGGCATATACACTAACAATCTCCCACTTGCACTAAGGCCATGTACTGGCGTATCGAAGACCTATCATCTCGATCAGCCGCTCGAACTGAGTCTGGGGTAAAGCCTTTGTGAATGGGTCCGCAGTGTTGTCCTTTGTATCCACTCTCCGCACCTCGATCTCCTGTCGATCAATGATCTCCCTGATCAGGTGATACCGCCTTAAGATGTGCCTGGATTTCTGATGGGACCTTGGTTCCTTCGCTAAGGCTATAGCCCCATTGTTATCGCAATACAAAGGTATTGGGTCAATAATGGACGGAACCACTTGAAGTTCACTAATGAACTTCTTAATCCAGACCGCCTCTTTTGCGGCATCGCTTGCAGCAATGTATTCAGCCTCCATCGTCGAGTCTGCGACGGTATCCTGCTTGGAACTCCTCCAACATACCGCCCCTCCGTTGAGGGTAAACACAAAACCCGAGACAGACTTGCTGTCATCTTTGTCACTCTGGAAGCTTGAATCGGTAAAGGACTCGACCCTGAGGTCTCCATTACCGTAAACCAGGAACATCTCCTTAGTCCTTCTCAGGTACTTGAGAATGTTCTTCACTGCTATCCAGTGGTCCTCCCCTGGGTCTGACTGATACCGGCTTACCGTGCTCAACGCGTAAGCTACATCTGGTCTTGTACATAGCATCGCATACATTATAGATCCTACCGCCGAAGCGTAGGGTATAGTGCTCATGCGAACCCTCTCCTCGTCAGTCTTAGGAGACATCTTCTTAGAGAGGGTAATTCCGTGCAATGCGGGTATGTTACCGCGCTTGGAATCCTCCATACTAAATCTCTTTAGTACGGTCTCTATGTACCTGGACTGCGAAAGTCCCAACAGTTTCTTGGATCTATCTCTATAGATCTTGATCCCCAGAATGTACGAGGCATCACCCAGGTCCTTCATGGAGAACCTTTGTGACAAAAACAGCTTGACCGATTGTAGCATAGGAACATCATTTCCTATCAAAAGAATGTCGTCCACGTACAAGACTAGGAACACGACAGTTCGTCCTACAATCTTCTTATATACACAGGGTTCATCTTCGTTCTTGATGAAATCAAATTCCTTGATTGCCTCATCAAAACAGATGTTCCAGCTCCGCGATGCCTGCTTTAATCCATAAATGGATTTAAGCAACTTGCACACCTTTCCGCTGCTCCCACTGTCTACGAAACCTTCTGGTTGATCCATGTAAACGCACTCTTCCAAACAACCGTTTAGGAAAGCCGTTTTAACATCCATCTGCCAGATTTCATAATCATGGAACGCAGCAATGGCAAGTAGGATCCGAATGGATTTGAGCATAGCCACCGGAGAAAAAGTTTCATCATAGTCCAAACCAGGTCTTTGACGAAAACCTTTTGCAACGAGTCTAGCTTTATAGGTTTCCACCTGCCCATCTACACCAAGTTTCCTTTTGTAGATCCATTTGCATCCAACGGGTTTTACCCCGGGTGGAGCAATATCCATGGTCCACACTTTATTGGCGTACATGGACTCCATTTCAGATTGCATTGCTTCCTGCCACTTATCAGAGTTCCTACTGACAATGGCCTGCCTGAAACTGGTAGGGTCATCTTCTTCCAGGATGCAATCCTCTCTATCCCCGTCAATGAGAAAACCGTAGTATCTCTCGGGCGGATGAGAAATCCTACCAGATCTGCGGAGTGGCTGAGGTTCTTCTGGGGTTATTGAATTCTGAGGTTCTGTCAAATTTTCAGTTTCATTTTGTGGTCGCTGAATTTCTTCCAGTTCTACCGAACTCCCACTTGTTTCTTTTGCAAGAAATTGCCACTCTAAAAAGGTGGCGTGGCGAGATACAAACACCTTCTGTTCCTCGGTGTGGTAGAACAGATATCCTGCGGAGTTCTTAGGATATCCCATAAATTTACATAGAACTGAACGTGCCTTAAGTTTGTCCGGATTTTGTACTTTTACATAGGCCGGACAACCCCATATCTTAATGCCTTTAAGATACGGCTTCTTACCATTCCATATCTCGAACGGTGTCTTAGGCACAGATTTAGACGGAACATCGTTCAATAGGTATGCCGCTGTCTGAAGCGCATGTCCCCAAAATGAAAGAGGCAACTCAGCACTACTCATCATGGAGCGAACCATATCCAATAGGGTACGATTCCTCCGCTCCGAAACACCGTTGTGCTGTGGTGTATAAGGAGGAGTAAGCTGAGAGAGAATACCATTCTCTTTTAAGTAATCTAGGAATTCCGTGCTTAAGTACTCCCCTCCCCTGTCAGACCGGAGGATCTTGATACTTTTGCCAATCTGGTTCTCTACTTCCTTTCTGAATTCCTTGAATTTCTCAAAAGCTTCAGATTTGTGTTTCATCAGATACACATATCCGAACCTAGAGAGATCGTCAGTGAATGTGATGAAGTACGAGAACCCACCCCTTGCATGTATAGACATCGGACCACACACATCACTGTGTATGAGTCCCAAGAGCTCTCTTGCTCTTTCTCCATGTCCGGTGAACGGAGATTTGGTCATCTTCCCTTTGAGACAAGACTGACAAGTTTCATAAGATGAGAACTCGAACGCATTCAAGAGTCCATCTTTATGCAACTTACTCAGTCTTTTCTCTCCGATATGACCAAGTCTACAATGCCACAAGTAGGATTCATTCGTATATGAATTCTTCCTCTTGCGTGTGTTTTGTATATTGAGAACTGTATTCTGATTTAGAACGTAGATACCATTAACCAGTGTACCCTCTGCAACCAGTACCTTATCAAGGTAAATGTTCATGATATTCTTTTCAAGAACAAACTTATATCTATCTTTATCGAGTAAAGAAACTGATATGATGTTGCAAACCATAGAGGGTACATAGTAGCAATCGTTCAAAATCATAGTCTTGCCATTTGGCAATACTAGGTGATATTCACCGACGGCTGCCGCATAAACTTGTGCTCCGTTCGCTACTCTGAGCGACATATCACCCGGTGCAACTTTCCTACTTTTTCTCAGTCCTTGCAATAAATTACAAATATGAGATCCTGATCCGGTATCAAGTACCCAGGAGGTAGGGCTGACCGTAAAACAGTTCTCAATTACAAGAACACCTGAAGTAGATGCAAAACCATGCTTCTTCTTCAACTGGGTATCCTGGAAATCCATACTTTCCTCTTTCCCATTCTCATACTCATGACGGTTGTCACAAGTTAGAGCTGAACCAACTTTCCCCAGTCCCGAATAAGAATTCGGTTCGGTCAAGCGATACATTTTATTATCTTGATTAGGGCGTGAAAAGGTTGCTGCCTGGAGAGAGAGAAAAGAAACACTCAGCGTATGCTCGTGCAAGATTAGATTGGTTTATTAATTTATCTAACCAGGGTGTCTCCTACTGTTTCCTCAAATCCTTCTTAAAACCTTTTTAAAAGAAGAACTAGCCGGGTTTTAATTCACGTTACAATACTTGCTTAACCTTTCAGCCAGGCTAGTGTCGGTACTTCGAGGGAGGTTTTCCAACGCTTTCGCGAAGTTCCTTAATTAAAGAACCTCTTTTCCCTGTGGGCGTAACCCCGCTAACACCTTTCTAGACACCTACTAGGTTTATAGCATTGATCGTTAAGTGAAAAAATCTCCCGAGAGTAAACCAACTCATCAGTGGGATCGAGATCCAACTGTCATTGTGTGATAACCTAGATGGAATCCACTCTAGTCACCACACTCCAGAAGGTATGCTAAACCTGCAAGTTTCAGTTCTTTTGAAACTCCCGATGTGGTTTTTGCCCCTAGGATCCAAGTGACCTTGACTGAGCCAAAATGTCAAAAGATCCTAGTCAAGTTCAACCCGTCATTATCTTGACTGCATTAGACCCACCCGTACGAGTCCTTGACTGAGCCAAAATGACCGCACGACTGTCCTAACCAATCACTTTGTATCCTACGGAAAAATATTACATAGCTACCATTCACTACGCCTCGGCTGAGCACGAAATACGTAGCACGAATACTAAGCAATATTAATCCGAAACGACGGAGGGCTACGACTGGGTTTTTGGCGAAAAACCCGTTAACGTAATGAACTTGATTTCGATGAAGGAACGTGATACACCCTTTTGAAAATATAGTGGCGAAAAACTTTTGCTAAAGAGGTCACTCCCGGTGAAGGGATCTCGGCTCTTTCCTCGTCGAGTGAGGTGCTGGGCATTCGTAAGATGAATACCTCGATGCAAAGCAAGAATAATCGACTATAGTGAAGTTATTACCCTGACGCAAATTTTTGTCCAAGGGGTCACTCCCGGTGAAGGGATCTCGGCCCTTGCCTCGTCGACTGAGGTGCTGGGTATTCATAACCGAATACCGCGATGCAAAACAAAAATGAACGTCCTTGCAATAACAGCTTTTTGAAAAAATTTGTTCCAACAACGTCTTTTAGGTTTATTTTCTTGCATTAGTTCTTTTAATGCGTGATATTCTTGCATTAGTTCTTTTAATGCGTCCCATCATTTAATCCTACCATTGCAAAAAACAACCAAAATATGACGTACGCTTATGCCATTCGCATTCGCCACGGGGTCCCGTCATCACTCGTTAGGTTACTTAACTAACGACAGAGCGGGGGCTGGGCTAGCGCGGCTGTAAAACATAAGCAATGCCTAAATAGTAAAGCAATGATAGACATTACAGATCACAGATGAATACATTGGATATACTAGCAATCCGCAATCCTTTCGAGCCTGGAACGAAAAGCGGATAACACGGTCGCGGTGAATAGCCAAAACCCCACCCAAGACCCCTACGGGTGCGGCAAACCACCCGCCAAGTACCCGAAGCGAAGCAACCTCCCTCAATGCCATGAGTAGGCCACTCTGCACTTCGAGCTACCCGGTAGTTTGTGCACCCCTCCATGGGTCTATCCTAGGAGCAAAAACAGTAAAAAGAATTATACAATGACGGCTACAACCCCAACCCGGTTGTGCGGCCAAACAAAAATATTATTACATCAATTTACATTTACAATGAATGAAAGAAAAACAAAAGCTCATCTCACATCCACCCCGGCTATTCACCCGCGACAGTCCAACAGATTCATATACACAATCCAATATCCAACACAGATCATGTATAACCCCGACTAATCGACTTATAGCGATTAGCCGACGTTCAATACATGCAAACAACACAGATATAACCAACATAGCCAAAGTGCAGTGAAGTTCGGAAAAAAATACGGAATTATAGGACCCCAAAAGTGAATTTCAGTTCTGGAAAATCTGGGCACATATAATATATCTGAAAAATCCCAAAATCCCACCAGAAGAACACTGCACGAAAAACGATGAAGAGAGAGAAACAAACTGCGGCGCTTCCGCGGCGCCATGCATACCTCATGCCGCGGAAGCGCGGCGGTTTAAACAAATTAGGGCATCGAATTTCTTGTGTCTTCAAACAAAACCCTGAGCCGATTTTATAAGTATAAAGTTTTTCATTTAGAGCAGAAAAAATTTCAACAGAAACTTAGGGTTTTGTTTTTCCGGTTTTGTGATTTTTCGGTTCCGAACTTCGTTACACTTTGCTACCAAGCTAGTTTAAGTTTAGTTAGGCTCTGATACCACTGTTAGGTCCACGTTACCTCTCCCGGTACTTACGGGGTTGCGGAAACGGTAAATCAAATTTTTTTCTAAACTTTGTAACATGGACCGTAAAAGCCGGATCTTTGCTAAACTAAACTAGCATACTTGCTAAAGAGAGTTAGCTACTATGTTGATGGTTATACCTAAACTTGAACTCCTTCTCTTCTTGTTGTTGTTCTTCTTTCTTGTTCTTTGTAGAAGCTTGAATGGTTCTCTTCTCGTCGCCTTCTTCTTGCCGAAGATAGATCCACCTTGAAGGTTCGACCTTTGGGCTCTTCCTCGATCTTTGAGTGAACTAGGGTTTCCGGCTTGCTAAACCTTGAACCCTAGAGAGAGTAGAGAGTGTCTAGGGGTTGTTTTCTTTTCAAGGTGAAGGAATCTCAACACATGAGAAGGAATCACCTTGAGCTTGAGGAGGAAGAAGATGAAGAGAGGAGAGAGAATAGATATGAAAGAATGAGCTCTCTTTTTCTTTTTGCAACCATAATGCAAAAGAAAAGTATTATCTAAATGATAATAATTGAAATAAGAATAGTTGATGGTAATTTTGGAATGACCACTATCATGCTTCTTTAAATGAAGTGTAAGCATGAATCAAGGAAGACTTTCAAGGCATGAAAGTGGTCAATGGTCAACAAGTCAACCAAGGTCAACAAGTCAACAAAAAAATCAACCATAACATAATTCTCATTTAATTACTATTATTAATAGATAATATGTAAATCCATTAGGGTTTGGAAAATGAAGACTGTCAACTGTGCATACGCACCCGTTCCGAAACCCTAATGAAAAACCTCATTCTCCGCCTCAAGCAACTGTGCATACACACCTGCATTCTCGTTCCGAGGAACAAGAATACCAAGATATAAAAGCAACCCCCAAAACATATACCAGTATCTGGCTCAAACCAGAGCCTGCCAGTATAATCCGTCAGGACTCCAAACGTGCACAAGTGCGCGGATGAGAACGAACCCTGTCGCAAAACCATGTGACCTCTACTCTGTTTTGCCCAGAGGCGAATACCCTCTGTGTGGGACTCTAAAGACTCGACACTACGCTGGCAGTGGGTTTAACCACAGACCGCAAGCGGCACTAGCTGTGCGTAACGGTCCCCAGGTAGATGCCGACAAGAAGGCTGACGAGGTGAAACCCCATCTGAACTCCTACTGAGTCTGAATGTGACATTCTCCGTACAGTCCGGTCTGTTCGTCTGATACATCGCATGGCGGGCCTAGGGGGGCGGTAAACGTCAGTCCCCTAATAGCGGTACAAGTCGTGTCGGAGTGAAGCCCAATACACCCTGAGATAACACTGGAACCTACCAGTACATTTCGCTTGCCCTGGCCAGGGACTACTTGTGTAATGGCTCTCCTAGACACAGCGCGATGTCAACCCCCAATACCGGGAGAGACGAATCCTGTCTAACCGTCACTGCCTCCAAGTGCTTCGGGACTGCTCCCAACTACTACCTGTTTGCACGACTCAGTAGAGCCGTGGTAGGGTAGTAATCAAAGAACAGTGGGAACACACTCGAGGCGAAGTGACAGTGTCAAGTCAGCGGACTAAGCTGTACTCATGTCACCTGGGAACTGATAACTGACGATAGGTATAATACCAACCATCAGTTCCCGACGAGTCCTGTCCAGTGTACTCGTAACCCAACGAGCACTCGCATACTATCTCAAGTACGATGTACTGACGGCTGTGGGACAGACCGTCTCCCGTGCTGGGATGAGAAGCGCATACGCTAGTCTACTCCGGAGCATCGATGCCCTATCTCGATACTCCCACGACCAGGGACGTGTATAAGGATGTGCTTGTAGATTACCCAGCCCCCACGAGTGTGATCGCCATCACAACGCCGGTAATCAAGCAAAGATCCTAAGGGCTCTACTAATGCGTATAGGTGATATAATAAATAAACACACATGTACACATTAAAGCAGAGACAAACCAAGTAGCATACTACTATATTGAGCAAGATTATCTGTACAACTGTGAATATCCCAAGCTTCCATCAAGTAATATACATACTAGTATGATACAGTAATGGCCTCTAGGGCATATACACTAACAGAGTCTTGTGTGATTCCCACTGTGCTTTGATTTCCATCATACCACAGTCAAGAGATCGTGCAAAATGGCGGCTTTTGGGTACAGTCACGAATCACATGGAGGCAATGAGCGATAGGAGGGGTTTCATCTCTCCCGGTATTGGGGGTTTATGTTGCGCTGTGCTCGATTGGCCATAAAAGGAAATCCCTGGCCAGGGATGCTGAGATTTATTGGTAAGTGTTACCAGTAGTTTCTTGAACCGTTATGGACATTGCATCGGCATGACTTATCGGGCTATTGGGGTCTGATGTTAAACCACCCCCATGCTGTGATATGCGACATATCAGACGAAGAGACCGGACTATACAGTAGTGTTACTGATTGGATTCGCAGGAGTTATACCAGGCTTGCTTGTTGATCTTCTGATCGCTCAATACCTGGGTGGCCGTTACGTTTAGCAGACCGCTTGCGGCTTGTGGGTGTTCGATATGATCATCACCTACTGCCGGCGTATTGACGAGTCTTTAGAGTCCTACATAGAGGTTTCCTGGTTCATACGAAACGGAGTAGGAGCATATATGTGATATGTGCGGAACCAAGATTAATACGAGTATGTGATACCATATTCTATTCTCGCGATATATGTTATTAGTCGATTATATGTATTATAGCCAGATTATTAAATCAAGAGATGATTAAATAATTTAATGCATAATTATATATTTTATATATTAAATTACATTGACTAATATTAGTTAACTTAAGATTTCTTTTCTCACTTTTTTATACATTGATATATATGTGATATATATTAATTGTATTCTTTTAGCATATAATATATATATGATATATATTATTGTACCATGCTAGGTTATACATGCAACTTGTATGTATGAGACTTACACCATGCTTGGGTTTATTTTAGGTTTTCATTTATCATTAAGTAATTACAAATTAGTGGATTAAATCATTGCTAGATGCTTGTAGAAGCTTGTGGATAAGCATTGACTAAGTCCACTCCTTTATTTTCCTTAAGATATTTTGTGACCTAGCCTTTAACCCCTTATCATGGTTAACTCTCTACAAGGGTTAGATATATGATATACTCACCCCTGGTTGCATTTCTAACCTCATGAGTGTTAGTTATATGTATGCCCTAGAGGCCATTACTGTACATTGGATGTATATTGTAGTGGATGCTGGGACATATATAGGGAGGACTTTCTTGCTCGACATGATAGTATGCTATCGGGTTGCTCTTTACCTTAACGTGTACACTGAATGTCTCTCTGTTCCATGTTGGTAAAGCCCTTAGGATGTGTACTTGACTACCTGGACTATGATGCGGATCATACTAGTGGGGACAAGGTAGTCCATAAGTACATCCTTCAAAGTCCCTAGTCGTGGGTGTATCGAGACGGGGCATCGATATACCAGAGTTGACTAGCGTATACTTTCTCGACCCATACAGATGGGCGATGGATGATCCCATATCCATTGGTGTTTGACATCGGAGATGCTATACGGGTGCTCAGTGGAGACTGGGTACACTGGACGGACTCGCCGAGAACTCCCAGATGGTATTATACCTCACGTCAGATGGCAGTTCTCTGGTGACACTGGTACAGAGTAGTCTGTTGACCCAAGATCTTCATAGAGTCTTGTGTGGTTCCCACTGTGCTTTGATTTCCATCTTACCACGTCCAAGAGGGCGTGCAAAACGGTGGTTTTTGGGTACAGTCCCGAGTCACATGGAGGCAATGAGCGATAGGAGGGGATTCGTCTCTCCCGGTATAGGGGGTTGATGTTGCGCTGTGTTCGATTGGCTATAACAGGAAATCCCTGGCCAGGGTTGCTTAGATTTACTGGTAAGTGTTACCAGTAGTTTCTTGAATTGTTATAGACCTCATATCGACGCGACTTATCGAGCTATTGGGGTCTGACGTTTACCACCCCTAGGCGAGATATGCGGCATATCAGACGATCAGACCGGACTGTACGGTAGTGTTACTGGTTGGATTCACTGGAGTGTGAGCGGGCTTGCTCATCGATCTTCTGATCGCTCAATACCCGGGTGGCCGTTACGTTTAGCAGACCGCTTGCGGCTTGTGGGTGTTTGATATGATCATCATCTGCTGCCGGCGTATTAACGAGTCTTTAGAGTCCTACACCGAGGTTTCCTGGCTCAAGCGAAACGAAATAGGTGCGCATATGAGATATGTGCGGGACCGAGAATAATACCAGTGTGTGATACTGTATTCGATTCTCGCGATATATGACATTGATCGGTTATATGTGATATAGCCGGGTTATCGGATCAAGTGTTGATTCGATAAGTTGTTACTGTTGATATTAGTCGGTTATATGCGATATGACCGGGTCGTTAAATCAAGTGTTGATTTAATGATTTAATGCATAATTATATATTTGATATATTACTTTGCATTAACTAGTATCGGTTCACTTTAAATGGATTTTCTCACTCGGATGTGCGCATTGCATATGCGATATGATTTTGTGCACTTGCTTGTATCATGTTTGATGATACATGCCTTTTGGTTAAGTGTAAAGAATTAAACCTTGGTTAATGAAATGGTTAGGGTTTAATATTTCCTTATTCATTTTATTCATTTATTTATTCTTTTGGAAAAAGATAAGCAAATGAGAAAATGGTGGCATGTTTTGTTTTGTTCATGAAGCTTCATGAAGACTTTGACCATGTGACCATTTTGTCTCATGCATAACCCTAACCATCCCACTAACCATGATTGATTCTCTACACTTGACCATGATTTGGTTATGATAAGTATTCTTTTAATTTTCTTTTTGGAATTAACTTATCATAACTTTATCTTCTTCTTCTTCTTCACTTCAAGAAAAAGCTTGAAAGCTTTAATGGCAAAGTGAGAAATAGAGTGAGAAATCCAATTCTAAAGTCTACCCACTTCCTATTTCTTCATCCTCTACCTCTTGCCAAGTAGTAGAGTGTGTTTCCTTCACAAGTTTTCAAGGCTTGGTGAAGGTGGAGCTTGATCTAGCGATGCCTCGACGTAGATCATCTTCGGCATGGACATCGACGACCTTGCTCGCCATTTCTCCGACAAAGCCGATGCTAGAGCCCGGGAATTCATTTGGATAGCGAGGGGACTTCATTGCGGAGCTATGAAGGTGGAGCACCGGATCTACAAAGGTTGTATTTCCGTTTAAACTTTAGTTAAGTTGTTAACTAGTTTCTTTTTCGCTTAGATTTCTAGCCAACGATCCGTAGTCGGGTTTCTCGGCACCAAGATTTTTTGAAATTGGCATGGTTGATGCCTTGTGAGACCTCATGTGAGTGCCTAGGAACCCTACAGTGGTATCAGAGCCTAGCTAGAGCCTTAGGCGAAGTCTAGACGGAGTTTGAAGTCCGATCGACCCGAAACCCCAACTCCAAAAATGCTCTCTGTCCTTTTTCTAAAAACAGGGATTTTTGTGAATTAAAAATTGCCAAAAAAATCAGCAGGGAAACCTATGAGTTACTGTGAAGCACGTGGCTCTAAATCGATCAATGAGTCACGGAACCGCGGCCCCACCCAGGGTTTAGCGGCGGTTCCGCGGCCATGTTGGTGATTTAGACCACGTGTCTTGCACAGTAATTCTTGTGTCAAAGTGCTGAGTCTTCTGGAAATTTTTATATTTTATTCAAGAGTTGAATTTTCTAGGGTTGTTTTGGGGATTCGGTGTTTCGATCGGAGTATTAGATTTTGTCTATGTGGCTTTCCGGATAAATTATAGAATATGTTAAAAGGTTCGACCGGATATAAATACCCAATTTTTCCCCTGTCGGGAAATTTCCAAGTGTTGGATTTTTCCGTAGTTTAACGACGTTCTAAGTAGTGCAAGTAACACGATGGTCCCTCTAGAAGACAACAAACCTTAACTCGATTATGTGACCGTCTTGAACTGCCCTTTGAGCCTTAGGGTTTGGGGAAGTACGGCGTGCCACATGTGAGGCGTTGGCTTGACCCTTCTACGGCTGGACCGTTGGTACTGAGGCACGAACTGAATGTTTTTAGACTTGTTTCATGTGTTGATCTGTATCGGGAGAACTTGGGAGTTGGATTGTTCGATCGGAAAGTTTGACATTTTCTATTTATCCGGAATGGGATACAATAATTGGAATTCACAAGAAGTTATGAGATAACTAATATGAATGTTATAAACATAGCAGTTTAGTCTCACTTGATCGGTTGCCATGGAATTTTGATGTGATCAAAAGTCCGTCGCAATCACGTAGCGTACGCGGATACTCGCCGGGTAAACTTAATAGACAGCCTCACTCCATAGCCCCGACCAAGTGACTGTAGGAGAACCCCGTCGCTGAAAGCATCCGTCCGGGTGCTCGCGGCAGCGGTGTTCCGCCTTGGTGCACTTCGTCGACGGTATCGGGGGTGCAGCCGTCTACTGAAGTTTGCGACGAGCATTCGATCAGGATGTCGGGAATCTTGTTGAATTACCCGACTTGATATTGAAAAGAGTTTTCGATTTTGAGACTAAAATGCGTGGTTTATAATTGTTAGGCATGCGATGTCTAAGGAATTCATTTGATTAGGCATGCGATGTCTATGCAGGTTGCGGATTCCAACTGTTGTAGTTTTACACTTTCTTTTCTGTGACCGTAAGTGTAATATGTGATATCGCCGGTTTCGTTGCTATATGTCAACGACAATTGGGATGCGCATATTTACTTACGTTGATGACATGTGATGTTATGTGTTGTTGGATATGTTATATTGGATCGTCGTGTTTGAATAGCCGGGGTTTTTTATGTGAGATGAGTGTTTTTCATTTTCATTCATGTAAAAACTTGTATGTAATATTCTTTTATTGGGGCACTTCCAGATTGCGGAAGTTGTCACCGTTGATGTATATTATTTACTTTTCCGCACTAGGATAGACCCAAGGAGGGGAGCACAAGTAACCGGGTTCTGGAGTCCAGTGGGAGACCAACTCGAGGAGTCGAGTCCGGGTCTCCTAACTCTAGAATTGGTAGGGTTGCTTGCCGCTCTCGTAGGGGTCTAGGGGTGTGGGTTTGGCTATTCATTACGACCGTGGAATCCGTGTTTTATACTGGCTCGTATTGAAAACACGGACGTCCTAGTATATCCAATATTTCATATGTTTCTTCTGCTGTGATTTATCTGTGATCATGGGATGTTCAGTGACAGGTATTATATATAGTATATATGATATATTATATAGGCGTTGCTTATGTTTTACACCCGCGCTAGCCCTGCCTCGCTCTGGCGTTAGTTACCTAACCTAACGGTGCAGACGGGACATCGAGGCGAATGCGGATGGCATAAGCGTACGTTATATTTATCTGTGATGTTTAGGTGATTAAATGATGGGACTTCATTAATGTGATTAATGAAATAAAAGAAACCTAA
Source organism: Agapanthus africanus (assembly GCA_030015575.1). Lineage (NCBI taxonomy): Eukaryota > Viridiplantae > Streptophyta > Magnoliopsida > Asparagales > Amaryllidaceae > Agapanthus > Agapanthus africanus. The sequence continues at coordinate 307,885,715 of CM057350.1, forward strand.
AGTTGTTGTAGAATCGAATTTATAAAAATAAAACAGGTAGCTACAGTTCTTGCTTTGCACAGCGGTATATATGATATATCCTGCACCTTATTCGATGAGGAAAGGACCGAGATCCCTTCACAGGGAGTGACTCCTTTAGCAATAACTGACAGATGCTACACACTCGGTTTGTCTTTTGATTGCTTTTAAGAGTTTTTGCTTTACACAGTGATATATATGATATATCACGCACCTCATTCGACGAGGAAAGGACCGACGATCCCTTCACCGGGAGTGACTCCTTTAGCAAAACTAGAAAAGCCTCAAAAGCACTCCATTTTAAATTCATTTGATTCTACAACGATATCAAGTTCATTACGCAATAGGTTTTCAGAAAAACCTGTCGTAGCCCTCCGTCATTTCAGATAAGTGGTAGTTAGTATTCGTGCAACGTTTGTTGGCCTGCGTCAAGGCGTAGTGTGCGGTAGCTAACTAGTATTTATCTGCTTATGCATATGATGCAGATTGGATTAGGGTAGTCGTGCGACTTTGTTGGCCTGCGTCAAGGGTCGTGCGGGTGGGTTTAATTCAATCAGGAAATGACGGGTTGAACTTGACTAGCGCACTATGGTTTGTTGGCCTGCGTCAAGGTCATAGGACGCTAGGGGCAAAATATTATCGGGAATTTAAAGTGTTGAAATTTGCAATGAGATTGCATACCTTCTATGAGATAGTTGGATCCCGATACCCACTGCGAGTAAGAGTTACTCCTGGGATAGTTTTATACATTACAATTAGCCGATCAAGTAGGTGTCTAGAAAGATGTTAACGAGGTTACGCCTCTGGGAAAACGAGGTTTACATTAATTAGGTTCGTGCGAAAGCACGGGGGACCTCCCTCAAAGTACCGACACTGGCCTGGCTGAAAGATTGGCGAACTTGTAGTGTGTAATTAATCCCGGCTAGTCTTTCCTTTTAGGGTTTGAAGGAAGATTTGATAAAAAGCAGTGGGAGCCATCCTGATTAGATAAAATAATAACCAATCTGATCTTGCAAGAGCGCACGCTGAGTGTTTTCTTCTCTTTCTCTCCAGGTAGCGACCATATCACGCCTTAATCAAAATAATAATACGGAATATTGACCGAACCCGCTTGTTATACTGAGCTGGGGAACGTTGGTCCCGCTCCAACTTATAATTGTTATAAGACAGAGCAGGAAATTGGGGAATACCAGATTTCCCGTGCCACCCAAACGAAGAGAGTGCATGCTGATGCATCATCTTCGGGTGTGTTCGTTACAAAGAACTGTTTCTCTGTATCCTCTACGTCCTGGGTATATGATAACAGATCAGGATCCCAGGTATGTAATCTGTTACATAGGGCTACAGAAAGGTAGAAAAAACTGAGAACGGGTGATAAGTTTCATGAGACAGAAAACGGGGCAAGAGTTGCAGCCAAGTCTGTTGGTCACTGTCACCCTGTATTACCAGAATACATTGATTCTGAACGAATGTTATTAGATACCGAACCTGATATACAAAATCATATCACTCTCTTTGTTAGTAAAGAAATGATAAAATTTTGTATTGTTGGAAAATGTTTTGAACATTTCCTATATCAAAAGTTGATCGGTTCAGGCACGTTGTCTAAAAGCATTGACGTTCTAAATCAAACTACAGTTCTTAATATACAGAACACACACAAGAGGAAGAGTTCAGAAATGAACGAATCCTTCTTAAGGTATTGTAGACTAGGTCAGATCAATGCGACCCGACTGGCTAGAGTTACATAAAGATGCATATTTAAATTAGTTTGAACTTACATCTTGTGAAACTCGCCAGTCATGTCACAAAGATAAGATGACCATAGCTCCGTTTACTGGAAACAGAGAAAGAGTTAGTGAACTCTTGGGATGATACATGTTGATGTATGTAGGTCCCCAGTCTACACATGCCAATACCGGTTCTTTGTAATTCATTACATTCTCTGATAATCTCTCGAGATTCAGATCTATGTTCTTGTTGAAACACAAGTCCGAACCTTTTGAGATATTCACAGAATATATGTTAGAAGTAGAGAACCAAAATGAGGGTATAAGTATTATGTCCTATGATGAGATCAAAGAGGAGAATACTTGAGCACGGAATTCCTGGATTATTCTAAAGGAGAATGAGATTCTCTCTCAGCATTACTCCTCTGTATACACCATAGCACGATGGTATATCAGGGTGGAGCAATCACACCCTATATGATAAGGTGTGCTCTATGATGTGTACAACTGAGTTACCTTTTTCCTTTTTGGGAGTTATGCACTTGAGAAGCTGCATACCTATTGAATAAGGTTCTAATCAAATCAATTGCCTACCATTTCATATGTGATATGGAAAGGGAAGAACCCATATCTTAAGTTAGTTAAGATTAAGGGTTGTCCGGGCTATGTCTAAAAGCGAAATCCGGACAAGCTCGAGGCAAGGTCTGTAATGTAGAACTGGAAAGGTTCCAGCTATACAAACTACAGCAGATGATTTGATAAAACCAAAGGATTCAATAATTACCAACGAACCTCAGCCTCTCCGCCGATCTAGTAGGGTTCCTCACCCACCTGAGAGATACTTCGGTTTCTCTATGACAGTGGGAGCGAGAATTGCATCATGAGATGATGACCCAACTAGTTTCGAGCTGGCCATCTAGAGTAAGACTCTGTAAGAATGGCTGGATGTTCATCGATCTTAGATGGGATCCTTATACACCAACAAAGTATGGACTTTGGTTGCTATATCTGAAGGGTTAAATTCCTATCAGGAGCAAGTATATCTTGAGAAGATTACTTGGTGTACATGGAAAAGTTGAGACTTTCAAAGCTAGACTTGTTAAAAGTTTGCATCATTGACCAGGTGTGGATAATGATGAAACCTTTTCAAGTAGCTATGCTTAAGTCCATCCAGATCCTACTTGTCACGGCTATATACCATGACTGCGATATCTGGTGGTTGGGTGTCTTGACTGCTTTTCTAAATGATGATTTAGAAGAGAGCGTCAATAAGTACACAGCCAGAGGGCTTCGTAGACAGTGGGAGCAGCGGAAACGTGTGCAAGATGCTTTATTTGATAAAGCAGGCATCGCGGAGTTGGAACATCTGTTTTGATGAATTAGTCAAAGAGTTTGACATCCTCAAAATGGTAGATGAACCTTGTATAAACAAAAAGGTAGTAGGGAGTATGGTGACGATCCTCGTAGAGTACGTGGATGACATACTCTTGATAGGGAAGGAGTTTCCTATGCTACGCTCGATCAATCTCCGCTTATCACAATGATTCTCCATATAGGATCAAAGTGATACCTACTAAATCCTAGGTTTTGGATCTATGAGATAGATCTAAATGGATGTTAGGATTCTCACTAGTTGTAGTGAGATGGTATCAATCGATCCTGGGGAGAATCACTGGAAGGGTTCCAGGGTGATAAAGACGACTGAATGTCAGTCACAGGCATTGTCTTAATCCTCAGTAAAGGGACGGTATGTTGGAAGAGTTCCAAGCTAGATACCGTGGCATACTAGACGATAAAGGCAGGATACATCGCTACTTAAGATGCTACCAAAGAGGATGTTTGGGTGTATATTGGTTCATGAGATGAACTATGTTCCTCCCATTGTGTGACAATGGAGTTGTGGCTTATGCCAAGGAACGCAGGTCCCATCAGTGATCCAGACATATTCTAAGGAAGTATCACCTGATCAAGGAGATGGTTGATCTCTAAGGGATCGAGGTTAGGAGAGTAGACTCAGAGGACAACACGGCGGATCCACTCACGAAGGCCTATTCCCGGAGAGAGACTTTTATGGGATGGTTGAGTATGAGATACTACAACCACTGCTACAGAAGGCCCTAGTGCAAGTGGGAGATTGTTAGTTATATGTATGCCCTAGAGGCCATTACTGTACATTGGATGTATATTGTAGTGGATGCTGGGACATATATAGGGAGGACTTTCTTGCTCGACATGATAGTATGCTATCTGGTTGCTCTTTACCTTAACGTGTACACTGATTGTCTCTCTGTTACATGTTGGTAAAGCCCTTGGGATGTGTACTTGACTACCTGGACTATGATGCGGATCATACTAGTGGGGACAAGGTAGTCCATAAGTACATCCTTCAAAGTCCCTGGTCGTGGGTGTATCGAGACGGGGCATCGATATACCAGAGTTGACTAGCGTATACCTTCTTGACCCATACAGATGGGTGATGGATGATCCCATATCCATTGGTGTTTGACATCGGAGATGATATACGGGTGCTCAGTAGAGACTGGGTACACTGGACGGACTCGCCGAGAACTCCCAGATGGTATTATACCTCACGTCAGATGGAAGTTCTCTGGTGACACTGGTACAGAGTAGTCTGTTGACCCGAGATCGTCATAGAGTCTTGTGTGGTTCCCACTGTGCTTTGATTTCCATCTTACCACGTCCAAGAGGGCGTGCAAAACGTTGGTTTTTGGGTACAGTCCCGAGTCACATGGAGGCAATGAGCGATAGGAGGGGATTCGTCTCTCCCGGTATAGGGGGTTGATGTTGCGCTGTGTTCGATTGGCTAAAACAGGAAATCCCTGGCCAGGGTTGCTGAGATTTACTGGTAAGTGTTACCAGTAGTTTCTCGAATTGTTATAGACCTCATATCGACGCGACTTATCGAGCTATGCGACATATCAGACGATCAGACCGGACTGTACGGTAGTGTTACTGGTTGGATTCACTGGAGAGTGAGCGGGCTTGCTCGTCGATCTTCTGATCGCTCAATACCCGGGTGGCCGTTACGTTTAGCAGACCGCTTGCGGCTTGTGGGTGTTTGATATGATCATCATCTGCTGCCGGCGTATTGACGAGTCTTTAGAGTCCTACACAGAGGTTTCCTGGTTCAAGCGAAACGAAATAGGTGCGCATATGAGATATGTGCGGGACCGAGAATAATACCAGTGTGTGATACTGTATTCGATTCTCGCGATATGTGACATTGATCGGTTATATGTGATATAGCCGGGTTATCGGATCAAGTGTTGATTCGATAAGTTGTTACTGTTGATATTAGTCGGTTATATGCGATATGACCGGGTCGTTAAATCAAGTGTTGATTTAATGATTTAATGCATAATTATATATTTGATATATTACTTTGCATTAACTAGTATCGGTTCACTTTAAATGGATTTTCTCACTCGGATGTGCGCATTGCATATGCGATATGATTTTGTGCACTTGCTTGTATCATGTTTGATGATACATGCCTTTTGGTTAAGTGTAAAGAATTAAACCTTGGTTAATGAAATGGTTAGGGTTTAATATTTCCTTATTCATTTTATTCATTTATTTATTCTTTTGGAAAAAGATAAGCAAATGAGAAAATGGTGGCATGTTTTGTTTTGTTCATGAAGCTTCATGAAGAGTTTGACCAAGTGACCATTTTGTCTCATGCTTAACCCTAACCATCCCACTAACCATGATTGATTCTCTACACTTGACCATGGTTTGGTTATCATAAGTATTCTTTTAATTTTCTTTTTGGAATTAACTTATCATAACTTTATCTTCTTCTTCTTCTTCACTTCAAGAAAAAGCTTGAAAGCTTTAATGGCAAAGTGAGAAATAGATTGAGAAATCCAATTCTAAAGTCTACCCACTTCCTATTTCTTTATCCTCTACCTCTTTCCAAGTAGTAGAGTGTGTTTCCTTCACAAGTTTTCAAGGCTTGGTGAAGGTGGAGCTTGATCTAGCGATGCCTCGACGTAGATCATCTTCGGCATGGACATCGACGACCTAGCTCGCCATTTCTCCGACGAAGCCGACGCTAGAGCCCGGGAATTCATTTGGACAGCGAGGGGACTTCGTTGCGGAGCTATGGAGGTGGAGCACCGGATCTACAAAGGTTGTATTTCCGTTTAAACTTTAGTTAAGTTGTTAACTAGTTTCTTTTTTGCCTAGATTTCTAGCCAACGATCCGTAGTCGGGTTTCTCGGCACCTAGATTTTTTGAAATTGGCATGGTTGATGCCTTATGAGACCTCATGTGAGTGCCTAGGAACCCTACAATGAGTTCATTCTTCTCCTTCTTCTTCATCAAGTGAGAAAAAGCTTGCTAGTTTTTTCCAAAGTGATGAAACCTTATGAGAAAAATAAAACTAAAGTGAACCCACTGCCTACTTCATCATCCTAAACTATTAGCCATTTAGTTTAGGGTGTTTTGCTTCACTAATCTACACAATTAGTGAAGAGATGACATGAGCTAGTGTCACCTCGACGTAGATCGTCTTCGGCCTTGAAGACTTCGAAGCAGGCTTGTTCGTTTCTTCGTGGGAGCCTCTCTAGAGTCCGGACGATCGTGATCGCAGCGAAGAGACTTCTACACGCAGCTATTGAAGTGAAGGACCGGTCTACAAAGGTTATATTCCTTGTTCACTTAGATGTAAAGTGTTTACATATCATGTTTAACCCTAAGTCTCTAGTTAAGATCTTGGTTAGGGTTTGTTTAGCACCCCAAAAATTTCAAAGTAACATGATTGATGCTTGCCAAAACCTTCACAAGGTGCTAAGCTAACCGTACAATAATGATTTTCTTAAGGATTTCAGTACTTGAGATTTATGAGATTTTGGGGAAAAGCCGCAAGGATTTAATAAGCCTGATATTATTTTTAAATATTGCGAGTTGCAGTTTTTCTCGTGATATGATACATGTGTTGTCCACCATAGGTTTTCTGTTAGTTTTCGAGACCCGTTTCGAGGGGTTGGATGAACCGCCTCGGGTACATGGTAGGCCCGGTAAGGTACCCCGGGGTAAGAAGTTCGAGTTGTAGACGATAAGCCTGGCAGGGGCAGACTATCTACCGGTGATTGTTGGCACGGCAGATAACCATAGAATACTGACCGTGGTCGTGGGCTATTGAGCTATTGATACTTTGAGATGGGCCAGTCCGGATTACATGAACCCGAGATTTTGAGATACCGATACTTTGGGACACTGAGATATTCATTTGAGGTGTCGATACATGACGCGGATTTCTATTATTTTCATTGATATTTCACAGCAGTTGTTCTAAGAGTAAATTTATGATTTTCTCTTATCAAACATACTCAAATATCGTGTTAAATTGCATTCATGTTGCATACATTCTAGTACATCATGTCATATCAGGACGGTAGAGTTGTGACACTTATGTGTACATATTTACGATAGCCTTATTAGATGTACTTATTACTCACGAGTTGGCAACTCACCCCCGTTGTGCCACAGCCTGTTTTAAGGTCCGTTCCGTCAGCACTATAACGGCGGACGCACTTGCTCATTTTGCTCCTTTTGCTTGGATTTGAGACTTTTGCTCGTAAGTGGGTTGTGAGATTATTTTGTTTCCACCTTGTATATTTATTGTATATAGAGTACTCCATCTACTGTATCTGCTACTTGTACTGATGTATTGTGACTTAGAGATGAGACAGTGAGATTTGGGTATATTTATGTTGTTTCTCTGGGCCGAGCTCACTTGAGCCGACGTGATGCTAACTACTCGTGCCTTTATATGCTTATTTTTGCACTGCAATGATATTGATTGCGTGGGATTGTGAATCCGCTTTTGGGCGAAGAGCTAGCTCCCACTTGGGGATGCCTTATTTCATGTTATATGTATATTCCTGTTTTGTACCCGTTTGGGGCCAGTTTTTACAAAGGAGACTCTGCCGAAATTTTCGGGAAATATGATGTTGCTTTTAAAAGACTTGATGCGACTTAATTATTTGGAAATTTCTTTCTATATTTTGGTTTTCCTTCACTCTACTGCTCTTTTGGTTTTTATTTCTGGGCTTTGGCTTACTTAGATTACGTACGCCTCGAGACGTTTCGTAATTAAGGCCAGTCGCGTTCCGTACTTTCGGGTCGTGACAGTGGATCTCCTTACCCTTTTTCTTGATTAGTCTCTTAGTTTAGTTCTGTAGCTTATCAGGTATATGTGAGACTGGGCTCGAGTTATACATATTTTCAAAACTAACGAATCGTGAGTATTTTAAAGACAGGCCGAGGGATACTACGGATTATCAAAGGATGTATTTTTTCTTAAGAATCCCGTAGCCCCTACTTTTCTAAAACCACGATTCATGCGATTTCAAAAACCAAAGACTGTATGACTCGTATTTAGAAATGGATATTCTTATATGTTGCGATTACTATTCATTCCCGTTAAATTCATGTTGTCGTCATCGCATTGTATGCTTATACCTGCGTTTTTTTAGACATTATGAATCTTGTTGTCAGGACACCAGCACCATTACCGATGATGCATATGCTCCACGTACACTTGCTTGCCGGCTCACACACATCAGGATCAGTAATTTCCAAGTCACGTACACATTAGAAAACACTACTTCATTGTTATAATTGCTAGCTGGTAGTTTCGACATAGTACTATTACGCTTGCTTTCATATGCTTGTTTAGATATTGCATTTATTACTGAGATACTTCATGCATTTATACGTTCATTAGTCATGAAATATTATGGGGCTTTATGCCGGTAATTCACTATTTATTTACTCTCGAGTTTGGGATTTCGGAATTTTCCATGAGATTTCTGGATTTGGAGAAACCGCAAGAATTTTAGAAACTCATTTTAATTTCAAAAGATAGAAATTTGCGGTTTTCTCGTGATATGATGTGAGATATGTCCACCATGAGTTTTCTCGGCTCTTGAGCAGTATCATACACCCGATTCGAGGAGGAGTATGAACCGTCTACGGGTGCATGGTAGACCCAGTACGGTACCCCAGTGCAAGATGGTCGCAGATGATGGCGTTGAGCCCGTCAGGGGAGTACTACCACCCTATTATTTGTGACGCGGCGGATATCCGGAGGATACCGACGTAGTCGTGAGATTTGATGATATGCGCCAGTACGGATTGCCGGAGCCCGAGATATTGAGATTTGATGATGGGCCAGTCCGAATTGCCGGAGCCCGAGATATTGAGATTGATGATGGGCTAGTCTGGATTGCCGGAGCCCGAGATATTGAGATATTGAGATATATATTTTGTGTCGATGCTTGACACGGATTCATTGTTGATTTCATTGATGATACTTTGATTTTATACAAATCTCACTGAGTTAAGAAAACAATTTTCTCATTTACGATGTATTCTGTTTCCATGCAATCAAACATTACATATGTGATATGTTGCTACCTGAAGCACTGACACGAGCACTTGGTATTACACCGATGTTTAGATGTTTACCCTTGCCATTATTAGATGCTTCAGGTTATATATTATGAGGATATTATTGTATGACTTAAGATAGAGTCATACATACGATTTATGCTCGGTGATGTCTTCTACTCACGAGTTGGCAACTCACCCCCATTGTGCCACAGTTTCTTGCAGGTTTTGCCGTACAGGTTTCGTTGCAGCTTACTGGCACATTGTTTCCTACCGGGTGATTGCTTTGGTAGGTGGGTTCACTTGTATCATGACCACCGTAGTACTTGTATTTATATTCAGTTGTATCTAGTAAACTCCATCAACCAGACTTGTATATTTGATAGACTTAGAAAACTAGTTTTATATTCTATCGACCTTAGAGTCATGCGCCTGTATTTTAGTAGTTCTTCTCTGATTTTCTTGAGGATGTTGGTTTCCTTGCTGAGTTTTGATCCTCGCCCTTCGGCGTTGTATATTATATTGCTTGCGTGGTTGTTTCCGCCAATTGGCGAAGAGCTAGCTCTCGCTTAGGGATGCCTTTATTCATTATTTAGGTATATGCATGTTTGTACCCATTTAGGGCCAGTATATTATAAAGGAAACTTTGCCGAAAATTTTGGAAAAGACTTGATGTTTTAAAAAAATGTTTACTACGGCTTATTTTGATAAAACACTTGCTTTAAAACTAAGTTTTTCCTTCACTCTCTTTCCAAATGGTTTAGATTTCTTAGCTTTTGGCTTACTTGAATTAGGTGGGGTCCTATAGACTTAACACGATTTAAGTGCCATTCACGTGCTATTTCGGACCTTAACATTTTCAATGCACCTTACCCAATCATCTAATGAAAAAGGCAAATGTTCATAACATAATTTTTGAAAATTTATATCCCACTTTATCAAAAAAAGAGACATATATATCAGTTTTTAAAAGTTGGTACATAATAACAAATATTCAAAACCAAAAGTTTGTCGAAAGGAAAAACCAGGTGATTTCTCTAATAGCAACAATTGCTGCGATATCCGACATTAAGGATTTTTTAATAATCTAATCCTTCTCAGTATCTGTAACAACTTAGAGAGGTGGGATGTTAATCTGGTATCTATATACCCAGGATTTAGAATTAATTGGAAAAAAGTTTCGATTACAATCAAATAGAATCCATGAAATATCAAAATGTTTCAACGGATGGCCGGGTATTCCAATTAATGTCTCTTTCGTTTCCCAGGGTCATAACAGTAGTTGTATTTTCCTTTCCGCTCACTATGTCCCCTATTGTTGTCTCTCCTTTTACCTTATTTATACCAAACTTATGCTAGTTGTTTTCTTCTCACCCTTCCTTTCAGCTTTAGCATTGGGATTGGAAGAAGACTATCTAACAAGCGTAACTAGTATATTCTTCTTATTTAAGGAGCTCTCAAACTTGAGATGAGGTAGAAAGGAGAAACAAATGAATTGTATCATATAAAATTCACTTTCTCCAGAACCTTCGGCCATCCTCAACTGAAACAATTTCATCAAGTTTGTATCTAACTATACGATGGCCTTTCAAACATTATGGATCTCTGTATCTGATACAGAGTGTTCTGGAGGAAGCAAAAAAGAAAGTGGGAGGGGTATGGACATATGCGACTATATCGTGAAATAAGGCAATCATGACATTCTAAAGCCATTGATTGTAAAAAGGTTTGGTTAACTTGGTTTATGAGTTTTTAGTTTAGGGACGGTCTTAGGTCGCTGGGAGAGAGAGAGAGAGAGAGAAAAGAAACACTCTTCGTGCATTCTAACCTAGATATCTGATCAGGATGGCTCCTACTATTTCGTCAAATCCTCCTTCGTATCCTAAAAGGAGAATTAGCTGGGATGATATCTCGAGCGTAACTATTACTCACAGTAGGAATCGGGATCCAAACTATCACGGAGTGTTAACCTTGACATAGTCAACAAGTCACCCCACACCATAGAAGGTATGCAATCTCATTGCAAGTTTCAACACTTGAAACTTCCGATAGAGGTTTTTACCCCTAGCGGATTATAACCTTAACATAGTTAACAAATCATAAGTCGCAAGTCAAGTTCTACCCGTCATTTCGTGATTAAATTAGATCCACTCGCACGACCCTTAACATAGTCAACAAAGTCGTACGACCTTCCTAATTATGCTAACAGGAAGACATCACTTAGCTACCGTACACTATGCTATAACATAGTCATCAAACGTAGCATGAATACTAAGTACTCTACTTCCTAAAATGACAGAAGGCTACGGATGGTTTTGAAGAAAACCTTTAACATAATGAACTTGATATGACTGAAAGAACCGAGCGGTTTTGAAAATTTATAGTTTCATAGACTATTACTTAAGTGCGGATTCCCCATGAGGAGATCGGGCTCTTACCTCATAGAATGAGGTGCAGGATATTCCTAACTTAATACCTCGATGCAAAGCAAACGACTAGGGCTATTCAACTTGCAAATTTATAGTAACATAAACTTTTGCTTAAGAGCGAACTCCCAGTGAAGGGATCAAGGCTCTTCCCTTATCGAATAAGGTGTCGAATATTCCTAACCGAACACCTCGATGCAAAGCAAAAGATTCGACTATAACACCTATTTGGTTTCTACAATGTGTTTTAGGTTTATTATCCTTGCATTAATCTGAATCAATGCAATGCCATCAAATAGATAATCACAATACCTAGCATCTTCTCATACAATCACAGAAAAGCATGAAAAGAAAATAGAATGCATATATACGCCATCCGCATTCGCCACGAGCCGCCAGGTCTTCACCGTATGGTTGCTTAACTTACGGCAGGACGGGGGCAGGGCTAGCACAGGTGCGAAACGTATATAACATTTCTGTATATATATATATATCACATATATATCATTATATATATCATCGAAGGCAGATAATCAGCATTACAGGAAAGCGATAAATATCATCACAGGCAAGTAATCGCATCACAAGCAAGTAATGAACATCACAGAATGGGAATGGTCAGATCATCTAGGAAACCCGCGATTTGGTCGAGCCACAAACGAAATACGACATTCCCCTTTTGTGTGAATAAACCGTGTGAAACCAAAAGCAGACCCCTGTGAGTGCGGCAATCTACCAAGCAACCCAAGAAACGAGGCAACCCAACATCATCATCATGAGGGGTCCACCCGAGACTTTTTCGAATCCGATGACTTGAGCACTCCTCCATAGGTCTATCATATACCCCTATAAGCGTGGAAAGCAACCCGCCAATCCTAGACTCGAGTGACCCGATCTCAACTTCTTGAGATGGCCACCGCTGCAATCTAGAATTGGGTTGCTCGTGCTCTTCTCCGTGGGGTAATCCTAAACATGTATTATACAACGGAGACAACGATCGCAACCTGATCATGTCCCGAAAAATAATAATATATCAATCGGTGACTACGGCCATATGTGAACCGCTAAGTCCCGAAACAAAAAATATACATATAGTGGGAACGGTGGCCGCAAGTTAGATCTTGTCCCGTACAAATGAATATATAAGATGTATACAAGTATGAATGGAAATAACACTTATCGCAACATCAAACTTCCGCACGGTGGCTATTCATTTCGCGACAATCTAACGCATTCCACCAATGCTATATATCAACATATATCAATCGCATAGAACATTTCAGATGCACTTGTGCAACACGTCGATTTGATCAAATCAATTCGTCGAGTTAAACACAACATATACCATCGAATTAACTCGATTAAACACTTTAACCGCGTTAATTCAGAACCATGGCCAATGAATTGAATAACCGACGAAGTCGCAAATTCGAATTTCAAAAGTTGAAATCCGAATTCACTCCGACACCAAAAACAATCCCATTTCTTGCAGAAACGAGCTCTGAACAATTCGTAAAACGCACGGAAGAATCCCCTCGTAAAAAATCCCGAGCCGAAAGTGACCTTGGATCAGCTCCAAGCCCAAATTGGGCTCGGGGACTGCCCCAACTAGAGCCAAAATTGGTTATGGTTCAGCCGTGAATCAAGCCCGTAAGGAGCTCAATTCAGCACGAGCCCCTCGGGACTCGGGTGGGCTTTGGGGTGGGAGGTTCGTGGGCTCCCGGTCTGAACCGAGAGCCCCAGGTCACGAGTCTAAGCAAAAATTGGGACTGTTTTTTATAGAATTTTAAAAACAGTTTTTAACAGATTTGAAACTTGGTTAATTGAATCAATTGGCCACCAAAATGCAATTAGAAGTGAATGATCGGCTCTGATACCATGTTAGTGAATCGGTGCAAGGGTCACGACATTCACGGACCTGGCGGAAGCGAAAAACAAATATATATTTTTTAAAAAGGGAAACACCGATTACATAACCAAGATCATCATTCACAAAAAGTAAATAAAGAAGTTGGCAAACTACAACCTTTGTAGCACATTAGCTACATCTCCTTGGACTCTGGCTAGTCTCTATGAAGTCCGGAACAAGCTTGCTCGATTATCTCCTCGCCGAAAATGATCTACATTGAGATAACTCCAACACAAGCTATAGCTTCAAATTGATCTCATCAAAATGAAGAAACCCACTAATTAAACTTGCTAAGAATAATTAGTAGGAGATGTAGAATAATTAGCTCACTTAATTTTTCTCGTTTCTTTTCCATTGCTCACTTGAAGAAAAATCAAGAGAAGGAAGAAGAAGTATGGGGGAGATAAGAGTTTAGAAGAAAATAAGGTTGAATAAACATATGAACTAGAAACAAAAAGGAGTCATTACAAATAATGACTCACACAAATGAGTCATAAAACGAATCATCTCATGAATTTTACAACCATGACACATTCTCATTTCTTTCATATAAGTCTTATACTCCAATCATACATGTATCAGCATACGTGTCTCATTATTTATATCAAATATAAATATTAATTAAAGAGAAGAAAATAATTAAGTGAGTATGATATTAGTTAATAGATAAATATATCAATATACATTTAATTATTAAATCAACACTTAATTTAATAATCCGGCTATATCATATATATACCGGCTAATATCAATAAGTACCCGATTAAAATACGTGTATCAAATACACGTGTTTAATCGAATTCCTACACATATCCCTATATGTTCCCTACATCGTTTCGCATGTGCTGGGAAACCTCCGTGTGGGACTCTAAAGACTCGACAATATGCTGGCAGTAGGTTAGGATTATATTCATAGTCCATAAGCACGTCAGCAGTACTAGTTACACATAACGGCTACCCAGCTATTGAATGAAAGAAGATCAACGAGCAAGCTCATTTGAACCCAGCAAAGTCTATCTGTTACATTACCATACAGTCCGGTCTCTTCGTCTAAGAATATCACATATCAGGTCTAGGGTTTGGAATCTGTCAGACCCCAATAAATCGATAAGTCGTGCGACAGAGGACTCATAATCATCCAGAGATACAACTGATAACACTTATCAGTTTATCCGTACTGCGATGGTCATCTACTTGTGGTTGTAGTCTTGTCATGCACAGTGTGACATCAACTCCCAATATCGGGAGAGACGAATCCCTTTGACCGCTCACTGCCTCCACGTGCTTCGGGACTATACCCAACAAAAACCTGTTTGCACAACTCCTTTGAGCCGTGCTAGGATAGAAGTCTAAGTATAGTGGGAACACACATGAGACACTATGGCGATCTCAGGTGAAAGAGACTACCCTGTACCAATGTCACAAGAGAACTGCTACCTGACATTGGTATATTACAACTAGGAGTTCTCAGCGAGTCCGTCCAGTGTAACTTATCCAATGAGCACCTGTATACAATCCACGATGTCAAACATTAATAACTGTAGGATCAGCTATCGCCCTCCAACCAGGTCAAGAAACATACATACTAGTATAAACTGGAGTATCGATACCCAGTCTCGATACTCCTACGATTAGGGACATTTAATGATGTGCTTATCGACTATCCAGGCCCTACTAGTATGATCTCCATCATCGTCCGGGTAGTCAAGCAAAATCCTAGGGCTTTATCTCATGTCTAAACGATACGTGATAGTGAATAAAACGCATCACATGAAAGATAAAGATAAACCCGATAGCATACTATCATCTCGAGTAATATTTTTCTCTCGTATATGTTCTCCTTCAATTACAATAATTTCTTTTAGAGCACCTATATCCAACATTAACTTCTGTACACCACACTTAGGCTAATTGGTTTTCTTCTTTCCCTACCTTACGGCACCAGCTTAAGGTTTGGAAGACGACCATCCAATAAGCGTAATAGGTGTGCTTTCCTAATACTAGGAGCTCTTACAAACTTAGAGAAGGTAAAGGGAAGAGGCAACCGAATAATCCAATTCAATTTCTCTAGAATCAGTGGCCATTCTCGACTTAAATTATTTCTTCAAGTTCATATGTAATTATACGACGGCCTTTCCATGCAATATGAATCATCGTTGTGATACAGAGTGTTCTGGAGAAAAGCAACGGGAAAGTAGGAGTAGCAAGAATATATGCGACTTTGTCATGAATCATCACAATCCAATGCCAAAGTGTGTAAGAAGGTTTGGTCAACTTGGTTAATGAGTTAGTTAAAGGTAAGTCATAGTCGCATAACAGATAGAGAGAAAAGAAACACTCAGTGTGCACTCTATAAAGATTAAATTGATTATGATTTTGTCTAATCAGGATAGCTCCTACTGTATCCTCCAATTCTCCTTCAAACCATAAAAGGAGAATTGTTCGGGATCATTTACACTTTACAAGTCGTTAACCGTTTAGCCAGGCCAGTGTTAGTACTCCGAGAGAGGTCCCCCGTACTTTCGCACGGACCTAATTAAATAACCCCGTTTCTGCAGAGGCATAACCTTGTTAACACTTTCCAGACACCTAATAGGTTAGCTAATTGTGAAGTGAAAATCTCTCGAGGAGTAATACCTATTCATCAATAGGAATCGGGACCTAACTATCATTGAGTGATAACTTTGACGGAAGCCGACCAAAATTACCACACTCCAGAAGGTATGTGCAAACTTGGCAAGTTTCCTTTATATTTGAAACTCCCGATATGGTTTTTTCCCCAAGCGACTTATGACCTTATCAAAGGTCAACAAATAATAAGTCACAAGTCAAGTTCAATTCGTCATTATCCTGGATTACATTAGACCCATCTGTATGACCTTGGCAAAGGTTAACGAAGTTTTACGACCGTCCTAACTAATCACATCACCATGCAGTAGAAAAGAATCACAGAGTTACCGAACACTATGCCTTGGCAAAGGTCAACAAAAGTAGCACGAATACTAAGCAATACGAATTTGAAATGACGGAGGGCTGCAGCTGGTTTTTGGCGAAAAACCATTAACGTAATGAACTTGATATCGTCGAAGGAACTCAAGTGGTTTTGAAATGGAGTGGTTTAGGCTCTGCTATTAAAACTACTAACATAAACTATTTCTTAAGAGTGAACTCCATGTGAAGGGATCAAGGCTTTTTCCTCATAGAATGAGGTGCAGGATATTCCTAATCAAATACCTTTATGCAAAGCAAAAGAAAATGACTATAGTTTTGAAGAAAATCGAGTAGTTTTAAAATTTGGTTCCAACAACATCATTTAGGTTTATTTTCCTTACATTAAACATAAAATGCATTCCAATCATTCAAGTTTCTAAGCCACACCAGAAACAACCAAAATAGTATGCTTTTATATGCCATCCGCATTCACCATGGGGTCCCGGGTCTTCACTGTAAGGTTGCTTAACTTACGGCAGAGAGAGGACAGGTCTAGCGCGGATGCAAAACATATAGAAGCATATACTATATATATATATATCAACATCACAGGCATGTAATAACATCATAGGTATGCGGCAAAAAATATGGAATATCGGATAAATTAGGAGCCTAGCGTTTCATTTGAGTCGCAAATAAAACGCGACGTTCCCCGGTTGTCTGGATAGCCTGTACAACATCGATCTTAGACCCCTACAAATGCGGCAAACCACCTTCCAATTCTAGAAATTGGGTAACCCGCCCCCACTAGCATGAGTCGGTCACCTATCACTTTCTAAAATCCAGTACCTTGGGCACTCTTCCGCAGGTCGATTCTATAACCCCTATAAGTGCGTCGAGCAACCCACCAATTCTAGAGCGAGGCGGCCCGGTCTTAAATATCATGAGATGGCCACCTAGTGCACTCTAGAACCCGGCTACTCTAGCACTTCTCCTGGGTTAATCCTAGTACAAAAAAGGAATATATACAACGGTGACATCGACAGCATCCTGGTCGAGCCCCTATAAAAGAATATACATAATACGAAGACGGTGGCCACAACTTGGAGCTCGTCCCGAACAAATGAATACAACATATATAAAAAAAAGTACAAGCAATCACACGTAGGGCTATCCGTCATGACAATCCGGCTAAACCACAACAAGATATATATATATATATATATATATATATATATATATATATATATCACAGAATAAGCAACATCACACTATGTGCAACCCTGTCTAATCAAACATATTGCAATTAGACGACGTTTAACAACACATATACATCACAAATACGAAAACCATGATCATAAAATTTGTCGGGACCCGGTTCTTGCTCACGGAACAATGTACCACACGGAACAAAGTGCCACACCAAGTGTCATGCCAAGGGGGCTGGGGCTACCTCTTGAATCCGTGGGACCTGTTTGATATATGTATGCCCGAGAGGCCATTATATGATCGTCGATGTATCGGTATGCATATATATATTCAGAGGATATTCTTACTCGACATGATAGTATGCTATTTGGTTGTTCTTCATTTTGACATGTTCACTTGATCATGCTTATTACTCATTTGGTACATGTTGGTAAAGCCCTTAGGATATTTGCTTGACTACTAGGATTATGATGCATATCATACTAGTGGAACATGTGTACTTTATAAGCATATCCTTGAAATGTTCCTAGTCGTGGGTGTATCGAGACGGGGCATCGATATTCCACAGTAGACTAGCGTATACGTTACTTGACCCATATGATGGGCGATGGATGATCCCATATCCATTGGTGTGGTGACACCAAAGACTGTATACGGATGCTCAGTGGAGACTGGGCACATTGAACGGACTCGCCGAGAACTCTTATGTGGTATTATATCTATCGTTGGATAGTAGTTCTCAGGTGACACTAGTACAGGTTAGTCTGTAGACCCGAGATCGTCATAGAGTCTTGTGTGTCCTCCCACTGTACTTTGATCACCACCGTACCACGGTTCTACTTAGTCGCGCAAACAGGTGGATTTTGGGTAATGTACTAAGGCACATGGACGCAATGAGCGATAGGAGGGGTTTTGTCTCTCCCGGTATTGGGGGTTGATGTTGCGTTATGCTCGATTGGCTATAACAGGAAGTCCCTGGCCAGGGCTGATGAGATTTACTGATAAGTGTTATCAGTAATTTCTCGATCTGTTATGAGCCACATACCGGCATGACTTATTGAGTTATTGGGGTCGACGATACCATCCCCAGACTCGATATGCAGCATATCTGACGAAAAGACCGGACTGTACGTTAAGTGTTTCCAGTTGGCTCGACGGGAGTTTTGACAGGTTCCCTTGTGTTTCTTCTGATCGCTCAATACCTGGGAGCCGTTACGTATAGCTCGTGCCGCTGACGGTTTGTGGGTATGTGATATGATCATTTCCTGCTGCTAGCGTATTGACGAGTCTTAAAGTCCCACAAAGGAGTTTCGTAGCTCAGGAGAAAAGATGTTGGGGTGCATATGAGATATGCGCAGGAGCTGCGTATATTTGATACCGTATTTTAATCGGGCGTTTTCTGTTTGACGGTTCGTATGTGATATGACTGCCTTATTAAATCAAGTATTTATTTAATAATAAGTCCATTAACTCATATATTAAAACCTATTTCATTATGATGCATGCATGAGTGTATGTATCTATTGATATGCATGCACACATGCATACATACATGTGTCACGGTTGATGATACATTGGTGATGGCAATACAAGACTCACATGGTAACATATTTATATATTTTGATTACTGAGAAAAATAAAATGGGAATAAAATCATGGTTGACTTTCTACACTCTTCTTTTGTGTTGACTAAAGTCAAAACCATGGTTTCATTTCCCATGGTTTTTGTTGCCCATTGTTTTGCTTAAACTCAAGTATCAAAATATCTAGATATTTTTTAACCATGGTTTGGGATGAGATAACCCGCTCTCTCTCTCTCTCTCTTGATTATGTTGATTATTCTTACATAAGTTAAGCTAAGCCATTCTCCTTCTTCTTCCTCATTCAAGCTCTCGACCTTTTTCTAGTGAGTGAAGAACATAAAAAGAAAAGGTTTTTAAGTGAGATCCAAACCCACATCACCAATCTATATTAGTCTAGCCCAAAAGTATAGGTTGTTTGCTCCACTTCCATTTAGTTCAAGTGAAGCTAGGAGCTTGTGCAAAGGGACTCCGTGGTGGATCGTCGTGGACTTCGAAGAAATCAAGCGGACCGGTCCAAACACCAAATTGATCCAAGGAGTCATAAGAGGAGGTCTACAAAGGTTGTATTACTCATCTCTTAGTGTTAGACACTTGTTAGTATATTATACTAGTTCTTGTTACCCTAATTTTCTAGTTCGATTCATGATCGGTTTTGTTTAGCACCCATAAAATTTTTGTTATAGCATGTGTGATGCAGCCCAAACCCTAGGCATGGTGCTAGATAAACCCCTACAGTGGTATCAGAGCTAAGCTAGAAACTTAGTCGATGTTAGAAATATTACGAAACCGAAACAACTCCGAAACTTTGATAAACTGAAACCCTGAAAACTGCTCTCTGTTGATTTTTAAATGACCTCCTAAAATTTTTTAAGCAACTGCAGAAGCTTGTATTTGATGCACTGAGAACACTGGAGAAAAACGAGGCCTTTCCACCATTTTTCACCCGGTGAGAAGCCTGTTAAAACCGGCCCGACCGGCCCAAACCCCCCTCCCTGTCTCGTTTTTCTTGGGTGCTATGGTCTGTATATTTTAGGGTTTCAGGTATTGTTTGTTTAGCCTAAAATTTCATGTGATGTTAATTTTGTTTAGGGGCTAATTCGGAGTATTTCATAGTCGTAATTTTAACATTGTTTTAGGTAATCTGGACGACGTTTAATAGTTCGAACGAACATCAAACAGTACCTCATTATTCTCGTTGGAAATTTTCCAAGTGTTGGAATTTTTCAAGTTAAAGATATTCGAAAGATCATGCAAGTAACCCTACGGACCCTCTAGAAGAACGTAACCCTAACTCGATTCTATGACCAGGGAACCGCGGCCAAACCTTAGGGTTTGCCGTCGTTCGGTGGCGCCATAGGTGAGGCAAGGGTTGACCCTTCTACAGTTGGTCCATAGGCACTGTGGCATATTTTGGGTATTTTAACTTTGCTCAAGTGTTGAGCTCTCGAGGAAATTTATGGGTGTTTGTTGATTCGATCGAAACGTTTAACATCGTCAAGATATTTGTTGTTAGTTATATGTATGCCCTAGAGGCCATTACTGTACATTGGATGTATATTGTAGTGGATGCTGGACATATATAGGTAGGACTTTCTTGCTCGACATGATAGTACGCTATCTGGTTGCTCTTTATCTTAACATGTACACTTTCTGTCTCTCTGTTACATGTTGATAAAGCCCTTAGGATGTGTACTCGACTTCCAGGACTATGATGCAGATCATACTAGTGGGGCCTGGGTAGTCCATGAGTACATCCTTCAATGTTCCTAGTCGTGGGAATATCGAGACGGGGCATCGATATTCCAGAGTAGACTAGCGTATATATTCTCGACCCATGTGATGG
Organism: Agapanthus africanus; assembly: GCA_030015575.1. Classification (NCBI taxonomy): domain Eukaryota; kingdom Viridiplantae; phylum Streptophyta; class Magnoliopsida; order Asparagales; family Amaryllidaceae; genus Agapanthus; species Agapanthus africanus. Next base: position 307,906,783 of record CM057350.1, read on the forward strand.
GCGATGGATGATCCCATATCCATTGGTGTTTGACATCAGAGATGGTATGCGGGTGCTCAGTAGAGACTAGGTACACTGAACGGACTCGTCGAGAACTCCCAGATGGTATTATACCTCACGTCAGATGGCAGTTCTCTGGTGAGACTGGTACAGCTTAGTCTGTTGACCCAAGATCGTCATAGAGTCTTGTGTGTCTCCCACTGTGCTTTGATTTCCACCAAACCACGGCTCTACTGAGTCGTGCAAACAGGTGGTTTTTTGGTACAGTCCCGATTCATATGGAGGCAATGAGCGATAGGAGGGGATTCGTCTCTCCCAGTATTGGGGGTTGATGTTGCGCTATGCTCGACTGGCCATAACAGGAAATCCCCGGCCAGGGTTGCAGTGATATACTGGTAAGAGTTATCAGTAGTTTCACGATTGTTATGGACCTCACGTTGGCATGACTTATCAAGCTATTGGGGTCTGACGTTTACCACCCCTAGGCGAGATATGCGACATATCAGACGAACAGACCGGACTGTACGGTAAGTGTTACTGGTTGGATTCACAGCAGTGTGAGCGGGCTTGCTCGTCGATCTTCTGATCGCTCAATACCCGGGTGGCCGTTACGTTTAGCAGACAGCTTGCGGCTTATGGGTGCTTGATATGATCATCATCTGCTGCCGGCTTATTGACGAGTCTTTAGAGTCCTACACAGATGTTTCCTGGCTCAAGCGAAACGAAATAGGAGCACATATAAGATATGTGCGGGACCGAGAATAATGCTTGTATGTGATACCATATTCTATTCTCGTGATGAATGTATCGATTGGTTGTATGCGATATAAGCTAGTTATCGAATCAAAGATTGATTCGATAAGCCGATACATTGGATACTAGTCGGTTATATGCGATATGACCGGATCGTTAAATCAAGTATTGATTTAATGATTTAATGCATAATTATATATTTGATATATTACTTTGCATTAACTAGTATTGGTTCACTTTAAATGGATTTTCTCACTTGAAGTTCACAAGTTGTATATGTGATATACTTTTGTGCACTTGTTTGTATCATGTTTGATGATACATGCTCACTTGAGTTTGTGTAAAGAATTAAACCATGGTTAAGTTAATGATTAGGGTTTACATTTTTCTTATTCATTTATTTATTTTTTCATTTTGGAAAGATAAATAAGAAATGGTGGCTTTCTTTGTTTGCTTGTTGAAGCTTCATGATGCTTTGAACAAGTCCACCATTTTTGTCTCATGCTTAACCCTAACCATTCAAACTAACTATAGTCTATTCTCTACACCTAATCATGGTTGCCATATGATAAGTATTCATTTTATTTTCTATTTTAAAAATAAGACTTATCATATTCTTTCTTCTTCTTCTTCTTCTTCATCAACAAGAAGAAAAACTTGCCTCCATCAATGACAACTTGAGAAAAAGAGTGAGAAATCCAATTCTAAAGGGAACCCAGTTCCTATTTCTTCATCCTATACCACTTGCCAAGTAGTATAGGGTGTTTTCTTCACAAGTTTCATGACTTGGTGAGGTTCGAGTTTGATCTTGAGTTGCCTCGACGTAGATCATCTTCGGCATCGAAGTCGACGACCTAGCCCGATCAATTCTTCGATGAGACCACCGCGAGAGTCGGAGATCCGATGGGTACAGTGGAGGGACTTCATCACGGAGCTATGGAGGTGGAGGACCAGATCTACACAGGTTGTAGCCCCTTCCCTTTTAGTTAAAGTCGTTAACTTGCATTGCATCGTCTATACATCTAGTTAACGATCCGTATTAGGGTTTGTAGGCACATGGAAAATTTTGAATTAGCCATGTTTGATCACTTTTGAGACCTCATTAGTGTTCCTAGGAACCCAACAGTGGTATCAGAGCCTAGCTAGAGACTTAGGCGATGCGTAGACGGAGTTAGAACTCCGATCGAACCAAAACCCTAACATAAATTTGCTCTCTGTACATTTTTTGAAAACGGGGATTTTCTAGAATTAAAAATATGCAGAAAAACCAGCAGGAGATTCTAAGAATTACTGAGAAGCCCGAGCACCTGAATCGATAAAAGAGCGGCGGAACCGCGGCAATAGCATGCCTATTGCGGCGGTTCCGCGGCCACTTAGTCTATTCAGACAATTATTTTTACACGGTAATTCCTACTTTGAAGTGCTGGTTTTCCTGAGAATTTTTAATCTGAACTCAAGAGTTCAGTTTTCTGGGTTGTATTGGGGACTCGGTGTTTCGATCGGATTGTCTAATTTTGTCTGTGTGCTTTTCCAGATAATTTTAGAATATGTTAAAAAGTTCGACCGGATATAAATACCCACTTTTTTCCCTGCTGGGAAATTTCCAATTGTTGGATTTTTCCGTAGTTTAATGACGTTCCGAGTAGTGCAAGTAACGTGATGGTCCTTCTAGAAGACAACAAACCTTAACTCGATTATGTGACCGTCTTGAACTGCCCTTTGAACCTTAGGGTTTGGGGCAGTACGGCGTGCCACATGTGAGGCGTTGGCTTGACCCTTCTACGGCTGGACCGTTGGTACTGAGGCACGAAGTGAATGTTTTTAAACTTATTTCATGTGTTGAGCTGTATCGGGAAAACTTGGGTGTTCGATTGTTCGATCGGAAAGTTTAACATTTTCTATTTATCCGGAATGTGATACAATACTTGGAATTCACAAGTAGTTATGAGATAACTAATATGAATGTTATAAACATAGCAGTTTAGTCTCACTTGATCGGTTGCCACGGGATTTTGATATGATCAAAAGTCCGTTGCAATCACGTTGTGAACACGGATACTCGCCGGTAAACTTAATAGACAGCCTCACCCCATAGCCCCGACTAAGTGACTGTAGGAGAACCCCATCGCCGAAAGCATCCGTTAGGGTGCTCGCGGCAGCGGTGTTCCGCCTTGGTGCACTTCGTCGACGGCGTTGGGGGGTGCAGCCGCCTACTAAAGTTTGCGACGAGCATTCGATCAGGATGTCGGGAATCTTGCTGAATTGCCCGAATTGATATTGAAAAGTGTTTTCGATAATGAGACTAAAACGCGGGGTTTATAATTGTTAGGCATGCGATGTCTAAGGAATTCATTTGATTAAGCATGCTATGTCTTAAGAGGATGCGGATTCCAACTGTTGTAGTTTTACACTTTCTTTTCTGTGACCGTAAGTGTAATATGTGATATCGCCGGTTTTGTTGCTATATGTCAACGACAATTGGGATGCGCATATTTACTTACGTTGATGACATGTGATGTTATGTGTTGCTAGATATGTTATATTGGATCGTCGTGTTTGAATAGCCGGGTTTTTTTTTATGTGAGATGAGTGTTTTTAATTTTCATTCATGTAAAAAACTTGTATGTAATATTCTTTTATTGGGGCACTTCCAGGTTGCGGATGATGTCACCATTTGTATATTATTTACTTTTCCGCATTAGGATAGACCCAAGGAGGGGAGCACAGGTAACCGGGTTCTGGGGTCCAGTGGGAGACCATCTTGAGGAGTCGAGTCCGGGTCTCTTAACCCTAGAATTGGTAGGGTTGCTTGCCTCTCTCGTAGGGGTCTAGGGGTGTGGGATTGGCTATTCATCACGACCGTGGAATCCGTGTTTTATACTTGCTCGTATTGAAAACACGGACGTCCTAGTATATCCAATATTTCATATGATATTTTCTGCTGCGTTATCTGTGATGTGATCATGTGATTTGTTCAGATAGTTATAGTATATAGTATATATGATATATTATATAGACGTTGCTTATGTTTTACACCCGCGCTAGCCCTGCCTCGCTCTGCCGTTAGTTACCTAACCTAACGGTGCAGACGGGACATCGAGGCGAATGCGGATGGCATAAGCGTACGTTATATTTATCTGTGATGTTTAGGTGGACTTAAATGATGGGATATTCATTAATGAGATTAATGAATGAAAATAAACCTAATTGATGTTGTGGAATTGAATTTCAAAATAAAACAGGTAGCTACAGTTCTTGCTTTGCATTGCGGTGTTCCTTGTAAAACATCCTGCACCTTATTCGATGAGGAAAGGACCGAGATCCCTTCACCGGGAGTGACTCCTTTAGCGATAACTGGCAGATGCTACACTCTCGGTTTGTCTTTTGATTGCTTCTATAGTTTCTGCTTTGCACAGTGATATATATGATATATCCCGCACCTCATTCGACGAGGAAAGGGCCGACGATCCCTTCACCGGGAGTGACCCCTTTAGCAAAACTAGAAAAGCCTCAAAAACATTCCATTTAAAAACCATTTGATTCCGCAACGAGATCAAGTTCAAAGCGTTAAAGGTTTTCATAAAACCATTCGCAACCCTCCGTCATTTTTGGAAGTAGAGTACTTAGTATTCGTGCTACGTTTGTCGACCATAGCCGAGGCGTAGTGTGCGGTAGCTAAGTGATGTCTTCTTACACAACATATGATGCGATTAGTTAGGACAGTCATGTGGCTTTGTTGGCCTTAGCCAAGGGTCATGCGGGTGGGTCTAATTAATCACAAAATGACGGATAGAACTTGACTAGTACCTATGATTTGTTGACCTTAGCCAAGGTCATAGGTGCTAGGGGTAAAAACCATTATCGGGAGTTTCAAGTGTTGAAATTTGCAATGAGATTGCATACCTTCTATGTGATAGTTGGATCCCGATACCCACTGCGAGTAATTGTTACTCCTGGAAGAGTTTTGCACTTTACAATTAGCCGATCAAGTAGGTGTCTAGAAAGGTGTCAACGGGGTTACGCCTCTGGGAAAACGAGGTTTACTGTAATTAGGTCCGTGCGAAAGCACGGGGAACCTCCCTCAAAGTACTGACACTGGCCTGGCTGAATGATTGGCGAACTTGTAGTGTGTAATTAATCCCGGCTAGTCTTTCCTTTTAAGGTTTGAAGGAAGATTTGATAAAAACAGTGGGAGCCATCCTGATTAGATAAAATATATAACCAATCTAATCTTGCAAGAGCGCACACAGAGTGTTTTCTTCTCTCTCTCTCCAGGCAGCGACCATATCACGCCTTAATCAAGATAATAATACGGATTATTGACCGAACCCGCTTGTTATACTAAGCTGGGGAACGTTGGTCCCGCTCCAACTTATAATTGTTATAAGGCAGAGCAGGAAATAGGGGAATACCAGAATTCCTATGCCGCCCAAACGAAGAAAATGCATGAGATGCATCTCCTTCGGCTGTGTTCATTATAAAGAACTGTTTCTCAGTATCCTCTGCATCCTGGGTATTTGATACCGGATCAGGATCCCAGATATGTAATCTGTTACATAGGGCTACAAAAAGGTAGAAAAACTGAGAACGAGTGATAAGTTTCATAAGACAGAAAACGGGGCAAGTGTTGCAGCCAAGTCTGTTGGTCACTGTCACCCTGTATTACCAATACATTGATTCTGAACGAATGTTATTAGATACCGAACCTGATATACAAAATCATATCAGTCTCTTTATAAGTAAAGAAACGATAAAATTTTGTATTGTTGGACAATGTTTTGAACATTTCCTATATCAAAAGTTGATCGGTTCAGGCACGTTATCTAAAAGCATTGATGTTCTAAATCAAACTACAGTTCCTAGTATACAGAACACACACAAGAGGAAGAGTTCAGAAATGAACGAATCCTTCTTAAGGTATTGTAGACTAGGTCATATCAATGCGACCCGACTGGGTGAAGTTACATTTTAGATACATATTTAAATCAGTTTGAATTTACGTCTTGTGAAACTTGCCAGTCATGTCACAAAGATTAAATGACCACAGCTCTGTTTATTAGAAACAGAGAAAGAGTTAATGAACTCTTGGGACTGATACATGATGATGTATGTGAAGTCTCCTGTCTACACATGCCAGGACTGGTTCTTTATACTTCATTACGTTCTCTGATAATTTCTCAAGATTCAGACATATGTTCCTGTTGAAACACAAGTCCGAACCTTTTGAGATATTCACAGAATATAAGCTAGAAGTAGAGAACCAATACATGTATAAGTATTATGTCCTATGATAAGATCAGGGAGGAGAATACTTGTGCATGGAATTCTTGGATATTCTAAAAGAAGATGAGATTCTCTCTCAGTATTACTCCTCTGAATGCCCCACAGCACAACGGTGTATCGGGGTGGGGCAATCGCACCATATTGGATATAGTGTGCTCTATGATGAGTACTACTGAGTTACCTATTTCCTTTTGGGGTTGTTCACTTGAGAAGCTGCATACCTATTGAATTAGGTTCGAATCAAATCAGTGCTTACCACTCCATATGAGATATGGTATGGGAAGAGCCCATCTCTTAAGTAAGTTAAGATTTGGGATTGTCCGGCCTATGTCAAAAGCAAAATCCGGACAAAATCGAGGCAAGGTCAGTTCTGTAGAACTGGAAAGGTTCCAGCTATACAAAACTGCAGCTGATGATTTGACAGAACCAAAGGATTCAATAGTTTCAGACGAACCTCAGCCTCTCCGCCGATCTAGCAGGGTTCCTCACCTGCTTGAGAGATACTTCGGTTTCTCGATGACAGTGGGAGCAAGGATTGCATCATGAGATGATGACCCAACTAGATTCGAGCAGGTCATCGAGAGTAGGGGCTCTGTAAGAATGGCTGGATGCTTAGCGATCTGAGATGGAATCCTTATACACCAACAAAGTATGGACTTTGGTTGCTATATCTGGAGGGTTAAATTCCCATCAGGAGCAAGTATATCTTGAGAAGATTACTTGGTGTAGATGGAAAATTTGAGACTTTCAAAGCTAGACTTGTTAAAGGTTTTTGTCATCAACCAGGCGTGGATAATGATGAAATCTTTTTAGGGGACTATGCTTAAGTCCATCCAGATCCTACTTGCCATTGCTACATACCATGACTACGATATCTGGTGGTTGAGTGCCATGACTACTTTTCTAAATAATGATTTAGAGGAGAACGTCTATAAGAACACAACCAGAGGGCTTCGTAAACAGTGGGAGCAGCGGAAACGTGTGCAAGATGTTTTATGTGATGAAGCAGGCATCGCGGAGTTGGAACATCTGTTTTGATGAGTTAGTCAAACAGTTTGAAATCATCAAAATGGTAGATGAACCTTGTATATAAAAAAAGGTAGTAGTCAGTATGGTAGTGATCTTCGTAGAGTACGTGAATGACATACTCTTGATAGGGAAGGAGTTTCTTATACTACGCACGGTCAATCTCCTCTTGTCATAAGGATTCTCCAAATAGGATAAAAGTGATACCTCCTAAATCCTGAGTTTTCATCTATGATATAGATGTAATTGGATGCTAGGATTCTCACTAGATGTATTGAGATGGTATCAATCGATCCTGGGGAGAATCACTGGAAGTGTTCCAGGGTGATAAGGACGACTGAATGTCAGTCATAGGCATTGTCTTCACCCTCAAAGGAGGGACGGTATGTTGGAAGAGTTCCAAGCTAGATACCGTGGAAAACTAGACGATAAAGACTAGTAACATCGCTATTAAAGATACTACCAAAGAGGCAGTTTGGGTGTATATTGGTTCATAAGATGAACTAGGTTTCTACCATTGTATGACAATGGAAGTGTGGTTTTGGCCCAGGAACCCCGATCCCATCAGTGACCCAGACATATTCTGAGGCAGTATCACCTGATCATGGAGATAGTTGATCTCCAGAATGATCGAGGTTAGGAGAGTAGACTCAGAGGACAACACGGCGGATCCACTCACGAAGGCCTTTTCCCAAAGAGAGACTTTTAGGGGATGGTTGAGTATTAGATACTACAACTACTGATACAGATGGCCCTAGTGCAAGTGGGAGATTGTTAGTTATATGTATGCCCTAGAGGCCATTACTGTACATTGGATGTATATTGTAGTGGATGCTGGGACATATATAGGTAGGACTTTCTTGCTCGACATGATAGTACGCTATATGGTTGCTCTTTATCTTAACATGTACACTTTCTGTCTCTCTGTTACATGTTGATAAAGCCCTTAGGATGTGTACTCGACTTCCAGGACTATGATGCAGATCATACTAGTGGGGCCTGGGTAGTCCATGAGTACATTCTTCAATGTTCCCAGTCGTGGGAATATCGAGACGGGGCATCGATATTCCAGAGTAGACTAGCGTATATCTTCTCGACCCATGTGATGGGCGTTGGATGATCCCATATCCATTGGTGTTTGACATCAGAGATGGTATGCGGGTGCTCAGTGGAGACTGGGTACACTAAACGGACTCGCTGAGAACTCCCAGATGGTATTATACCTCACGTCAGATGGCAGTTCTCTGGTGACACGGGTACAGCTTAGTCTGTTGACCCAAGATCGTTATAGAGTCTTGCGTGTCTCCCACTGTGCTTTGATTTCCACTAAACCACGGCTCTACTGAGTCGTGCAAACAGGTGGTTTTTGGGTACAGTTCCGATTCACATGGAGGCAATGAGCGATAGGAGGGGATTCGTCTCTCCCAGTATTGGCGGTTGATGTTGCGCTATGCTCGACTGGCCATAACAGGAAATCCCTGGCCAGGGTTGCAGTGATATACTGGTAAGAGTTATCAGTAGTTTCACGATTGTTATGGACTTCACGTTGGCATGACTTATCAAGCTATTGGGGTCTGACGTTTACCACCCCCAGGCGAGATAGGCGACATATCAGACGAACAGACCGGACTGTACGGTAAGTGTTACTGGTTGGATTCACAGGAGTGTGAGCGGGCTTGCTCGTCGATCTTCTGATCGCTCAATACCCGGGTGGCCGTTACGTTTAGCAGACAGCTTGCGTCTTGTGGGTGCTTGATATGATCATCATCTGCTGCCGGCGTATTGACGAGTCTTTAGAGTCCTACATAGAGGTTTCCTGGCTCAAGCGAAACAAAATATGAGCGCATATGAGATATGTGCGGGACCGGGAATAATGCGTGTATGTGATACCGTATTCTATTCTCGTGATGAATGTATCGATTGGTTGTATGCGACATAACCTAGTTATCGAATCAAAGATTGATTCGATAAGCCGATACATTGGATACTAGTCGGTTATATGTGATATGACCGGATCGTTAAATCAAGTATTGATTTAATGATTTAATGCATAATTATATATTTGATATATTACTTTGCATTAACTAGTATTGGTTCAGTTTAAATGGATTTTCTCACTTGAAGTTCACATGTTGTATATGTGATATACTTTTGTGCACTTGTTTGTATCATGTTTGATGATACATGCTCACTTGGGTTTGTGTAAAGAATTAAACCATGGTTAAGTTAATGATTAGGGTTTACATTTTTCTTATTCATTTATTTATTTTTTCATTTTGGAAAGATGAATAAGAAATGGTGGCTTTCTTTGTTTGCTTGTTGAAGCTTCATGAAGCTTTGAACAAGTCCACCATTTTTGTCTCATGCTTAACCCTAACCATTCAAACTAACCATAGTTTATTCTCTACACCTAATCATGGTTGCCATATGATAAGTATTCATTTTATTTTCTATTTTAAAAATAAGACTTATCATATTCTTTCTTCTTCTTCTTCATCAACAAGAAGAAAAACTTGCCTCCATCAATGGCAACTTGAGAAAAAGAGTGAGAAATCCAATTCTAAAATGAACCCACTTCCTATTTCTTCATCCTCTACCACTTGCCAAGTAGTATAGGGTGTTTTCTTCACAAGTTTCATGACTTGGTGAAGTTGGAGTTTGATCTTGAGTTGCCTCGACGTAGATCATCTTCGGCATCGAAGTCGACGACCTAGCCCGATCAATTCTTCGATGAGACCACCGCGAGAGTCCGAGATCCGATGGGTTCAGCGGAGGAACTTCATCACGGAGCTATGGAGGTGGAGGACCGGATCTACACAGGTTGTAGCCCCTTCCCTTTTAGTTAAAGTCGTTAACTTGCATTGCATCGTCTATACATCTAGTTAACGATCCGTATTAGGGTTTGTAGGCACATGGAAAATTTTGAATTAGCCATGTTTGATCACTTGTGAGACCTCATTAGTGTGCCTAGGAACACAACATTTGTGAATGTGATACAATAATTAGAATCTACACTAATTAGTTTTGTGAAAAGTAATTAGTTGCGTATAAATCTAACATTTTGGCCTCGGGTAGAATCGGGAATCTTGTTGAATTACCCGACTTCTTTTGAAAAGGTGTTTTCATAGATGAGACTCAAATGTAAGATTTGCATCGTTAGGCATGAAATCCAGAATATGGGATAATCCGGGTTTATGATGTCTAAAGGCATTGATGATTCCAATTGTTGTAGTTTTTCACTTTCTTTTCTGCGACCGTAAGTGTAGTATGTGGTGTATCGTCGGTTTCGTTGCTATAAATCAACGACAATCGGGGTACGCATACATACTTACGTTGATGATATGTGATGTTATGTGTTACTGAGATATGATGTACATGATCGTCATGATTGAATGGCCGGGGGTTTTATGTGAGATGAGAGTTTTTCTTTTCATTCATGTAAAATTCATTGTATGTAATATTCTTTTGTTGCGGCACTTCCGGGTTGAGGATGATATCACCATTGTTGTATATTATTTACTTTTCCGCATTAGGATAGACCCAAGGTGGGGAGCACAGGTGACCGGGTTCTAGGGTCCAGTGGGAGGCCATATTGAGGAGTCGAGACCGGGTCTCCCAACTATAGAATTGGTAGGGTCATTGCCGCTCTCGTACGGGTCTAGAGGTATTGGCTTGGCTATTCATCACTACCGTGGAATCTGTATTTTCTATTGTTAACTAAATACAAAATATGGACCTCCTAGAATATCCTATATTTTCATATATGTGCTTCTGTTGTTGATATTTTGTGATGTGATCACTTAATATGCTGAGACGAATGATATATTATATATATGATATATAATAAACGTTGCTTATGTTTTGCATCCGCGCTAGTCCCGCCCCGCTATGCCGTTAGTTAAGTAACCTAATGGTACAAACGGGACATTGTGGCGAATGCGGATGGCATAAGCATACGTTCTATTTTCGTTTCTTTTCTGTAATGGCTTAAGGACTTTAATGATAGGACTACATTAATGAGATTAATGTGAAGAAAAAAGAACCTAAAAGGTGTTGTAGAATCGGATTTGAAACCTACTCGGCTTTTTATGAAAAAGCAAGTTTTCAAAGTGCTGTGCTTAAGCCACTCCTTTTTTAAAACTATCAGATTCTACACCGATATCAAGTTCAAAGCGTTAAAGGTTTTCTTAAAAACCATTCGCAGCCCTCCATCATTTTAGGAAGTAGAGTACTTAGTATTCGTGCAGCGTATTTTGACTATAGTTAAGGCGCAGTGTACGGTAGCTAAGTGATGTCTTCCTATACTGTGCATATGATGCGATTAGTTAGGACATTCATATGATTATGTTAACTATAGTTAAGGGTCATATGGGTCGGTCTAGTTAATCACGAAATGACGGAAAGAACTTGACTAGTACTTATGATATGTTGACTATAGTTAAGGTCATGAGTGCTAGGGGTAAAAATAATATGGGAGTTTCAAGAGTTAAAATTTGCAATGAGATTACATACCTTCTATATGATAGGAGGATCCCGATCCTACTATGAGCAAGAGTTGCTCCCAAGAGAGTTTTGCACTTGATAATTAGCTAACCCATTAGGTATCTAGAAAGGTGTCAATGGGGCTACGCTTCTAGGGAAACGAGGTGTATTTTTATTAGGTTTATGCGAAAGCATGGTGAACTTCCCTCAATGTACCGGCACTGGCCTGGCTGAACGGTTAGCGAAATTGTAGAATGTAATTAATCCTGGCTAATTTTCTTTTTATGGTTTGAAGGAAAATTTGATTAAAGTTGTGGGAGACATCGATTAGATAAGATAGTAACCAATCTGATCTTTTCAAGAGCTTTCACTGAGTGTATTCTTTTATCTCTCCTAATGGCAGATAACCATGACTGGACTTAAGCTTTTGTTAAAGAAAAATAAGCTTGGGCCGAACTATAAAGACTGGCTGAGGAACATTAACATTGCTCTCACATATGATAAAGTATCATATGTCCTCACTGCCTCAGCCCCTCCCAGCCCAGGCCCTGAATCTTCTATTGAGGATAAGGAGATCCGCAAAACGTGGGATATTGACTGTGCTACTGCCAAATGCCTCGCGCTTGCATCGATGGACAATACACATCAAAAGCAGTATGAGCAGATGGATGTTCAATCCATCTTTCTCCATACAAAAGAGTTGTATGGGGAGCAATCTCGTATCCTACGATACGAAGCGTGTCGAAAGTTGTTTCAGATGCGGATGACTCCTGGCACACCAGTAGGTGATCACGTTTTGAAGATGATAGCACTTATAAAAGAGCTTGAGGGCCTCAGATGGACAATGGAGAACGAACAATATGTTGATATTGTTCTACAGTCTCTTCCCCCTGCCTTTGCTCCATTCATATTGAACTTCAACATGCATAACATGGAGAATTCACTACCCGAACTTCTCAATATGTTGAGAAGCGCGGAGAGCATGCTTAAGGCGAAGTCACCCTCTCTGATTGTTGGACAATCTTCCTCTTCCATCCCAAAAGCCAAAGCCAAGGGAAGGAATAAGAAGAAACCCACCAAACCGAAAGGTGGAATCAAGAAAGCACAAGGGAGAAACAAATCCAAGGTTGAGAAGTCGGGAAAAGGAGAATATTTTCACTGCAAGAAGACAGGGCACTGGAAGTGGAATTGTACTGAATACTTTGATCTCATGAAAAAGAAGCATGGTGATGCTTCTGCTTCAGGTGTGTTCATGACTGAAATGTTTTTCTATAAACTCTGCTTTCGGGGTATTGGTTACCGGTTCGGGTTCTCATATTTGCAATTCTATGCAGGGCTTGAGAAATAGCAGAGTTTTGAAGACTGGTGATCATACTCTCCGAGTTGGAAATGGTTCTAATATACATGCAGTTTCAGTGGGAGAGTATCACCTAGGGTTGCCATCGGGTTGTATATTGATTTTGAAACCATGTTATTATGTACCTAGAATGCTTTGTAATATAATATCCGTTTCTTTGTTAGACAATGAAGGATATCATTTTGTATTGCAGCATAATGTTATGAACATTATGCTGAATCAAGAGTTGATTTGTTTTGGTACACTTAATAACGAGATATACGTCCTAAATCAACACACAGTTTTCAACATACAACAGACAAATAAAAGAAAATTTTCAGATATAAATGAAGCTTTTCTTCGGCATTGTAGACTTGTTCATATTAATGAAACAAGACTAAACAAGCTTCATAAAGATGGATATTTAAATCCTTTTGAATATAAATCTTATGCGACTTGTCAGTCTTGTATCAAAGGGAAAATGACCAAAACTCCGTTTACAGGACACGGAGAAAGAGCTACAGAGCTCTTATGCCTCATACATAGTGATGTATGTGGGCCAATGTTTACATATGCGAGAGGCGGTTTTTCTTACTTCATAGCAAGAGTTTGAAAGGGGGCATCCGCCTTACTGATGATTTCTCGAAATTCGGTCATGTGTTTTTATTGAAGCATAAGTCTGAAGCTTTCGAGAAATTCAAGGAGTACAAACTAGAAGAAGAAAAACAAATAGGAATGAGCATCAAAATACTTCGATCAGATCGAGGTGGAGAGTATCTTAGTACAGAGTTTTCGAACTTCCTAAAGGAGAATGGGATTCTCTCTTAGCTGACTCCCCCTTACACACCACCGCACAACGGTGTGTCAAAGCGGCGAAATCGCTCCCTATTGGATATGGTGCGATCCATGATGAGTGATACTGAGTTACCTCTCTCCTTCTGGTGGAATGCATTGGAGACTGCAGCTTTTCTGTTGAACAAAGTTCCAACCAAGACCGTGTCTTCCACTCCATATGAGATATGGTATGGGAAGAGACCATCTCTTAAACGAGTTAAGATTTGGGGTTGTTCGACTTTTGTCAAAAAGCAGAATCCAGACAAACTTGAGACACGATCGGTCAAATGTATATTTGTGGGATATCCAAAACATTCGTTTGGATATCTTTTCTACCACAAGGTGGAACAAAAGGTGTTTCTTTCTCAGTATGCCACATTTTCAGAAAATGAGATTTTTCCAAATGATACTGATGGAAATGTGTTAGATCTAGAAAAGGTTCTAAAAACACATGTTACAAAGACTTGGTTGAACATGATATTGCAACTGAATCTTATGAACGTCAGCCACTCCGTAGATCTGGTAGGACTTCTCGCCCACCGGAGAGATACTACGGTTTTATTATTGATGGTGATGGAGAAGATTGCATCATGGATAATGATGACCCTACCAGTTTTCAGGATGCTATCACGAGTGGTGACTCTGTGAAGTGGCTGGATGTCATGTGATCCGAAATAGAGTCTACGTACACCAACAAAGTATGGACTTTGGAAGTTATACCCGCTGGGGTAAAACCCGTATTGTGCAAATGGAACTTTAGGAGAAAGAATGGTGTAGATGGGCAGGTGGAGACCTATAAGGCAAGGCTTGTAGCGAAAGGATTTCGTCAAAGACCAGGACTGGACTACGACGAAACCTTTTCTGCTGTAACCATGCTTAAATCCATTCGGATCCTACTTGCTATTGCTGCTCACTACGACTATGAAATCTGGCAGATGGACGTTAAAACTGCTTTTCAAAATGGTGATTTAGAAGAATGCATTTATATAGATCAGCCAGAGGGCTTCATTGATAGTGGGAGCAGCGGGAAAGTTTGTAGGTTGCTTAAATCCATTTATGCATTAAAGCAAGCATCACAGAGTTAGAACATCTGTTTTGATGTTATCAAAGAGTTTAATTTCGTCAAAAATCCAGATGAACCTTGTGTTTATAAGAAGATTGTAGGAAGTACTGTCACATTCCTCGTATTGTACGTGGATGACATTCTTCTGATAGGAAATGATGTTCCTATGCTATAATCGGTCAAACTGTTCATATCACAAAGTTTCTCCATGAAGGACCTGGGAGATGCCTCGTACATATTGGGCATGAAGATTTATAGTGATAGATCTAAAAGGTCGTTGGGATTGTCCCAAACCAGGTACATTAACACCATCCTAAAGAGGTTTAGTATGGAAGACTCCAAGCGGGGTGCCTTTCCCTCTTGTCATGGAGTCACTCTCTCTAAGGACTTTTGCCCAAAAACCGATGAAGAGAGAGCTCGCATGAGTAATATACCCTACGCTTCAGCCGTAGGATCTATAATGTATACGATATTATGTACACGCAATGATGTAACTTATGCATTGGATGTAGTAAGCAGGTATCAATCCAACCCAGGGAGAATCACTGGACAGCTGTGAAGAACATTCTTAAGTACTTGCGAAGGACTAAAGAAATATTCTTGGTGTATGGTAAGGGGGATCTTCAAATGGAGGTCTTTACCGATTCGAGCTTCCAGAGTGATAAGGATGACAACAAATCAATCTCAGGGTTTGTATTTGTTAGTTATATATATGCCCTAGAGGCCATTACTATACATAGGATGTATATTGTAGTGGATGCTCGGACGTATATAGGGAGGACTTTCTTGCTCGACATGATAGTATGCTATCTTGTTGATCTTTACCTTAACGTGTATACTGATTGTCTCTCTGTTACATGTTGGTAAAGCCCTTAGGATATATACTTGACTACCTGGACTACGATGCGGATCATACTAGTGGGGACATGGTGGTCTATAAGTACATCCTTCAAAGTCCCTAGTCGTGGGTGTATCGAGACGGGGCATCGATATACCAGAGTAGACTAGTGTATACCTTCTCGACCCATACAGATGGGCGATGGATGATCCCATATCCATTGGTGTTTGACATCAGAGATGATATACGGGTGCTCAGTGGAGACTGGGTACACTGGACGGACTCGCCGAGAACTCCCAGATGGTATTATACCTTACGTCAGATGGCAGTTCTCTGGTGACACTAGTACAGAGTAGTCTGTTGACCCGAGATCGTCATAGAGTCTTGTGTGGTTCCCACTGTACTTTGATTTCCACCTTACCACGTCCAAGCGGGCATGCAAAACGGTGGCTTTTGGGTACAGTCCCGAGTCACATGGAGGCAATGAGCGATAGGAGGGGATTCGTCTCTCCCGGTATAGGGAGTTGATGTTGCGCTGTGTTCGATTGGCTATAACCGGAAATCCCTGGCCAGGGTTGCTGAGATTTACTGGTAAGTGTTACCAGTAGTTTCTCGAACTGTTATAGACCTCATATCGACACGACTTATCGAGCTATTGGGGTCTGACGTTTACCACCCCTAGGCAAGATATGCGACATATCAGACGATCAGACCGGACTGTACGGTAAGTGTTACTGGTTGGATTCACAGGAGTATGAGCGGCCTTGCTCGTCGATCTTCTGATCGCTCAATACCCGGGTGGCCGTTACGTTTAGCAGACCGCTTGTGGCTTGTGGGTGCTTGATATGATCATCACCTGCTGCCGGCGTATTGATGAGTCTTTAGAGTCCTACACAGAGCTTTCCTGGCTCAAGCGAAACGAAATAGGAGCGCATATGAGATATGTGCGGGACCGAGAATAATGCGTCTATGTGATACCGTATTCTATTCTCGCGATGAATGTATCGATATGGTTGTATGAGATATAACCTAGTTATCGAATCAAGGATTGATTCGGTAAGCCGATACATAGGATACTAGTCGGTTATATGCGATATGACCGGATCGTTAAATCAAGTGTTGATTTAATGATTTAATGTATAATTATATATTTGATATATTATTTTGCATTAACTAGTATTGGTTCACTTTAAATGGATTTTCTCACTTGGATGTACAAGTTGTATATGTGATATACTTTTTGTACAAATGTTTGTATCATGTTTGATGATACATGTTTGCTTGGTTAAGTGTAAAGAATTAAACTATGGTTAAACTTATGATTGGGGTTTTGTTTTCTTTTTCATTTATTTCTCTATTTATTCTTTTTGGAAAAATAATAAGCATAAAGGAAAATGGTCGCTTATTTTGTTTTCTAGTTAAAGCTTCATGAAGCTTTGACCAAGTGACCATTTTGTCTCCATGCTTAACCCTAACCATTCCCACTAACCATGATTTATTCTCTACACTTGACCATGGTTGAGAGATGATAAGTATTCTTATTATTTTCATTTTACAAAAAACTTATCATAACATTTATCTTCTTCTTCATCTTCTTCTTCAAGATGAAAAAGCTTGACTTCATCAATGGTGGATTGATGAAATGAGTGAGAAATCCAATTCTAAAGTCTACCCACATTCTATTTTTTCATCCTCTACCTCTTACCAAGTAGTATAGGGTGTTCTCTTCACAAGTTTCATGACTTGGTGAAGTGGAAGCTTGATCTAGTGATGCCTCGACGTAGATCATCTTCGGCACGAAGCCGACGACCTTGCCCGCCCATTTCTCCGATGAAGCCGACGCAAGAGCCCGGGTTTTCATTTGGACAGCAAGGAGACCTTGTTGCGGAGCTATGGAGATGAAGGACCGGATCTACAAAGGTTGTATATCCGTTCTCTTAGTAAAATAGTTTACTTGTTCTTGTTTCGCCTAGATTTCTAGTTAACGATCCGTAGTCTAGGGTTTCTCGGCACCGTAAATTTTGAAATTGGCATGGTTGATGCCTTGTGAGACCTCTTGAGAGTGCCTAGGAACCCTACAGTGGTATCAGAGCGTAGCTAGAGCCTTAGGCGATGCGTAGACGAAGTTTGAAACCCGAACAAACCATGAAGCCCTAATCTGACATGCTCTCTGGACTTTTTCTAAAAACTGGGATTTTTCCAGATTAAAAATTCTTAAAAAATTCTGCAGGGAATTATAAGAATTACGGCGCAAAAATTTTTCTCATGATCCCTATAATGAGCGGCGGAACCGCGGCATAAGCCTAGCTTATGCGGCGGTTCCGTGGCAAGTTGAAAAGATCATCATTCAGTGTTTGCACAGTAACTCCTATTTTATTATGCTGGATTTTCTGGGAATTTTTAATATTTATTCAAGAGTTGAATTTTCTGGGGTTGTTTTGGGGATTCGGTGTTTCGATCGGAGTATCAGATTTTGTCTATGTGGCTTTCCGGATAATTTTTGAATATGTTAAAAAGTTCGACCGGATATAAATACCCAATTTTTCCCCTGTCGGGAAATTTCCAAGTGTTGGATTTTTCCGTGGTTTAAAGACGTTCTAAGTAGTGCAAGTAACGCGATGGTCCCTCTAGAAGACAACAAACCTTAACTCGATTATGTGACCGTCTTGAACTGCCCTTTGAACCTTCGGGTTTGGGGCAGTACGGCGTGCCACATGTGAGGCGTTGGCTTGACCCTTCTACGGCTGGACCGTTGGTACTGAGGCACGAACTGAATGTTTTTAGACTTATTTCATGTGATGAGCTGTTTCGGGAAAACTTGGGTGTTCGATTTTTCGATCGGAAAGTTTAACATTTTCTGTCTTATCCGGAATGTGATACAATAATTGGAATTCACAAGTAGTTATGAGATTACTGAATGAATGTTATAAACACAGCACTTTAGTCTCACTTGATCGGTTGCCACGGAATTTTGATGTGATCAAAAGTCCGTCGCAATCACGTAGTGTACGCGGATACTCGCCGGGTAAACTTAATAGACAGCCTCACTCCATAGCCCCGACCAAGTGACTGTAGGAGAACCCCGTCGCCGAAAGCATCCGTTCGGGTGCTCGCGGTAGCGGTGTTCCGCCTTGGTGCACTTCGTCGACGGTATCGGGGGTGCGGCCGCCTACTAAAGTTTGCGACGAGCATTCGATCAGGATGTCGGGAATCTTGCTGAATTGCCCGACTTGATATTGAAAAGAGTTTTCGATAATGAGACGAAAATGCGGGGTTTATAATTGTTAGGCATGCGATGTCTAAGTATTTCATTTGATTAGTCATGTGATGTCTGAGCATGTTGCGGATTCCAACTGTTGTAGTTTTACACTTTCTTTTCTGTGACCGTAAGTGTAATGTGTGATATCGCCGGTTTCGTTGCTATATGTCAACGACAATTGGGATGCGCATATTTACTTACGTTGATGACATGTGATGTTATGTGTTGCTGGATATGTTATATTGGATCGTCGTGTTTGAATAGCCGGGGGTTTTTATGTGAGATGAGTGTTTTTCATTTTCATTCATGTAAAAACTTGTATGTAATATTCTTTTGTTGGGGCACTTCCAGGTTGCGGAAGATGTCACCGTTTGTGTATTATTTACTTTTCCGCACTAGGATAGACCCAAGGAGGGGAGCACAAGTAACCGGGTTCTGGAGTCCAGTGGGAAACCAACTCGAGGAGTCGAGTCCGGGTCTCCAACTCCAGAATTGGGAGGGTTGCTTGCCGCTCTCGTAGGGGTCTAGGGGTGTGGGTTTGGCTATTCATCACGACCGTGGAATCCGTGTTTTATACTGGCTCGTATTGAAAACACGGACGTCCTAGTATATCCAATATTTCATATGTTTCTTCTGCTGCGATATCTGTGATGTGATCATGTGATATGTTCTGTGATGGATACTTTATATAGTATATATGATATATTATATAGGCATTACTTATGTTTTACACCCGTGCTAGCCCTGCCCCGCTCTGTCGTTAGTTACCTAACCTAACGGTGCACGAGGGGACATCGAGGCGAATGCGGATGGCATAAGTATACGTCGTATTTATCTGTGATATTTAGGTATTGAAATGATGGGACTTCATTAATGAGATTAATGAAATAAAAGAAACCTAAGATGTTGTAGAATCGAATTTCAAAATTAAAAAGAGTAGCTACAGTTCTTGCTTTGCACAGCGGTATATATGATATATCCTGCACCTTATTCGAGGAGGAAAGGACCAAGATCCCTTCACCGGGAGTGACTCCTTTAGCAATAACTGGCAGATGCTACACACTCGGTTTGTCTTTTGATTGCTTTTAAGAGTTTTTGCTTTGCACAGTGATATATATGATATATCCCGCACCTCATTCGACGAGGAAAGGACCGACGATCCCTTCACCGGGAGTGACTCCTTTAGCAAAACTAGAAAAGCCTCAAAAGCACTCCATTTTAAAATCATTTGATTCTACAACGATATCAAGTTCATTACGCAATAGGTTTTCAGAAAAACCTGTCGTAGCCCTCCGTCATTTCAGATAAGTTGTATATAGTATTCGTGCTGCATTTGTTGGCTTTCGTCAAGGTGCAGTGTGCGGTAGCTATATGCTGCTTATCTGTTGCATACGATGCGATTGGATTAGGGTAGTCGTGCGGCTTTGTTGGCTTTCGTCAAGGGTCGTGCGGGTGGGTTTAATTCAATCAAAAAATGTACGGGTTGAACTTGACTAGCGGGCTATGCTTTGTTGGCTTTCGTCAAAGTCATAGTACGTTAGGGGCAAAATATTATCGGGAATTTCAAGTGTTGAAATTTGCAATGAGATTGCATACCTTCTATGAGATAGTTGGATCCCGATACCCGCTGCGAGTAAGAGTTACTCCTGGGAGAGTTTTACACATTACAATTAGCCGATCAAGTAGGTGTCTAGAAAGGTGTTAACGAGGTTATGCCTCTGGGAAAACGAGATTTACATTAATTAGGTTCGTGCGAAAGCACGGGGGACCTCCCTCAAAGTACCGACACTGGCCTGGCTGAAAGATTGGTGAACTTGTAGTGTGTAATTAATCCCGGCTAGTCTTTCCTTTTAGGGTTTGAAGGAAGATTTGATAAAAAGCAGTGGGAGTCATCCTGATTAGATAAAATAATAACCAATCTATTCTTGCAAGAGCGCACGCTGAGTGTTTTCTTCTCTCTCTCTCCAGGTAGCGACCATATCACGCCTTAATCAAGATAATAATACGGATATTTGACCGAACCCGATTGTTATACTGAGCTGGGGAACGTTGGTCCCGCTCCAACTTATAATTGTTATAAGACAGAGCAGGAAATAGGGGATTACCAGAATTCCCGTGCCACCCAAATGAAGAGAGTGCATGCTGATGCATCATCTTCGGGTGTTTCATTATACAGAACTGTTTCTCAGTATCCTTTACGTCCTGGGTATGTGATACCAGATCAGGATCCCAGATATGTAATCTGTTACATAGGGCTACAGAAAGGTAGAGGACTGAGAACGGGTGATAAGTTTCATGAGGCAGAAAACGGGGCAAGAGTTGCAGCCAAGTCTGTTGGTCACTGTCACCCTGTATTACCAATACAATGGTTCTGAACGAATGTTATTAGATACCGAACCTGATATACAAAATCATATCAGTCTCTTTATTAGTAAAGAAATGATAAAATTTTGTATTGTTGGATAATGTTTTGAACATTTCCTATATCAAAAGTTGATCGGTTCAGGCACGTTATCTAAAAGCGTTGATGTTTTAAATCAAACTACAGTTCTTTAGTATACGGAACACACACAAGAGGAAGAGTTCAGAAATGAACGGATCCTTCTTGAGGCATTGTAGACTAGGTCATATCAATGCGACCCGACTGGCTGAAGTTACATTTAGATGCATATTTAAATAAGTTTGAATTTACATCTTATGAAATTTGCCAGTCATGTCACAGAGATAAAATGACCATAGCCCTGTTTATTGGAAACAGAGAAAGAGTTAGTAAACTCTTGGGATGATACATGTTGATGTATATAAGGTCCCCTGTCTACACATGCCAGGACTGGTTCTTTATACTTCATTATATTCTCTAATAATCTCTCAAGATTCAGTCATATGTTCCTGTTGAAACATGAGTCCGAACCTTTTGAGATATTCACAGAATATAAGCGAGAAGTAGAGAACCAAAATACGGGTATAAATATTATGTCCTATGATGAGATCAGGGAGGAGAATACTTGTGCATGGAATTCTTGGACTATTCTAAAGGAGAATGAGATTCTCTCTCAGCATTACTCCTCCGTATACACCATAGTACGATGGTATATCGGGGTGGAGCAATCACACCCTATATGATTAGGTGTGCTCTATGATGAGTACTGCTGAGTTACCTATTTCCTTTTGGGAGTTATACACTTGAGAAGCTGCATACCTATTGAATAGGGTTCAAATCAAATTCGTTGCCTACCACTTCATATTTGATATGATAAGGGAAGAGCCCATCTCTTAAGTTGGTTAAGATTTGGGGTTGTCTGGGCTATGTCTAAAAGCAAAATCCGGACAAGCTCGAGGCAAGGTCTGTTATGTACAACTGGAAAGGTTCCAGCTATACAAATTATAGCAGATGACTTGGTAGAACCAAAGGATTCAATAGTAACCAACGAACCTCAACCTCTCCGCCGATCTAGTAGGGTTCCTCACCCACCTGAGAGATACTTCGGTTTCTCTATGACAGTGGGAGCAAGGATTGCATCATGAGATGATGACCCAACTAGTTTCGAGCTGGCCATCAGGAGTGAGACTCTGTAAGAATGGCTGGATGCTTAGCGATCTGAGATGGAATCCATGTACACCAACAAAGTATGGACTTTGGCTGCTATATCTGAAGGGTTAAATCCCCATCAGGAGCAAGTATATCTTGAGAAGATTACTTGGTATAGATGGAAAAGTTGAGACTTTCAAAGCAAGACTTGTTAAAGGTTTTCGTCATCAACACGGCTTAGATAATGATGAAACCTTTTCCAGTGGCTGTGCTTAAGTCCATCCAGATCCTACTTGCCACGGCTACATACCATGACTACGATATCTGGCGGTTGGGTGCCATGACTGCTTTTCTAAATGATGTTTTAGAAGAGAACGTCTATAAGTACACAGCCAGAGGGCTTCGTAGACAGTGGGAGTAGCGGAAACGTGTACAAGATGCTTTATAGGATAAAGCAGGTATCGCGGAGTTGGAACATCTGTTTTGATGTAGTAGTCAAACAGTTTGACATCATCAAAATGGTAGATGAACCTTGTATAAACAAAAAGGTAGTAGGGAGTATGGTGATGATCCTCGTAGAGTACATGGATGACATACTCTTGATAAGAAAGGAGTTTCCTATGCTACGCTCGGTTAATCTCCGCTTATCACAATGATTCTCCATATAGGATCAAAGTTATAGATCCTAAATCCTGGGTTTTGGATCTATGAGATAGATCTAATTGGATGTTAGGATTCTCACTAGTTGTAGTGAGATAGTATCAACCGATCCTGGGGAGAATCACTGGAAGGGTTCCAGGGTGATAAGGACGACTGAAAGTCAGTCACAGGAATTGTCTTTACCCTCAGTAAAGGGACGGTATGTTGGAAGAGTTCCAAGCTAGATACCGTGGCATACTAGACGATTAAGGCTGGATACATCGCTACTTAAGATGTTACCAAAGAGGCAGTCTGGATGTATATTTGTTCATGAGATGAACTTAGTTCCTCCCATTGTGTGACAATGGAGTTGTGGCTTATGCCAAGGAACGTCCGTCCCATCAGTGATCCAGACATATTCTAAGGCAGTATCACCTGATCATGCAGATGTTTGATCTCAAAGGGATCGAGGTTAGGAGAGTAGGCTCAGAGGACAACACGGCGGATCCACTCACGAAGGTCTGTTCCCAGAGAGAGATTTTTATGGGATGGTTGAGTATGAGATACTACAACCACTGCTATCAGATGGCCCTAGTGCAAGTGGAAGATTGTTAGTTATATGTATGCCCTAGAGGCCATTACTATACATAGGATGTATATTGTAGTGGATGCTTGGACGTATATAGGGAGGACTTTCTTGCTCGACATGATAGTATGCTATCTGGTTGATCTTTACCTTAACGTGTATACTGATTGTCTCTCTGTTACATGTTGATAAAGCCCTTAGGATATGTACTTGACTACCTGGACTATGATGCGGATCATACTAGTGGGGACATGGTAGTCCATAAGTACATCCTTCAAGGTCCCTAGTCGTGGGTGTATCGAGACGGGGCATCGATATACCAGAGTAGACTAGTGTATACCTTCTCGACCCATACAGATGGGCGATGGATGATCCCATATCCATTGGTGTTTGACATCAGAGATGATATACGGATGCTCAGTGGAGACTGGGTACACTGGACGGACTCGCCGAGAACTCCCAGATGGTATTATACCTTACATCAGATGGCAGTTCTCTGGTGACACTGGTACAGAGTAGTCTGTTGACCTTAGATCGTCATAGAGTCTTGTGTGGTTCACACTGTGCTTTGATTTTCACCTTACCACGTCCAAGAGGGCGTGCAAAACGGTGGCTTTTGGGTACAGTCCCGAGTCACGTGGAGGCAGTGAGCGATAGGAGGGGATTCGTCTCTCCCGGTATAGGGAGTTGATGTTGCACTGTGTTCGATTGGCTATAACCGGAAATCCCTGGCCAGGGTTGCTGAGATTTACTGGTAAGTGTTACCAGTAGTTTCTCGAACTGTTATAGACCTCATATCGACACGACTTATCGAGCTATTGGGGTCTGACGTTTACCACCCCTAGGCAAGATATGCGACATATCAGACGATCAGACCGGACTATACGGTAAGTGTTACTGGTTGGATTCACAGAAGTATGAGCGGGCTTGCTCGTCGATCTTCTGATCACTCAATACCCGGGTGGCCGTTACGTTTAGCAGACCGCTTGCGTCTTGTGGGTGCTTGATATGATCATCACCTGCTGCCGGCGTATTGACGAGTCTTTAGAGTCCTACACAGAGGTTTCCTGGCTCAAGTGAAACGAAATAGGAGCGCATATGAGATATGTGCGGGACCGATAATAATGCGTCTATGTGATACCGTATTCTATTCTCGCGATGAATGTACGATATGGTTGTATGCGATATAACCTAGTTATCGAATCAAGGATTGATTCGGTAAGCCGATACATAGGATACTAGTCGGTTATATGCGATATGACCGGATCGTTAAATCAAGTGTTGATTTAATGATTTAATGTATAATTATATATTTGATATATTACTTTGCATTAACTAGTATTGGTTCACTTTAAATGGATTTTCTCACTTGGATGTACAAGTTGTATATATGATATACTTTTTGTACAAATGTTTGTATCATGTTTGATGATACATGTTTGCTTGGTTAAGTGTAAAGAATTAAACCATGGTTAAACTTATGATTGGGGTTTTGTTTTCTTTTTCATTTATTTCTCTATTTATTCTTTTTGGATAAATAATAAGCATAAAGGAAAATGGTGGTTTATTTTGTTTTCTAGTTAAAGCTTCATGAAGCTTTGACCAAGTGACCATTTTGTCTCCATGCTTAACCCTAACCATTCCCACTAACCATGATTTATTCTCTACACTTGACCATGGTTGAGAGATGATAAGTATTCTTATTATTTTCATTTTACAAAAAACTTATCATAACATTTATCTTCTTCTTCATCTTCTTCTTCAAGATGAAAAAGCTTGACTTCATCAATGGTGGATTGATGAAATGAGTGAGAAATCCAATTCTAAAGGCTACCCACTTCCTATTTCTTCATCCTCTACCTCTTGCCAAGTAGTATAGGGTGTTCTCTTCACAAGTTTCATGACTTGGTGAAGTGGAAGCTTGATCTAGTGATGCCTCGACATAGATCATCTTCGGCACGAAGCCGACGACCTTGCCCGCCCATTTCTCCGATGAAGCCGACGCAAGAGCCCGGGTTTTCATTTGGACAGCGAGGAGACCTCGTTGCAGAGCTATGGAGATGAAGGACCGGATCTACAAAGGTTGTATATCCGTTCTCTTAGTAAAATAGTTTACTTGTTCTTGTTTCGCCTAGATTTCTAGTTAACGATCCGTAGTCTAGGGTTTCTCGGCACCGTAAATTTTGAAATTGGCATGGTTGATGCCTTGTGAGACCTCTTGAGAGTGCCTAGGAACCCTACAGTATTTACCCTCAATGGAGGGCCGGTATGTTGGAAGAGTTCCAAACAGGATACCGTTGCAGACTCTACGATGGAAGCTGAGTATATTGCTACAAATGCTGCTGCCAAGGAAGCCGTATGGATGAGGAAGTTCATCTCAGAACTAGGAGTAGTTCTAACCATTATTGATCCAATACTATTGTATTGTGATGATAATGGGGCTATGGCGTTGGCCAAAGAGCCCAGGTCCCATCAGCGATCCAGACACATCCTGAGACGATATCATCTGATCCGGGAGATAATTGATCACCACGAGATCGAGATTCGGAGAGTAGATACAAAGAATAACGCCGCTGATCTACTCACCAAGGCCCTCCCTCTGCCGCAGCATGAGCGACTTTTTGAGATGTTGGTATGAGATACGCCAATAATTGGTCTGAGTGCTAGTGGGAGATTGTTGGATATATGTATGCCCTAGAGGCCATTATATGATAGTGGATGTATCGGTATGTGTATATATATATTCATAGGACATTCTTGCTCGACATGATAGTATGCTATCTGGTTGTCTTTATCTTGACATGTTCACATGATCAAGCTTATTACTCATTTGGTATATGTTGATAAAGCCCTTAGGATATTTGCTTGACTACTGGGATTATGATGCGGATCATACTAGTAGGACATGTGTAGTTTATAAGCTTATCCTTGAAATGTTCCTAGTCGTGGGTGTATCAAGACAAGGCATCGATATTCCAGAGTGGACTAGCGTATACGTTACTTGACCCATATGATGGGCAATAGATGATCCCATATCCATTGGTGTGGCGACACCAAAGAATGTATACGGGTGCTCAGTGGAGACTAGGTACACTGAACGGACTTGCCGATAACTCCTATGTGGTATTTATATCTATCGTCGGATAGCAGTTCTCAGGCGACACTGGTACAGGTTAGTCTGTAGACCCGAGATCATCATAGATTCTTGTGTGTCCTCCCACTGTACTTTGATCTCCACCCTACCACGGCTCTACTGAGTCGTGGAAACGGTGGATTTTGGGTACAGTCCCGTAGCACATGGAGGCAATGAGCGATAGGAGGGGTTTCTTCTCTCCCGGTATTGGGGGTTGATGTTGTGCTATGCTCGATTGTCTATTGATCATCACTGAAAACTGCATTTTAATACCACTCATTCGTTATCTCTTTTGTCATATATCGGTGCTATTAATTAGTGTTTTCTCTGTAATTACAGTTTTCAGGTATTCGTGATAAAATACTGGAAACACATTCAAATTCACGGATATACCGTCTGTAAGTCGACACTGCAACCGGAACTCAAAACCGACCGATATCCCAAGAGTTCGTTTGCAATAAATTGATGTGTACATACTTTTTGCATAAATGGTCCAACTCAAGGCATGTACACACAAAACTCTTAGGTATGGACCATGTGGGGCTGCCATGGCATGAAGAATTATGCAAGTGGGCATGTGTTGGTGTGATATGCATTTATGTGGATTGAATGCATAAAGTGTGATGAGATTTGTAGCATCTCATTTCCCTCCAATTCTCTGTATACAAAACCAGGTGAAATAAGACCAAGCAAACAGCATCAGAGGCTTATTGGAGTGCCCACAAACCTGCACACCTAATACGATCCCCACTCCACTGATTTGACCCGGCGACCATCCCTTGAAATCCGGCGATGCCGGCTCCACCTCCTCTGGTGGGCCCCATCTTTCTTCTGTGCCTCCCTTACTACCACATAGGATTATTTTTATTGTTTATTTATTCCACTTTTGAGCCTATAACTACAGATCAGTGGGCAAGGGAAGGAGGCTTACTTATGTATATACAACTTCTCATTTTCATAGTTGTTTTGCTTTTGGTTTAGCTTGAGGGGAGTGAACTTCAGTTGGTTTCTTCTTCTTCTTCCTATTTGAAGCTCTCTTTGGAAAGCTTCATTAAGGAGGTTGAACGAGTTACCAAACATTGTATCTTGTTCTCAAGTGTTTATAATATATTGTTGCTTTCTTTTATTACCTGCTTTCTTTTTTAATTACCATGCTTAACTAATTCTTTATTTTGGTTGTGGTGTGGGTGAGGAAGTGAGATGAAAGGCTTTGCCTCCCCCACCTCTTGCTTATGTTTCATACGCTTAAATTCCTTTTTGTATTAAGGTTGCTAAGCTAGGATATGGTATGTTGTGATAAAGAGCTTAACAAACTCTTTGTTTCATATATCATATACCTTCACAAACCCTTAGCAAACTCAACACCAATATCTTTTGCTCTCACTAACCTCTTTGTGTTTTCATTGTCGCGGTATGCTTGCAAAACCTCGTGTTTAGTGTTGATACCTTAAGAGCGGACATACAAACGGTAAGTAACCAAAACGGACTCGTTTCGTGCTTTGCGGCGAATGTCGGACTTTGACGGTTTGTGCTACGCAACCGCGTTGACAAGTCGTGCTTCATTTCGGAATCAAGGTAAAGACGGACAACTCATAACCAAGGGAGCATAGAGGTAAACATCGCGATTCAAGCTTCCGAACCAAGCCACAACCATTCTTTCCTTACACTTGTTTTCTTGCTTTTCTTGCTTTCGTATTCTTATAAAATTTTGTGACAAACCCACCAATTCGTTAATTTGTTAACCTTAAACAACGATACCTAATACTCAATTCCCTGCGGATCGACCCGTGCTTGCTGGCTCGCTACAACGCGCCGTGAACTTGCGGTTATAAATAGTAAAACGAGAACGATCGCGTGCGCGCATTCCATTTTCAACCAAAACGCATCCATTCCCAAAACACAGGCGTCTGCGCGCGCGGGAGAATTCCCAACAAGTTTTTGGTGCCGTTGCTGGGGAGTTGTGGTTATTAGATATTGTTATTTCTGGTTCTACTAACTAAACTAACTTCTAATTCATTATTTTTTCAAAACTAACAAAATACGATTTTTTGGGGACTTCTTTCAATTGTTCTCTGTTGTTAAGACCTGCAATCACTCTGCAATTCAATTTAAAAATCAAGTATAACCATTAGAAATCTACTATATCCTAGAGACCCCACCAAAAAGATCTGCATCTAATACTTTGAAAAAATCGTCGACCGTAAATGGGAATTCCGGCGTCGCCGGCCCTTTAGTAGGGTTTTGGGTTTTGTCTCTTTTTGTGATCTCTAGTTCTGTGTTTTGGTTCTTTTGGTCTTATTAGATTTTTATAATTTTAAGTGTGCAGGAATTGGGGCATTCATATCGCTTTTGACACTAAAAATCGTATTTTCCGACATTAGAGTTTTTTTGCGGAATTATGACAAGCGATCGTGCGGAGCGAGGTTCAAATGCAAATACGAGACTTTGAGGAAGATTAGTGCCAAAGATCCGAGTAGTTTGACCCGCGCAAGCGAACATTCAACAACTCGGATCACTTTCAAAGGGTTTTTTTAAACCCAATCCATTTGGTACGTATTTCCTGACACCACCTCTCGAATCCGACGCGATCCAATTCTCTATCTTTTGCAGGATTCTTTGCATAATTTTGCCGCCAAATGTAAAGAGAACTTACCGTATTTGTTGCAGCGCATAATACTTAACCGAAAAAGAATTATTTAAATTTCATGACTTCTTGAATTCTTTTATTTGATTGCGCATTGTATATTAATACGGATTTTAAGGGCAAAATGACCAAACAAGATACGGTAAAAGATTTCATCACCTTTTCTCCGTAGCCCATAAATCACAAAACTGCATTCTTGCATACCCTCAGTAAATTAAAATCAATTAGGCTTCGACTTTAAGGACTTCGCGCTCATTAGGAGAAATTAACTATGTTTAGAACTTTGCTTAACAATATATTGTTAACGCGGTGTCTAGGCAAGCGTTCAAGAGAAAGGATTATTTAATTAAGGAACTTCGCGAAGCATTGTAAAACCTCCCCTTCTCTCTTGCACTTACCTGGCTTCGTGATCTGTATATCTTGAGCCTATTTCTCGACACAGTTTTATTTCATCAATCAGGTTCTTGAGCAGGGCTAGTTGACTTAGTATACCGTAGACTGCTAGGGGTGTGATATTCTTTGTTTTTATGATTTTTGTGAATTCTTGTTAAAATGGGAGACACACAATTCAATTCAATTTTTCACGATTCCTATTCTTTTGTTTATACTCAATCCCAAATTATCTGTTCAAATTGCCAAAATTCTTCCGACATTCATGATGATTGTCCTTTCCTAGGGGGTGACAAACCGTTCCAAATTCTTAACGGTCACCCACCTAACACTCCTGAACCCAGTCCCACTTCAAACATTGACTAATTGATTGCAAATTTAGAGAAAGAGGTCGACAGAATGACTGCTATAGCATCACCACCATCACAACCCCTCCAACCCGAAAACTTTGAACCATCTGTAGGGTATGATAGTGAGATGGATGCTAGGTTGACCGCTTTAGAAAAGGGTATTGAAGTGATGACTGCAGTCGAGAATCAAACAGCTTCTACGTTAGCCCTGTTCATACAGCAATCTTTGCAATTATTTCTTACTCAGGCACAATCTTTAGCTAACATAGAGGAACAAGTGAAACATTTAGCTGAAAGGATTCGAGGGAGTGAGCACAGTCAATCAGAACCCGATAATGTCTGTCATCTAGGGATTCACCCATGTGAGGTAAATGATCAATCAAATTTTGATGATTTCTTAGATGATGATACGATTGAATTAACTGAGTGCTAACAGGACACATAAGAAAACCCTCTAAGTTAGTCCACCACTAGCCTTCAAGTATCCACTGAATCTCTTGTCACTTTAGAGATTGATTTAACTGAAATAATACTTGATGAGGAAATTCTTGAACCGACTGATTTCTGCTTTCCAATTTTAATGGAGGAACCTTGTGAATTTGTCGGGTATGGTTGGGATAGATTAGAAAAGATCAATGATAAGGAAATCACAATTTTTGTGTCACCTTGTGATATTGTTTTGGAAGAAACATTAGGGTGGGAACCTACCTTTTTAGATGATTTGAACCTACCCAGTGATGAATGTGATAGGGGAAAAATTTATTTGGGAGAGAGTATGAATAATGTGAGTAAGATTGTGGAAAATAATAGGGAGGAAGACAGCATTGAAAATTATTCTTTCATGTCGAGTTTTGAGGAACTTTTTGTGGTTGAACTTGATATTTTAGGTGGGACAGAGTCAGGATCATTTTGGGATCATCCTTTGGACCTTTCCTTTTCTGAACTTTTTGCGGATGAACTCCAGTTTTTACACGAGCTTGACTTAGGAACTCCAAATATGCTTATTGAACATTCAATTCATTCAGAAAACAATTCATTGACCTCAAAATTTTATCTTCACCTTCAGCGTCTTCTGACCCCTACTTTTTCACGCCCATGCCCTTCACTAACCACTAACACATACATATTCTTTTTCTTTTTCTTCTTTTTATACATATTCTTTTACCGGCCCCTACATTATATAGACAAAATCTTTTTGTGGCTGGTATTAATTTCAGCACTAACCCAGTCATTTAACATGTAAATGCTGTAATTAATCTTAGGCTTTTTCCTTTTTTCTTGAATAAAATTCTCATCCTCGTGTCTAACTCTGGCTACCGGACGCGGGGGCAATATGAGGACATCGTAAAACTCAGGTTTGGGGGTGAGCACTGCATCATGTGTATATTCTGCACTGCATATATATTAAAAAAGCCATAAAAATTGAAAAGTTTTACAAAAATATAAAAACTTTTCAAGTTAGCTAATAGGGTAATTTAGATTTTATTCCGAAAGTTTAGTTGATACGTTAGATGTAACTAAATCCTAGGCATAGGAATTGAAAACCCTAAAAATAACCCTCATTCTTTTTAAACTTGGTAAGTATACATCCTTACAGTTTTTTTTGAGAATAGGTAATCTTGAGTTCAGTTCTTTAGTTAAGTCAAGATGAAGGGAAAGTATTGAAGCTTTACTGAAAGATAAGTCTGAAAAATAGTTTCTGTTCTTGAGGCCAAATTTAGAAAGTATATACCCTAGAAATTGCACTTACACGCACCTTGAAACTTGGGATAGTAGAGGATACCTAGAAATACACTTACCTGAAAGCCTAGTATGAAAGAAAAATCGGTATTTAAAGCTAAACACCAAAAAGAGCATCATTGAAAAATATATCAGGTCTTGAAAATTTTTTTTAATAAAGTCAAGACCTGGAGACTGCTATTTGTGCTTTAATGCTCATACATTCAGTAATCGGCTGTTTGTGCTTCAAGAAGCATTAATGGTCGCATGAAAGGTGTATGAGCAACACCGTCCATCCATTAATGAAAAGAAGTAGTATTAGGTATTAAGGCAAGGGTACTATAACTTGAATTGAATTCTTAAGCGTAGGGGTGCAAATTTACACACATGTAGGGGTATACAATCGATATTTGGAGGAAAGATAAAAACGATGAATAAGACTTATGTTTCTGTAAAGTTGATAAAAATTCCTCACTTGAGACCGCACTTTTAGAAGGAAAACTTAGGACTTATCGACATCTTTCTAAACTGTAAATACGTATAGGATCTAGGGATAAATAGATAGGAGGCATGAAACATAAGGGTTGAATATTTCTTACTTAGGATGATAGAATTTCTAACGTAGTTACTAAACTATAGGAGTAGAATCGACGTTAACTTATGAAACTAACTTGACTGGATTTTGTGGGTGTAATCCGCTGAAAACCCTTAGCAGACAACACTCCTCCTACTAGAGACACCTAGAGGTTTAACGGCTTGTTGCACGTTCTCAGTGCAATCGCGTTCCCTGCGAAAGTGAGGCTAGGATTTTTTTTATTGCTCGGGACGAGCAATAGATATGTTTAGGGGTATTTGATCAGCATAGAAAACGGCATTTTAATACCACTCATTCGTTATCTCTTTTGTCATATATCGGTGCTATTAATCAGTGTTTGCTCTGTAATTACAGTTTACAGGTATTCTTGATAAATTATTGGAAACACATTCAAAATCACGGATATATCGTCTGTAAGTCGACACTGCAACCGGAACTGAAAACCGGCCGATATCCTAAGAGTTCGTTTGTAATAAATTGATGTGTACACACTTTTTGCATAAATGGTCCAACACAAGGCATGTACACACAAAACTCTTGGGTATGGACCATGTGGGGCTGCCATGGCATGATGAATTATGCAATTGGGCATGTGTTGGTGTGATGTGCATTTATGTGCATTGAATGCATAAAGTGTGATGTGATTTGTAGCATATCATTTCCCTCCAATTCTCTGCATACAAAAACAAGTGAAACAAGACCAAACAAACAGCATCAGAGGCTTATTGGAGTGCACACAAACCCACACAACCAATACGAGCCCCACCCCTCGGATTTCACCCGGCGACCATCCCTTGAAATCCGGCGACGTCGGCCCCACCTCCTCCTGTGGGCCCCATCTTTCTTCTGTGCCTCCCTTACTACCACATAGGATTATTTTTATTGTTTATTTATTCCTCTTTTGAGCCTATAAATACAGATCAATGGGCAAGGGAAGGAGGCTTACACATCTATATACCACGTCTCATTTTCATAGTTGTTTTGCTTTTGGTTTAGCTTGAGGGGAGTGAACTTCAGTTGGTTTCTTCTTCTTCTTCTTCCCTTTTGAAGCTCTCTTTAGAAAGCTTCATTAAGGAGGTTGAACGAGTTACCAAACATTGTATCTTGTTCTCAAGTGTTTATAATATATTGTTGCTTTCTTTTATTACTTGCTTTCTTTTTTTATTACCATGCTTAACTAATTCTTTAATTTGGTTGTGGTGTGGGTGAGGAAGTAAGATGAAAGGCTTTGCCTCCTCCACCTCTTGCTTATGTTTCATGCGCTTAAATCCCATTTTGTGTTAAGGTTGCTAAGCTAGGATATGGTATGTTGTGAAAAAGAGCTTGACAAACTCTTTGTTTCATATACCATATACTTTCACAAACCCTTAGCAAACTCAACACCAATATCTTTTGCTCTCACTAACCTCTTTGTGTTTTCATTGTTGCGGTATGCTTGCAAAACCTCCTGTTTTGTGTTGATACCTCAAGCGTGGACATTCAAATGGTAAGTGACCAAAACGGACTCGTTTCGTGCGTTGCGGCGAATGTCGGACTTTGACGGTTTGTGCTCCGCAACCGCGTTGGCAAGTCGTGCTTCATGCCGGAATCAAGGTAAAGACGGACAACTCATAACCAAGGGAGCATAGAGGTAAACGTCGCGATTCAAGCTTCTGAACCAAGCCACAACCATTCTTTCCTTACACTTGTTTTCTTGCTTTCGTATTCTTTTATAATTTTGTGACAAACCCACCAATTCGTTAATTTGTTAACCTTAAACAATGATACCTAATACTATATTCCCTGCGGATCGACCCGTGCTTGCCGGCTCGCTACAACGTGCCGTGCACTTGTGGTTATAAATAGTAAAACGAGAACGATCTCGTGCGCGCATTCCGTTTTCTATCAAAACGTATCCATTTCCAAACCAATACTCGTTTGCGCGCACGGGTGGTTTCCCAACAGCTATAACAGGAAGTCCCTGGCCAGGGCTGATGAGATTTACTGATAAGTGTTATCAGTAGTTTCTCGATCTGTTATGAGCTATTTACCGGCGTGGCTTATTGAGTTATTGGGGTCGACGATACCATCCCTAGACTCGATATGCAGCATATCTGACGAAGAGACCAGACTGTACGGTATGTGTTGCCTGTTGGCTCGACTAGAGTTTTGACAAGTTCGCTTGTGTTTCTTCTGATCGCTCAATACCTGGGAGCCGTTACGTACAGCTTGTGCTGCTGACGGTTTGTGGGTATGTGATATGATCGCTGCCTACTGCTAGCGTATTGACGAGTCTTAGAGTCCCACAAAGGGGTTTCTTAGCTCAGGAGAAAAGATGTGGGGGTGCATATGAGATATGCGCGGGAGCTCGATTAAATGCGTGTATTTGATATCGTATTTTAATCGGGCGTTTTCTGTTGGACGGTTCGTATGTGATATGACCGGGTTATTAAATCAAGTGTTAATTTAATATTAAGTCCATTAGCTCATTTATTAAAAGCTATTTCTTTATGATTCATGCATGAGTGTATGTATAAATTGATATGGATGCACACATGCATGCATACATGTGTCATGGTTGATGATACATTGGTGATGGTAATGCAAGACGCACATGGTAACATATTTATATATTTTGATGATTGAGAAAAACAAAATGGGATTAAAATTATGGTTGACTTTCTACACTCTTCTTTTGTGTTGACTAAAGTCAAAACCATGGCTTCATTTCCCATGATTTTTATTGCCCATTGTTTTGCTTAAACTCAAATATCAAAATATCTAGATATTTTGTAACCATGGTTTGGGATGAGATAACCCTCTCTCTCTCTTGATTATGTTGATTATTCTCACATGAGTTAAGCTAAGCCATTCTCCTTCTTCTTCCTCATTCAAGCTCTCTAGCTTTTTTAAAGTGGAACATAAAAAGAAAAGGTTTTTAAGTGAGATCCAAACCCACATAACCAATCTATATTAGTCTAGCTCACTAGTGTAGGTTGTTTGCTCTACTTCCATTTAGTTCAAGTGAAGCTAGGAGCTTGTGCAAAGGGACTCCGTGGTGGATCGTTGTGGACTTCGAAGAACTCAAGCGGACCGGTCTAAACACCAAGTTGATCTAAGGAGTCACAAGAGGAGGTCTACAAAGATTGTATTACTCACCTCTTAGTGTTAGACACTTGTTAGTATATGATACTAGTTCTTGTTACCCTAATTTTCTAGTTCGATTTATGGTCGGTTTTGTTTAGCACCCTTAAACTTTTTGTTATAGCATGTATGATGCAACCCAAACCCTAGGCATGGTGCTAGACAAACCCCTACAGGACCTACTGTAAAACAATAGGGAATAATACATTCCGAAAGTGGGCATGTCCAGAATTATAAATGAAATGATACTACTCTTAAATACAGAGGCACCTTTTAAGTGAACCGGCACTATAGGGGATTAAGAACTCCATAGTTAAGCGTGCTCGAGCCATGGAAGTTCTGGGATGGGTGACCTCCTGTGAAGTGGCCCCTGGTCGGGTCCTGTTCGCCTCGAAGGACAAAATTGTGCGGTTTCGGCCAGAGTGGACAATACTCTTTGTATTCGGGGTGGGGCATGATATAATGATATCAGAGCTAGTCTCTCAATAATTGGTCTGTGGTTCGAGGATGAATCATTGATCGATGGTCGAGAGAATGTCGGGACCCGGTTCTTGCTCACGGAACAAAGTGCCACACCAAGTGTCAAGCCAAGGGGGCAGGGGCCACCTTTTGAATCCGTGGGACCCACTGTTGAACAATGGGGAATAATAGATTCCGAAAGAGGGCAGATCCGGAAACATAAATGAAATGATACTACTCTTCAATAAAAAGACGCCTTTTAAGTGAACTGGCACTACAGGAGATCGAGAACTCCGTGGTTAAGCGTGCTTGAGCCAGGGATGTTCTGGGATGGGTGACCTCCTAGGAAGTGGCCCTTGGTCAGGTCCGATTCGTCCCGAAGAACAAAACCGTACGGTTTCGGCCAGAGCAGACAATGCTCTCTGTATTAAGGGTGGGGCGTGACAGAATTCATCACCCGCGAAGCTAACACTCAAATTTTCCAACCGGTGAAAATTGAGTGCACTCCGCCATCCCAAAACCAATCACTTTGCCAAAACCAAGAGTCCGAGCGACTCGAAATGTGCCTGAGTGCCTGATGGGGCTCTCGGGCACAACCTTAAATAGCACTAGGGGCCTAGGGACGGTGTCCCTTCCTTGAGACCACCACGATGTGGTCTCGGGAAGGGGAAGAACCCGAAAGCACCTTAAAATGTGCTCTCAGGTTCACTCACTCCCTGTTGGATATAGTGCCCTCAGAGTCAATTATTGGATCACAGGCACGTGATTTCAATAATTGAGGGATAACCTATACCGGTAGGATAATCTTACTCAAGATGATAGTATGCTATCTGGTTTATCTTTATCATCGTATACTGCTTTAGGTGACTTTATAGGTCACTATTGCACGTTGATAGAGCCCATAGGATACTTGCTTGACGGCCAGCAGTATGATGGCGATCATATACGTGGGAGCTGGGGTCTATAAGCACATCCTTAAAATGTCCCTAGTCGTGGGAGTTTTCGGGACAGGGCATCGAGACTCCGGAGTAGACTAGTGTATACAGTCGAGACCCCGACGAGGGGCGGTGGCCGGTCTCACAAGCCATTGGTGTCAGTTGGTTCACCTAAGATGTATACAGTGTTAGTTATATGTATGCCCTAGAGGCCATTACTGTACATTGGATGTATATTGTAGTGGATGCTGGGACATATATAGATAGGACTTTCTTGCTCGACATGATAGTACGCTATCTGGTTGCTCTTTATCTTAACATGTATACTTTCTATCTCTCTAATTACATGTTGATAAAGCCCTTAGGATGTGTACCCGACTTCCAGGACTGTGATGCAGATCATACTAGTGGGGCCTGGGTAGTCAATGAGTACATCCTTCATTGTTCCTAGTCGAAGGAATATCGAGATGGGGCATCGATATTCCAGAGTAGACTAGCGTATATCTTCTCGACCCATGCGATGGGCGATGGATGATCCCATATCCATTGGTGTTTGACATCGGAGATGGTATGCGGGTGCTCAGTGGAGACTGGGTACACCGAACGGACTCGCCGAGAACTCCCAGATGGTATTATACCTCACGTCAGATGGCAGTTCTCTGGTGACACTGGTACAGCTTAGTCTGTTGACCCGAGATCGTCATAGAGTCTTGTGTGTCTCCCACTGTGCTTTGATTTCCACCCTACCACGGCTCTACTGAGTTGTGCAAACAGGTGGTTTTTGGGTACAGTCCCGATTCACATGGAGGCAATGAGCGATAGAAGGGGATTCGTCTCTCCCGGTATTGGGGGTTGATGTTGCGCAATGCTCGACTGGCCATAACAGGAAATCCCTGGCCAGGGTTGCAGTGATATACTGGTAAGAGTTATCAGTAGTTTCACGAATGTTATGGACCTCAAGTCGGCATGACTTATCGAGCTATTGGGGTCTGACATTTACCACCCCTAGGAGAGATATGCGACATATCAGACGATCAGACCGGACTGTACGGTAAGTGTTACTGGTTGGATTCGCAGGAGTGTGAGCGGGCTTGCTCGTCGATATTCTGATCGCTCAATACCCGAGTGGCCGTTACGTTTAGCAGACCGCTTGCGGCTTGTGGATGCTTGATATGATCATCATCTGCTGCCGGCGTATTGACGAGTCTTTAGAGTCCTACACAGAGGTTTCCTGGCTCAAGCGAAACGAAATAGGAGCGCATATGAGATATGTGCGGGACCGAGAATAATTCGAGTATGTGATACCGTATTACATTCTCGCGATCTATGTATCGATTGGTTATATGCGATATAACCTAGTTATCGAATCAAGGATTGATTCGATAAGCCGATACATATGATACTAGTCGGTTATATCCGATATGACCGGATCGTTAAATCAAGTGTTGATTTATTGATTTAGTGCATATTTATATATTTGATATATTACTTTGCGTTAACTAGTATTGGTTCACTTTAAATGGATTTTCTCACTTGATTTGTGCAAGTTGTATATGTGATATACTTTTGTGCACATGTTTGTATCATGTTTGATGATACATGCTTACTTGGTTAAGTGTAAAGAATCAAACGATGGTTTAAGTTAATGATTAGGGTTTTGATTATTTATTCATTTATCTTTCTTATTTATTCATTTTGGAAAAAGAAAAGGATAAATGAATGGTTGAATGTTTTGTTTTTAGTTGAAGTTTCTTGAAACTTTGACTAAGTCACTCTTTTGTTCTTATGCTTAACCCTAACCATCCTTTTAACCATGGTCTTTTCTATACACTTAACTATAGTTGAAAGTATGATAAGTATTGATTTTTATCTAATTTATTATTAACTTATCATATCTTCTTCTTCTTCATCATCTTCTTCTTCCATGAAGAAAGCTAGTGACCATCAATGGCAACTAGTGAAATCAAGTGAGAAATCCAATTCTAAAGTCTACCCACTTCCTATTTCTTCATCCTCTACCTCTTGCCAAGTTGTATAGGGTGTTTACTTCACAAGTTTTCAAAGCTTGGTGAAGTTGGAGCTTGTTCTTGTGATGCCTCGACGTAGATCATCTTCGGCATCGAACCGACGATCAAGCCCGCCCATTCTTCGATGTTGCCAATGCTAGAGTCAAGGGTTCGATTTGGACAGCGGAGGGAGATCATCGCGGAGCTTAGGAAGTGGTGGACCGGATCTACAAAGGTTGTAGTCACTTTCCCTTAGCATTTAATTCGATTACATGCTCGCTTCGCCTATATATCTAGTTAACGATCCGTTCTAGGGTTTCTCGGCACCGTATTTTTTAGAAATTTGCATGGATGATGACTTGTGAGACCTCACTAGGGTGTCTAGGAACCCTATAGTGGTATCAGAGCCTAGCTAGAGCCTTAGGCGAAGTCCCGACGGAATCAGAAGTCCGATCGACCCAAAACCCGACTTGGAAAATGCTCTCTGGACTTTTTTGAAAAACGTGGTTTTTTGTTGATTAAAAATATTCAGAAAAATCAGCAGGATAATCTAAGAGTTACTGGGAATTTCGATGGACTAATTCCATCAATGTGCCGCGGATCCGCGGCACGAGCATGGCTCGTGCGGCGGTTCCGCGGCCATTTTGTCGTTTTGTGTATTTAATTTTTCACAGTAATTCTCAGTTTTCTGTTATGGTTTTCCTGGGAATTTTTAATATTTATTCCAGAGTTGTATTTTCTGAGTTGTATTGGGGACTCAGTGTATTCGATCGGACTGTCTAATTTTGTCGGTGTGCTTTTCCGGGTATTTTTAGAATATGTTAAAAAGTTCGACCGGATATAAATACCCACTTTTTCCCCTGCCGGGAAATTTCCAATTGTTGGATTTTCCCGTAGTTTAACGACGTTCTAAGTAGTGCAAGTAACGCGATGGACCCTCTAGAAGACAACAAACCTTAACTCGATTATGTGACCGTCTTGAACTGCCCTTTGAACCTTTGGGTTTGGGGCAGTACGGCGTGCCACATGTGAGGCATTGGCTTGACCCTTCTACGGCTGGACCGTTGGTACTGAGGCACGAACTGAATGTTGTTAGACTTATTTCATGTGTTGAGCTGTATCGGGAAAACTTGGGTGTTCGATTGTTCGATCGAAAAGTTTAGCATTTTCTATTTATCCGGAATGTGATACAATAATTGGAATTCACAAATTGTTATGAGATAACGGAATGAATATTATAAACGTAGCAGTTTAGTCTCACTTGATCGGTTGCCACGGAGTTTTGATGTGATCAAAAGTCCGTCGCAATCACGTAGCGTACGCGGATACTCGCCGGGTAAACTTAATAGACAGCCTCACTCCATAGCCCCGACCAAGTGACTGTAGGAGAACCCCGTCGCCGAAAGCATCCGTTCGGGTGCTCGCGGCAGCGGTGTTCCGCCTTGGTGCACTTCGTCGACGGTATCGGGGGTGCGGCCGCCTACTAAAGTTTGCGACGAGCATTCGATCAGAATGTCGGGAATCTTGTTGAATTGCCCGACTTGATATTGAAAAGAGTTTTCGATAATGAGACTAAAATGCGGGGTTTATAATTGTTAGGCATGCGATGTCTAAGTAATTCATTTGGTCAGGCATGCGATGTCTGAGGTGGTTGCGGATTCCAACTGTTGTAGTTTTACACTTTCTTTTCTGTGACCGTAAGTGTAATATGTGATATCGCCGGTTTCGTTGCTATATGTCAACGACAATTGGGATGCGCATATTTACTTACGTTGATGACATGTTATGTTATGTGTTGCTGGATATGTTATGTTGGATCGTCGTGTTCGAATAGCCGGGGTTTTTTATGTGAGATGAGTGTTTTTCATTTTTATTCATGTAAAAACTTGTATGTAATATTCTTTTATTGGGGCGCTTCCAGGTTGCGGAAGTTGTCACCGTTGTTGTATATTATTTACTTTTCTGCACTAGGATAGACCCAAGGAGGGGAGCACAAGTAACCGGGTTCTGGGGTCCAGTGGGAGACCAACTCGAGGAGTCGAGTCCGGGTCTCCTAACCCTAGAATTGGTAGGGTTGCTTGCCGCTCTCGTAGGGGTCTAGGGGTGTGGGATTGGCTATTCATCACGACCGTGGAATCCGTATTTTATACTGGCTCGTATTGAAAACACGGACATTCTAGTATATCCAATATTTCATATGTTTCTTCTGCTGTGATTTATCTGTGATGTGATCATGTGATGTTCTGTGACAGATATTATATATAGTATATATGATATATTATATAGACGTTGCTTATGTTTTACACCCGCGCTAGCCCTGCCCCGCTCTGCCGTTAGTTACCTAACCTAACGGTGCAGACGGGACATCGAGGCGAATGCGGATGACATAAGAGTACGTTATATTTATCTGTGATGTTTAGGTGGAATTAAATGATGGGATATTCATTAATGAGATTAATGAAAGAAAATAAACCTAATTGATGTTGTGGAATCGAATTTCAAAATAAAACAGGTAGCTACAGTTCTTGCTTTGCATCCCGGTGTTCATTATAGAACATCCTGCACCTTATTCGATGAGGAAAGGACCGAGATCCCTTCACCGGGAGTGACTCCTTTAGCAATAACTGACAGATGCTACAACCATCGGTTTGTCTTTGATCGCTTCTATAGTTTACGCTTTGCACAGTGATATATATGATATATCCCGCACCTCAATCGACGAGGAAAGGGCCGACGAT
This sequence comes from Agapanthus africanus, assembly GCA_030015575.1. Classification (NCBI taxonomy): domain Eukaryota; kingdom Viridiplantae; phylum Streptophyta; class Magnoliopsida; order Asparagales; family Amaryllidaceae; genus Agapanthus; species Agapanthus africanus. The sequence continues at coordinate 307,948,503 of CM057350.1, forward strand.
CCCTTCACCGGGAGTGACCCCTTTAGCTAAACTAGAAAAGCCTCAAAAACATTCCATTTAAAAACCATTTGATTCCGCAACGAGATCAAGTTCAAAGCGTTAAAGGTTTTCATAAAAACCATTCGCAACCCTCCGTCATTTTAGGAAGTAGAGTACTTAGTATTCGTGCTGTGTTTGTTGACCATAGTCAAGGCACAGTGTACGGTAGCTAAGTGATGTCTTCCTACACCGCATATGATGCGATTAGTTAGGACAGTCGCGTGACTTTGTTGACCTTAGTTAAGGGTCATGTGGGTGGGTCTAATTAATCACGAAATGACGGGTAGAACTTGACTAGTACTTATGATTTGTTGACCATAGTTAAGGTCATAGGTGCTAGGGGTAAAAACCTTTATCGGGAGTTTCAAGTGTTGAAATTTGCAATGAGATTGCATACCTTCTATATGATAGTTGGATCCCGATACCCACTGCGAGTAATTGTTACTCCTGGGAGAGTTTTGCACTTTACAATTAGCCGATCAAGTAGGTGTCTAGAAAGGTGTCAACGGGGTTACGCCTCTGGGAAAACGAGGTTTACTGTAATTAGGTCTGTGCGAAAGCACGGGGAACCTCCCTCAAAGTACCGACACTGGCCTGGCTGAAAGATTGGCGAACTTGTAGAGTGTAATTAATCCCGGCTAGTCTTTCCTTTTAGGGTTTGAAGGAAGATTTGATAAAAACAGTGGGAGCCATCCTGATTAGATAAAATATATAACCAATCTAATCTTGCAAGAGCGCACGCTGAGTGTTTTCTTCTCTCATTCTCCTGGTAGCGACCATATCACGCCTTAATCAAGATAATAATATGGATGTATTGACCGAACCCGCTTGTTATACTGAGCTGGGGAACGTTGATCCCGCTCCAACTTATAATTGTTATAAGACAGAGCAGGAAATTGGGGAATACTAGAATTCCTATGCCGCCCAAACGAAGAAAGTGCATATGATGCATCTCCTTCGGGTGTGTTCATTACAAAGAACTGTTTCTCAGTATCCTCTGCATCCTGGGTATATGATACCGGATCAGGATCCCAGATATGTAATCTGTTACATAGGGCTACAAAAGGTAGAAAAACTGAGAACGGGTGATAAGTTTCATGAGACAGAAAACGGGGCAAGTGTTGCAGCCAAGTCTGTTGGTCACTGTCACCCTGTATTACGAATACATTGATTCTGAACAAAAGCTATTAGATACCGAACCTGATATACAAAATCATATCAGTCTCTTTATTAGTAAAGAAAGGATATAATTTTGTATTGATGGATAATGTTTTGAACACTTCCTATATCAAAAGTTGATCGGTTCAGGCACGCTATCTAAAAGCATTAACGTTCTAAATCAAACTACAGTTCCTAGTATACTGAACACATACAAGAAGAAGAGTTCAGAAATGAACGAATTCTTCTTGAGGCATTGTAGACTAGGTCATATCAATGCGACCCGACTGGCTGAAGTTACATTTAGATGTATATTTAAATCAGTTTGAATTTACATCTTGTGAAACTTGCCAGTCATGTCACAAAGATAATATGACCATAGCTTTGTTTATTGGAAACAGAGAAAGAGTTAATGAACTCTTGGGACTGATGCATGATGATGTATGTAAGGTCTCCTGTCTACACATGCGAGGACTGGTTCTTTATACTTCATTATATTCTCTGATGATCTCTCAAGATTCAGTCATATATTCCTGTTGAAATATAAGTCCGAACCTTTTGAGATATTCACAGAATATAAGTAGGAAGTAGAGAACCAAAATACGGGTATAAGTATTATGTCCTATGATGAGATCAGGGAGGAGAATACTTGTGCATAGCATTCCTGGACTATTCTAAAAGAAAATGAGATTCTCTCTCAGCATTACTCCTCCGTATAAACCATAGCACGATGGTATATCGGGGCGGAGCAATCACACCCTATATGATAAAGTGTGCTCTATGATGAGTACTACTGAGTTACCTATTTCCTTTTTGGGAGTTATGCGCTTGAGAAGCTGCATACCTATTGAATAAGGTTCGATTCAAATCAGTGCCTACCACTCCATATGAGATATGGTATGGGAAGAGCCTATCTCTTAAGTTAGTTAAGATTTGGGATTGTCCGGCCTATGTCAAAAGCAAAATCCAGACAAGATCGAGGCAAGGTCAGTTCTATAGAACTGGAAAGGTTCCAGCTATACGAAACTACAGCTGAAGATTTGACAAAACCAAAGGATTCTATAGTCCCCGACGAATCTCAGCCTCTCCGCCGATCTGGTAGGGTTCCTCCCCTGCCTGAGAGATACCTCGGTTTCTCGATGACAGTGGGAGCAAGGATTGCATCATGAGATGATGACCCAACTAGATTCGAGCAGGCCATCAAGAGTAGGGACTCTGTAAGAATGGCTGGATGCTTAGCAATCTGAGATGGAATCCATATACACCAACAAAGTATGGACTTTGGTTGCGATATCTGAAGGGTTAAATCCCCATCAAGAGCAAGTATATCTTAAGAAGATTACTTGGTGTAGATGGACAAGTTGAGACTTTCAAAGCTAGACTTGTTAAAGGTTTTCGTCATCGACCAGGCACGGATAATGATGAAACCTTTTCCAGGGACTATGCTTAAGTCCATCCAGATCCTACTTGCCACGGCTACATACCATGACTACGATATCTGGTGGTTGGGTGCCATGACAACTTTTCTAAATAATGATTTAGAAGAGAACGTCTATAAGAACACAGCCAGAGGGCCTTGTAGACAGTGGGAGCAGCGGAAACGTGTGCAAGATGCTTTATAGGATAAAGCAGGCATCACGGAGTTGGAACATCTGTTTTGATGGATAGGTCAAAGAAGTTGACATCATCAAAATGGTAGATGAACCTTGTATAAACAAAAAGGTAGTAGGGAGTATGGTGACGATCCTCGTAGAGTACGTGGATGACATACTCTGGTTAGGGAAGGAGTTTCCTATGCTACGCTCGATCAATCTCCGCTTATCACAAAGATTTTCCATATAGGATCAAAGTGATACCTACTAAATCCTAAGCTTTGGATCTATGAGATAGATCTAATTGGATGTTAGGATACTCACTAGTTGTAGTGAAATGGTATCAATCGATCCTGGGGAGAATCACTGGAAGGGTTCCAGGGTGATAAAGACGACTGAATGTCAGTCACAGGCACTGTCTTTACCCTCAGTAAAGGGTCGGTATGTTGGAAGAGTTCCAAGCTCGATACCGTGGCAAACTAGACGATAAAGGCTGGTAACATCGCTATTAAAGATACTACCAAAGAGGAAGTTTGGGTGTATATTGGTTCATAAGATGAACTAGGTTCCTGCCATTGTATGACAATGGAAGTATGGCTTCGGCCCTGGGACCATGGTCCCATCAGTGACCCAGACAAATTCTGAGGCAGCATCACCTGATCATGGAGATAGTTGATCTCCAGGGTGATCGAGGTAAGGAGAGAAGACTCAGAGGACAACACGGCGGATCCACTCACGAAGGCCTTTTCCCAGAGAGAGACTCATATGGGATGGTTGAGTATTAGATACTGCGACCACTGCTACAGATGGCCCTAGTGCAAGTAGGAGATTGTTAGTTATATGTATGCCCTAGAGGCCATTACTGTACATTGGATGTATATTGTAGTGGATGCTGGGACATATATAGATAGGACTTTCTTGCTCGACATGATAGTACGCTATCTGGTTGCTCTTTATCTTAACATGTATACTTTCTGTCTCTTTGATTACATGTTGATAAAGCCCTTAGGATGTGTACCCGACTTCCAGGACTGTGATGCAGATCATACTAGTGGGGCCTGGGTAGTCAATGAGTACATCCTTCATTGTTCCTAGTCGAAGGAATATCGAGACGGGGCATCGATATTCCAGAGTAGACTAGCGTATATCTTCTCGACCCATGCAATGGGCGATGGATGATCCCATATCCATTGGTGTTTGACATCGGAGATGGTATGCGGGTGCTCATTGGAGACTGGGTACACTGAACGGACTCGCCGAGAACTCCCAGATGGTATTATACCTCACGTCAGATGGCAGTTCTCTGGTGACACTGGTACAGCTTAGTCTGTTGACCCGAGATCGTCATAGAGTCTTGTGTGTCTCCCACTGTGCTTTGATTTCTACCCTACCACGGCTCTACTGAGTTGTGCAAACAGGTGGTTTTTGGGTACAGTCCCGATTCACATGGAGGCAATGAGCGATAGGAGGGGATTCGTCTCTCCCGGTATTGGGGGTTGATGTTGCGCAACGCTCGACTGGCCATTACAGGAAATCCCTGGCCAGGGTTGCAGTGATATACTGGTAAGAGTTATCAGTAGTTTCACGAATGTTATGGACCTCAAGTCGGCATGACTTATCGAGCTATTAGGGTCTGACGTTTACCACCCCTAGGCGAGATATGCGACATATCAGACGATCAGACCGGACTGTACGGTAAGTGTTACTGGTTGGATTCGCAGGAGTGTGAGCGGGCTTGCTCGTCGATCTTCTGATCGCTCAATACCCGGGTGGCCGTTACGTTTAGCAGACCGCTTGCGGCTTGTGGATGCTTGATATGATCATCATCTGCTGCCGGCGTATTGACGAGTCTTTAGAGTCCTACATAGAGGTTTCCTGGCTCAAGCGAAACGAAATAGGAGCGCATAAGAGATATGTGCGGGACCGAGAATAATTCGAGTATGTGATACCGTATTACATTCTCGCGATCTATGTATCGATTGGTTATATGCGATATAACCTAGTTATCGAATCAAGCATTGATTCGATAAGCCGATACATATGATACTAGTCGGTTATATCCGATATTACCGGATCGTTAAATCAAGTATTGATTTAATGATTTAGTGCATATTTATATATTTGATATATTACATTGCGTTAACTAGTATTGGTTCACTTTAAATGGATTTTCTCACTTGATTTGTGCAAGTTGTATATGTGATATACTTTTGTGCACATGTTTGTATCATGTTTGATGATACATGCTTACTTGGTTAAGTGTAAAGAATCAAACCATGGTTTAAGTTAATGATTAGGGTTTTGATTATTTATTCATTTATCTTTCTTATTTATTCATTTTGGAAAAAGAAAAGGATAAATGAAAGGTTGAATGTTTTGTTTTTAGTTGAAGTTTCTTGAAATTTTGACTAAGTCACTCTTTTGTTCTTATGCTTAACCCTAACCATCCTTTTAACCATGGTCTTTTATCTACACTTAACTATAGTTGAAAGTATGATAAGTATTGATTTTTATCTAATTTATTATTAACTTATCATATCTTCTTCTTCCTCATCATCTTCTTCTTCCATGAAGAAAGTTAGTGACCATCAATGGCAACTAGTGAAATCAAGTGAGAAATCCAATTCTAAAGTCTACCCACTTCCTATTTCTTCATCCTCTACCTCTTGCCAAGTTGTATAGGGTGTTTACTTCACAAGTTTTCAAAGCTTGGTGAAGTTGTAGCTTGTTCTTGTGATGCCTCGACGTAGATCATCTTCGGCATCGAACCGACGATCAAGCCCGCCCATTCTTCGATGTTGCCAATGCTAGAGTCAAGGGTTCGATTTGGACAGCGGAGGGAGATCATCGCGGAGCTTAGGAAGTGGTGGACCGGATCTACAAAGGTTGTAGTCACTTTCCCTTAGCATTTAATTCAATTACATGCTCGCTTCGCCTATATATCTAGTTAACGATCCGTTCTAGGGTTTCTCGGCACCGTATTTTTTAGAAATTTGCATGGATGATGACTTGTGAGACCTAACTAGGGCCGCGGAACCATGGCCGTACCCACGTGTTGGTCGCGGTTCCGCCGCAGTCCTGTAGTAAAACTTCCCCAAATTTTCTGAGGTGGTCTCTGACTTGGAAATGGGGTTTCTGGTATTTTTGGTTTGTTCCCAGATTTGTTTGAGTACTGGGAATTGTGCTTGGGGCCCACTTCAGGGAATTTTGTCGATCGAAAATTTTAAACATGTTAGTTCACAGTATTTACATTATATCCGCGACCATGAATGTCATTTGATCGGTAAATCCTGTCTAATTGCTATAGCCCTTTAGACGGATTTGCGAACGTGACGTTCATGTTGGTGTTCTGTGTTGTGCTGTGATGTTGCGGATTTGTCGTGGTGGATAGCCTGGATGCAATGGTAGTACAGTTTGGTTGTATTTTTACATTTGATATTGCGGGGCGAGCGTCCGACATGTGGACTGCCGTCACTGCCTGTTTGTATATTATTCTTTTGGGGCACGACCGGGATGAGGTCGATGTACCCATTGTATATATTTTACTTTTTGTACTAGGATTAACCCGCGGAGGGGTGCACGGGTAGCCGGGTTCTAGAGGGCAACGGGCCCGCATCTCATGGCTTTGAGACGGAGGGGGCTTCACTCTAGAATTGGCGGGCTATTCGCCGCACTCGTAGGAGGGGTTCTCAAGTTACCGGATTCCGTGAAGTGCTGGGTGGTCCATTCACGTTGTTGAAGGGGCTGCCTAGCTTCAGGTTTTGGCGGGTAACTTGCCGCACCTATAGGGGACTAGGATTTCATTGCACAGGCTATCCATACGACCAGTGGAGCGTCGGGTTTCAGTAGCGGCTCTATGAAACCCGGGGATCCCAGATTATCTGTATTTTTCTGTGATGCTTATTATTTTCTGTGATGCTGCATTTTATCACGCCTTGAGCGAATATTATAAATTGATACATATACTAGTAGATGTTGTATATGTTTTACACTCGCGCTAGTCCAGTCCCCGCTCAGTCGTTAGTTAAGTAACCTAACGGGTGATGACGGGACCCAGTGGCGAATGCGGATGGCATATACGTACATCGTATTTTCGTTCTTTTTTGGTGTGATTAATTGATGGGAATGCATTGATTCGGATCAATGCAAGATAAACAAACCAATTCTGATGTTGTTGGAACATTTTTCAAAAAGCTGTTATTGGAAGGACGTTCTCTTTTGTTTTACACAGTGATATTCGGTTATGAATATCCAGCACCTCAGTTGACGAGGAAAGGGCCGAGATCCCTTCATCGGGAGTGACCCCTTGGACAGAAGTTTGCGTCAGGGTAATAACTTCACTATAGCCGATTACTTTTTGCTTTGCATCGCGGTATTCAGTTGGAATACCCTGCACCTCATTCTACGGGGAAAGAGCCGAGATCCCTTCACCGGGAGTGACCTCTTTAGCATAGGTTTTCGCCACTATATTTTTATAAAAAGCTATCCGGTTCCTTCAACGATATCAAGTTCATTACGGTAAAAGGTTTTTCGCCAAAAACCATTTGTAGCCCTCCGTCATTTCAGATTAGTATTTCTTAGTATTCGCGCTACGTTTGTCGTTGCTATTCGCCGAGGCGTAGTGTGTGCTAGCTCTGTAATGCTTTCTGTCGAATGGATATGTGGATTGGTTAGGACGGTCGTACGACTTTGTTGATTATTCGTCAAGGGTCGTGCGGGTGGGTTTAACGCAATCAAGATAATGACGGGTTGAACTTTACTAGGACCTTTTGATTTGTTGATTATTCGTCAAGGACACTTGGGTCCGAGGGGTAAAAACACACATCGAGAGTTTCTAAAGAAACTGAAACTTGCCTGGCATGCGCATACCTTCTGGAGTGTAATAACGTGAGTAGATTCCGTCACATTATCATGCGATGATAGTTGGATCCTGATTCCCACTGATGAGTTGGTTTACTCCTCGGGTGATCCCGACTAATTCTTCTTTCAGGTTTGGAGTAGAATTTGAGGTTACAGTGGGAGGTTTCCTGATCAGATAAATTGATAGCCATTCTGATCTTGGTTAGAGTGCACGCTAAGTGTTTCTTTTCTTTCTCTCTTTGGCAGCGACCATGGCCCGACCCTTGACTACGACTCAGTGACCAAGTTAATTGAACCTTCTTAAAACACTAACTTTTGGATTGTCTGAGTTGCATACCTCATTGCCACTCCTACTTTTACCCTTTTCTCAAGGACACCCCGTATTACTACTGTTATGACCCGAAATATTAGGTCGTGACCAGCACTTGAATCACGCAACGTCTAAAGGCGTAATGGGATTCAAGTAAGCTGAAACCCAGAAATCTAAACCTTTAAAGAAAAATAAAGGAGGTGAGGTTTTGAAATAAAGGTATAATGAAATCAAGTTTTCTTAATGCATAGAAAAGAAGATGAATGATGCAAGTGAAGTTTAATAGTTGAAAACATGTTTCGTCTTTTAAAAATTTTGGCAGCACCTTCTTTGTATATTTTGACCCAAAACCACAAATACATAATAATGATAATGGCATCCCCAAGCGGGTGCTAGCTCTTCGCCAAACGGCGGATCACAATCACACAATATAGCATAAATAAGTATACGACGCCCAACGGCGAAGTTTACCACAAAAAAGATAAAGAAAAGAGCAAGATATAACCCCAAAAGTGAATATAAAACCCATCGCTCAAATCTCGCGACTACAAGTCCCACTAAGTCTCATCACTTATACAATTTACAACTTTTGATTGATTGATGGAGTTAACTAGATACAATATGAAATGTAGATAAAAGAGTGGGAATGATACAAGTGTCCAACCTGCCAATGCAAAACACCCGAATAGAACTGTGTGCCAGCGAAGCCGCTACTGATCCAAGCAGTCAACCTGCAAGAACTGTGGCACAACGGGGGTGAGTTGCCAACTCGTGAATAGAAATATATCGACAAGTAGAAATCGAATAAACAACGACTCTTAGGTCAACTATAGCATAAAGGCGATACTATGATATCTAGGGTGACCGGGTCTGTATGTGCCTACAAGGTAGTCAATACCTATATGCATGCGGATAACATCCAACAGTAACAGTCAATGCATGTATATGGATGTCGTCTAACCAAAATCAAGATATGTATGCATGTGGTTATCGTCCACCCATATAATCAATGTCTGTATGCACGTAAATATCATAAAGAAGCATGCATGAAAGTATGAGGATATATAAATCTACGGTGTCCCTACCGACGCATCAAAATCATGGAATCTGAGTGCCTAGCATCGACACTCGAAAACATCATGAAAACCATGCCCAGCATCGGCACGTAAATCCTCATATATCGGGCTCCGTCAGTCCTGATCGGCCCACGGGCTCCATCTGCGGAATTGGCCCTCGGCCCTGGCAGTACGGGTCATCCCGTATCTATCTATCGACTCTGGTCAGTATCCTCCGGATAACCGCCAGGTCCAACCTGTAAGTGCACGGCGGCGCCCCGGTCGTCAATCCGACGGCCAAATGCGGAAACGGTGATAAACTTTAATTTTGCGAACTTTGCAAACCGGCACCACCGCGCACTAAACCCCGGATCGGGCCATTAAAATTGTCCTAGCTAACTAACAAGATAGGGAAGAGATGTACCGAGTGATCCGAGTCCTCCGGTCTTCTTGTCATCGTCCCGATCTCCCGCGGAAACTCCGGTCGTCGCCTCCTCGCCGGAAGGGCACCACATCGCCTGTTTCTTTTACGGGCTCCCACCTCAATACCGAGGCAACTCGGGCATGAAGCTGGCAAGTCGACATGCCCAAGAAGTGCTGTAGAATGTGTAGTGCTTAGTCTCTTTGGGGTTATGTTGCCATGATGGAGGAATCAAGATGATATGAACTTGGGGATTTTGTGGCAATGGAAAAATGATATGAATGATAATTTTTCCCACACCAAATGAAAACCTCTCATTTTGCCCCTCTCCAAAAATGTGGCCGGCCCCTTGATGATATGAGAATGGTGGAGGGATTAATCAAGCATGAAGGGAGGTGATTGTAGGAGAAAAGCAAGGGTGACCACAAACAAACATCATCATAACAAAACCCATACCCTTTCATGTCTTAATTAATGCAAGTGATGGAAGAAAGATATCATAATCAATACAATTGCAAGAAACCCCCTCCACAAATGTTATTTGCACAATTGCAAATAACCCCCCTCCATCGGAAAAGTCCGGCCGGGAAAGAACAAAGGAAAACCGGCCGGAACGGAATGCAAACTGGCAACTCCAGAAAACTGGTCCCGTAATAAATTACAGGAAAACCCCCATACTGTGCATACACACCCGCATCTGTATCCCGACCGGATACAAATGCAAAGAGACAAAATCTACACTGTACTAAACTAGGATCCGGCTTAAACCAAAGCCGGCTAGTAATGTTCGTCCGATCCTGATCCGTGCAATACCGCACGTATCAGATCGAACCCTGCCATATATCCATACGGCCACTAGTACAAACCGTCCGACCCTGACCCGTGCAATACCGCACGTATCTGATCGGACCCTGCCATATCTCCATACGGCCTCTACAGCGTTTCGCCCGAAAGCTGAGTAACTGAAGGTGTAGTGGACTCTAAAGACTCGTCAATACTATGGCTGTGGATTTAACCACCAGCACGTCAGAGGTATAAGCCAATACGTGACGGGCCACCAGCTATTGACCAAAAGGGACGTTGATGAGCGAACTCATCCTGACACCCTACTGAGCCTGTCAGTGACAATATCCGTACAGTCCGGTCCGTTCGTCTATGAGCATCGCATGTCGGGCCTAGGGGGTGGGTAAAAGTCAGACCCCCAAAAGCGGTACAAGTCGTGTCGGAGTGTAGCCCAGAACACCCTGAGATACTACTGGAATACCTACCAGTAAATCTCCTGCCTTGGCCAAGGACTTCGTGTAATGGCTCTCCTAGACACAGCGCGACCTCACCCCCAATACCGGGAGAGACGAACCCCCGAAGATCCGCTCACTGCCTCCATGTGGCTCGGGACTGTACCCAACTAAAACCTGTTTGCACGACTCCTTTGAGCCGTGGTAGGGTATTAATCAAAGTACAGTGGGAACTCACACGAGACAAATGACGATCACCAGGTCGATGAACTAACCTGTACACATGTCACCTAGGAACTGCTATCTGACGTCAGGTATAAGACCAACTAGCATGTTCCCGGCGAGTCCTGTCCGGTGTACTCATAACCCAATGAGCACCTGTATACATCTTAGGTGATCCAACTGACACCAGTGGCTTGTGAGACCGACCACTGCCCCTCGTCGGGGTCTCGACTGTATACACTAGTCTACTATGGAGAATCGATGCCCTGTCTCGAAACACCCACGACTAGGGACTATTAAAGGATATGCTTGTAGACCACAGCTCTCACGTATATGATCGCCCTCATACTGCCGGCAGTCAAGCAAGAATCCTAGGGGCTCTATCAACGTGCAATAGCGACCTGTCAGGTCACCTAAAGCAGTACACGATGATAAAGGTAAACCAGATAGCAAACTATCATCTCGAGTAAGACTGTCGTACCGGGATAGGTCCTCCCTCAATCATTGCAATCACGTGCCTGTGATCCAATAATTGACTCTGAGGGCACTATCTCCAACACAACCAATCACCAGTAGGTAGTGGTTCCTCTGCCACGCTCACCGTCTAGCTACACAGCAGATCCGTTCTCGCCCAAGGGTACCATACCGGGTCCACCATGTACCCGCAATCAGCCTCGTCCACTCCTCGAATCGGGTTCGGCATGTCACACGTCTCAGAACCGAGAAAACGCATGGTGGACGCACTGAAATATCATATCAAGAGAAACCGGGTTTTTTAAAACAGTACATGCTTTCTTTTAAAATGACCACGGTTCTCAAATCCAGAAATCTCATAAAAACGACATATCTCAATACGTAAAGTAATAGAGCATGATGTATGCGACATATAAAAAGAAATGCGAGCATATCCGTGTATCATGCAATAAAGAAAAGTGATATATCATATTAAGGGAAAACCGCTCCTTTAAAGAATTCCCGTTTTTAAAATATGCCTTGCGGTTCCCAATATCTCCAAAGTCAAATGCAACATCGTATATAAGTGCACGGGTAACTATAGCAAGTAAATGATGTTTAAGGTCATATCATGATGCAGCAATCCTACTGTGTAGTGACATGGCAATTATCGATGATGAAGTGTGTGAGCCGAAAAATATGTGTACGTGTAACATACGCATCATCGATAAAGGTGCAAGTGTACTAGCACAGGTATAAGCAATGCAATGTAAATAATATGAATGCAACATAGAGTAAATCATATGCAAATGCTGACGGGTTTACGTATCTAACATGATCGAGTCGGTGAATCTATCAGTCGGTATCAAGCCTCACAGGATCACAAACGGTATAATCCATCGTACCGCGTCCTCTAGTCAAGGGTAAGGATCAATCATCAAATCAAACTCATCACGCACGGAATATGATCGTGCGGCGGCATTTTACTAAAAGGGATCCTATCATCCTATACGACAAATGAGAGTACAGCCTAATATCGCATACGACCTATTATCCATGATTCACGATATTCTATATATATATATATATATATATAACCCTATATACCTATGTCCCAGATCGCATCTGCAATAATCTCATATCAGGGGACCGGCAGGGTATAAATCGTTTCGATCGACTCGCATCCGTATACCATCATATAATATCATCATCTCATCATATCATCAAATTCGTCTTGTATTCTTTCATCGCATTTATGTCTCATATCATGTCGAATTTACATAAACAAGCTATCTCTACTAAGTATAAGTAACTAATCTAACAAACACACCTGAACCATACAATCAGACCTTTAAAGAAGTGAATCGTAGTTTTGAAAACAGGGGTTACGGTGTTTTTAGAGAAAAGATATCATTTGAAAATCCGTAACATCTCTCAAGATATACATTTAAAAGATACGTACGATTCTTTGGTTTATAAAAATGTATGGTTCGGATGACGCATCTACATCGACTATCTAGTCCTACAAAACTCTAAGCGGTAATATCGCTAAACGTCATCCTAGGGTAGTAGTAGTAGCATATCACACTTAACTATCCTCTAGTTTCTAATATGACTACATAGCTATCTATATTCTAACCCTAGTTTCCAAATCTAGGTTCCCTAACCATACTCTATAAATCGGTTTTCCATCAGAAGTTTGCGGGGGTGCTATACGCCATCCACCCGAATTTCCCGGTAGATATAGATCTACTCACCTGGTCTTCGCTCGCCGAAATCAATGACGCCACGCTTCTTCACCTCGGAATCCATGTGAGGGTACCTAAATTAATAACCAATCGCAATACGTATTAAAATCGATGCAGAAAACCGATACGGCGCACGGTGTGCCCATAGGTTAGAACCTATGGCCTAAACGTGCAAATCAATAAAACAACCCCTGTTGTTGATGTACATGTTAGTTATATGTATGCCCTAGAGGCCATTACTGTACATAGGATGTATATTGTAGTGGATGCTGGGACGTATATAGGGAGGACTTTCTTGCTCGACATGATAGTATGCTATCTGGTTGAACTTTACCTTAACGTGTATACTGATTGTCTCTCTGTTACATGTTGGTAAAGCCCTTAGGATGTGTGCTTGACTACCTGGACTATGATGCGGATCATACTAGTGGGGACATGGTAGTCCATAAGTACATCCTTCAAAGTCCCTAGTCGTGGGTGTATCGAGACGGGGTATCGATATACCAGAGTAGACTAGCGTGTACCTTCTCGACCCATACAGATGGGCGATGGATGATCCCATATCCATTGGTGTTTGACATCGGAGATGATATACGGGTGCTCAGTAGAGACTGGGTACACTGGACGGACTCGCCGAGAACTCCCAGATGGTATTATACCTCACGTCAGATGGCAGTTCTCTGGTGACACTGGTACAGAGTAGTCTGTTGACCCGAGATCGTCATAGAGTCTTGTGTGGTTCCCACTGTGCTTTGATTTCCATCTTACCACGTCCAAGAGGGCGTGCAAAACGGTGGTTTTTGGGTACAGTCCCGAGTCACATGGAGGCAATGAGCGATAGGAGGGGATTCGTCTCTCCCGGTATAGGGGGTTGATGTTGCGCTGTGTTCGATTGGCTATAACAGGAAATCCCTGGCCAGGGTTGCTGAGATTTACTGGTAAGTGTTACCAGTAGTTTCTCGAACAGTTATAGACCTCATATCGACACGACTTATCGAGCTATTGGGGTCTGACGTTTACCACCCCTAGGCGAGATATGCGACATATCAGACGATCAGACCGGACTGTACGGTAGTGTTACTGGTCGGATTCACTGGAGTGTGAGCGGGCTTGCTCGTCGATCTTCAGATCGCTCAATACCCGGGTGGCCGTTATGTTTAGCAGACCGCTTGCGGCTTGTGGGTGCTTGATATGATCATCACCTGCTGCCGGCGTATTGACGAGTCTTTAGAGTCCTACACAGAGGTTTCCTGGTTCAAGCGAAACGAAATAGGAGCGCATATGAGATATGTGCGGGACCGAGAATAATGCGTGTATGTGATACCGTATTCCATTCTCGCGATGAATGTGTCGAATGGTTGTATGCGATATAACCTAGTTATCGAATCAAGGATTGATTCGATAAGCCGATACATTCTGTACTAGTCGGTTGTGTGCGACATGACCGGATCATTGAATCAAGTGTTGATTTAGTGATTTAATGTATAATTATATATTTGATATATTACTTTGCATTAACTAGTATTGGTTCACTTTAAATGGATATTCTCACTCGGATGTGCGCATTGCATATGCGATAAGATTTTGTGCACTTGCTTGTATCATGTTTGATGATGCATGCCTTTTTGGTTAAGTGTAAAGAATTAAACCTTGGTTAATGAAATGGTTAGGGTTTACTTTTTCCTTATTCATTTTATTCATTTATTTATCTATTTATTCTTTTTGGAATTTAATTTGCATAAAGAATAAATGGTGGTTTTCTTTGGATGGATTATGAAGCTTCATGATACTTTGACTAAGTCACCATTTTGTCTTGATGCTTAACCCTAACCCTTCATTCTAACCATGATTGATTCTCTACACTAAACTATGGTTGGTTAATGATAAGTATTCATATTTATCTCTTTTTACAAAATAACTTATCATAACCTTTTTCCATCTTCTTCTTCTTCACTTCAAGAAGAAGCTTGCTTCATCAATGGTGATTGATGAAGACAAGTGAGAAATCCAATTCTAAAGTCTACCCACTTCCTATTTCTTCATCCTCTACCTCTTGCCAAGTAGTAGAGTGTGTTTACTTCACAAGTTTCTTGACTTGGTGAAGTCGGAGCTTGATTTAGCGATGCCTCGACGTAGATCATCTTCGGCATGGACATCGACGACCTAGCTTGCCCATTCTCCGACGAAGCCGACTCTAGAGCCCGGATTTGATTTGGACAGCGGAGAGGACCTCGTTGCGGAGCTATGGAGGTGGAGCACCGGATCTACAAAGGTTGTATTTCCGTATCTTGTAGTTAAGTGTTAACTAGTTAGGTTTTTCGCCTAGACATCTAGCAAACGATCCGTAGTTTAGGGTTTCTCGGCACGTTAAAATTTTAATTTGGCATGATCGATGCCTTGTGAGACCTCACTAGTGTGCCTAGGAACCCTACAGTGGTATCAGAGCCTAGCTAGAGCCTTAGGCGAAGTCCAGACGGAATTCGAAGTCCGAACGAACCCGGAACCCCAAAACAAATATGGTCTCTGTACTTTTTCCGAGAATGCGGATTTTTGTGTATTAAAAATGCCTAAAAAATTCAATAAATAATTATAAGAATTACTGTACAAACTCAGGTGAATAATTCATCAAACAGAGCACGGAACCGCGGCAGAAGCCCAGCTTCTGCGGCGGTTCCGCGGCTAGGTGATGACGTCATCCTCCAAGATCTGCACAGTAACTCTTATTATTTTATGTTTGATTTTCTGGGAATTTTTAATACTTTTTCAAGAGTTGAATTTTCTGCAGTTGTTTTGGGGATTCGGTGTTTCGATCGGGGTATCAAATTTTGTCTATTTGGCTTTCCGGATAAATTTTAGAATATGTTAAAAAGTTCGACCGGATATAAATACCCAATTTTTCCCCTGTCGGGAAATTTCCAAGTGTTGGATTTTTCCGTAGTTTAACGACGTTCTAAGTAGTGCAAGTAACGCGATGGACCCTCTAGAAGAAAACAAACCTTAACTCGATTATGTGACCGTCTTGAACTGCCCTTTGAACCTTCGGGTTTGGGGCAGTACGGCGTGCCACATGTGAGGCGTTGGCTTGACCCTTCTACGGCTGGACCGTTGGTACTGAGGCACGAACGGAATGTTGTTAGACTTATTTCATGTGTTGATCTATATCGGGAAAACTTGGGTGTTCGATTGTTCGATCGGAAAGTTTAACATTTTCTATTTATCTGGAATGGGATACAATAATTGGAATTCACAAGTAGTTATGAGATAACTAAATGAATGTTATAAACATAGAAGTTTAGTCTCACTTGATCGGTTGCCACGGAATTTTGATGTGATCAAAAGTCCGTCGCAATCACGTAGCGTACGCGGATACTCGCCGGGTAAACTTAATAGACAGCCTCACTCCATAGCCCCGACCAAGTGACTGTAGGAGAACCCCGTCGCCGAAAGCATCCGTCCGGGTGCTCGCGGCAGCGGTGTTCCGCCTTGGTGCACTTCGTCGACGGTATCGGGGGTGCAGCCGTCTACTAAAGTTTGCGACGAGTATTCGATCAGGATGTCGGGAATCTTGTTGAATTACCCGACTTGATATTGAAAAGAGTTTTCGATAATGAGACTAAAATGCGGGGTTTATAATTGTTAGGCATGCGATGTCTAAGTAATTCATTTGGTCAGGCAAGCGATGTCTGAGGTGGTTGCGGATTCCAACTGTTGTAGTTTTACACTTTCTTTTCTGTGACCGTAAGTGTAATATGTGATATCGCCGGTTTCGTTGCTATATGTCAACGACAATTGGGATGCGCATATTTACTTACGTTGATGACATGTGATGTTATGTGTTGCTGGATATGTTATATTGGATCGTCGTGTTTGAATAGCCGGGTTTTTTTTGTGTGAGATGAGTGTTTTTTCATTTTCATTCATGTAAAAACTTGTATGTAATATTCTTTTATTGGGGCGCTTCCAGGTTGCGGAAGTTGTCACCGTTTGTATATTATTTACTTTTCCGCACTAGGATAGACCCAAGGAGGGGAGCACAAGTAACCGGGTTCTGGAGTCCAGTGGGAGACCAACTCGAGGAGTTGAGTCCGGGTCTCTTAACTCTAGAATTGGTAGGGTTGCTTGCCGCTCTCGTAGGGGTCTATGGGTGTGGGTTTGGCTATTCATCACGACCGTGGAATCCGTGTTTTATACTGGCTCGTATTGAAAACACGGACGTCCTAGTATATCCAATATTTCATATGATTCTTCTGCTGCGATATCTGTGATGTGATCATGTGATGTTCTGTGATAGATACAGTATATAGTATATATGATATATTATATAGACGTTACTTATGTTTTACACCCGCGCTAGCCCTGCCCCGCTCTGCCGTTAGTCACCTAACCTAACGGTGCACGAGGGGACATCGAGGCGAATGCGGATGGCATAAGTGTACGTCGTATTTATCTGTGATGTTTAGGTACTTAAATGATGGGACTTCATTATGTGATTAATGAAATAAAAGAAACCTAAGATGTTGTAGAATCGAATTTCAAAATAAAACAGGTAGCTACAGTTCTTGCTTTGCACAGCGGTATATGCGATATATCCTGCACCTTATTCGATGAGGAAAGGACCGAGATCCCTTCACCGGGAGTGACTCCTTTAGCAATAACTGGCAGATGCTACACACTCGGTTTGTCTTTTGATTGCTTTTAAGTGTTTTTGCTTTGCACAGTGATATATATGATATATCCCGCACCTCATTCGACGAGGAAAGGACCGACGATCCCTTCACCGGGAGTGACTCCTTTAGCAAAACTAGAAAAGCCTCAAAAACACTCCATTTCAAAATCATTCGATCCTACAACGATATCAAGTTCATTACGCAATAGGTTTTCAGAAAAACCTGTCGTAGCCCTCCGTCATTTCAGATAAATCCTGTTTAGTATTCGTGCTGCGTTTGTTGACCTTGTCAAGGCGCAGTGTGCGGTAGCTAACGAGTATTTATCTGCTTATGCATATGATGCAGATTGGGTTAGGGTAGTCGTGCGGCCTTGTTGACCTTGTCAAGGGTCGTGCGGGTGGGTTTGATTCAATCAAGAAATGACGGGTTGAACTTGACTTGCGGTCTATGGTTTGTTGACCTTGTCAAGGTCATAGATCGTTCGGGGCAAAATATTATCGGGAATTTCAAGTGTTGAAATTTGCAATGAGATTGCATACCTTCTATGAGATAGTTGGATCCCGATACCCGCTGCGAGTAAGTGTTACTCCTGGGAGAGTTTTATACATTACAATTAGCCGATCAAGTAGGTGTTTAGAAAGGTGTTAACGAGGTTACGCCTCTGGGAAAACGAGGTTTACATTAATTAGGTTCGTGCGAAAGCACGGGGGACCTCCCTCAAAGTACCGACACTGGCCTGGCTGAAAGATTGGCGAACTTGTAGTGTGTAATTAATCCCGGCTAGTCTTTCCTTTTAGGGTTTGAAGGAAGATTTGATAAAAAGCAGTGTAAAGCCATCCTGATTAGATAAAATAATAACCAATCTATTCTTGCAAGAGCGCACGCTGAGTGTTTTCTTCTCTCTCTCTCCAGGTAGCGACCATATCACGCCTTAATCAAGATAATAATACGGAATATTGACCGAACCCGCTTGTTATACTGAGCTGGGGAACGTTGGTCCCGCTCCAACTTATAATTTTTATAAGACAGAGCAGGAAATTAGGGATTACCAGAATTCCCGTGCCGGCCAAACGAAGAGAGTGCATGCTGATGCATCATCTTCGGGTGTGTTCATTATACAGAAATGTTTCTCTGTAACCTCTACGTCCTGGGTATGTGATACCGGATCAGGATCCCAGATATGTAATCTGTTACATAGGGCTAAAGAAAGGTAGAGAACTGAGAACGGGTGATAAGTTTCATGAGGCAGAAAATGGGAAAAGTGTTGCAGCCAAGTCTGTTGGTCACTGTCACCCTATATTACCAATACATTGATTCTGAACGAATGTTGTTAGATACCGAACCTGATATACAAAATCATATCAGTCTCTTTATTAGTAAAGAAATGATAAAATTTTGTATTGTTGGATAATGTTTTGAACATTTCCTATATCAAAAGTTGATCGGTTCAGGCACGTTATCTAAAAGCATTGATGTTCTAAATCAAACTACAGTTCTTAGTATACAGAACACACAAGAGGAAGAGTTCAGAACTGAACGAATCCTTCTTGAGGTATTGTAGACTAGGTCATATCAATGCGACCCGACTAGCTAAGTTATATTTAGATGCATATTTAAATCAGTTTGAATTTGCATCTTATGAAACTTGCCAGTCATGTCACAAAGATATAATGACACCAGCTCTGTTTATTGGAAACAGAGAAAGAGTTAGTGAACTCTTGGGATGATACATGTTGATGTATGTAGGTCCCATGTCTACATATGCCAAGACCGGTTCTTTGTACTTCATTACATTCTCTGATAATCTCTCAAGTTTCAGACCTATGTTCCTGCTGAAACACAAGTCCGAACCTTTTGAGATATTCACAGAATATAAGTTAGAAGTAGAGAACCGATACGGGTATAAGTATTATGTCCTTTGATGAGATCAGGGAGGAGAATACCTGTGCAAGGAATTCCTGGACTATTCTAAAGGAGAATGAGATTCTCTCTCAGCATTACTCCTCCGTATACACCATAGCACGATGGTATATCGGGGCGGAGCAATAACCCCCTATATGATAAGGTGTGCTCTATGATGAGTACTACAGAGTTACCTATTTCTTTTTGGGAGTTATGCACTTGAGAAGCTGCATACCTATTGAATAGAGTTCAAATCAAATCAGTAGCCTACCACTCCATATGAGATATGGTATGGGAAGAGCCCATGTCTTAAGCTAGTTAAGATTTGGGGCTGTCCGGCCTATGTCTAAAAACAAAATCCGGACAAGCTCGAGGCAAGGTCTGTAATGTAGAACTGGAAAGGTTCCAGCAATACAAACTACAGTAGATGATTTGATAAAACCAAAGGATTCAATAGTTACCAACGAACCTCAGCTTCTCCGCCGATCTAGTAGGGTTCCTCACCCACCTGAGAGATACTTCGGTTTCTCTATGACAGTGGGAGCGAGGAATGCATCATGAGATGATGACCCAACTAGTTTCGAGCTGGCCATCAGGAGTGAGACTCTGTAAGAATGGCTGGATGCTGAGCGATCTGAGATGGAATCCATGTACACCAACAAAGTATGGACTTTAGTTGCTATATCTGAAGGGTTAAATCCCCATCAGGAGCAAGTATATCTTGAGAAGATTACTTGGTGTAGATGGAAAAGTTGAGACTTTCAAAGCTAGACTAGTTAAAGGTTTTCGTCATTGACCAGGCATGGATAATGATAAAACCTTTTCCAGTACCTATGCTTAAGTCCATCCAGATCCTACTTACCACGGCTGCATACCATGACTACGATCTCTGGTGGTTGGGTGTCTTGACTGCTTTTCTAAATGATGATTTAGAAGAGTGCGTCTATAAGTACACAGCCAGAGGGCCTCGTAGACAGTGGGAGCAGCGGAAACGTGTGCAAGATGCTTTATAGGATATAGCAGGCATCGCGGAGTTGGAACATCTGTTTTGATGAAGCGGTCAAAGAGTTTGACATCATCAAAATGGTAGATGAACCTTGTATATACAAAAAGGTAGTAGGGAGTATGGTGACGATCCTCGTAGAGTACGTGGATGACATACTCTTGATAAGAAAGGAGTTTCTTATGCTACGCTCGATCAATCTCCGCTTATCACAAAGATTCTCCGTGTAGGATCAGAGTGATACCTCCTAAATCCTGAGTTTTGGATCTATGAGATAGATTTAATTGGATGTTAGAATGCTCACTAGCTGTAGTGAGATGGTATCAATTGATCCTGGAGAGAATCACTGGAAGGGTTCCAGGGTGATAAAGACGACTGAAAGTCAGTCGCAGGCATTGTCTTTACCCTCAGTAAAGGGACGGTATGTTGGAAGAGTTCCAAGCTGGATACCGTGATATACTAGACGATAAAGGCAGGATACATCGCTATTTAAGATGCTACCAAAGAGGCTGTTTGGGTGTATAATGGTTCATGAGATGAACTATGTTCCTTCCATTGTGTGACAATGGAGTTGTGGCTTTTGCCAAGGAACGCCGGTCCCATCAGTGATCCAGACATACTCTAAGGCAGTATCACTTGATCATGGAGATGGTTGATCTCCAGGGAGATCGAGGTTAGGAGAGTAGACTCAGAGGAAAACACAGCGGATCCACTCACAAAGGCCTGTTCCCAGAGAGAGACTTTTATGGGATGGTTCAGTATGAGATACTGCAACCATTGCTATCAGATGGCCCTAGTGCAAGTGGGAGATTGTTAGTTATATGTATGCCCTAGAGGCCATTACTGTACATAGGATGTATATTGTAGTGGATGCTGGGACGTATATAGGGAGGACTTTCTTGCTCGACATGATAGTATGCTATCTGGTTGAACTTTACCTTAACGTGTATACTGATTGTCTCTCTGTTACATGTTGGTAAAGCCCTTAGGATGTGTGCTTGACTACCTGGACTATGATGCGGATCATACTAGTGGGGACATGGTAGTCCATAAGTACATCCTTCAAAGTCCCTAGTCGTGGGTGTATCGAGACGGGGCATCGATATACCAGAGTAGACTAGCGTGTACCTTCTCGACCCATACAGATGGGCGATGGATGATCCCATATCCATTGGTGTTTGACATCGGAGATGATATACGGGTGCTCAGTAGAGACTGGGTACACTGGACGAACTCGCCGAGAACTTCCAGATGGTATTATATCTCACGTCAGATGGCAGTTCTCTGGTGACACTGGTACAGAGTAGTCTGTTGACCCGAGATCGTCATAGAGTCTTGTGTGGTTCCCACTGTGCTTTGATTTCCATCTTACCACGTCCAAAAGGGCGTGCAAAACGGTGGTTTTTGGGTACAGTCCCGAGTCACATGGAGGCAATGAGCGATAGGAGGGGATTCGTCTCTCCCGGTATAGGGGGTTGATGTTGCGCTGTGTTCGATTGGCTATAACAGGAAATCCCTGGCCAGGGTTGCTGAGATTTACTGGTAAGTGTTACTAGTAGTTTTTCGAACAGTTATAGACCTCATATCGACACGACTTATCGAGCTATTGGGGTCTGACGTTTACCACCCCTAGGCGAGATATGCGACATATCAGACGATCAGACCGGACTGTACGGTAGTGTTACTGGTCGGATTCACTGGAGTGTGAGTGGGCTTGCTCGTCGATCTTCAGATCGCTCAATACCCGGGTGGCCGTTACGTTTAGCAGACCGCTTGCGGCTTGTGGGTGCTTGATATGATCATCACCTGCTGCCGGCGTATTGACGAGTCTTTAGAGTCCTACACAGAGGTTTCTTGGTTCAAGCGAAACGAAATAGGAGCGCATATGAGATATGTGCGGGACCGAGAATAATGCGTGTATGTGATACCGTATTCCATTCTCGCGATGAATGTGTCGAATGTTTGTATGAGATATAACCTAGTTATCGAATCAAGGATTGATTCGATAAGCCGATACATTCTGTACTAGTCGGTTGTGTGCGACATGACCGGATCATTGAATCAAGTGTTGATTTAATGATTTAATGTATAATTATATATTTGATATATTACTTTGCATTAACAAGTATTGGTTCACTTTGAATGGATATTCTCACTCGGATGTGCGCATTGCATATGCGATATGATTTTGTGCACTTGCTTGTATCATGTTTGATGATGCATGCCTTTTTGGTTAAGTGTAAAGAATTAAACATTGGTTAATGAAATGGTTAGGGTTTACTTTTTCCTTATTCATTTTATTCATTTATTTATCTATTTATTCTTTTTGGAATTTGATTTGCATAAAGAATAAATGGAGGTTTTCTTTGGATGGATTATGAAGCTTCATGATACTTTGACTAAGTCACCATTTTGTCTTGATGCTTAACCCTAACCCTTCATTCTAACCATGATTGATTCTCTACACTAAACTATGGTTGGTTAATGATAAGTATTCATATTTATCTCTTTTTACAAAATAACTTATCATAAGCTTTTTCCATCTTCTTCTTCTTCACTTCAAGAAGAAGCTTGCTTCATCAATGGTGATTGATGAAGACAAGTGAGAAATCCAATTCTAAAGTCTACCCACTTCCTACTTCTTCATCCTCTACCTCTTGCCAAGTAGTAGAGTGTGTTTACTTCCCAAGTTTCTTGACTTGGTGAATTCGGAGCTTGATTTAGCGATGCCTCGACGTAGATCATCTTCGGCATGGACATCGACGACCTAGCTTGCCCATTCTCCGACGAAGCCGACTCTAGAGCCCGGATTTGTTTTGGACAGCGGAGAGGACCTCGTTGCGGAGCTATGGAGGTGGAGCACCGGATCTACAAAGGTTGTATTTCCGTATCTTGTAGTTAAGTGTTAACTAGTTAGGTTTTTCGCCTAGACATCTAGCAAACGATCCGTAGTTTAGGGTTTCTCGGCACGTTAAAATTTTAATTTGGCATGATCGATGCCTTGTGAGACCTCACTAGTGTGCCTAGGAACCCTACAGTACAAACATCCGATAACCAAATACAAATCCAAATATCAAGAAAGTGCATTTTAAAATACGGAAAACATAGCCTAAAACACACCAAAATTCTTCCAGATTTTCCCCAGGTGACAATTAGCAAAATCTGCATTTGGGAGGGGTCTAATTTAGTGCAAAATGAGCCATGGAACAAAAATGATTCCCTTCTACTCTAGCCGCAAATTGTGGCCAGAATGATTAAATCTATGGCCTGGGGTTTGAATTAGGGGCTCGGTCTCAGTGGTAGCTTCCTAGGTGCCTGCACGTCTCCCAGTAATCCCAAAATCAATTCTAGTGTCCCCGGGTTGCTCCAGATTCCAAAATACCTTCACAGATCACACATTTATACGATGTCGGTTTCTAAATCCGTGTTTTGGGGTTTCTAAGGTCTGGTCTAGGTCACTAAACAACACCTAAGTTTAGTTAACAGCTACTAGGCATCACCCAATTCAAACAAACACTCAAACATTCACTAGTGTTTCCCAATGTCCACTAATCTTCACAAAACGACATCTAAACATGATATCTCACAAAACTAATCTAAAGGGAAGAAGTTATACCTCATCCAGTCCACTCTAGGCAGCACTAACTTCCCAACTTCGTCAAAATCCCATTTTGCTTGGTCCATCGTGTAGAGGAGGAGATGGGGATAAAGTTTTTTGAAGGGAGTGTAGAGTTTTGGGGCATGGTTGGAGATAGATCTAGGGTTTTAGTATAGGGTCGTGGAGTTGAGGAGATGAAGGAGAGAAGAAGAAAAAAGATAGGGGAATGAATGGGCAACAGCCCCCCTCCCTCTCTCTCACCATTTCACACACACTCTCTCTCCAAAAGCCCACCTAACCTAATCATTACGTCTCCCTTGACTTTTTCCTTTTTCTTTTTCTTTTCTCTCCACCAAAAACCATAATATAAAGCCCAAATGAAATGAAACATGTCATGGTGCACTAACCATGGGAACTGTAAAAACGCGGATTTGGCTTAATCGCGATTAGCAGTGTACTAATCGGGTTTTTATCGAAACTGCATATAATAAATTTTAAAAGTGCCAAATCCTTTAAATAAATATTTAAATTAATAAATCATTTTAATTCCTATTTATTTCATAATTATTGGTATATAATTATTCCCTTTTTTTGAAAACCCCAATTTCGTAAATCGGCAGTTTTCGGGAAAAATATTATTTTAATATTAAATTCCCAAAAATAATATTTTATATTTTCTGAAATGTTACAATCTTCCCCCCTTAAATAAATTCGGTCCCCGAATTTAAATTTAAAGCACCGAAATCTAAAACATTTTCATAATCAGCTCAAATCAACGGGGCTCCGAAGTCATGGAAAACGCAGAAACAACACAACACATCGCGTCAAGTGCGTATGAAAATGAGTAAAAACTCAAAATCGAACTCCGTCAAGCTTCTCGCAAATCATCGGATTTGCACGCATATCCTCGGAGTTACAATAGAGATGCAGATCTCGAAATCCACTACTGAAATCCAATATACACTAGTCAAATACGATAATACGGGTATAGTACGCATCCTTGAAAACTCTAAAATCTGAATAAAACACATGCAAAGATCATTTCTAAATTGCCGTGTGATGCGTAACTCACGGCATAAGTGACGGACGCTCAGTTTAGAATAATAATATATGTCCATATATGTTTTGCTAAATACACGTTCCGTCGTTTTCAAAATATCCCAAAAGGTTTTCCTTTATAAATGTTCGTGTCGCTCACGTACACGTAGGAAATAGCGAGACTATAGCTCCTCTTTTTTTTCGAACACCTCTTGGTAAACTTTCAATGCATGCAAGGTACTCAGGTGCTGTCCTCATATCAGTCATGTTTGGATACTACTCAATATAGTGCCTAACATGAAAACAAAGTGCTCAGAAGCAAAATCAGTCTCAAAAGGCGTATCCAATAATCACATGTGTCTGGTGCGTATGGAAACCAAATCCAAATACAGGTGCCATAATACGCACAAAAGCCCAAAACTACGTGCAACGGGTGTGCACGAAAACATCTGTCCAGTGCAACGGGTGTGCACGACAACAACATCAAGTGCATTCAAAGTGCACGAAATAACATCGGGTGCATCAAATGCACGAAATACAATCAATAACTCGAACTTACCAAAAGAAACACCGAGTATATCAAGGTGTATAAATCAAAATCGTGGGCAACTGAGTGCACAAAACACATATCAATGCACTGCAAGCACATATAAGCTATACCGAGTGAAAAAAAAAACAAAAAAAAACAAATCATCCGTATGAAATCCATGAAATCATAAACACATGCTACGCGGGTATAAAATCAACATCAAACGCAATAAGCATGCACAATCGCAAATCAACACAACGGTGTATAAAATATATATCTCAAGTGCAATAACTATGCACAAAATGTAAATACCCAGTAGGTGCAGCCATGGTGCACGAAATCAATATCAGGAAACTCGTCATCAAAACTCAAATCCAAGCGATATAAGCGTGATACTCAGATCACTAACGCAAATCAGAACAAAGGACATCGAGGTACACCTCCTACAATGTCAAAAAATGAATCAGTGAGCCTAGAAACTGGCAGAACAAGAACATCCGCTTGCCTCCTGCTCATGGTCTGGCATCCTCGGTCTCTGGGTCCTTATCTTCACTGTGGATTTACCAATCTCGCAATCTATCGGCTCATCGGCTATGTCAGGTGTGCTAACGGGCACGATTCCGTTCTGGCACTTCTCTGGTCATCTCTCGTTCAATCATCACGACCACTCATAAAGCAGCACATTGCTGGCATCGGCCTCTGGTCCTCTGACAATACGTGACACATCTGATCCTGGGTGAAAATCTCATTACAACAGTGTCCTGGAAAGAATCCTGCTCAAGGTCTCTTCCGATCTCGCCTATGCCGAACTGTACGGAGGCTGGTACTCTTACCTAATCTTTCCTCGTTTTCTGGACATCTGCGTGTTCCGAACACATTCCCTCGGAAACTGGCCGTATCCCAATGCCTCTATAAGCATATCAGGTCTCTGATCTCGACGGGGAGAAATAACTGCTCGTCAATGTCTCGCACGAACTTCTGGTTCTACTCGTCTTTATCATTTCTCACTATGACGTCACGCCATGATATCTGCACACTGCAACTGTTCTCGGCCACGGTCAATCCGAAGTCTCTCGCATGGACTCGAAATCACGAACTCGGTATCTTCATCACTCGGTAGAAGATATCTGGCCGAACACGTCCTCAGAAACCCGTCCCAACCATCGGAGATATACTCCATACTCGTCGAATTCTCGTGCGAACTCTCCACTTCACTCGGCTCCAATGTCGACTGATTTGGACTCGCCTTCTCGTGGCTGCAAGAACTGCGCTCCAACAGCTTTGCTCGTACCTGGAGTCTCCTAAGCAATGTATTCCATCACAAGATATCCGAATGCTGTCGAACCATCCGATCGATATGTCAAAACCTCATAATCCCTCAAGAGATCAACATCTTGGGTACAGTTTAATAGTATCGAGTACATGCCACAGCATCGGTGGTCCAGCCGCAGAAGTGCAAACCCAAGCCTCACTAATGGCGCCGTGGAACTGCCGCAAACTCTAAGGTTCAAAAGCTTTCACACGGTCATTATTTCGAGTTAGGGTTTCATTCTTCTAAAGGGTCCATAGAATTGCTTGCACGTCTTTCCGAATACTTTAAACTTGGAATATGGTTTCCTGACATTCGATCGCCTCTATCGACTCTCAACGAATCTGCGTGAAGTCATCTCCAGCTGAAATCAATCTATCTGATGACCTCACATCGAGTAGCGAACGAACTACATGTCCTAGACCTTCACCTTTCGGTGGCTAGCGACCTTCCATCATATCTCTAAGTATACACTTATGATGCAGTAGCTCCAACCTCTGGGCGATACCTCGTCATTTGCAGCAACAACTGGCTCATTCGTTTGTACGCTGAACAGCGCCTCAATCCTCCAGGAAAGGCGATACATTGGCGGTCATCCCTAAATCGGTCTGCTCTAGATCTAAGTAAGACTCTCCACGCTGGAAATCTTCAACTCAACTGGGCCTGCTCCGGCGCATAAATCGGACGAATCACCTTCTTCTCTCAAATCGTGGTAGACTAGCTATCATCTGTCGCATTTCTGCCTGGAAGCTCCGGCGGTCTTAGCTCGTAAGCTCTGGGAGCGACATCCCATCAATCTCAGCAACAGCTGGGTCATCTGTCTGCACGGTAGGCGACACCATAATCTCTGAGGTATGCTGTATATCAACAGTCTTCCCTCAACTGGCTGCTCTAACAATGGCCCGATCATCCGGTGTAAAACCAAGCACTCGCCTCCACAAGAGGTCACAATCATCAATACTAACTCGAGACGTTCCCATGTCACCAGAAAACACCATGGTCAGCCCTCGTACCAGACGAGCTCGCCCTGACCGCAACAGTAGCAGCAGCTCAAACTGCGCTCAAACAATGGTGACAGGAACCTCAATCGAGTATCAAAGAGAGCAGATCAATGGCATGAGAGGAAATAACAAATCCAGTATGGATACATGATCATAAGAAGGAACAACATCAATGAAAGTATGATCATGGAACTAATAGAATCGAGGATCTCCAAGGGATATATAATCATGGGTATGAAGAGAATCATAAGTCTCAAAATGTGTACATCCTAAGGTTTCTTAAGTAGAGTATCGTATCGTAAATATGCCACGGAATATACGTATGGTACGTCACTCTACTCAAGCTACCTACTCCATCAATCAGGGTCAGCCTATGAAACGAAATTTCGGGTCTAATACCCCCCGTTCAAGTCTAAGTTCCGTAAGGTCAAGCCTAGGTTCCGAAATACATACCGCCGTAGACTCCGCATAGTCAAACATAGACTCGAAACAAGGTTAAACCTAGCGCTCTGATACCAACTTTGTCACGACCCGAAATATTAGCTCGTGACCAGCACTTGAATCACGCAACGTCTAAAGGCGTAACGGAATTCAAGTAAGCTGAAACACAGAAATCTAAACCTTTTAAGAAAAATAAAGGAGGTGAGGTTTTGAAATAAAGGTATAATGAAATCAAGTTTTTTTAATGCATAGAAAAGAACATGAATGATGCAAGTGAAGTTTACTAGATGAAAACATGTTTCGTCTTTTAAAAATTTTGGCAGCACCTCCTTTGTATATTTTGATCCAAAACCACAAATACATAATAATGATAATGGCATCCCCAAGCGGGAGCTAGCACTTCGCCAAACGGCGGATCACAACAATGCAATATAGCATAAATAAGTATACAACGCCCAACGGCGAAGTTCACCGCCAAAAAGATAAAGAAAAGAGCAAGATATAACCCAAAAAGTGAATATAAAACCCATCGCTCAAATTTCGCGACTACAAGTCCCACTAAGTCTCATCAATTATACAATTTACAACTTTTGATTGATTGATGGAGTTAACTAGATACAATATGAAATGTAGATACAAGAGTGGGAATGATATAAGTGTCCGACCTGCAAATGCAAAACACCCGGATAGAACTGTGTGCCAGCGAAGCCGCTACTGATCCAAGCGGTCAACCTGCAAGAATTGTGGCACAACGGGGGTGAGTTGCCAACTCATGAATAGAAATATATCTACAAGTAGAAATCGAATAAACAACGAATCCTAGGTCAACTATATCATAAAGGTAATACTATGATATCAAGGGTGACCGGGTCTGTATGTGCCAACAAGGTAGTCAATACCTATATGCATGCGGATAACATCCAACAGTAATAGTCAATGCATGTATATGGATCTCGCCCAACCAAAATCAATATATATATGCATATGGATCTCTTCCACCCATATAATCAATGTCTGTATGCACGTAAATATCATAAAGAGGTGTGCATGAAAGTATGAGGATATATAAATGAATGGTGTCCTTCCCGACACATCAAAATCATGGAACCTAAGTGCCTAGCATCGACACTCGAAAACATCATGAAAACCATGCCCAGCACGGCACGTAAATCCTCATATATCGGGCTCCGTCAGTCCGGATCGGCCCACGGGCTCCGTCTGCGGAATCGGCCCTCGGCCCCGGCAGTACGGGTCATCCCGTATCCGTCTATCGACTCTGGTCAGTATCCTCCGGATAACCGCCAGGTCCAACCAATCACCGGTAGGTAGTGGTCCCTCCGCCAGGCTCACCGTCTAGCTACACAGCGGATCCGTTCTCGCCTCGGGGTACCATACCGGGTCCACCATGTACCAACAATCGGCCTCGTCCACTCCTCGAATCGGGTTCCACATACACATGTCTCAGAACCGAGAAAACGCATAGTAGACACACTGAAATATCATATCAAGAGAAACCTGGTTTTTTAAAACAGTACATGCTTTCTTTTAAAATGACCACGGTTCTCAAATCCAGAAATCTCATAAAAATAGCATATCTCAATACGTAAAGTAATAGAACATGATGTATGCGACATATAAAAAGAAATGCGAGCATATCCGTGTATCATGCAATAAAGAAAAGTGATATATCATATTAAGGGAAAACCGCTCCTTTAAAGAATTCCAATTTTTAAAATATGCCTTGCGGTTCCCAATATCTCCAAAGTCAAATGCAACATCGTATATAAGTGCACGGGTAACTATAGCAAGTAAATGATGTATAGGGTCATATCATGATGCAGCAATCCTACTGTGTAGTGACATGGCAATTATCGATGATGAAGTGTGTGAGCTGGAAAATATGTGTACGTGTAACATACGCATCATCGATAATGGTGCAAGTGTACTAGCGCAAGTATAAGCAATGCAATGGAAATAATATGAATGCAACATTGGGTAAATCATATGCAAATGTTCACGGGTATACGTATCGAACATGATCGAGTCGGTGAATCTATCAGTCGGCATCAAGCCTCACAGCATCACGTACGGTATAATCCATCGTACGGCGTACTCTAGTCACGGGTAAGGATCAATCATCAAATCAAACTCATCACACACGGAATATCATTGTGCGGTGACATTATACTAAAAGGGATCCTATCATCCTATACGACAAACGAAGTTACAGCCTAATATCACATACGGCCTATTATCCATGATTCACGACATTCTATATATATATATATATATATATATATATATATATATATATAACCCTATATACCTATGTCCCAGATCGCATCTGCAATAATCTCATATCAGGGGACCGGCAGGGTATAAATCGTTTCGATCGACTCGCATCCGTATACCATCATATCATATCATCATCTCATCATTTCATCAAATTCGACTTGTATTCTTTCATCGCATTTATGTCTCAGATCATGTCGAATTTACATAAACAAGCTATCTCTACTAAGTATAAGTACCTAATCCAACAAACACACCCGAACCATACAATCAGACCTTTAAAGAAGTGAATCGTAGTTTTGAAAACAGGGGTTACGGTGTTTTTCGAGAAAAGATATCATTTGAAAATCTGTAACAACCCTCAAGATATACATTTAAAAGATACATAGGATTCTTTGGTTTAGAAAAATGTATGGTTCGGATGACGCATCTATATCGACTATCTAGTCCTATAGAACCCTAAGCGGTAATATCGCTAAACGTCATCCTATGGTAGTAGCAGCAGCATATGGCACTTAACTATCCTCTAGTTTCTAATATGACTACATAGCTATCTATATTCTAACCCTAGTTTCCTAATCTAGGTTCCCTAACCATACACTATAAATCGGCTTTCCATCAGAAGTTTGCGGGGGTGGTATACGCCATCCACCCGACTTCCCCGGCAGATATAGATCTACTCACCTGGTCTTCGCTCGCCGAAATCAATGACACCACTCTTCTTCGCCTCGGAATCCATGCGAGGGTATCTACAATATTAACCAATCGCAATACGTATTAAAATCGATGCAGAAAACCGATACGGCGCATGTTGTGCCCATAGGTTAGAACCTATGGCCTAAACATGCAAATCAATTAAACAACCCCTGTTGTCGATGTACAAACACCCGAAAACCAAATACAAATCCAAATAACAAGAAAGTGCATTTTAAAATACGGAAAACATAGCATAAAACACTCCAAAATGCTTCCAGATTTTCCCCAGGTGACAATTAGCCAAAACTGCATATAGGAGGGGTCTAATTTAGTGCAAAATGAGCTATGGAACAAAAATGAACCCATTCCCTTCTACTCTGGCCGCAAATTACGGCCAGAATGATTAAATCTGCGGCCTGGGGTTTTAATTAGGGGCTCGGGTCTCAGTGGTAGCTTCCTAGGTGCCTGCATAACTCCCAGTAATCCCAAAATCAAATCTAGTGTCCCCGGGTTGCTCCAAATTCCAAAATACCTTCACAGATCACACATTTATCCGATGTCGGGTTTCTAAATCCGTGTTTTGGGGTTTCTAAGGTCTGGTCTAGGTCACTAAACAACACCTAAGTTTAGTTAACAGCTACTAGGCATCACCCAATTCAAACAAACACTCAAAAATTTACTAGTGTTTCCCAATGTCCACTAATCTTTACAAAACGACATCTAAACATGATATCTCACAAAACTAATCTAAAGGGAAGAAATTATACCTCATCTAGTCTACTCTAGGCAGCACTAACTTCACAACATCATCAAAATCACATTTTGCTCGGTCCATCGTGTAGAGGAGGAGATGGGGATAAAGTTTTGTGAAGGGAGTGTAGAGTTTTGGGGCATAGTTGGAGATAGATCTAGGGTTTTAGTGGAGGGTTGTGGAGTTGAGGAGATGAAGGAGAGAAGAAGAAAAAAGATAAGGGAATGAATGGGCAGCAGGCCCCCTCCCCCTCTCTCACCATTTCACACACACACTCTCTCCAAATGCCCACCAAACCTAATCATTATGTCTCCCTTGACTTTTTCCTTTTTCTTTTTATTTTCTCTCAACCAAAAAACATAATATAAAGCCCAAATGAAATGAAACATGTAACAAAATGAACATGTCATGGTGCACTAAACACGGGAACTGTAAAAACGCGGATTTGGCTTAATCGCGATTAGCAGTGCACTAATCGGGTTTTTTTATCGAAACTGCATATAATAAATTTTAAAAGTGCCAAATCCTTTAAATATATATTTAAATGAATAAGTCATTTTAATTCCTATTTATTTCACAATTATTGAATATATTTATACCCTTTTTTCGAAAACCCCAATTTCGCAAATCGGCAGTTTTCGTGAAAAATATTATTTTAATATTAAATTCCCAAAAATAATATTTTATATTTTCTGATATGTTACAACTACGAACATCCACTTCCATTGGATAAAACCATCGTATGGTTATATACGAACTCGAAGGAACTTGTTCCAGATTCGAGGATAGTTTCCGGTTCTAGAGAAAATGAATAGGACTATTCAGTTGTCTTTTCCTTTTACCTTCTCTCAGATTGCGAGTGCTCCTTGGATTAGGACAGTACACCTATTATGCTAATTGGATAGTCTTCTTCCAAACCATAGGCAGGTGGCGAACGGTAGTGAATGAAGAAAACCGATTAGCCTAACGAAGGTGTACAGAAGGTATTAAGTAAAGACAAATAAAGGGATTAGTAAGAGGGAAAAGTAAATTGCGAATGCTATTCACGACAAAACCAAGTATTTCATCGCCACTCCTACTTCACCTTTGTAATCCTACAGGACACTCCGTATCACTACGAAGATCCATAGTTTATTGGATACTCCATCATATGGTTATATACGAACTCGAAGGAACTTGTTCCAGTTCGGGGATGGATTCTGGTTCAGAAGAAATAGGAATAAGGTTTATTCAGTTGTCTTTTATCTTCACCTTCTCTCGGGTTACGAGTACTCCTAGGATTAGGAGAGTACACCCATCATGCTTATTGGATAGTCTTGTTCCAAACCATAGGCTGGTGCCGAACGGTAGGGAAGGAAGAAAACCATTTGGCCTAAAGGTGGTGTACAGAAGGTAATGACTGAAGACATATAAAGGGATTTGGAGAGATGGCAAAGAAATATAGGGTTACAGCTGTGAATCGGATAATGGAAGAGGCATTGCTAGGAATACCCGGATACCACTTCGAAACATTTACATGTTTCAGTTTCACTGTGTATTGTTAAAAGAAAACTGATTTCCCAATTAGCCCTTGCTCCAAGGTATGTATTTACCAGGTTTGATTCTCACATCTGTATGGTTTTACAGATGATGAGTGGGAGTAAGTTATTGGGAATTGGGTGATCATCCTCATTATATCGGGATTCGTTGTAATCGGTGATATTTGAGGAAATCTCCTGGGTTGTTTGCCGGATTGCAAATATTTTGTTTTGAATATCCGTTGTTATGCACCAATTTCAAATTGATATATCTGTACGTTTATTTTTATAAAGTGAGATATAACTTTTTGAAATTATGTCTATGACATTTACCTATATCAGTGGATGGTTAGGTAAGGAGCATTAAACAGCGGTGTAATTCTTCTTAACCATAAGTACAGTTTTCAACCTACGACACACAGGGAATGAGTTATTAGAATCAGGGGACTTATACGGAGTATTGTATGTTGTCCAGTGTCCATAAGGACAGAGGGGTTGGTACTCGTACTATATTCTGTTTACTTGTGACTTCTCTAGTTCTTAGACATGTGTTTCGTAGAAACGCAAGGTCTAAGTTTTGAGAAGTTATAGGTATAAGAATAAAGTAGAGAACCAGGTATTGTAAGTATCAAGATTCTTCAAGGTGATCGAAGATGTAGATACTTTTTTATGGTATTCAGTTAATAGTAATGATTAGGAGAACTGGCTTTTCTTTTAGGTTGCTCATAATTGGATGCACTCCTAAGTTGAGTAATGCTGATCGGCCTCTCTCCATTTAGTTGACATGCACTGGAGACAGCTGCATGATTTGAATCTGGTTCCAATTAAATCAGTGCCTCTATTTCTATATTGGATATAGAATAGTTCATATCTTAACAATGTTATGGTACGGGGAGTTGTTCGGCTTATGCTTAAAACCAGACTCTGGATAACTCAAGGCACAATTCTGTAATGGCTGTTTGTGGGTTGACCCGGGCTATGACGAGGGTTGACTGTCTACCATCTGGAAGATCAATGGTGATATTGTTCTTGACTCGCCATAGATTTAATAAAAATGGATTTTTTCAGAAAACAGTAGTGGGAGTACGGTAGAACTGGAAGTGATTCCAGAACCGCAAACGATTACTGAAAATCTGATAAGAACCTAAAGATTCAATCTGGTTTCACATTCCATTGACCACTCCGCAGATATGGTAGGTAACCTCAGGCACTCGAGTGGTACTTCGGTATGCTCAAAGACGGTGAGAGGGAGTTTCTTGTTTACCCAGACTTGCCATTTCTGTTGTTCCAGGATATGAGACCCCGCAGGATGATGAATATAGCGTCGTTCTGTACTGGCTTTAGAAGTGTACGTGTATATGACTCTGCCAGAGGGTTGTCGTAGTCAGTGGGAGCAGCGGAAGCATAGTGGACGGTTGTCGCAGTCAGTGGGAGCAGCGGAAGCATAGTGGACAAGTAGCTTATGTCTATTTATGGACTAAAAACAGATATAGCGGAGATAGATCATCTATTTCTGATGTGACAGTCATAGGTTTGACTTCATCAGAATATGAGATGGATCTGTTAAGAAGGTAGTAGGGTGTGATGTCCGGGTATTTGGATGACATACATAGAGTAGGAAGTGAAATTGCTATAATACGATCGGTTATACTTTGGTTGTCACACAGTGGTTTCTTAGGACTTGGATATTATATCTGATATTCTGGTCACTAGGTCTATGGTTTTAGATCTAGATTTGGGTAGTTTCCCGATCTGGGTACTTAGACAACATTCTAAAGGTATTTAGAATGGACGACTCTTGGCATGGTGGTGTACCTGCAGGTGATGGAGTCACCCTCTCTAATGGTGTTTTACAGACTAAAGGGGAGAGGGAGGTGCATGATTGGCAGATCACTTGCTTAGGCAATTGAGTTGATCATGAGATGTCAGGTACTACACCAGATGTTGTTTTTGCACTAGATACAATAAATTGATATTAATTCAATCCTGGAGAAACGATCGGAAGCAGTTTTGGAACATAAGTAGATATTCTAGGGATATGATAACAACAGCCTCTTTCCGGGGACGGTTATCATTCAAGGCTTCCAAGCTGACCTGGATGACAGAGTGGCTGTCAGAGTTGTAGTTTTTCCTCTGGCGAGGGGCGGTATTTTGGACAGATGGTCCAAGCGGATACTGAGGGAAGTGTGGTGCTGGATACTGATTAATTTCAGTTGACGATACAGTCTACGAAGTTTGGATTTGGGGTTCATTTATGAACTAGGTCCCATCAGACACCCAGACATATTCTAAGACAGGTATTGCTCATTTCGGGAGATGGCTTTCTCCGCGAACTTGAGATAAAGAGAGACATAGAAAGTAACATTAGGGCGGATCCACTCACTGAGGCTATTCCTTGAACGCAATAGTTTCGCAAACGGGTTTTGTGAAACTGATTAGTAGAGGAGTTGGGTGTTCGGTATTACACGGGCTATGAGTATGCGACATCGCAGTAATTAGCCTTGAGTGCAAATGGGAGATTGTTGGATATAGTGCCCTCAGAGTCAATTATTGGATCACATGCACATGATTGCAATGATTGAGGGAGGACCTATACCGGTAGGACAGTCTTATTTAAGATGATAGTATGCTATCTGGTTTATCTTTATCATCGTATACTGCTTTAGGTGACCTTACAGGTCACTATTGCACGTTGATAGAGCCCATAGGATTCTTTCTTAACGGCCAGCAGTATGATGGCGATCATATACGTCGGTGCTGGGGTCTATAAGCACATCTTTAAAAGGTCCCTAATCGTGGGAGTTTTCGGGACAGGGCATCGATATTCCGGAGTAGACTAGTGTATACAGTCGAGACCCCGACGAGGAGCGGTGGCCGGTCTCACAAGCCATTGGTGTCAGTTGGTTCACCTAAGATGTATACAGGTGCTCATTAGGTTATAAGTACACCGGACAGGACTCGCCGGGAACACGTTGGTTGGTATTATACCTGACGTCAGATAGCAGTTCCCTGGTGACATGTGTACAGGTTAGTTCATCGACCTGAGATTGTCATTTGTCTCGTGTGAGTTCCCACTAAGCTTTGATTACTACCCTACCATGGCTCAAAGGAGTCGTGCAAACAGCTTTTAGTTGGGTACAGTCTCGAGCCACATGGAGGCAGTTAGCGGATTGGCGGGGGTTTCGTCTCTCCCGGTATTGGGGTGAGATCGCGCTGTGTCTAGGAGAGCCATTACACGAAGTCCTTGGCCAAGGCAGGGGATATACTGGTAGGTATTCCAGTAGTATCTCAGGGTGTTCTGGGCTACACTCCGACATGACTTGTACCGTTTTTGGGGGTCTGACTTTTACCGACCCCCTAGGCCCGCCATGCGATGCTCATAGACAAACGGACCGGACTGTACTGATACTGTCACTGACAGGCTCAGTAGGGTGTCAGGATGAGTTCGCTCATCGACCTCCCTTTTGGTCAATGCCTGGTTGCCGGTTACGTACAGCTAGTACCACTGACGTGCTAGTGGTTAAATCCACAGCCAGTGTATTGACGAGTCTTTAGAGGCCCCCAAAGACAGTTTCATAAGTTTCAGGCAAA
Organism: Agapanthus africanus; assembly: GCA_030015575.1. NCBI lineage: Eukaryota > Viridiplantae > Streptophyta > Magnoliopsida > Asparagales > Amaryllidaceae > Agapanthus > Agapanthus africanus. The sequence continues at coordinate 307,985,931 of CM057350.1, forward strand.
ACGTTGTAGAGGCCGTATGATATATGGCAGGGTTTGATCTTATTCGTACGGTAGTGCACGGATCTTGATCGGACGGATCATACTAGTGGGCTTTGGTTTAAGCCGGATCCTAGTATTAGATTTGTTGGATTAGTTTAGTCTCTTCGCATCCGCATTCAGTCAGAATGCGGATGCAGGTATGTATATACAGGTGAAGGTTATCCTTGTGATCCGTCACGAGTTTACTTTAGATTTTGCCATATCTTTTTATTGTTGCAAACATTTGGATTAATGTTTGTTAATGGAAATTATGAGCACAAAATTATGATTAAGATCATTAATTGTGACACATGCATAAGTGATGACTCATGGTCTCTTTTCTTGTGCATGTGTCACATTATATGATGGATTTGAGAGTTGATTTGATGAAAGGAGAGAGAGGGGCAGCCAAGGGCAATGTTGGCTCTTGTATTATTCTCTTCTTGCTATCTTTTTATCATATGAAAACACAAAAGAAAGATAGTCTCTTATTCTTCTTCCTCCTCTACCTCATAACCTCCATTAATGGCAACACCTTCAACCTCCATCCAAGCAATGGATGCAAGAGACAAATTGATCACAAACATTCTCTACAACACCTTGGACACGTCGGCTAGCACACTTCGTGCCCGATTTGCTTCGGATGAAGTGGGAGCCCGTAAAAAGACTCGTAGATGTGGTGCCCTTTCCGACGAGGAGATCGAGACCGGAGATGCCGTGAGGAGCTTGGGATGGTGGCCAAAGATCGAAGGACACGGATCGATCGGTATAGCTTTCTAACCCTTCCCTAGTTAGCTAGTTGTAGGTTAATGGTTCGATCCGGGATTTAACCATACGATAGCGCCGGTTTCTAGTTTAGAAAAAATTTCGTTTCCGCATTTTGGCCTCGGAAAGACGGCCGGGGCGCTACCGTAGACTTACACTCCCAAGGCCACTTTGTGGTGGTCTTGGGTGGTGGGGCCCTTCCTCGGCCCCCAGGGACTCCTCAGGGTACCCTCGATCCCTCTTGCACACTCTTGGTTCGATTCAAGAGCCTGCGCGGATCGGATTTATGGCAATTAGTGCAGTTTTGGACAGCCACTAAAAAAACAGTTTGTAACTTCGAAAAACAGTGAAAATTCTTGATTTAACTTTGAAAAAATGGCTTCCCGAGACTCTATAGGTCACCCATGATCCCTTACGGAGTTCCCGTTCCAAAAAGAGAGCTCCAGGGATCGAGTAAAAGTACGAAAACATCAAAATGGTGGCTGTTTTTCGCTGGACAGAACTGCAGTTTTGAAAATGGCGAAACCGATCGAATTCGAAGGTCAAGAGAGCTAGTTTTAGAGTATGGATCGGCTCTGATACCATTGAAAGTTCCTAATTCATTTTCTGCTACAACCGCGGCCAATGCAGAATCTAAAAGCAAAAATTTACGAGAGCACTATAAACTAATCCCTAGCACTCTTTCCAAACTCTAAACTAGGAACATAAGCATGTAAGGTTTATAGTGATTACAACCTTTTTTGCGTGTCCACCCAATCATGGAAGACCCCTCCAAACTCCACGTAGGCCGTCGGGACCAAGCTTGAGAGGTGACCATCTTTACTGAAGATGATCCACCGGCCGATCCAAGCTTCAGCTTCACCTAGTGAAGCCACCGACGCCCCAAACTAGCTAGAATTGGAGAGTGGGGAAGTAGGAATTTTCCACTAACATTTTCACTCTCAAGCTCAAACTCAAGAGAGCATGCAAGAATAAGGAGGAAAAGGATGAAGAGGTTAGCCATCACAAAAGAGAGCTTAGTGTTGGTGGAATGAAAGAATGGCTTCATATTATTTTTCCACCATCAAAATAAAATATCAAAAGAAATTTTCCTTTAAACAAATGAAGTTCATCCCTCTCTGCATGTCCACAACCATACCCAAAGCCATCTCACGCTCCACCTTATTTCTTTGAATATTCATAAATGAATATTCACAAATGAGGTGTCCTCCATCTAGAAAGTATTTCGTATAAATACGGAATACAACCCGGTAAACGTATCGAAATACATATACGTGTATTCGTATAAAAATACGAATAGCTAAGAAAGAGATAATGAATAGTGAACAATAATACTAGAATATATATATATAAATTATTAAATTAAAACTTGATTTAGTAATCCGTCTTAATCCTAAGCTGTATAGTATTATCAACCGTCCGATTAAAGGCCGTGTAGCAAATACACGTATTTAATCGGACCCCTGCACGTATTAATATACATCCTCTACATCATATCGCCTGAACCGGAAAAACCCTCTGCGTGGGACTCTACAGACTCGACAATATACTGGCAGTGAGTTACTGGATAAATGCATAACCACAAGCACGTCAGCGGCACTAGTTGTACGTAACGGCTACCCAGGTATATGCCGAAATGGAGGTTAACAATCAAGTCCGTCCGTACCCTGCCGAGCCTGAATGTGACAATCTACATACAGTCCGGTCTTTCGTCTAAGAATATCGTATAACGAGTCCAGGTCCTAGATAACGTCAGACGCCTAATAATTCGATAAGTCATGTCGGAGTCAAGCTCATCACCAACTAAGAAACTACTGAACTCCTATCAATAAATATCATCCACCGTGGACACGGATTTAGGGTGATGGAAAAATGAACATAGCGAGACATCGACTCCTAATACCTGGAGAGACGAATCCCTGAGAATCGCTCACTGTATCCATGTGGCTCGGGACTATACCCAACTAAAACCTTTTTGCACGACTCCTTTGAGCCGTAGTAAGGTAGTAATCTAAATACAGTAGGAACTCACACAAGAAAAATGACGATCTCAGGTCAATAGACTAACCTGTACTCATGCCACTAGAGAAATTCTTTCTGACGATAGATATAATACCATCTAGAAGTTCTCGACATGTCCGTCCAGTGTACTCACCTCCAGTGAGCACCAGTGTACTATCTTAGGCGACCCAACACCAATAGCTTGTGAGACCGGCCACCTCTTCTCGTTGGGGTCTAGAAATGTATACACCAGTCTAACTACAGAATATCGATGCCTAGTCTCGATACTCCCTCGACTAGGGACATTTAAGGATGTGCTTATGCACTACCAAACTCTCACGTAAATGATCGCCGTCATAATGTTGGTAGTCAAGCAAAAATCCAACGGGCTTCATCATTATGTATTAGCGACATGTATTAACAAGTAAAACATATATACATCAATGATAAAGATAAACTAGATAGCATACTATCATCTCGAGCAAGACCGTTCTACCTGTATAGGTCCTCTCTAAATTATCATAATCGCCTACTTGCAATTACCATAATTGCCTTGAGGATACTATATCCAACAGAAGATACCTCAAATTATGATCTGTTCACCTTCATGGATGGTTCTTCTGGATTCAATCAGATAAAAATGTCTCTAAGGATGAGAAGCACACAACATTTTGAACCCCAATCGACATATATTGTTACAAGGTGATGCTGTTTGGACTGAAGAACGCAGGTGCCATATATCAAAAGGAGATGACTAAGATCTTCGATGACTTAATCCATAAGGTTGTCGAATGTTACGTTGATGATTTAGTCGTCAAGACTAAAGTCAAGGCCAATCACATCCAAGATCTCAGGACTATTTTCACCATATTAAGGGATTACAATATGAAGATATTCCTTAAAGTGCGCTTTTGGTGTGTCATCAGGAAAAATCTTGAGCTTTATAGTCCGACATCGAGGGATCAAAATTGATCCATCAAAAATAAAGGCCATTATGGAGATGCCTCCACCAAAGAATCTGATGCAGCTAAGATCCTTCCAAGGTAAGCTCGCTTACATATGAAGGTTCATCTCAAACCCATCGGGAAGATGTCAACCATTCTCAAAGATCATAAAGAAAGAGGCTTCTTTTATTTGGCACACCGAATGTCAAGAAGCGTTCGAAAGCATCAAACAGTACCTGTTGTACCGTCCAGTGCTTGTTGCTCCCATTCCAAATAAACCGACGATCCTCTACACTGCCACACTAGATAAATCAGTCGGTGCGCTCCGTACCTAAAACAACGAGGAGAGAAAAGATAATGCCATCGACTACCTCAGCCGAACATTAGTCAAAGAGGTACATAACTATTCCCTGATCGAAAAACCATGCTTGGCCCTGATATTCACTGTGAAGAAGTTGAGGCACTTTCTGCCCGCTCATTGGGTTATGCTGATCTCCAAGGTCAACCCACTCAAATATTTAATGACCAAGGCAAGCCTAACACGTAGAATGGCCAGATAGGCTATCATGCTGCTTGAATTTAACATAGTCTATACTCCTCAAAAAGCAGTAAAAGGCAAGCCCTAGCCGACTTCATTGCACAGGCTATCCACACAACCAGGGGAACGTCGGGTTTCAGTAGCTGCTCTGTGAAACCCGAGTATCCCAGATATCTGTATTGTTCTGTGATGCTGTATATTTCTGTGATGTTGCATTTTATCACGTCTTGAGCGAAATATTATATATTATATATATACTAGTAGATGTTGTATATGTTTTGCATCCGCGCTAGTCCAGTCCCCGCTCTGTCGTTAGTTAACTAACCTAACGGGTAATGACGGGACCCAGTGGCGAATGCGGATAGCATATACGTACGTCATTATTTTCGTTCATTATTGGTGTGATCAATTGATGGGACTGCGTTGATTCAGATCAATGCAAGTTAAAAACAAACCTATTCTGATGTTGTTGGAACATTTTTCAAAAAGCTGTTATTGCAAGGACGTTCACTTTTGTTTTGCACAGTGGTATTCAGTTGGAATATCCTGCTCCTCAGTCGACGAGGAAAGGGCCGAGATCCCTTCACCGGGAGTGACCCCTTGGACAGAAGTTTGCGTCAGGGCAATAACTTCACTATAGTCGTTTACTTTTGCTTTGCATCGTGGTATTCAGTTGGAATATCCTGCACCTCATTGTTAGTGTTTATGCCCTAGAAGGCCATTACTGTATCATACTAGTTTGTATATTACTTAATGGAAGCTTGGGATATTCACATGTATATAACAGTCTTGCTAAACATGGTAGTATGCTACTTGGTTTTTCTATCTTAATATGTGAGTGTACGTATTGATAGAGCTCTTAGGATCTTGCTTGTCTACCAGCGTTGTGATGGCAGTCACACCAGTGGGGGCTGGGTAGTCTACAAGCACATCCTTATTCAGGTCCCTGGTCGTTGGATTATCGAGACAGAGCATCGATACTCCGGAGTAGACAAGTGTGTACGCTTCTCATCCCAGTTGGGGAGATGGTCTGTCCGACAGCCGTCAGTACGTTGTACTGGAGATAGTATGCAGGTGCTCGTTAGGTTACGGGTACACCGGACAGGACTCACAGGGAACTGTTGGTTGGTTTTATACCAGTCGTCAGTGAAAAGTTCCCAGGTGACATGAGTACAGCATAGTCCGCAGACTTGACACTGCTACTTCGCCTCGAGTGTGTCCCACTGTTCTTAGATTGCTACCCTACCACGGCTCAAAGGAGTCATGCAAACAGGTAGCAGTTGGGTGCAGTCTCGAGCACTTGAAGGCAGTGGCGGTTAGACAGGATTCGTCTCTCCCGGTATTGGGAGTTGATATCGCGCTGTGTCAGAGAGCCATTACGCAAAGTCCCTGGCCAGGGCAAGCGAGATTTGCTGGTAGGTTCCAGTAGTTTCTCAGGGTGTAATGGGCTTCGCTCCGACACGACTTATACCGCTATTAGGGGACTGACGCTTGCCGCCCCCCTAGGCCCGATATGCGATAGTCTAAGACGAACGGACTGGACTGTATGGAGATTGTCACAGCAGGCTCAGTAGGAGTTCGGATGGGTTTTTCTCATCGGCCTTCTTATCGACAACTACCCGGGGACCGTAACGTACAGCTAGTGCCGCTTGCGGTCTGTGGTTAAACCCACTGCCAGCGTCGTAGTCGAGTCTCTAGAGTCCCACACAGAGAGTTTCCTACTCCAGGCGAAACGATATAGAGGTCGTATGGTTTTACGACAAAGGGTTCGGACGCATACGTGTGTTTACGCACGTACGACTTTCGGACAGTTTTTACCAGTCGGCTTTGGTTTAAGCCAGTTACTGGTATCCGGTTATTGGATTTATACAGTCTAAAGTTTTTCCGTATTTTTGCGGATTGGAGGGGCGTTCTCGTAATTGTGCGAGAAGCTTCTAGAAGATGGTGACTAAGGAGGTTTAGGTGTCATATGCATTGAATGAGTTTAGTGAGTCATGAGAGTGATTCATCCATATCATTAATGCACAATAAATGATTAATGAGTCATGGTTATGAATCACCATTAGATATTTATGAAACTTGATTATTCATCATTTGTTTTTCTTTTATTGATGAATTTTAAAGTTTCATATATATTATGATAACTTACTATTCTCACTTGATAATATCATTCACATTCTCTCTCCTCAAGCTCACTCTCTTCAAACCCTAATCCTCACCTCTCATGTGTTGAGAACAAGGATTAGTTAGACTAAACAATCCATAACCCTCACTCTATCTCATCTATCTTCTTTGATTAGCAATCCAAGAAGGTTAGTTGCCTCAAGTTTAGAGGCTAAGCTTGGAGTTTTGCTCTCGGGTGGATCATCTACTACATCGAGAAGGCCGAGGAGGACGAGGAGATCGTAAAGCCGAAGGACTTGGTTCGATAGGTATAATCCCTAAGCATAGTAGTTTAGAACAACTATGTGTTTGGTTAGTTATCGTTTAGCTTCGATTCAAGCGGTTAGTCGATGTTTGTTCACTAAACAAGTTCGTTTTTGAAAATTCCGCATCCCCAAAAGTATTGGGGTGTTGTACATCGACTTACAGTGGTATCAGAGCCTCGCTAAACAATAAATAACCTTTTTGCAAATTTGTATGAATTTCGAACGGAAAAAACGAAACCGGAAAACCCTAAAATATTATGTTTCTGTCGATTTATAAATGAAGTCCAAAAATTTTTCAGGGATGTTCAGAAAGCTTAAAATGATAGTAGTAGAACACACAAAAAATTTGGTGCCCTGAAGCGCCTACGGCGCCGCGGATCCACGGCGGATACCACTGATCCCGCCGCGCTTCCGCCGCCGAATTGACGATTCAGGGACCCATTTTTCTTGTGATGGTTCTCTGTGATATTTGGGATTTTCTGGAATATTTAATTTTTGCTCAGGTTTCAGATTTGCAGAGCAGTATTGGAGAAAAATTAAAAGTGTTTAATCGATCGAAATTATACAGTATTTGCTTGTTGGATTATATCTGTGTTTGTATAATGTGTTCGTAAACCTCCCCTAACTGCTAGTATGTCGGTTGGCAGGGGGTTGCACATTTCTGTAATGATTTTTACTGTTTGTGGATATGAACTGTGTTGGACTGTTGTGATGTATAGCCGGGGTTATATGATGGGTTATTATTTAATTCATTTGATGTAAATGTAATTTGTTGTAATATTATTTTGCGGGGCACATCCAGGTTGCGGTTGTAGCCACCGTTGTATTATTTCATTTTACTGTTTTTGCTCCTAGGACAGACCTAAGGTGGGGTGCACAAACTGCCGGGCGGGTAGTTTGCCGTACCCGTTGGGGTCTAGGGTGGGGTAATGGCTATTCATCACAACTGTGTAATCCGTCTTTTGTTGCAGGCTCGAAACAAACACGGATTACTTGCAAATCCAATAAAGTTCATCTGTGATCTGGAATGCTTATTATTGCGTCTGACGAATGTACAATATCTATATATGATAGCTATTTAGACGTCACTTATGTTTTACACCCGCGCTAGCCCAGCCCCCGCTCTGTCGTTAGTTAAGTAACCTAACGGGTGATGACGGGACCCTGTGGCGAATGCGGATGGCATAAGAGGACGTTGTATTTTCGTTGTTTTCTGCAATGATAGGTTAATGATGGGACGCATTATCTATAATGCAAAGAAAAACAAACCAAAGTTTAAATCGTTGGAACAATTTAAAAGAAACCACTCGGTTAATTTTAAAAACAGATATTTTTAAATGCGGAGCTTTAACCACTCCTTTTAAAAGCTATCAGGTTCCTTCGGTTATATCAAGTTCACTACGTTCACGGTTTCCCCAAAACCAGTCGTAGCCCTCCGTCATTTCTTATGGATGGTCAGTAGTATTCAAGCTATGCTTGTTGGCATACGTCAAGGCATAGTGTTTGGTAGCTGCTGGGGTATTCATTTGTTGCATAGATAGATTTGTTGGTTTGGGACAGTCGCATTACCTTGTTGGCATACGTCAAGGGTATATACGGGTGGGTTCAAATTAACAAGATAATGATGGGCAGAACTTGACTTATGATTTGTTGGCATACGTCAAGGTCATAAGAGCATGGGGCAAAAACTTATATCGGGAATTTCTAAAGAAACTGAAATTTGCAAAGAGATGCATACCATTTGAAGTTTGATGAATGTTGGTAGGATTCCTTCAACATTATCATACGATGATATTTGGATCCCGATCCTACTGTGAGTATATGCTACTTATCAGGATATTCGTCACTTAACGATCAATGCTATAAACCAAGTAGGTGTCCAGAAAAGTGTCAGCGGGGTTACGCCCCCAGAGAAAAGAGGTTATTTAATTAAGGAACTTCGCGAAAGCGTTGGAAAACCTCCCTCGAAGTATCGACACTGGCCTGGCTGAACGGTTAAGCAAGTATTGTACGGTGAGAATAGTCCTGGCTAATTCTTCTTTTATGGTTTGAGGAAGAATTCGAGAAACAGTGGGAGCCATCCAGTTTAGATAAACTAAAAACCACTCTAAACTTGCAAGAGCATCATGATAAAGAGTTTTCTTCTCTCTCTCCTAATTGCAGCGACCCTGAAAATGACTGGACTTAAGTTACTTTTAGAGAAAAATATACTGACAGGGCCAAACTATAAAGATTGGCTGCGGAATGTCAAAATGGCTTTGACCTATGACAAATTGGGGTACATCCTCACCGCTACGGCACCTGCTGTCCCTGGTCCCAAATCCAGCAATGCGGATAAGGAAATCCGCAAAACCTGGGATTTAGATTGCGCGAAAGCCAAGTGCATCGTGCTTGCCTCAATGAACAACGAACATCAGAGGAGGCACGAGGATATGACCCTAGATGGCATATTTCTCCATACAAAGGAACTTTATGGAGAGCAATCTCGTATAGCAAGATACGAGACCTCTAAGAACTTGTTTCGAGCGAGGTTGGCTGTCGGGTCATCGGTAGGAGAACATGTCCTAAAGATGATCGGCTATATTGAAGAGCTCGCAGACCTTGGGACGACTTTGGATAATGAGCTCTATACAGACCTTATTCTCCAGTCCCTTCCTCCCACCTACGCCCAGTTTATCCTGAACTTCAACCTTCAAGGAAAAGAAGTTGAACTTGCGGAACTCCTGAACATGTTAAGGAGTGCAGAGGGCACCTTGCAGAAAGCAAGGGAAACACCCGCTATGTTTGTTGGCGGTGCATCTTCTTCCGGGTCAAAGGCTAGGGCCAAAGGAAGGAAGAAGAAGGCCGCACCCAAACCTAGAGGAGGTCTAAGTAAGGTGGGAGGGAAGGGAAAGAAAAAGTTTGCGGTACCGGTAGTGGGCCAGGATGAGTGCTTCCATTGTCACAGGAAAGGGCACTGGAAGAAGGATTGCAAGGCGTGGAACGCCAAGAACCAGGAACCGAAGCAAGCTGTGGCTTCGACTTCAGGTGTGTTTGTAATTGAGAATTGTCTGTCGATCAACTCTACTTCCTGGGTATTGGATACCGGATCAGGATCTCATACTTGCAACTCATTGCAGGCACTGAGAAACCGTAGAGTGCTGAAGGAAGGTGATATGACCCTAAAGGTTGCTAACGGAGCTAGCGTGGGAGCTGCGTCCGTCGGGGATTATCACCTAGGATTGACGAGTGGACACATTTTGGTTTTACATAACTGTTATTTTGTACCAAGTTCAACGTGTAATATCATATCAGTTTCCTTGTTATCAAATAAAGGTTATGATTTCACGTTTGTAAGAGATGTTGTTAACATCCACCTTAATCATGGTTTGATTGGGTCCGGTACTTTAAATAACGGTATATATGTTTTAAACCAACTCCAAATTTTCAATGTCCAGAACACACTAAAAAGAAAGTCTCCAGATTTAAATAAAGCTTTCTTATGGCATTGTAGACTGGGTCACATCAATGAGAGAAGGTTGACTAAGTTGCATAGAGAAGGATATTTGGACTCGTTCGAATATCAAACTTATGACACTTGTCAATCTTGTCTCAAAGGAAAGATGACAAAGACTCCATTTACTGGACAAGGAGTAAGAGCGAGCGAGCTCTTAGGACTCATACACAGCGATGTATGTGGTCCAATGTCTACACATGCGAGAGGTGGTTATTCCTACTTCATTACTTTTACAGATGATTTCTCTAGGTTTGGACATGTCTTCTTAATGAAGCATAAATCCGAAGCCTTTGAGAAATTCCTGGAATACAAGAGTGAAGCGGAAAACCAAACAGGCAAAAGTATTAAGACTCTGAGATCTGATCGAGGTGGAGAATACTTAGGTGCCGAGTTCCTAGGTTACCTAAAAGAGAAAGGAATTCTCTCTCAGCTTACTCCTCCATACACTCCACAGCACAACGGTGTATCGGAGAGACGGAATCGAACCCTATTGGATATGGTACGATCCATGATGAGTAATGCTGAGTTACCGCGATCTTTCTGGGGTTATGCGCTAGAATCAGCGACATATCTTTTGAACAGAGTTCCAACCAAAACTGTGCCACCACACCATATCAGATGTGGAGTGGGAAGAAACCCTATCTTCAGTACCTGAAGACATGGGGATGTCCAGCTTTTGTAAAAAAGCAGCATCCGGACAAGCTCGAGGCACGCTCAGTAGAGTGTAAGTTTGTGGGATATCCAAAGAACTCTACAGGATATTGTTTCTATTACGCAGAGGAACAAAAGGTTTTTGTTTCTCGTCATGCCCGCTTCTTAGAAACTGAATTTTTAGAAAATCAGAAGAGTGGGAGCGTAGTAGAACTGGAAGAAATTCCAGAACCACAAACTGCTACTGAAAGTTTGGTAGAACCAGTAGTTCAAGAAGAACAGGACATTCCCGCACCCCTCCGCAGGAGTAGTAGGCCGTCTCATCCGCCTGAGAGATACTACGGTTTTCTCATAGATGGGGATAGAGAGGATTGCATCATAGATGATGATGAACCTACTGACTTCCAGCAGGCCATCCAGAGCGGCGACTCGGTACGATGGCTAGATGCAATGCGGACCGAAATGGAGTCCATGTACACCAACAAAGTATGGACTTTGGACTTTGCTCCAGATGGGGTAAAACCCATAGGATGCAAATGGATCTTCAAGAAAAAGATTGGTGTAGATGGACAGGTGGAAACCTATAAGGCTAGACTTGTTGCAAAGGGTTTTCGTCAAAGACCTGGTTTGGACTATGACGAAACTTTTTCTCCAGTGGCTATGCTCAAATCCATTCGGGTCCTTCTTGCTATTGCTGCCTTCCATGATTATGAAATCTGGCAGATGGACGTAAAAACGGCTTTTCTGAATGGAAATTTAGAAGAGAGCGTCTATATGGATCAGCTAGAGGGTTTCAATCAGAGTGGGAGCAGCGGGAAAGTATGCAAGCTGCTTAAGTCCATTTATGGACTAAAGCAGGCATCGCGGAGTTGGAACATCTGTTTTGATGAGACAGTCAAAGAATATGACTTTATCAAAAATCGAGATGAACTGTGCATATATAGTAAAGTTGTAGCCAGAAGTGTCGTATTCCTCGTCTTGTACGTGGATGACATTCTATTGATAGGAAATGACATTCCTATGCTACAATCTGTCAAAGGATTCTTGTCACACAGGTTCTCCATGAAAGACCTGGGTGATGCCTCTTACATTCTGGGGATCCGGATCTATCGTGATAGATCCAAGAGGATGTTGGGACTTTCGCAGTCCAGGTATATCGACACTGTATTGAAAAGATTCAGTATGGAAGATTCTAAACGCGGTAATCTACCGGCTTGTCACGGAATCACCCTCTCTAAAGAGATGTCTCCCAAGACTGATTTGGAAAGGGAACGCATGTCTATTATACCCTACGCTTCTGCGGTAGGCTCTATAATGTATGCGATGTTGTGCACCAGACCAGATGTAGCTTACGCACTGAGCGTGGTAAGCCGGTATCAGTCAGACCCAGGGGAGAAGCACTGGATAGCAGTAAAGAACATTCTCAAGTATCTGAGAAGGACTAAGGAGATGTTCTTGGTTTACGGCGGAAAAGACCTCAGGTTGGAGGCCTTTGCTGATTCCGGCTTCCAGAGTGATAAGGACGATTCCAAGTCCATGTCGGGATATGTCTTTACCCTCAATGGAGGGGCGGTGTGCTGGAAAAGCTCCAAGCAGGACACCGTTGCTGACTCGACGATGGAAGCGGAGTATATAGCTGCTTGCGATGCCGCAAAAGAAGCAGTCTGGATGAAGAAGTTCCTAACAGAACTTCAGGTGGTTCCTACCATAGTTGATCCAATACCTCTGTATTGCGACAACAACGGAGCTATAGCTTTAGCGAAGGAACCAAGGTCCCATCAGAAGTCCAGACACATCTTAAGGCGGTATCACCTGATCAGGGAGATCATTGATCGTCAGGAGATCGAGGTTCGGAGAGTTGCTTCTGAAGAGAACATTGCTGATCCATTCACGAAGGCCCTACCTCAGATTCAGTTCGAGAGGCTACTCGAGATCATCGGTCTACGATATGCCAGTACATGGCCCTAGTGCAAGTGGGAGATTGTTAGTGTTTATGCCCTAGAAGGCCATTACTGTATCATACTAGTTTGTATATTACTTAATGGAAGCTTGGGATATTCACATGTATATAACAGTCTTGCTAAACATGGTAGTATGCTACTTGGTTTTTCTATCTTAATATGTGAGTGTACGTATTGATAGAGCTCTTAGGATCTTGCTTGTCTACCAGCGTTGTGATGGCAGTCACACCAGTAGGGGCTGGGTAGTCTACAAGCACATCCTTATTCAGGTCCCTGGTCGTTGGATTATCGAGACAGAGCATCGATACTCCGGAGTAGACTAGTGTGTACGCTTCTCATCCCAGTTGGGGAGATGGTCTGTCCCACAGCCGTCAGTACGTCGTACTGGAGATAGTATGCAGGTGCTCGTTAGGTTACGGGTACACCGGACAGGACTCACAGGGAACTGTTTGTTTGTTTTATACCAGTCGTCAGTGAACAGTTCCCAGGTGACATGAGTACAGCATAGTCCGCAGACTTGACACTGCTACTTCGCCTCGAGTGTGTCCCACTGTTCTTAGATTGCTACCCTACCACGGCTCAAAGGAGGCGTGCAAACAGGTAGCAGTTGGGTGCAATCCCGAGCACTTGGAGGCAGTGGCGGTTAGACAGGATTCGTCTCTCCCGGTATTGGGAGTTGATATCGCGCTGTGTCAGAGAGCCATTACGCAAAGTCCCTGGCCAGGGCAAGCGAGATTTGCTGGTAGGTTCCAGTAGTTTCTCTGGGTGTAATGGGCTTCGCTCCGACATGACTTATACCACTATTAGGGGACTGACGCTTGCCGCCCCCTAGGCCCGATATGCGATAGTCTAAGACGAACGGACCGGACTGTATAGAGATTGTCACAGCAGGCTCAGTAAGAGTTCGGATGGGTTTTTCTCATCGGCCTTCTTATCGACAACTACCTGGGGACCGTTACGTACAGCTAGTGCCGCTTGCGGTCTGTGGTTAAACCCACTGCCAGCGTAGTAGTCGAGTCTCTAGAGTCCCACACAGAGAGTTTCCTACTCCAGGCGAAACGATATAGAGGTCGTATGGTTTTATGACAAAGGGTTCGGACGCATACGTGTGTTTACGCACGTACGACTTTCGGACAGTTTTTACCAGTCGGCTTTGGTTTAAGCCAGTTACTGGTATCCGGTTATTGGATTTATACAGTCTAAAGTTTTTCCGTATTTTTGCGGATTGGAGGGGCATTCTCGTAATTGTGCGAGAAGCTTCTAGAAGATGGTGACTAAGGAGGTTTAGGTGTCATATGCATTGAATGAGTTTAGTGAGTCATGAGAGTGATTCATCCATATCATTAATGCACAATAAATGATTAATGAGTCATGGTTATGAATCACCATTAGATATTTATGAAACTTGATTATTCATCATTTGTTTTTCTTTTATTGATGAATTTTAAAGTTTCATATATATTATGATAACTTACTATTCTCACTTGATAATATCATTCACATTCTCTCTCCTCAAGCTCACTCTCTTCAAACCCTAATCCTCACCTATCATGTGTTGAGAACAAGGATTAGTTAGACTAAACAATCCATAACCCTCACTCTATCTCATCTATCTTCTTTGATTAGCAATCCAAGAAGGTTAGTTGCCTCAAGTTTAGAGGCTAAGCTTGGAGTTTTTCTCTCGGGTGGATCATCTACTACATCGAGAAGGCCGAGGAGGACGAGGAGATCGTAAAGCCGAAGGACTTGGTTCGATAGGTATAATCCCTAAGCATAGTAGTTTAGAACAACTATGTGTTTGGTTAGTTATCGTTTAGCTTCGATTCAAGCGGTTAGTCGATGTTTGTTCACTAAACAAGTTCGTTTTTGAAAATTCCGCCTCCCAACAAGTATTGGGGTGTTGTACATCGACTTACACTCATTCTACGGGGAAAGAGCCGAGATCCCTTCACCGGGAGCGACCACTTTAGCAAAGGTTTTCGTTACTATATTTTTATAAAGCTATCCGGTTCCTTCAACGATATCAAGTTCATTACGTTAAAGGTTTTCGCCAGAAACCATTCGTAGCCCTCCGTCATTTCAGGAAGGTAGCACTTAGTATTCATGCTATGTATGTTGGCCTTCGTCAAGGCATAGTGTATGGTAGCTATTTGTTACTTTTCTGCAGCATAGATAGATGCGTTGGTTTAGGACAGCCGTACTACTATTTTGGCCTTCGTCAAGGGTATGTACGGGTGGGTTCAAATTAACTTGGATAATGACGGGTAGAACTTGACATGTGACTTATGATATGTTGGCCTTCGTCAAGGTCATAAGAGCATGGGGCAAAAATCACATCGGGAGTTTCTAAAGAAACTGAAACTTGCCAGATATGCGCATACCTTCTGGAGTATGATAGCGTGAGTGGATTCCGTCACGTTATCATGCGGTGATAGTTGGATCCCGATTCCCACTGATGAGTTGGTTTACTCCTCGGGTGATCCCGACTAATTCTTCTTTCAGGTTTGGAGGAGAATTTGACGTTACAGTGGGCGGTTTCCAGATTAGATAAATTGGTAACCATTCTGATCTAGGTTAGAGTGCACGCTGAGTGTTTCTTTTCTCTCTCTCTTTGGCGGCGACCATTGACCCGACCCTAGACTATGACTCAGTGACCAAGTTGACCGAACCTTCTTATAAGACTGGCTTTTGGATTGTCAGAGATGCGTACCTCATTGCCACTCCTATTTTTACCCTTTTCTCCAGGACACCCCGTATTACTACGAACGTCCACTTCCATTGGACAAAACAATCGTATGGTTATATACGAACTCGAAGGAATTTATTCGAGGATGGTTTCCGGTTCTGGAGAAAACGAATAGGACTATTCAGTTGTCTTTTCCTTTTACCTTCTCTCAGGTTGTGAGTACTCTTTGGTTTAGGAGATAGTACACCTATTACGCAAATTGGATAGTCATCTTCCAAACCTTAGGCTGGTGCCGAACGGTGGGGAATGAAGAAAACCAATTAGCCTAACGATGGTGTACAGAAGGTATTATGTAAAGACAAAGAAAGGGATTAGAAGGAGGGCAAAGTAAATTGCGACTGCTATTCACGACCAAACCAAGTATTTCATTACCACTCCCACTTCACCTTTGCATTTCTCCAGGACACTCCGTATCACTACGAAGATCCACAGTTTATTGGATATTCCATCGTATGGTTATATACGAACTCGAAAGGAACTTGTTCCAGTTCGGGGATGGATTCTGGTTCAGGAGAAATAGGAATAAGGTTTATTCAGGTGTCTTTTATCTTCACCTTCTCTCGCATTGCGAGTGTTCCTAGGATTAGGATAGTACACCCATTATGCTTATTGAATAGTCTTCTTCCAAACCATAGGCTGGTGCCGAACGGTAGGGAAGGAAGAAAACTATTTGGCCTAAAGGGGTGTACAGAAGGTAATGACTAAAGTAATATGAAGGGATGTGGAGAGATGGCATAGAAATATACGGTTACAAATGTGAATTTGATAATGGAAGAGGCATTACTAGGAATACCGGAATACCCCATCGAAACATTTCATTGTTTCAGTTTCACTGTGTACTGTTAAAGGAAAACTGATTTCCCGATTAGATACTTACTCCAGGGTATGTATTTACCAGGTATGATTCTCACATCTGTATGGTTTTACAGATGATGAGTGGGAGTAAGTTATTGGGAATTGGGCGATCATCCTCATTATATCGGGATTCGTTGTAATCGATGATATTTGAGGAAATCGCCTGGGTTGTTTGCCGGATGGCAAATATTTGGTTTTGAATATCCGTCGTTGTGCACCAATTTCAAATTGATATATCTTTACGTCTATTTTTATAGAGTGAGATATAAATTTTTGAAATTATGTCGATGACATTTACCTATATCAGTTGATGGTTAAGTAAGGAGTATTAAACAGCGGTGTAATTCTTCTTAACCATAAGTACAGTTTTCAACCTACAACACACAGGGAGTGAGTTATCAGACTCAAGAGACTTATACAGAGTATTGTATGTTGTTCATTATCCATTAGGACAGAGGGGTTGGTCCTCGTACTATATTCGGTTTACTTATGACTTCTCTAGTTCTTAGACAAGTGTTTCGTAGAAACACAAGGTCTAAGTTTTGAGAAGTTATAGGTATAAGTGTAAAGTAGAGAACCAGGTATTGCAAGTATCGGGATTCTTCAAGGTGATCGAAGATGTAGATACTTGTGTGTGGTATTCAGTTGATAGTAATGATTAAGAGAACTTGCTTCTCTTTCAGATTACTCATAATTGGAAGCACTTAAGTTGAGTAACGCTGATCGGCCTCTTTCCATTTACTTGACATGCACTGGAAACAGCTACATGATTTGAATCTGGTTCAATTAAATCAGTGCCTCTGTTTCTATATTGGATATAGAACAGTTCGTATCTTAACGATGTTAAGGTATAGGGAGTTGTCCGGCTTATGCTTAAAACCAGACTCTGGATAACTCAAGGCACGTTTCTGTAATGGCTGTTTGTGGGTTGACCCAGGCTATGATGAGGGTTGACTTTCTACCATCTGGAAGATCAATAGTGATATTGTTCTAAACTCGCCACAATTTTAAAAGAAATGGATTTTTTCAGAAAACAGTAGTAGGAGTTTGGTAAAACTGGAAGTGATTCCAGAACCGCAAACGATTACTGAAAATTTGATAGGAACCTAATTAAATCTGATTTGACATTCCATTAGCCACTCCGCAGATACGGTGGGTAACCTCAGCCACCCGAGAGGTACTCCGGTAGCCTCAAGGACGGTGACAGAGAGGTTCTTGTTTACCCAGACTTTCTATTGCTGTTGTTCCAGACTGTGAGACCCGGCAGGAGGATGAGTATAGCGTCGTTCTAAACTAGCTTTAGAAGTGTACGTGTATATGACTCTGCCAGAGGGTTGTCGTGGTCAGTCGGAGCAGCGGAAGCATTGGTGGACAAGTGGCTTATGTCTAGCTATAGACTAAAGCAGATGTAGCGGAGATAGATCATCTATTTCTGATATGACAGTCATAGGATTGACTTCATCAGAATAGGGGATGGATCTGTTAAGAAGGTAGTAGGGTGTGATGTCCTGGTATTTGGATGACATACACAGAGTAGGAAGTGATATTCCTATACTACGATCGGTTATACTTTGGTTGTCACACGGTGGTTTCTCCACAAAGGGACTTGGATATTATATCAGACATTCTGGTTACAGGATCTATGGTTTTAGATCTAGATTTGGGTAGTTTCCCAATCAGGGTACTTAAACAGCATTCTAAGAGTTTTTAGAATGGACGACTCCTAGCACGGTAGTTTACCTGCAGGTGAAGGAGTCGCCCTCTCTAAAGGTGTCTTACAGACTAAAGGGGAGAGGGATGTGCATGATTGGCAGATCACTTGCTTAAGCAATTGAGTCAATCATGAGATGTCAAGTACCACACCAGATGTTGTTTTTGCAGTAGATGCAAGAAGTTGACATTAATCTAATCCTGGAGAGACAATCGGAAGCAGTTTTAGAACATAAGTGGATGGTTTAGGGATATGATGACATCAGCCTCATTCGGGAGACAGTTATCATTCCAGGCTTCTAAGGTGACCTGGACGACAGGGTGGTTGTCAGAGTTATAGTCTTCCCTCAGACGAAGGGCAGTATTTTGGACAGGTGGTCCAAGGCGATACTGAGGGAGGCATGACGCAGGATACTGATTAAGTTCAGTTGACGATGCAGTCTAAGAAGTTTGGATTTGGAGTTCGTTTATAAGCTAGGTCCCATCAGACATCCAGACACATTCTAAGACAAGTATTGCTCATTTTGGGAGATGGCTTTCTCCGCGAACTTGAGATTTAGAGAGACATAGAAAGAAACATCAAAGCATATCCACTCACTGAGGCTATTCCTCGAACACAATAGTTTCGTAAATGGTTTTTGTGAGACTGACTAATAGAATAGTTGGATGTTCGGTATCACATGGGCTGTGAGTATGCGGCATCGCAATAATTAGCCTTGAGTGCAAGTGGGAGATTGTTGGAGATAGTGCCCTCAGAGTCAATTATTGGATCACGGGCACGTGATTGCAATGATTGAGGGAGGACCTATCCCGGTAGGACAGTCTTACTCAAGATGATAGTATGCTATCTGGTTTATCTTTATCATCGTGTACTGCTTTAGGTAACCTGACAGGTCGCTATTGTACATTGATAGAGCCCCTAGGATTCTTGCTTGACTGCCAGCAGTATGAGGGCGATCATATACGTGGGAGCTGGGGTCTATAAGCACATCCTTAAATGGTCCCTAGTCATGGGAGTTTCGAGACAGGGCATCGATACTCCAGAGTAGACTAGTGTATACAGTCGAGACCCCGATGAGGGGCGGTGGCCGGTCTCACAAGCCACTGGTGTCAGTTGGTTCACCTAAGATGTATACAGGTGCTGATTAGGTTATGAGTACGCCGGACATGACTCGCCGGGAACATGCTAGTTGGTCTTATACCTGACGTCAGATAGCAGTTCCCTGGTGACATGTGTACAGATTAGTTCATCTACCTGAGGATCATCATTTGTCTCGTGTGAGTTCCCACTGTACTTTGATTACTACCCTACAACGCTCAAAGGAGACGTGCAAACAGGTTTTAGTTGGGTACAGTCCCGAGCCACATGGAGGCAGTGAGCGGATCTTCAGGGGTTCGTCTCTCCCGGTATTGGGGGTGAGGTCGCGCTGTGTCTAGGAGAGCCCTTACACGAAGTCCTTGGCCAAGGTAGGAGATTTACTGGTAGGTATTCCAGTAGTATCTCAGGGTGTTCTTGGCTACACTCCGACACGACTTGTACCGCTTTTGGGGGTCTGACTTTTACCAACCCCCTAGGCCCGTCATGCGATGCTCATAGACGAACGGACCGGACTGTACGGATATTGTCACTGATGTTAGTTATATGTATGCCCTAGAGGCCATTACTGTACATTGGATGTATATTGTAGTGGATGCTGGGACATATATAGGGAGGACTTTCTTGCTCGACATGATAGTATGCTATCTGGTTACTCTTTACCTTAACGTGTACAATGATTGTCTCTATGTTACATGTTGGTAAAGCCCTTAGGATGTGTACTTGACTACCTAGACTATGATGCAGATCATACTAGTGGGGACAGATAGTCTATAAGTACATCCTTCAAAGTCCCTAGTCGTGGGTGTATCGAGACGGGGCATCGATATACCAGAGTAGACTAGCGTATACCTTCTCGACCCATACAGATGGGCGATGGATGATCCCATATCCATTGGTGTTTGACATCAGAGATGATATACGGGTGCTCAGTAGAGACTGGGTACACTGGACGGACTCGCCGAGAACTCCCAGATGGTATTATACCTTACGTCAGATGGCAGTTCTCTGGTGACACTGGTACAGAGTAGTCTGTTGACCCGAGATCGTCATAGAGTCTTGTGTGGTTCCCACTGTGCTTTGATTTCCATCTTACCATGTCCAAGAGGGCGTGCAAAACGGTGGTTTTTGGGTACAGTCCCGAGTCACATGGAGGCAATGAGCGATAGGAGGGATTCGTCTCTCCCGGTATAGGGAGTTGATGTTGTGCTGTGTTCGATTGGCTATAACCGGAAATCCCTGGCCAGGGTTGCTGAGATTTACTGGTAAGTGTTACCAGTAGTTTCTTGAACTGTTATAGACCTCGTATCGACACGACTTATCGAGCTATTGGGGTCTGATGTTTACCACCCCTAGGCGAGATATGCGACATATCAGACGGACAGACCGGACTGTACGGTAGTGTTACTGGTTGGATTCACTGGAGTGTGAGCGGGCTTGCTCGTCGATCTTCTGATCGCTCAATACCCGGGTGGCCGTTACGTTTAGCAGACCGCTTGCGGCTTGTGGGTGCTTGATATGATCATCATCTGCTGCCGGCGTATTGACGAGTCCTTAGAGTCCTACACAGAGGTTTCCTGGTTCAAGCGAAATGAAATAGGAGCGCATATGAGATATGTGCGGGACCGAGAATAATGCGTGTATGTGATACCGTATTCCATTCTCGTGATGAATGTATCGATTATGTTATATGCGATATACCCTAGTTATCGAATCAAGGATTGATTCGATAAACCGATACATTGGATACTAGTCGGTTATATGTGATATGACCGGATCGTTAAATCAAGTGTTGATTTAATGATTTAATGTATAATTATATATTTGATATATTACTTTGCATTAACTAGTATCGGTTCACTTTAAATGGATATTCTCACTCGGGTGTGCGCATTGCATATGCGATATGATTTTGTGCACATGATTGTATCATGTTTGATGATACATGCTTTTTGGTTAAGTGTAAAGTATTAAACTATGGTTAAGTGGATGATTAGGCTTTTTACTTATTCATTTATTTGTTTATTTATTCATTTTTGGCAAAAGGAAAATGGTGGCTAATTTGGATATATGTTGAAGCTTCATGAAGCTTTGACTTAGTCACCATTTTTGTCTTCATACCTAACCTAACCATTCACTTAACTTGAGTTTAGTCTCTACACTTAACCATGGTTGATTATGATAAGATTTCATTTTCTTTTCTTTTTTAAAAATAACTTATCATTACACTTTCTTCTTCTTCTTCATCTTCTTCAAAGAAGAAACCTTGACTTCATCAATGGTGGATTGATGAAAAGTGTGAGAAATCCAATTCTAAAGTGAACCCACTTCCTATTTCTTCATCCTCTACCTCTTGCCAAGTAGTATAGGGTGTTTCCTTAACAAGTTTTCATAGCTTGGTGAAGGTGGAGCTTGATCTAGCGATGCCTCGACGTAGATCATCTTCGGCATGGACATCGACGACCTAGCTCGCCTATTCTCCGATGAAGCCGACGCTAGAGCCCGGGAATTCACTAGGACAGCGAGGGGACTTCGTTGCGGAGCTATGGAGGTGGAGCACCGGATCTACAAAGGTTGTATTTCCGTTTCCTTTTTGTTAAGTTGTTAACTAGGTTTCATTTTCGCCAAGAAATCTAGCCAACGATCCGTTCTAGGGTTTCTCGGCACCGTTTAAATTTGAAATTGGCATGGTTGATGCCTTGTGAGACCACATTAGGGTGCCTAGGAACCCTACAACTGACAGGCTCAGTAGGGTGTCAGGATGAGTTCACTCATCGACGTCCCTTTTTGTCAATACCTGGTAGCCCGTTACGTATAGGCTAATACCTCTGACGTGCTGGTGGTTAAATCCACAACCAAAATATTGACGAGTCTTTAGAGTCCTCCACAGACCAGTTTCTCAAGTTTCGGGCGAAACGCTGTAGAGGCCGTATGGAGATTGTTAGTTATATGTATGCCCTAGAGGCCATTACTATACATAGGATGTATATTGCAGTGGATGCTTGGACATATATAGGGCGGACTTTCTTGCTCGATATGAAAGTATGCTATCTGGTTGCTCTTTACCTTAACGTGTACACTGATTGTCTCTCTGTTACATGTTGGTAAAGCCCTTAGGATATGTACTTGACAACCTGGACTATGATGCGGATCATACTAGTGGGGACATGGTAGTCCATAAGTACATCCTTCAAGGTCCCTAGTCGTGGGTGTATCGAGACAGGGCATCGATATACTAGAGTAGACTAGCGTATACCTTCTCGACCCATACAGATGGGCGATGGATGATCCCATATCCATTGGTGTTTGACATCAGAGATGATATACGGGTGCTCAGTGGAGACTGGGTAAACTGGACGGACTCGCCGAGATCTCCCTGATGGTATTATACCTTATGTCAGATGGCAATTCTCTGGTGACACTGGTACAGAGTAGTCTGTTGACCCGAGATCCTCATAGAGACTTGTGTGATTCCCACTGTGCTTTGATTTCAACCTTACCACGTCCAAGAGGGCGTGCAAAACGGTGGTTTTTGGGTACAATCCCGAATCACATGGTGGCAATGAGCGATAGGAGGGGATTCGTCTCTCCCGGTATAGGGAGTTGATGTTGCGCTGTGTTCGATTGGCTATAACCGGAAATCACTGGCCAGGGTTGCTGAGATTTACTGGTAAGTGTTACCTGTAGTTTCTCGAACTGTTATAGACCTCATATCAACACGACTTATAGAGCTATTGGGGTCTGACGTTTACCACCCCTAGGCGAGATATGCGACATATCAGACGACGAGACCGGACTGTACGGTAAGTGTTACTGGTTGGATTCACAGGAGTGTGAGCGGGCTTGCTCGTCGATCTTCTGATCGTTCAATACCCGGGTGGCCGTTACGTTAAGCAGACCGCTTGCGGCTTGTGGGTGTTTGATATGATCATCACCTGCTGCCGGCGTATTGACGAGTCTTTAGAGTCCCACACAGAGGTTTCCTGGCTTAAGCGAAACGAAATAGGAGCGCATATGAGATATGTGCGGGACCGAGAATAATACCATTATGTGATACTGTATTCGATTCTCGCGATTTGTGACATTGATCGGTTATATGCGATGTAGCCGGGTTATCGGATCCAGTGTTGATTCGATAAGTTGTTACTATTGATATTAGTCGGTTATATGTGATATGACCAGATCATTAAGTCAAGTGTTGATTTAATGATTTAATATATAATTATATATTTGTTATATCACTTTACATTAACTAATATTGGTTCACTTAAGATGTTTTTCTCACTTGATGTGCACATTGTATATGTGATATATTTTTGTGCACTTGATTGTATCATGTTTGATGATACATGCAAACTTGGGTGTATGTTTGATTTAAACCTTGGTTAAGTAAATGGTTAGGGTTTTTATTTATTTATTCATTTATATATTTATTTCTTTGGCATGAAATAAAATGGTGGATTTCTTTGGATTTACTTGAAACTTCATGAAGCTTTGACCATTTTGTTTCTTTCCTAAACCTAACCATTCACCTAACCTTGGTTTATTCTCTACACTTAACCATGGTTGATAAAATGATAAGAATGACTTTTTTTTCCATTTATTCATTTTATTCTTATCATATTATCTTCTTCTTCTTCTTCAAGAAGAAAGAAGCTTGCTAGCTTCAATGGTGAAATGAGAAAAAGAGTGAGAAATCCAATTCTAAAGTGAACCCACTTCCTATTTCTTCATCCTCTACCACTTGCCAAGTAGTATAGGGTGTTTTCTTCACAAGTTTCATGACTTGGTGAAGTTGGAGCTTGATCTTGTGTTGCCTCGACGTAGATTATCTTCGGCATCGAAGTCGACGATCTAGCCCGATCATTTCTTCGACGAAACCATCGCTTGTGTCCGGGATCCGATGATCGCAGCGGAGGGACATCATCACGGAGCTAAAGAAGTGGAGAACTGGATCTACAAAGGTTATATTTTCCGTTCACTTTTAGAGTAAAGTCGTTTGCTCGCATATGTTATCGCCTAAACTCTAGTCAACGATCGCATTAGCGTTTATCGGCACCGTAAATTTTTTAAATTGGCATGGTTGATGCCTTGTGCGACCTCATTAGTGTGCCGAGGAACCCTACAGTGGTTTCAGAACCTAGCTAGAGCCTTAGGCGATGTGTAGACGAAGC
Source organism: Agapanthus africanus (assembly GCA_030015575.1). Taxonomy (NCBI): domain Eukaryota; kingdom Viridiplantae; phylum Streptophyta; class Magnoliopsida; order Asparagales; family Amaryllidaceae; genus Agapanthus; species Agapanthus africanus. The sequence continues at coordinate 308,010,315 of CM057350.1, forward strand.
TAGAAGTCCGTTCGAACTCGAAACCCTAACCGAATACCCCTCTCTGTACAATTTTTCAAAACTGGGTTTTTTCCAGATTAAAAATGCTTAAAAAATTCAGCAGGAAGTTCTACGAATTACGGTGCAAAAACGACCAAAAGATACGCCTAAAACACGGAGGAACCGCAACAGAAGCTTGGCTTCTGCGGCGGTTCCACGGCCATATGATGAGATCAGCCTTCAATTTTTGCACAGTAATTTGTTTCTTCAGGTGCTGAGTTTTCTGGGAATTTTTAATTTGCACTCAAGAGTTGAGTTTTCTGGGGTTTATTGGGGACTCGGTGTTTCGATCGGAAAGTTTAACTCCGTCTATGTGTTTTCCGGATAATTTTTGAATATGTTAAAAAGTTCGACCGGATATAAATACCCACTTTTTCCCCTGCCGGGAAATTTTCAAGTGTTGGATCTTTCCGTGGTTAAATAACGTTCTAAGTAGTGCAAGTAACGCAATGGACCCTCTAGAAGACAATAAACCTTAACTCGATTATGTGACCGTCTTGAACTGCCCTTTGAACCTTCGGGTTTGGGGCAGTACGGCGTGCCACATGTGAGGCGTTGACTTGACCCTTCTATGGCTGGACCGTTGGTACTGAGGCATGAACTGGATGTTTTTAAACTTGTTTCATGTGTTGAGCAGTTTAGGGAAAACTTGGGTGTTTGAATGTTCGATCGGAAAGTTTAACATTTTCTATTTATCTGGAATGGGATACAATACTTGGAATCCACAAGTAGTTATGAGATAACTAACATGAATGTTATAACCATAGCACTTTAGTCTCAATTGATCGGTTGCCACGGGATTTTGATGTGATCAAAAGTCCGTCGCAATCACGTAGCGTACGCGGATACTCGCCGGATAAACTTAATAGACAGCTACACCCCTTAGCCCCGACCAAGTGACTGTAGGAGAACCCCGTCGCCGAAAGCACCCGTCCGGGTGCTCGCGGTAGCGGTGTTCCGCCTTTGTGCACTTCATCGACGGTATCAGGGGTTCGGCCGCCTACTAAAGTTTGCGACGAGCATTCGATCAAAATGTAATTGTTAGGCATGCGATGTCTAAGGAATTCATTTGATTAGGCATGCGATGTCTATGCAGGTTGCGGATTCCAACCGTTGTAGTTTTACACTTTCTTTTCTGTGACCGTAACTGTAATATGTGATATCGTCGGGTTCGTTGCTTTATGTCAACGAAAATTGGGATACGCATGTTTACTTACGTTGATGACATGTGATGTTATGTGTTGCTAGATATGTTATATTGGATCGTCGTGTTTGAATAGCCGGGGTTTTTTATGTGAGATGAGTGTTTTTCATTTTCATTCATGTAAAAACTTGTATGTAATATTCTTTTATTGGGGCACTTCCAGGTTGCGGAAGATGTCACCTTTTGTATATTATTTACTTTTCCGCACTAGGATAGACCCAAGGAGGAAGGCATAAGTAACCGGGTTCTGGAGTCCAGTAGGAGACCAACTCGAGGAGTCGAGTCCGGGTCTCCTAACTTTAGAATTGGTAGGTTTGCTTGCCGCTCTCGTAGGGGTCTAGGGGTGTGGGTTTGGCTATTCATCGCGACCGTGGAATCCGTGTTTTATACTGGCTCGTATTGAAAACACGGGCGTCCTAGTATATCCAATGTTTCATATGTTTCTTCTGCTGCGATATCTGTGATGTGATCATGTGATGTTCTCTGATAAATACTGTATATAGTATATATGATATATTATATAGACGTTACTTATGTTTTACACCCGCGCTAGCCCTGCCCCGCTCTGCCGTTAGTTACCTAACCTAACGGTGCACGAGGGGACATCGAGGCGAATGCGGATGGCATAAGTGTACGTCGTATTTATCTGTGATGTTTAGGTGATTTAAATGATGTGACTTCATTAATATGATTAATGAAAGTAAAAGAAACCTAAAGATGTTGTAGAATCGAATTTCAAAAATAAAACAGGTAGCTACAGTTCTTGCTTTGCACAGCGGTATATATGATATATCCTGCACCTTATTTGATAAGGAAAGGAACGAGATCCCTTCACCAGGAGTTACTCCTTTAGCAATAACTGGCAGATGCTACACCCCTCGGTTTGTCTTTTGATAGCTTCTATAGTTTCTGCTTTACACAGTGATATATATGATATATCCCGCACCTCATTCGATGAGGAAAGGGCCGACGATCCCTTCACCGGGAGTGACCCCTTTAGTAAAACTAGAAAAGCCTCAAAAACACTCCATTTTAAAATCATTTGATTCTTCAACGATATCAAGTTCATTACGCAATAGGTTTTCAGAAAAACCTATCGTAGCCCTTCGTCATTTCAGATATGTACTAGTTAGTATTCGTGCTGCGGTAGTTTGGCATGCGTCAAGGCGTAGTGTACGGTAGCTAACTAGTGCTTATCTGCTAGCATACGATGCGATTGGATTAGGGTATTCGTACGGCATTGTTTGGCATGCGTCAAGGGTCGTGCGGGTGGGTTTAATTCAATCAAGAAATGTACGGGTTGAAATTGACTAGCGGACTATGGGTTGTTTGGCATGCGTCAAGGTCATAGCACGCTGGGGGCAAAATATTATCGGGAATTTCAAGTGTTGAAATTTGCAATGAGATTGCATACCTTCTATGAGATAGTTGATCCCTATACCCGCTGCGAGTAATTGTTACTCCTGGGAGAGTTTTACACATTACAATTAGCCGATCAAGTAGGTGTCTAGAAAGGTGTCAACGGGGTTACGCTTCTGGGAAAACGAGGTTTACATTAATTAGGTTCGTGCGAAAGCACGGGGGACCTCCCTCAATGTACCGACCCTGGCCTGGCTGAAAGATTGGCAAACTTGTACCGTGTAATTAATCCCGGCTAGTCTTTCCTTTTACGGTTTGAAGAAAGATTTGATAAAAACAGTGGGAGCCATCCTGATTAAATAAAATAATAACCAACATATTCTTGCAAGAGCGCATGCTGAGTGTTTTCTTCTCTCTCTCTCTAGGTAGCGACCATATCACGCCTTAATCAAGATAATAATACGGATGTATTGACCGAACCCGCTTGTTATACTGAGCTGTGGAACGTTGGTCCCGCTCCAACTTATAATTGTTATAAGACAGAGCAGGAAATAGGGGATTACCAGAATTCCCGTGCCGCCCAAACGAAGAAAGTGCATACTGATGCATCATCTTCGGGTGTGTTCATTATACAGAACTATTTCTCAGTATTCTTTATGTCCTGGATATGAGATACTGGATCAGGATCCCGCATATGTAATTTGTTACATGGGCTACAGATAGGTAAAGAACTGAGAACGGGTGATAAGTTTCATGAGAGAGAAAACGGGACAAGTGTTGCAGCCAAGTCTGTTGGTCACTGTCACCCTGTATTACCAATACATTGATTCTGAACGAATGTTATTAGATACCGAACCTGATATACAAAATCATATCAGTCTCTTTATTAGTAAAGAAAGGATATAATTTTGTATTGTTGCATAATGTTTTGAACATTTCCTATATCAAGAGTTGATCAATTCAGGCACGTTATCTAAAACCATTGATGTTTTAAATCAAACTACAGTTCTTAGTATACGGAACACACACAAGAGGAAGAGTTCAGAAATGAACGGATCCTTCTTGAGGTATTGTAGACTAGGTCATATCAATGCGACCCGACTAGCTGAAGTTACATATAGATGCATATTTAAATCTGTTTGAATTTACATCTTGTGAAAACTTGCCAGTCATGTCACAAAGATAAGATGACCACAGCTATGTTTACTGAAAACAGAGAAAGAGTTAGTGAACTCTTGGGATGGTACATGTTGATGTATGTAAGGTCCCCCGTCTACACATGCCAGGAACGGTTCTTTGTACTTCATTACATTCTCTGATGATCTCTCAAGATTCAGTCATATGTTCCTGTTGAAACACAAGTCCGAACCTTTCGAGATATTCACAGAATATAAGTTAGAAGTAGAGAACCAATACGGGTATAAGTATTATGTCCTATGATGAGATCAGGGAGGAGAATACTTGTGCATGGAATTCCTGGACTATTCTAAAGGAGAATGAGATTCTCTCTCAGCATTACTCCTCCGAATACACCAAAGCACAACATTGTATCGGGGTGGAGCAATCACACCCTATATGATAAGGTGTGCTCTATGATGAGTACTACTGAGTTACCTATTTCCTTTTGGGGGTTATGCACTTGAGAAGCTGCATACCTATTGAATTAGGTTCGAATCAGATCACAGCCTACCACTCCATATAAGATATGGTATGGGAAGAGCCCATGTCTTAAGTTAGTTAAGATTTGGGGTTGACCGGACTATGTATAAAAGCAAAATCCGGACAAGCTCGAGGTAAGGTCTGTTATGTAGAACTGGAAAGGTTACAGATATACAAACTACAACAGATGATTTGGTAGAACCAAAGGATTCAATAGACACTGACGAACCTCAGCCACTCCGCCGATCTAGTAGGGTTCCTCACCCACCTGAGAGATACTTCGGTTTCTCGATGACAGTGGGAGCGAGGATTGCATCATGAGATGATGACCCAACTAGTTTCGAGCTGGCCATCATGAGTGGGACTCTGTAAGAATGGCTGGATGCTTAGCGATCTGAGATGGAATCTTTATACACCAACAAAGTATGGACTTTGGTTGCTATATCTGAAGGGTTAAATCCCCATCAGGAGCAAGTATATCTTGAGAAGATTACTTGGTGTAGATGGAAAAATTAAGACTTTCAAAGCTAGACTTGTTAAAGGTTTTCGTCATCGACCAGGCGTGGATAATGATGAAACCTTTTCCAGTGGCTATGCTTACGTCCATCCGGATCCTACTTGCCACGGCTACATACCTTGACTACGATATCTGGTGGTTGGGTGTCATGACTGCTTTTCTAAATGATGTTTTAGAAGAGTACGTCTATAAGTACATAGCCAGAGGGCCTCGTAGACAGTGGGAGCAGCGGAAACGTATGCAAGATATTTTATGTGATGAAGCAGGCATCGCGGAGTTGGAACATCTGTTTTTGATGAGTTAGTCAAACAGTTTGACATCATCAAAATGTTAGATGAACCTTGTATATACAAAAAAAAGGTAGTAGGGAGTATGGTGGTGATCCTCGTAGAGTAATGGATGACATACTCTTGATGGAGAAGGAGTTTCCAATGATACGCTCGGTCAATCTCCGCTTATCACAAGGATTCTCCATATAGGATCAAAGTGATACCTCCTAAATCCTGAGTTTGGATCTATGAGATAGATCTAAATGGATGTTAGGACTCTCACTAGTTTTAGTGAGATGGTATCAATCGATCCTGGGGAGAATCACTGGAAGGGGTCAAGGGTGATAAGGACGACTGAAAGTCAGTCACAGGCATTGTCTTTACCCTCAGTAAAGGGACGGTATGTTGGAAGAGTTCCAAGCTAGATACCGTGGCTAACTAGACGATAAAGGCAGGATACATCGCTACTTCAGATGCTACCAAAGAGGCTGTTTGGGTGTATATTGGTTCATGAGATGAACTACGTTCCTACCATTGTGAGACAATGGAGTTGTGGCTTATGCCAAGGAACGTCGGTCCCATCAGTGATCCAGACATATTCTAAGGCAGTATCACCTGATCATGGAGATGGTTGATCTCCAAGGGATCGAGGTTAGGAGAGTAGACTCAGAGGACAACTCGGCTGATCCACTCACAAAGGCCTTTTCCCAGAGAGAGACTATTATGGGATGGTTGAGTATGAGATACTACAACCACTGCTATCAGATGGCCCTAGTGCAAGTGGGAGATTGTTAGTTATATGTATGCCCTAGAGGCCATTACTATACATAGGATGTATATTGTAGTGGATGCTTGGACATATATAGGGAGGACTTTCTTGCTCGACATGATAGTATGCTATCTGGTTGCTCTTTACCTTAACGTGTACACTGATTGACTCTTTGTTACATGTTGGTAAAGCCCTTAGGATATGTACTTGACTACCTAGACTATGATGCAGATCATACTAGTGGGGACATGGTAGTCCATAAGTACATCTTTCAAGGTCCCTAGTCGTGGGTGTATCGAGACAGGGCATCGATATACCAGAGTAGACTAGCGTATACCTTCTCGACCCATACAGATGGGCGATGGATGATCCCATATCCATTGGTGTTTGACATCAGAGATGATATACGGGTGCTCAGTGGAGACTTGGTACACTGGATGGATTCGCCGAGAACTCCCAGAAGGTATTATACCTTACGTCAGATGGCAGTCCTCTGGTGACAATGGTACAGAGTAGTCTGTTGACCCGAGATCGTCATAGAGTCTTGTGTGATTCCCACTGTGCTTTGATTTCCACCTTACCACGTCCAAGAGGGCGTGCAAAATGGTGGTTTTTGGGTACAGTCCCGAATCACATGGTTGCAATGAGTGATAGGAGGGGATTCGTCTCTCCCGGTATAGGGAGTTGATGTTGCACTGTGTTCGATTGGCTATAACCGGAAATCCCTTGCCAGGGTTGCTGAGATTTACTGGTAAGTGTTACCTGTAGTTTCTCGAACTGTTATAGACCTCATATCGACACGACTTATCGAGCTATTGGGGTCTGACGTTTACCACCCCTAGGAGAGATATGCGACATATCAGACGACGAGACCGGGCTGTACGGTAAGTGTTACTGGTTGGATTCATAGGAGTATGAGTGGGCTTGCTCGTCGATTTTCTGATCGCTCAATACCCGGGTGGCCGTTACGTTTAGCAGACCGCTTGCGGCTTGTGGGTGTTTGATATGATCATCACCTGCTGCCGGTGTATTGACGAGTCTTTAGAGTCCTACACAGAGGTTTCCTGGCTCAAGCGAAACGAAATAGGAGCGCATATGAGATATGTGCGGGACCGAGAATAATACCAGTATGTGATACTGTATTCGATTCTCGCGATTTGTGACATTGATCGGTTATATGCGATATAGCCGGATTATCGGATCAAGTGTTGATTCGATAAGTTGTTACTATTGATATTAATCGGTTATATGTGATATGACCGGATCATTAAGTCAAGTGTTGATTTAATGATTTAATGTATAATTATATATTTGTTATATCACTTTACATTAACTAATATTGGTTCACTTAAGATGTTTTTCTCACTTGATGTGCACATTGTATATGTGATATATTTTTGTGCACTTGATTGTATCATGTTTGATGATACATGCAAACTTGGGTGTATGTTTGATTTAAACCTTGGTTAAGTAAATGGTTAGGGTTTTTATTTATTTATTCATTTATTTATTTATTTATTTGGCATGAAATAAAATAGTGGCTTTCTTTGGATTTACTTGAAACTTCATGAAGCTTAGACCATATTGTTTCTTTCCTAAACCTAACCATTCACCTAACCTTGGTTTATTCTCTACACTTAACCATGGTTGATAAAATGATAAGAATGACTTTATTTCCATTTATTCATTTTATTCTTATCATATTATCTTCTTCTTCTTCTTCTTCAAGAAGAAAGAAGCTTGCTAGCTTTAATGGTAAAATGAGAAACAGAGTGAGAAATCAAATTCTAAAGTGAACCCACTTCCTATTTCTTCATCCTCTACCACTTGCCAAGTAGTATAGGGTGTTTTCTTCACAAGTTTCATGACTTGGTGAAGTTGGAGCTTGATCTTGTGTTGCCTCGACGTAGATCATCTTCGGCATCGAAGTCGACGACCTAGCCCGATCATTTCTTCGACGAAACCATCGCTAGAGTCCGAGATCCGATGATCGCAGCGGCGGGACATCATCACGGAGCTAAGGAAGTGGAGGACCAGATCTACAAAGGTTGTATTTTCCGTTCACTTTTAGAGTAAAGTCGTGTGCTCGCATATGTTACCGCCTAAACTCTAGTCAACGATCGCATTAGGGTTTCTCGGCACCGTAAATTTTTGAAATTGGCATGGTTGATGCCTTCTGAGACCTCATTAGTGTGCGTAGGAACCCTACAGAGATATGGCAGGGTTCGATCAGATACGTGCGGTATTGCACGGATCATGATCGGACGGAAAATACTAGCGGGCTTTGGTTTAAGTCGGATCCTAGTATTGTATAGTATAGATTTTGTCTCATTGCATTTGTATCCGGTCGGAATACAAATGCGGGTATGTATATACAGTAGTAGGGATTTCCTGTAATTTATTACGGGATCAGTTTTTGGAGTTGCCAGTTTGTTTTCCGTTTCGGCCATATTTCTTTGTATCTTTCATTGGCTGAAGATTGGTGGAGGAGGGCTTATTTGCATTTGTGCAAATAAACACTTTGGAGGGTGGCCTTTGCATATTATTGTATCATGATAGTTCCACCATCACATTGACTTCTTAGTTCATGATGGTTCATGATGGCTTGACCTTTTGGAGTTATGATTGGTTGGTTGAGTGTTGGACTTTCCTTGTGATGATTTCTTCTCATGATCTCATATGACTCTCTCTTGCATTATTGAGATACACCCCCTTTGGACTTTGACTCTCTCTTCTTGATTCACTCCATCCTCATTCCTCATGAGGTGTGGCCGGCCAATTCTTTGGTGGGGCTGCCCATGTTTCTTGGTGGGGATTTTTGGTTCTCTCATGCTTGCAAAATCCCCAAGTTCATCACAAAATTCCATATATCATTCCTCCACTTATATGGCAACTTCCACAACCTCATGAGACATAGAGTTCCACACTTATTCTACAGCAAATCTTGGGCACGTCAACTCGCCAACTTCATGCCTGAGTTGCCTCGGTCTAGAGGTGGGAGCCCGTAAAAGAAGCCGGCGACGTGGTGCGCTTCCGGCGAGGAGGTGAAGACCGGAGATTCGGCGGGGAGATCGGGACGACGACGAGAAGACCGGAGGACACGGATCGCTCGGTATATCTCTCTTCCTGTTCTTTAGTTAGCTAGGACTAGTTTAATGGCCCGATCCAGGATTTTTGTGTGCGGTGGTGCCGGTTATAAAGTTTAAAGTAAATCATCGTTTCCGCATTTTGGCCTCGGATTGGCGGCCGGGGCGCCGCCGTGCATTTACAATCGCGAGAATAGAATACGGTATCACATACACGTATTAATCTCGGTCCCGCCCATATCACATATGTGCTTCTACTTCGTTTCTCCTGAGCCAGGAAACCTCTGTGTAGGACTCTAAAGACTCGTCAATACACCGAAATAGGTGACGATCATATCAGTCACCCACAAGCCGTCAGCGGTACTAGCTGGACGTAACGGCTACCCGGGTATTTAGCGATCAGAAGATCAACAATCCAATAAGTAACACTACCGTACAGTCCGGTCTTTTTGTCTGATATGTCGCTTATCCTGCCTGGGGGTGGTATACGTCAGAACCCAATAGCCTGATAAGTCATACCGATGTGAGGCCCATCGAGCAACCCTGGCTAGGTATTTCTTGTTATGGCCAATCGAGCACAGCGCAACATTAACCCCTAATACCGGGAGAGATGAAATCCCTTCCTATCTCTTATTGCAGCCATGTGACTCGGGATTGTACCCAAAAACCACCATTTTGAACGTTCTCTTGAACGTGTTAAGGTAGAAATCAAAGCACAGTGGGAATCACACTAGACTCTATGACGATGTCGGGTCTACAGACTAACCTGTACCAGTGTCACCAGAGAACTGCTATCTGACGTGAGAGATAATACCATCTAGGAGTTCTTGGCGAGTCCTGTTCAGTGTACCCAGTCTCCACTGAGCACTCGTATACCATCTTTGATGTCAAACACCAATGGATGTGGGATCATCCATCGCCATCATATGGGTCAAGAAGCGTATATGCTAGTCTACTCTGAAATATCGATGCCCCGTCTTGATACTCCCACGACTAGGAACAATTGAAGGATGTACTTACCGACTACCCTGGCCCCACTAGTATGATCTACATCATAATCCCTGTAGTCAAGTACTCACCCTAAGGGCTTTATCAACATGTAATAAAGAGACTATAAGTGTACATGTTAAGATAAAGAGTAACCAGATAGCATACTATCATGACGAGCAAGAAACTCCTCCCTATATATGTCCAAGCATCCACTATAATATACATCATATATATACAATAATGGCCTTTAGGGCATACATATAACTAACAATCTCCCACTTTGTAACGTTTTGAAAATCGTTTCGGTGAAATTTCGAAAAAACGGTAAACTAAGTGGGTTTTCTGTAAAAAGTCAAAATACAAATATTTTTATTATAAAATTAAAAATACTTATTCTAGCTATGAAATTGCTAGTATTTGGTGTTTATTGAGGCACTGGTGAAATTTCAAATTTTCTGAAATTTTTTCCGAAATTAATTATTTTAATATTATTTTAAGCCGGTAAGAAAATACATTAAATTAGCGATAAATACAAATTTAAATGGGCTAATTTTAATATTTAAAATCATGTTAATTAAAATCTAGTTGTAATATAATTTTTTAGTATTTTATTTCAAGGTTTAATTGATTTATTATATGGAAAACAAAAATATAGTTATTTTGAACTAAAACTTGCAAATATGGTATTGTGGGGGGTCTTTTTGCATAGAATTTTTTTGTAAAGTCTCTCACACTCACCCTCACTCCCCTTGGCCGGCCCCACACTATTGTAGCAGCCCAAGAATTTTATTTCCCTCTTTTTGACCTTAAATCATGTGAGAAATGGGTTAAAATAAGGTTTTTATATATAGTAAAGTAGGTGGGGGTATTATGGTAATTTGGAAGGGGCTTTGACTTGGATTCTTTTCCACAACTCCCCCACACCTCTCCCATCTTTTCCCCCCATTTTCCATCTCTTTTGCTTCAAAAATTGCCTCAAAATCCATCAAATAAACCCCAAAATCCAAATCCAACTCCTACCCATTTCTCATTAGCCAAACTTACATGGATCTAGGAGCATGGAAGCTACTTTTGGAGGCTAGAATTTGCATGCAAGATCCTTGATCTTGTGAGGTATAAATCAAGACCTTTTGTTAAATTGTTGTTTGAATACCTTAAATCAAGCATTATTAGTTATTAATTTGGGTTTAATTGTATGTTTGGAAAAACTTAGTAAGGGTTTATGAAATTCAAGTTAGGTTTTTGTGTATGTAATTGTGGTTGCAATTGTAGTTCTTCATATTGTGAAATGAAAACCTAATCAAATTTCTAGTTGCAAATTGTTAGTTTGGAATTGTAATATTTAAACTATATTGCTAGCTAGGTTTTTGTAAACCAAGAATTTGATTATGAGAAAAATATAATTAGGTTTTTTCATGACTTCATTAACATTATTAAGTGTATTTTAATACTTTAGTTCATGAAAATCCAAGCTAGATTGTAGTTTGTGCATTTTGCTATAAAATTGTTAAAATTGGTTAATATTGCAAACTAGGTTTTTGAAATCGAATTAAATTGTGGGTTTAAAATTTACGTAATGGTTTCTATGGCATAATTAAGATATTAAGTTATCATCTTGGTCACTAGAATTGTTAAAACATCATGTTTTGTACAAAAACGGCGAATTGTGCTTGCTAGATTTTCGGAAAAATGACTTTTTAAGTGAAATTGGAGTTTTTGTGAATTTTAACCTATTTTATATTAAAATTAGTGTTCGTGAATGTGCAAATGAGTGTGTTGGGAGTTTTCTCGATGGTTTGGTGTTTGTACGCCGACTTCGAGGGTTTTTGGGTCGATTTGCGAAAGCAACCATAGGTTTTGACCTATGTGGGATTCATGCGTCGTTTTGGTCATGAGTCGGATTTTAATGCGGTATGGTGCGTTATGATATGTAGGTACCCCATGTGGACTTCGAGACGACAAGCAAGCACGTGGCGACGTCGACACCGGCGAACGAGGACCAGGTGAGTAGATTTATATCTACGGGGAGAAGTCGGGTGGATGGCGTATAGCACCCCCGCAGTCCGTGGTGGTGTATATGGATGCGTATACACACCAACAATTAGTATATGTTATTTGGGATTAATAACGATGTTAGGATGGATATTGGGGTGTTGGATTACTTTAGTGTTGCGAACCCTAGGTAGTGTTGCACTACACATACACACATACATACTTGCATACATTCCTTTTTATATGTGCTCATGAGATTCTTTATGGTTATGTGTTCACATGGGTATGGGACTATGTGTTCACATACGGATTTGAGGATGATACTTGGGATTGAGCTGAGTCGATGAGATTTGTTTTGTGGTTGTGATATCGGTGATATGGCAGGATTCGTACTTGAGGTACGTCCTGGTGTTATAGCGGATCTTGGGGCGGCAATATGGGTGAATAGTGTTATAAATAAAACGGTCGACATGTGATCGTGATATGAGGCATGATATGCTAGGATATTGATATTAGGCCGTATCGGGCGATGTATACCCTTGATGATGCTATGTGCTGACGGTATCGGTTTGTACGAGAATGTCGATCTGTAGTCCGATCATGAGTATATTGAGGATATTACTATTGTACTAGACATAGGTCAGTACCCTAGACTATGATCTTGAATAAAGAGGATACCAGAGGAATGGATATGATATTGACCCGTACCCAGATTTGGGGATGCCGTACGACGGATTTACGTACGAGCTATATCTTGATGATTGATCCGCACTCTTGACTTGGGATGGCTGACTCTAGATATGGTATCGGATATGATATTATTGAGGCGGGATCACCGACTAGTATATATACAGGTATGTATATGGATCGACTCAGATGTTAGGCGGTTTCCTTACCTGTAGTCCAGCTTGTTAGCTTAGCCCTTTAGTTTAGTTTAGTTGTTAGATTAGATTTGATTCTTACCTATTTCAAAAACTAACGAATCGTGGGTATTTTAAAAGACAGCCCAAGGGATCCTACGGATATTTCAAAAGACGTATCTTTTCATAAAAACACCGTAGCCCCTATTTTCAAAACCCCATGATTCGTGTTATTTCAAAAGGCACCATTTGTAAGAATTATATTAGATTAATGCAGGTTAGTTACAGTTGCGTCTAGTATTCAGCTCCCGCTTATTATTGTGGTTCGCTTCGCATCGCATACTTATGTTATAATTTCTTATTGTAATGTTGATATCATATTGTTAGGACACCAGCACCATTACCGATGATGCGTATGTACCACGTACACTTACTTGCCGGCTCACACACATCCTCATCGGTAATTGCCATGTCACGTACACCTTAGAAAATATTATTGCTTGACTTAGCTTGTTAGCTAGTAATTTGACATGATATTAGTGTACCTGCCTTATATGCCAGCTTAACATTGTAGTATTTACTTGTTACTTCATGCATACTGTTATTCATTGTTATGCCTATATTCATGGTTTTTACATGCTATTAATGATTTGGATTCGCATTTCCATGAAATTTTCTGGATTTGGGGGGAAAACCGCAAAACTTATACAAACTGATTTCTCTCTTTTTAAATAAATAAAAAGTTCGGTTTTTCCCATGATGTATGAGTCGTCCACCATGAGTTTGCTGGTGGATTTCGAGACCCGATTCGAGGAGACGGATGAACCGTTTCGGGTACATGGTGGACCCGGTAAGGTACCCCGGGGCAAGAAGCGTGTGATGATGACGATGTGAGCCTGGCAGGGGAGCACTACCTACCGGTGATTTTACCCGACGCGTCGGATATCCGGAGGATACCGTCGTGGTCTTGAGATGGATGGTAGGGGCCGGTCTGGACTGACGGCGCCCTAGATATTGTGATTGAGACATTGAGATTTCGAGATATTGAGGTACAGAGACTGTGATACAGAGATATCAAGATATTGGGATTACGTTTTGTGCCGTTGCTAGGCACTGTTTTATGCTGATTTCATTATGATACCTCATTTTAAAAATACAAAGGAAATCTCACTAAATTATGAAAACAGTTCTTCATTTACATGTATTCTATTTTCATGCATTCATACCTCATTCATATGATATATTGCTACTTAAGGCACTGACACGGGCACATGAGATTACACTCGGGTTAGATATTTACCCTAGCCTTGTTATAGGCTACGTGTTATTCATATATTTGAGGATATATTATGATCATTGACCTAGGTTGCGTTATTTATGCGATTTCTGTGCGTAGATATTTTTCTATTCACGAGTTGGCAACTCACCCCCGTTGTGCCCCAGTTTCTTGCAGGTTTGCCGTACAGGTTTCATTACGGCTTTGCGGGCATAGTTTCCTTCGGGTGATTTGCTAGTAGGTGGGTTTACTTGTATCGTACCCCCATTATATATCTTGTATATCATTATTCTGTTGTATCTAGAAGTTCCATCAACCAAACATGTATTTATTTGAGATAGAGACCAGTGATGTTTATTCTCTCGACCTTAGAGTCGCGCATTGTATTTCTGTGGTTTTCTTGTGGTTTTTGAGTTTCCTTTTGAATTTTGATCCTCGCCCTTGGCATTGTATATTATATTGCTTGTGTGGTTGTGACCGTCGATTGACGAAGAGCTAGCTCCCGCTTGGGGATGCCTTTTTATTGATTTCGTATACTATTCATGTTGTATCCCATTTGGGGGCCAATATTTACAAAGGAGACTCTGCCGAAATTTTCAGGAAATATTTGATGTTTTTTTTAAACGCATAATTCGGCTATGCTATTAAAACTACTTGATTTAAATTGGTTTTCCTTCACTCTATTACTTTTCTTGGTTTGGATTTCTGGGTTTTCGGTTTACTTAGATTACGTACGCCTCGAGATGTTTCGTAGTTTAAGTGCTGGTCATGTTCCGTACTTTCGAGACGTGACAAAGTTGGTATCAAAGTGTTAGGTTTTACCTTCGGAGCGTAGGATGACCCTTGGTTGATGGAATAGGTGACTAAAGTAGAGTGACGTACCGTGGGTATGTTCCGCGGCATATTTACGATACACTACTCCACTTAAGAAGCCTTAGGATGTACATTTCTTTGCTCAGTATTATATTCATTCCGATCTAGCCTCATCAGTACCAGTTATGGTTTTGCTACCACGATTACGGGCAGGGAGAGCTACGGCTAGAGTTGCGGTCAGCACGAGCTCGTCACGAACGAGGACTGACCAGGGCGAAATTCCGGCGACACTCGATTGCGGAGATGTGTCTTTTTACTGTGTTTCCGCGCCACGAGCGTTTGGCGGATCGCCTTTATGAGATTTCTTGGACGTGCCGATCAGTATCAGAGGATTGGGCCACTGACAGAGGCCAGCCAGATTTTGATGACCGTTGGTGTATTGCTTATCCATGATGGTCGAGGCACTGTTCAGCGTGCAGACGAGCGAGCCAGTTATTACTGCGAACGACGAGATATTGCCCCAGATGCTGGCGTTAGTGCAGAACAAGTTGTA
This sequence comes from Agapanthus africanus, assembly GCA_030015575.1. Classification (NCBI taxonomy): domain Eukaryota; kingdom Viridiplantae; phylum Streptophyta; class Magnoliopsida; order Asparagales; family Amaryllidaceae; genus Agapanthus; species Agapanthus africanus. Next base: position 308,025,701 of record CM057350.1, read on the forward strand.
CTAAGAGATGATAGAAGGTCGCTAGTAATCGAGGATGAATGACTAGGACATGTGGATCGTTCGCCTACCCCGATGCGAGGTCATCAGATAGATTGATTCCAGCTAAAGACGACTTCACGCGGAGACGTTGGGAGTCGACAGAGACGATCGAATGTCAGAAACCTATTATTCTAAGTTTAAAGTAGTCGGAAAGACATGCAGGCAATTCTATGGTCCCTCTAGAAGAATGAAACCCTAACTCGACTTAATGACCGTGTGAAAGCCTTTGAACCTTCGGGTTTGCGGCTGTTCTACGGCGCCATTAGTGAGGCTTGGGTTTGCCCTTCTACGGCTGGACCACCGATGCTGTGGTATGTACTCGATACTATTAAACTGTGCCCAAGATGTTGAGCACTTGGGGGATTATGAGGTTTTGACGACTCGATCGGATGGCTCGACTTAATTCGGATGCTAGGTGGTGAGATGCATTTCTTGGGAGACTCCAGATACGAGGATAGCCGTTGGAGCTCAGTCCATGCAGCCGCGACGAGACGAGTCCAAAGAAGACGACATTAGAGGAAAGTGAAGTAAGAGGTTCGTACCAGATCTAGATGAGATGACGTTCCACTCCGCCGACATCAGAGATGCGATGCGCATGCCGAGGCATGGTACTTGGATTTACCTTCCAGAAGGAGTCGTGATGAGTATGCAGCCATTCTGGAACGAGAACAGATCTAGTAAGGAACGATGACTTTCGGATAGTTCGGCAGAGGCGAGATTTGGGAGAGACCTCGACAGGACCTTTCTGGGACAAATTACGAGAAGACTTAGACCCAGGAGTGGTCGTGTTACGCACACCAGCAGGCCAGAGTTCATGATCATCGACGAGACGTCCCACTAGTGACCGCGACAGTTGGCCCGAGATTCTTCGAGGATGCACTTGAGCGGTACTATTCCGCCATTATTGATTTCGATGTTTTGGGTGATTTATTCGCATGATTTGATTTTGATGATTTAGGATTTACGATCTTTGCACAGTGTTGCACTTGATATCATTTTCGTGCTTGGTTTCACATGTTTACGATTTTACGGTTTTAGACATTTGAGTTGATTTTGTGCGTATATACGCACACGATTTGGTTTTTGCACGCGGTATAGTTCATATATGCTTGCAGTGCAGTGTTACGTATGTTGTGCATTTAGATGCCCTGGACTTTGATTTCGATGGTGATGTTCGATATTTGTTTTGTGCATCTTGTGCACCTGATTTGATTTTGCGCATGTTCGGTACTTGATATTGGATTTCATGATTTCGTGCACGATGGATGCACCTGATTTGGATTTTCGCGCATGTTGGGCGCATGATTTGAAGTGTGATTTTGGTGCACACCAGATGCACTAAATCGAGATTTTTCGTGCATGTCAGATGCACCTGATTTTGCTGTCAGGCACACATGTTGCTTATGACAGATGTTTCGTGCACACCCGATGCACTTAGATGTTGTTTCTGTGCATATGTATGGCACATATTTGGATTTTGATTTCCGTGCACACAAGACGCACGTAGTATTCATACGCGTATTTTGGGGATTGATTTTTCTTATAGAGCAGTATGTTTTTATGATATTGCTATGTGTTTTCGTACTGAGCAGGACTAGTCAGAGGACAGTACCTGAATATATTTTACATGTATAGTTTCGGATTATATCATATTGGTTTTGCTTTGGATTTGGTATTGATGTCTTCCCCATGACTCCGATGATTGTGGGATGCTTGACGGAGTTCTGGTTTGAGTTATATGCTCATTTTTCATGCGTATGCGTTGCGCTACGATTTGTTTTATGTATTTATGATTTCGGAGCCCCGGCGATTTGAAGGTTTTGGCTGAAATATTTTAGTATTTGGGGGAAGTTTTAATTTAAATTCGGAGACCGAATTTTTTTAAAGGGGGAAGATTGTAACGTTTTGAAAATCGTTTTGGTGAAATTTCGAAAAAACGGTAAAATAAGGGGGTTTTCTGTAAAAAGTCAAAATACAAATATCTTTATTATAAAATAAAATATACATATTTTAGCTATGAAATTGCTATTATTTTGTGTTTATTGAGCCACTGGTGAAATTTCAAATTTTCTGAAATTTTTCCGAAATTAATTATTTTAATATTATTTTAAGCCGGTAAGAAAATACATTAAATTAGCGATAAATACAAATTTAAATGGGCTAATTTTAATCTTTAAAATCATGTTAATTAAAATCTAGTTGTAATATAATTTTTTAGTATTTTACTTCAAGTTTTAATTTATTTATTATATGGAAAACAAAAATATAGTTATTTTGAACTAAAACTTACAAATATGGTATTGTGGGGGGTCTTTTTGCATAGAATTTTTTTGTAAAGTCTCTCACACTCACCCTCACTCTCCTTGGCCGGCCCCACACTATTGTAGCAGCCCAAGAATTTTATTTCCCTCTTTTTGACCATAAATCATGTGAGAAATGGGTTAAAATAAGGTTTTTATATATACTAAAGTAGGTGGGGGTATTATGGTAATTTGGGAGGGGCTTTGACTTGGATTCTTTTCCACAACTCCCCCACACCTCTCCCCACTCCCTCCTCAGCTGAAATTCTGCTACAACAGCCCCCATCTTTTCCCCCCATTTTCCATCTCTTTTGCTTCAAAAATTGCCTCAAAATCCATCAAATAAATCCCAAAATCCAAATCCAACTCCTACCCATTTCTCATTAGCCAAATTTACATGGATCTAGGAGCATGGAAGCTGCTTTTGGAGGCTAGAATTTGCATGCTAGATCCTTGATCTTGTGAGGTATAAATCAAGACCTTTTGTTAAATTGTTGTTTGAATACCTTAAATCAAGCATTATTAGTTATTAATTTGGGTTTAATTGTATGTTTGGAAAAACTTAGTAAGGGTTTATGAAATTCAAGTTAGGTTTTTGTGTATGTAATTGTGGTTGCAATTGTCGTTCTTCATATTGTGAAATGAAAACCTAATCAAATTTCTAGTTGCAAATTGTTAGTTTGGAATTGTAATATTTAAGCTATATTGCTAGCTAGGTTTTTGTAAACCATGAATTTGATTATGAGAAAAATATAATTAGGTTTTTTCATGACTTCATTAACATTATTAAGTGTATTTTAATACTTTAGTTCATGAAAATCCAAGCTAGATTGTAGTTTGTGCATTTTGCTATAAAATTGTTAAAATTGGTTAATATTGCAAACTAGGTTTTTGAAATCGAATTAAATTGTGGGTTTAAAATTTACGTAATGGTTTCTATGGCATAATTAAGATATTAAGTTATCATCTTGGTCACTAGAATTGTGAAAACATCATGTTTTGTACAAAAACGGCGAATTGTGCTTGCTAGATTTTCGGAAAAATGACTTTTTAAGTGAAATTGGGGTTTTTGTGAATTTTAACCTATTTTATATTAAAATTAGTGTTCGTGAATGTGCAAATGGGTGTGTTGGGAGTTTTCTCAATGGTTTGGCGTTTGTACGCCGACGTCGAGGGTTTTTGGGTCGATTCGCGAAAGCAACCATAGGTTTTGACCTATGTGGGATTCGTGCGTCGTTTTGGTCATGAGTCGGATTTTAATGCGGTATGGTGCGTTATGATATGTAGGTACCCCATATGGACTTCGAGACGACAAGCAAGCGCGTGGCGACGTCGGCACCGGCGAACGAGGACCAGGTGAGTAGATTTATATCTACGGGGAGAAGTCGGGTGGATGGCGTATAGCACCCCCGCAGTCCGTGGTGGTGTATACGGATGCGTATACACACCAACAATTAGTATATGTTATTTGGGATTAATAACGATGTTACGATGGATATTGGTGTGTTGGATTACTTTAGTTGCACTACACATACACACATACATACTTGCATACATTCCTTTTTATATGTGCTCATGAGATTCTTTATAGTTATGTGTTCACATGGGTATGGGACTATGTGTTCACATACGGATTTGAGGATGATACTTGGAATTGAGCTGAGTCGATGAGATTTGTTTTGTGGTTGTGATATCGGTGATATGGCAGGATTCGTACTTGAGGTACGTCCTGGTGTTATAGCGGATCTTGGGGCGGCGATACGGGTGAATAGTATTATAAATAAAATGGTCGACATGTGATCGTGATATGAGGCATGATATGCTAGGATATTGATATTAGGCCGTATCGGGCGATGTATACCTTTGATGATGCTATGTGCTGACGGTATCGGTTTGTACAAGATTGTCGATCTGCAGTCAGATCATGAGTATATTGAGGATATTAGTATTGTACTTGACATAGGTCAGTACCCTAGACTATGATCTTGAATAAAGAGGATACCAGAGGAATTGTGTGAGGAATATGATATTGACCCGTACCCAGATTTGGGGATGCCGTACGACGGATTTACGTACGAGCTATATCTTGATGATTGATCTGCACTCTTGACTTGGGATGGCTGATTGTAGATATGGTATCGGATATGATGTTATTGAGGCGGGATCACAGACTAATATATATATATAGGTATGTATATGGATCGACTCAGATGTTAGGCGGTTTCCTTACCTGTAGTCCAGCTTGTTAGCTTAGCCCTTTAGTTTAGTTTAGTTGTTAGATTAGATTTGATTCTTACCTATTTCAAAAACTAACGAATCGTGGGTATTTTAAAAGAAAGCCTAAGGGATCCTACGGATATTTCAAAAGACGTATCTTTTCATGAAAACACCGTAGCCCCTATTTTCAAAACCCCATGATTCGTGTTATTTCAAAAGGCACCATTTGTAGGACTTATATTAGATTAATGCAGCTTAGTTACAGTTGCGTCTAGTATTCAGCTCCCGCTTATTATTGTGGTTCGCTTCGCATCGCATACTTATGTTATAATTTCTTATTGCAATGTTGATATCATATTGTTAGGACACCAGCACCATTACCGATGATGCGTATGTACCACGTACACTTACTTGCCGGCTCACACACATCTTCATCGGTAATTGCCATGTCACGTACACCTTAGAAAATATTATTGCTTGACTTAGCTTGTTAGTTAGTAATTTGACATGATATTAGTGTACCTGCCTTATATGCCAGCTTAACATTGTAGTATTTACTTGTCACTTCATGCATACTGTTATTCATTGTTATGCCTATATTCATGGTTTTTACATGCTATTGATGATTTGGATCGGATTTCCATGAAATTTTCTGGATTTGGGGGGAAAACCTCAAAACTTATATAAACTGATTTCTCTCTTTTTAAATCAATAAAAAGTGCGGTTTTTCCCATGATGTATGAGTCGTCCACCATGAGTTTGCTGATGGATTTCGAGACTCGATTCGAGGAGACGGATGAACCGTTTCGGGTACATGGTGGACCCGGTAAGGTACCCCGTGGCAAGAAGCGCGTGATGATGACGATGTGAGCCTGGCAGGGGAGCACTACCTACCGGTAATTTTACCCGACGCGTCGGATATCCGGAGGATACCGTCGTGGTCTTGAGATGGATGGTAGGGGCCGGTCTGGACTGACGGCGCCCTAGAAATTGTGATTGAGACATTGAGATTTCGAGATATTGAGGTACAGAGACTGTGATACAGAGATATCGAGATATTGGGATTACGTTTTGTGCCGATGCTAGGCACTGTTTCATGATGATTTCATTATGATACCTCATTTTAAAAATACAAAGGAAATCTCACTAAATTATGAAAACAGTTCTTCATTTACATGTGTTCTATTTTCATGCATTCATACCTCATTCATATGATATATTGCTACTTGAGGCACTGACACGGGCACATGAGATTACACTCGGGTTAGATATTTACCCTAGCCTTGTTATAGACAACGTGTTATTCATATATTTGAGGATATATTATGATCATTGACCTAGGTTGCGTTATTTATGCGATTTCTGTGCGTAGATATTTTTCTATTCACGAGTTGGCAACTCACCCCCGTTGTGCCCCAGTTTCTTGCAGGTTTGCCGTACAGGTTTCATTACGGCTTTGCGGGCATAGTTTCCTTCGGGTGATTTGCTAGTAGGCGGGTTTACTTGTATCGTACCCCCATTATATATCTTGTATATCATTATTCTGTTGTATCTAGAAGTTCCATCAACCAAACATGTATTTATTTGAGACAGAGACCAGTGATGTTTATTCTCTCGACTTTCGAGTCGCGCGTTGTATTTCTGTGGTTTTCTTGTGGTTTTTGAGTTTCCTTTTGGATTTTGATCCTCGCCCTTGGCGTTGTATATTATATTGCTTGTGTGGTTGTGACCGTCGATTGACGAAGAGCTAGCTCCCGCTTGGGGATGCTTTTTTATTGATTTCGTATACTATTCATGTTGTATCCCATTTGGGCGCCAATATTTACAAAGGAGACTCTGCCGAAATTTTCAGGAAATATTTGATGTTTTTTTTAAACGCATAATTCGGCTATGCTATTAAAACTACTTGATTTAAATTGGTTTTCCTTCACTCTAGTACTTTTCTTGGTTTGGATTTCTGGGTTTTTGGTTTACTTAGATTACGTACGCCTCGAGTCGTTTCGTAGTTTAAGTGCCAGTCATATTCCGTACTTTCGAGACGTGACACACTTGCACTAGGGACAGTTGTTGTAGTATCTTATACCCAACGTCCCATAAAAGTCTTTTTTGGGAAAGGCGTTTTTGAGTGGATCCGCTGTGTTATCCTTCGCTTCAACTCTCCTTACCTCGATTCCTTGGAGATCAACCATCTTCCTGATCAGGTGATTCTGCGTCAGATTATTTATGGATCGCTGATGGGACCGGCGTTCCTAGGCCGAAGCTACAACTCCATTGTTGTCACAATAACACCTATTGGACACTCAATGGTAGGAACCATGTTCATCTCATGAATAAGAATTATCCAGACAACCACTTTGGCAGCATCATTGGTAGCAATGTATCCAGCCTTTATCGTCTAGTTTGCTGCGATATCTTGTTAGTTACATGTATGCCCTAGAGGCCATTACTGTACATATGATGTATATTGTAGTGGATGCTTGGACATATATAGGGAGGACTTTCATGCTCGACATGATAGTATTCTATCTGGTTGCTCTTTATCTTAACATGGCACTTATTGTCTCTCTATTACATGTTGATAAAGCCCTTAGGATGAGTACTTGACTATCAGGATTATGATGCAGATCATAATAGTGGGGATAGGGTCGTCGGTTAGTACATCCTTTAAATGTTCCTAGTCATGGGAGTACCGAGACAGGGCATCGATACTCCAGAGTAAACTAGCGTATGCGCTTCTTTACCCATATGATTGGCGATGGATGATCCCACATCCATTGGTGTTTGACATCATAGAAAGTATATGGGTGCTAAGTGGAGATTGGGTACACTAAACGGACTCACCGAGAACTCCTGGATGGTATTATACCTATCGTCAGATAGCAGTTCTCTGGTGACACTGGTACAGGTTAGTCTATCGACCCGAGATCATCATAGAGTCTTGTGTGATTCCCACTGTGCTTTGATTTCCACCATACCACGTTCAAGAGATCATGCAAAAAGGTGGTTTTTGGGTACAGTCCCGAGTCACATGGAGGCAATGAGCGATAGGAGGTGATTCGTCTCTCCCGGTATTGGGGGTTGATGTTGCGCTATGCTCGATTGGCCATAACAGGAAATCCCAGACCAGGGTTGCTGAGATCTACTGGTAAGTGTTATCAGTAGTTTCTCAAACCGTTATGGACCTTACATCGGCAAGACTTATCAGGCTATTAGGGTCTGACGTTATACCACCCATAGGCTGCGATATGCAACATATCCGACGAAGAGACCGGACTGTACAGTAGTGTTACTGATTGGATTCGCAGGAGTATGAGCTGGCTTGCTTGTTGATCTTCTGATCTCTCAATACCCGGGTAGCCGTTACGTTTAGCAGACCGCTTGCGGCTTGTGGGTGTTTTATATGATCATCACCTACTGTCGGTGTATTGACGAGTCTTTAAAGTCCTACACAGAGATTTCCTGGTTCATGCGAAATGAAGTAGGAGCACTTATGTGATATGTGCGGGACTGAGATTAATGCACGTATATGATACCGCATTCTATTCTCGTGATATTTGATATCGGTCGGTTATATGTGATATAACCGGGTTATCGGATCAAGTGTTGATTCGATAGATTGTTACATTAGATATTAGCCGGTTGTATGTGATATAGCTAGATTATTAAATCAAGTGTTGATTTAATAATTTAATGTATAATTATATATATGATATATTAATTTACATTAACTAATATTAGATCACTTAAACATTTCTTTTTCTCACTTTGTGCTTTAGTATATATGTGATATATATTAATGTGTTAGTGTATATGCCCTAGAGGCTATTACTGTATCTTACTAGTTTGTATATAACTTAATGGAAGCTTGGGATATTCACCTTGTATATACAATCTTGCTCAAAATAGTAGTACGCTACTTGGTTTGTTTCTACTTCAATGTGTACTTGTGTTTATTTTAGTATATCACCTATACACATTAGTGGACCCCTTAGGATCTTTGCTTGATTACCAGCGTTGTGATGACAGTCACACTAGTGGGGGCTGGGTAATCTATAAGCACATCCTTATGCAGGTCCTTAGTCGCAGGACTATCGAGACAGGGCATCGATACTCCGAAGTAGACTAGCGCATGCGCTTCTCATCCCAGTATGGGAGACGGTCTATCCCACAGCCGTTAGTACGTCGTACTGGAGATAGTATGCGGGTGCTCGTTAGGTTACGAGTACACCGGACAGGACTCGTCGGGAACTGACCGGTTGGTATTATACCTATCGTCAGTTATCAGTTCCCAGGTGACATGAGTACAGCTTAGTCCGCTGACTTGACACTGTCACTTCGCCTCGAGTGTGTTCCCACTGTACTTTGATTACTACCCTACCACGGCTCAAAGGAGTCGTGCAAACAGGTAGTAGTTGGGTGCAGTCCCGAAGCACTTGGAGGCAGTGACGGTTAGACAGGATTCGTCTCTCCCGGTATTGGGGGTTGACATCGCGCTGTGTCTAGGAGAGCCATACACGAGTAGTACTGGTAGGCTTCGAGTGTTATCTCAGGGTGTATTGGGCTTCACTCCGACACAACTTGTACCGCTATTAGGGGATTGACGTTTACCGCCCCCTTAGGCCCGCCATGCGATGTATCAGACGAACAGACTGGACTGTACGGAGACTGTCACATTCAGGCTCAGTAGGAGTTCAGATGGGTTTCACCTTGTCAGTCTTCTTGTCGGCATCTACCTGGGGACCGTTACGCACAACTTGTTAGTTATATGTATGCCTTAGAGGCCATTACTATACATAGGATGTATATTGTAGTGGATGCTGGGACATATATAGGGAGGACTTTCTTGCTCGACATGATAGTATGCTATCTGGTTACACTTTACCTTGACGTGTACACTGATTGTCTCTCTGTTACATGTTGGTAAAGCCCTCAGGATGTCTACTTGACTACCTGGACTATGATGCGGATCATACTAGTGGGGACATGATAGTCCATAAGTACATCCTTCAAGGTCCCTAGTCGTGGGTGTATCGAGACGGGGCATCGATATACTAGAGTAGACTAGCGTATACCTTCTCGACCCATACAGATGGGCGATGGATGATCCCATATCCATTGGTGTTTGACATCAGAGCTTGATCTTGTGATGCCTCGATGTAGATCATCTTCGGCATCGTAGTCGATGACCTAGCCCGCCCATTTCTCCGATGAAGCCGACGCTAGAGCCCGGGATTGGATTTGGACAGCAAGGGGACTTCATCACGGAGCTATGGAGGTGGAGAACCGGATCTACAAAGGTTGTATTTCCGTTCACTTAATTAAGTTGTTAACTAGTTTCATTTTTCGCCTAAAATTCTAGTTAACGATCCGTATTAGGGTTTCACGGCACTTGTAAAATTTGAAATTGGCATGGTTGATGCCTTGTGAGACCACATTAGCGTGCCTAGGAACCCTACAGTGGTATCAGAGACTAGCTAGAGCCTTAGGCGATGCATAGACGGAGTTAGAAGTCCGATCGAACCAAAACACTAACACAATAAATGCTCTCTGTACATTTTTTAATTTCGGGGATTTTTCCACATATGCAGAAAATTCAGCAGGGAATTGTAAGAATTACTGTGAAGCCTGTACCCATGATTCCCTTAAAGCGCGGCGGAACCGCGGCATTAGCATGGCTAATGCGGCGGTTCCGCGGCCATTTTGTCTTTTCTCCAGTTGGTCTTTGCACAGTAATTCCTATATTTGGGTGCTGTATTTTCTGAGAATTTTTAATTTTTACTCAAAAGTTGAGTTTTCTGGGTTGTATTGGGGGTTCGTATATTCGATCGGATTATCAGACTTTGTCTTTGTGGCTTTCCGGATATTTTAGAATATGTTAAAAAGTTCGACCGGATATAAATACCCACCTTTTCCCCTGTCGGAAAAATTCCAAGTGTTGGATTTTTCTGCGGTTTAAGGACGTTCTAAGTAGTGCAAGTAACGCGATGGTCCCTCTAGAAGACAACAAACCTTAACTCGATTATGTGACCGTCTTGAACTGCCCTTTGAACCTTAGGGTTTGGGGCAGTACGGCGTGCCACATGTAAGGCGTTGGCTTGACCCTTCTACGACTGGACCGTTGGTACTGAGGCATGAACTGGATGTTTTTAAACTTGTTTCATGTGTTGAGCTGTTTCGGGAAAACTTGGGTGTTTAAATGTTCGATCGGAAAGTTTAACATTTTCTATTTATCTGGAATGTGATACAATAATTGGAATTCACAAGGAGTTATGAGATAACTGAATGAATGTTATAAATCTAGCGGTTTAGTCTCACTTGATCGGTTGCCACGGAATTTTGATGTAATCAAAAGTCCGTCGCAATCACGTAGCGTACGTGGATACTTGCTGGGTAAACTTAATAGACAGCCTCACTCCATAGCCCCAACCAAGTGACTGAAGGAGAACCCCGTCGCCGAAAGCATCCGTAAGGGTGCTCGCGGTAGCGGTGTTCCGCCTTGGTGCACTTTGTCGACGGTATCAGGGGTGCGGCCGCCTACTAAAGTTTGCGACGAGTATTCGATCAGGATGTCGGGAATCTTGTTGAATTGCCCGACTTGATATTTAAAAGTGTTTTCGATTTTGAGACTAAAATGCGGGGTTTATAATTGTTAGGCATGCGATGTCTAAGGAATTCATTTAGTCAGGCATGCGATGTCTGAGGATGTTGCGGATTCCAACTGTTGTAGTTTTTCACTTTCTTTTCTGTGACCGTAAGTGTAATATATGATATCGCCGGTTTCCTTACTATATGTCAACGACAATTGGGATGTGCATATTTACTTACGTTGATGGCATGTGATGTTATGTGTTGCTGGATATGTTATATTGGATCGTCCTGTTTGAATAGCCGGGTTTTTTTATGTGAGATGAGTGTTTTTCATTTTCATTCATGTAAAAACTTATATGTAATATTCTTTTATTGGGGCACTTCCAGGTTGCGGAAGATGTCACCCTTTGTATATTATTTTCTTTTCCGCACTAGGATAGACCCAAGGATGGGAGCACAAGTAACCGGGTTCTGGAGTCCAGTGGGAGACCAACTCGAGGAGTCGAGTCCGGGTCTCCTAACTCTAGAATTGGTAGGGTTGCTTGTCGCTCTCGTAGGGGTCTAGGGGTGTGGGTTTGGCTATTCATCACGACCGTGGAATCCGTGTTTTATACTGGCTCGTATTGAAAACACGGACGTCCTAGTATATCCAATATTTCATATGATTCTTCTGCTGCGATATCTGTGATGTGATCAAGTGATATGTTTTGTGATGAATACTGTATATAGTATATATGATATATTATATAGGCGTTACTTATGTTTTACACCCGCGCTAGCCCTGCCCCGCTCTGCCGTTAGTTACCTAACCAACGGTGTACGAGGGGACATCGAGGCGAATGCGGATGGCATAAGTGTACGTCGTATTTATCTGTGATGTTTAGGTACTTAAATGATGGGACTTCATTAATATGATTAATGAAAGAAAAGAAACCTAAAGATGTTGTAGAATTGAATTTCAAAAATAAAACAGGTAGCTACAGTTCTTGCTTTGCATAGCGGTATATGAGATATATCCTGCACCTCATTCGATGAGGAAAGGACCGAGATCCCTTCACCGGGAGTGACTCCTTTAGCAATAACTGGCAGATGCTACACACTCGGTTTGTCTTTTGATAGCTTCTATAATTTCTGCTTTGCACAGTGATATATATGATATATCCCGCTCCTCATTCGACGAGGAAAGGGCTGACGATCGCTTCACCGGGAGTGACTCCTTTAGCAAAACTAGAAAAGCCTTAAAAGCACTCCATTTTAAAATCATTTGATTCTACAACGATATCAAGTTCATTACGCAATAGGTTTTCAGAAAAACCTATCGTAGCCCTCCGTCATTTCATATAAGTACTAGTTAGTATTCGTGCTGCGGTTGTTTGGCATGCGTCAAGGCGTAGTGTACGATAGCTAACTAGTGCTTATCTGCTAGCATATGATGCGATTGGATTAGGGTATTCGTACGGCGTTGTTTGGCATGCGTCAAGGGTCGTGCGGGTGGGTTTAATTCAATCAAGAAATGTACGGGTTGAACTTGACTAGCGGACTATGGGTTGTTTGGCATGCGTCAAGGTCATAGCACGCTAGGGGCAAAATTATTGGGAATTTCAAGTGTTGAAATTTGCAATGAGTTTGCATACCTTCTATGAGATAGTTGGATCCCGATACCCGCTGCGAGTAATTGTTACTCCTGGGAGAGTTTTACACATTACAATTAGCCGATCAAGTAGGTGTCTAGAAAGGTGTCAACGGGGTTACGCCTCTGGGAAAACGAGGTTTACATTAATTAGGTTCGTGCGAAAGCACGGGGAACCTCCCTCAAAGTACCGACACTGGCCTGGCTGAAAGATTGGCGAACTTGTAGTGTGTAATTAATCCCGGCTAGTCTTTCCTTTTAGGGTTTGAAGGAAGATTTGATAAAAAACGGTGGGAGCCATCCTGATTAGATAAGATAATAACCAATCTATTCTTGCAAGAGCGCACGCAGAGTGTTTTCTTCTCTCTCTCTCCAGGTAGCAACCATATCATGCCTTAATCAAGATAATAATACGGATATTTGACCGAACCCGTTTGTTATACTGAGCTGGGGAACGTTGGTCCCGCTCCAACTTATAATTGTTATAAGACAGAGCAGGAAATTGGGGATTACCAGAATTCCCGTGCCGCCCAAACGAAGAGAGTGCATGCTGATGCATCATCTTCGGGTATGTTCATTATACAGAACTGTTTCTCAGTATCCTTTACGTCCTGGGTATGTGATACCGGATCAGGATCCCAGATATGTAATCAGTTACATAGGGCTACAGAAAGATAGAGAACTGAGAACGGGTGATAAGTTTCATGAGGCAGAAAACGGGGCAAGTGTTGCAGCCGAGTCTGTTGGTTACTGTCACCCTGTATTACCAATACATTGATTCTGAACAAATGCTATTAGATACCGAACCTGATATACAAAATCATATCAGTCTCTTTATTAGTAAAGAAAGGATATAATTTTGTATTGTTGGATAATGTTTTGAACATTTCCTATATCAAAAGTTGATCGGTTCAGGCACGTTATCTAAAAGCATTAATGTTCTAAATCAAACTACAGTTCTTTAGTATACGGAACACACACAAGAGGAAAAGTTCAGAAATGAACGAATCCTTCTTGAGGCATTGTAGACTAGGTCATATCAATGTGACCCGACTAGCTGAAGTTACATGTAGATGCATATTTAAATCGGTTTGAATTTACATCTTATGAAACTTGCGAGTCATGTCACAAAGATAAAATGACCTCAGCTCTGTTTACTGGAAACAGAGAAAGAGTTAGTAAACTCTTGGGATGATACATGTTGATGTATGTAAGGTCCCCTGTCTACATATGCCAGGACTGGTTCTTTGTACTTCGTTACGTTCTCTGATGATCTCTCAAGATTCAGACATATGTTCCTGTTGAAACACAAGTCCGAACCTTTTGAGATATTCACAGAATATAAGTTAGAAGTAGAGAACCAAAATAAGGGTATAAGTATTATGTCCTTTGATGCGATCAGGGAGGAGAATACTTGAGCACAGAATTCCTGGACTATTCTAAAGGAGAATGAGATTCTCTCTCAGCATTACTCCTCCGTATACACCATAGCACGATGGTATATCGGGGCGGAGCAATTGCACCCTATTCGATATGGTGCGCTCTATGATGAGTACTACTGAGTTACCTATTTCCTTTTGGGAGTTGTGCGCTTGAGAAGCTGCATACCTATTGAATAGGGTTCGAATCAGATCACAGCCTACCACTCCATATGTGATATGGAAAGGGAAGAGCCCATATCTTAGGTTGGTTAAGATTTGGGGTTGTCCGGGCTATGTCTAAAAGCATAATCCGAACAAGCTCGAGACAAGGTCTGTTATGTACAACTGGAAAGGTTCCAGCTATACAAACAACAGCAGATGATTTGGTAGAACCAAAGGATTCAGTAGATTCCAACGAACCTCAGCCTCTCCGCCGAGCTAGTAGGGTTCCTCACCCACCTGAGAGATATTTCGGTTTCTCTATGACAGTGGGAGCTAGGATTGCATCATGAGATGATGACCCAACTAGTTTCGAGCTGGCCATCAGGAGTGGGACTCTGTAAGAATGGCTGGATGCTTAGTGATCTGAGATGGAATCCTTATACACCAACAAAGTATGGACTTTGGTTGCTATATCTGAAGGGTTAAATCCCCATCAGGAGCAAGTATATCTTGAGAAGATTACTTGGTGTAGATGGAAAAGTTGAGACTTTCAAAGCTAGACTTGTTAAAGGTTTTCGTCATCGACCAGGCATGGATAATGATGAAACTTTTTCCAGTGGCTATGCTTAAGTCCATCCGAATCCTACTTACTACGGCTATATACCATGACTACGATATCTGGTGGTTGGGTGTCATGACTGCTTTTCTAAATGATGTTTCAGAAAAGAGAGTCTGTAAGTACACAGTCAGAGGGCTTCATAGACAGTGGGAGCAGCGGAAACGTGTGCAAGATGGTTTATGTGATAAAGCAGGCATCGCGGGGTTGGAACATCTGTTTTGATGTGGTAGTCAAAGAGTTTGACTTCATCAAAATGGTAGGTGAACCTTGTATATACAAGAAGGTAGTAGGGAGTATGGTAATGATCCTCGTAGAGTACGTGGATGACATACTCTTGATAGGGAAGGAGTTTCCTATGCTACGCTCGGTCAATCTCCGTTTATCACAAGGATTCTCCATATAGGATCAAAGTGATACCTCCTAAATCCTGAGTTATCATCTATGAGATAGATGTAATTGGATGCTAGGAATCTCACTAGTAGTAGTAAGATGGTATCAATCGATCCTGAGGAGAATCACTGGAAGGGTTCCAGGGTGATAAAGACGACTGAATGTCAGTCACAGGCATTGTCTTTACCCTCAGTGATGGGACGGTATGTTGGAAGAGTTCCAAGCTAGATACCGTGGCATACTAGACGATAAAGGCAGGATACATCGCTACTCAAGATGCTACCAAAGAGGCAGTCTGGATGTATATTTGTTCATGAGATGAACTTAGTTCCAACCATTATGAGACAATGGAGTTATGGCATATGCCAAGGAACGCCGGTCCCATCAGTGATCCAGACATATTCTGAGGCAGCATCACCTGATCATGGAGATAGTTGATCTCTAGGGTGATCGGGGTTAGGAGAGCAGACTCAGAGGATAACATGGCGGATCCACTCATGAAAGCCTTTTCCCAGAGAGAGACTTTTATGGGATGGTTGAGTATGAGATACCACAACCACTGCTATCAGATGGCCCTAGTGCAAGTGGGAGATTGTTAGTTATATGTATGCCCTAGAGGCCATTACTATACATAGGATGTATATTGTAGTGGATGCTTGGACATATATAGGGAGGACTTTCTTGCTCGACATGATAGTATGCTATCTGGTTGATCTTTACCTTAACGTGTATACTGTTTGTCTCTCTGTTACATGTTGGTAAAGCCCTTAGGATGTGTACTTGACTACCTGGACTATGATGCGGATCATACTAGTGGGGACATGGTAGTCCATAAGTACATCCTTCAAGGTCCCTAGTCGTGGGTGTATCGAGACGGGGCATCGATATACCAGAGTAGACTAGCGTATACCTTCTCGACCCATACAGATGGGCGATGGATGATCCCATATCCATTAGTGTTTGACATCAGAGATGATATACGGGTGCTCAGTAGAGACTGGGTACACTGGACGGACTCGCCGAGAACTCCCAGATGGTATTATACCTTACGTCAGATGGCAGTTCTCTGGTGACACTGGTACAGAGTAGTCTGTTGACCCGAGATCATCATAGAGTCTTGTGTGGTTCCCACTGTGCTTTGATTTCCACCTTACCACGTCCAAGAGGGCGTGCAAAATGGTGGTTTTTGGGTACAGTCCCGAATCACATGGAGGCAATGAGCGATAGGAGGGGATTCGTCTCTCCCAGTATAGGGAGTTGATGTTGCGCTGTGTTCGATTGGCTATAACCGGAAATCCTTGGCCAGGGTTGCTGAGATTTACTGGTAAATGTTACCTGTAGTTTCTCGAAATGTTATAGACCTCATATCGACACGACTTATCGAGCTATTGGGGTCTGACGTTTACCATCCCTAGGCGAGATATGCGACATATCAGACGACGAGACCGGACTGTACGGTAAGTGTTACTGGTTGGATTCACAGGAGTATGAGCGGGCTTGCTCGTCGATCTTCTGATCGCTCAATACCCGGGTGGCCGTTACGTTTAGCAGACCGCTTGCGGCTTGTGGGTGCTTGATATGATCATCATCTGCTGCCGGCGTATTAACGAGTCTTTAGAGTCCTACACAGAGGTTTCCTGGCTCAAGCGAAACGAGATAGGAGCGCATATGAGATACGTACGGGACCGAGAATAATGCGTGTATGTGATACCGTATTCTATTCTCGCGATGAATGTATCGAATGGTTGTATGCGATATAACCTAGTTATCGAATCAAGGATTGATTCGATAAGCCGATACATTGAATATTAGTCGGTTATATGCAATATGACCGGGTCGTTAAATCAAGTGTTGATTTAATGATTTAATGCATAATTATATATTTGATATATAACTTTGCATTAACTAGTATTGGTTCACTTTAAATGGGTTTTCTCACTTGTAGTTCACAAGTTGTATATGTGATATACTTTTGTGCACTTGATTGTATCATGTTTGATGATACATGTTTACTTGGTTAAGTGTAAAGAATTAAATCTTGGTTAAGTTAATGATTAGGGTTTTCTTTTTCTTACTTATTTATTTATTTATTTATTTTGGAAAAGATATGAAATGAAATGGTTGCTAGTTTTGTTTTTCTTTGAAGCTTCTTGAAGCTTTGACTAAAGTGACCATTTTGTCTCATACTTAACCCTAACCATTCCACTTAACCTTACTACATTCTCTACACCTAACCAAGGTTAGAAAATGATAAGTGTTGATTTTATTTCTACTTTTTACAATAACACTTATGATTTTCTTTCATCTTGATCTTCTTCTTCTTCTTCACTTGAAGAAAACCTTGCTTCATCAATGGTAACTTGATGTAAAGAGTGAGAAATCCAATTCTAAAGTGAACCCACCTCCTATTTCTTCATCCTCTACCTCTTGCCAAGTAGTATAGGGTGTTTTCTTCACAAGTTTCATGACTTGGTGAAGTGGGAGCTTGATCTTGTGATGCCTCGACGTAGATCATCTTCGGCATCGTAGTCGATGACCTAGCCCGCCCATTTCTCCGATGAAGCCGACGCTAGAGCCCGGGATTGGATTTGGACAGCAAGGGGACTTCATCACGGAGCTATGGAGGTGGAGAACCGGATCTACAAAGGTTGTATTTCCGTTCACTTAGTTAAGTTGTTAACTAGTTTCATTTTTCGCCTAAAATTCTAGTTAAGGATCCGTATTAGGGTTTCATGGCACTTGTAAAATTTGAAATTGGCATGGTTGATGCCTTGTGAGACCACATTAGCGTGCCTAAGAACCCTACAGATGTTGGGGCGCAAATGTTTTGGAGGACGTATATACCGATACGTGGAACACAAGTGCCGAGGTGAGACACTTGGGTTTCGAGGAACGTATAGATAAGAGAAAGACCGATACGTTGATCACGGGTGTCGATACCGGACACTTACGATTCAAGAAACGTATGAATATGAGAAAGACCGATACGTGGATCACGGGTGTCGATACCGGACACTTACGATTCGAGGAACGTATGGATATGAGTATTTATGTGTCGATGCTAGACACTTGTTTCATGATGTTTTTAGGTGTCGATGTTGAACACTCACCTTATATGAAACGTACTCGATACTGATATTGTACATTCAGGATATGTGAGATCTACTTGATGTTGTACATACATGATACATGAGATTTACTTGATATTGGATATAGGATATATGAGATTTACTTGATATTGTACATTCCGGATTTATGAGATTTACATGATATGAGAGCCAATTTGGTGGATGAATTGAGTAAATTGGGATTCAGATTATCTTGATGGATTTTGGTCCTACCACGAGATCAGGATTCCGTGGGAATGACATGTTTTATCCCATACTTCGCATTTATTGTTTATGCACTGCTTCATATATTAGTAGTACCTGATAGAGTACCTTCCATGACTGTTGCATTTACATACTTATTTTATATGCATTGCTTCATGTATTAGTTGTACCTGATAGTGTACCTTACATGATTGTTGCATACAGATTGTCATATTATTCCTTCATGTATTAGTTGTACCTACTAGTGTACCTTTCATGACCATTGCTTACATATGACCATTTATTGTTATTAGTTTGCATATGTATTAGATTCGCGCTGTACGTGCATACGTGCGATTACCTGCATATATTATTTACCACTCACGAGTTGGTAACTCACCTACGTTGTGCCACAGTTCTTGCAGGTTGACCGCATGGATCAGTTGCGGCATCGCTGGCACACAGCTGTTTTCGGGTGACTTGCTTGTGGTAGGTGGTACATGTTGGATCGTGCCCCTCTTGTATTCAGTATTCATATTGTATCTAGTCACTCCATCAATTCAGAAACTAGAGATTGTATATGTTGAAGACTTAGAGGACTTGTAGTTGCGAGACTTGAGCGATGGGTTTTATGTTCGCTTTTGGGGTTGTTGTCTTGCTTTACTTTATTTCCTTATGTGGATCTTCACCGTTGGGCGTCGTATACTTGTTATTTATACTTGTGGTGGTGGTTTCCGCCGTTGGGCGTGATTTGCTCACATTTGGGATGCTTTATTTATAATCTGTGTTGTGCTCGTATTCGGAGTTAGTTTTTACAAGGGAGTTGCTGCCCAAATTTTCAAAAGACAAAACATGATTTACTATACCTTTATTTCAAAGCTTCATCTTTTTATTTCTTAAAAAGGTTTAGATTTATCGGTTTTAGCTTACTTGAATATCGTTACGCCTGTAGACGTTGCGTGATTTAAGTGCTGGTCACGAGCTAATATTTTGGGTCGTGACAAATAAATAAAACCTCACATTATTACAAGCATGGTGTGAGTCTCATACACCCATGTAGCATGTGGCATCTAGCATGACACAAAAGATGTACATTAATATATATCACATATATACTAAGTGTACACTAGTGAGAAAAAGAAATGTTTAGTGAGCTAATATTACTTAATGTAAGTTAATATATCAAATATATAATTATACATTAAATTATTAAATCAACACTTGATTTAATAATCCGGCTATATCACATACAATAGACTAATATCAAATGTAACAACTTATTGAATCGACACTTGATCCGATAACCCGGCTATATCACATATAACCGTCTGATATAACATATCGTGAGAATATAATGCGGTATCACATACGTGGATTAATCTCGGTCCCTCACATAGCACATATGTGATCCTACATCGTTTCGCATGAACCAAGTAACCTCTATGTAGGACTCTAAAGACTCGTTAATACGCCGACAGTAGGTGATGATCATATCAAACACCCACAAGACGCAAAAGGTCTGCTAAACGTAACGGCCACCCGAGTATTGAGCGATCAGAAGATCAACAAGCAAGCCTACTCATACTCCTGCGAATCCAATCAGTAATACTACCATACAGTCCGGTCTCTTCGTGAGATATGTCGCACATCACAACCTGGGAGTGGTATAACGTCAGACCCCAATAGCCTGATAAGTCATGCCGATGTAACGTCCATAACGGTTTGAGAAACTACTGATAACACTTACCAGTAGATCTCAGCTACCCTGGCTAGGAATTTCATATTATGGCCAATCGAGAATAGTGCAACATCAAACCCCAATACCGGGAGAGGCGAATCCCTTCCTATCGCTCATTGCCTCCATGTGACTCGGGATTGTACCCAAAGACCACCGTTTTGCACGACTCAGTAAAGCCGTGGTAGGGTAGAAATCAAAGCACAGTGAAAGACACACAAGACTCTATGACGATCTCGGGTCGACTGACTAACCTGTACTAGTGTCACCAGAGAACTGCTATCTGACGATAGGTATAATACCATCTATGAGTTCTTGACGAGTCCGTTCAATGTACCCAATCTCCACTGAGCACTCGTAAACCTTCTTTGATGTCAAACACCAATGGATATGGGATCATCCATCGCCCATCATATGGGTCAAGAAGTGTATACGCTAGTCTACCCTGAAATATCGATGTCCTGTCTCGATATACCCTCGACTAGGAACAATTATAGGGTGTATTTGTGGACTACCATTGGCCCCACTTGTATGATCTCTGAATGAATGAATTCTCGGTGTGTAGGTTTAGAAAATGTATAGAAATCACAACCAAAGAAATTTGTAAACCGCAATCAATAACGGTGTCAATAGTAGGTTCATTAGCGAGTGCGGATCGTCCACAGGGAAAGTGAGATTTGCTCGTATTTGTTTTGGTTGAGTTCAAAATTAAAAAGAAATGAAAAGACAATTCAATTCAAGATTTAAAAGTGAATTTCAAGAATTATCTAGATCTAAATCTAAAATCAAGAAAACATTAAAATCGAGAATCAAGAATTGATGATATCCAATCGAATTAGGTTTCAAGAATTGAAGTGAGGCTCGTAGGAATCGATTGAATCTATAGATGTGATGAAAACTATTGATTACGTTTTCTTATCTATTAATGATTTGATACTAGATCGATGATGATCAATCGAGGTTTAAGGATCTCTTGAAGAACTGGGGTTTCTTCATCTCATCCTTTGTCCTTTCGATGAATATCATTCAAAAACTAGCCTTTAATGAATTGAATTACCGATCGTTGATCTCTAGTTACGAGCGAAAACATTCAAGAAAGCATCTCGCTCGAAACTAGGTTGTCGATAATTCAATTTACAAGAGTTTAAAAAACTTATAGGAATTACGAATCGTTTCAAGATTTATAACATCATCATCTATTGATTCTCTCGACTCCTCCACGAGCGGAGTTTTTACTCAAGCATCATATCAAAGAACACAATCAAGAATCGAGATCTAATCATAATGCTCAAATATCGAAGTAAGCAAGATAACGAAATTTCACCTTTTATTTATCAACAATTTTGTTACAATTCTCTCAAGATCTACAAGAGGAAAGAACTCGATCGTCGATTTAGCTCCGCATCGTCTCCGTGAGTCGCGGATCGTCTTTGGATCACTTGCTCTGTTGAAGATCGGCTTCGCTTTTAAAAGGTTGAAGCCTTCTTGCTTGATTTGTACTCAAAGATCTTGAATTTTGGCTTTGGTGATTGGATTAGGGTTAGGGTTTGAATGCACAAGTTGTGTCACTGAACTTATGGGTGGAAATTGATGGAAGGATCAACAACCTTTAGATAAAAGCTTTAGGGTCCTTTTTATAGCCTTAGGATTGGGATTAGCTTCCTTTAGAAGCTAGGTTTAGTTTAGCTTCTCTTGTAAGCTTGGTAGTTTGGTAGAAGGTTCTAGAGTTAGTTAGTTAGGGTTATCTTCCTTCATAAGCTTGGAGGTTAGGGAGAAGATTCTAGACTTATGTAGTTATTTGAGAGGCTTGCTTGAGAAGCTTGAGAGTGTTTAGCTTGAACAAAGAGCTTTGCTGTTCGGACAGAAGCATATGGAGATCTATGGACTTTGAAGTGGCTTGAAGACATTTATCCAGTGAAATGAGAAACCTGAGCTGAAGAGATGCTGACGTCGCGATTACATGGCCGCGGATCCGCTGCGGGAAAGCTACTCGGGCCACGGATCCGCGGCCCATTGATAGCTTCGCTGCATGATTTTTCCAGGGATGCTTGGTGCTGACTGTATGTATATTTTCTGATGTGTGGAATCTTATAATTCTCTCTAGTTCACTGCCAGATCTCAAGTCTTGGACTTGGCGTATTTTGGTCAGCACTTTTGACCGTTTCAGCTCTTTTCCTGCAATTTCCTGCACAGATTCTCGAGACAAGTGTTGCGCTATACAAAAATGATGCAATGCAATGATAAACACTCAATTTCCTTCAAAATGTCGGTTTTAAAGTATAACACAAGTAATTTGGTATTTTACGGATGTTTTGCTAATATGTGCTATAATCATTCCGAACACCTTTAGATGAGTGCAAATGGTAGGGAAATTGAAGTGTTAAAAATGCATTATTTCGACTGATCAAATTCCCCCAAACTTATTTTTTTGTCCTCTCGAGCAAACTGTTTTATTAAAAAGAGAAGGAGAAAATAAAGAAAGATAAAAAGTAACTAGCACACTTTCGTAGGCAACACGATTGCACTGAGCATGTGCAATAAGCTTTTAAACCTCTACGTGTCCCTCGTAGGAGGAGTGTTGCTTCCTGAGGGTTTTCAGCGGATTGCACCGAAAAAATCCAATAATAAAAGGAAGACCGTGAAAGTTACATATAAAGATAACAGTTGTAAAAGAAAGACTTTGAAAATTAGAGTTTCCAACTACACTAGCTTTTCGGTTGTCATGAGCCCTATCTTAATAGTCATGAAAAGATATTAGAAAATCACATCATCTCTCAATAAAATATCGTCTTTATTCTTTATTCCTATCTTTCTTCCAAATATCGATCATATAAACCTAGGTGTGTGTAAAGAACATCTCTACATCAGGAGAATTCAATTCAAGCTATCATACTCTTGTCCATCTGCCTCAGTACTTTTTAATTAACGATTATTTAGATGAATTTGCTTACATACTTTCATGCGACCGTTAATACTTGTTGAGGTACTAACCGACCGATTACTCATGTTCTTGCTTATACGGTGTATTTTCCTCATCTTGCACCACCTAAGGCTTAGCAGTGACTGCCAGACCAGTTAGTCTAAGGCACTAGGTGATGAAGCACCCTCACTATATTTTTTTATTGCTGCCTTGGCGATAACAAAACTAGTGTACATTTTTCTCACCATTTTATATTTTATTCATTTTCTATTTCCTTCATACTTTGGCTTTTAGATAAGAGCATTTCTACGTATCCTCTACTATCCCGAGCTTCAAGACGTTTGTAAGTGCGTATAGTAGGGTATCAACGTTCAAAATGTTTGGCTTTCATAATAGAAACTATTTTTCAAACTTATTTTTATCCTCAGATTAATGACTTCCTTCATCTTATTAACTCTTGGGACAATGGCTCATAACTACTTATTACTAGTTTCGTTTAAGAAAACATCTAATTTTCATGGTTTTCTTAAACTTTTCTAATCTTTTGGATGTAATTTTTCACTATCTAATCTTTTACTATCTTATTTATGTACAAAAATTTAAATATTAAATATTTTTATATCTTTTTGAAAAATTTTAAATTTTTATAGGTTTTCGAATATTTTGTGCTTATGCAAAGTGATATGCAAATGATGCGTAAATAAGCACAAACCTCCACTATCTTGTTTTCAACAGTATGGGAGACGGTCTATCCCACAGCCGTTAGTACGTCGTACTGGAGATAGTATGCGGGTGCTCGTTAGGTTACGAGTACACCGGACAGGACTCGTCGGGAACTGACCGGTTGGTATTATACCTATCGTCAGTTATCAGTTCCCAGGTGACATGAGTACAGCTTAGTCCGCTGACTTGACACTGTCACTTCGCCTCGAGTGTGTTCCCACTGTACTTTGATTACTACCCTACCACGGCTCAAAGGAGTCGTGCAAACAGGTAGTAGTTGGGTGCAGTCCCGAAGCACTTGGAGGCAGTGACGGTTAGACAGGATTCGTCTCTCCCGGTATTGGGGGTTGACATCGCGCTGTGTCTAGGAGAGCCATACACGAGTAGTACTGGTAGGCTTCGAGTGTTATCTCAGGGTGTATTGGGCTTCACTCCGACACAACTTGTACCGCTATTAGGGGATTGACGTTTACCGCCCCCTTAGGCCCGCCATGCGATGTATCAGACGAACAGACCGGACTGTACGGAGACTGTCACATTCAGGCTCAGTAGGAGTTCAGATGGGTTTCACCTTGTCAGTCTTCTTGTCGGCATCTACCTGGGGACCGTTACGCACAACTTGTTAGTTATATGTATGCCTTAGAGGCCATTACTATACATAGGATGTATATTGTAGTGGATGCTGGGACATATATAGGGAGGACTTTCTTGCTCGACATGATAGTATGCTATCTGGTTACACTTTACCTTGACGTGTACACTGATTGTCTCTCTGTTACATGTTGGTAAAGCCCTCAGGATGTCTACTTGACTACCTGGACTATGATGCGGATCATACTAGTGGGGACATGATAGTCCATAAGTACATCCTTCAAGGTCCCTAGTCGTGGGTGTATCGAGACGGGGCATCGATATACCAGAGTAGACTAGCGTATACCTTCTCGACCCATACAGATGGGCGATGGATGATCCCATATCCATTGGTGTTTGACATCAGAGATGATATACGGGTGCTCAGTGGAGACTGGGTACACTGGACGGACTCGCCGAGAACTCCCAGATGGTATTATACCTTACGTCAGATGGCAGTTCTCTGGTGACACTGGTACAGAGTAGTATGTTGACCCGAGATCGTCAAAGAGTCTTGTGTGGTTCCCACTGTGCTTTGATTTCCATCTTACCATGTCCAAGAGGGCGTGCAAAACTGTGGTTTTTGGGTACAGTCCCGAATAACATGGAGGCAATGAGCGATAGGAGGGGATTCGTCTCTCCCGGTATAGGGAGTTGATGTTGCGCTGTGTTCGATTGGCTATAACCGGAAATCCCTGGCCAGGGTTGCTGAGATTTACTGGTAAGTGTTACCAGTAGTTTCTCGAACTGTTATAGGCCTCATATCGACACGACTTATCGAGCTATTGGGGTCTGACGTTTACCACCCCTAGGCGAGATATGCGACATATCAGACGATCAGAACCAGACATTACGGTAAGTGTTACTGGTTGGATTCACAGGAGTGTGAGTGGGCTTGCTCGTCGATCTTCTGATCGCTCATTACCCGGGTGGCCGTTACGTTTAGCAGACCGCTTGCGGCTTGTGGGTGTTTGATATGATCATCACCTGCTGCCGGCGTATTGACGAGTCTTTAGAGTCCTACACAGAGGTTTCCTGGCTCAAGCGAAACGAAATAGGAGCGCATATGAGATATGTGCGGGACCGAGAATAATGCGTGTATGTGATACCGTATTTCATTCTCGCGATGAATGTGTCGAATGGTTGTATGCGATATAACCTAGTTATCGAATCAAGGATTGATTCGATAAATCGATACATTGTATACTAGTCGGTTGTGTGCGACATGACCGGATCATTGAATCAAGAGTTGATTTAATGATTTAATGCATAATTATATATTTGATATATTACTTTGCATTAACTAGTATTGGTTCAGTTTAAATGGATTTTCTCACTTGAAGTTCACAAGTTGTATATGTGATATACTTTTGTGCACTTGATTGTATCATGTTTGATGATACATGCTTACTTGAGTTTTTGTAAAGTTTAAACCTTGGTTAAGTAAATGGTTAGGGTTTTGTTTAATTTATTTATTCATTTATTGATTTGTTTATTTCATTTTGGCAAAAGGGAAATGGTGGCTAATTTTGTTTCTTTGTTGAAGTTTCATGAAGCTTTGAATAAGTCCACCATTTTTGTTTTATGCCTAACCTAACCATTCACCTAACTATAGTTTGCTCTCTACACATAACCATGGTTGAGACATGATAAGTATTCTTATTATTTTCTTTTTAGAAAATAACTTATCATATTATCTTCTTCTTCTTCTTCATCTTCTACTTGAAGAAACCTTGACTTCATCAATGGTGATTGATGAAAAA
This sequence comes from Agapanthus africanus, assembly GCA_030015575.1. NCBI lineage: Eukaryota > Viridiplantae > Streptophyta > Magnoliopsida > Asparagales > Amaryllidaceae > Agapanthus > Agapanthus africanus. The sequence continues at coordinate 308,052,149 of CM057350.1, forward strand.
GAGTGAGAAATCCAATTCTAAAGTGAACCCACTTCCTATTTCTTCATCGTCTACCTCTTGCCAAGTAGTAGAGTGTATTTTCTTCACAAGTTTCATGACTTGGTGAAGTTGGAGCTTGATCTAGCGATGCCTCGACGTAGATCATCTTCGGCATCGTCGTCGATGACCTAGCCCGCTTTTTCTCCGATGAAGCCAACGCTAGAGCCCAAGATCCGATTTGTACAGCGAGAAGACATCATCGTGGAGCCATGGAGGTGGAGAACCGGATCTACAAAGGTTGTATTTCCGTTTACTATTTAGTTAAGTTGTTAACTAGTTTTGTTATCGCCTAAACTTCTAGCCAACGATCCGTATTAGGGTTTCTCGGCACCCCTAATTTTTGAAATTGGCATGGTTGATGCCTTGTGAGACCTCACTAGTATGCCTAGGAACCCTACAGTGGTATCAGAGCCTAGCTAGAGCCTTAGGCGATGCGTAGACGGAGTTTGAAGTCCGATTAAACCGAAACCCTAACACAAATTTGCTCTCTAGACTTTTTCCAAAAATTGGGTTTTTTCTAGATTAAAAATATGCAGAAAATTCTGCAGGAAATTCGAAGAATTACGGTGCAAAAATTACCTAATGATCTTTCTAAAGTGCGGCGGAACCGCGGCATTAGCGTGCTAATGCGGCTGTTCCGCGGCCATTTTGTCTCTTCTCCCATTGAATTTTGCACAGTAATTCCTATTTTGCAGTGCTGGTTTTCCTGGGATATTTTTTTTCTGAACTCAAGAGTTGAATTTTCTGGGTTGTATTGGGGACTCGGTGTTTCGATCTGATCGTCTAATTTTGTCTGTGTGCTTTTCCGGATATATTGAATATGTTAAAAAGTTCGACCGGATATAAATACCCACCTTTTCCCCTGTCGGGAAATTTCCAAGTGTTGGATCTTTCCGTAGTTTAACGACGTTCTAAGTAGTGCAAGTAACGCGATGGTCCCTCTAGAAGACAACAAACCTTAACTCGATTATGTGACCGTCTTGAACTGCCCTTTGAACCTTCGGGTTTGGGGCAGTATGGCGTGCCACATGTGAGGCGTTGGCTTGACCCTTCTACGGCTGGACCGTTGGTACTGAGGCACGAACTGAATGTTTTTAGACTTATTTCATGTGTTGATCTGTTTCGGGAAAACTTGGGTGTTTGAATGTTCGATCGGAAAGTTTATCATTTTCTATTTATCTGGAATGGGATACAATAATTGGAATTCACAATAAGTTATGAGATAACTGAATGAATGTTATAAACATAGCAGTTTAGTCTCACTTGATCGGTTGCCACGGAATTTTGATGTGATCAAAAGTCCGTCGCAATCACGTAGCGTACGCGGATACTCGCCGGGTAAACTTAATAGACAGCCTCGCTCCATAGCCCCGACCAAGTGACTGTAGGAGAACCCCGTCGCCGAAAGCATCCGTTCGGGTGCTAGCGGTAGCAGTGTTCCGCCTTGGTGCACTTCGTCGACGGTATCGGGGGTGCGGCCGTCTACTAATGTTTACGACGAGCATTCGATCAGAATGTCGGGAATCTTGTTGAATTGCCCGACTTGATATTGAAAAGTGTTTTCGATAATGAGACTAAAATGCGGAGTTTATAATTGTTAGGCATGCGATGTCTAAGGAATTCATTTGATTAGGCATGTGATGTCTAAAGAGATTGCGGATTCCAACTGTTGTAGTTTTACACTTTCTTTTCTGTGACCGTAAGTGTAATATGTGATATCGCCGGTTTCGTTGCTATATGTCAACGATAATTGGGATGCGCATATTTACTTACGTTGATGACATGTGATATTATGTGTTGCTGGATATGTTATATTGGATCGTCGTGTTTGAATAGCCGGGGGTTTTTATGTGAGATGAGAGTTTTTCATTTTCATTCATGTAAAAACTTGTATGTAATATTCTTTTATTGGGGCACTTCCAGGTTGCGGAAGATGTCACCCTTTTGTATATTATTTACTTTTCGGCACTAGGATAGACCCAAGGAGGGGAGCACAAGTAACCGGGTTCTGGAGTCCAGTGGGAGACCAACTCGGGGAGTCGAGTCCGGGTCTCCTAACTCCAGAATTGGTAGGGTTGCTTGCCGCTCTCGTAGGGGTCTAGGGGTGTGGGTTTGGCTATTCATCACGACCGTGGAATCCGTGTTTTATACTGGCTCGTACTGAAAACACGGACGTCCTAGTATATCCAATATTTCATATGATTCTTCTGCTGCGATATCTGTGATGTTCTGTGATGGATACAGTATATAGTATATATGATATATTATATAGGCGTTACTTATGTTTTACACCCGTGCTAGCCCTGCCCCGCTCTGTCGTTAGTTACCTAACCTAACGGTGCACGAGGGGACATCGAGGCGAATGCGGATGGCATAAGTGTACGTCGTATTTATCTGTGATGTTTAGGTACTTAAATGATGGGACTTCATTAATGAGATTAATGAAATAAAAGAAATCTAAGATGTTGTAGAATCGAATTTCAAAATAAAATAGGTAGCTACAGTTCTTACTTTGCACAGCGGTATATATGATATATCCTGCACCTTATTCGATAAGGAAAGGACCGAGATCCCTTCACCGGGAGTGACTCCTTTAGCAATAACTGGCAGATGCTACACACTCGGTTTGTCTTTTGATTGCTTTTAAGAGTTCTGCTTTGCACAGTGATATATATGATATATCCCGCACCTCATTCGACGAGGAAAGGACCGACGATCCCTTCACTGGGAGTGACTCCTTTAGCAAAACTAGAAAAGCCTCAAAAGCACTCCATTTTTTTAAAATCATTTGATTCTACAACGATATAAAGTTCATTACGCAAAAGGTTTTCTTAAAAACCTGACGTAGCCCTCCGTCATTTCAGATAAGTCCTAGTTAGTATTCGTGCTGCGTTAGTTGACTCAGTCAAGGCGTAGTGTGCGGTAGCTGATTAGTGCTTATCTGCAAAGCATATGATGCGATTGGATTAGGGTAGTCGTGCGGCCTTGTTGACTCAGTCAAGGGTCGTGCGGGTGGGTTTAATTCAATCGAGAAATGACGGGTTGAACTTTACTTGTGGTCTATGATTTGTTGACTCAGTCAAGGTCATAGATCGCTTGGGGTAAAATATTATTGGGAATTTCAAGTGTTGAAATTTGCAATGAGATTGCATACCTTCTATGAGATAGTTGGATCCCGATACCCGCTGTGAGTAAGAGTTACTCCTGGAAGAGTTTTACACATTACAATTAGCCGATCAAGTAGGTGTCTAGAAAGGTGTTAACGAGGTTACGCCTCTGGGAAAACGAGGTTTACTATAATTAGGTTCGTGCGAAAGCACGGGGGACCTCCTTCAAAGTACCGACACTGGCCTGGCTGAAAAATTTGCGAACTTGTAGTGTGTAATTAATTCCGGCTAGTCTTTCCTTTTAGGGTTTGAAGGAAGATTTGATAAAAACAGTGGGAGCCATCCTGATTAGATAAAATAATAACCGATCTATTCTTGCAAGAGCGCACGCTGAGTGTTTTCTTCTCTCTCTCTCCAGGTAGCGACCATATCACGCCTTAATCAAGATAATAATACGGATTATTGACCGAACCCGCTTGTTATACTGAGCAGGGGAACGTTGGTCCGGCTCAAACTTATAATTGTTATAAGACAGAGCAGGAAATTAGGGATTACCAGAATTCCCGTGCCGCCCAAACGAAGAGAGTGCATGCTGATGCATCATCTTCAGGTGTGTTCATTACAAAGAACTGTTTTTCAGTATCCTCCGCATGCTGGGTATATGATACCGGATCAGGATCCCAGATATGTAATCTGTTACATAGGGCTACAGATAGGTAAAGAACTGAGAAAGGGTGATAAGTTTCATGAGACAGAAAACGGGGCAAGTGTTGCAGCCAAGTCTGTTGGTCACTGTCACCCTGTATTACCAATACATTGATTTTGAGCAAATGCTATTAGATACCGAACCTGATATACAAAATCATATCAGTCTCTTTATTAGTAAAGGAATGATAAAATTCTGTATTAATGGATAATGTTTTGAACATTTTCTATATCAAAAGTTGATCGATTCAGGCACGTTATCTAAAAGCATTGACGTTCTAAATCAAACTACAGTTCCTAGTATACAGAACACACACAAGAGGAAGTGTTCAGAAATGAACAAATCCTTCTTGAGGCATTATAGACTAGGTCATATCAATGCGACCCGACTAGCTGAAGTTACATGTAGATGCATATTTAAATTAGTTTGAATTTACATCTTATGAAACTTGCCAGTCATGTCACAGAGATAAGATGACCATAGCTCCGTTTACTGGAAACAGAGAAAGAGTTAGTAAACTCTTGGGATTGATACATGCTGATGTATGAAAGATCCCCTGTCTACACATGCCAAGACCGGTTCTTTGTACTTCGTTACATTCTCTGATGATCTCTCAAGATTCAGACATATGTTCCTGTTGAAACACAAGTCCGAACTTTTTGAGATATTCAAAGAATATAAGCTAGAAGTAGAGAACCAATACGGGTATACGTATTATGTCCTATGATGAGATCAGGGAGGAGAATACTTAAGCACGGAATTCCTGGACTATTCTAAAGGAGAATGAGATTCTCTCTCAGCATTACTCCTCCGTATATACCATAGCACGATGGTATATTGGGGCGGAGCAATAGCACCCTATATGATAAGGTGTGCTCTATGATGAGTACTACTAAGTTACCTATTTCCTTTTGGGAGTTATGCGCTTGAGAAGCTGCATACCTATTGAATAGGGTTCAAATCAAATCAGTTGCCTACCACTTCATATGTGATATGGAAAGGGAAGAGCCCATATCTTAAGTTAGTTAAGATTTGGGGTTGTCCGGCCTATGTCTAAAAGCAAAATCCGGACAAGCTCGAGGCAAGGTCCGTTATGTAGAACTGGAAATGTTCCAGCCATACAAACTGCAGCTGATGATTTGATAGAACCAAAGGATTCAGTAGATTCCAACGAACCTCAGCCTCTCCGCCGATCTAGTAGGGTTCCTCACCCACCTGAGAGATACTTCGGTTACTCTATGACAGTGGGAGCAAGGATTGCATCATGAGATGATGCCCCAACTAGTTTCGAGCTGGCCATCAGGAGTGGGACTCTGTAAGAATGGCTGGATGCTTAGCGATCTGAGATGGAATCCTTATACACCAACAAAGTATGGACTTTGGTTGCTATATCTGAAGGGTGAAATCTCCATCAGGAGCAAGTAAATCTTGAGAAGATTACTTGGTGTAGATGGAAAGGTTGAGACTTTCAAAGCTAGACTTGTTAAAGGTTTATGTCATCAACCAGGCGTGGATAATGATGAAACCTTTTCAGTGCCTATGCTTAAGTCCATCCAGATCCTACTTGCCACGGCTACATACCATGACTACGATATCTGGCGGTTGGGTGCCATGACTGCTTTTCTAAATGATGTTTTAGAAGAGAACGTCTATAAGTACACAGCCAGAGGGCTTCGTAGACAGTGGGAGCAGCGGAAAGGTGTACAAGATGCTTTATAGGATAAAGCAGGCATCGCGGAGTTGGAACATCTGTTTTGATGTGGTAGTCAAAGAAGTTGACATCATCAAAATGGTAGATGAACCTTGTATATACAAGAAGGGAGTAGGGAGTATGGTAGTGATCCTCGTAGAGTACGTGGATGACATACTCTTGATAGGGAAGGAGTTTCCTATGCTATGCTCGGTCAATCTCCGCTTATCACAAGGATTCTCCATATAGGATCAAAGTGATACCTCCTAAATCCTGGGTTTTGGATCTATGAGATAGATCTAATTGGATGTTAGGATTCTCACTAGTTGTAGTGAGATGGTGTCAACCGATCCAGGGGAGAATCACTGGAAGGGTTCCAGGGTGATAACTACGACTGAAAGTCAGTCACAGGCATTGTCTTTACCCTCAGTAAAGGGACGGTATGTTGGAAGAGTTCCAAGCTAGATACCGTGGCAAACTAGACGATAAAGGCCCGATACATCGCTACTTCAGATACTACCAAAGAGGCAGTCTGGATGTATATTTGTTAATGAGATGAACTTAGTTCCTCCTATTGTGTGACAATGGAGTTGTGGCTTATGCCAAGGAACGTCCGTCCCATCAGTGATCCAGACATATTCTAATGCAGTATCACCTGATCATGGAGATAGTTGATCTCCAGGGTGATCGAGGTTAGGAGAGTAGACTCAGAGGACAGCACGGCGGATCCACTCACAAAGGCCTTTTCCCAGAGAGAGACTTTTATGGGATGGTTGAGTATGAGATACTACAACCACTGCTATCAGATGGCCCTAGTGCAAGTGGGAGATTGTTAGTTATATGTATGCCCTAGAGGCCATTACTATACATAGGATGTATATTCTAGTGGATGCTGGGACATATATAGGGAGGACTTTCTTGCTCGACATGATAGTATGCTATCTGGTTACACTTTACCTTGACGTGTACACTGATTGTCTCTCTGTTACATGTTGGTAAAGCCCTCAGGATGTGTACTTGACTACCTGGACTATGATGCGGATCATACTAGTGGGGGCATGATAGTCCATAAGTACATCCTTCAAGGTCCCTAGTCGTGGGTGTATCGAGACGGGGCATCGATATACCAGAGTAGACTAGCGTATACCTTCTCGACCCATACAGATGGGCGATGGATGATCCCATATCCATTGGTGTTTGACATCAGAGATGATATACGGGTGCTCAGTGGAGACTGGGTACACTGGACGGACTCGCCGAGAACTCCCAGATGGTATTATACCTTACGTCAGATGGCAGTTCTCTGGTGACACTGGTACAGAGTAGTCTGTTGACCCGAGATCGTCATAGAGTCTTGTGTGGTTCCCACTGTGCTTTGATTTCCATCTTACCATGTCCAAGAGGGCGTGCAAAACGGTGGTTTTTGGGTACAGTCCCGAATAACATGGAGGCAATGAGCGATAGGAGGGGATTCGTCTCTCCCGGTATAGGGAGTTGATGTTGCGCTGTGTTCGATTGGCTATAACCGGAAATCCCTGGCCAGGGTTGCTGAGATTTACTGGTAAGTGTTACCAGTAGTTTCTCGAACTGTTATAGGCCTCATATCGACATGACTTATCGAGCTATTGGGGTCTGACGTTTACCACCCCTAGGCGAGATATGCGACATATCAGACGATCAGAACCGGACTGTACGGTAAGTGTTACTGGTTGGATTCACAGGAGTGTGAGCGGGCTTGCTCGTCGATCTTCTGATCGCTCAATACCCGGGTGGCCGTTACGTTTAGCAGACCGCTTGCGGCTTGTGGGTGTTTGATATGATCATCACCTGCTGCCGGCGTATTGACGAGTCTTTAGAGTCCTACACAGAGGTTACCTGGCTCAAGCGAAACGAAATAGGGGCGCATATGAGATATGTGCGGGACCGAGAATAATGCGTGTATGTGATACCGTATTTCATTCTCGCGATGAATGTGTCGAATGGTTGTATGCGATATAACCTAGTTATCGAATCAAGGATTGATTCGATAAATCGATACATTGTATACTAGTCGGTTGTGTGCGACATGACCGGATCATTGAATCAAGAGTTGTTTTAATGGTTTAATGCATAATTATATATTTGATATATTACTTTGCATTAACTAGTATTGGTTCACTTTAAATGGATTTTCACACTTGAAGTTCACAAGTTGTATATGTGATATACTTTTGTGCACTTGATTGTATCATGTTTGATGATACATGCTTACTTGAGTTTTTGTAAAGTTTAAACCTTGGTTAAGTAAATGGTTAGGGTTTTGTTTAATTTATTTATTCATTTATTGATTTGTTTATTTCATTTTGGCAAAAGGGAAATGGTGGCTAATTTTGTTTCTTTGTTGAAGTTTCATGAAGCTTTGAATAAGTCCACCATTTTTGTTTTATGCCTAACCTAACCATTCACCTAACTATAGTTTTCTCTCTACACATAACCATGGTTGAGACATGATAAGTATTCTTATTATTTTCTTTTTAGAAAATAACTTATCATATTATCTTCTTCTTCTTCTTCATCTTCTACTTGAAGAAACCTTGACTTCATCAATGGTGATTGATGAAAAAGAGTGAGAAATCCAATTCTAAAGTGAACCCACTTCCTATTTCTTCATCCTCTACCTCTTGCCAAGTAGTAGAGTGTGTTTTCTTCACAAGTTTCATGACTTGGTGAAGTTGGAGCTTGATCTAGCGATGCCTCGACGTAGATCATCTTCGGCATCGTCGTCGATGACCTAGCCCGCTTTTTCTCCGATGAAGCCGACGCTAGAGCCCAAGATCCGATTTGTACAGCGAGGAGACATCATCGCGGAGCCATGGAGGTGGAGAACCGGATCTACAAAGGTTGTATTTCCGTTTACCATTTAGTTAAGTTGTTAACTAGTTTTGTTATCGCCTAAACTTCTAGCCAACGATCCGTATTATGGTTTCTCGGCACCCCTAATTTTTGAAATTGGCATGGTTGATGCCTTGTGAGACCTCACTAGTGTGCCTAGGAACCCTACACAGCTAGTGCCGCTTGCGGTCTGTGGTTAAACCCACTGCCAGCGTAGTGTCGAGTCTTTAGAGTCCCACACAGAATGCTATTCGCCTTTTGGCAAATGAGTAGAGGTCGCATGGTTTTGCGATGGGTCGCATGGTTTTGCGACAGGGTTCGTCACATCCGTGCACTTGTGCACGTACAGTGTCCGGACAGTTAACACTAGCGGGCTTTGGTTTAAGCCAGATCCTAGTGTACGTTTTGGTATTGGTTTTATCCAGTATGTATTCGTGTTCCTCGGAACGCGAATGCGGGTGTGTATGCACAGTTGACTGAGAGACAGAGGCAGAGCATTCTCATTAGGGTTGTTGACCGTTGACTGTTGACTATTGACTTTTTGCTCAACCCTAATAAGAATATGATATGTAATTAACAATAATATTAATTAAGTATTGTGGTGACATGGTTGTTGAGGGGTTGACTTTGTTGACTTGTTGACTTTGTTGACCGGTTGACTAGGTTGGACTAGTTGACCATCATGATGACAATGGCTATCATTTCATGGCAAAGTCTTTTTACTTGCTTGTTCTCTTGTGCAATATGAGTGCATGAAATGATATAGCCATTTTGACTTAAACCATTTACACATTACTTGATTACTATTTTTGTGATGATGGTTTTGGATTATGAGAGCCAAGTGAGAAAAATCTTGCTCATTCTATCATTTTCATTCTCTCTCTTGTGTTCTTGAGCTCTCATCTCCTTCCTCTTGCTCTCCCTCTCTTTAGTCTATGGTTCACTTGTCTCATGTGTTGAGAACCAAGAACCATAGAGAAAATCCCAACACACTCTCCTCTACTCACTCTAGTTCACAAGGTTTGGCAAACCGAGTGAACTAGTTTCTTCAAAGTTCGAAGAAGAAGCCAAAGGTAGAAGCTTTCAGGTGGATCGATTTTCGGCGCAAGGAGACGACGGGGTGAAGCCGATCCGGACAACCATCGTGGCTTGAAGACGAAAGAGTTCAAGAAAGAAAGTTATAACCCCCTAACCGAGTAGTTAACAACTCCTAGTTAGGTTGTTAGTTAGATGTTTAACAAAGATCCGGTTTTGAGTCCAAGTTACCGCCTCAAGAAAATTGTTTTTCACCAAATTCCGCATGCCCGAAAGTACCGGGAGAGGTAGCATGGACTTACATAATGTACATTTTATATGCGTCATGCTTGAAGCCACATGCTTCATGGGTGTATGAGACTCACACCATGCTTGAAATAATGTAGGGTTTATATTTATTTTAGTAATTCATAAATTAGTGGAAATTGGTTTCATGGTTGAAGCATGGAGAAGCTTGTGGAACCATTGACTAAGTCCACTCATTTGTTTTTACTTAAGATATTTATTAACCTAACCATTATTCCTTAGCCATAGTTTAGTCTCTACATGAGTTAGTGTATGATACTAACTCACCCATGGTTGCTATTCTCACCTCATGAGTTTCATTCTCTTCTCTCTTCATCTTCTTCTTCCTCAAGAGCTTAGCTCTCTAGGTTAATGGGAGATGAAGAAAAATACTGAGAAAAATAAATCTAAAGTGAGCCTAATTCCTACTTCATCATCCTCTATTATATTAGCTATTTAGTTTAGGGTGTTTGCTTCACTAGTCTACAATTAGTGAAGAGGTAGCATGAGCTTGAGTCTCCTCGACGTAGATCATCTTCGGCCTCGAAGACTTCGAGCAAGCTTGTTCATTTCTTCATGTGAACCCTTACTAGAGTTCGGGTTTTCACTACTGGGAGCGAATGGACTACGCACGGAGCTTTAAAAGTGAAGAACCGGTCTACAAAGGTTGTATTCCTCATTCACTTAGATGAAAAGTTGTTTGTATTGCTAGTTCGTCTAAATCTCTAGTTAAGATTCTTGGGTTAGGGTTCTTTAGTACGAAAAACTTTTGAAATTGGCATGGACGATGCCTCCCGAAACCTTGCTGCCACCCTAGAAACCTAATAGTGGTATCAGAGCCAAGCTAGAGAATTAGACGATGTTTGTTAGATTATGAAATCGAAACAACTCCGAAGAACCCGATATAAAATCTAGTTTCTGTCGAATTTTTAAAGGTGTCATAATTTTTTTTAAGCAACTGCAGAATGTTGTATGCGATATAACATGAACACCATACAAATTTGAAGCAAAACCACATGATTTTCGCCGGCCTCATAGGCTTAAAAACCGATCTCACCGGGTCTTCTGGGGATTTTTGGCTTCAAATTTTTAGGGTTTTTCAGTCTATGGGTTTTGGTATTTTAGGTTTTGCTTGTTTTTGCTAAATTTGCATGTGATGTTATTTCTGTACAAAGGGAATTCGGAGTGTTTCGTAGTCATAATTCTTATATCTATTCAGGTTTTTTAGACGACGTTAAAAATTTCGAACGGATATCAATAACCTAATTTTTCCCTCGCTGGAAATTTTCCAAGATTTGGATTTTTCCGAGTTTAAAATCTTCAGAAAATCATACAAGCGATTCTGTGGACCCTCTAGAAGAACGATACCCAAACTCGATTTTTTGAATCGCAGACCGCGGTCATACCCTAGGGTTTACGGCAGTTCCGTGGCGACATGAGTGAGGCATGGGTTGGCCCTTCTACGGATGGTTCATAGGTGCTGTGGCATGTTGTAGGAACTTTTTAAACTCCGCTCAAGTGTTGAGCTCTTTGGGAAATTTTGGGTGTTTTTTTATTCGATCGAAAAGTTTAACATCATCTAGCAATCTGTGATTGTGATACAATATTTGGAATCCACATAATTAGTTATGTGATAACTAGTTTGAATTTTATAAATCTAGCAGTTTAGTCTCATCTGATCGGTTGCCACAGAATTTTGATGTGGTTCAAAAGTTCGTCGCAATTATGTAGTGTAGGCAGATACTCGCCGGGTAACCTTACTAGATAGCCATGCCCCATATCCCCGACCAAGTGACTGTAGGAGAACCCCGTCGCCAAAAGTATCCATTCGGGTGCTCACGGCCGCGGTGTTCTGCCTTAGTGCACTTCGTCGACGGCATCGGGGGTGCGGCCATCTACTAAACTTTCTGACGAGCATTCGATCAGGTTATCAGGAATCTTGTTGAATTACCCGACTGGTTATTCAAAAGTGTTTTCAATATTGAGACTAAAATGCGGGGTTTATAATTGTTAGGCATGTGATGTCTAAGGAATTCATTTGTTTAGGCATTAAATCCAAAGTACGTGATACATTGAGTTTATGATGTCTAAGTTGGTTGCAGATTCCAATTATTATAGTTTTTCACTTTCTTTTCTGCGACCGTAAGTGTAATATGTGGTGTATCGCCGGTTTCGTCGTTATATGTCAACGATAATTGGGATACGCATATTTTCTTACGTTGATGACATGCGATGCTATATGTTGCTATGATATGTTATATTGGATCGTCGTGTTTTGAATAGGCGTGGTTTTTTATGTGAGATGAGATTTTTTCATTTTCATTCATGTAAAAGCTTGTATGTAATATTTTTTATTGTGGCACTTCCGGGTTGAGAACGATGTCACCATTGATGTATATTATTTACTTTTCCGCATTAGGATAGACCTAAGGAGGAGAGCACAAGTAACTGGGTTCTAGAGTCCAGTGGGAGACCATCTCGAGGAGTCGAGACTGGGTCTCCTAACTTTAGAATCGGTAGGGTTGCTTGCCGCTTTCATAGCGGTTTAGGGATGTGGGTTTGGCTATTCATCGCAATCGTGGAATCCATTTTTTTTACTGGCTTAATTTAAAACACGAAATTCCTAGTATATCCAATATTTCATATGTTATCTTCTGCTGCTGATATTCTGTGATGTGATCACTTTATATGTTGAGACGAATGATTATGTTTTATATATAGGATATATAATAAATATTGCTGCTTTCGTTTCTTCTATGATGCTTAGGAAGCATAATTGATGGGACTTCATTAATGAGATTAATGAAATAAAAGAAACCTAAAGATGTTGCATAATCTTGTTTTAAAAACTGGTATCTCTAGTTCTTGCTTTGCATAGCGGTATTCCTTGTAGAATATCCAGCACCTTATTCGATAAGGAAAGAGTCGAGATCCCTTCACCGGGAGTGACCTCTTTAGTGAAACTAGCAGATGCTACAACCCACTCGGTTTTTTCTTTTGATTGCTTTTCTAGTTCTTGTTTTGCAAAGTGGTATTTGTGAAATATCCTGCACCTTATTCGATAAGGAAAGAGACGAAATCCCTTCACCGGGAGTCACCTCTTTATCAAAACTAGCAAAAGCCTAAAAAAACTCCTTTTCAAAATCACTTGATTCTACAACGATATCAAGTTCGATACGCAAAGGTTAGCCCTCCGTCATTTCAGATAAGTAGTCTTTAGTATTCATGTCGCGTTTGTTGGCCTTTGTCAAGGCGTAGTGTGCGGTAACTGACTAGTGCTTATCTGCTTGAGCATATGATGCAATTGGATTAGGGTGGTCGTGCAATCTTGTTGGCCTTTGTCAAGGGTCGTACAGGTGGGTTTAATTCAATCAGGAAATGACGGGTTGAACTTGACTAGCATCCTATGGTTTGTTGGCCTTTGTCAAAGTCATAAGAGGATAGGGGCAGAATATTATCGGGAATTTCAAGTGTTGAAATTTGCAATGAGATTGCATACCTTCTATGAGATAGTTGGATCCCGATACCCACTGCGAGTAAGAGTTACTCCTGAGAGAGTTTTACACATTACAATTAGCCAATCAAGTAGGAGTATAGAAAGGTGTTAACGGGGTTATGCCTTGGGAAAACGAGGTTTATTTTAATTAGGTTCGTGCGAAAGCACGGGGAACCTCCCTCAAAGTACCGACACTGGCCTGGCCGAAAGATTGGCAAACTTGTAGGGTGTAATTAATCCCGGCTACTCTTACCGTTTAAGGTTTGAAGGAAGATTTGATAAAAACAATGGGAGCCATTCTGATTAGATATAATAATAACAAATCTGATCTTGCAAGAGCATACGCAGAGTGTTTTCTTCTCTCTCTCTCCTGGTAAAGACCATGTCACGCCTTAATCAAGATAATAATATGGATTTATTGACCGAACCTTCTTATTAAACTGAGCTAGGGAACGTTATTTCCGCTCTATCTTATAATTGTTATAAGTCCGAGCAGGAAATAAGGGAATATCTGGATTTCCATGCGACCCAATCGAGGAATAAGCATGTTGGTGCATATTCTTCGGATGTGTTCATTACCAAGAACTGTTTCTCAGTAATCTCTACGTCCTAGGTATGAGATACCGGATTAGGATCCCATATATGTAATTTGTTACATGGGCTATAGATAGGTAGAGAACTGAGAATGGGTGTTATGTCTCTAAGTGTTAGAGAATGGTGCAATTGTTGCAGCCAAATTAGTTGGCAGATATCACCTTGTATTACCAAAAGGTAAATACATTGATTCTGAACAAATGTTATTAGAAACCGAACCTGATATACAACATTACATGAAATTCTTTATTGAGTTAAAAAAGATATAATTCTGTATTGAAGGATAATGTTGTGAACATTTTCCTGAAGCAAGAGTTGATTGGACCAGGCACGTTATATAATAGCATATACGTTCTAAATCAAACCACAGTTCAAAGTATGTAGAACATACATAAGAGGAATAGTTCAGAAATGAACGAATCCTTCTTGTAGCATTGTTTGTTAGTTATATGTATGCCCTAGAGGCCATTACTGTACATTGGATGTATATTGTAGTGGATGCTGGGACATATATAGGGATTACTTTCTTGCTCGACATGATAGTATGCTATCTGGTTGATCTTTACCTTAATGTGTATACTGATTGTCTCTCTGTTACATGTTGGTAAAGCCCTTAGGATGTGTGCTTGACTACCTGGACTATGATGCGGATCATACTAGTGGGGACATGGTAGTCCATAAGTACATCCTTCAAAGTCCCTAGTCGTGGGTGTATCGAGACGGGGCATCGATATACCAGAGTAGACTAGCGTGTACCTTCTCGACCCATACAGATGGGCGATGGATGATCCCATATCCATTGGTGTTTGACATCAGAGATGATATACGGGTGCTCAGTGGAGACTGGGTACACTGGACGGACTCGCCGAGAACTCCCAGATGGTATTATACCTTACGTCAGATGGCGGTTCTCTGGTGACACTGGTACAGAGTAGTCTGTTGACCGGAGATCGTCATAGAGTCTTGTGTGGTTCCCACTGTGCTTTGATTTCCATCTTACCACGTCCAGGAGGGCGTGCAAAACGGTGGTTTTTGGGTACAGTCCCGAGTCACATGGAGGCAATGAGCGATAGGAGGGGATTCGTCTCTCCCGGTATAGGGAGTTGATGTTGCGCTGTGTTCGATTGGCAATAACAGGCAATCCCTGGCCAGGGTTGCTGAGATTTACTGGTAAGTGTTACCAGTAGTATCTCGAAATGTTATAGACCTTATATCGACACGACTTATCGAGCTATTGGGGTCTGACGTTTACCACCCCTAGGCGAGATATGCGACAGATCAGACCGGACTGTACGGTAAGTGTTACTGGTTGGATTCACAGTAGTGTGAGCGGGCTTGCTCGTCGATCTTTTGATCGCTCAATACCCGGGTGGCCGTTACGTTTAGCAGACCGCTTGCGGCTTGTGGGTGTTTGATATGATCATCACCTGCTGCCGGTGTATTGACGAGTCTTTAGAGTCCTACACAGAGGTTTCCTGGCTCAAGCGAAACGAAATAGGAGCGCATATGAGATATATGCGGGACCGAGAATAATGCGTGTATGTGATACCATATTTCATTCTCGCGATGAATGTATCGATTGGTTGTATGCGATATAACGTAGTTATCGAATCAAGTATTGATTCGATAAGCCGATACATAGGATACTGGTCGGTTATATGCGATATGACCGGATCGTTAAATCAAGTGTTGATTTAATGATGTAATGTATAATTATATATTTGATATATTACTTTGCATTAACTAGTATCGGTTCACTTTAAATGGATATTCTCACTCGGATGTGCACATTGTATATGTGATATACTTTTGTGCACTTGATTGTATCATATTTGATGATACATGTTTGCTAGGGTTTTTGTGTAAAGATCAAACCATGGTTACATGATAATGGTTAGGGTTTTGTTTTTCATTTTCTTATTCATTTATTTACTTGTTTATTCATTTTGGAAATGATAAGAAAAGAATGGTGGCTTTATTTGTAGTTTAGTTGAAGCTTCATGAAACTTTGACCAAGTCCACCATTCTTGTCTCTTGCTTAACCCTAACCATCATATCTAACCATGGTCTATTCTCTACACTAAACTAGGGTTAGTATTATGATAAGTATTGTTTTTCCTTTTCATTTTAATAACTTATCATAATATTATCTTCTTCTTCTTCATCTTCTTCTTGAAGAAAAAGCTTGCCTCATTAATGGCAACTTGATGAAAAGAGTGAGAAATCCAATTCTAAAGTCTACCCACTTCCTATTTCTTCATCCTCTACCTCTTTCCAAGTAGTAGAGTGTGTTTTATTCACAAGTTTTCATGGCTTGGTGAAGGTGGGGCTTGATCTAGCGATGCCTCGACGTAGATCATCTTCGGCACGAAGCCGACGACCTTGCCCGCCCATTTCTCCGATGAAGCCAACACTAGAGCCCGGGTTTTCATTTGGACAGCGAGGAGACTTCATTGCGGAGCTATGGAGGTGGAAGACCGGATCTAGAAAGGTTGTATTTCCGTTCTCTTAGTAAAATAGTTTACTAGTTGCATCTTTCGCCTAGATATCTAGTTAACGATCCGTAGTCTAGGGTTTCTCCGCACCGTAATTTTTGAAATTGGCATGGTTGATGCCTTGTGGGACCTCTAGTGTGTGCCTAGGAACCCTACAGTGGTATCAGAGCCTAGCTAGAGCCTTAGGCGAAGTCTAGACGATGTTTGAAACCCGATCGAACCCGAAACCCTAAGTTTTACATGCTCTCTGGACTTTTTCCAAAAACTGGGATTTTTCCACAATAAAAATACTTAAAAAATTCAGCAGGGAATTATAAGAATTACGGTGCAAAATTTAATTCATGAACAGTTCAAACGGCGGCGGAACCGCGGCAGAAGCCTGCATTCTGCGGCGGTTCCGCGGCAAGATGATGACGTCATACTCCCCTTTTTCCACAGTAATTCCTATTTAATTATGCTGAGTTTTTTGGGAATTTTTAATTTTACTCAAGAGTAGAGTATTCTGGGGTTGCTTTGGGAATCGATGATTCGATCGGAGTATCAGATTTTGTCTATGTGGCTTTCCGGATAAATTTTAGAATATGTTAAAAAGTTGAACCAGATAGAAATACCCAATTTTTCCCCTGTCGGGAAATTTCCAAGTGTTGGATTTTTCCGTAGTTTAACGACGTTCTAAGTAGTGCAAGTAACACGATGGACCCTCTAGAAGACAACAAACCTTAACTCGATTATGTGACCGTCTTGAACTGCCCTTTGAACCTTAGGGTTTGGGGCAGTACGGCGTGCCACATGTGAGGCGTTGGCTTGACCCTTCTACGGCTGGACCGTTGGTACTGAGGCATGAACTGAATGTTTTTAGACTTATTTCATGTGTTGAGCTGTATCCGGAAAACTTGGGTGTTCGATTGTTCGATCGGAAAGTTTAACATTTTCTATTTATCCGGATTGTGATACAACAATTGGAATTCACAAGAAGTTATGAGATAACTGAATGAATGTTATAAACATAGCAGTTTAGTCTCACTTGATCGGTTACCATGGAATTTTGATGTGATCAAAAGTCCGTCGCAATCACGTAGCGTACGCGGATACTCGCCGGGTAAACTTAATAGACAGCCTCACCCCATAGCCCCGACCAAGTGACTGTAGGAGAACCCCGTCGCCGAAAGCATCCTTTCGGGTGCTCACGGCAGCGGTGTTCCGCCTTGGTGCACATCGTCGACGGCGTCAGGGGTGCGGTCGCCTATTAAAGTTTGCGACGAGCATTCGATCAGAATGTCGGGAATCCTGTTGAATTCCCTGCTTGATATTGAAAAGAGTTTTCGATAATGAGAATAAAATGCGGAGTTTATAATTGTTAGGCATGTGATGTCTAAGGTATTCATTTGATTAGGCATGCGATGTCTATGCAGATTGCGGATTCCAACTGTTGTAGTTTTACACTTTCTTTTCTGTGACCGTAAGTGTAATTTGTGATATCGCCGGTTTCGTTGCTATATGTCAACGACAGTTGGGATACGCTTGTTTACTTACGTTGATGACATGTGATGTTATGTGTTGCTGGATATGTTATATTGGATCGTCGTGTTTGAATAGCCGGGGGTTTTTATGTGAGATGAGTGTTTTTCATTTTCATTCATGTAAAAACTTGTGTGTAATATTCTTTTATTGGTGCACTTCCAGGTTGCGGAAGATGTCACCCTTTGTATATTATTTACTTTTCCGCACTAGGATAGACCTAAGGAGGGGAGCACAAGTAACCAGGTTCTGGAGTCCATAGGGAGACCAACTCTTGGAGTCGAGTCCGGGTCTCCTAACTCTAGAATTGGTAGGGTTGCTTGCCGCTCTCGTAGGGGTCTAGGGGTGTGGGTTTGGCTATTCACCGCGACCGTGGAATCCGTGTTTTATACTGGCTCGTATTGAAAACACGGACGTCCTAGTATATCCAATATTTCATATGATTCTTCTGCTGCGATATCTGTGATGTGATCATGTGATGTTCTGTGATGGATACTGTATATAGTATATATGATATATTATATAGATGTTACTTATGTTTTACACCCGCGCTAGCCCTGCCCCGCTCTGTCGTTAGTTACCTAACCTAACGGTGCACGAGGGGACATCGAGGCGAATGCGGATGGCATAAGTGTACGTCGTATTTATCTGTGATGTTTAGGTACTTATATGATGGGACTTCATTAATATGATTAATGAAATAAAAAGAAACCTAAAGATGTTATAGAATCGAATTTCAAAAATAAAACAGGTAGCTACAGTTCTTGGTTTGCACAGCGGTATATGTGATATATCCTGCACCTTATTCGATGAGGAAAGGACCGAGATCCCTTCATCGGGAGTGACTCCTTTAGCAATAACTGGCAGATGCTACACACTCGGTTTATCTTTTGATTGCTTTTAAGAGTTTTTGCTTTGCACAGTGATATATGTGATATATCCCGCACCTCATTCGACGAGGAAAGGACCGACGATCCCTTCACCGGGAGTGACTCCTTTAGCAAAACTAGAAAAGCTTCAAAAACACTCCATTTTAAAAATCATTTGATTCTACAACGATATCAAGTTCATTACGCAATAGGTTTTCAGAAAAACCTGTCGTAGCCCTCCGTCATTTCAGATAAGTACTAGTTAGTATTCCTGCTACGTTTGTTGACTATGTTAAGGCGTAGTGTGCGGTAGCTAATTAGTGCTTATCTGCATAAGCATATGATGCGATTGGATTAGGGTAGTCGTGCGACCTTGTTGACTATGTTAAGGGTCGTGCGGGTGGGTTTAATTCAATCGGGAAATGACGGGTTGAAATTGACTAGCACTTATGATTTGTTGACTATGTTAAGGTCATATAGCTGCTAGGGGCAAAATATTATCGGGAATTTCAAGTGTTGAAATTTGCAATGAGATTGCATACCTTATATGAGATAGTTGGATCCCGATACCCGCTGCGAGTAATTGTTACTCCTGGGAGAGTTTTACACATTACAATTAGCCGATCAAGTAGGTGTCTAGAAAGGTGTTAACGAGGTTACGCCTCTGGGAAAACGAGGTTTACATTAATTAGGTTCGTACGAAAGCACGGGGGACCTCCCTCAAAGTACCGACACTGGCCTGGCTGAAAGATTGGCGAACTTGTAGTGTGTAATTAATCCCGGCTAGTCTTTCCTTTTAGGGTTTGAAGGAAGATTTGATAAAAAGCAGTGGGAGCCATCCTCATTAGATAAAATAATAACCAATCTGATCTTGCAAGAGCATACGCTGAGTGTTTTCTTCTCTCTCTCTCCAGGCAGCGACCATATCACGCCTTAATCAAGATAATAATACGGATTATTGACCGAACCCGCTTGTTATACTGAGCTGGGGAACGTTGGTGCCGCTCCAACTTATAATTGTTATAAGACAGAGCAGGAAATTGGGGATTACCAGAATTCCCGTGCCACCCAAACGAAGAGAGTGCATGCTGATGCATCATCTTCGGGTGTGTTCGTTACAAAGAACTGTTTCTCAGTATCCTCTGCGTCCTGGGTATATGATACCAGATCAGGATCCCAGATATGTAATCTGTTACATAGGGCTACAGCTAGGTAGAGAACTGAGAACGGGTGATAAGTTTCATGAGGCAGAAAACGGGGCAAGTGTTGCAGCCAAGTCTGTTGGTCACTGTCACCCTGTATTACCAATACATTGATTCTGAACGAATGTTATTAGACACCGAACCTGATATAAAAAATCATATCTATCTCTTTATTAGTAAAGAAATGATAAAATTTTGTATTGTTGGATATTGTTTTGAACATTTCCTATATCAAAAGTTGATCGGTTCAGGCATGTTATCTAAAAGCATTGATGTTCTAAATCAAACTACAGTTCTTAGTATACAGAACACACACAAGAGGAAGAGTTCAGAACTGAACGAATCCTTCTTGAGGTATTGTAGACTAGGTCATATCAATGCGACCAGACTAGCTGAAGTTACATATAGATGCATATTTAAATTAGTTTGAATTTACATCTTATGAAACTTGCCAGTCATGTCACAAAGATTAGATGACCATAGCCCTGTTTATTGGAAACAGAGAAAGAGTTAGTGAACTTTTAGGATGATACATGTTGATGTATGTAAGGTCCCCTGTCTACATATGCCAGGACTGGTTCTTTGTACTTCATTACATTCTCTGATGATCTCTTTAGATTCAGACATATGTTCCTGTTGAAACACAAGTCCGAGCCTTTTGAGATATTCACAGAATATAAGTTAGAAGTAGGGAACCAATAAGGGTATAAGTATTATGTCCTTTGATGTGATCAGGGAGGAGAATACTTGAGCACGGAATTCCTGGACTATTCTAAAGGAGAATGAGATTCTCTCTCAGCATTACTCCTCCGTATACACCATAGCACGATGGTATATCAGGGCGGAGCAATCACACCCTATATGATAAGGTGTGCTCTATGATGAGTACTACTGAGATACCTATTTCCTTTTGGGAGTTATGCGCTTGAGAAGCTGCATACCTATTGAACAGGGTTCCAATCAAATCAGTTGCCTACCATTTCATATGTGATATGGAAAGGGAAGAGCCCATGTTTTAAGCTAGTTAAGATTTGTGTTTGTCCGGCCTATGTCTAAAAGCAAAATCCGGACAAGCTCGAGGCAAGGTCTGTAATGTTGAACTGGAAAGGTTCCAGCTATACAAACTACAGCAGATGATTTGATAGAACCAAAGTATTCAGTAGATTCCAACGAACCTCAGCCTCTCCACCGATCTAGTAGGGTTCCTCACCCACCTGAGAGATACTTCGGTTTCTCTATGACAGTGGGAGCGAGGATTGCATCATGAGATGATGACCCAACTAGTTTCGAGCTGGCCATCAGGAGTGGGACTCTGTAAGAATGGCTGGATGCTTAGCGATCTGAGATGGAATCCATGTACACCAACAAAGTATGGACTTTGGTTGCTATATCTGAAGGGTTAAATCCCCATCAGGAGCAAGTATATCTTGAGAAGATTACTTGGTGTAGATGGAAAAGTTAAGACTTTCAAAGCTAGACTTGTTAAAGCTTTTCGTCATCGACCAGGCGTGGATTATGATGAAACCTTTTCAAGTGGCTATGCTTAAGTCCATCCAGATCCTACTTGCCACGGCTACATACCATGACTACGATATCTGGTGGTTGGGTGTCATGACTGCTTTTCTAAATGATGTTTTGGAAGAGAGCGTCTATAACTACACAGCCAGAGGGCTTCGTAGACAGTGGGAGCAGCGGAAACGTGTGCAAGATGTTTTATGTGATAAAGCAGGCATCGCGGAGTTGGAACATCTGTTTTGATGTGGTAGTCAAAGAGTTTGACTTCATCAAAATGGTAGATGAACCTTGTATAAACAAAAAGGTAGTAGGGAGTATGGTGATGATCTTCGTAGAGTACGTGGATGACATACTCATGATAGGGAAGGAGTTTCCTATGCTACGCTCGATCAATCTCCGCCTATCATAATGATTCTCCACATAGGATCAAAGTGATACCTCCTAAATCCTGGGTTTTGGATCTATGAGATAGATCTAATTGGATGTTAGAATTCTCACTAGTTGTAGTGAGATGGTATCAACCGATCCTGGGGAGAATCACTGGAAGGGTTCCAGGGTGATAAGGACGACTGAATGTCAGTCACAGGCACTGTCTTTACCCTAAGTGAAGGGACGGTATGTTGGAAAAGTTCCAAGCTAGATACCGAGGCATACTAGACGATAAAGGCTGGATACATCGCTACTTAAGATGCTACCAAAGAGGCAGTCTGGGTGTATATTGGTTCATGAGATGAACTACGTTCCAACCATTGTGAGACAATGGAGTTGTGGCTATGCCAGGAACGTCCGTCCCACCAGTGATCCAGACATATTCTAAGGCAGTGTCACCTGATCATGGAGATGGATGATCTCCAGGGTGATCGAGGTTAGGAGAGTAGACACAGAGGACAACACAGCGGATCCACTCACAAAGGCCTTTTCCCAGAGAGAGACATTTATGGGATGGTTGCGTATGAGATACTACAACCACTGCTATCAGATGGCCCTAGTGCAAGTGGGAGATTGTTAGTTATATGTATGCCCTAGAGGCCATTACTGTACATTGGATGTATATTGTAGTGGATGCTGGGACATATATAGGGATGACTTTCTTGCTCGACATGATAGTATGCTATCTGGTTGATCTTTACCTTAATGTGTATACTGATTGTCTCTCTGTTACATGTTGGTAAAGCCCTTAGGATGTGTGCTTGACTACCTAGACTATGATGCGGATCATACTACTGGGGACATGGTAGTCCAAAAGTACATCCTTCAAAGTCCCTAGTCGTGGGTGTATCGAGACGGGGCATCGATATACCAGAGTAGACTAGCGTGTACCTTCTCGACCCATATAGATGGGCGACGGATGATCCCATATCCATTGGTGTTTGACATCAGAGATGATATAAGGGTGCTCAGTGGAGACTGGGTACACTGGACGGACTCGCCGAGAACTCCCAGATGGTATTATACCTTACGTCAGATGGCAGTTCTCTGGTGACACTGGTACAGAGTAGTCTGTTGACCCGAGATCGTCATAGAGTCTTGTGTGGTTCCCACTGTGCTTTGATTTCCATCTTACCACATCCAAGAGGGCGTGCAAAACGGTGGTTTTTGGGTACAGTCCCGAGTCACTTGGAGGCAATGAGCGATAGGAGGGGATTCGTCTCTCCCGGTATAGGGAGTTGATGTTGCGCTGTGTTCGATTGGCTATAACAGGAAATCTCTGGCCAGGGTTGCTGAGATTTACTGGTAAGTGTTACCAGTAGTATCTCGAAATGTTATAGACCTCATATCGACACGACTTATCGAGCTATTGGGGTCTGACGTTTACCACCCCGAGGCGAGATATGCGACAGATCAGACGATCAGACCGGACTGTACGGTAAGTGTTACTGGTTGGATTCACAGGAGTGTGAGCGGGCTTGCTCGTCGATCTTCTGATCGCTCAATACCCGGGTGGCCGTTACGTTTAGCAGACCGCTTGCGGCTTGTGGGTGGTTGATATGATCATCACCTGCTGCCGGTGTATTGACGAGTCTTTAGAGTCATACACAGAGGTTTCCTGGCTCAAGCGAAACGAAATAGGAGCGCATATGAGATATGTGCGGGACCGAGAATAATGCGTGTATGTGATACAGTTTTTCATTCTCGCGATGAATGTATCGATTGGTTGTATGCGATATAACCTAGTTATCGAATCAAGTATTGATTCGATAAGCCGATACATAGGATACTGGTCGGTTATATGCGATATGACCGGATCGTTAAATCAAGTGTTGATTTAATGATTTAATGTATAATTATATATTTGATATATTACTTTGCATTAACTAGTATCAGTTCACTTTAAATGGATATTCTCACTCGGATGTGCACATTGTATATGTGATATACTTTTGTGCACTTGATTGTATCTTGTTTGATGATACATGTTTGCTAGGGTTTTTGTGTAAAGATCAAACCATGGTTACATGATAATGGTTAGGGTTTTGTTTTTCATTTTCTTATTCATTTATTTACTTGTTTATTCATTTTGGAAATGATAAGTAAAGAATGGTGGCTTTATTTGTAGTTTAGTGGAAGCTTCATGAAACTTTGACCATGTCCACCATTCTTGTCTCTTGCTTAACCCTAACCATCATATCTAACCATGGTCTATTCTCTACACTAAACTAAGGTTAGTATTATGATAAGTATTGTTTTTCCTTTTCATTTTAATAACTTATCATAATATTATCTTCTTCTTCTTCATCTTATTCTTGAAGAAAAAGCTTGCCTCATCAATGGCAACTTGATGAAAAGAGTGAGAAATCCAATTCTAAAGTCTACCCACTTCCTATTTCTTCATCCTCTACCTCTTGCCAAGTAGTAGAGTGTGTTTTCTTCATAAGTTTTCATGGTTTGGTGAAGGTGGAGCTTGATCTAGCGATGCCTCGACGTAGATCATCTTCGGCACGAAGCCGACGACCTTGCCCGCCCATTTCTCCGATGAAGCCGACACTAGAGCCCGGGTTTTCATTTGGACAGCGAGGAGACTTCATTCCGGAGCAATGGAGGTGGAGGACCGGATCTACAAAGTTTGTATTTCCGTTCTCTTAGTAAAATAGTTTACTAGTTGCATCTTTCGCCTAGATATCTAGTTAACGATCCGTAGTCTAGGGTTTCTCGGCACCGTAATTTTTGAAATTGGCATGGTTGATGCCTTGTGGGACCTTTAGTGTATGCCTAGGAACCCTACATTGTAGACTAGGTCATAACAATAAGACACGACCAGCTAAGTTACATAAGGATGAATATGAGAATCTGTTCGAATTTTCATCTTATGATACTTGCCAGTCTTGTCTCAAAGGTAAAATGACCAATACTATGTTTACTGGAAACAGAGAGAGAGAGAGTTACTGAACTCTTGGGATGGATACATGATGATGTATACGGTCCTATGTCTACAAATGCCAGGCTTGGTTCTTCGTACTTCATTATATTCACTGACAATCTCTCAAGATTCGGATATATGTTCCTGTTGAAACACGTGTCTGGAACTTTTGAGAAATTCAAGGAATATAAACTTGAAGTTGAGAACCAGATGGGTAGAAGTATTACAGTCCTACGATGTGATCGAGGAGGTGAATACTTGCGCATGGAGTTCCTGGAGTTTCTAAAAGGAGAATGAGATTTTCTCTTATCTTACTCCTTCGTATATACCACAGCTCAACGGTGTATCGGGGCGGAGGTATCACACCTATGAGATATGGCATGCTCTATGATGAGTATTGCTGAGTTACCTATTTCCTTTTGGAGTTATGCACTTGAGAAGCTGCATACCTATTAAATGGGGCTCCATCCAAATCAGTGCCTACCACTCCATATGAGATATGGTATAGGAAGAGACCATGTCTTAAACGGGTTAAGATATGGGGTTGTCCGGCCTATGTTGAAAAGAAAAATCCGGACAAACTCGAGGCAAGGTCGGTTCTGTAAGTTTGTTAGGATATCCCAAACATTCAAAAGGGAATATCTTTTACCACACTGAGGAGCAAAAGGTGTTTCGTTTCTCAGCATGCCACCTTTTTAGAAAAGGAATTTCTTATGAAGAAATTAATGGTCATGAGGTAGAACTGGAAAGAGTTCCAGCTAGACAAACTAACAGCTGATGATTTGGTGAAACCAAAGGATTCAATAGTCTCCAATGAATCTCAACCTCTCCGCGAATCTGGTAGGGTTCCTCATCCACTTGAGAGATACTAAGGTCTTCTCGGTGACAGTAGGGGCGAGGATTGCATCATGGTAGATGATGGCCCAACTAGGTTCAGGCAGGCCATCACAAGTAGACACTTTGTGAAATGGATGGATGCTATGCGATCAAAGATGGAATCCATATACACCAACAAAGTATGACTTTGAATGTTGCACTTGAAGGGGTAAAACCCATTGGGAACAAATGGATCTTGAGAAGACTCTTTATGTAGATAGAAAAGTAGAGACTTTCAAAGCTATGCTAAAGTCCATCAGGATTAAAGCAGGCATCGCGGAGTTGGAACATCTGTTTTGATATGGCAGTTAAAGAGTTTGACTTCATCAAAATGGCAGATGAACTTTGTATATACAAGAAGGTTGTAGAGAGTAAGGTTGTCTTCCACGTATTGTACGTAGATAACATACTCTTGATAGGAAATGGTTTCCTATGCTACACTCGGTCAAGCTCCTCTTATCACGAAGATTCTCCATGGAATATCTGGATGATACCTACTACATTTTATGGATTATGATCTATAGTGATAGATCTAAGTGGATGTTGGGAGTGTCCTAAATCCAGGTATATTAACACCATACTAAAGGGGTTTAGTATGGAGGATTCTAAGCTTGGTGGTTTGCCCACTTACTCAGGAATCACTCTCTCCAAAAAGATCTCTTCCAAGACTGATTTGGAGAGAGCTCGCGTATAAGGGATACCCTATGCTTCGACAGTAGGCTCTATCATGTGTGCGACGTTATGTACTAGACCAGATGTAGCTGACTCGCTAGGTGTAGTGATCAGGAATCAATCGAATCTTGGGAGAATCACTGGACAGCTGTGTAGGACATTCTTAAGTACTTGAGAAGCACTAAAAGAATGTTCTTAGTTCAAGCTTCCAGAGTGATTAGGTCGACTGAAAATCAGTCACAGGTATTGTCTTTACCCTCAGTGGAGGGACGGTATGTTGGATGAGTTCCAAGGTATATACCATGGCATACTAGACGATAAAGGCTGAATACATTGCTACCAACGATGCTGCTAAAGTGGCTGTCTTAGCATTTCTTGTTCATGAGATGAACATAGTTGCTACCATTGAGCGTCCAATAACTGTTATTCTGACAACAATGGAGTTGTGCCTTTGGCCCAGGAACACCGGTCCCATTAGCGATCCATACATATTCTGATGCAAGTATCACCTGATCAGGGAGATGGTTGATCTCCAAGGGATCAAGGTTCGGAGATTTGACGCGAAGGATAGCACTTCGGATCCACTCACAAAGGCCTTTCCCTAGAGCGACTTCTATAGGACGTTGAGTATGAGATACTACAACAAATTGCCTTAGTGCAAGTAGGAGATTGTTAGTTATATGTATGCCCTAGAGGCCATTACTGTACATACGATGTATATTGTTGTGGATGCTTGGACATATATAGGGAGGACTTTCTTGTTCGACATGATAGTATGCTATCTGGTTGCTCTTTATCTTAACATGTACACTTATTGTCTCTCTATTACAAGTTGTTAAAGCCCTCAGGATGAGTACTTGACTACCAGGATTATAACGCAGATCATACTAGTGGGGACAGGGTAGTCGGTAAGTATATCCTTCAAATGTTCCTAGTCGTGGGAGTATCGAGACAGGGCATCGATACACCAGAGTAGACTAGCGTATGCGCTTCTTGACCCATATGATGGGTGTTCAGTTGATAAAACTGCACATTTGTATTACATTTTTCCTACCATTTTCATATTAAAAAAGGACTTTATTATAATATATCATACATATGGGGGTTTATATATAAAAACAACATTTTCCATGTGTTAATATATTTTAATTAGCATTTGGTAGAAAAATGTATGCAAATAAATTCATTGACCTAATCCTAGTAGAACTAGGTCTACTAAATCTTATTTGAGTTGTTGTGCAGAATATTTCCAAGTGTGCAGAATTTTTCAAAGACTAGAATCAAGCAAATCAAGTTGTCGAAGAAGACTTACATAATTAAGAATCAAAACTTGAAGACCAAGTCTGGCAGCAACCACGAGAAGATTTCTGAAATACAAAGGTTCCAGAGAAGTCCACATGTCCCAAAGACAAAGCCCCAGAAAATTGATGGAGGGATGAGATCAAATGGCCGCGGATCCACGGCCATACCCCCCCTTTGGCCGCGGATCCGCGGCAATCTAGAGGGATCATTTGCTAAGATTTTGTGGCTTAAATCTCTGCTATATTTTACCAACTTTTGAAGCAAAAGATTGTGGCTTTGCACTATAAAAGGGCACCGAGAGCCTCTTGGAAAAGTTATTAAGACGACGCGATCACGATGTCCAAGACGGCTCACGCATCCAGGCTGATCATCAACTGTTCGTCTACCTTCTTAGGAAAGATCGAGAAGCAACTAGTTTTGTAATCATTTTCTACAGAATAAAAGTGTGGATTGTTCAAGTTGATTAATAAAGGTAGTTATTTTATTTAATTCTTTTTGCATTTTACATTATGTTTTCCCTCTCTGTCTTTTCATCTTCTTCTCCCAACATGCGCGAGTAATTCTCTGCTTGTTAGGGTTCGTAGGATTAGGGTAGGCTAATGGACGATAAAAATCCCTAAACCTTTTTTAAGTCCTATAAAGTTTATGAATTTTATCAAAAGAATTATTAACATCCTAATCGGGCGCGCTAACAATTCTTTGCTAGTTCCGACCGCGATTAGAGTTTAGATTAATAATTGTTTTGGTAAAGGCTAGATATGAACGGAGTTCCGTGTCGAGATAAGGGTTAAGAGTGGGATTCTTTTTCCCTCCAGAAACCCTAATCTACACGCATCACCGTCGTTCTAGTTTTAAATCTATTAATGGATAAAAAAGGGTAACTTTTAATTAATCGTCCATAACTACTAAATCCTAACGAACCCTACAAGCCCTCTTATTATATTATCTACATCTCTAAAATAATCTAGATCTATATTTTAAATTCTTGTTTAACGTAGATCTGAAAACCATTCTATAAAAATTCTTTATCCGTCCTCTCTTTCTCAACACATCTAAAGTAAAAGTAAAAGGTTCCACGTTTCCCAGAGGACGATCCGTACTCATCTCGGTCTAGCTACGCGCGACACCGTTATTGATTGCGGTTAACTACAAACACACAATTTCACGTATCAATCAAATGGCGCCGTTGCCGGGGATACGTGCATAATTTTTTATTATTACTATTTGTGTTGAATTCTTAGACGATTCATATCATTATTAAAACAAAACTGCAAATTGCATATTTAACGATTTGTGTGTGAATTTTGCGAGGGAATCTGGAGTCACGGACTTGAGGAAACAGGAGATTTAGGGTTTCACACTTCTCTGGTATCTTTGTTAACTCCTTCTCTCCCCCCTCAAATCCAATAAAATCTATCTTCTGCAGGATTTTTTGCAAAATAGCGCCGCTCAAAAAATCTTTTTGCAAAAGTTTTGTGATTGGTTTTGTTTTGCATATTTTAATACGGAATTTAAGGGGCAAAGACCAAATCAAGATTAGGTGGGGATTTCATCACCCTTCCTAAGCCCCACAAATCACAAACCGAGCATATAGATCAACCCTTCATTAATTTAAAAAATATCTAGACCAGACTCTAAGGACTGTCGCGCTCAATAAGGACAGAGGAAGGTCATGGGTAATCTATCGTTTATCCGCATTACTTTTGTAGTGCCTAGGCAAGTGTGTCAAAGGCTAGTGGTTTTTAATTCGGCCCACTACTGTGGTTCCTTCCCACTTACCTGACACTTACTTGGCTACAAGGGTAGTACGGAGGCGGTAGAGGATTGATCCTGCGGCTTGTCCTTTGGAAGTCTAGGAGCGGTCTAGAGACTGGACCTAGGTGACCTTAGTTCTAGGGTTGTTGTGCATCTTAGGGTGATTTGTCTTGAGTCCCACTTTTTCAAAAACAAGCCAATTTTAAAATCACACACACGCTGCCACCTGCACTAAACCCACTTAGTGCATGCTCGGCTGGACACGAGATCCTAGTGCCCGTCTTGTCCGCGTTCCTGCTATCGACGCCGAAGTCGGTACTTCTTCTTCTTCTTTTCCCCCACCACACACCATATCAACCGTGATGGACGACACTCCATCTAATTATAACACCACGCTGTCACCGCCCGTAGGTGAGCAGAATCCACCACGCATTTCTCTCCAAGAGAGATGCTATCCTATCCGTGGTCCTCTTCCCACTTGTCTATCTCTTCCACCACCTAATAGGGATAATTTCGAGGTTAAACCCCACTACATCAATCTGCTGCCCAAATTTCACGGGCTTGAGTCGGAAGACACGTATGTTTTCATCACCAAATTCGAAAACGTATGCGCAATGATGGGTACTTCGCAATTGACTTTAGATGCTATGCGCTTACGTCTTCTCCCATTCACACTATGCGACTTGGCAGAAAAATGGCTTTATAATACTGCCGCACATTTTATCACTAATTGGGATGAATTCGTCATGGCATTTCTTAAGAAGTTTTACCCAAACCATAAGATTGCCCACATTAGGATCGAGATCAACCAGTTCACCCAGCTTCCCAATGAACCATTTTGGAAGTGTTTTGAACGTTTCAAAGATCTGTTTGTCCAATGCCCCCATCACGGAATACAAAGATGGGATTTATGTCGGATTATATATGAGGGCATTAATCCAGCGACAAAGCAGATGCTTGAAACAATGTGTCAATGCAATTTCATGTCTAAAGATGACGGTGAAGCGTGGAAATATCTGGAAGACCTTGCTGAACACACGTTGCAGTGGGAAAGCGTAAGACCACCTTCAACTAAGGGAGGTATTCACCAGCTCGATGTTTCTATCGCAGTGAAAGCCGAAATGGCAGCGATACAGAAGAAACTCGACGCTATTGAGAACAAATTCTCATCATTCACCCTAAATCAGGTCATGCTTCCTAAGACCGTCTGTGGTTGCTGTTCGGATCCTTCACACTTAACGGAAGAATGTCCTATGAATGCTTCGTTTCAAGCTAATGCTGCGTTTCAGTAGCGACCTAGAAACGACCCTTATTCTTCCACGTACAATCAAGGATGGAGGAATCATCCTAACTTTGCTTGGAACCAAAACCAACAAAGTAATTATCGAAGACCTCCTCCACAACAACCACAACCACAGAATCAGCCCCCCTTTCAGTCACAGAATTTCCAAAATCCGGCCAACATTTCTACACCACAAGTGGTCGGTACTGACAACTCACTTGCACAAACATTGGATATGTTCATGAAACAATCCATGCAAATTTCGGCTGAGATGAGGTCTTCTATTGATACCATAACGAAAAACTCCGCCTCCCATGGTGAGAGTATTAAATCATTAGAAAACCAAATCGCACAGTTAAACGCCGCAATGAGTGCGAGAGAGAAAGGGAAACTCCCATCTCAACCCATACCTAATCCTGGCCACTCACAAAGTTATAATGTG
Organism: Agapanthus africanus; assembly: GCA_030015575.1. Lineage (NCBI taxonomy): Eukaryota > Viridiplantae > Streptophyta > Magnoliopsida > Asparagales > Amaryllidaceae > Agapanthus > Agapanthus africanus. The sequence continues at coordinate 308,083,258 of CM057350.1, forward strand.
AGTGTCGTTACTACGTTGAGATCGAGAAAAATGCTGAATAACCGAGTGGGTGAGCAATGTGATGATAGTGACACCAATGATACCCCAGCTTCTTCTTCTTCCCCTAATTCGTCTAGTCTCCCACCTTCACCCGAGCCTGTTCTCCGTTTTCCCCAAGGTTCGAACCCTTCGCCCATTTCGCCAAATCTATTTAAGTCGATTCCCACTCCAGTTTTGGGATCGAATCCGTCCCCACAATCCTCTCCAATGTTGGACCAAACCCTTATTGATAAAGAACCTTATCCAAACAGGTTAAGAGGCAACAAACCTAGTCCACAAATGGAGAAGATTGTGGAAATTTTTAAGCAAGTTAACATAAACATTCCTCTCCTAGATGCTATTCAACAAGTTCCGTCATATGCAAAAATCCTAAAGGACTTGTGCACTAGGAAGAGAAAAGTTCAAGTACCTAAAAAAGTTTTCCTTGTGAGAAATGTGAGCACAGCTTTTACACAACAACTACCCAAGAAACGAAAGGACCCCGGAAGTCCTACAATTTCAATTTCTATTTGGGGTAAGAATATCAATCGTGCTCTACTCGATTTAGGTGCTAGTGTTAACTTGCTTCCGTATTTTGTTTATGAGCAATTAGGGATCGGAGAGTTAAAACCTGCGCATTGCACTCTTCAGATGGCCGATCGATCTATCACCCAACCTAGGGGTGAGCTAGAGGATGTGTTAATCAAAGTCGGGGAATTCATATTCCCTGTGGACTTTATCGTTATAGATACACAACCTGTGGCGAACCCACGCAATCAAATCTCGGTGATACTCGGTCGGCCCTTTTTGGCCACTTCCAACACAGTAATCAATTGTAGAAACGGCTCTATGACCCTATCCTTTGGAAAGAAGTCAATTGAGCTTAACATTTACAAGTCGGTAAGTGAACCCTTCGAACCCTATGCTCATGTGTGTTCTGTCGAATTAATGGATGTCGACAGCAGCGAATATGATCAACCTCATAATTCTGACTCTTTTCATATGTTGTTGCTTGACACGGACTCTTCCGCCGAGTTGTCCGGGTCAACATCTAACGCTGATAAGGAACTTTTTGTAGAGTCTGACGATCACCCCATTTTTTCTGATGACATTATTTTTCGGGGTATCGATGAAAGCTTTGAGGAAATTTTCGCTGATGAACTCGCATTTTTACAAGACACGGGTGTTGAGATGAATCAACTCCAAGATGATGAAATTGGAACTCCACCCCCTCTTTTGTACAATCATGATAATACGAGTAATCCATCATTACTATCACTGTGTCGTCTCTCCAAATTGAGACGCTATCCCTTTCCATTACACCTCTTATCACCTCCCCACTTCTTCACGTCGAAAGGTGACATGTTCTTCCACCAACCTTGGTGCTTCATCGATAAATTTTTTGAATGGTTGGTGTTGACCTTCGGTCTTTGCAAAGCTTGGCATTGACCAATAACCTTGACCCCCTCGTGTGATTTTTAAAGATTAAAATTGTTTAACTCAAGTTTGGGGGTGGTGGTGGTGGTATATTTTGGCTCTTGAAAGAAAATGATTTTTACAACATTGTGAGCCAAAAATAAGTTTGGGGGAGGATTTTCACTTTCATATATTCTTGCCCCCATTAATAATTTCCTCCCAAGTCTACAGGTTTTTGAGCTTAACGGATGACATCAGTGAGGACACTGCTGTAAACAGGTTTGGGGGAGGTTTGTGCTTATTTACACATCAATTTGCATCATATTTTGCATAAGCACAATATTTTCAAAATTTTCAAAAATTTTCTTTTGTAACAAAAGAGTAGAAAGTGAAAAATTACATCCAAAAGATAGGAATAGTTTAAGAAAACTAAGAAAATTAGAAGTTTTCTTAAACGAACTAGTAATAAGTAGTTATGAGCTGTTGTCCCAAGGGTTAGTAAGATGAAGGAAGTCATTAATCTGAGGATAAAAATAAGTCTGAAAAATAGTTTCTATTCTGGAAGCCAAACAATTGAATGTTGATACCCTACTATATGCACTTACACACGTCTTGAAACTCGGGATAGTAGAGGATACCTTGAAATGCTCTTGTCTAAAAGCCAAAGTATGAAGGAGATAATAAATGAAGAAAATATAAAAATGGTGAAAAGAAAAATGAACACTGGTTTTGTTATCGCCAAGGCAGCAATAAAAAAAGTATAGCGAGGGTGCCTCTTCACCTAGTGCCCTAAGGCCAACTGGTCTGGGAGTCACTGCTAAGCCTTAGGTGGTGTAAGACGAGGAAAATATTATCACCTAATCAGCAAGCACATGAGTAATCGGTCGGTTAGTACCTCAAGAAGTATTAACGGTCGTATGAAAATGTGTGAGCAAATCTAAATATTCATCCAATTAAAAAGTACCGAGGTAGATGGACAAGAGTATGATAGCTTGAATTGAATTCTCCGAGTGTAGGGATGTTCAATACACACACGTAGGGGTATATGATCAATGTTTGGAAGAAAGATAGGAATGAAAAATAAAGACGATGTTTTATTGAGAGATGATGTGATTTTTAACATCTTTTCATGACTATTAAGATAGGGCTCATGACAACTGAAAAGCTAGTGTAGTTGGAAACTCTTCTTTTCAAAGTCTTTCTTTTATGGTTCTTATCTTTATATGAAAATTTCACCATCTCTTTTTTTGTTATGGGATTTGTGCAATCCGCTGAAAACCCTCAGGAGACAACACTCCTCCTACTAGGGACACCTAGAGGTTTAACAGTTTATTGCACGTGCTCAGTGCAATCGTGTCTGCCTACGAAAGTGTGCTTAGTTTTCTCCTTTCTTTTTCTCCTCTTAAATAAACTAGTTTGCTCGGGACGATCAAAGATAAGTTTGGGTGTATTTGTTCAGTTGATAAAACTGCACTTTCTTGTTCGACATGATAGTATGCTATCTGGTTTCTCTTTATCTTAACATGTACACTTATTGTCTCTCTATTACAAGTTGTTAAAGCCCTCAGGATGAGTACTTGTACTACCAGGATTATAACGCAGATCATACTAGTGGGGACAGGGTAGTCGGTAAGTATATCCTTCAAATGTTCCTAGTCGTGGGAGTATCGAGACAGGGCATCGATACACCAGAGTAGACTAGCGTATGCGCTTCTTGACCTATATGATGGGCGATGGATGATCCCACATCCATTGGTGTTTGACATCAGAGAAGGTATACGAGTGCTCAGTGGAGAATGGGTACACTGAACAGACTCGCCGAGAACTCCTAGATGGTATTATACCTATCGTCAGATAGCAAATCTCTGGTGACACTGGTACAGATTAGTCTGTCGACCCGAGATCGTCATAGAGTCTTGTGTGATTCCTACTGTGCTTTGATTTCCACCATACCACGTTCAAGAGATTGTGCAAAATGGTGGTTTTTAGGTACAGTCCCGAGTCATATGGAGGCAATGAGCGATAGGAGGGGATTCGTCTCTCCCGGTATTGGGTGTTGATGTTGCGCTATGCTCGATTGGCTAGAACAGGAAATCCCTGGGCAGGGTTGCTGAGATCTACCGGTAAGTGTTATCAGTAGTTTCTTGAACCATTATGGTCCTTCCATCGGCATGACTTATCAGGTTATTGGGGTCTGACGTTATAACACCCACAGGCTGCGATATGCAACATATCTGACGAAGAGACCGGACTGTACGGTAGTTTTACTGATTGGATTCGCATGAGTCTGAGCAGGCTTGCTTGTTGATCTTCTGATCACTCAATATCCGGGTGGCCGTTACATTTAGCAGACCACTTACGGCTAGTGGGTGTTTGATATGATCATCAACTACTGCCGGCGTATAGACGAGTCTTTAGAGTCCTACACAAAGATTTCCTGGTTCATGCAAAATGAAGTAGAAGCACATATGTGATATGTGCGGGACTTAGATTAATGCGCGTATGTGATACCGGATTCTTTTCTCGCGTTATGTGATATCGGTCGGTTATATGTGATATAGCCGGGTTATCGGATCAAGTGTTGATTCGATGGATTGTTACATTAGATATTAGCTGGTTGTATGTGAATGTATAATTATTTATGTGATATATTAATTTACATTAACAAATATTAGCTTACTTAAACATTTCTTTTTCTCACTTTGTGCTTTAGTATATATGTGATATATATTAATGTACATTTTATATGCGTCATGCTTGATGCCACATGCTTTATGGGTGTATGAGACTCACACCATGCTTGAAATAATGAAGGGTTTATATTTAATTTAGTAATTCATAAATTGGTGGAAATTGGTTTAATGCTTGAAGCTTGGAGAAGCTTGTGGAACCATTGACTAAGTCCACTCATTTGTTTTTACTTAAGATATTTATTAACCAAACCATTATTCCTTAGCTATAGTTAATCTCTACATGAGTTAGTGTATGACACTAACTCACCCATGTTTGCTATTCTCACCTCTTGAGTTTCATTCTATTCTCTCTTCATGTTCTTCTTCCTTAAGAGCTTAGCTCTCTAGGTTAATGGGAGTTGAAGAAAAATAGTGAGAAAAATAAATCTAAAGTGAGCCCAATTCCTACTTCATCATCTTCTACTATATTAGCCATTTAGTTTAGGGTGTTTGCTTCACTAGTCTACCATTAGTGAAGATGTAGCATGAGCTTGAGTCTCCTCGACCTAGATTATTTTCGGCCTCAAAGACTTCGAGCAAGCTTGTTCATTTCTTCATGTGAACCATTACTAGAGTTCGGGTTTTCACTACTTGGAGCGAAGGGACTACTACACGGAGCTTTATAAGTGAAGGACCGGTCTACAAAGTTTGTATTCCTCATTCACTTATATGTAAAGTTGTTTGCATTGCTAGTTCGTCTAAATCTCTAGTTAAGATTCTAGGGTTAGGGTTCTTTAGTACGACAAACTTTTAAAATTGGCATGGACGATGCCTCCCGAAACCTTGCTGTCGCCCTACGGAACCAAACATATCTAACTTGGAACTCTTCCAACATACCGTTCCTCCACTGAGGGTAAAGAAAAAGCCTGAGACTGACTTTCAGTCGACCTTATCACTCTGGAAGCTCTAATTGGTAAAGGACTGTAACAACTTAGAATACGATTAGGGTTAATTAAGCGATAATACGGATTTTTTAGTAAAAAGTTTACCAAAATAGTTTTCAAATATTTTATAAAAGTTAATGAATATTTTATTAATATTCATTTTGGGCTTGGACACAAATGTGCATGTTAACCTAGGGTTATTTTTAGTGGTAACCATGCTTAAGTAGCCATGGCACCTTAACCTCTTTCATTATGTTATATGTAATTAGTTAATTATTTAGTTTTTAGAATAATAAAAGATTTGAATTGTTGACTTGAGGGGAGAGAGAGGGGGGGCATCATGAGGTATGGGGCAAGCATGCCATGCATTTAATGAAGAGAGAGGGAGGCATGGCTTATGCTAAATTCACCCCTCATTCCCTCACCCCTCACCCTCACACATACACATCCCTCACTCTCTCATTCACAACTCTCCTTCTCAATTATTTTTCCTCCTCTCATTTCCTCACACCCTCAACTGAACACTCACTAAACCTTAACCCAAATCCTCACAAACCCACACCAAATCTTTACTAAACTTCACTTAATCCCCACACAAGCCAAGATCAAGCTACTAGAATCACTTGGAACATAGAAAGCTAGGGTTTTGGAGAAAGTGTGGATAGGTAATGGCTCCTAACTGTTAATTAGGTAGTTATTTTGTTGTGTTGCTAATTTGTTTCAGTTTAGAACGATAAAGAGAGAGTTTTGTGCACGGATTGTGTTTTTAGTGTCTTTATAGGATGTCTGTGATCTGTTATCAATCCGAGTGTGTACTGTGAAAACTAGCAGTGTAGTAGTGTTGTACTAGTTTCCATGAGTGTACACCAGGAGCACGAACCCTACTTGAGCGGTTTTGGCCGGCGAGAATGGTGGTAAATCCGGCGAGCTCGTACCTTCTGGGGACTGGGGTGTTGCATTTTTGTGGGTAGCTGTCTGCTGTTGTTCTGGGGTGTTTGGTACTGCTAGATTTTTAGGTTTTGACAGTGGGTAAAATCTGGGATCGATTAGCTAGTTTTAGTGTTTCGACGACGCCTGTTACGATATCCGACACGGTGTCCGACTCAGTTCTGTGCTTAGCCATATTACTGCACTTAGGGTTGTTTTAGAGTGTCACCACATACGTTAGTCACTAAGCGAACACTTTAGAGGGTGTTGGAGTCGGTGTGTCGATTTAAACGTAGTTTGTATTTATTATTGGACGGTTCCTAAGTTTGCCTTGGTATGTTTTATGTGTTAATAGGATCGCAGGCGGGGACTTCGGACGCCGCGAAGAAGGGAAAGCAAGTGGTTGGCTTTACTCAGCTCGAGATCATCAGTGAGTAGATTTAACATCTACTGGGAAATCGCCCGTATGGTATTATGCGTCGGGGCTAGATTCAATGATATGACTATTAGTTATCAGTATATATAGGTAAGGTTACTGTAGCGCCCCGGCCATCAAAACATGGCCAAATGCGGAATAAAAATTTACTAAACTGGTGCTACCATTACCCGATGCCAAGATCTACCCTAAACCCTAAAATATCAAGCATGTAAAGAAGTTAGAATGGTTATACCGAGTTGATCCGTGTCCTTCGGTCTTCATTCCAAGCTCCTAATGGTCGTCAGGATCGAGTTTGGTTGCCGGTCTTCCTCTATCTACCATGATCCACCTGAGGGAAACGGCGCAAGCTTCAGCCTCGCGAAACGAGGTAACCGACACTCCAAGGTTGATAGCAATGGAGAGTGGAGGTGTAGGACTATCTCACTAATGTTTTTCTCTCATCAAAATGCGCCAAGAGCAACCATAGAAAGATGAAGAGGAGGTGAAGAAACCATGGTTGAGCAACAAAGAAATGGCTAAGTCTTTTGTGAGTGAGAGTGAGAGTGATGAAAAGCAAGTGAAGAAAATGAGCAAGCCCCATACCAAGAAGTGGCTGCCCTCTCTTTCTCATGCACAAAATACACACACTAAAATATCTTATCCCATTTTCCAAATAAACAATGCCATGCCCATACCTCTCTACATGCCTCAAGCCATGCTCATGCCACCTCATTTCTCTAAATGATTTTCTAAAAAGGAAAATCAAATAATGAGGTGTCACATCTTCTAGAAACAATTCCTTATAAATACGGAATGCAACCCGGTATACGTATCGAAATACATATACGTGTATTCGTACAAAAATACGAATAGCCAGCTAAGAGAGAAAATGAATAGTGAACAATAATACTAGAATATAAATGCATATATAAATTATTAAATCAAAACATGATTTAACAATCCGGCTTAATCCTAAGCCACTAGTATTATCAACCGTCCGATTAAAGTCTGTGCAGCCTGTACACATATTTAATCGGACACCTGTATGTACCAACATACGTCATTCACACCATATCGCCTGAACCGTGAAAACCCACTTTGTGGGACTCTAAAGACTCGTCAATACGCTAGCAGTGGGTTTAACTACAAGCACGTCAGCGGCACTGGCTGTATATAACGGTTACCTAGGTATTGAGCGAAAAGGAGGCCGACGAGCAAACTCATCCTGAACCCCTACTGAGCCTGACAGTGAAAATATCCGTACAGTCCGGTCTGTTCGTCTAAGAGTATCGCATATCAATTCTAGGGGGTGGATAAAGTCAGACCCCTAATAATGTGATAATTCGTGTCGGTATGTAACCCATCACCACCTGAGGAACTATCGATCCTGAATCGGTAATTCTCGTATACCCAGGCTGAGGATTTCTGGTGATCGCCACCCGTGCACAACGCGACATCAACCCCCAATACCGGGAAAGACGAATCCCCGACGATCCGCTCACTGCCTCCATGTGGCTCGGGACTGTACCCAACTAAAACCAGTTTACACGACTCCATTGAATCGTCACGGAGTTGGAACATCTGTTTTGATGAAACGGTCAAAAAATATGACTTTATCAAAAATCCAGATGAACCATGTATATATAGTAAAATTATAGCACGAACTGTCGTATTCCTCGTCTTATACGTGGACGGCATTCTCTTGATAGGAAATGACATTCCTATGCTGCAATCTGTCAAAGGATTCTTGTCACACAGGTTCTCCATGAAAGACCTGGGTGATTCCTCTTACATTCTGGTGCTCCAGATCTATCGTGATAGATCTAAGAGGATGTTGGGACTTTCGCAGTCCAGGTATATCAACATTATACTGAAAAGATTCAGTATGGAAGATTCTAAGCGCGGTAATTTACCGGCTTGTCACGGAATCACCCTCTCCAAAGAGATGTCTCCCAAGACTGATTTGGAAAGGGATCGCATGTCAATTATACCCTACGCTTCTGCGGTAGGCTCTATAATGTATGCGATGTTGTGCACCAGACCAGATGTAGCTTACGCACCGAGCGTGGTAAGCCGGTATCAGTCAGACCCAGGGGAGAAGCATTGGATAGAAGTAAAGAACATTCTCAAGTACCTGAGAAGGACTAAAGTTATGTTCCTGGTTTACGGCGGAAAAGACCTCCAAATCGAGGCTTTTACTGACTCCAGCTTCCAGAATGACAAGGATGATTCCAAGTCCATGTCAGGTTATGTCTTTACTCTTAATGGAGGGGCGGTGTGCTGGAAGAGTTCCAAACAGGACACGGTTGCTGACTCGACGATGGAACCAGAGTATATCGCTGCTTGCGATGCCGCAAAAGAAGCAGTCTGGATGATGAAGTTCCTCACAGAAATTCAGGTGGTTCCATCAACTGTTGATCCAATACCTCTGTATTGTGACAACAACGGTGCTATAGCTTTAGCGAAGGAACCCAAGTCCCATCAAAAGTCCAGACACATCTTAAGACGGTATCACCTTATCAGGGAGATCATAGATCGCCGGGAGATCGAAGTATGAAGAGTTGCTACAGAGGAGAACACTGCAGATCAATTCATAAAGGCCTTACCTCAGATACAGTTCGAGATGCTACTCTACATGATAGGACTTCGATACGCCAATACATGGCCCTAGTGCAAGTGGGAGATTGTTAGTGTATATGCCCTAGGGGCCATTATTGTATCATACTAGCTTGTATATTACTTAATGGAAGCTTGGGATATTCACAGTTATATTAACAGTCTTGCTCAACATAGTAGTATACTACTTGGTTTATATCTATCTTAATATGTGTATATGTTTCTTTTAGCATATCGCGAATATATATTGATAGAGCCCATAGGATCTTGCTTAACTACTAGCGTTGTGATGGCAGTCACACTAGTGGGGGCTGGGTAGTCTACAAGCACATCCTTTTTCAGGTCCCTAGTCATAGGATTATCGAGACAGGGCTTCGATACTCCAGAGTAGACTAGTGTATACGGTTCTCATCCCAGCAGGGGAAATGGTCTATCCCACGGCCATTAGTACGTTGTACTGGAGATAGTATGCGGGTGCTTGTTGGGTTACGGGTACACCGGACAGGACTCGCAGGGAACTGTTGGTAGGTATTATACCCGTCATCAGTTAACAGTTCCCAGGTGACATGAGTACAGCATAGTCCGTTGACTTGACACTGCTGCTTCGTCTCGAGTGTGTTCCCACTGCTCTTAGATTGTGTCACGACCCGAAAGTACGGAACGTGACCGGCACTTAGATTACGAAGCGTCTAGAGGCGCCACGTGACCTAAGTAAGCCGAAGCCCAGAAATCTAAACCATAAAAGAAGAAAAAGAAAAAAAAGAAAATAAAACAAGTATAAAAACATCAGCAAATTTTACCAAAAATTTCGGCAGAGTCTCCTCTGCAAAACTGGCCCCCAAACGGGTACAACAAGTATAATATGAATAAACAATAAAAAGCATCCCCAAACGGGTGCTAGCTCAACGCCAACTGGCGGAGACAACCACAACAATCACAAAAATATACAACGCCAAAGGGCGAGGCTCAAATCTCAAAAGAAAACACAAACCACCAGATCAGAATAATACATGCGCGACTCTAAGGTCGAAATAAAAGACTGGTCCAATAAACTTATCAAGTAATACAAATATGGTTGATGGAGCTTTCTAGATACAAATGAAATAATAAAAATACAACGGCGGTTCAGATACAAATATACCAACCTACCGTGCAAATCACCCGAAATGAAAATGATGTGCCAGCAACTACCAAGGGAGACCTGTACATCGCACCTGAAAAGAATTTGGCACAACGGGGGTGAGTTGCCAACTCGTGAGTAGAAGACATCTACGAAAAGAAATCGAATGCACGACGCTATCCTAGGTCATAATAATACACTACTATATCTTAAACATCTAGTAAAAGCAGGGTAATACTACGTGTAAGTGCAGATAATCCGTGTTCGTGTCAGTGCTTAATATAATACTATGTCATATGAAATGAAATGCATGCACCATGAATGTAAAGTAACAAATCCTGAAATCCAGATATACATGTATAAGAACTTTTTATCTATTATCATAGTAAAGTGTGTATAAGCATCTGAAATCTCAACAATGAAATCCATAGAAATCCGTGTCAAGCATCGACACAACACATGTAATCTCAAGTCTCAATATGTCGGGCTCCGTCAGTCCGGATCGGCCCATATCATCAAATCTCACGACAACGGTCGGTATCCTCCGGATATCCGCCGCGCCAGACATCACCGGTAGGTAGCCTTCCCCTGCCAGGCTCATCGTCTACAACTCGATCTTCTTGCCCCGGGGTACCATACCGGGCCCACCATGTACCCGAGACGGTTCATCCACTCCTCGAATCGGGTCTCGAAATCCATCAGAAAACATGAAATACTCATGGTGGACGACACATACATCACGAGAAAACCGCATCTTATTTTAAAAAGAGAAGAGGAGAGAGAGAGAAGTTTTTATATATATTCTTGCGGTTTTCCCCAAAAATCCAGAAAATCTCACAGAAATCCAAATCTCAAAATCATGAGTAGTATATGATAAATGTCGGCATATGCTCATAATACTGTGCGATAACATGAAAATATGAATGCAGGAATGTCTAAGTTATGAATATCATGTCTATACTAACATCAGAGAGTAATCACAATATTATATCGGTTTAGTTGTTAACTGATTCTATCAACAAAATATAATATGATCTAAAGTGTACGTGACATAGCAATTACCGATGATGATGTGTGTGAGCCGGCAAATAAGTGTGTGTGGAATATGCGCATCATCGGTAATGGTGCTGGTGTCCTAACCGGTAAAGTTTATATTGATTATAGCAACATATAAAAGAACATGCACCATGATGATTATAGTATGAATGTAAATGCAGGTGTGCATTATCCACTCCTCTGCGAGATACGAGTACAACTACCACTGTGTGAGTCGAACCTAAACCAGTATCCATCTAACATCCTAAGGAACTAAACCTAAGAGACTAGTCAGTAGGAAACTAGAATCTACCTAAGGTCTGAATCATTATCTCCAATAGTCGGCGATTCCGCCTCAATAGCATCACGTACGTAGTACGGCTTCCTCGAATCAAGAGTGCGGATCAATCACCAAATCTAAGCCTCGTACGGTAAGATCCCTCGTACGGCATCCCAATATCGGGGTACGGTCAAGTATCTCCTGGTGTCCCCTCATTCGTATAATGTCATATGTATCTTATTGTGATTAAGTTATACGTATATGATATCGACATCAGGTCACACCATTATAATGTCGTAATCAAGTTATACATATATCATATAGTGATCAGTCACAAGTTACAGTCCGGGTACTATTCTAGCGTCCCATGTACATCAATATCACCACCACTCCTTATAACTTATATAATCATGATCATTATCTCATTCTCTAATGATCCGCTAACACTCAATACGACTGTATAGTCAAGAATCACGGCATCAAGCCAGTTATACTGTTTCATCATATCTCGGGTATCATATCACATCAATGAATCACCTATACGTGTTGTACATATATGTATATACCTATACCTAGTTCTATATATATCCGCATACACGCACCCCATGTCGAGTTTCAGTGTGTGCGTGGGTGTGTTTCTATCTGAAACCTACGAACCCCCTTCCAAGGTACTCATCCTCTGATTTGGCTTTCCTAAATCGGTCTAATCCAGCCTAGGGTCAATACTAGAGTCCTACTAGGGTCACGTCTGGTTTCCTAATGTCAATAAGTACTAATCCTATTCTACGTTGCGGGGGTGCTAAACGCCATCCACCCGACTTCCCCCCGTAGATATGCATCTACTCACCTGGTCCATGTCTGCCGACGACGGTGTCGCGATCCTCCTCTTCATCGCCCGTAGTCCACTTGAAGGGTACCTAAACGCAAACATATAAATAACATCGTAAACCGAATCACATACAAAAGTCAAACGATACAAGGAACAAGCATAGGTTAAAACCTATGTCTCGTCCACGCAAAAGCACCAAATACCGCTCGATATCGGTGTACAAACGCCGACTGATCGAGGTAGAAACCAATAAACAACCCGTAGTTTCAAAACCCATTACTTATAATATTAAACTTGGTTCAAATCATCGGAACCCTATAATCGATCAAATCATCCAATTCCGAAAACCTTGAAAATATCAATTCACCATTTTACTTCAAAACTTGACGTTTAATGAAACTAATGGTCATAATATTCATTAAATAACATAACTAAGTTATATAAACCTTTACCATATTTTTATTACACTAATTTATATTACAAATAAATTTCAAGTTTGCAATTTTATCAATTTTCCACAACTTACAAGCAAAATTCCACAATTCCACAACAACACTTGATTTTGTATGAATTAATGTTTCAAACTACAATTTACAATGATAATGATATAATAAAACCTTAATTTATATTTTAAATCTCATTTATTTAATAATTTCCAAAAACTAGTTAGCAAAAATAGCAATTTTTATCAAAATTTATCAATTATCAATAATACTAGTAACTAAACTATGTTTTCCATTCCTTTAACATGTCAATATCCTCATTTAAACAACAATCTATTGTTACAAACATTCATTGGAATTTATATCACCAATATATAAAATATATAGAAATCTAGTTTATTAAAAATGGTTTAATTTAAGAAATTTGGATCACAATTTGCAATATATCAACTATGCATGATTTTCCATTTGTAAAAGTGCTACTCTAGTTACTATAAACCTAATGATATAATAAAACCCCAACTTAATTTTACAAACCCTCACTTGAATTTTTAAAAGTAGTAAATAGAATTAACATATTAAATCTAATTAAGCTTAATGAAACATCTAATAATAATAAAACAAAAGAAGGAAATTTATACCTCCAAAATTATGAAATCCAACATGAAAATGAGCCTCAAAATTGCATGCTTCCCATCTCCAAAATCCATGTAAAATGAGCAAAGAATAAAGGGTAGAGAATAAATAGGATTTTGTGCATTTTATATTGAATTTTGGTGGATTTTCAATGATTTTTTGTAATAAAATGAGGTGGGAAATTGGGGGGGCTGCCATGGGGATCATGGCCGGCCACATGAAGAGGAAGAGAGGGAGAAAAAGAAAGAGGGAAGAATTGTGTAGAAGGTTCACACAATATGATGTATACATATGTCTTTTCATGATTTATTAATTTTCTTTTCATTTCTTCACTATAGCAACTAAAGAAAAGTCTAGAAAATTGGAAAAGTTTGCAAATAAATTTTGCATGATACACACTAAATTCTAATATGCCATGGTTCATTTTTACAAATTAAAACCATTCAAATTTGTAATTTACACTAATTTAGCGTAAAATAAAGCTTATGTTAATATTTAAAATAATTAATTTAGGAAAAATATTTAATTAAACTAAAATTTTATAAGTGGCTAAATAAACACCATTTACTAGTAATTACATAATTTAAATAGGTATTTTTGAATTTATAATGAAAAACAATTGCGGTTTGATTTTACGAAAAAATACATTTTGCTTTACCGAAAAATCAAAATTTCATTTAAACAATTTTATTCATTTAATTATTTATTTAATTATTTTTAAAACGTTACAATCTTCCCCCCTTTAGGAAATTCGGTCCCCGAATTTAAATTAACACTCCCCTTTCAAATACTAAAACATTTAGCAAAATACTCAAATCGTCGGGGCTCCGAATCATTAATACATAACAAAAATCAACTCCGTCAAGCATAATGCAATCATCGGAGTTATGGCGAGAATAAAATATCATAACCCAATATGAAAACCATTATAATATACATCAATCTATAACTTATATATAGTGTGCATCATAGTGAAACCGTACAAATATCCGGATAAGGAAATATGCAAACCCCCTTTTTGAAAATTGCCATGTGATGCACGTGTCACGGCATAAGTAGCGGACGTTTATTTTTTAAAAAAAATAGCTATATATATATCTTTTATTTAGCATACACGTCCCGCCTGGTTACTAAATCAAATAATAATGATTATGAAAATATACTGCTCAAACTGAAATCAACCCCAATCACATCAATAAAATGTCATGTGCGTCCGGTGCGCACTGAAATCGAAACCAAATGCAGAAACCATGAATGCCCACAAAACTAAACTAAGTGCAACAGGTGTGCACCAAAAACATCTGTCAAGTGCAACGGGCGTGCACGACTCAAAATCAGGTGCATCTAATCTGCACAAAACCCCGATTTAGTGCATCTGGTGTGCACAAAATCGCATCAAGTGCGCCAAGTATGCGCAAGAATCCTAATCAGGTGCACATGGAGCACGAAAACATACATCGAATATCAAAATCGAAATCACAGCACAAAAATGCATGAAAACTAGGTCGAAACATATGTCAAAATCATGTGTAACCCCTATGCACGAAGTCAAATCAAAAATCTCAATATATATAAAACCAAATCAAGTGTACTGGGTGTGTACTAAACAACATCAATACAACTGGTATATGAAACACAACTAGAATGTAATGAAGGTACACACATGAAATACCAATCGTAAAACGAATTCCTCAAATGCCAAAATCCAATAACAGAAAATATGGAATTCAAATCACTAAATCACAATCGTAAACACTATCGTCAATGTGCGCCTCTTCCCTCTGATGTCGACTGCTTCAAACTCGTTCCTTCATAGGTGTGCTGAATGCGCTACCAACGGCAATACTCGTGTCTAGAGCCTCCCACATAGTCGATCCCTTCACTTGATATCCGGACTACATTAAACTTTTTGATCGATCCATCAAAATCCCATAATTCCCCGAGAGCTCAACACTCAAATACAGTTTAAAAATATCCGGTGCATACCCCAGCATCGATGATCCAGCTGTA
Organism: Agapanthus africanus; assembly: GCA_030015575.1. NCBI lineage: Eukaryota > Viridiplantae > Streptophyta > Magnoliopsida > Asparagales > Amaryllidaceae > Agapanthus > Agapanthus africanus. The sequence goes on from CM057350.1 coordinate 308,098,622, forward strand.
GAAGGGCAAACCCAAGCCTCACTAATGGCACAGCGGAACAGCCGTAAACCCTAAGGTTCAAGGGCGTTCTCGTGGTCATTATGTCGAGTTAGGGTTTCATTCTTCTAGAGGGTCCATCGAAATACCAGCATGTTCTTCCGAATACTTTAAACTTGGGAAAATGGTTTCCTGATAATCGTTCGAACCCTTTAACTTCATCCGGACGGCATGCGACTACCCTTCGTCCGCACGTTAAGCAATGCTTCAATCCTCAAGAATAACCAATACTCTAATGGTTATCGCATTCGAGCCGCAACTTCCTCTGCCCGCGCGCCCATGGTAACAAAACCACCCTCCGACATCGACGAAGATAGATCAAAGAAGCGAATGAAATACGGTGCAAACAAATGTACATCCTAAGGTTCCTTAAGCAGAGTAGCGTATCGTAAGTATGCCGCGGACCATACCCACGGTACGTTGCTCTACCTAAATCGCCTACTCCATCAACCAAGGGTCACCTAGACTTATACAGGGTTAAACCTAGCGCTCTGATACCAATTTTGTCACGACCCGAAAGTACGGAACGTGACCGGCACTTAGATTACGAAGCGTCTAGAGGCGCCACGTGACCTAAGTAAGCCGAAGCCCAGAAATCTAAACCATAAAAGAAGAAAAAGAAAAAAAAGAAAATAAAACAAGTATAAAAACATCAGCAAATTTTACCAAAAATTTCGGCAGAGTCTCCTCTGCAAAACTGGCCCCCAAACGGGTACAACAAGTATAATATGAATAAACAATAAAAAGCATCCCCAAACGGGTGCTAGCTCAACGCCAACGGGCGGAGACAACCACAACAATCACAAAAATATACAACGCCAAAGGGCGAGGCTCAAATCTCAAAAGAAAACACAAACCACCAGATCAGAATAATACATGCGCGACTCTAAGGTCGAAATAAAAGACTGGTCCAATAAACTTATCAAGTAATACAAATATGGTTGATGGAGCTTTCTAGATACAAATGAAATAATAAAAATACAAAGGCGGTTCAGATACAAATGAACCAACCTACCGTGCAAATCACCCGAAATGAAAATGATGTGCCAGCAACTACCAAGGGAGACCTGTACATCGCACCTGAAAAGAATTTGGCACAACGGGGGTGAGTTGCCAACTCGTGAGTAGAAGACATCTACGAAAAGAAATCGAATGCACGACGCTATCCTAGGTCATAATAATACACTACTATATTTTAAACATCTAGTAAAAGCAGGGTAATACTACGTGTAAGTGCAGATAATCCGTGTTCGTGTCAGTGCTTAATATAATACTATGTCATATGAAATGAAATGCATGCACCATGAATGTAAAGTAACAAATCCTGAAATCCAGATATACATGTATAAGAACTTTTTATCTATTATCATAGTAAAGTGTGTATAAGCATCTGAAATCTCAACAATGAAATCCATAGAAATCCGTGTCAAGCATCGACACAACACATGTAATCTCAAGTCTCAATATGTCGGGCTCCGTCAGTCCGGATCGGCCCATATCATCAAATCTCACGACAACGGTCGGTATCCTCCGGATATCCGCCGCGCCAGACATCACCGGTAGGTAGCCTTCCCCTGCCAGGCTCATCGTCTACAACTCGATCTTCTTGCCCCGGGGTACCATACCGGGCCCACCATGTACCCGAGACGGTTCATCCACTCCTCGAATCGGGTCTCGAAATCCATCAGAAAACATGAAATACTCATGGTGGACGACACATACATCACGAGAAAACCGCATCTTATTTTAAAAAGAGAAGAGGAGAGAGAGAGAAGTTTTTATATATATTCTTGCGGTTTTCCCCAAAAATCCAGAAAATCTCACAGAAATCCAAATCTCAAAATCATGAGTAGTATATGATAAATGTCGGCATATGCTCATAATACTGTGCGATAACATGAAAATATGAATGCAGGAATGTCTAAGTTATGAATATCATGTCTATACTAACATCAGAGAGTAATCACAATATTATATCGGTTTAGTTGTTAACTGATTCTATCAACAAAATATAATATGATCTAAAGTGTACGTGACATAGCAATTACCGATGATGATGTGTGTGAGCCGGCAAATAAGTGTGTGTGGAATATGCGCATCATCGGTAATGGTGCTGGTGTCCTAACCGGTAAAGTTTATATTGATTATAGCAACATATAAAAGAACATGCACCATGATGATTATAGTATGAATGTAAATGCAGGTGTGCATTATCCACTCCTCTGCGAGATACGAGTACAACTACCACTGTGTGAGTCGAACCTAAACCAGTATCCATCTAACATCCTAAGGAACTAAACCTAAGAGACTAGTCAGTAGGAAACTAGAATCTACCTAAGGTCTGAATCATTATCTCCAATAGTCGGCGATTCCGCCTCAATAGCATCACGTACGTAGTACGGCTTCCTCGAATCAAGAGTGCGGATCAATCACCAAATCTAAGCCTCGTACGGTAAGATCCCTCGTACGGCATCCCAATATCGGGGTACGGTCAAGTATCTCCTGGTGTCCCCTCATTCGTATAATGTCATATGTATCTTATTGTGATTAAGTTATACGTATATGATATCGACATCAGGTCACACCATTATAATGTCGTAATCAAGTTATACATATATCATATAGTGATCAGTCACAAGTTACAGTCCGGGTACTATTCTAGCGTCCCATGTACATCAATATCACCACCACTCCTTATAACTTATATAATCATGATCATTATCTCATTCTCTAATGATCCGCTAACACTCAATACGACTGTATAGTCAAGAATCACGGCATCAAGCCAGTTATACTGTTTCATCATATCTCGGGTATCATATCACATCAATGAATCACCTATACGTGTTGTACATATATGTATATACCTATACCTAGTTCTATATATATCCGCATACACGCACCCCATGTCGAGTTTCAGTGTGTGCGTGGGTGTGTTTCTATCTGAAACCTACGAACCCCCTTCCAAGGTACTCATCCTCTGATTTGGCTTTCCTAAATCGGTCTAATCCAGCCTAGGGTCAATACTAGAGTCCTACTAGGGTCACGTCTGGTTTCCTAATGTCAATAAGTACTAATCCTATTCTACGTTGCGGGGGTGCTAAACGCCATCCACCCGACTTCCCCCCGTAGATATGCATCTACTCACCTGGTCCATGTCTGCCGACGACGGTGTCGCGATCCTCCTCTTCATCGCCCGTAGTCCACTTGAAGGGTACCTAAACGCAAACATATAAATAACATCGTAAACCGAATCACATACAAAAGTCAAACGATACAAGGAACAAGCATAGGTTAAAACCTATGTCTCGTCCACGCAAAAGCACCAAATACCGCTCGATATCGGTGTACAAACGCCGACTGATCGAGGTAGAAACCAATAAACAACCCGTAGTTTCAAAACCCATTACTTATAATATTAAACTTGGTTCAAATCATCGGAACCCTATAATCGATCAAATCATCCAATTCCGAAAACCTTGAAAATATCAATTCACCATTTTACTTCAAAACTTGACGTTTAATGAAACTAATGGTCATAATATTCATTAAATAACATAACTAAGTTATATAAACCTTTACCATATTTTTATTACACTAATTTATATTACAAATAAATTTCAAGTTTGCAATTTTATCAATTTTCCACAACTTACAAGCAAAATTCCACAATTCCACAACAACACTTGATTTTGTATGAATTAATGTTTCAAACTATAATTTACAATGATAATGATATAATAAAACCTTAATTTATATTTTAAATCTCATTTATTTAATAATTTCCAAAAACTAGTTAGCAAAAATAGCAATTTTTATCAAAATTTATCAATTATCAATAATACTAGTAACTAAACTAAGTTTTCCATTCCTTTAACATGTCAATATCCTCATTTAAACAACAATCTATTGTTACAAACATTCATTGGAATTTATATCACCAATATATAAAATATATAGAAATCTAGTTTATTAAAAATGGTTTAATTTAAGAAATTTGGATCACAATTTGCAATATATCAACTATGCATGATTTTCCATTTGTAAAAGTGCTACTCTAGTTACTATAAACCTAATGATATAATAAAACCCCAACTTAATTTTACAAACCCTCACTTGAATTTTTAAAAGTAGTAAATAGAATTAACATATTAAATCTAATTAAGCTTAATGAAACATCTAATAATAATAAAACAAAAGAAGCAAATTTATACCTCCAAAATTATGAAATCCAACATGAAAATGAGCCTCAAAATTGCATGCTTCCCATCTCCAAAATCCATGTAAAATGAGAAAAGAATAAAGGGTAGAGAATAAATAGGATTTTGTGCATTTTATATTGAATTTTGGTGGATTTTTAATGATTTTTTGTAATAAAATGAGGTGGGAAATTGGGGGGGCTGCCATAGGGATCATGGCCGGCCACATGAAGAGGAAGAGAGGGAGAAAAAGAAAGAGGGAAGAATTGTGTAGAAGGTTCACACAATATGATGTATACATATGTCTTTTCATGATTTATTAATTTTCTTTTCATTTCTTCACTATAGCAACTAAAGAAAAGTCTAGAAAATTGGAAAAGTTTGCAAATAAATTTTGCATGATACACACTAAATTCTAATATGCCATGGTTCATTTTTACAAATTAAAACCATTCAAATTTGTAATTTACACTAATTTAGCGTAAAATAAAGCTTATGTTAATATTTAAAATAATTAATTTAGGAAAAATATTTAATTAAACTAAAATTTTATAAGTGGCTAAATAAACACCATTTACTAGTAATTACATAATTTAAATAGGTATTTTTGAATTTATAATGAAAAACAATTGCGGTTTGATTTTACGAAAAAATACATTTTGCTTTACCGAAAAATCAAAATTTCACTTAAACAATTTTATTCATTTAATTATTTATTTAATTATTTTTAAAACGTTACAGATTGCTACCCTACCACGGCTCAAAGGAGTCGTGCAAACAGGTAGCAGTTGGGTGCAGTCCCGAAGCACTTGGAGGCAGTGGCGGTTAGATAGCATTTGTCTCACCTGGTATTAGGAGTTGATATTGTACTGTGTTTGGAGAGCCATTACGCAAGTCCCTAGCCAGGGCAAGCGAGATTTACTGGTAGGATTTCCAGTAGCTTCTCAAGGTGTAATGGGCTTCACTCCGACACGACTTATACCGCTTTTAGGGGACTGGCGCTTGCCGCCCCCTAGGCCCGTTATGGGATAGTCTTAGACAAACAGACCGGGCTGTATAGAGATTGTCACATCAGGCTCAGTAGGTGTTCGGATGAGTTTCCTCATCGTCCTTCTTATCGACATCTAGCTGGGGACCGTTACGTACAGCTAGTACCGCTTGCGGCCTGTGGTTAAACCCACTGCGAGCGTAGTGTCGAGTCATTAGAGTCCCATACAGAGTGTTTCCCTGCTCAGGCAAAACGATATAGAGGCCGTATGGTTTTACGACAGGGTTCGGACATATTTGTGTACTTGTGCACGTATGATATTCGGACAGAATATACTAGCGGGTTTTGGTTTAAGCCAGATTGTACTATTGGATTATTGGATTTATGCAGTCTCAGTATATCCGTGTTTTTCATAAATACGGATGGGTGGGGCATTCTCGTAATTAGTCGAGAAGTTTCAAGAAGAAAGGTGACTCATTTAGATTTAATTAATTTATGAATTAAACTAAATGAGGTGGAGAGCTTATGTGTTATTTGGAATAAATGTTTTAATGACTCATGAGATGATTCATCCAAAGTGAGTTAATGAAGCATTAATTGTTTTAATGACCCATGAGATGATTCATCCTAATGTATTAAATGAAGCATGGTTGTAATTATCTCATATGATTTATTAGATAATTATCATGTTTCATGATATATACAAAAGAGTTATATTTTCATCTCATTCTCACATACACTCTCTCTCTCCTCAAGCTCTCCTCTTCTTCAACCTAACCCTAATCCTCTCATGTGTTGAGATCCCAAAGGTTAGAAAGACTAATAGATCCTTAATCCACTTCTATATCTTCTAGGTCACTTGGATTAGCAATCCTAGCCACTTAGTTACCTCAAGTTAGAGGTGAAAGCTTGGAGATGGAACTCTCGGGTGGATCTTCTATAACATCGAGGAGGCCGACGAGGAGGCGAACAACAAGAACAAGAAGGACTGGTATCTTGAGGTATAATCATCTATCATAGTAGTTTAGCACTTTTAGATAGTTTGTTAGTTAGGGTTTAGCAAAGATCCGTAAAGTTAGTCGATGTTATCTTGAACAAAATGATTGTTTTACCTGTTCCGCCTCCCCGCATCTAGTGGGGTGTGTAACATCAACTTACACGAAGTACCTCTCGGGTGCCTGAGGTTAGCCACCAAATCTGCGGAGTGGCTAATGGTGTAAGTGCACGGCAGCGCCCCGGCCGTCAATCCAACGCCGGAATGCGGCAACGAAACTTTTTCAAAACTAGAAAACCGGCGCTACCGCGTACTAAAAACTCGGATCGAGCTATTAAACTAATGCTAGCTAACTAGAGAATGGGAAGAAAGCTATACCGAGCGATCCGTGTCCTTCGGTCTTCGTCCTCCATCCCGATCTCCTCGTGGAATCTCCGGTCTTCATCTCCTCGTCGGAACGGGCACCACATCGCCGGGTTCTTTTACGGGCTCCTACCTCTGGACCGAGGCAACTCGGATACAAAGTTGGAGAGTCGACGTGTCCAAGAATACTGTAGATGAAGTGTAGAAAGGTTTGTCTCATTGGGGTTGAGAAGTTGCCATTTTGATGGAAGAAGAAGCTATGGAGATAAATGATTTTTGTAGCAAGCAAAAATTCATGTGATGAACATTTTTCTCTCTACCAAAAATGAACCTCTCCCCTCACCAAGAAGTGGCCGGCCAAAATATGAGGGAGTGAATCCATGAAGGAAGGTGAGTGTAGAAAAAAGAAATGGTGACCATAATTCAAAAAGCAAGCCTCACATCAATATCCAAATCAACTCTCTTCACATTCCCATCTCATTAATGCTAGCCATGATGAAAGAAAAAAGCAAAGATGCTTTGAATTATCATAATCTCTCATTTACAAATAAACCCCCTCCACACAACTAATTTGCATAGTTGCAAATAACCCCCTCCATCGGAAAAATCCGGCCATGCAAGATCAAAGGAAAACTAGCCGAAACGGAATGCAAACTGGCAACTTCAAAAAACTGATCCCGTAATAAATTACATGAAAACCCCGCGACCGTATATACATACCCGCATTTGTATTCCGACCGAATACAAATGCAATGAGATAAAATCTACACTATACAATACTAGGATCCGGCTTAAACCAAAGCCCGCTAGTATTATCCGTCCGATCATGATCCGTGCAATACTGCACGTATCTGATCGAACCCTGCCATATATCCATACGGCCTGTACAGCGTTTCGCCCGAAACTTGAGAAATTGTCTGTAGGGGACTCTAAAGACTCGTCAATACATTTGGCTGTGGATTTAACCACTAGCACGTCAGAGGTATTAGCCATACGTAACGGGCTACCAGGTATTGACCAAAAGGGACGTCTGTGAGCGAACTCATCCTGACACCCTACTAAGCCTGTCAGTGACAATATCCGTACAGTCCGGCCCGTTTGTCTATGAGCATCGCATGTCGGGCCTAGGGGGTTGGTAAAAGTCAGACCCCCAAAAGCGGTACAAGTCGTGTCGGAGTGTAGCCCAGAACACCCTGAGATACTACTGGAATACCTACCAGTAAATCTCCTGCCTTGGCCAAGGACTTCGTGTAATGGCTCTCCTAGACACAGAGCGATCTCATCCCTAATACCGGGAGAGACGAACCCCTACCGATCCGCTCACTGCCCCCATGTGGCTCGGGACTGTACCCAACTAAAACCTGTTTGCACGACTCCTTTGAGCCGTGGTAGGGTAGTAATCAAAGCACAATGGGAACTCACACAAGACAAATGACGATCTCAGCTCGATGAACTAACCTATACACATGTCACCAGGGAACTGCTATCTGACGCTAGGTATAATACCAACTAGCATGTTCTCGGCAAGTCCTGTCCGGTGTATGCATAACCTAATGAGCACCTGTATATATCTTAGGTGAACCAACTGACACCAGTGGCTTGTGAGACCGGCCACCGCCCCTCGTCGGGGTCTCGACTGTATTCACTAGTCTACTCTGGAGTATCGATGCCCTGTCTCGAAACTCCCTCGACTAGGGACCTTTTAAGGATGTGCTTATAGACCCCAGCTCTCACATATATGATCGCCCTCATACTGCTGGTAGTCAGGCAAGAATCCTAGAGGCTCTATCAACGTGCAATAGTGATCAGTAATGTCACCTAAAGCAGTACACGATGATCAAGATAAACCAGATACCATACTATCATCTTGAGTAAGACTGTCCTACCGGTATAGGTCCTCCCTCAATCATTGCAATCACGTGCCTGTGATCCTATAATTGACTCTGAGGGCACTATATCCAACAATCTCACACTTGCACTCAAGGCTAATTATTGCGATGTCGCATACTCACAGCCCGTGTGATACCGAACTCCCAACTCCTCTACTAGTCAGTCTCACAAAGCTCGTTTGCGAAACAATTTCGTTCGAGGAATAGCCTCAGTGAGTGGATCCGCTCTGATGTTTCTTTCTATTTCTCTCTTTATCTCAAGTTCGCGGAGATAGTCATCTCCCGAAATGAGCAATACCTGTCTTAGAATATGTTTGGATGTCTGATGGGACCTAGTTCATAAATGAATTCCAAATCCAAACTTCTTAGACTGTATCGTCAACTGAACTTAATTAGTATCATGAGCCATGCCTCACTCAGTATCCTCCTGGACTACCTGTCCAAAATACTGCCCCTCGTCAGAGGGAAAACTATAACTCTGACAGCCACTCTGTCATCCAAGTCACCTTGGAAGCCTGGAATGATAACTGTCTCCCGAAGGAGGATGTCGTTATCATTTCCCCGGAACATCAACTTATGTTCAAAAACTGCTTTCGAATGCTTCTCCAAGGTTGGATCAATATCAACATATTGCATCTAATACAAAAACAACATCTGCTGTGGTACTTGACATCTCATGATCAACTCAATTGCCTAAGCAAATGATCTGCCAATCATGCGTATCCCTCTCCCCTTTAGTCTGTAAGACACCTTTAGAGAGGGTGACTCCATTACCTGCAGGTATACTACCGTGCCAGGAGTCGTCCGTTCTCAAACACCTTTAGAATGCTGTCTAAGTACCCAGATTGGGAAACTACCCAAATCTAGATCTAAAACCATAGATCTAGTAACCAGAATATTTGATATAATAACCATATCCTATATGGAGAAACCACTGCGTGACAACCAAAGTATAACCGATCATAGTATAGGAATTTCACTTCCTACTTTGTGTATGTCATCCAAATACCAGGACATCACACCCTACTACCTTCTTAACAGATCCATCCCCTATTCTGATGAAGTCAAACCTATGACTGTCACATCAGAAATAGATGATCTATCTACGCTATATCTGCTTTAGTCTATATATAGACATAAGCCACTTGTCCACTTTGCTTCTGCTGCTCCCACTGACTACGACAACCCTCTGGCAGAGTCATATAGACGTACACTTCTAAAGCTAGTTCAGAACGACGCTATACTCATCCTCCTGCCGGGTCTCACACCCTGAAGCAACAGCAATGGCAAGTCTGGGTAAACAAGAACCTCCCTGTCACCGTCTTTAAGCATACCGAAGTACATCTCGAGTGCCTGAGGTTACCCACCATATATGCGGAGTGCCAATAGAATGTCAAACCAGATTGAATCTCTAGGTTCTTATCAAATCTTCAGTAATTGTTTGTGGTTCTGAAATTACTTCCAGTTCTACCATACTCCCACTACTGTTTTCCGAAAAAATACATTTTTATTAAAACTGTGGCGAGTCAAGAACAATATCACTATTGATCTTCCAGATGGTAGAAAATCAACCCTCGTCATAGCCCGGGTCAACCCACAAACAGCCATTACAGAAACGTGTCTTGAGTTGTCCAGTGTCTGGTTTTAAGCATAAGCTGGACAACTCCCCGTACCTTAACAATGTCAAGATATGAACTGTTCTATATGCATTACAGAAACAGAGACACTGATTTAATTGGAACCAGATTCAAATCATGTAGCTGTCTCCAGTGCATGTCAACTAAATGGAGAGAGGCCGATCAACATTACTCAATTTAGGAGTACTTCCAATTATGAGTAACCTGAAAGAGAAGCATGTTCTCTTAATCATTACTATCAACTGAATACTATGCACAAGTATCTACATCTTCGATCACCTTGAAGAATCCTGATACTTGCAACATCTGGTTCTCTACTTTACTCTTATACCTATAACTTCTCAAAACTCGGATCTTGTATTTCTATGAAACACTAAGAACTAGAGAAGTCACAAGTAAAAAGAATATAGTACGAGTACCTACCCCTCTGTCCAAATGGACACTGGACAACATACAATACACTGTATAAGTCCCTTGAGTCTAATAACTCATTCCCTGTGTGTCGTAGGTCGAAAACTGTACTTATGGTTAAGAAGAATTACACCGCTGTTTAATGCTCCATACCTAACCATCCACTGATATAGGTAAATGTCATAGACATAATTAAAAAAAGGTATATCTCACTTTATAAAGATAGACGTACAGATATATCAATTTGAAATTGGTGCATAACAACGGATATTCAAAACCAAATATCTGTCGTCCGGCAAACAGCCCAGGCGATTTCCTCAAATATCACCAATTACAACGAATTCCGATATAATGAGGATGATCACCAAATTCTCAATAACTTACTCCCACTCATCATCTGTAAAACCATACAGATGTGAGAATCAAACCTGGTAAATACATACCCTGGAGCAAGGACTAATTGGGAAATCCATTTTCTTTTAACAATACACAGTGAAACAGAAACAATGAAATGTTTCGTAGGGGTATACGGGTATTTCTAGTAATGCCTCTTCCATTATCCAAATTCACAACTGTAACCGTATATTTCTTTGCCATCTCTCCAAATCTCTTCAAATGTCTTTAGTCATTACCTTCTGTACACCCCTTTAGGCCAAATGGTTTTCTTCCTTCCCTACCGTTCGGCATCAGCCTATGGTTTGGAAGAAGACTATCCAATAAGCATAACAGGTGTACTGTCCTAATCCTAGGAGCACTCGCAACCCGAGAGAAGGTAAAGATAAAAGACACCTGAATAAACCTTATTCCTATTTCTCCTGAACCAGAGTCCATCCCCAAACTGGAACAAGTTCCTTTGGAGTTCGTATATAACCATACGACGGAGTATCCAAATAACTGTGGATCTTCGTAATGATACGGAGTGTCCTGGAGAAATACAAAGGTGAAGTGGGAGTGGTAATGAAATACTTGGCTTGGTCGTGAATAGCAGTCGCAATTTACTTTGCCCTCCTTCTAATCCCTTTACTTGTCTTAACTTAATACCCTTTGTACACCACACTTAGGCTAATCAGCTTTCTTCATTCCCTACCGTTCGGCAACAACATAAGGTTTGGAAGAAGACTATCCAATAGGCGTAACGGGTGTACTATCCCCTAATCCAAGGAGTACTTGCAACCTGAGAGAAGGTAAAAGGAAAAGACAACTGAATAGTCCTATTCGTTTTCTCCAGAACCAGAAACCATCCTCGAATAAATTCCTTCGAGTTCGTATATAACCATACGATGGTTTTATCCAATGGAAGTGGACGTCCGTAGTAATACGGGGTGTCCTGGAGAAAAGGGTAAAAGTAGGAGTGGCAATGAGGTTTGCAACTCTGACAATCCAAATAGCCAGTGTTTAAGAAAGTTCGGTCAACTTAGTCACTGAGTCATAGTCAAGGGTCGGGCCATGGTCGCTACCAAAGAGAGAGAGAAAAGAAACACTCAGCGTGTGCTCTAACCTAGATCAGAATGGTTATCACTTTATCTAATCAGGAAACCTCCCACTGTAACCTCAAATTCTCCTCCAAACCTGAAAGAAGAATTAGTCGGGATCACCCGAGAAGTAAACCAACTCATCAGTGGGAATCGGGATCCAACTATCATCGCATGATAATGTGATGGAATCCACTCACGTTATCACACTCCAGAAGGTATGCGTATATCTGGCAAGTTTCAGTTTCTTTAGAAACTCCCGATGTGATTTTTGCCCTATGCTCTTATGACCTTGACGTAGGCCAAAATATCATAAGTCACATGTCAAGTTCTACCCGTCATTGTCCAGGTTAATTTGAAGCCACCCATACATACCCTTGACGTAGGCCAAAATAGTAGTACGACTGTCCCAAACTAACGCATCTATCTATGCAACAGATAAATATCCGGTAGCTATCAATCACTATGCCTTGGCGTAGGTCAAAATACATAGCTTGAATACTACCGAACATTTAACTGAAATGACGGAGGGCTACGAATGGTTTTTGGCGAAAAACCTTTAACGTAATGAACTTGATATCGTTGAAGGAACTAGATAGCTTTTATAAAAATATAGCGACGAAAACCTTTGCTAAAGAGGTCACTCCCGGTGAAGGGATCTCGGTTCTTTCCCCGTAGAATGAGGTTCAGGATATTCCAACTGAATACCACGATGCAAAGCAAAAGTAATCGACTATAGTGAAGTTATTGCCCTGACGCAAACTTCTGTCCAAGGGGTCACTCCCGGTGAAGGGATCTCGGCCCTTGCCTCGTCGACTGAGGTGCTGGATATTCATAACCGAATACCACTGTGCAAAACAAAAGAGAACGCCCTTGCAGTAACAGTTTTTTTGAAAAATTGTTCCAACAACATCAGAATAGGTTTGTTCAGCTTGCATTGATCCGAATCAACGCAGTCCCATCAATTGATCACACCAATAAAGAACGAAAATAATGATGTACGTATATGCCATCCGCATTCGCCACTGGGTCCCGTCATCGCCCGTTAGGTTACTTAACTAACGACAGAGCGAGGACTGGACTAGCGCGGATGCAAAACATATACAACATCTATTAGTATATATATATCAATATATAATAATCGCTCAAGGCGTGATAAAATGCAACATCACAGAAATGTAATAAGCATCACAGAACAATACAGATATCTGGGATCCCCGGGTTTCATAGAGCCGCTACTGAAACCCGACGTTCCCCTGGTCGTGTGGATAGCTTGTGCAATGAAATCCTAGACCCCTACGGGCGCGGCAAGTTACCCGCAAAAACCTAAAGCGAGGCAGCCCCCTTCAGCAACGTGAATGGGCCACCCAGCACTTCACGGAATCCGGTAACTTGGGCACCCCTCCTTGGGTCAGCCTATACCCCCTACGAGTGCGGCGAATAGCCCGCCAATTCTAGAGTAAAGCCCCCTCCATCTCAGCGCCATGAGATGCGGGCCCGTTGCCCCCTAGAACCCGGCTACCCGTGCACCCCTCCACGGGGTAATCCTAGTACAGAAAGTAAAATATACAACGGGTACATCGACCTCAGCCCGGTCGTGCCCCAAAAGAATAATAAACAAACAGGCAGTAACGGCAGTCCACATGTCGGACGTTCGCCCCGCAATATCAAATGTACATAAAATATCAAACTGTACTAACATTGCATCCAGGCTATCCACCACGAAAAATCCGCAACATCACAGCACAACATAGAACATCAACGTGAATGTCACGTTCGCAAATCCGTCTAAAAGGGCTATAGCAGTTAGACAAGATTTACTGATCAAATGACATTCACGGTCGCAGATATAATGTAAATACTGTGAACTAACATATTTGAAATTTTCGATCGACTAAATTTCCCGAAGTGGGCCCCAAGCACAACTGTAGCACTCAAAATAAATCTGCGTCCAAAATGAATATACAAGAAACCCTATTTCCAAGTCAGAAACCCACTGTAGAAATTTGGTGCAGTTTGGCCACAGTACGGCCGCGGATCCACGGCCCAAACGTGGTTTTGGCCGCTGATCCGCCGCGCTACAGCAACTTCAGCCGACCAAATTTTCACAGAATGCATAAAAAACCCTGCACGTATTTTTGCAATGTACCAAATAATTTTTTGAGCACAGAAAAAATTTGATAGAAACCTGGACTTGAAAATGGGGATTTTGGAAAATCCGTTTGATCGAACTTGTAAACTTGTTAGAGCAAGCTAGACTAGGTTAATGGCGTGGCTTGGGTACCATTGTAAGTGGACGGCAGCGCCCCGGCCGTCAATCCGACGCCGGAATGCGGAAACGAAACTTTTTCAAAACTAGAAAACCGGCGCTACCGCATACTAAAAACCCGGATCGGACTACTAACCTAATACTAGCTAACTAGAGAATGGGAAGAAAGCTATACCAAGCGATCCGTGTCCTTCGGTCTTCAGCCTCCATCCCGATCTCCTCGCGGAATCTCCGGTCTTCATCTCCTTGTCGGAACGGGCACCACAACACCGGGTTCATTTACGGGCTCCCACCTCTGGACCGAGGCAACTCGGACACGAAGTTGGCGAGTCGACGTGTCCAAGAATACTGTAGATAAAGTGTAGAAAGCTTTGTCTCATTGGGGTTGAGAAGTTGCCATTTTGATGGAAGAAGAAGCTATGGAGATGAATGATTTTTGTAGCAAGCAAAAATACATGTGATGAACATTTTTCTCTTAACCAAAAATAAACCTCTCCCCTCACCAAGAAGTGGTTGGCCAAAATACGTGAGAGTGAATCCATGAAGGGAGGTAAGTGTAGGAAAAAGAAATAGTGACCATAATTCAAAAAGCAAGCCTCACATCAATATCCAAATCAACTCTTATCACATTCCCATCTCATTAATGCTAGCCATGATGAAAGAAAAAAGCAAAGATGCTTTGAATTATCATAATCTCTCATTTACAAATAAACCCCCTCCACACAACTAATTTGCATAGTTGCAAATAAACCCCTCCATCGAAAAAATCCGGCCATGCAAGATCAAAGGAAAACTGGCCGAAACGGAATGCAAACTGGCAACTTCAAAAAACTGATCCCGTAATAAATTACAGGAAAATCCCGCGACTGTATATACATACCCGCATTTGTATTCCGACCGAATACAAATGCAATGAGATAAAATCTACACTATACAATACTAGGATCCGGCTTAAACCAAAGCCCACTAGTATTATCCGTCCGATCATGATCCATACAATACCGCACGTATCTGATCGAACCCTGCCATATATCCATACGGCCTCTACAGCATTTCGCCCGAAACTTGAGAAACTGTCTGTGGGGGACTCTAAAGACTCGTCAATACATTTCGCTGTGGATTTAACCACTAGCATGTCAGAGGTATTAGCCATACGTAACGGGCCACCAGGTATTGACCAAAAGGGACGTCTGTGAGCGAACTCATCCTGACACCCTACTGAGCCTGTCAGTGACAATATCCATACAGTCCGGTCCGTTCGTCTTTGAGCATCGCATGTCGGGCCTAGGGGTTGGCAAAAGTCAGACCCCCAAAAGCGGTACAAGTCGTGTCGGAGTGTAGCCCAGAACACCCTGAGATACTACTGGAATACCTACCAGTAAATCTCCTGCTTTGGCCAAGGACTTCATGTAATGGCTCTCCTAGACGCAGCCCGACCTCACCCCCAATACCGGGAGAGACGAACCCCTGCCGATCCGCTCACTGCCTCCATGTGTCTCGGGACTGTACCCAACTAAAACCTGTTTGCACGACTACTTTGAGCCATGGTAGGGTAGTAATCAAAGCACAGTGGGAACTCACACGAGACAAATGATGATCTCAGGTCGATGAACTAACCTGTACACATGTCACAAGGAAACTGTTATCTGACGCTAGGTATAATACCAACTAGCATGTTCCCGGCGAGTCCTGTCCGGTGTACTCATAACCCAATGAGCACCTGTATATATCTTAGGTGAACCAACTGACACCAGTGGCTTGTGAGACCGGCCACCGCCCCTCGTCGGGGTCTCGACTGTATACACTAGTCTACTATGGAGTATCGATGCCCTGTCTCGAAACTCCCTCGACTAGGGACCTTTTAAGTGTTAGTTATATGTATGCCCTAGAGGCCATTACTATACATAGGATGCATATTGTAGTGGATGCTGGGACATATATAGGGAGGACTTTCTTGCTCGACATGATAGTATGCTATCTGGTTGATCTTTACCTTAACGTGTACACTGATTGTCTCTCTGTTACATGTTGGTAAAGCCATTAGGATGTGTACTTGACTACCTGTACTATGATGCGGATCGTACTAGTGGGGACATGGTAGTCCATAAGTACATCCTTCAAGATCCCTAGTCATGGGTGTATCAAGACAGGGCATCGATATATCAGAGTAGACTAGCGTATACCTTCTCGACCCATACAGATGGGCGATGGATGATCCCATATCCATTGGTGTTTGACATCAGAGATAATATACGGGTGCTCAGTAGAGACTGGGTACACTGGACGGACTCGCCGAGAACTCCCAGATGGTATTATACCTTACGTCAGATGGCAGTTCTCTGGTGACACTGGTACAGAGTAGTCTGTTGACCCGAGATCGTCATAGAATCTTGTGCGGTTCCCACTGTGCTTTGATTTCCACCTTACCACGTCCAAGAGGGCATGCAAAACGGTGGTTTTTGGGTACAGTCCCGAGTCAGATGGAGGCAATGAGCGATAGGAGGGGATTCGTCTCTCCCGGTATAGGGAGTTGATGTTGCGCTGTGTTCGATTGGCTATAACCGGAAATCCCTGGCCAGGGTTGCTGAGATATACTGGTAAGTGTTACCAGTAGTTTCTCGAATTGTTATAGACCTCATATCGACACGACTTATCGAGCTATTGGGGTCTGACGTTTACCACCCCTAGGCGAGATATGCGACATATCAGACGATCAGACCGGACTGTATGGTAGTGTTACTGGTTGGATTCACAGGAGTGTGAGCGGGCTTGCTCGTCGATCTTCTGATCGCTCAATACCCGGGTGGCCGTTACGTTTAGCAGACCGCTTGCGGCTTGTGCGTGTTTGATATGATCATCACCTGCTGCCGGCGTATTGACGAGTCTTTAGAGTCCTACACAGAGGTTTCCTGGCTCAAGCGAAAGGAAATAGGAGCGCATATGAGATATGTGCGGGACCGAGAATAATGCGTGTATGTGATACCGTATTCTATTCTCGCGATGAATGTGTCGAATGGTTGTATGCGATATAACCTAGTTATCGAATCAAGGATTGATTCGATAAATCGATACATTGGATATTAATCGGTTATATGCGATATGACCGGATCGTTAAATCAAGTGTTGATTTAATGATTTAATGTATAATTATATATTTGATATATTACTTTGCATTAACTAATATTGGTTCACTTTAAATGGATTTTCTCGCTCGGATGTGCACATTGTATATTCGATATAGTTTTGTGCACTTGATTGTATCATGTTTGATGATACATGTTTACTTGTGTTTGTGTTTGTGTGAAGATTGAACCATGGTTATATGAATGGTTTGGGTTATGATTATTTATTCATTCATTTATTTATTTATTAGTTTTGGAAAATAATAGCAAAAGAGAAAAATGGTGGCTTTCTTTGTTCTTTCTTGAAGCTTCATGAAGACTTTGACCAAGTGACCATTTTGTCCCATGCTTAACCCTAACCATTCCACTCAACCATGATTCATTCTCTACACTTGACCATGGTTATATTATGATAAGTATTCATATTATTTTAAAAGAGGATAATGCTTATCATAAGATGCTTCTTCTTCTTCTTCATCTTCTTTCATGAAGAAAGCTTCACTTCATCAATGGTGATTGATGAAAAAGAGTGAGAAATCCAATTCTAAAGTGAACCCACTTCCTATTTCTTCATCCTCTATCTCTTGCCAAGTAGTAGAGTGTGTTTCCTTCACAAGTTTTCAAGGCTTGGTGAAGGTGAAGCTTGATCTAGTGATGCATCGACGTAGATCATCTTCGGCACGTCGTCGATGACCTAGCCCGCTCTTTCTCCGATGAAGCCGACGCTAGAGCCCGGGATTTGATATGGACAGCGAGGAGAATTCATTGCGGAGCTATGGAGGTAGAGAAACGAATCTATAAAGGTTGTATTTCCGTATTCTTGTAGTTAAGTGTTAACTAGTTTGCTTTGTCGCCTAAAATTCTAGCCAACGATCCGTATCTAGGGTTTCTCGGCACCGTAAAATTTAAAATTGGCATGGTTGATGCCTTGTGAGACCTCTTGAGAGTGCCTAGGAACCCTACAGTGGTATCAGAGCCTAGCTAGAGCCTTAGGCGATGCGTAGACGGAACTAGAAGTCCGATCGAATCAAAACCCAAACCTAAACATGCTCTCTGGATTTTTTTTGTAAAATGTGGATTTTTGCAGATTAAAAATATTCAGAAAAACCAGCAGGAAGATCTAAGGATTGCTGTAAAATTCGAGGACCTGATTCCATAAAGGCGCCGCGGATCCGCGGCATGAGCATGCTCATGCGGCGGTTCCGCGGCCAGTTTGTCGTTTTGTGCATCTAATTTTGCTCAGTAATTCTTAGTTTTCTGTGACGGTCTTCCTGGGAATTTCTAATAATTTTTTCCAGAGTTGCATTTTTGGGTTGTATTAGGGACTCGGTGTTTCGATCGGATTGTCTAATTTTGTAAGTGTGTTTTTCCGGATAATTTTTTGAATATGTTAAAAAGTTCGACCGGATATAAATACCCAATTTTTCCCCTGTCGGGAAATTTCCAACTGTTGGATTTTTCCGTAGTTTAACGACATTCTAAGTAGTGCAAGTAACACGATGGACCCTCTAGAAGACAACAAACCTTAACTCGATTATGTGACCGTCTTGAACTGCCCTTTGAACCTTCGGGTTTGGGGCAGTACGGCGTGCCACATGTGAGGCGTTGGCTTGACCCTTGTACGGCTGGACCGTTGGTACTGAGGCACGAACTGAATGTTGTTAGACTTACTTCATGTGTTGAGCTGTTTCGGGAAAACTTGGGTGTTCGAATGTTCAATCGGAAAGTTTAACATTTTCTGTTTATCCGGAATGTCATACAATAATTGGAATTCACAAACAGTTATGAGATAACTGAATGAATGTTATAAATATAGCACTTTAGTCTCACTTGATCGGTTGCCATGGAATTTGATGTGATCAAAAGTCCGTCGCAATCACGTAGCGTACGCGGATACCCGCCGGGTAAACTTAATAGACAGCCTCGCTCCATATCCCCGACCAAGTGACTGTAGGAGAACCCCGTCGCCGAAAGCATCCGTTCGGGTGCTCGCGGCAGCGGTGTTCCGCCTTGGTGCACTTCGTCGACGGTATCGGGGGTGCGGCCGCCTACTAAAGTTTGCGACGAGCATTCGATCAGGATGTCGGGAATCTTGTTGGATTACCCGACTCGGTATTGAAAAGTGTTTTCGATTTTGAGACTAAAATGCAGGGTTTATAATTGTTAGGCATGTGATGTCTAAGGAATTCATTTGATTAGGCATGCGATGTCTATGGAGGTTGCGGATTCCAACTGTTGTAGTTTTACACTTTCTTTTCTGTGACCGTAAGTGTAATATGTGATATCGCCGGTTTCGTTGCTATATGTCAACGACAATTGGGATGCACATATTTACTTACGTTGATGACATGTGATGTTATGTGTTGCTGGATATGTTATATTGGATCGTCGTGTTTGAATAGCCGGGGGTTTTTATGTGAGATGAGTGTTTTTTCATTTTCATTCATGTAAAAACTTGTATGTAATATTTTTTTTGGGGGCACTTCCAGGTTGCGGAAGTTGTCCCCGTTTGTATATTATTTTCTTTTCCGCACTAGGATAGACCCAAGGAGGAGGGCACAAGTAACCGGGTTCTGGAGTCCAGTGGGAGACCAACTCGAGGAGTCGAGTCCGGGTCTCCTAACTCTAGAATTGGTAGGGTTGCTTGCCGCTCTCGTAGTGGTCTAGGGGTATGGGTTTGGCTATTCATCACGACCGTGGAATCCGTGTTTTATACTGGCTCGTATTGAAAACACGGACGTCCTAGTATATCCAATATTTCATATGTTTCTTCTGCTGCGATATCTGTGATGTGATCATGCGATGTTCTATGATAGATACTGTATATAGTATATATGATATATTACATAGGCGTTACTTATGTTTTACACCCGCGCTAGCCCTGCCCCGCTCTGCCGTTAGTTACCTAACCTAACGGTGCACGAGGGGACATCGAGGCGAATGCGGATGGCATAAGTGTACGTCGTATTTATCTGTGATGTTTAGGTACTTAAATGATGGGACTTCATTAATGAGATTAATGAAATAAAAGAAACCTAAAGATGTTGTAGAATTGAATTTCAAAATTAAAACAGGTAGCTACAGTTCTTGCTTTGCACAGCGGTTTATATGATATATCCTGCACCTTATTCGATAAGGAAAAGACCGAGATCCCTTCACCGGGAGTGACTCCTTTAGCAATAACTGGCAGATGCTACACTCCTCGGTTTGTCTTTTGAGTTCTTTTAAGAGTTTTTTCTTTGCACAGTGATATATATGATATATCCCGCACCTCATTCGACGAGGAAAGGACCGACGATCCCTTCACCGGGAGTGACTCCTTTAGCAAAACTAGAAAAGCCTCAAAAACATTCCATTTTTAAAATCATTTGATTCTACAACGATATCAAGTTCATTACGCAATAGGTTTTCAGAAAAACCTGTCGTAGCCCTCCGTCATTTCAGATAAGTAGTAGTTAGTATTCGTGCTGCGTTTGTTGGCCTTTGTCAAGGCGCAGTGTGCGGTAGCTAACTGGTGCTTATCTACTTATGCATATGATGCAGATTGGATTAGGGTAGTCGTGCGACCTTGTTGGCCTTTGTCAAGGGCCGTGCGGGTGGGTTTAATTCAATCAGGAAATGACGGGTTGAACTTGACTAGCATCCTATGGTTTGTTGGCCTTTGTCAAGGTCATAGGAGGTTAGGGGCAAAATATTATCGGGAATTTCAAGTGTTGAAATTTGCAATGAGATTGCATACCTTCTATGAGATAGTTGGATCCCGATACCCACTGCGAGTAAGAGTTACTCCTGGGAAAGTTTTGCACATTACAATTAGCCGATCAAGTAGGTGTCTAGAAAGGTGTCAACGGGGTTACGCCTCTGGGAAAACGAGGTTTACATTAATTAGGTTCGTGCGAAAGCACGGGGGACCTCCCTCAAAGTACCGACACTGGCCTGGCTGAAAGATTGGCGAACTTGTAGTTTGTAATTAATCCCGGCTGGTCTTTCCTTTTAGGGTTTGAAGGAAGATTTGATAAAAAGCAGTAGGAGCCATCCTGATTAGATAAAATAATAATCAATCTATTCTTGCAAGAGCGCACGCTGAGTGTTTTCTTCTCTCTCTCTCCAGGTAGCGACCATATCACGCCTTAATCAAGATAATAATACGGAATATTGACCGAACCCGCTTGTTATACTGAGCTGGGGAACCTGTCCCGCTCCAACTTATAATTGTTATAAGACAGAGCAGGAAATTGGGGAATACCAGATTTCCCGTGCCGCCCAAACGAAGAGAGTGCATGCTGATGCATCATCTTCGGGTGTGTTCGTTACAAAGAACTGTTTTTCAGTATTCTCTACGTCCTGGATATATGATACCGGATCAGGATCCCAGATATGTAATCTGTTACATAGGGCTACAGCTAGGTAGAGAACTGAGAACGGGTGATAAGTTTCATGAGGCAGAAAACGGGGCAAGTGTTGCAGCCAAGTCTGTTGGTCACTGTCACCCTGTATTACCAATACATTGATTCTGAACGAATGTTATTAGATACCGAACCTGATATAAAAAATCATATCTATCTCTTTATTAGTAAAGAAATGATAAAATTTTGTATTGTTGGATATTGTTTTGAACATTTCCTATATCAAAAGTTGATCGGTTCAGGCATGTTATCTAAAAGCATTGATGTTCTAAATCAAACTACAGTTCTTAGTATACAGAACACACACAAGAGGAAGAGTTCAGAACTGAACGAATCCTTCTTGAGGTATTGTAGACTAGGTCATATCAATGCGACCAGACTAGCTGAAGTTACATATAGATGCATATTTAAATTAGTTTGAATTTACATCTTATGAAACTTGCCAGTCATGTCACAAAGATTAGATGACCATAGCCCTGTTTTTTGGAAACAGAGAAAGAGTTAGTGAACTCTTAGGATGATACATGTTGATGTATGTAAGGTCCCCTGTCTACATATGCCAGGACTGGTTCTTTGTACTTCATTACATTCTCTGATGATCTCTTTAGATTCAGACATATGTTCCTGTTGAAACACAAGTCCGAGCCTTTTGAGATATTCACAGAATATAAGTTAGAAGTAGGGAATCAATAAGGGTATAAGTATTATGTCCTTTGATGTGATCAGGGAGGAGAATACTTGAGCACGGAATTCCTGGACTATTCTAAAGGAGAATGAGATTCTCTCTCAGCATTACTCCTCCGTATACACCATAGCACGATGGTATATCAGGACGGAGCAATCACACCCTATATGATAAGGTGTGCTCTATGATGAGTACTACTGAGATACCTATTTCCTTTTGGGAGTTATGCGCTTGAGAAGCTGCATACCTATTGAACAGGGTTCCAATCAAATCAGTTGCCTACCATTTCATATGTGATATGGAAAGGGAAGAGCCCATGTCTTAAGCTAGTTAAGATTTGTGTTTGTCCGGCCTATGTCTAAAAGCAAAATCCGGACAAGCTCGAGGCAAGGTCTGTAATGTTGAACTGGAAAGGTTCCAGCTATACAAACTACAGCAGATGATTTGATAGAATCAAAGTATTCAGTAGATTCCAACGAACCTCAGCCTCTCCACCGATCTAGTAGGGTTCCTCACCCACCTGAGAGATACTTCGGTTTCTCTATGACAGTGGGAGCGAGGATTGCATCATGAGATGATGACCCAACTAGTTTCGAGCTGGCCATCAGGAGTGGGACTCTGTAAGAATGGCTGGATGCTTAGCGATCTGAGATGGAATCCATGTACACCAACAAAGTATGGACTTTGGTTGCTATATCTGAAGGGTTAAATCCCCATCAGGAGCAAGTATATCTTGAGAAGATTACTTGGTGTAGATGGAAAAGTTAAGACTTTCAAAGCTAGAATTGTTAAAGCTTTTCGTCATCGACCAGGCGTGGATTATGATGAAACCTTTTCAAGTGGCTATGCTTAAGTCCATCCAGATCCTACTTGCCACGGCTACATACCATGACTACGATATCTGGTAGTTGGGTGTCATGACTGCTTTTCTAAATGATGTTTTGGAAGAGAGCGTCTATAAGTACACAGCCAGAGGGCTTCGTAGACAGTGGGAGCAGCGGAAACGTGTGCAAGATGTTTTATGTGATAAAGCAGGCATCGCGGAGTTGGAACATCTGTTTTGATGTGGTAGTCAAAGAGTTTGACTTCATCAAAATGGTAGATGAACCTTGTATAAACAAAAAGGTAGTAGGGAGTATGGTGATGATCTTCGTAGAGTACGTGGATGACATACTCATGATAGGGAAGGAGTTTCCTATGCTACGCACGATCAATCTCCGCCTATCACAATGATTCTCCACATAGGATCAAAGTGATACCTCCTAAATCCTGGGTTTTGGATCTATGAGATAAATCTAATTGGATGTTAGAATTCTCACTAGTTGTAGTGAGATGGTATCAACCGATCCGGGGGAGAATCACTGGAAGGGTTCCAGGGTGATAAGGACGACTGAATGTCAGTCACAGGCACTGTCTTTACCCTAAGTGAAGGGACGGTATGTTGGAAAAGTTCCAAGCTAGATACCGAGGCATACTAGACGACAAAGGCTGGATACATCGCTACTTAAGATGCTACCAAAGAGGCAGTCTGGGTGTATATTGGTTCATGAGATGAACTACGTTCCAACCATTGTGAGACAATGGAGTTGTGGCTATGCCAGGAACGTCCGTCCCATCAGTGATCCAGACATATTCTAAGGCAGTGTCACCTGGTCATGGAGATGGATGATCTCCAGGGTGATCGAGGTTACGAGAGTAGACTCAGAGGACAACACAGCGGATCCACTCACAAAGGCCTTTTCCCAGAGAGAGACATTTATGGGATGGTTGCGTATGAGATACTACAACCACTTCTATCAGATGGCCCTAGTGCAAGTGGGAGATTGTTAGTTATATGTATGCCCTAGAGGCCATTACTGTACATTGGATGTATATTGTAGTGGATGCTGGGACATATATAGGGATGACTTTCTTGCTCGACATGATAGTATGCTATCTGGTTGAGCTTTACCTTAATGTGTATACTGATTGTCTCTCTGTTACATGTTGGTAAAGCCCTTAGGATGTGTGCTTGACTACCTAGACTATGATGCGGATCATACTACTGGGGACATGGTAATCCAAAAATACATCCTTCAAAGTCCCTAGTCGTGGGTGTATCGAGACGGGGCATCGATATACCAGAGTAGACTAGCGTGTACCTTCTCGACCCATACAGATGGGCGACGGATGATCCCATATCCATTGGTGTTTGACATCAGAGATGATATACGGGTGCTCAGTGGAGACTGGGTACACTGGACGGACTCACCGAGAACTCCCAGATGGTATTATACCTTACGTCAGATGGCAGTTCTCTGGTGACACTGGTACAGAGTAGTCTGTTGACCCGAGATCGTCATAGAGTCTTGTGTGGTTCCCACTGTGCTTTGATTTCCACCTTACCACGTCCAAGAGGTCGTACAAAACGGTGGTTTTTGGGTACAGTCCCGAGTCACATGGAGGCAATGAGCGATAGGAGGGGATTCGTCTCTCCCGGTATAGGGAGTTGATGTTGCGCTGTGTTCGATTGGCTATAACCGGAAATCCCTGGCCAGGGTTGCTGAGATATACTGGTAAGTGTTACCAGTAGTTTCTCGAATTGTTATAGACCTCATATCGACACGACTTATCGAGCTATTGGGGTCTGACGTTTACCACTCCTAGGCGAGATATGCGACATATCAGACGATCAGACCGGACTGTACGGTAGTGTTACTGGTTGGATTCACAGGAGTGTGAGCGGGCTTGCTCGTCGATCTTCTGATCGCTCAATACCCGGGTGGCCGTTACGTTTAGCAGACCGCTTGCGGCTTGTGGGTGTTTGATATGATCATCACCTGCTGCCGGCGTATTGACGAGTCTTTAGAGTCCTACACAGAGGTTTCCTGGCTCAAGCGAAACGAAATAGGAGCGCATATGAGATATGTGCGGGACCGAGAATAATGCGTGTATGTGATACCGTATTCTATTCTCGCGATGAATGTGTCGAATGGTTGTATGCGATATAACCTAGTTACCGAATCAAGGATTGATTCGATAAATCGATACATTGGATATTAGTCGGTTATATGCGATATGACTGGATCGTTAAATCAAGTGTTGATTTAATGATTTAATGTATAATTATATATTTGATATATTACTTTGCATTAACTAATATTGGTTCACTTTAAATGGATTTTCTCGATCGGATGTGCACATTGTATATTCGATATAGTTTGTGCACTTGATTGTATCATGTTTGATGATACATGTTTACTTGTGTTTGTGTTTGTGTGAAGATTGAACCATGGTTATATGAATGGTTAAGGTTATGATTATTTATTCGTTCATTTATTTATTTATTAGTTTTGGAAAATAATAGCAAAAGAGAAAAATGGTGGCTTTCTTTGTTCTTTCTTGAAGCTTCATGAAGACTTTGACCAAGTGACCATTTTGTCTCATGCTTAACCCTAACCATTCCACTCAACCATGATTCATTCTCTACACTTGACCATGGTTATATTATGATAAGTATTCATATTATTTTAAAAGAGGATAATGCTTATCATAAGATGCTTCTTCTTCTTCTTCATCTTCTTTCATGAAGAAAGCTTCACTTCATCAATGGTGATTGATGAAAAAGAGTGAGAAATCCAATTCTAAAGTGAACCCACTTCCTATTTCTTCATCCTCTACCTCTTGCCAAGTAGGAGAGTGTGTTTCCTTCATAAGTTTTCAAGGCTTGGTGTAGGTGGAGCTTGATCTAGTGAAGCCTCGACGTAGATCATCTTCGGCACGTCGTCGATGACCTAGCCCGCTCTTTCTCCGATAAAGCCGACGCTAGAGCCCGGGATTTGATATGGACAGCGAGGAGACTTCATTGCGGAGCTATGGAGGTGGAGAAACGAATCTACAAAGGTTGTATTTCCGTATTCTTGTAGTTAAGTGTTAACTAGTTTGCTTTGTCGCCTAAAATTCTAGCCAACGATCCGTATCTAGGGTTTCTCGGCACCGTAAAATTTAAAATTGGCATGGTTGATGCCTTGTGAGACCTCTTGAGAGTGCCTAGGAACCCTACATTAAGGATGTGCTTATAGACCCAAGCTCCCACGTATATGATCGTCCTCATACTGCGGGTAGTCAAGCAAGAATCCTAGGGGCTCTATCAATGTGCAATAGTGATCAGTAATGTCACCTAAAGCAGTACACGATGATAAAGATAAACCAGATAGCATACTATCATCTTGAGTAAGACTGTCCTACCGGTATAGGTCCTCCCTCAATCATTTCAATCACGTGCCTGTGATCCAATATTTGACTCTGAGGGCACTATATCCAACAAATGGAATGTCGAAACAAATTGAATCCTCAGGTTCTATTAAATCTTCAGTGATAATTTGTGTTTCTGGAATCACTTCCAGTTCTACCATACTCCTACGTCTGTTTTCTGAAAAAATCTTATTTTACTAAAACTGTGGCGTGTCAAGAACAATATCACTATTGATCTTCCTGATGGTAGAAAGTTAACCCACGTCAAATCCCGGGATAACCCACAAACTTCTATTACTGAAACGTGCCTGGAGTTTGTCCAGATTCTGGTTTTATGCATCAGCCGGACAACTCCTTATATTTTAACATCGTTACGATACAAATTTATTCTATATGCCATATAGAAACAAAGGCACTAATTTTATTGGAACCAGATTCAAAATCATGTAGCTGTCTCCAGTGCATATCAACCAAATGGAATGAGGCCAATTAGCATTACTCAACTAGAAGTGCATCCGTATATGAGAAACCAGAAAAAGAAGCAAGTTCCCAAAACCATTACTATCAACAGAATACCAAACACAAGTATCTACATTTTCAACTACTTCGAAGAATCCTGATACTTCTAACAAATGGTTCTATACTTTATTCTAATACCTATAACTTCTCAATATCTGTAGCTTGCATTTCAACGAAATACTTGTCCAGAACTGGAGAAGTCATAAGTAAACAGAATATAGTACGAGTACCAACCCCTTTGTCCTAATGGATACTGGACAACATACAATACTTTATATAAGTCCCCTGAGTTCATTAACTCAAACCTTGTGCGTCGTAGGTTGAAAAATATACTATGGTTAAGAAGAATTAAATCGCTGTTGAATGCACCTTACCTGACCATCAACTGATATAGGTAAATGTCAGAGACATAATTTCAAAAAGTTATATCTCACTTTATAAAATAAACGTACAGATATACCAGTTTGAAATTGGTGCACAACAACGGATATTCAAAACTAAATATTTGGCACGAGGCAAAAACCAGATGATTTCCTCAAATATCACCAATTACAACGAATTCTAATATGATGAGGATCTAATCACCAAATTCCCAATATCTTAGTCCCATTCAACATCTGTAACACTATACAGATGTGAGAAATGAATCTGGTAAACGCATACCCTGGAGTTAGATTCCAATTCGGAAAACAGTTTTTAATTAACATTGCACAGAAAAACTGAAACATAAAAATGTTTGAAAGGGGTTAACTAGTATACCTAGTAATGCATCTTCCAATATTCTGATTCAAGATTGTAACCGTAACTTCTATGCCCTCACTCCAATCCCTTTATTATATCTTTACTTATTACCTTATGTACACCTTCTTTAGGCTAATTGATTTTCTTGCTTCCTTACCCTTTGGCACCGGCCTAATGTTTGGAAGAAGACTATCCAATAAGCGTAATAAGTGTACACTCCTTATATCAGGAGCCCTCGCAACTTGAGAGAAGGTAATGGGAAAGGACATATGAATAATCCTATTCTATTTCTCTTGAACCGGAAACCATTCTCGAATTTGGAACGAATTTCTTTGAGTTCATATGTAACTATACAGTGGCATGTCCAAGCATTATGGACGTTCGTAGTGATACGAAGTGTTCTAGAGAAATACAAAGTGGAAATGGGAGTGGCAGGGGTATACACGGTTTTGTCGTGAATGATAGCTGTCGCATTTTTCTTTGCCATTATTCTGATCCCTTTATTTGTCTTTACTTATTACCTACTGTACACCATACTTAGGCTTAATGGTATTCTTCCTTCCCCACCTTTCGGTACCTGCCTATGGTTTGGAGGAAGACTATCCAATAAGCTCAATAGGTATACCCTCTCCTAATCCTAGGAGCCCTCACAACCTGAGAGAAGGTCAAGAGAAAAGTCAACCGAATAATTCTATTCAATCTCTCCAGAACCAAAATCCATCATCGAATCTGGAACAAGTTCCTTCGAGTTCGTATGTAACTATACGATGGATTTATCCAATATGAGTGGATGTTTGTAGTGATACGGGATGTTCTGGAGAAATGCAAAGGTGATATAGAAGTGGAAAGGATATATGCAACCCCGTAACATTCTTAAAGCCAAAGTGTTTTAAGAAGGTTCGGTTAACTTGGTTCATGAGTTTTAGTTTAGGGCGGGTCATAGTCGCTGCTAGAGAGAGAGAGAAAAGAAACACTCAGCGTGCACTCTAACCTAGATTAGATTGGTTAATCACTTTATCTAATCAGGATGGCTCCCATTGTTTCCTCGAATTCTCCTCCAAACCCAAAAAGAGAATTAGTCGGGATCATCTAAAATCACCCGAGGAGTAATCCTGCTCACCATTGAGAATCGGGATCCAACTATCATTGCATGATAACTTGATGGAAGCCACTCAAGTTATCACACTCCAGAAGGTATGCGCATGCCTTTCAAGTTTCCTGTATACTTGAAACTCCCGATATGATTTTTATCACATGCTCTTATGACCTTGACGTAGGCCAACAAATCATAAGTCACATGTCAAGTTCTACCCGTCATTTTCCAGGTTAATTTGAACCACCCGTACAAACCCTTTGTAACGTTTTAGAAATCGTTATGGGAATTTTTCCGTTTTAGGGCTAAATTGTCGGTATTTTCCGTTTTAACCCGACTGTGTTCAAACGACCATATAGACTTGCCAGCACCTAGTTTAGATAAAATAAAGCAAGTGCGCAAGCTTTGGGGTTATATGGGACGTTTTGGTTCAATTAGAATTTTTCCCAATTTTAATATTATTTTAATGCAGTATTCATATTTTGGGAAATTTCTCTTAAGTGATCTTTTCAACCTTTAAACTTGAGTTGATTCAACCCTTCTCTTAATATCAAGATATTTGTTTGGGTTTAAGGATTAAGGTTTAATAGAAAAAGAGAAGAAATGAGTGAGGTGCATGAATGTGCATGTGAATGTATTTATTGCAAGGAATTTCCTAGAAAACCCTACACAATTTCCTCACCTCTTCCCCTTGGTCGAATTCCTCCCCCTTCTGCTCTTGATCATTCCCTTCCATTTTTGCGTCAATCCAAACTCATAATTCTCCAAAATTCTAAAATATATCACAAAATATACATCAAGTCTTGGTTTTGCTTCTTGATCACTTGGAGCTAGAAAAGCTTGGATCTTAGGAGCAAGGATTGTTAGGTATAATCCCTAATCTGTTAATTTAGAGTTTTTAT
Organism: Agapanthus africanus; assembly: GCA_030015575.1. NCBI lineage: Eukaryota > Viridiplantae > Streptophyta > Magnoliopsida > Asparagales > Amaryllidaceae > Agapanthus > Agapanthus africanus. The sequence goes on from CM057350.1 coordinate 308,128,581, forward strand.
GATGGGTAGCTCGTTGGTTATTGTTTAGAACACGTTAGATATCGATTAGTGCAATATCGTATTCTTTTGTGTCTTGTTGAGTTTCTGGGATCTGCTCCGACCTGGAATTTTTACTGGGTAACTAAACAATATTGTAGTGATGTACTAGTTAACCTAAGACTCCACCTGAGATACGTGACCCAACCCACAGGCCTCGGTCGGCGACCCTTTGGCGAATTTCGGCGACGCCAGCTATGTAGGGAGGTGTTAGGGTTTGGTTTTTGTGGGTAGTTGTCTGTTGTGGTTTAGGTGTGTTTGGTACTGTTCACTTTTTTAGTAATAGCAGTATGAAAAATCTGGAATCATTTTCCTATAATACAGTGTTTTGAATCCGCGTGTTACGTAATCCGACACGAATCGTGATTTTGCGCAGCTGCTGTACTCAGATTGGTTTTACGGTATTGTTACGCACGTTAGCCACTAGACGGACACTCATGAGTTAGTTTAGTGTTGGTGTGTTGTTTTAAAACGTAGTTTTACGTTATATTGGTCGATTTCAGAGTTTTGCTCTGTTTATGTGTTTGTGAAATTTTAGCATCGCAAGCGGGGACTTCGGACGCTGCGAACAAGGGAAAGCAGGTGGTCGGATTTTCACAGCTGGAGATCATTGGTGAGTAGATTTAACATCTACGGGGAAATCGCCCGTATGGCGTTATGCGTCGGGGCAGATAAGATAGGATAGCTGTATGTTATTGCATATCAGTTAATTTCATATGAACGTCATTGCATAGTATTATCTGTTGGACCTTGGCTTGTACCTTTAGATATAACACATTACTGATGGTTCATGTTGCATGAGCACTAAATTGTATGCTACAATCACACCGTCAGTAATTACCATGACACGCAAAACCTATATACATACGTGATATTGCATTGGGCAGGGATAGTTGAGGGTAGTGACCCTTATTCCATATCACGAATACCCTACTATAGCCATCTGTACATCATGCATACATATTGACATGTACACCCACATAAATTTGCTATAGTTGTATTTACCCTAAATGGTATTGTTTTGACATTGACTATTGTGCTTCTGAAATACATCATACATCTTTGAAATACATGTAGATACTTAATCCTTGCTACAATTGCATGTACACCTCATATGATGCTGCATTCATTTTCGGAGGATTTTAGGAACCGCAAGATATATGTTAAAGATAGATTCATTTAAAAGAACGGATTTCCCTTGATATGCTCATATTGTTGTTTATATTGCATATATCTTTTTTTCATGGATTTACGCATTGAGATATGGATTTCATATGATTTATGGATTTGAGAACCGTGGGTGTAATTCAAGAAAACTATGTATTATTTGAAAACCTGGTTTTTCTTGTTATGATATTTCAGTGCGTCCACCATGTGATTTCTCGGTTCTGAGATTTGGCTTGTGATACCCGATTCGAGGAGCGTGAGGCACCATCTGCGGGTACATGGTAGACCCGGTATGGTACCCCGGGGCGAGTGGTGATTTCATGGTGTAGACGATAAGCCTGGCAGAGGGACCACTACCTACCGGTGATTTTATTTCGACTCGGCGGTTATCGTGGGGATACCGATTAGAGTGATGTATGACATATCTTCAGGGCCAGTCGTGGTGACAGTGCCTGAGTTATGGGGATTTACGTGTCGATGCTAGACACGGGTTTCAAGATGTTTTCAGTGTCGGTGTTAGACACTCAGGTTGTTCCATGATTTCTACGAATCGTCGGTGGACAAACGAGGTTGATATCCTCATACTTATATATATATACATATATATGTTTTCATGATGTTTCGGGTGTCGATGTTAGACAATCAGGTTCCATGAGACTTACATGTGAGGGCCGATCTGAGGATGTGGTGCCTGAGGATGTTGGGATTTGACGTGTCAGTAAGGGACACTGGTGTTTTTCCATGCTGATGATTTTGCATGAGATTATATATTATATCATCCCACATTCAGGATTATGTTGTTATGCATTGCTTCGTGTAGTTGTAGTACCCTGATGCTGTACTTTTACATGATTATTGCATATTCACATTGTCATACTTATGATATCGGATTACATTGATAGATTAATCGCTGTTCGTGCATACTTGCGATTACAGTATAATGTTATTTACTATTCATGAGTTGGCAACTCACCCCCGTTGTAATACGGTGTTTTGCAAGACTTACCTTCAGAGTAGTCGCGGCAGGGCGTCTTATCATCTCTACTTTTGCGGATACCGCTACGTTAGGCAATGAGGCCTTTGCTTTTAGGTAGGTTTGCGGTTATATGTTTGTACATTGTATATCTTTTTGTTAGATCTAGTATTCTCTATCTACCACCACTTGTATATGACTTAGAGACGAGTTGTGAGGATTCTGTGTTGTATATTTTGGTGACTTTGGGTGCCGTGCTCGTGGGAGCCGGTTTTGTTGAAAAGTTTTACTTCTTTATTCAGTCTTTTCTTTGATATTTCTTCTCTTCGGCGTCGTATACATGTTGTGGTGATTGTCTTCGCCGTAGGGCATGATTTTTCTCCCATTTTGGATGCTTTATATTTTATCTATGTTGTGCCCGTTTTCGGGGCTAGTTTTTACAAAGGTAGTGCTGCCGAAATTTTTAAGAACGAAAACTAAACTTAAAGATTTTTACTTGAAAATTTCCGAATGTTTAAAACTATGTTTTCTTTGTTGATCCAGTTTTGGGTAGTTTAGATTTCTGGGTTTTGGCTTACTTGAGTTGCGTACGCCTGTAAACGTTACGTAGTTTAAGTGCCGGTTACGGGCCAAATATTGGGTCGTGAAAAACTTGGTATCAGAGCGCTAGGTTTTACCTTTTGGAGTGTCGGATGACCTTGGTATGATGGAGTAGGTAGCTTAAGCAGAGTGACGTAGCGTGTTTATGTTCCGCGGCTTACTTACGACACGGTACTCCGCCTAAGTGACCTTAGGACCTATCGATTGATATTCCTTCCATGATTGTTACATCCTTATTATTCGATTTCTATCTCCTTATCGAAGCTTGTTTCAATTTCCAGCCTATATGCCGCCGAAGACTACAAGGGCACAGAGAGCGGCCGTGAGGGCCGAGGTCAGAGTTGACTCGTCAGAGGCGAGGACTGACCAGGGAAGTACGCCTATTGTACGGGAGCACATTGCTATGATTGGGGCTGGTATGCAAGACCTGCGCCAGATGATGGGGACTTTAGTAGAGGCCATTCGAGCGCAGGGGCAGGCAGTTGTTCCGCCCGTTGCAGGGACCACGATGGTACCTAAAGTTCTGGCAGTCGCAGTTACAGCTCCGGAGGTTATTACCGTGTCACTGACAGATTTTATGAGGCTGAGGCCTCCGGTGTTTACTGGCATAGATGTTATTGAGGATCCGCAGTCGTTCATCGACCGGATGGCCAGGATTTGTAGTTCACTCCGATGCTCTGATGAGAGATGGGTGGAGTTTGCCAGTTTTCGTCTGGAGGGTCTGGCCCAAAAGTGGTGTGAGTCCTTGGAGAGGGGCAGAGACGTAGGTCTTGCTCCTATGACCTTGGCTGAGTTTGTGACGTCGTTTCTCGCCCGTTTTCTTCCACCGAGCATCAGGGATGCGCGAGCGTGCAAATTTGAGTCCTTACGTCAGACTCTGGGGATGACAGTGTCTGAGTATGATGTAATGTTTACCGAGATGTCTGCGTATGCTTCGTACTTGGTGGCGACTGAGGAGATGAGGGTGGAAAGGTTTGTTCGAGGCCTGTTTACCCAGTTGTTTCTAGCCATCAGCATTCAGCATTGCGACACGTATGCGGTGTAAGTCTACGGTAGCACCTCGGCCGTCTACAGACGCCAAATGCGGAACAAAAAACTTTTAACTGGCGCTATCGTATACTTTAACCCGGATCTGCCATTATTGCTAAACTAACAAACTGTAAAGAGTGTAGAAAGGTTATACCGAATGATCCGAGTCCTTCGTTCTTTAACCATCATCCCACGCTCCGTTGCGGCTGCTCCGATCTCGTCGATCTCTGATCTGCTCGTCCAGGTGGCACCACGTCAACGATTCTTTAAACGGGCTCCCGCCTCTGACTCGAGGCAACTCGGTCGTCAAGTTTGCTAAAAGAGACGACCAAGAGTGATGTAGAGAATGAGTAGATGACTTTGTCTCGCTTCGTCCAAAACCATGGACGAACGGTTAATGAAGATGCCGTGGGAATCGGGTGATGGAATGAAATGAGCTATGAAATTCCATACACCCCAAAATCTATCATATCTTTTGTAACCAAATGAAAACCTCAAGTGAGTATGAGAGAGAGGAGGGCCCGGCCATATAAAGGGAGGGGGGGTGAGTGTAGGAAAGAAGAGGGTGACCTTAAGAAAGAAATATCATGTGTGAACACAAGAAAAATATCCTTAAGTAAACAAAACCTCATTAATGCAAATGGTGATTCATTAACCTAGTCACCATTGCATTAATGGCTCCATTAAAGCACTAATGACTCACCATGTCAAGTCACCCTTTCTAGAACCTTCTAGAAGCATGACTCACCCTCATCCCAGAAAAGATAAATCCGTCTTTAACCGAATGTTAAAAGACGGCTGATAGAAAACTGGAAACTGGCAACTTCCAAAAGTGATCCTGAAACGAATTTCAGGACAACCCCGAAACTGTATAAATATACCCGCATTTGTATTACGACCGAATACAAATGCAACTGAGACAAAGATATTATACCTACTCAATATAATACTCGGATCCGGCTTAAACCAAAGCCGACCAGTATCATCTGCCCAAAAAATAACACGTGCGTAAACGCACGTGCATTTTCCGAACCCTGCCATAAAACCATACGGCCTCTACAACGTTTCGCCCGAACTTGGGAAACTGTCTGTGGGGGACTCTAATGACTCGTCAGTACCCTGGCAGTGGGTTTAACCACAAACCGTCAGCGGCACTAGCTATGCGTAACGGCTGCCCATGGACTGACCTCAAGGGAGGCTGATGAGCGAACTCATCCAGAAACCCTACCGAGCCTAACAGTGACAATGTATATACAGTCCGGTCCGTTCGTCTATGAGTATCGCATATCTGCCTAGGGGGCTAGTAACGTCAGACCCCCAATAGCAGTATAAGTCGTGTCGGAGTGAAGCCCAATAACACCCTGAGATACTACTGGAGTACCTACCAGTAAATCTCCTGCCATGGCCATGGACTTTGTGTAATGGCTCTCCTAGACACAGCACGACCTCGCCCCCAATACCGGGAGAGACGAATCCCCTACCGATCCGCTCACGTGCCTCCATATGGCTCGGGACTGTACACAAAAGCTACCTGTTTGCACGACTCCTTTGAGCCGTGGTAGGGTAGAAATCAAAGCACAGTGGGAACTCACACGAGACAAATGACGACCTCAGGTCGATGAACTAACCTGTACACACGTCACCAGGGAACTGCTATCTGACGATAGATATAGTACTAACAAGCAGATTCCCGGCGAGTCCTGTCCGGTGTACTCATAACCCAATGAGCACCTGTATACATCTTAGGTGATCCAACTGACACCAGTGGCTTGTGAGACCGGCCACCGCCCCTCGTCGGGGTCTCGACTGTATACATTAGTCTATTCCGGAGTATCGATGCCCTGTCTCGAAACTCCCACGACTAGGGACCACAATTAAGGATATGCATATAAACTACCCAACTCTCACGTATATGATCGCCATCATACTGTTGATAGTAAAGCAAGATCCTAAAGGCTCTATAAAAGTGTAACATGTAATCAGTCACCTGAACATGTACACGACTGATAAAGGCAAACCAGATAGCATACTATCATCTCGAGTAAGACTGTCCTACCGGTATAGGTCCTTCGCAATCATTGCAATCACGTACCTGCGATCCAATAATTTACTATGAGGGCACTATCTCCAACATGCGGCAGCTGTGGATGCAGCCCTATTGGTGGAGGAGCGTCTAGCTGAGTCATCGGTTGTTCCGGAACCGGAGAGGACTCATACGGATATACCAGCACGGAGACCGAGGTTTGCACACAGAGGCAGAGTTTCTTCAGACTCGGGGAGTAGCAGAGATATGGGACGGGGCCAGTTATTCAGCTCTTACTCTCAGGAGGGCCAGCGACCATCTTATGGGTGCTTTGGGTGTGGCAGTCTATATCACCTTGTTCGGGATTGCACCGTGGTGCGTCAGAGAGGGCCAGCAGTATCCCAGGTTACCTTACCACCTTCTCCACCTTAGAGAGCATTGCCTCTTGTTTCTATTGTTGCGCCGTGTTAGACTCCTCTTCAGAGAGGTCGTGGTCGCGGGGGTTTTGTGCCGAGAGGTCGAGGTGGCGAAGGCAGAGGACAACCAGTAGCCGGTAGAGGGCAAGCACGGGTTTTTGCCTTGACTCGCCAAGATGCTTAGGCGTCCAATGCTGTGGTTTCAGGTGCCCTTTCTGTATGTTCTTTTGAAGCACATGTTCTTTTCGATCCGGGATCTACGCATTTGTATGTTTCTACGCACTTCGTGCCGAGGTTAGGCAGAGAGTCGTGTTTGCTGGATCAGCCGCTTATCGTGACTACTCCTGTGGGAGAGTCGTTTATTACACGACACGTGTTCCAGTCTTATGCTGTCCGTATTGGTGACAGAGATCTGTCCGTCGACTTGATCCTTCTTGAGATGTTGGACTTCCATGTTCTGCTGGGCATGGACTGGCTAGCTACTTGCTATGCATCCATGGACTGCCGAGAGAAGACAGTTAGGTTTTGTTTTCCCGGCAAGTCAGTGTTTGTTGTGCAGGGGGACCGTGGTGCCGCCCTTCACAGTTTGATTTCTATCCTTTGCGCTAGTCGACTTTTGAGGAGGGGATGTCGGGGATTCTTGGCTTTCGTTCATGATATTGGAGCCACAGTCGAGTCGTTGGACCAGGTTCCTACCGTGCGAGAGTTTCCCAATGTCTTTCCCGATGAGTTACCTGCGTTGCCGCCAGAGCGTGATATTGAGTTCTGCATTGATCTGATTCCTGGCACGGAGCCTATCACTATACCGCCTTATCGGATGGCTCCGGCAGAGCTTAGAGAGCTTAAAGATCAATTGCAAGAGTTGCTCGATTTAGGACTTATGCGTCCGAGTGTTTCGCCGTGGGGAGCTACTGTTCTGTTCGTCAAGAAGAAGGACGGAAGTTTGAGACTGTGTGTGGATTATCGTCAATTGAACAGAGTTACGATGTGGAACAGGTATCCTTTACCTCGCATTGACGATTTATTTGATCAGCTCCAGGGTGCGAAACATTTTTCTAAGATTGATTTACGTTCGGGTTATCATCAGTTGCGGGTTCGGAATGATGACATTCCGAAGACTGCTTTTCCTACGCGCTATGGGCACTGTGACTTTTTAGTGATGTCGTTCGGACTCACCAATAAGACAGCAGCGTTCATGGATCTGATGAACCAGATTTTTAGGCCGTTCCTCGACCAGTTTATTATAGTGTTTATTGATGACATACTTGTCTACTCTAGGAGTCGTGAGGAGCATGAGCAGCACTTGAGGATTACTTTGCAGATATTGAGAGAGCACCAGCTGTATGCTAAATTCTCAAAGTGCGCATTTTGGCTTGATAGAGTTGACTTCCTGGGTCATGTGGTGACTGGTGATGGTATTCTTATGGACCCGAGGAAGATCGAGGCTGTACATCTTTGGCCTAGACCTGTATCGGTAACTGAGGTCCGCAGCTTTTTGGGCTTAGCTGGTTATTATCGCCGTTTTGTGCGAGGTTTCTCGAGTATCGCTGCACTGCTGACTGGACTGACCCGCAAGTGAGTTCCTTTTTTTTGGACTGATGCGTGCGAGCAGAGTTTTCAGCAGTTGAAGACTCGGTTGACGACAGCACCAGTTCTTTCTTTACCTTCTCGATCGGGCGGCTATGTTGTTTTTTGTGATGCTTCTCGAGTGGGGCTCGGCTGTGTTCTGATGCAGCATGACAGAGTAATTGCTTACGCTTCTAGGAAGCTGAACATGCATGAGCATAATTACCCCAATCACGATCTTAAGATAGCCGCGGTGGTCTTTGCGTTGAAGATTTGGAGACACTACTTGTACAGAGAGTCGTGTCAGATCTTCACGGATCATAAGAGCTTGAAGTAAATCTTTAAGCAGCGAGATCTGAAACTGAGAGAGCGCCGATTGATGGAACTAGTGAAGGATTATGATCGTGAGATTCTTTATCACCCAGGAAAGGCGAATGTGGTAGATGATACTTTGAGTCGTAGGTCCGGGGGTAGCTTATCCCAGTTGAGCACAGTTCAGCGTCAGTCTTCTGCAGATTGGCAGCTCTTGTGTGATGGTAGAGTGCAGTTCGAGTTCACCTCCACTGGGCGATAGTTTGCTCAGGTCCACGACCGTCCTCTACTACTTGATCATATCGGTGAGGCGCAACCCAGTGATGCCCGTTTGTCCAAGATTTTTGAGCTTGTTCGACAGGGTATAGTTTCGGAGTTCATGATTGATGACCTGGGTGTGCTACGATGCGGGACTCGCTTGTGTGTACCATATGCTGATGGGTTGAGATGCGAGATCCTAGAGTAGGAACATCAGTCGGCCTTTAGCGTTCATCCAGGTTCCACCAAGATGTACCGTGATTTGAGAGACTTTTACTGGTGGGAAGGGATGAAACGCGATATTTCGGACTTCATTTCGAGGTGCCTAACTTGTCAGCAAGTCAAGGCAGAGCACCAGAGACCGGATAAAGAGTTGCAGCCTTTACCCATTCCAGAGTGGAAATGGGAGCAGATTTCCGTTCAGCTTGAGCGCGATCTTTCGTTCACCGAGCATCCGGGAGTTATTTTGGATCGGCGGGTGAAGAATCTTCGGTCAAGGGTCTTGCCATCTGTGAAGGTTCTTCGGCATAGCCCTACTAGTGAGGAGATCACTTGGGTGGCCGAGAGTGAGATGCCGAAGAAATTCCCTCATCGCTTAGTAGTTAATTTTAATTTGGGGACCGAATTTCTATAAGGGGGGAGATTGTAACGTTTTAGAAATCGTTACCGTTTTAGGGTTAAATTGTCGGTATTTTCCGTTTTAACCCGACTGTGTTCAAACGACCATATAGACTTACCAGCACCTAGTTTAGCTAAAATAAAGCTAGTGCGCAAGGTTTGGGGGTATATGGGACGTTTTGGTTCAATTAGAATTTTTCCCAAATTTAATATTATTTTAATGCGGTACTCATATTTTGGGAAATTTCTCTTAAGTGATCTTTTCAACAATTAAACATGAGTTAATTCAACCCTTCTCTTAATATCTAGATATTTTTTAGGTTTAAGGATTAAGGTTTAATAGAAAAAGAAAAGAAATGAGTAAGGTGCATGAATGTGCATATGAATGCATTTAATGCATTTATTGCAAGGAATTTCCTAGAAAACCCTACAAAATTTCCCCTCCTCCTCCCCTTGGCCGAATTCCTCCCCCTTCTGCTCTTGATCATTCCCTTCCATTTTTGCATCAATCCAAACTCATAATTCTCCAAAATTCCAAAATATATCAGAAAATATACATCAAGTCTTGGTTTTGCTTCTTGATCACTTGGAGCTAGGAAAGCTTGGATCTTAGGAGCAAAGATTGTTAGGTATAATCACTAATCTGTTAATTTAGAGTTTTTATGATGGGTAGCTCGATGGTTTTTGTTTAGAACACGTTAGATATCGATTAGTGCAATATCGTATTCTTTTGTGTCTTGTTGAGTTTCTAGGATCTGCTCCGACCTGGAATTTTTACTGGGTAACTAAAAAATATTGTAGTGATGTACTGGTTAACCTAAGACGCCACCTGAGACGCGTGACCCAACCCACCGGCCTCGGCCGGCGACCCTTTGGCGAATTCCGGCATCGCCGGCTATGTAGGGAGGTGTTGGGGTTTGGTTTTTGTGGGTAGTTGTCTGCTGTGGTTTAGGTGTGTTTTGTTAGTTATATGTATGCCCTAGAGGCCATTACTCTACATTGGATGTATATTGTAGTGGATGCTGGGACATATATAGGTAGGACTTTCTTGCTCGACATGATAGTACGCTATCTGGTTGCTCTTTATCTTAACATGTATACTTTCTGTCTCTCTGATTACATGTTGATAAAGCCCTTAGGATCTGTACTCGACTTCCAGGACTATGATGCAGATCATACTAGTGGGGCCTGGGTAGTCCATGAGTACATCCTTCAATGTTCTTAGTCGTGGGAATATCGAGACGGGGCATCGATATTCCAGAGTAGACTAGCGTATATCTTCTCGACCCATGTGATGGGCGATGGATGATCCCATATCCATTGGTTTTTGACATTAGAGATGGTATGCGGGTGCTCACTGGAGACTGGGTACACTGAACGGACTCGCCGAGAACTCCCAGATGGTATTATACCTCACGTCAGATGGCAGTTCTCTGGTGACACTGGTACAGCTTAGTCTGTTGACCCGATATCGTCATAGAGTCTTGTGTGTCTCCCACTGTGCTTCCACGGCTCTACTGAGTCGTGCAAACAGGTGGTTTTTGGGTACAGTCCCGATTCACATGGAGGCAATGAGCGATAGGAGGGGATTCGTCTCCCCCAGTATTGGGGGTTGATGTTGCGCTATGCACGACTGGCCATAACAGGAAATCCCTGGCCAGGGTTGCAGTGATATACTGGTAAGAGTTATCAGTAGTTTCACGAATGTTATGGACCTCACGTCGGCATGACTTATCGAGCTATTGGGGTCTGACGTTTACCACCCTAGGCAAGACATGCGACATATCAGACGAACAGACCGGACTGTACGGTAAGTGTTACTGGTTGGATTCACAGGAGTGTGAGCGGGCTTGCTCGTCGATCTTCTGATCGCTCAATACCCGGGTGGCCGTTATGTTTAACAGACCGCTTGCGGCTTGTGGGTGTTTGATATGATCATCACCTACTGTCGGCGTATTGACGAGTCTTTAGAGTCCTACACAGAGGTTTCCTGGCTCAAGCAAAACGAAATAGGAGCGCATATGAGATATGTGCGGGACCGAGAATAATGCGTGTATGTGATACCGTATTCTATTCTCGCGATGAATGTACCGAATGGTTGTATGCGATATAACCTAGTTATCGAATCAAGGATTGATTCGATAAGTCGATACATTGGATACTAGTCGGTTATATGCGACATGACCGGATCATTGAATCAAGTGTTGATTTAATGATTTAATGTATAATTATATATTTGATATATTACGTTGCATTAACTAGTATTGGTTCACTTTAAATGGATTTTCTCACTTTAAATGCACATTGTATATGTGATATATTTTTGTGCACAAGATTGTATCATGTTTGATGATACTTGCTAACTTGGGTTTGTGTAAAGAATTAAACCATGGTTAGTTAATGGCTAGGGTTTCATTTGATTTACTTATTCATTTATTTATTTATTTTGGCAAAAGAAAAATGATATGGTGGCTTTCTTTGTTTGCTTGTTGAAGCTTCATGAAGCTTTGAACAAGTCCACCATATTTGTCTCATGCTTAACCCTAACCATTCCACCTAACCATAGTCTATTCTCTACACCTAACCATGGTTGGTATATGATAAGTATTCATATTATTTTCCTTTTTGAAAAAGTCTTATCATATATTCTTTCTTCTTCTTCTTCTTCTTCCTCATCTTCAACAATGAAGAAAGCTTGCCTCCATCAATGGCAACTTGAGAAAAAGAGTGAGAAATCAAATTCTAAAGTGAACCCACCTCCTATTTCTTCATCCTCTACCTCTTTCCAAGAAGTATAGGGTGTTTTCTTCACAAGTTTCATAACTTGGTGAAGTTGGAGCTTGATCTTGAGTTGCCTCGACGTTGATCATCTTCGGCATCGAAGTCGATGACCTAGCCCGATCAATTCTCCGATGAAGCCGATCCTAGAGTCTGGGATTCGATATGGACAGCGGAGGGACGTCATCACGGAGCCTAGGAGGTGGAGGACCGGATCTACAATGGTTGTAGACTCTTTCCTTTTAGATAAAGTTGTTTATTTGCATTGCATCGTCTATACATCTAGTTAACAATCCATATTAGGGTTTGTAGGCACATGGAAAATTTTGAATTAGCCATGATTGATCACTTGTGAGACCTCATTAGTGTGCCTAGGAACCCTACAGTGGTATCAGAGCCTGGCTAGAGCCTTAGGCGATGCGTAGACAGAGTTAGAAGTCCGATCGAACCGAAACCCTAACGCATATTTGCTCTCTGGACATTTTCTGGATTTGTGGATTTTTGAGAATTAAAAATATGCAGAAAATTCAGCAGGAGATTGTAAGAGTTACTGTGAAATTCGATCGCCTAAATCCATCAAACTGTCGCGGTTCCGTGGCACAAGCATGGCTTGTGCGGCGGTTCCGCGGCCGTAAGGTCTCCTTGTTCAATGAATTTTACACAGTAATTCTTATTTTGTAGTGCTGGTTTTCCTGGGAATTTTTAATCTGAACTCAAGAGTTGAGTTTTCTGAGTTGTATTGGGAGTTCGGAGATTCGGTCGGATTATCTAATTTTGTCTTTGTGTTTTTCCGGATAACTTTAGAATATGTTAAAATGTTCGACCAGATATAAATACCCACTTTTTCCCCGGCCGGGAAATTTCCAATTGTTGGACTTTTCCATAGTTTAATGACGTTCTAAGTGGTGCAAGTAACGCGATGGTCCCTCTAGAAGACAACAAACCTTAACTCGATTATGTGACCGTCTTGAACTGCCCTTTGAACCTTAGGGTTTGGGGCAGTACGGCGTGCCACATGTGAGGTGTTGGCTTGACCCTTCTACGGCTGAACCGTTGGTACTGAGGCACGAAGTGAATGTTTTTAAACTTATTTCATGTGTTGAGCTGTTTCGGGAAAACTTGGGTGTTCGATTGTTCGATCGGAAAGCTTAACATTTTCTATTTATCCGGAATGTGATACAATAATTGGAATTCACGAGTAGTTATGAGATAACTGAATGAATGTTATAAACATAGCAGTTTAGTCTCACTTGATCGGTTGCCACGGAATTTTGATGTGATCAAAAGTCCGTCGCAATCACGTAGCGTACGCGGATACTCGCCGGGTAAACTTAATAGACAGCCTCGCCCCATAGCCCCGACCAAGTGACTGTAGGAGAACCCCATCGCCGAAAGCATCCGTTCGGGTGCTCGCGGCAGCGGTATTCCGCCTTGGTGCACTTCGTCGACGGCGTCGGGGGTGCAGCTGCCTACTAAAGTTTGCGACGAGCATTCGATCAGAATTTCGGGAATCCTGTTGAATTTCCCGACTTGATATTGAAAAGAATTTTCGATAATGAGACTAAAATGCGGGGGTTTTAGTTGTTAGGCATGCGATGTCTAAGGAATTCATTGGTCTAGGCATGCGATGTCTAAAGAGAATGCGGATTCCAACTGTTGTAGTTTTACACTTTCTTTTATGTGACCGTAAGTGTAATATGTGATATCGCCGGTTTCATTGCTATATGTCAACGACAATTGGGATGCGCATATTTACTTACGTTGATGACATGTGATGTTATGTGTTGCTGGATATGTAATATTGGATCGTCGTGTTTGAATAGCCGGTGGTTTTTTATGTGAGATTAGTGTTTTTCATTTTCATTCATGTAAAAACTTGTATGTAATATTCTTTTATCGGGGCACTTCCAGGTTGCGGATGATGTCACCATTTGTATATTATTTACTTTTCCGCATTAGGATAGACCCAAGGAGGGGAGCACAAGTAACCGGGTTCTAGGGTCCAGTGGGAGGCCATCTCGAGGAGTCGAGTTCGGGTCTCCTAACCCTAGAATTGGTAGGGTTGCTTGCCGCTCTCGTAGGGGTCTAGGGGTGTGGGATTGGCTATTCATCACGACTGTGGAATCCGTGTTTTATACTGGCTCGTATTAAAAACACGGACGTCCTAGTATATCCAATATTTCATATGATATTTTCTGCTGCGTTATCTGTGATGTGATCATGTGATGTGTTCAGATAGATATTATATATAGTATATATGATATATTATATAGACATTGCTTATGTTTTACACCCACGCTAGCCCTGCCTCGCTCTGGCGTTAGTTACCTAACCTAACGGTGCAGACGGGACATCGAGGCGAATGCGGATGGCGTAAGCGTACATTATATTTATCTATGATGTTTAGGTGGACTTAATTGATGGGACATTCATTAATGAGATTAATGAAAGAAAAAAAACCTAATTGATGTTGTGGAATCGAATTTCAAAATAAAACAGGTAGCTACAGTTCTTACTTTGCATCGCAGTGTTCCTTATAGAACATCCTGCACCTTATTCGATGAGGAAAGGACCGAGATCCCTTCACCGGGAGTGACTCCTTTAGCAATAACTGGCAGATGCTACACACTCGGTTTGTCTTTTGATCGCTTCTATAGTTTTCGCTTTGCACAGTGATATATATGATATATCCCGCACCACAATCGACGAGGAAAGGGCCGACGATTCCTTCACCGGGAGTGACCCCTTTAGCAAAACTAGAAAAAGCCTCAAAAACATTCCATTTAAAACCATTTGATTCCGCAACGAGATCAAGTTCAAAGCGTTAAAGGTTTTCTTAAAAACCCGCCGCAACCCTCCGTCATTTTAGGAAGTAGAGTATTTAGTATTCGTGCTGTGTTTGTTGACCTTAGTTAAGGCACAGTGTACGGTAGCTAAGTGATGTCTTCCTACACCGCATATGATGCGATTAGTTAAGACAGTCGCGTGACTTTGTTGACCTTAGTTAAGGGTCATGAGGGTGGGTCGAATTAATCACGAAATGACGGGTAGAACTTGACTAGTACTTATGATTTGTTGACCATAGTTAAGGTCATAAGTGCTAGGGGTAAAAATCATTATCGGGAGTTTCAAGTGTTGAAATTTGCAATGAGATTGCATACCTTCTATGTGATAGTTGGATCCCGATACCCACTGCGAGTAATTGTTACTCCTGGGTGAGTTTTGCACTTTGCAATTAGCCGATCAAGTAGGTATCTAGAAAGGTGTCAACGGGGTTACGCCTCTTGGAAAACGAGGTTTACTGTAATTAGGTCCGTGCGAAAGCATGGGGAACCTCCCTCAAAGTACCGACACTGGCCTGGCTGAAAGATTGACGAACTTATAGAGTGTAATTAATCCCGGCTAGTCTTTCCTTTTAAGGTTTGAAGAAAGATTTGATAAAAACAGTGGGAGCCATCCTGATTAGATAAAATATATAACCAATCTAATCTTGCAAGAGCGCACGCAGAGTGTTTTCTTCTCTCTCTCTCCAGGTAGCGACCATATCACGCCTTAATCGAGATAATAATATGGATTTATTGATCGAACCCACTTGTTATACTGAGCTGGGGAACGTTGGTCCCGCTCCAACTTATAATTGTTATAAGACAGAGCAGGAAATAGGGAAATACCAGAATTCCTATGCCACCCAAACGAAGAAAGTGCATATGATGCATGTCCTTCGGGTGTGTTCATTACAAAGAACTGTTTCTCAGTATCCTCTGCATCCTGGGTATTTGATACCGGATCAGGATCCCAGATATGTAATCTGTTACATAGGGCTGCAAAAAGGTAGAAAAACTGAGAACGGGTGATAAGTTTCATGAGACAGAAAAACGGGGCAAGTGTTGCAGCCAAGTCTGTTGGTCACTGTCACCCTGTATTACCAGTACATTGATTCTGAAAAAATGCTATTAGACACCGAACCTAATATACAAAATCATATCAGTCTTATTATTAGTAAAGAAATGATAAAATTTTGTATTGTTGGATAATGTTTTGAACATTTCCTATATCAAAAGTTGATCGGTTCAGGGACGTTATCTAAAAGCATTAACGTTCTAAAACAAACTACAGTTCTTAGTATACAGAACACACACAAGAGGAAGAGTTCAGAAATGAACGAATCATTCTTGAGGCATTGTAGACTAGGTCATATCAATGCGACCCGACTGGCTGAAGTTACATTTTAGATGCATATTTAAATCAGTTTGAATTTACATCTTGTGAAACTTGCCAGTCATGTCACAGAGATAAGATGACCATAGCTCTGTTTATTGGAAACAAAGAAAGAGTTAGTAAACTCTTGGGACTGATACATGATGATGTATGTAAGGTCTCCTTTCTACACATGCCAGGACCGGTTTTTTGTACTTCATTACGTTCTCTGATGATCTCTCAAGATTCAAACATATGTTCCTGTTGAAACATAGGCCCGAAGCTTTTGAGATATTCACAGAATATAAGTTAGAAGTAGAGAACCAAAAACCGGATATATGTATTATATCCAATGATAAGATCAGGGAGAAGAATACTTGTGTATGGCATTCCTGGACCATTCTAAAGGAGAATAAGATTATCTCTCCGTATTACTCCTCTAAATACACCACAGCTCAACGGTGTATCTGGGCGGAGCAATCGCACAATATTTGATATGGTGTGCTCTATGATGAGTATTACTGAGTTACCTATTTCCTTTTAGGGATTTATGCACTTATGAAGTTGCATACCTATTGAATAAGGTTCGAATCAGATCACTGCCTACCACTCCATATAAGATATGGTATGGGAAGAGCCTATCTCTTAAATAAGTTAAGAATGTTGGAGATAGTGCCCTCATAGTCAATTATTGGATCGCAGGTACGTGATTGCAATGATTGCGGAGGACCTATCCCGGTAGAACAGTCTTACTCAAGATGATAGTATGCTATCTGGTTTGCCTTTATCAGTCGTGTACATGTTCAGGTGACTGATTGCATGTTACACTTTGATAGAGCCCTTAGGATCTTGCTTTACTACCAACAGTATGATGGCGATCATATACGTGAGAGTTGGGTAGTTTATATGCATATCCTTAATTGTGGTCCCTAGTCGTGGGAGTTTCGAGACAGGGCATCGATACTCCGGAGTAGAATAGTGTATACATTCGAGACCCCGACGAGGGGCGGTGGCCGGTCTCACAAGCCACTGGTGTCAGTTGGATCACCTAAGATGTATACAGGTGCTCATTGGGTTATGAGTACACCGGACAGGACTCGCCGGGAATCTGCTAGTTAGTACTATACCTATCGTCAGATAGCAGTTCCCAGGTGACATGTGTACAGGTTAGTTCATCGACCTGAGGTCGTCATTTGTCTCGTGTGAGTTCCCACTGTGCTTTGATTTCTACCCTACCACGGCTCAAAGGAGTCGTGCAAACAGGTAGCTTTTGGGTACAGTCCCGAGCCATATAGAGGCACGTGAGCGGATCGGCAGGGGATTCGTCTCTCCCGGTATTGGGGGCGAGGTCGTGCTGTGTCTAGGAGAGCCATTACACATAGTCCATGGCCATGGCAGGAGATTTACTGGTAGGTACTCCAGTAGTATCTCAGGGTGTTATTGGGCTACACTCCGACACGACTTATACTTCTTCTGGGGGTCTGACGTTACTAGCCCCCTAGGCGGATATGCGATACTCATAGACGAACGGACCGGACTGTATATACATTGTCACTGTTAGGCTCAGTAGGGTTTCTGGATGAGTTCTCTCATCGGCCTCCCTTGAGTTGGCTCATCGGCCTCCCTTGAGGTCAGTCCATGGGCAGCCGTTACGCATAGCTAGTGCCGCTGACGGTTTGTGGTTAAACCCACTGCCAGGGTACTGACGAGTCATTAGAGTCCCCCACAGACAGTTTTCCAAGTTCGGACGAAACGTTGTAGAGGCCGTATGGTTTTATGGCAGGGTTCGGAAAATGCACGTGCGTTTACGCACGTGTCAGTTTTCGGGCAGATGATACTGGTCGGCTTTGGTTTAAGCCGGATCCGAGTATTGTATTGAGTAGATATAATATCTTTGTCTCGGTTGCATTTGTATTCGGTCGTAATACAAGTGCGGGTATATTTATACAGTTACGGGGTTATCCTGAAAGTCGTTTCGGGATCACTTTTCGAAGTTGCCAGTTTCCAGTTTTCTATCAGCCGTCTTTTAACATTCGGTTAAAGACGGATTTATCTTTTCTTGGATGAGAGTGACTCAGTGTTCTAGAAGATTCTAGATGAGGTGACTAGGATTAATTGGTGTTGAGTTTTCATTGGATGCATTAAAGGCTTGATGATGTGTATTAGTGACTCATGCTTTATCATTAATTCCTTTTGTTTTTGCTTTGATATTTTGATTTAGATCTTTATGCTTACACTCACCCCTTTTGCTCCTATACTCACCCTCCTCATTCTACATATATTGGCCGGCCACTATTTGTGAGTTAGAGAGAGAATGATTTCATTTTGGAGAGAAAAGACTATGGTTAAGGGTGCATGGAAATTTCATTACCTCTTTCATTCCATCACCCGATAAAAATGGCAGCTTCATTAACCGATCGTCCACGGACTTGGACGAAGTGAGACAAAGTCATCTACTCATTCTCTACATCATTCTTGGTCGTCTCTTTTAGCAAACTTGACGACCGAGTTGCCTCGAGTCAGAGGCGGGAGCCCGTTTAAAGAATCAGTGATGTGGTGCCACCTCGACGAGGATATCGGAGTTCGACGAGATCAGAGCAGCCGCAACGGAGCGTGGGATGATGGTTAAAGAATGAAGGACTCGGATCGTTCGGTATAACCTTTCTACACTCTTTACAGTTTGTTAGTTTAGCAATAATGGTAGATCCGGGTTAAAGTATACGATAGCGCCAGTTAAAAAGTTTTTGTTCCGCATTTGGCGTCTGTAGACGGCCGGGGCGCTAGCGTAGACTTACAGTGGTATCAGAGCCTAACCATTTTGCTATGCTAACTTGTGCTAACGCGTTTAAAATATCGATCGAACCGGAAATCGAAAATTGCAAAAATCCAAGCTCACAGTTTCTGTCGATTTTAAATGGTCTCCAAAAATTTTTCTACATGTCTTAAAAATCTGTGCAGGCTTTTCTAAGAACCACGACCAAATTTGGGCACGTGACTCCTCCAAAACGCCGCGGAAACGCGGCCAAACCCATGGTTTGGCCGCGCTTCCGCGGCCACTTGGTGAGTTCATGCTCCCAAATTTGTACAGTGGGTTCTCTGTTGGATTTTGGGGTTTTTGGTAAATATCGTTTTGGCCCAGATTTTGTTACTGTTCACCAGTAAGTCGTGGGGCCCACTTCTTGATATATGGTCGATCGAAATTTAAACATGTTAGTTTACAGTGCTTACATTATATCTCCGACCGGGAATGTCATTTGATCGGTAAACCGCGTCCGATTGCTATAGTTCTTTTAGACGGGTTTGCGAACGTGACATTCGCGTTGATGTTCTGTGTTGTGCTGTGATGTTGCGGATTTGTCGTGGTGGATAGCAGTGTGCAATGGTAGTACAGTTTGAGTTTATTTGTACATTTGATATTGCTGGACGAGCGTCCAACATGTGGACTGCCGTCACTGCCTGTTGTATAATATTCTTTTGGGGCACGACCAGGTTGCGGTCGATGTACCTGTTGTACTATTTTTCATTACTGTACTAGGTTTTGCCCCGCGACGGAGTGCACGGATAGCCGGGTTTTGGAGGGCAACGTGTCCGCATCTCATGGCTTTGAGAGGCAGAGGGGCCTCACTCTAGAATTGGCAGACTATTCGCCGCACTCGTAGGGGCTACAGGTTGACCCAAGGAGGGGTGCTCAATTTACCGGATTTCGTGAAGTGCCGGGTGTTCCATTCACTATGCTGTGGGGACTACCTCGCTTCAGGTTTTGGCGGGTAACTTGCCGCACCCGTAGGGGTCTAGGTTTCATTGCACAGGCTATCCACACGACAGGGGAACGTCGGGTTTCAGCAGCGGCTCTGTGAAACTCGGGGATCCCAGATTATCTGTATTGTTCTGTGATGCTTATTACTTTTCTGTAATGTTGCATATTATCACGCCTGGAGCGATTATGTATATTGGTTTATATACTATTAGATGTTGTATATGTTTTACACCCGCGCTAGTCCAGTCCCCGCTCTGTCGTTAGTTAAGTAACCTAACGGGTGATGACGGGACCCAGTGACGAATACGGATGGCATATACGTACATTTTATTTTCGTTCTTTTCTGGTGTGATTGATTGATGGGACTGCGTTGATTCTGATCAATGCAAAGTAAAACAAACCTGTTTGATGTTGTTGGAACAAATTTAAAAAGTGTTATTGCAAAGACGTTTCCTTTTGTTTTGCATAGCGGTATTCAGTGGAATATCCTGCACCTCATTCGACGGGGCAAGGGCCGATATCCCTTCACCGGGACTGACCCCTTGGGCAGAAGTTTGCGTCAGGGTAATAACTTCACTATAGCCGATTACTTGTTGCTTTGCATAGCGGTATTCAGTGGAATATCCTGCACCTCATTCCACGAGGAAAGAGCCGAGATCCCTTCACCGGGAGTGACCTCTTTAGCAAAAGGTTTTCGCCACTATATTTTAAAAAGCTATCAGGTTCCTTCAGCGATATCAAGTTCATTACGCTAAAGGTTTTTCGCCAAAAACCAGCCGTAGCCCTCCGTCATTTCATATGAATGGTCAGTAGTATTCAAGCTATGTTGGTCTGGCCCTTAGCCAGGACATAGTGATTGGTAGCTGCTGGGGTATTCACATGTTGCATAGATAGATGCGTTGGTTTGGGACAGTCGTACAGCCTTGTTGGCCCTTAGTCAAGGGCGAGTACGGGTGGGTTCAAATTAACAAGATAATGATGGGAAGAACTTGACATGTGACTTATGATGGGCTGGCCCTTAGTCACGATCATAAGAGCATGGGGTAAAAATCATATCGGGAGTTTCTAAAGAAACTGAAACTTGCCAGACATGCGCATACCTTCTGAAGTGTGATAACGCGAGTGGATTCCGTCACGTTATCATGCGATGAGAGTTGGATCCCGATTCCCACTGATGAGTTGGTTTACTCTTCGGGTGATCCCGATTGATTCTTCTTTCAGGTTTGGGGGAGAATTTGACAGGTCAGTGGGAGGTTTCCGGATTAGATAAAGTGATAACCATTCTGATCTAGGTTAGAGTGCACGCAGAGTGTTTCTTTTCTCTCTCTCTTTGGCAGCGACCTTTGACCGACCCTAGACTATGACTCAGTGACCAAGTTGACCGAACCTTCTTAAAATACTGGATTTTGGATTGTCTATGTTGCATAAGTCATTGCCACTCCTTCTTTTACCCTTTGCATTTCTCAGAACACCCGTATTACTACGGATATCTACTTCCATTGGATAGATCCATCGTATGGTTATATACGAACTCGAAGGGACTTCTTCGAGGATGGATCAAGGTTCAGGAGAAATAGAATTGGTTTATTCAGTTGTCTTTTATTAACACCTTCTCTCAGGTTGCGAGAGCTCCTTAGGTTAGGAGAGTACACCTATTACGCTTATTGGATAGTCTTATTCCAAACCATAGGCAGGTGCCGAAAGGTAGGGAATGAAGAAAACCAATTAGCCTAAGTAGGGTGTGCAGAAGGCAATAACTAAAGACAAAATAAAGGGATTAGAAAGAGGGCAAAGTAAATTGCGACTGATATCATTCACGACCAAAACCGCGTACTTCATCGCCACTCCTATTTCACTTTTAAAAGAATAAGGTATTATTCAGTTGTCTTTTATCATCACCTTCTCTCGAGATGCGAGTACTCCTTGGTCTAGGAGGGTACACCTATTATGCTTACTGGATAGTCTTCTTCCAAACCATAGGCTGGTGCCGAACGGTAGGGAAGGAAGAAAACCATTTAGCCTAACGATGGTGTACAGAAGGTAACGACTAAAGACAAATAAAGGGATTTGGAGATATGGCAATAAAATATACGGTTGAAGTCATGAATTGGATTATGGAAGAGGCATTGCTATGAATACCAGAATACCCCTACGAAACATTTTCATGTTTCAGTGCATTGTTAAAGGAAAACTGATTTCCCGATTGGTTACTTACTCCAAGGGTATGTATTTACCAGGTTTCATTCTCATATCTGTATGGTTTTACAGATGATGAGTGGGAGTAAGTTATTGGGAATTAGGTGATTATCCTCATTATAT
This sequence comes from Agapanthus africanus, assembly GCA_030015575.1. Taxonomy (NCBI): domain Eukaryota; kingdom Viridiplantae; phylum Streptophyta; class Magnoliopsida; order Asparagales; family Amaryllidaceae; genus Agapanthus; species Agapanthus africanus. The sequence goes on from CM057350.1 coordinate 308,150,630, forward strand.
CGGAATTCATTGTAATTGGTGATATTTGAGGAAATCGCCAGGGTACAGTTTTCAACCTACGACGCACAGGTTTTGAGTTGTTTAACTCAGCGGACTTATACAGAGTATTGTATGTTGTCCAGTGTCCATCAGGACAAAGGGGTAGGTCCTCGTACTATGTTCTGTTTACTTATAACTTCTCTAGTATTTAGACAAGTGTTTCGTTGAAATATAAGGTCTAAGTTTTGAGAAGTTGTGGGTATAAGAATAAAGTAGAGAACCAGGTGTCACAAGAATCGGGATTCTGCAAAGAGATCGAAGATGTAGATTCTTGTGATTGGTATTCAGATGATAGTGATGGTTTTGAGAAACGTGTTTCTTTTTCAGGTTACTCATAATTGGATGGATTCCTAAGTTGAGTAATGCTGATTAGCCTCTTTCCATTAAAGTGATATGCACTGGAGACAGCTGCATGATTTGAATATGGTTCCAATTAAATAAGTGCCAAAGTTTCTATATTGGATATAGAATGGTTCGTACCTTAAAAGATGTTAAGGTACGGAGAGTTGTCCAGCTTTTGCTTAAAACCAGACTCTGGATAACTCAGGGCACGTTTCTGTAATGGCTGTTTGTGGGTTGACCCTGGCTATGTCGAGGGTTCATATTCTACCATTTGGAAGATCAATAGTGATATTGTTCTTGACTCGCCACAGTTTTAGTAAAATGGATCTTTTTCAGAAAACAGTAGTGGGAGTATGGTAGAACTGGAAGTGATTCCAGAACCGCGAACGATTATGGAAAATTTAATAGGACCTATATATTCAATCAGGTTTGACATTCCAATAGCCACTCCGCAGATATGGTGGGTAACCTCAGACACCCGAGAGGTACTTCGGTAGCCTCAAGGACGGTGACAGGGAGGTTCTTATCTACCCAGACTTGACACTACTGTTGTTCCAGACTATGAGACTAGGCAGGAGGATAAGTATAGCGTCGTTCTAAACTAGCTTTAGAAGTGTACGTGTATATTATTCTGCCAGAGGGTTGTCGTAGTCAGTGGGAGCAGCGGAAGCTTAGTGGGCAAGTAGCTTATGTCTATTTATAGACTAGAGCAGTTATAGCGGAGATAGATCATCTAATTTTGATGTGACAGTCATGGGTTTGACTTCAATCAGAATAGGGGATGGATCTGTTAAGAAGGTAGTAGGGTGTGATGTCATGGTATCTGGATGACATACACAGAGTAGGAAGTAAAATTCCTATACTACGATCGGTTGTACTGTGGTCGTCACACAGTTGTTTCTCCAGACAGGATATGGATATAATATTTGACATTCTGGTTTCTGGATCTATGGTTTTAGATCTGGATTTGGGTAGTTTCCCAATGTAGGTACTTTGACAGATATTCTAATGGTTTTTAGAATAGTTGACTCCTAGCATGGTAGTGTACCTGCAGGAGATAGAGTCACCCTCTCTAAAGGTGTCGTATAGACTAAAGGGGAGAGGGAAGTGCATGATTGGCAGATCACTTGCTTAGGCAATTGAGTCAATCATGAGATGTCAAGTACCACACCAGATGTTGTTTTTGCACTAGATGCAATGAGTTTGTATTAATCCAATCCTGGAGAAACATAAGGAAGCAGTTTTAGAACATAAGTGGATGTTCTACGGATTTGAAGACGGCAGCCTCCTTCGGGAGACGGTTATCATTCCAAGCTTCAAAGGTGACATGGTTGACAGAGTGATTGTCAGAGTTATAGTTTTTCCCTCTGACAAAGAAGGACAGTATTATGGACAGGTGGTCCAAGAGGATACTGTGGGTGGCATGGTGCCGGATACTGATTAGGTTCAGTGATCGATACAGTCTAAGAAGTTTGGATTTGGAGTTCATTTATGAACTAGGTCCCATCAGAAATCCAGACATATTCTAAGACAGGTATTACTCGATTCGGGAGATGGCTTTCTCCGCGAACTTGAGTTTTAGAGAGATATAGAAAGAAACATCTAGGCGGATCCACTCACTGAGGCTATTTCTCGAACACAATAGTTTTACAAACGGGCTTTGTGAAACTGATTAGTAGAGGAGTTGGATGTTCGGTTTCACACGGGTTATGAGTAGTCGACATCGCAATAATTAGCCTTGAGTGCAAGTGGGAGATTGTTGGAGATAGTGCCCTCATAGTCAATTATTGGATCGCAGGTACGTGATTGCAATGATTGCGGAGGACCTATCCCGGTAGAACAGTCTTACTCAAGATGATAGTATGCTATCTGGTTTGCCTTTATCAGTCGTGTACATGTTCAGGTGACTGATTGCATGTTACACTTTGATAGAGCCTTTAGGATCTTGCTTTACTACCAACAGTATGATGGCGATCATATACGTGAGAGTTGGGTAGTTTATATGCATATCCTTAATTGTGGTCCCTAGTCGTGGGAGTTTCGAGACAGGGCATCGATACTCCGGAGTAGACTAGTGTATACAGTCGAGACCCCGACGAGGGGCGGTGGCCGGTCTCACAAGCCACTGGTGTCAGTTGGATCACCTAAGATGTATACAGGTGCTCATTGGGTTATGAGTACACCGGACAGGACTCGCCGGGAATCTGCTAGTTAGTACTATACCTATCGTCAGATAGCAGTTCCCAGGTGACATGTGTACAGGTTAGTTCATCGACCTGAGGTCGTCATTTGTCTCGTGTGAGTTCCCACTGTGCTTTGATTTCTACCCTACCACGGCTCAAAGGAGTCGTGCAAACAGGTAGCTTTTGGGTACAGTCCCGAGCCATATGGAGGCACGTGAGCGGATCGGCAGGGGATTCGTCTCTCCCGGTATTGGGGGCGAGGTCGTGCTGTGTCTAGGAGAGCCATTACACATAGTCCATGGCCATGGCAGGAGATTTACTAGTAGGTACTCCAGTAGTATCTCAGGGTGTTATTGGGCTACACTCCGACACGACTTATACTGCTTCTGGGGGTCTGACGTTACTAGCCCCATAGGCGGATATGCGATACTCATAGACGAACGGACCGGACTGTATATACATTGTCACTGTTAGGCTCAGTAGGGATTCTGGATGAGTTCGCTCATCGGCCTCCCTTGAGTTGGCTCATCGGCCTCCCTTGAGGTCAGTCCATGGGCAGCCGTTACGCATAGCTAGTGCCGCTGACGGTTTGTGGTTAAACCCACTGCCAGGGTACTGACGAGTCATTAGAGTCCCCCACAGACAGTTTCCCAAGTTCGGGCGAAACGTTGTAGAGGCCGTATGGTTTTATGGCAGGGTTCGGAAAATGCACGTGCGTTTACGCACGTGTCAGTTTTCGGGCAGATGATACTGGTCGGCTTTGGTTTAAGCCGGATCCGAGTATTGTATTGAGTAGATATAATATCTTTGTCTCAGTTGCATTTGTATTCGGTCGTAATACAAGTGCGGGTATATTTATACAGTTACGGGGTTATCCTGAAAGTCGTTTCGGGATCACTTTTCGAAGTTGCCAGTTTCCAGTTTTCTATCAGCCGTCTTTTAACATTCGGTTAAAGACGGATTTATCTTTTCTTGGATGAGAGTGACTCAGTGTTCTAGAAGATTCTAGATGAGGTGACTAGGATTAATTGGTGTTGAGTTTTCATTGGATGCATTAAAGGCTTGATGATGTGTATTAGTGACTCATGCTTTATCATTAATTCCTTTTGTTTTTGCTTTGATATTTTGATTTAGATCTTTATGCTTACACTCACCCCCTTTGCTCCTACACTCACCCTCCTCATTCTACATATATTGGCCGGCCACTATTTGTGAGTTAGAGAGAGAATGATTTCATTTTGGAGAGAAAAGACTATGGTTAAGGGTGCATGGAAATTTCATTACCTCTTTCATTCCATCACCCGATAAAAATGGCAGCTTCATTAACCGATCGTCCACGGACTTGGACGAAGTGAGACAAAGTCATCTACTCATTCTCTACATCATTCTTGGTCGTCTCTTTTAGCAAACTTGACGACCGAGTTGCCTCGAGTCAGAGGCGGGAGCCCGTTTAAAGAATCAGTGATGTGGTGCCACCTCGACGAGGATATCGGAGTTCGACGAGATCAGAGCAGCCGCAACGGAGCGTGGGATGATGGTTAAAGAACGAAGGACTCGGATCGTTCGGTATAACCTTTCTACACTCTTTACAGTTTGTTAGTTTAGCAATAATAGTAGATCCGGGTTAAAGTATACGATAGCGCCAGTTAAAAAGTTTTTGTTCCGCATTTGGCGTCTGTAGACGGCCGGGGCGCTTGCGTAGACTTACAAAGATTTGGGATTGTCCGGCCTACGTCAAAAGCAAAATCCGGACAAGATCGAGGCAAGGTCAGTTCTGTAGAACTGGAAAGGTTCCAGCTATACAAAACAGCAGCTGATTTGACTGGACCAAAGGATTCTATAGTCCCCAACGAACCTCAAGCCTCTCCGCCGATCTAGTAGGGTTCCTCACCTGCTTGAGAGATACCTCGGTTTCTTGATGTCAGTGGGAGCGAGGATTGCATCATAAGATGATGACCCAACTAGTTTCGAGCAGGCCATCGAGAGTAGGGACTCTGTAAGAATGGTTGGATGCTTAGCGATCTGAGATGGAATCCATGTACACCAACAAAGTATGGACTATTGCTGCTATATCTGAAGGGTTAAATCCCCATCAGGAGCAAGTATATCTTGAGAAGATTACTTGGTGTAGATGAAAAAGTTGAGACTTTCAAAGCTAGACTTGTTAAAGGTTTTAGTCATCAACCAGGTGTGGATAATGATGAAACCTTTTCTAGGGACTATGCTTAAGTCCATCCAGATCCTACTTGCCATTGATACATACCATGACTACGATATCTGGTGGTTGGGTGCCATGACTACTTTTCTAAATAGTGATTTAGAAGAGAACGTCTATAAGAACACAGCCAGAGGGCTTCATAAACAGTAGGAGCAGCGGAAACATGTGCAAGTTGCTTTACAAGATGAAGCAGGCATAGCGGAGTTAGAACATCTGTTTTGATGTGGTAGTCAAAGAGTTTGACTTCATCAAAATGGTAGATGAACCTTGTATATACATAAAGGTAGTAGAGAATAAGGTGGTCATCCTCGTATTGTACGTGGACAACATACTCTTGATAGGAAAAGAGTTTCATATACTACGATCGGTCGATCTCCTCTTGTCACATGGATTCTCCAATAGGATAAAGGTGATACCTCCTCGATCCTAGGGAGAATCATTGGAAAAGTTCCAGGGTGATAAAGACGACTGAATGTCAGTCACAGGCATTGTCTTTACCCTCAGTGAAGGGACGGTATGTTGGAAGAGTTCCAAGCTAGATACTATGGCAAACTAGACGATAAAGGCTGGTAACATCGCTATTAAAGATACTACCAAAGAGGAAGTTTGGGTGTATATTGTTTCATAAGATGAACTAGGTTCCTACCATTGTATGACAATGGAAGTGTGGCTTCGGCCCAGGAACCGTGGTCCCATCAGTGACCCAGACATATTCCGAGGCAGCATCACCTGATCATGGGGATAGTTGATCTCCAGGGTGATCGAGGTTGGGAGAGTAGACTTAGAGGACAACACAGCGGATCCACTCACGAAGGCTTTTTCCCAGAGAGAGACTTATATGGGATGGTTGATTATGTGATACTGCAACCACTACTACAGATGGCCCTAGTGGAAGTGGGAGATTGTTAGTTATATGTATGCCCTAGAGGCCATTACTGTACATTGGATGTATATTGTAGTGGATGCTGGGACATATATAGGTAGGACTTTCTTGCTCGACATGATAGCACGCTATCTGGTTGCTCTTTATCTTAACATGTATACTTTCTGTCTCTCTGATTACATGTTGATAAAGCCCTTAGGATCTGTACTCGACTTCCAGGACTATGATGCAGATTATACTAGTGGGGCCTGGATACTCCATGAGTACATCCTTCAATGTTCCTAGTCATGGGAATATCGAGACGGGGCTTCGATATTCCAGAGTAGACTAGCGTATATCTTCTCGACCCATGTGATGGGCGATAGATGATCCCATATCCATTGGTGTTTGACATTAGAGATGGTATGCGGGTGCTCAGTGGAGACTGGGTACACTGAACGGACTCGCCGAGAACTCCCAGATGGTATTATACCTCACGTCAGATGGCAGTTCTCTGGTGACACTGGTACAGCTTAGTCTGTTGACCCGAGATCGTCATAGATTCTTGTGTGTCTCCCACTGTGCTTTGATTTCCACCCTACCACGGCTCTACTGAGTCGTGAAAACAGGTGGTTTTTGGGTACAGTCTCGATTCACATGGAGGCAATGAGCGATAGGAGGGGATTCGTCTCTCCCGATATTGGGGGTTGATGTTGCGCTATGCACGACTGGCCATAACAGGAAATCCCTGGCCAGGGTTGCAGTGATATACTGGTAAGTGTTATCAGTAGTTTCACGAATGTTATGGACCTCACGTCGGCATGACTTATCGAGCTATTGGGGTCTGACGTTTACCACCCCTAGGCGAGACATGCGACATATCAGACGAATAGACCGGACTATACGGTAAGTGTTACTGGTTGGATTCACAGGAGTGTGAGCGGGCTTGCTCGTTGATCTTCTGATCGCTCAATACCCGGGTGGCCGTTACGTTTAGCAGACCGCTTGCGGCTTGTGGGTGTTTGATATGATCATCACCTGCTGCCGGTGTATTGACGAGTCTTTAGAGTCCTACACAGAGGTTTCCTGGATCAAGCGAAACGAAATAGGAGCGCATATGAGATATGTGCGGGACCGAGAATAATGCATGTATGTGATACCGTATTCTATTCTCGCGATGAATGTATCGAATGGTTGTATGCGATATAACCTAGTTATCGAATCAAGGATTGATTCGATAAATCGATGCATTGGATACTAGTCGGTTATATACGACATGACCGGATCATTGAATCAAGTGTTGATTTAATGATTTAATGTATAATTATATATTTGATATATTACTTTGCATTAACTAGTATTGGTTCACTTTAAATGGATTTTCTCACTTGAAATGCACATTGTATATGTGATATATTTTTGTGCACAAGATTGTATCATGTTTGATGATACATGCTAACTTGGGTTTGTATAAAGAATTAAACCATGGTTAGTTAATGGTTAGGGTTCATTTGATTTACTTATTCATTTACTTATTTATTTTGGCAAAAGAAAAATTATATGATGGCTTTCGTTGTTTGCTTGTTGAAGCTTCATGAAGCTTTGAACAAGTCCACCATATTTGTCTCATGTTTAACCCTAACCATTCCACCTAACCATAGTCTATTCTCTACACCTAACCATGGTTGGTATATGATAAGTATTCATATTATTTTCCCTTTTGAAAAAGACTTATCATATATTCTTTCTTCTTCTTCTTCATCTTCAACAATGAAGAAAGCTTTCCTCCATCAATGGCAACTTGAGAAAAAGAGTGAGAAATCCAATTCTAAAGTGAACCCACCTCCAATTTTTTCATCCTCTACCTCTTGCCAAGTAGTATAGGGTGTTTTCTTCCCAAGTTTCATGACTTGGTGAAGTTGGAGCTTGATTTTGAGTTGTCTCGACGTAGATCATCTTCGGCATCGAAGTAGACGACCAAGCCCGATCAATTCTCCGATGAAGCCGATGCTAGAGTCCGGGACTCGATATGGACAGCGGAGGGACGTCATCACGGAGCCTAGGAGGTGGAGGACCGGATCTACAAAGGTTGTAGCCTCTTTCCTTTTAGATAAAGTTGTTTATTTGCATTGCATCGTCTATACATCTAGTTAACGATCCGTATTAGGGTTTGTAGGCCTATGGAAAATTTTGAATTAGCCATGTTTGATCACTTGTGAGACCTTATTAGTGTGCCTAGGAACCCTACATGTTTGGTACTGTTTACTTTTTTAGTAATAGCAGTTTGAAAAATCTGGAATCATTTTCCTATAATATAGTGTTTTGAATCCGCGTGTTACGTAATCCGACACGAATCATGATCTTGCGCAGCTGCTGTACTCAGATTGGTTTTGTGGTATCGTTACGCACGTTAGCCACTAGACGGACACTCGTGAGTTAATTTAGTGTTGGTGCGTTGTTTTAAAACGTAGTTTTACGTTATATTGGTCGATTTCTGAGTTTTTCTCTGTCTATGTGTTTGTAAAATTTTAGCGTCGTAAGCGGGGACTTCTGACACTGCGAACAAGGGGAAGCAGGTGGTCGGATTTTCATAGCTGGAGGCCATTGGTGAGTAGATTTAACATCTACGGGGAAATCGCCCGTATGGCGTTATGCGTCGGGGCAGATACGATTGGATAGCTGCATGTTATTGCATATCAGTTAATTTCCTATGAACGTCATTGCATAGTATTATCTGTTGTACCTTTAGATATAACACATTACTGATGGTTCATGTTGCACGAGCACTAAACTGTATACTACACTCACACCGTCAGTAATTGCCATGACAAGCACAACCCATATACATACATGATATTGCATTGGGCAGGGATAGTTTGTAGGGTTCCTAAGCACTCTTATGAAGGTCTATAAGGCATCAACCATGCCCGAATAAAAATTTAGACGTGCCGAAACAACCCAAAGCCGGGATCTTTACTAGATTATTAGGGTTTAACATGCAAGTAAATATCTTTACAACTAAGTGTGAGGGATTAAAACCTTTGTAGTCCGCTCCTTCGCTTCATAAGCTTCGAGTAGAACTCCCTTCGCAGCGATCCAAGATCTCCCGGACTCAAGAGAGGCTCCACGATTTGAACGATCCATGCTAGCTTGTAGTGTTCTTTTTCTCCGATGATCTACGTCGAAGTTTCTATAACTCAAGCTCTCTCACTCTAATGAGGTGAATACCCTAATCTAATTGTCTAGATTAGATGAGGATGATGGAGTAGTATTTATGCTTTGTTTTTATATCAAATTCTCACATGAAATCATCACAAAATGAAAACCTAGTAAGCTTTATCAAAGCTCAAGGTTGAAGAAGAAGAAGAAAAATGAATTAAACCTTTTGAGATGAATATATGAATAATAATGCAACCATGGTCAAGGATGACAAGGATAACTCTTGTAGAGAATTAAGTAGGGCTAGAGTTTGGTTGGGTTAAACAATGAGTCACAAGAAAATATCAACCATAATATCTTCTTCATGACAAAAGAAAAGCTTCTAGAAGGTGAAAGAAAGAACTAACCCAAATCAAACCCTAACCTTGTTTAATCTCCACTAAATAAGTTGCATTAGTAATCATATCATGTTACAATAATATATATCACATATATATTATATATTTGTAACAAAAGAAAATAATACAATTAATATATATCGCATTATATCAATGTATTACCCGGTGAGAAAATGAAATAATAAAGCGAGCCAATATTAGATAATGTAATACAATATATCATATATATTATTATACATTAAATTATCGAATCAACACTTGATCCGACAATCCGGCTATATCGACTATAACCGACTATTATATCATGTACCGATTCATCGAATCAACACTTGATCCGATGACCCAGCTCATATCTAAATATCGCGAGAATATAATACGGTATCTCATATCGCATTATCCTCGGTCGTGCACATATCACATATGTGCCCCTACTCCGTTTTGCCTGAGTCAAGAAACCACTGTGTATGACTCTAAAGAATCATCAATACGCCTGTAGCAGGTGATGATCATATCAAACACCCACAAGATGCAAGCGGTCAGCTAAACCAAACAGCCACCCAGGTATTGAGCGATCAGAAGATCAACAAGCTAGCTTGTACGTTCTCCTGTGAATCAAATCAGTAACACTCCCGTACAGTCCGGTCTCTTCGTCTGATATGTCGCATATCAAGTCTAGGGATGGTATACATCAGACCCCAGTAACCGATAAATCGTGTCGATGTGAGGCTCATAACGGGTCGAGAAACTACTGGTAACACTTACCAGTAAATCTCTATATCAGCCCTCGCCAGGGACTTCCAGTTATAACCAATCGAACACAGCACATCATCAACCCCTATACCGGGAGAGACGAATCCCCTCCTATCGCTCATTGCCTCCATGTGATTCGGGACTGCACCCAAAAGACACCGTTTTGCACGCCCTCTTAGACGTGGTAAGGTGGAAATCAAAGCACAGTGGGAATCACACAAGAATTTATGACGATCTTGGGTCTACAGACTACCCTGTACCAGTGTCACCAGAGAACTGCCATCTGACGTGTGGTATATCACCATCTGGGAGTTCTCGGCGAGTCCGTCCAGTGTACCCAGTCTCCACTGAGCACCCGTACACCATCCTTGATGTCAAAACACTGATGGATATGGGATCATTCATCGCCCATCATATGGGTCAAGATGCGTATACGCTAGTCTACTCTGGTGTATCGATGCCCTGTCTCGATATACCCTCGACTAGGAATAGTTATATGATGTACTCATCGACTACCGTGGCCCCACTAGTATGATCTCATCATAGTCCCAGTACTCGAGTACAGATCCTAAGGGCTTTATCAACATGTGAGAGTGAGACAGTAAACATATACAAGTCAACATGTTAAGATAAAGTGAAACGAAATAGCATACTATCATGACGAGCAAGAAAGTCCTCTCTATATATATCCAAGCATCCATTATAATATACATCATATGTACAACAATGGCCTCTGGGGCATATACAAAACTAACAATCTCCCACTTGCACTAAGGCCAGCTGCTGTAGTATCTCATATCTAGCATCCCGAATAATCTCTCAAACTGTATTTGGGTAATGGTCTTCGTGAGTGTATCCGCAGTGTTGGCCTTCGTATCTACTCTCCTGACCTCCATCTCCCGGCGATCAACTATCTCCCTGATCAGGTGATACCGCTTCAAAATATGTCTGGACTTCTGATGGGACCTGGGTTCCTTGGCCAAAGCCACAGCTCCATTGTTATCACAATACAGAGGTATTGGATGCTCAATGGATGGAACCACATCAAGTTCACTAATGAACTTCTTTATCCAGACAGCCTCTTTGGCAGCATCGTTGGCAGCGATGTATTCAGCCTCCAACGTCGAGTCTGCAACGGTATCCTTTTTGGAACTCTTCCAACACACCGCCCCTCCATTGAGGGTAAAGACAAATCCCGAGTGCGACTTAGAGTCGTCCTTATCACTTTGGAAGCTCGAATTGGTAAGGGACTCCACCTGGAGTTCTCCGTTACCATACACCAAGAACATCTCCTTAGTCCTTCGTAAGTACTTGAGAATCTTCTTCACAGCTGTCCAGTGACTCTCTCCAGGATCTGCTTGATACCGACTCACTACGTTTAGTGAGTATGCTACATCGGGTATGGTACATAGTGTTAGTTATATGTATGCCCTAGAGGCCATTACTATACATAGGATGTATATTGTAGTGGATGCTTGGACATATATAGGGAGGACTTTCTTGCTCGACATGATAGTATGCTATCTGGTTGCTCTTTACCTTAACGTGTATACTGATTGTCTCTCTGTTACATGTTGATAAAGCTCTTAGGATGTGTACTTGACTACCTGGACTATGATGCAGATCATAGTAGTGGGGACATGGTAGTCCATAAGTACATCCTTCATGGTCCCTAGTCGTGGGTGTATCGAGACAGGGCATCGATATACCAGAGTAGACTAGCGTATACCTTCTCGACCCATACAGATGGGCGATGGATGATCCCATATCCATTGGTGTTTGACATCAGAGATGATATACGGGTGCTCATTGGAGACTGGGTACACTGGACGGACTCGCCGAGAACTCCCAGATGGTATTATACCTTACGTCAGATGGCAGTTCTCTGGTGACACTGGTACAGGTTAGTCTGTAGACCCGAGATCGTCATAGAGTCTTGTGTGATTCGTACTGTGCTTTGATTTCCACCTTACCACGTCCAAGAGGGCGTGCAAAACGGTGGTTTTTGGGTGAGAAATCAAAATCCAAAGTGAACCCACTTCCTATTTCTTCATCCTCTACCACTTGCCATGTAGTATAAGGTGTTTTCTTCACAAGTTTCATGACTTGGTGAAGGTGGAGCTTGATCTTGAGTTGCCTCGACGTAGATCATCTTCGGCATCGAAGTCGGCGACCTAGCCCGTCCATTTCTCCGATGAAGCCGACGCTAGAGTCCGGGATCCGATGATCGCAGCGAGGGGACATCTTCACGGAGCTAAGGAAGTGGAGGACCGGATCTACAAAGGTTGTAGTCACTTCCCTTTTAGCAGTAAAGTTGTTTACTACTTGTTGTTTCACCTATTCTCTAGTTAACGATCTATATTAGGGCTTCTCGGCACCGGAATTTTGTGATATTGGCATGGTTGATGCCTTGTGGAACCTCCTTAGAGTGCCTAGGAACCCTACAGTGGTATCAGAGCTACTAGGCATTGGATGTCGACCTATGGGGGTTCTCACTGTGTGACAGTGTGGCGAAGCATAGGCTCTTACCCCCAGGGTGTCCCGAGACCGGAAGGTGTTCCGGCGGGTTATAGTCCTCACGAGGGGGCATGCGTAAAAAGTAGCGGCTGAGGGACCCGTTGGTGCCACGGCGACCCCATTGGATGTGGTGGCTGCCTGACCTACAGTGGTATCAGAGCCTAAATGGAGCTTTAGGCGATGTGTAGACGAAGCTAGAAGTCCGATCAACCCGATATCCCCCGATTTCAACCCTCTCTGTACAATTTTTCAAACTGTGGATTTTTGTCAATTAAAAATGCTCAGAAAATAGAGCAGGAAATTCTAAGAGTTAATGCAGAAAACGAAACCCTAATTCCACTATATCGCCGCGGAACCGCGGCAATAGCCTCCTTTTGCGGCGGTTCCGCGGCCGTATGTACTGATTAGGGATTCGTTTTGATATACTAATGCCCGTATCTGTTTCCTCTGTTCTCTGGGAAGTTTTAATCTGCACTCAAGAGTTGGGTTTTATGGGTTGTATTGGGGACTCGGTGTATCGATCGGGATGTCTAATTTTGTCTATGTGTTTTCCGGATAATTTTTGAATATGTTAAAAAGTTCGACCGGATATAAATACCCAATTTTTCCCCGGTTGGGAAATTTCCAAGTGTTAGATCATTCCGTAGTTTAATGACGTTCTAAGTAGTGAAAGTAACATGATGGTCCCTCTAGAAGACAACAAACCTTAACTCGATTATGTGACCGTCTTGAACTGCCCTTTGAACCTTAGGGTTTAGGGCAGTACGGCGTGCCACATGTTAGGCGTTGGCTTGACCCTACTACGGCTGGACCATTGGTACTGAGGCATGAACTGGATGTTTTTAAACTTGTTTCATGTGTTGAGCTGTTTCGGGAAAACTTGGTTGTTCGAATGTTCGATCGGAAAGTTTAACATTTTCTATTTATCTGGAATGGGATACAATAATTGGAATTCACAAGTAGTTATGAGATAACTAGTTTGAATGTTATAATCATAGCACTTTAGTCTCACTTGATCGGTTGCCACGGAATTTTGATGTGATCAAAAGTCCGTCGCAATCATGTAGCGTACGTGGATACTCGCTGGTAAACATAATAGACAGCCACGCCCCATAGCCCCGACCAAGTGACTGTAGGAGAACCCCATCGCCGAAAGCATCCGTTCGGGTGCTCGCGGCAGCGGTGTTCCGCCTTGGTGCACTTCGTCGACGGCGTCGGGGGTGCGGCCGCCTACTAAAGTTTGCGACGAGCATTCGATCAGGATGTCGGGAATCGTGTTGAATTGCACGACTTGATATTGAAAAGTGTTTTCGATAATGAGACTAAAATGCGGGGTTTATAATTGTTAGGCATGTGATGTCTAAGGTATTCATTTGGTTAGGCATGCGATGTCTAATGAGTTTGCAGAATCCAACTGTTGTAGTTTTACACTTTCTTTTCTGCGACCGTAAGTATAATATGTGATATCGCCGGTTTCGTTGCTATATGCCAACGAGAATTGGGATATGCATGTTTACTTACGTTGATAACATGTGATGTTATCTGTTGCTGGATATGTTATATTGGATCGTCGTGTTTGAATAGCCGGGGTTTTTTATGTGAGATGAGTGTTTTTCATTTTCATTCAGGTAAAAACTTGCATGTAATATTCTTTTATTGGGGCACTTCCAGGTTGCGGAAGCTATCACCGTTTGTATATTATTTACTTTTCCGCATTAGGATAGACCCAAGGAGGAGGGCACAAGTAACCGGGTTCTAGGGTCCAGAGGGAGACCAACTCGAGGTGTCGAGTCCGGGTCTCCTAACTTTAGAATTGGTAGGGTTGCTTGCCGCTCTCGTAGAGGTCTAGGGGTGTGGGTTTGGCTATTCATCGCGACCGTGGAATCCGTGTTTTATATTGGCTCGTATTAAAAACACGGACGTCCTAGTATATCCAATGTTTCATATATTTCTTCTGCTGCAATATCTGTGATGTGATCATTTGATATGTTCTATGATAAATACTGTATATAGTATATATGATATATTATATAGGCGTTACTTATGTTTTACACCCGCGCTAGCCCTGTCCCGCTCTGCCGTTAGTTACCTAACCTAACGGTGCACGAGGGGACATTGAGGCGAATGCGGATGGCATAAGTGTACGTCGTATTTATCTGTGATTTAGGTAATTTAAATGATGGGACTTCATTAATGTAATTGATGAAAGAAAAGAAACCTAAGATGTTGTGGAATCGAATTTCAAAATTAAAAACAGGTAGCTACAGTTCTTGCTTTGCATCGCGGTGTTCCTTGTAGAACATCCTGCACCTTATTCGATAAGGAAAGGGCCGAGATCCCTTCACCGGGAGTGACCCCTTTAGCAATAACTGGCAGATGCTACAACCCTCGGTTTGTCTTTTGATTGTTTCTATAGTTTCTGCTTTGCACAGCGATATATATAATATATCCAGCACCTTATTCGACGAGGAAAGGGCCGATGATCCCTTCACCGGGAGTGACCCCTATAGCAAAACTAGAAAAGCCTAAAAAACACTCCATTTCAAAATCATTTGATTCTACAACTATATCAAGTTCATTACGCAATAGGTTTTCAGAAAAACCTGACGTAGCCCTCCGTCATTTCAGATAAGTACTAGTTAGTATTCATGCTACGTTTGTTGACTATGTTAAGGCGTAGTGTGCGGTAGCTGATTAGTGCTAATCTGTATATGCATATGATGTGATTGGATTAGGGTAGTCGTGCGACTTTGTTGACTATGTTAAGGGTCGTGCGGGTGGGTTTAATTCAATCGGGAAATGACGGGTTGAACTTGACTAGCACTTATGATTTGTTGACTATGTTAAGGTCATATAGCTGCCAGAGGCAAAATTATCGGGAATTTCAAGTGTTGAAATTTGCAATGAGATTGCATACCTTCTATGAGATAGTTGGATCCCGATACCTACTGCGAGTAAGAGTTACTCCTGGGAGAGTTTTACACATTACAATTAGCCGATCAAGTAGGTGTCTAGAAAGGTGTTAACGAGGTTACGCCTCTGGGAAAACGAGGTTTACATTAATTAGGTTCATGCGAAAGTACGGGGGATCTCCCTCAAAGTACCGACACTGGCCTGGCTGAAAGATTGGCGAACTTGTAGTGTGTAATTAATCCCGGTTAGTCTTTCCTTTTAGGGTTTGATGGAAGATTTGATAAAAAACATTGGGAGCCATCCTGATTAGATAAAATAATAACCAATCTATTCTTGCAAGAGCGCACGCTGAGTGTTTTCTTCTCTCTCTCTCCTGGTAGCGACCATATCACGCCTTAATCAAGATAATAATTCGGAATATTGACCGAACCTGCTTGTTATACTGAGCTGGGGAACGTTGGTCCCGCTCCAACTTATAATTGTTATAAGACAGAGCAGGAAATTAGGGAATACCAGATTTCCCGTGCCGCCCAAACAAAGAGAGTGCATGTTGATGCATCATCTTCGGGTGTGTTCATTACAGAGAACTGTTTCTCAGTATCCTTTACGTCCTGGGTATGTGATACAGGATCAGGATCTCGCATATTTAATATGTTACATGGGCTACAGATAGGTAAAGAACTGAGAACGGGTGATAAGTTTCATGAGACAGAAAATAGGGCAAGTGTTGCAGCCAAGTCAGTTGTTCACTGTCACCCTGTATTACCAATATATTGATTCTGAACAAATGCTATTAGATACCGAACCTGATATACAAAATCATATCAGTCTCTTTATTAATAAAGAAAGGATATAATTTTGTATTGTTGGATAATGTTTTGAACATTTCCTATATCAAAAGTTGATCAGTTCAGGCACATTATCTAAAAGCATTAATGTTCTAAATCAAACTAAAGTTCTTAGTATACGAAACACACACAAGAGGAATAGTTCAGAAATGAACGGATCCTTCTTGAGGTATTGTAGACTAGGTCATATCAATGCGACCCGACTAGCTGAAGTTACATTTAGATGCATATTTAAATCTGTTTGAATTTACATCTTATGAAACTTGCTAGTCATGTCACAAAGATTAGATGACCATAGCTCCGTTTATTGAAAACAGAGAAAGAGTTAGTGAACTCTTGGGATTGATACATACTGATGTATGAAGGTCCCCTGTCTATACATACCAAGACCGGTTCTTTGTACTTCATTACATTCTCTGATGATCTCTTTAGATTCAGACATATGTTCCTGTTGAAACACAAGTCAGAACCTTTTGAGATATTCACAAAATATAAGTTAGAAATAGAGAACCAATACGTGTATAAGTATTATGTCCTTTGATGAGATCAAGGAGGAGAATACTTGAGCACGGAATTCTTGGACTTTTCTAAAGGAGAATGAGATTCTCTCTCAGCATTACTCCTCCGTATATACCATAGCACGATGGTATATCGGGGCGGAGCAATAGCACCCTATATGATATGGTGTGCTCTATGATGAGTACTACTGAGTTTCCTATTTCCTTTTGGGAGTTATGCGCTTGAGAAGCTGCATACCTATTGAATAGGGTTCAAATCAAATCAGATGCCTACCACTTCATATGTGATATGGAAAGGGAAGAGCCCATATCTTAAGTTAGTTAAGATTTGGGGTTGTCCGGCCTATGTCTAAAAGCAAAATCCAGACAAGCTCGAGGCAAGGTCTGTTATGTAGAACTGGAAATGTTCCAGCTATACAAACTGCAGCTGATGATTTGAAAGAACCAAAGGATTCAATAGTTACCAACGAACCTCAGCCTCTCCGCCGATCTAGTAAGGTTCCTCACCCGTCTGAGAGATACTTCGGTTTCTCTATGACAGTGGGAGCGAGGATTGCATCATGAGATGATGACCCAACTAGTTTCGAGCTGGCCATCAAGAGTGGGACTCTGTAACAATGGCTGGATGCTTAGCGATCTGAGATGGAATCCTTATACACCAACAAAGTATGGACTTTGGTTGCTATATCTGAAGGGTTAAATCCCCATCAGGAGCAAGTATATCTTGAGAAGATTACTTGTTGTAGATGGAAAAGTTGAGACTTTCAAAGCTAGACTTGTTAAAGGTTTTTGTCATCGACCAGGCGTGGATAATGATGAAACCTTTTCCAGTGGCTATGCTTAAGTCCATCCGGATCCTACTTGCCACGGCTACATACCATGACTGCGATATCTGGCGGTTGGGTGTCATGACTGCTTTTCTAAATGATGTTTTAGAAGAAACCGTCTATAAGTACACAGTCAGAAGGCTTCGTAAACAGTGGGAGCAGTGGAAACGTGTACAAGATGCTTTAAAGGATAAAGTAGGCATCACGGAGTTGGAACATCTGTTTTGATATAGCAGTCAAATAGTTTGACTTCATGAAAATGGTAGATGAACCTTGTATATACTAAAGGGGTAGTAGGAAGTATGGTGGCGATCCTCGTAGAGTACGTGGATGAAATACACTTGATAGGGAAGGAGTTTCCTATGCTACGCTCGGTCAATCTCCGCTTATCACAAGGATTCTCCATATAGGATCAAAATGATACCTCCTAAATCTTGAGTTTTCATCTATGAGATAGATGTAATTGGATGTTAGGATACTCACTAGATGTAGTGAGATGGTATCAATCGATCCTGGGGAGAATCACTCGAGGGGTTCCAGGGTGATAAAGACGACTGAATGTCAGTTACAGGCATTGTCTTTACCCTCAGTAAAAGGACGGTTTGTTGGAAGAGTTCCAAGCTAGATACCGTGGCATACTAGACGATAAAGGCTGGATACATCGCTACTTAAGATGCTACCAAAGAGGCTGTCTGGGTGTATATTAGTTCATGCGATGAACTTAGTTCCTCCCATTGTGTGACAATGGAGTTGTGGTTTATTCCATGGAACGTCCGTCCCATCAGTGATCCATACATATTCTAAGGTAGTATCACCTGATCTTGGAGATGGTTGATCTCCAAGGAGATCGAGGTTAGGAGAGAAGACTCAGAGGACAACACGGCGGATCCACTCACAAAGGCCTTTTCCCAGAGAGAGACTTTTATGGGATGGTTGAGTATGAGATACTACAACCACTGCTATCAGATGGCTCTAGTGCAAGTGGGAGATTGTTAGTTATATGTATGCCCTAGAGGCCATTACTATACATAGGATGTATATTGTAGTGGATGCTTGGACATATATAGGGAGAACTTTCTTGCTCGACATGATAGTATGCTATCTGGTTGCTCTTTACCTTAACGTGTATACTGATTGTCTCTCTGTTACATGTTGGTAAAGCCCTTAGGATGTGTACTTGACTACCTGGACTATGATGCAGATCATACTAGTAGGGACATGGTAGCCCATAAGTACATCCTTCAAGGTCCCTAGTCGTGGGTGTATCGAGATAGGGCATCGATATACCAGAGTAGACTAGCGTATACCTTCTCGACCCATACAGATGGGAGATGGATGATCCCATATCCATTGGTGTTTGACATCAGAGATGATATACGGGTGCTCAGTGGAGACTGGGTACACTGGACGGACTCGCCGAGAACTCCAAGATGGTATTATACCTTACGTCAGATGGCAGTTCTCTGGTGACACTGGTATAGGTTAGTCTGTAGACCCGAGATCGTCATAGAGTCTTCTGTGATTCCCACTGTGCTTTGATTTCCACCTTACCACGTCCAAGAGGGCGTGCAAAACGGTGGTTTTTGGGTACAGTCCCGAATCACATGGAGGCAATGAGCGATAGGAGGGGATTCATCTCTCCCGGTATAGGGAGTTGATGTTGCGCTGTGTTCGATTGGCTTTAACCGGAAATCCCTGGCCAGGGTTGCTGAGATTTACGGGTAAGTGTTACCAGTAGTTTCTCGAACTGTTATAGACCTCATATCGACACGACTTATCGAGCTATTGGGGTCTGACGTTTACCACCCCTAGACAAGATATGCGACATATCAGACGACGAGACCGGACTGTACGGTAAGTGTTACTGGTTGGATTCACAGGAGTGTGAGCGGGCTTGCTCGTTGATCTTCTGATCGCTCAATACCCGGGTGGCCGTTACGTTTAGCAGACCGCTTGCGGCTTGTGGGTGTTTGATATGATCATCACCTGCTGCCGGCATATTGACGAATCTTTAGAGTACTACACAGAGGTTTCCTGGCTCAAGCGAAACGAAATAGGAGAGCATATGAGATATGTGCAGGACCGAGAATAATGCGTGTATGTGATACCGTATTCTATTCTCGCGATGAATGTATCGATTGGTTGTATGTGATATAACCTAGTTATCGAATCAAGGATTGATTCGATAACTCGATACATTGGATATTAGTCGGTCATTTGCGATATGAGCGGATCGTTAAATCAAGTGTTGATTTAATGATTTAATGTATAATTATATATTTGATATATTACTTTACATTAACTAGTATTTGTTCACTTATGATGGATTTTCTCAGTTGATGTGCACATTGTATATATGATATAGTTTTGTGCGCTAGTTTGTATCATGTTTGATGATACATGCAAACTTGGGTTTGTATTTACTTTAAACCATGTTTTAGTGAATGGTTAGGGTTTTATAATCTTCTCTTGATTATTTATTTTATTTATTTATTCTTTTTGCAAGAAAAGAAATGGTTGCTTCTTTTGGATTTACATTGAAGCTTCATGAAGCTTTGAAAAGTTCAACCATTTTTGTTTCTTTTGCCTAACCTAACCATTCACCTAACCCTAGTTTATTCTCTACACTTAACCATGGTTACATTATGATTACCATCACTTCATTTTCTTTTTGAGATAATTGATTCATAATTCTTTTTCTATCTTCTTCTTCTTCTTCTTCAAGAGGAAAAAGAAAACCTTTGCTTGAAAAAGATAAAGTAATGATTCCAAGTGAGAAATCAAAATCCAAAGTTAACCCACTTCCTATTTATTCATCCTCTACCACTTGCCATGTAGTATAGGGTGTTTTCTTCACAAGTTTCATGACTTGGTGAAGGTGGAGCTTGATCTTGAGTTGCCTCGACGTAGATCATCTTCGGCATCGAAGTCGACGACCTAGCCCGCCCATTTCTCCGATGAAGCCGACGCTAGAGTCCGGGATCCGATGATCGCAGCGAGGGGACATCTTCACGGAGCTAAGGAAGTGGAGGACCGGATCTACAAAGGTTGTAGTCACTTCCCTTTTACCAGTAAAGTTGTTGACTACTTGTTATTTCGCCTATTCTCTACTTAACGATCTATATTAGGGCTTCTCGGCACCGGAAATTTGTGATATTGGCATGGTTGATGCCTTGTGGAACCTCCTTAGAGTGCCTAGGAACCCTACACATAGCATCGCATACATGATAGAGCCTACTGCCGAAGCATAGGGTATCCCTTGCATGCGAGCTCTCTCCAAATCAGTCTTGGGAGACATCTCATTGGAGAGAGTGAGTCCAGAGATCGTGGGTAGGTTCCCACGCTTGGATTCTTCCATACTAAACCTCTTTAGTATAGTGTTAATGTACCTGGATTGGGACAATCCCAATATATGTTTCGATCTATCTCTATAGATCATAATTCCCAGTATGCACGAGGCATCACATAGATCTTTCATTGAGAATCTTTGTGATAAGAAGAGCTTGACTGATTGCAGCATAGGAACATCATTTCCTATCAAGAGTATGTCATCGACGTACAATACGAGGAAGACAACCTTACTATCTGCAATCTTCTTATAGATACAAGGTTCATCTACATTTTTGATGAAGTCAAACTCTTTGACCACAATATCAAAGTAGATGTTCCAACTCCGCGATACTTGCTTTAACCTATAAATGGATTTAAGCAGTTTGCACACCTTTCTGCTGCTCTCACTATCTTTGAAGCCCTCTAGCTGAGTCATGTACACGCACTCTTCTAAATCACCATTCAGAAAGGCGGTCTTAACATCCATTTGCTAGATTTCTTAGTCATGGTATGCAGCAGTGGCAAGTAAGATCCGGATGGACTTAAGCATAGCCACTGGAGAAAAGGTTTCGTCATAATCCACACCTGGTCATTGACGAAACCCCTTTGCAACAAGTCTAGCTTTGATAGTCTCAACTTTTCCATCTACACCAATTTTCTTTTTAAAGATCCACTTGCTCCCAATGGGTTTTACCCCTTCAGGAGCATTTTCCAAAGTCCATACATTGTTGGTGTACATGGATTCCATCTCAGAACTTATTGCATCCAGCCATTTCACAGAGTCACCCCTCGTGATGGCCTGCTCGAAACTAGTCGGGTCATCATCTTCCATGATGCAATCCTCACTCCCACCATCAATGAGAAAACCGTAGTATCTCTCAAGTGGATGAGAAACCCTGCTAGATCGGCGGAGAAGCCGGGGTTCGTCGGGTACTACTGAATCCTCTGGTTCCATCAAATCATCTGTCGTAGTTTGTTCTGCTGGAACTTCTTCCAGTTCTACCTCAGAGGCACTAATCTCTTTTGCAAGAAATTCCTTTTCTAAAATGGTGGTGTGCCGAGAAATAAACACCTTTTGTTCCTTGGTGTGGTAGAAGATATACTCTCGCGAATGTTTGGGATATCCAATAAACATACACAGAATAGACCTTGCCCCGAGCTTGTTCGGATTTTGTGTTTTCACATATGCCGGACAACCCCATATCCTAACATAATTAAGATATGGTCTATTTCCTTTCCATATCTCATATGGAGTGGTTGGCACAGATTTGGTGGGAACCATATTCAATAGGTCTACAGCTGTCTCCAGTGCATATCCCAGAAGGAAATTGTTAACTCAGCTGTACTCATCATCGAGCGTACCATATCTAATAGGGTGCGATTCCTCCGTTCCGATACACCGTTGTGCTGTGGTGTATAAGGAGGGGTAAGCTGAGAGAGAATCCCATTCTCTTTTAGAAAATCTAGGAACTCATTGCTTAAGTTTTCACCTCCTCGATCAGATCGAAGAATCTTAATACTTTTTCCCGTTTGGTTCTCTACTTCATGCTTATATTCTCTGAATTTCTCAAAAGCTTCAGACTTGTGTTTCATCAGGAACACATATCCAAATCTTGAGAGATCGTCAGTGAATGTAATAAAGTAGGAAGAACCGTTCCTGGCATGTGTAGACATAGGACCACATACATCACTATGTACCAGTCCTAAGAGTTTGGTAACTCTTTCTCCGTGTCCACTAAACGGAGCTTTGGTCATTTTGCCTTTGAGACATGAATGGCAAGTATCATAAGATGTAATTCGAACGGATTCAAATATCCTTCCTTATGTAACTTAGCTAGTCGTGTGGCATTGATATGACCAAGTCTACAATGCCACAAGAAGGATTCGTTCATTTCAAAACTCTTCCTCTTGTGTGTGTTTTGTATATTGAGGACTGTATTTTGATTGAGAATGAATATGCCATTATGTAACGAGCCTGATGCAATCAACTTTTGATCTAGGAATATGTTCATAACATTATCCTTTACTACAAAATTATATCCTTCTTTACTTAATAAAGAAACTGATATAATGTTGCACATCATGTTCGGTATATAATAGCACTCATTCAGAATCAGTGTATTACGACTTGGTAATACTAGGTGATGTTCGCCAACTGTTTTGGCTGCAATACTTGCACCATTCCCTACTTGAACGGAATGATCACCTTTTCCCAGTTCTTTACCTTTACGTAGCCCATGTAACAATTTACATATGTGGGATCCCGATCCGGTATCTAATACCCACGACGTAGGGTGAACTGAGAAACGGTTCTCAATAACTAATACACCCGAAGAAGGTGCATGAACATGCA
Source organism: Agapanthus africanus (assembly GCA_030015575.1). Taxonomy (NCBI): domain Eukaryota; kingdom Viridiplantae; phylum Streptophyta; class Magnoliopsida; order Asparagales; family Amaryllidaceae; genus Agapanthus; species Agapanthus africanus. The sequence continues at coordinate 308,173,887 of CM057350.1, forward strand.
TGTTCTCCGTTTGGGCGGCATGAGAATCCAGATTTTCTGTTGTTTCCTGCTCAGTCTTATAACTCTTATAAAAAAGAATGGGACCAACGATCCCATGCTCAGTATAATAAGCAGGTTCAGTCAATACATCCATATTAATATCTTGATTAAGTCCTGACATGGTCGCTACCTGGAGAGAGAGAGAAGGAAACACTTTAGCGTATGCTCTTGCAAGATTAGATTGGTTATTATCTAATCTAATCAGGATGTCTCCCACTGTTTTTATCAAATCTTCTTTCAAACCCTAAAAGGTAAGATTAACCGGGATTAATTACACCCTACAATTTCATCAATCTTTCAGCCAGATCAGTGTCGGTACTTGAGGGAGGTTCCCCGTGCTTTCGCACGGACCTAATTAAAATAAACCTCGTCTTCCCAGAGGCATAACCCCGTTAACACCTTTCTAGACACCTACTTGATCGGCTAATTGTCCTGTGTAAAACCCTCCCAGGAGTAACTCTTACTCGTAATGGGTATCAGGATCCATCTACCTCATAGAAGGTATGCAATCTCATTGCAAATTTCAACACTTGAAATTCCCAATAATTCTTTTACCCTTAGCGTCCTATGACCTTGACGCAGGCCAACAAACCACGGTTCGCTAGTCAAGTTCAACCCGTACATTTCTTGATTGAATTAAACCTACCCGTACGACCCTTGACGCAGGCAAACAAAGTCGTACGACTACCCTAATCTAATCACATCTCATGTTGCAGATAAGTATTAGTTAGCTACCGCACACTACGCCTTGACGCAGGCCAACAAACGTAGCACGAATGCTAAGTAATATCTATCTGAAATGACGGAGGGCTACGCAGGTTTTTCAGAAAACCATGAGCGTAATGAACTTGATATCGTTGCAGAAACAAGTGATTTTGAAAAGGAGTGTTTTTTAGGCTTCTAGTTTCGCTAAAGAGGTCACTCCTGGTGAAGGGATCTCTTCTATTTCCCCATCGAATAAGGTGCAAGATATATCATATATACCGCTGTGCAAAGCAAGAACTATATAAGCTGACAAAAACTAAACCGCGATTTTGTAGCATCTACCAGTTTCGCTAAAGAAGTCACTCCCGGTGAAGGGATCTCGGCTCTTTCCTCATTGAATAAGGTGCAGGATATATCATATATACCGCTGTGCAAAGCAAAAGTGTAGCTACCCTTTTTATAAAGTTCTGTTTCTGCAACATCTTTTAGGTTTCTTTTCTTTTATTAATATCATTAATAAATCCCATCATCTTATGCTTCTTAAGCATCACAGAAGAAACGAAAGCAGTAATATTTATATATCAGCATGTATATAGTATAAGCATTCGTCTCAGGCAGTAATATGATCTCATCACAGAACATTGCAGCAGAAGAACATATATGAAATATTGGATATACTAGGATGTCCGTGTTTTTAATACGAGCTGGTATAAAACACGGATTCCACGGTCGCGATGAATAGCCAAACCTACATCCCTAGACCCCAACGAGAGCGGCAAGTAACACTGCCAATTATACGGTTAGGAGACCCGGTCTCGACTCCTCGAGATGGCCTCCCACTGGACCCAAGAACCCGGTTACTTGTGCTCCCCTCCTTGGGTCTACCTTATGCGGAAAAGTAAATAATATACAATGGTGACATCATCCTCAGCTCGGAAGTGCCCTAATAAAGAATATTACATACAAATGAATTTTACATGAATGAAAATAAAAACCCTCATCTGACATAAAACCCCCGACTATTCAGAACACAACGATCCAATATAACATATCACAGCAACACATAATATCTCATATCATAAACGTAAGTAAGTATGCATACACCGATCGTCGCTGATGTATAGCAACGAAAACCGGCAATACAACTACATACTACACTTACGGTCACAGAATTTTTTTTTATAAAACTACAACATTTGGAATCCACAATCACTTTAGACATCGTAAATCCTAAATATCACATACTTCGCATTTCATGCCTAACTATATGAATTCCACATATTGTATCACATTCCAGATAAATAGACAGTATTAAACTTTCCCATCGGATAATCAAATACCCCAGATTTCCTAAATAGCTCAACACTTGAGCGGAGTTCAAATAATCCCAGAATATGTCACAGTACCGATGGTCCGGCCGTAGAAGGGTCAAGCCAGCGCCTCACATGTGGCACGCCGTACTGCCCCAAACCCTAAGCTTTAAAGGCGGTTCAGACGGTCCCATAATCGAGTTAAGGTTTATGTTCTTCTAGATGGACCGTCGCGTTGCTTGCACTTTTTTCCGAAAGATTTAAACCTAAGAAAAATTCAACACTTGAAAGTTTTTCGTGCGCGGGAAAAAGTGAGTTAATGATATCCGTTCGAACATTTTAACAATTTCTAAATATCCGGAAAACATAACGAAATTAAATTTTCCGATCGAATCAACGAAAACAAAATAATCCCCAGAACACTCAACACTTGAGTCAGATTAAAAGTATCCAGAAATATACACTAGCAGCTACGGGAATTACTGTGCAAAAAACAAAGTTAAATCCAACTGTAGGATGCGGATCCGCCGCAGCCCAAGCAAGGTATGGCCGCGGTTCCGCGGCGTTCCGTACGACTTACCATGTCGTTTTCCAGAGTGATGCTTATAATTCCCTGCTGAATTTTTAAGGTATTTTTAATACAGAAAAAATCACATTTTTAAAATTTGTCCAGAGAGGGGGTCGTTTCGACTTTTCGGGGTTCGATCGGTGTTTTAACTTCGTATACACATCGCTTAATTCTTTAGCTAGGCTCTGATACCACTGTAGGGTTCCTAGGAACTTTTATGATGGTCTATAAGGCATCAATCATGCCCGAATAAAAATTTAGACGTGCCGAAACAACCCAAAGCCGGGATCTTTGCTAGATTATTAGGGTTTAACATGCAAGTAAACATCTTTACAACTAAGTGTGAGGGATTACAACCTTTGTAGTCCGCTCCTTCGCTTCATAAGCTCCGAGTAGAAGTCCCTTCGCCGCGATCCACGATCTCCCGGACTCAAGAGAGGCTCCACGACTCGAACGATCCATGCTAGCTTGTAGTGTTCCTTTTCTCCGATGATATACGTCGATGTTTCTATAACTCAAGCTCTCTCACTCTAATGAGGTGAACACCCTAATCTAATTGGATATATTAGATGAGGATGATGGAGTAGTATTTATGCTTTCTTTTTATATCAAATTCTCACATGAAATCATCACAAAATGAAAACCTAGTAAGCTTTATCAAAGCTCAAGGTTGAAGAAGAAGAAGAAAAATGAATTAAACCTTTTGTGATGAATAATGAATAATAATGCAACCATGGTCAAGGATGACAAGGATAACTCTTGTAGAGAATTAACTAGGGCTAGGGTTTGGTTGGGTTAAACAATGAGTCATAAGAAAATATCAACCATAATATCTTCTTCATGACAAAAGAAAAGCTTCTAGAAGGTGCAAGAAAGAACTAACCCAAACCTTGTTTAATCTCCACTAAACAAGTTGCATTAGTAATCATATCATGTTACAATAATATATATCACATATATATTATATATTTGTAACAAAAGAAAATAATACAATTAATATATATCACATATATATCAATGTATTATCCGGTGAGAAAATGAAATAATAAAGCGAGCCAATATTAGATAATGTAATACAATATATCATATATATTATTATACATTAAATTATCGAATCAACACTTGATCCGACAATCCGGCTATATCGAATATAACCGACCAATATATCATGTACCGATTCATCGAATCAACACTTGATCCGATGACCCGGCTCATATCTAAATATCACGAGAATATAATACGGTATCTCATATCGCATTATCCTTGGTCGTGCACATATCACACATGTGCCCCTACTCCGTTTTGCCTGAGTCAAGAAACTTCTGTGTAGGACTCTAAAGAATCGTCAATACGCCGGTAGCAGGTGATGATCATATCAAACACCCACAAGCTGCAAGCGGTCAGCTAAACGTAACATCCACCCAGGTATTGAGCGATCAGAAGATCAACAAGCTAGCCTGTACGTTCTCCTGTGAATCCAATCAGTAACACTCCCGTACAGTCCAGTCTCTTTGTCTGATATGTCGCATATCAAGTCTAGGGGTGGTATACAACAGACCCCAGTAACCAATAAGTCGTGTCGATGTGAGGCTCATAACGGGTCGAGAAACTACTGGTAACACTTACCAGTAAATCTCTATATCAGCCCTGGCCAGGGACTTCCAGTTATAGCCAATCGAACACACCACAACATCAAATCCCTATAGCGGGAGAGACGAATCCCCTCCTCTCGCTCATTGCCTCCATGTGATTCGGGACTGCACACAAAAGCCACCGTTTTGCACGCCCTCTTGGACATGGTAAGGTGAAAATCAAAGCACGGTGGGAATCATACAAGACTCTATGACGTTCTCGGGTCTACAGACTACCCTGTACCAGTGTCACCGGAGAACGGCCATCTGACGTGTGGTATATCACCATCTGGGAGTTCTCGGCGAGTCCGTCCAGTGTACCCAGTCTCCACTGAGCACCCGTACACCATCCTTGATGTCAAAACACTGATTGATATGGGATCATCCATCGCCCATCATATGGGTCAAGATGCGAACACGCTAGTCTACTCTTGTGTATCGATGCCCTGCCTCGATATACCCACGACTCGGAACAGTTATAGGATGTACTCATCGACTCCCGTCGCCCCACTAGTATGATCTCATCATAGTCCCAGTAGTCTAGTACAGATCCTAAGGGCTTTATCAACAAGTGAGAGTAAGACAGTAAACATATACAAGTCAGCATGTTAAGATAAAATGAAACCAAATAGCATACTATCATGACGAGCAAGAAAGTCCTCTCTATATATATCTAAGCATCCACTATAATACACATCATATGTACAACAATAGCTTCTAGGGCATATACATAACTAACATAGTTGAGGGTAGTGACCCTTATGATGCATAAATATTGACATGTACACCCACATATTTTTCTATAGTTGTATTTACCCTAAATGGTATTGTTTTGACATTGACTATTGTGCTTATGAAATACGTCATACATCTTTGAAATACATGTAGATAATTAAACCTTGCTACAATTGCATGTACACCTCATATGATGCTGCATTCATTTTCGGAGGATTTTGGGAACCGCAAGATATATTTTAAAGATATATTCATTTAAAACAACGGATTTCCCTTGATATGCTCATATTGTTGTTTATGTTGCATATATCAGTTTTTCATGGATTTACGCATTGAGATATGGATTTCGTATGATTTATGGATTTGAGAACCGTAGGGGTATTTCAAGAAAACTATGTATTATTTGAAAACCCAGTTTCTCTTATTATGAAATTTTAGTGCGTCCACCATGTGATTTCTCGGTTCTGAGATTTGGCTTGTGATACCCAATTCAAAGAGTGGGAGGCACCATCTGCGGGTACATGGTGGACCCGGTATGGTACCCCGAGGCGAGTGGTGATTTTGTAGTGTGGACGATAAGCCTGGCAGAGCGATCACTACCTACCGGTGATTTTATTTCGACTCGACGGTTATCGTGGGGATACCGATCAGAGTGATGTATAACGTATCGTCAGGGCCAGTCGTGGTGACAGTGCCTGAGTTATGGGGATTTACGTGTCGATGCTAGACACGGGTTTCATTAATTTTCGAGTGTCGGTGTTAGACACTCAGGTTGTTCCATGATTTTTACGTATCGTCGGTGGATATACGGGATTGATATCCTCATACTTATATATATATACATATAGTTATATGTTTTCATGATGTTTCGGGTGTCGATGTTAGACACTCAGGTTCCATGAGACTTACATGTAAGGGCCGATCTGAGGATGTGGTGCCTGAGGATGTTGGGATTTGACGTGTCAGTGAGGGACACTGGTGTTTTTCCATGCTGATGATTTTGCATGAGATTTTATATTATATCATCCCACATTCAGGATTATGTTGTTATGCATTGCTTCATGTAGTTGTAGTACCCTGATGCTGTACCTTTACATGATTATTGCATATTCACATTGTCATACTTATGCTATCGGATTACATTGATAGATTAATCGATGTTCATGCATATTTGCGATTACAGTATGATGTCATTTACTATTCACGAGTTGGCAACTCACCCCCGTTGTGCCACAGTATTTTGTAGGACTTACCCTCAGAGTAGTCGCGGCAGGGCGTCTTATCATCTCTACTTTTACGGATACCGCTACGTTAGGCAGTGAGGCCTTTGCTTTTAGGTGGGTTTGCGGTTATCTGTTTGTGCATTGTATATATTTTTGTTGGATCTAGTATTCTCCATCTACCTCCTCTTGTATATGACTTAGAGACGAGTTGTGAGGATTCTTTGTCGTATATTTTGGTGATTTTGGGTGCCGTGCTCGTGGGAGCCGGTTTTGTTGAAAAGTTTTACTTCTTCATGCAGTCTTTTCTTTGATATTTCTTCGCTTCGGCGTCCTATACATGTTGTGGTGATTGTCTACGTTGTTGGGCGTGATTTTGCTCCCATTTAGGATACTTTATATTTTATCTATGTTGTACCCGTTTTCGGGGCTAGTTTTTACAAAGGAGGTGCTACTGAAATTTTTAAGAACGAAAACTAAACTTAAAGACTTTTACTTGAAAATTTCCGAATGTTTAAAACTATGTTTTCTCCGTTGATCCAGTTTTAGGTGGTTTAGATTTCTGAGTTTCGGCTTGCTTGAGTTGCGTACGCCTGTAGACGTTACGTAGTTTTAGTGCCGGTTACGGACCAAATATTAGGTCGTGACACCCTTAACGTAGGCCAACAAGGTAGTACGACTATCCCAAACCAACGCATCTATCTATGCAACAGAAAAGTAACAAATAGCTATCATACACTATGCCTTGACGTAGGCCAACAAGCATAGCATGAATACTAAGTGCTACCCGTATGCAATGACGGAGGGCTACGAATGGTTTTTGGCGAAAAACCTTTAACATAATGAACTTGATATCGTTGACGGTGAAGGGTTACCAAGCACTGCAGCAAGGTTTCGGGAGGCATCGTCCATGCCAAATTCAAAAATTTGCCGTTCTAGCTAACCCTAATTAAGAATCGTTAACTACAAATCGACGGAAAAGTAAATGCAAACACTTTGCATCTTAAGTGAGCAAGGAATACAACCGTAGACCGGTCCTTCACTTCAATATCTCCGTGTAGTAGTCCCCTTCGCGGCAATCGTGAACTCCGGACTCTAGAGAGGCTCCCTTGAAGAAACGAACATGCTTGCTTTGATGTCCTCGAGGACGAAGATGATCTACGTCGAGGAGACACCAAACCCATGCTATCTCATCACTAATTACGGAATTAGCGAAGCAAACACCCTATACTAAATGGCAAGTAGTAGAGGATGACGAAGTAGGAATTTTTCTCACATTAGAAATCATTTTCTCACTCAAAATCATCACCATTGAAAAAGCTAGAAAGCTTTTGTCAAGAAGAAGAAGAAGAAGAACAAGTGATGAAAATAAATTATTGTGTGAGGTTAGATTTGCAACCATGGTGACTTAGTGTCATGCCAAACTCATGTAGAGAATATACCATAGCTATGAGTTAAGGGTTTGGTTAACAAATATCTTAAGGTTGACAAAAAAGTGGACTTAGTCAATGAAACCCATAAGCTTCTACAAGCTTTGAACTATGACTGATTATCCAAATGTTTAAAATCCTTAAGAAAATTAAAACCCTAACTTAACCTAGAATGGTTTGAGTCTCATTCTAACTATGTTGCAAGTGTAACCTAGCATGACACACTTATATATATCACATATATATTTTGTGCCAAAATGAAAACAATACATATATCATATATATGTAAAGTATATCAAATGTAAGAAATGAAATCATAAGTGAGCTAATACTAGTTAATGTAATGTAATATATCAAATATATAATTATACATTAAATTATTAAATCAACACTTGATTTAAAAATCCGGCTATATCACATATAACCGACTAATATCTAATGTAACATTTTATCGAATCAACACCTGATCCGATAACCCTGCTATATCACATATAACCAATCATGTCACACATTGCGAGAATAGAATGCGGTATCACATATCGCATTAATCTCGGTCCCGCACATATCACATATGTGCCCCTACACCGTTTCTCTTGAGCCAGGAAACCTCTGTGTAAGACTCTAAAGACTCATCAATACGCCGGCAGTAGGTGATGATCATATCAACCACCCACAAGCCGCAAACGGTCTGCTAAACGTAACGGCCACCCGGGTATTGAGCGATTATAAAATCAACAAGCAAGCCTGCTCATACTCCTGCGAATCCAGTCAGTAACACTACCAAACAGTCCGGTCTCTTTGTCTGATATGTCGCATATCTCGTCTAGAGGTGGTAAACTTCATACCCCAGTGACTCAATAAGTCGTGTCGATATGAGGCTCATAACGGGTCGAGAAACTACTGATAACACTTACCAGTATATCTCTGAAGCAGCCTTGGCCAAGGACATCCTGTTATAGCCAATTGAGCACAGCGCAACATCAACTTCCAATACCGGAAGAGACGAAACCCCTCATATCGCTCATTTCCTCCATGTGATTCGAGACTGTACCAAAATGCCACCATTTTGCACGTTCTCTTGAACATGGTAAGGTGGAAATCAAAGCACACTGGGAATCACACATGACTCTATGACGATCTCGGGTCTACAGACTAACCTGTACCAGTGTCACCAGAGAACTGCCATCTGACATGTGGTATAATACCATCTGGGAGTTCTCGACGAGTCCATCCAGTGTACCCAGTCTTCACTAAGCACCCGTATACTGTCTGTGATGTCAAACACCAATGGATATGGGGTCATCCATCGCCCATCTACATGGGTCGAGAAGCTATACGCCACTCTACTCTGGTATATCGATGCCCTGTCTCGATACACCCACGACTAGGAACATTTGAAGGATGTACATAGCGACTACACTATCCCCACTAGTATGATCTGCATCATAATCCCGGTAGTCAAGTACTCATCCTAAGGGCTTTATCAACATCTAACATAGAGACAATCAGTGTACATGTTAAGATAAAGAGCAACCAGATAGCATACTATCATGTCGAGCAAGAAAGTCTTCTATATATATGTCCAAGCATCCACTAAAATATACAACGTATGTACAGTAATGGCCTCTAGAGTATACATATCACTAACAGAAGGAACCTGATAGCTTTTATAAATATATAGTTGCGAAAACCTTTGCTAAAGAGGTCACTCCCGGTGAAGGGATCTCGGCTCTTTCCTCATCGAATAAGGTGCAGAATATTCTAAATTGAATACCACGATGCAAATCAAAAATATTCGACTATAGTAAAGTTATTACATTGATGCAAACTTTTACTCAAGGGGTCACTCCCGATGAAGCGATCTCGGCCCTTGCCTCGTCGAATGAGGTGCTGGATATTCATAACCGTTTATCACTGTGCAAAGCAAAAGATAACGTCTATAATGTCAATTTTTTAAAATTGGTTCCAACAACATCAAATAGGTTTGTTTTCCTTGCATTGATCAGAAACAACGTGTCACGACCCAAAATATGAGCTCGTGACCAGCACTTAAATCACGCAACGTCTAAAGGCGTAACGTGATTCAAGTAAGCTGAAACCCAGAAATCTAAACCTTTTTAAGAAAATAAAGAAGGTGAAGTTTTGAAATAAAGGTATAATGAAATCAAGTTTCTAAAATGCATGGAAAAGGAACATGAATAATGCAAGTAAAATTTACCAGTTTGAAAACAGGTTTCGTCTTTTTATAAAAATTTGGGCAGCACCTCCTTTGTATATTTTGATCCAAAACCGCAAATACATAACAAGAATAATTGCATCCCCAAGCGAGAGCTAGCTCTTCGCCAACCGGCGGATCACAACCACACAAAGCATAAAAAATGAGTATACGACGCCCAACGGCGAAGTTCACCACAAAAGATAAAGAAATAAGCAAGACATCAAAACCACAAGTAGTGGAAAACCCTCGCTCTAAGTCTCACAACCACAAGTCTCACTAAGTCTCATTACATACACAATTTACTAATTTTGATTGATGGAGTTAACTAGATACAATGTGAAATATAAATACAAAAGTGGGTACGATACAAATGCCCCACCTACCAATGAAAAACACCCAAATGAAGCTATGCGCCAGCGATGCCACTACGGATCCATGCGGTCAACCTGCAAGAACTGTGGCACAACGGCGATGAGTTGCCAACTCGTGAGTAGAAAAACATTTACAAGTATAAATCGAATAAACAACGACTCCTAGGTCAACTATATTATAAAGGTAATACTATGATACCGAGGGTGACCGGGTCATCTTTTGTGCCAACAATGTAATCAATACCTATATGTATGCGGATATAATCCAATAATATAATCAATGTATGTATGCATATGGATCTCGTCCATCCATATAATCAATGTCTGAATGCACGTAAATATCATAAAAGAGTGTGAATGAAAGTATGAGGATATAAATCACGGTGTCCCTTGCGACACATCAAAATCATGGAACCTGAGTGTCCAACATCGACACCCGAAAACATCATGAAACCCGTGTCCAACATCGATACATAAATCCTCATATCTAGGGCTCCGTCAGTCCGGATCGGGCCATAGGCTCCATCAGTCCGGATCGGCCCATATCATCTCTCGACTCCTTTCGGTATCCTCCGGATATCCGCCGAGCCTAAATACTATCATCGGTAGGTAGTGGTCCCTCTGCCAGGCTCACCGACTCCTACATAGCAGATCCGTTCTCGCCACGGGGTACCATACCGGGTCCACTAAATACCCGCAATTGGCCTCATCCAACTCCTCGAATCGGGTTTCCTATGTCACACGTCTAAGAACCGAGAAAACGCATGGTGGACACACTGAAATATCATATCAAGAGAAACCGGCTTTTTAAAAGAGTACATGCTTTCTTTTAAAATAGTCATGGTTCTCAAATCCAGAAATCTCTTGAAAATAACATGTCTCAATGCGTGTAATCATTAAGCATGATGTATGCGAAATATAACCAAAATGTAAGCATATCCAAATATCATGCAACATGGAACAGTGATATGACATATTAAGGGAAATCCGCTCTTTTAAATGGATCCGGGTTTTTTAAAAATATAACATGCGGTACCCAATTCTCCAAAATCAAAGCCAACATCATCTATGTATGTACAAATGTGTATGTCCGTAGGCATGAATGCACAAAATGTGTGTGTGCGCCAATATGGATGTACAAGTGGGTATATACGCAAGTATGAGTGTACAATATGTATGTGCACAAGTATGGTGTAAAATATGTATATCATGATGCAGCAACCCTACTGTGTAGTGACATGGCAATTATCGATGATGAAGTGTATGAGCCGGCAAATCTGTGTACGTGTAACAAACGCATCATCGATAATGGTGTAAGTGTGCTAGCACAGGTAAAAGTAATGCAATGCGAATAACATGAATGCATCATAAGGTAAATTGTCAGCTAAAAGCAATAAGGTATACATATGTAACAAGATAGAGTCGGTGAATCTATCAATCGGCATCCAGCATAAAAACATCGCGTACGGTATAATCCATCGTATGGCAACCTCTATTCAAGGGTAAGGATCAATCATCAAGTCAAACTCATCACGCATGGAAAATCATCGTACGGCGGCATTAAGCTATCAAGGATCCTATCAACTTACAAGACGAAGAGGATACGAACCTAACGTCACGTACGGCTAACACTCACGATTCAAAACACATATAAATATCTCTATATACCTATGTCCCAGGTCATAGCCGCAATAATCTCATATCAGGGGACCGGCAGGGTATAAGTCATCTCAATCGACTCGCATCCGTATACCAACATATCACCAAATTATCAAACCACGTCATATATTCTTTTCATCGCATTTATGTCCATCATCAAGGCAATTTTACAAATACATTCTACCTTTAATATATGTATACGTATCTAATCTAACAGACACACCCGAACCTTACAAACAGTTTTTGAAAGATGCGAATCGTAGTTTTGAAAGTAGGCGCTATGGTGTTTTTAAAAAATAGATATCATTTGAAAATCCGTAACATCCATCAAGGTATCTGTTTAAAAGATGCATACGATTCTTCAGTCTGGAAATAGGTATGGTTCAGATGACCCATCTACGTCGGCTATCTAGTCCTATAGTACCCTAAACGGCAATATTGTCCGACGTCATCCTCAAATTCCGTCATCCCATACTAGTCGTATCAAAACACTTTTAACTATCCTTTAGTCTATAATATGGTTTCACTATCAATCTTTTAAATCTAATCCTAGTTTCCTGATCTAGGTTTTCTTAACCATATGCTACAAATCGGTTTCTACCAAAACTTGCGGGGGTGCTATACGCCATCCACCCGACTTCCACCGTAGATATAAATCAAATCACCTGCTCCTTGCTTGGCGAAGTCGATGATGCCATAATCCGTCGCCTCGGAATCCACGCGAAGGTACCTACAATAATACACAATTGAAATCGCTATTAAAATCGAATCCAGAAAACCGATACGGCACACGGTGCGCTCATAGGTTTGAACCTATAGCCTACACGTGCAAAAACAATCAAACAACCCTTGTCGTTGATGTACAAATATCCAACAACCAAATACAACATAAAATACTAAAACCAAGAATTCCAAAATAAAGAAAACATAGCCAAAAACACACCAAAGTGCTTCCAGATTTTGACTCAGGTCAAACTAGCCAATTTTGCATATAGGGTTGCTCTAAATATCACCTAAGGGACTCACCAACCAAAATTCAACGCATTTCATCCCGACATGGCAGAAAATTATGGCCGATACAAATAAATCTGCGGCCAGAAAGTAGGGGTAGGGGTTCAGGTTTCAGGGGGTGGTCCATTGTTGCCTGCACGTCTCATGGACATGGGAACTTATTCAATGGTTGTCTCGGGTCACTCCAGATCTCCAAATATCCTCACATATCTTCGAATTTACCAATGTCGGAAAGTTCTAAGTTCGTGTTTGGGTTCTATTTTCTGTTCTAGGTCAGTAAAATCACCACCTAAGTCTTGTTAACAGCCTTTAACCATCATCAATTCTTCACAATTACTCAAACCCTTCTCTAGGATTTTCTAAGATCACAATTCCACACAAAATCAACCTCTAAACTAAACTAGAATGCAAGAAACTAGAAACTACACTAAAGGAAATGAATTATACCTCATGGATGCAGCCATGTAAAACCCTAGCTCTCCCAAGTGCTCAAAATCCAATATTGATGGGTCCAAAGTGTAGAGGGTGAAGAGGGGATCAACTTTAATGAAAGGGGTTTAGGGTTTTGATGAAGCTTTTTAGATGATTTCATGGGTTGGAGGTGGAGGGGGATGATGTTGGAGGAAGATGAAGAAAGAAAATAATGGGGGAAATGGAAGGTGTGGCCGCCCCTCTCTCTATTTCCTCTCTTATTCTCACCCCCATTCACTCATTTTCTCACATCCTGTCTCTCTAATCATCATGACACCTTTTTCCCTTTTCTTTTCTTTTCTCACCAATAAACACATAAACCCAATAAAACAACACGAATGAAATAACATGTAACATGTCATGGTGCACTAACCATGGAAAACTGTAGAAACACGGATTTGGCCTAATCACGATTAGCAGTGCACTAATCAGGTTTTTATCTAAACTGCATATAATAAATTTTAAAAATGCCAAATCCTTTAAATATATTTTTAAATGAATAAATCATTTTAATTTCCAATTGTTTCACAATTATTGGTATATATTTATTCCCTTTTTCGAAAACCCCAACTTCGCAAATCGGCAGTTTTCAGAAAATATATTATTTTAATATTAAATTCCAAAAATAATATTTTATATTTTCTGAAATGTTACAATCTTTCCCCCTTAACGAAATTCAGTCCCTGAATTTAAATTTAAACCCCCAAAATCTAAAACATTTCAATAATCAGCTCAAATCAACGGGGCTCCGAAATCACGGAAGATACAGAATAACACAGCCCGTCAGTGCGCATGAAAACGAGTACAAAACTCAAAAACAAACCCCGTCAAGCGTCACGCAAATCATCTGAATTGCACGCATATCCTCGGAGTTACAATAGAGATACAGATCTCGAAATCCACTACTGAAATCCAATATACAGTGGTCAAATACTATAATACGTGTATAATACGCATCCTTCAAAAAATCTCCAAAAACTAGCTAAAACACATGCAAAATCTTTTCTGAATCGCCGTGTGATGCGTAACTCACGGCATAAGTGACGGACGCTCATTTGTAAAATAATAATATATTTCCATATATGTTTTGCTAAATATACGTTCCGTCGTTTCCCAAATATCACAAAAGTTTTCCTTTATAAACGTTCGTGTCGCTCACGGACACGTAGGAAATAGCGAGACTATAGCTCTTTTTCAAAATTTCTTGGTAAACTTTTAATGCATGCAAAGTACTCAAGTACTGTCCTCGGATCAGTCCTGTTTGGCTACTTCATAATATAGTGCCTATCATGAAAACAAGGTGCTCAAAAGCAAAATCAGCCTCAAAAGGTGTATTCAATAATCGCGTGCGTCTGGTGTGCACGGAAATCAAATCCAACTACAGGTGCCACAATATGCACAAAAGACAAAACTATGTGCAACGGGTGTGCACAAAAGCATTCATCCACTGCAACGGGTATGCACGACGACAACATCTGGTGCATCTATTGTGCACGAAAACAACCTTTCGTGCATCAAATCCATGAAACAAAAGTACGGTGCAACCAAGGCATGAAATCACATTAATAACTCAAATTTGTGTAAAAACGATACCGACTGTACCAAGGGGTATGTAAGTCCACGTTGCTAACCCCGGTTCTTGCGGGGAGGCGGAAACGATATAAAAAAACAAATTTTTAGCGCACTAAGCAACATGGACTAACAAAAGTCGGGATCTTTTCTAAACAAAACTAGCTACCAAGCTAAAGAGAGTTGGCTACTCGGAAAAGATGTTATACCTCACTTGAACTCCTTCTTCTTGAACTCTTTGTAGAGGTTGGATGGTGCTTTCCTTGTCGCCTTCTTTCGTCAAAGATGGATCCACCTGAGGGTTCAACCTTGGGCTCTTTTCTCGAACTTTGAGAGAACTAAGCTCTTTGGCTTGCTAGACCTTCAACCCTAGAGTGAGTAGAGAGTGGTATAGAGTATTTTATCTCAAGGAGAGGTTTCTCAACACATGAGAATGGATCTCCTTGAACTAGAGGAGGAGGAAGAAGAAGAGAGGAGAGAGAATGGTTATGATAGAATGAAATGGTTTTTTACAACCATAACAATATCTAGTGAATTATCAAATTAATAAAATTAATCTAAATGAAAAGTTGATGGAAGGTTTGATAAGACTATTATCATTTCACATTAAATGGTTTTGCTAGAATCAAAGAGCATTTTTGATGTGTAATGATGATAGTCAATGTTTCAACCATGGTCAACAAGTCAACCTTGGTCAACAAGTCAACAAACCCAACCATGACACATTTTAATTTAATTAATATTATTAATTGATAATTCACAAATTCATTAGGGTTTAGAAAAAGATGACTGTCAACTGTGCATACACACCCGTTCCGAAACCCCAATGAAAATCCTCTTCCTCCGCCTCAATCATCTGTGCATACACACCCGCATTCGTGTTCCGAGGAACATGAATACTAAGAGATAAAACTAACCCCAAAACATATACTAGGATCTGGCTCAAACCAGAGCCAGCTAGTAATATCCGTCCGGACTCCAAACGTGCACAAGTGCGCGGATGAGAACGAACCCTGTCGCAAAACCATGCGACCTCTACTCTGTTTTGCCCAAAGGCGAATAGCCCTCTGTGTGGGACTCTAAAGACTCGACACTACGCTGGCAGTGGGTTTAACCACAGACCGCAAGCGGCACTAGCTGTACGTAACGGTCCCCAGGTAGATGCCGATAAGAAGACTGACGAGGTGAACCCCATCTGAACTCCTACTGAGCCAGAATGTGACAGTCTCCGTACAGTCCGGTCTGTTCGTCTGATACATCGCATGGCGGGCTTAGGGGGGCGGTAAACGTCAGTCCCCTAATAGCAGTACAAGTCATGTCGGAGTGAAGCCCAGAACACCCTGAGATAACATTGGAAACCTACCAGTATATCTCGCTTGCCCTGGCCAGGGACTACTCGTGTAATGGCTCTCCTAGACACAGCGCGATGTCAACCCCTAATACCGGGAGAGACGAATCCTGTCTAACCGTCACTGCCTCGAAGTGCTTCGGGACTGCACCAAACTACTACCTGTTTGCACGACTCCTTTGAGCCGTGGTAGGGTAGTAGTCAAAGTACAGTGGGAACACACTTGAGGCGAAGTGACAGTGTCAAGTCAGCGGACTAAGCTGTACTCATGTCACCTGGGAACTGATAACTGACGATAGGTATAATACCAACCATCAGTTCCCAACGAGTCCTGTCCAGTGTACACGTAGCCTAACGAGCACCCGCATACTATCTCAAGTACGACGTACTGACGGCTGTGGGACAGACCGCCTCCCGCACTGGGATGAGAAGCGCATACGCTAGTCTACTCCGGAGTATCGATGCCCTATCTCGATAATCCCAAGACTAGGGACATAAATAAGGATGTGCTTGTGGATTACCCAGCCCCCACGAGTGTGATCGCCATCACAACGCCGGTAATCAAGCAAAGATCCTAAGGGCTCCACTAATGCGTATAGGTGATACAATAAAAGAAACACATGTACACATTAAAGCAGAGACAAACCAAGTAGCATACTACCATTTCGAGCAAGATTGTCTATACAACTATGAATATCCCAAGCTTCCATCAAGTAATATACATACTAGTATGATACAGTAATGGCCTCTAGGGCATATACACTAAAAATCTCCCACTTGCACTAAGGCCATGTACTGGCGTATCGAAGACCTATCATCTCGATCAGCCGCTCGAACTGAGTCTGGGGAAAGGCCTTGGTGAATGGATCTGCGGTGTTATCTTCTGAAGCAACCCTCCGAACCTCGATCTCCTGGCGATCCACGATCTCCCTGATCAGGTGATACCGCCTCAAGATATGTCTGGATTTCTGATGGGACCTGGGTTCCTTCGCTAAAGTTATAGCCCCGTTGTTGTCGCAATACAGAGGTATTGGATCAACAATGGACGGAACCACCTGAAGTTCTTTCAAGAACTTCCTCATCCAGATAGCTTCTTTTGCAGCATCAGATGCAGCGATGTATTCCGCTTCCATAGTCGACTCTGCAACGGTTTCCTGTTTGGAACTCTTCCAACACACCGCCCCTCCATTGAGGGTAAAGACAAAGCCCGACATGGACTTGGAATCATCCTTGTCACTCTGGAAGCTGGAGTCAGCAAAGGCCTCGATCTGGAGGTCTTTTCCGCCATACACCAAGAACATCTCCTTAGTCCTTCTCAGGTACTTGAGAATGTTCTTTACCGCTATCCAGTGTTTCTCCCCAGGGTTTGACTGATACCTGCTTACTACACTCAGTGCATAAGCCACATCTGGTCTGGTACACAACATCGCATACATTATAGAGCCTACCGCAGAAGCGTAGGGTATAATAGACATGCGATCCCTTTCCAAATCAGTCTTGGGAGACATCTCTTTGGAGAGGGTGATCCCGTGACAAGCCGGTAGATTACCGCGCTTGGAATCTTCCATACTGAATCTTTTCAGTATGGTGTCGATGTACCTGGACTGCGAAAGTCCTAATATCCTTTTGGATCTATCACGATAGATCCGGATCCCCAGAATGTAGGAGGCATCACCCGGGTCTTTCATGGAGAACCTGTGTGACAAGAACCCCTTGACAGATTGTAGCATAGGAATGTCATTTCCTATCAACAGAATGTCATCCACGTACAAAACGAGGAATACGACAGTTCTTACTACAAATCTACTATAGATGCATGGTTCATCTGGATTTTTGATAAAGCCAAATTCTTTGACCGTCTCATCAAAACAGATGTTCCAACTCCGCGATGCCTGCTTTAGTCCATAGATGGACTTAAACAACTTGCACACCTTTCCGCTGCTCCCACTCTGAATGAAACCCTCTTGCTGGTCCATATAGACGCAATCCTCTAAATTTCAATTTAGAAAAGCGGTCTTTACGTCCATCTGCCAAATCTCATAATCGTGGAAAGCAGCAATGGCAAGAAGGATCCGAATGGATTTCAGCATAGCCACTAGAGAAAAGGTTTCATTATAGTCCAAAGCAGGCCTTTGACGAAAACCCTTTGCAACAAGTCTAGCCTTATAGGTCTCAACCTGTCCATCTACACCAATCTTCTTTTTGAAGATCTACTTGCATCCTACGGGTTTTACCCTATCTGGAGCAATGTCCAACGTCCATACCTTGTTGGTGTACATGGACTCCATTTCGGTCCGCATTGCATCCAGCCATTTTACCGAGTCAACGCTATGAATGGCTTGCTGGAAGCTAGTAGGCTCATCACTATCAATGATGCAGTCCTCTCTATCCCCGTCTATGAGAAAACTCCTCTCTATCCCCGTCTATGAGAAAACCGTAGTATCTCTCGGGCGGATAAGACTGCCTACTACTCCTGCGGAGCGGCGTAGGAATGTCCTGATCTCTCGAACCCTCTGGTTCTACTAAGCTTTCAGTAATAGCTTATGGTTCTGGAATTTCTTCCAGTTCTACCGCGCTCCCACTAATCTCCTTTTCCAAGAACTGGTGTTCTAGGAAGTGGGCATGACGAGAAACAAAAACCTTTTGTTCCTCTTCGCAATAGAAGAAATATCCCTTGGAGTTCTTCGGATATCCCACAAACTTATACTGTACTGAGCGTGCCTCGAGTTTGTTCGCATGCTGCTTTTTTTACAAAAGATGGACTTCCCCATGTCTTAATGTGATTAAGATAGGGTCTCTTCCCACACCACATCTGATATGGCATAGTAGGCACAGTCTTAGTAGGAACTCGGTTCAAAAGGTATGCAGCTGATTCTAGCGCATATCCCCAGAATGATCGCGGTAACTTAGCGTTATCATCATGGACCGTACCATATCCAATAGGGTTCGGTTTCGTCTCTCCGATACACCGTTTTGTTGCGGAGTGTATGGAGGAGTAAGCTGAGAGAGAATTCCATTCTCTTTTAAGTAAATCAGGAACTCGGCACTCAAGTATTCACCACCTCGATCAGATCTCAGTGTCTTGATACTTTTGCCTGTTTGTTTTTCTACTTCATTCTTATATTCCTGGAATTTTTCAAAGGCTTCGGATTTTTGTTTCATTAAGAAAACATATCCGTACCTTGAAAGGTCATCCGTAAAGGTAATGAAGTAAGAAAAACCGCTTCGTGCATGCGTAGACATTGGACCGCACACGTCGCTGTGTACGAGTCCCAAGAGCTCGCTCGCTCTTACTCCGTGTCCAGTGAACGGAGTCTTTGTCATCTTTCCTTTGAGACAGGATTGACAAGTTGCATAAGATTGATATTCGAACGGATTCAAATATCCTTCTGTATGTAACTTAGTCAATCTTCTCTCATTGATGTGACCTAGTCTACAATGCCATAAGAAAGCCTGATTTATATCAGGAGACTTTCTTTTGTGTGTATTCTGGACGTTGAAAATCTGTGGTTGGTTTAATACGTATATACCGTTGCTTAATGTACCTGACCCAATCAGAACTTGATTAAGGTGAATGTTCACAACATTACTTACAAATACAAATTCATAACCTTCTTTAGATAATAAAGATACAGAAATGATATTACAAGTTGAATTTGGTACAAAATAACAACCACGCAAAACCAAGAAATGTCCATCTGACAAACCCAGGTGATAGTCCCCCACGGCCTCAGCATCCATGCTAGCTCCGTTTGCAACTCTTAGGGTCATGTCACCTGCTTTCAAAAACCTACGCTTTCTCAACGCCTGCAAAGAATTACAGATATGAGATCCTGATCCGGTATCCAATATCCAGGAAGTAGAGTTTATTGATAGACAGTTTTCAATAACATACACACCTGAAGCTGAAGCCGCAACCAGCTTCAGATCCTGTGTCCTGGCTTTCCAAGCCCTGCAATCCTTTTTCCAGTGTCCACTCTTGTGACAGTAAAAGCATTCTTCCTTATCCACAAGCTTCCCTGCTACCTTTGTTGCTTTTGCCTTTCCCTTCGTATCCTTCTTACTAACACCGCCCCTTGGTTTGGCGGGGGTTTTCTTCTTCTTTCTTTTGGCTTTATCCTTGGACCTAGAAGAGGAAGATCCTCCTACAAACAAAGTGGACGTTTCCCTACTTTTCTGTAGGGTGCCCTCTGCACTCCTCAGCATGTTGAGGAGCTCTGAAAGTTCAACTTCCTTTTCTTGCAAGTTGAAATTCAGGATGAATTGGGCGTAAGTGGAAGGAAGGGATTGAAGAATCAAGTCCGTATAGAGCTCATTCTCCAACGTGGTCCCAAGGTCCGCGAGCTCCTCTATGTAGCCAATCATCTTAAGCACGTGTTCCGCTACCGATGATCCGACGGCCAATCTTGCCGAAAACAACTTCTTCGACACTTCGTATCTTGCGATACGAGATTGCTCTCCATACAGTTCTTTTGTATGGACAAATATGGATTCGAGGTCCATATTATCATGCCTCCTCTGATGTTCGTTGTCCATAGAGGCAAGCATGAGGCGCTTGGCCTTCGCA
This sequence comes from Agapanthus africanus, assembly GCA_030015575.1. NCBI lineage: Eukaryota > Viridiplantae > Streptophyta > Magnoliopsida > Asparagales > Amaryllidaceae > Agapanthus > Agapanthus africanus. The sequence goes on from CM057350.1 coordinate 308,194,739, forward strand.
CAGTCGATTTCCCTAGTCTTACGGATTTCCCTATCCATGACACTGGTTTTGGGACCTGGGACAGGGGGAACTTTGGTGGTCAGAAGATACCCCAACTTATCATAAGTGATTGCCATCTTGACATTCCTGAGCCAATCTTTGTAGTTTGGCCCTGTCAGTATGTTTTTATCTAGTAGTAACTTAAGTCCAGTCATGATGTTTGGTCGCTGCAATTAGGAGAGAGAGAAGAAACACTTTAGCATGATGCTCTTGCAAGTTTAGAGTGGTTTTTAATTTGTCTAAACAGGATGGCTCCCACTGTCTCTCGAATCCCTTCTCAAACCATAAAGAAAGAATTAGTCGGGATCAATCTCACCGTACAATACTTACTTAACAGTTCAGCCAGGCCAGTGTCGGTACTTCGAGGGAGGTTTTCCAACGCTTTCGTGAAGTTCCTTAATTAAGTAGCCTCTTTTCCCTATGGGCGTAGCCCCGCTAACACGTTTCTAGACACCTACTAGGTTTATACCATTGATCGTTAAGTGAGAACTTTTCCGAGGAGTAGCATATACTCACAGTAGGATTGGGATCCAAATATCATTGCGTGATAAAACCGAAGGAATCCTACCAGAATTATCACACTCCAAATGGTATGCAGCGCTAGCAAGTTTCAGTACTTATGAAACTCCCGATGTGGATTTTTGCCCCATGCTCTTATGACCTTGACTTTGGCCAAAATATCATAAGTCACATGTCAAGTTCTACCCGTCATTCTCCTGGTTAATTTGGACCCACCCGTACCTACCCTTGACTTTGGCCAAAATGGCAGTACGACTGTCCTAAACCAATGCATCTATCTATGCTGCACATGAATACCCAATAGCTACCAATCACTATGCCTTGACTTTGGCCAAAATGCATAGCTTGAATACTTTTTGACCATTCATGTGGAATGACGGAGGGCTACGAATGGTTTTGGCGAAACCGTGAACGTAGTGAACTTGATATAATCGATGGAACGAGATAGCTTTTAAAAGGAGTGGTTCAAGCTCCGCGTTTAAAAGTTTAGTTTTGAAAAGAACCGAGTGGTTTTCAAAGTGTTCCAATTAACTTTTGCTTGGTTTATTTTATTGCATTAGTTCTTTTAATGCGTCCCATCATTTAATCCTACCATTGCAGAAAACAACCAAAATATGACGTATGCTTATGCCATTCGCATTCGCCACGGGGCCCCGTCATGACCCGTTAGGTTACTTAACTAACGACAGAGCGGGGGCTGGGCTAGTGCGGCTGTAAAACATAAGCAACGCCTAAATAGTTATTATATATAAATATATAGCAATGATAGACATTACAGATCACAGATGAATAAATTGGATATACTAGGAATCCGCAATCCGTTCAAGCCTGCAACGAAAAACGGATTACACGGTCGCGGTGAATAGCCAATAACCCACCCAAGACCCCTACGGGTGCGGCAAACTACCCGCCAAGTACCCGAAGCGAAGCAACCTCCCTCAACTCCATGAGTAGGCCACTCGGCACCTCGAGATACCCGGTAGTTTGTGCACCCCTTGCATGGGTCTATCCTAGGAGCAAAAACAGTAAAAAGAATTATACAATGACGGCTACAACCCCGACCCGGTTGTGCGGCCAAACAAATAATATTACATCAATTTACATATTACATGAATGAAAGAAAAAGAAACACTCATCTCACATCCACCCCAGCTATTCACCCGCGACAATCCAACGCATTCATATACACATACGATCATCAAACACAGATCACAGATATGTATAACCCCCACCAATCGACATATAGCGATTAGCCGACGTTCAATACATATAAACATCACAGATATAACCGATTAGTCAAAGTATAGTGAAGTTCGATCAAAAATACGGATTTATAGGCCCCCAAATACAAATTTCATTTCTGGAAAACCTGGGCTGAAATAAACCATCTTAAAAATCCCAAAACCACAACCTAAGAGCACTGCACCAAACTCGGTCATGAACCGAGTCAAAACGGCCGCGGTTCCGCGGCAATGGGTATACTTTTGCCGCGGAACAGCCGCGCTTTGAAGGGATCACTCGACCGTTTTTGGTGGGCATCTTCACAAAACCCTGAGATGATTTTTGGAGTATGACTTTTTTTTTTAGAGCAGAAAAAATTTTAACAGAAACTTAGGGTTTTGCATGTCGTAGTTTTGTGATTTTTCCGATCGAACTTCTATACACTTTACTACCAAGCTAGTTTATGTTTAGTTAGGCTCTGATACCACTATAAGTCCACGTTGCTAACCACGGTTCTTGCAGGGAGGCGGAAAAGGTATAAGAAAACAAATTTTTAGCGCACTAGGCAACATGGACAAACAAAAGTCGGGATCTTTTCTAAACAAAACTAGCTACCAAGCTAAAGAGAGTTAGCTACTCGGAAAAGATGTTATACCTCACTTGAACTCCTTCTTCTTGAACTCTTTGCAGAGGTTGGATGGTGCTTTCCTTGTCGCCTTCTTTCGTCAAAGATGGATCCACCTGAGGGTTCAACCTTGGGCTCCTTTCTCGAACTTTGAGAGAACTAAGGTCTTTAGCTTGCTAGACCTTCAACCCTAGAGTGAGTAGAGAGTGGTTTAGAGTATTTTATCTCAAGGAGAGGTTTCTCAACACATGAGAATGGATCTCCTTGAACTAGAGGAGGAGGAAGAAGAAGAGAGGAGGGAGAATGGTTATAATAGAATAAAACGGTTTTTTACAACAATAACAATATCTAGTGAATTATCAAATTAATAAAATTAATCTAAATGAAAAGTTGATGGAAGGTTTGATAAGACTATTATCATTTCACATTAAATGGTTTTGCTAGAATCAAAGAGCATCTTTGATGTGTAATGATGATAGTCAATGTTTCAACCATGGTCCACAAGTCAACCTTGGTCAACAAGTCAACAAACCCAACCATGACACATTTTAATTTAATTAATATTATTAATTGATAATTCACAAATTCATTAGGGTTTGGAAAAAGACGACTGTCAACTGTGCATACACATCCGTTCTGAAACCCCAATGAAAATCCTCTTCCTCCGCCTCAATCATCTGTGCATACACACCCGCATTCGTGTTCCGAGGAACATGAATACTAAGAGATAAAACTAACCCCAAAACATATACTAGGATCTGGCTCAAACCAGAGCCCGCTAGTAATATCCGTCCGTACTCCAAACGTGTACAAGTGCTCGGATGAGAACGAACCCTATCGCAAAACCGTGCGACCTCTACTCTGTTTTGCCCAAAGGCGAATAATCGTCTGTGTGGGACTCTAAAGACTCGACACTACGCGGGCAGTGGGTTTAACCACAGACCGAAAGCGGCACTAGCTGTACGTAACGGTCCCTAGGTAGATGCCGATAAGAAGACTGACGAGGTGAACCCCATTTGAACTTCTACTGAGCCTGAATGTGACAGTCTCCGTACAGTCCGGTCTGTTCGTCTGATACATAGCATGGCGGGCCTAGGGGGCGGTAAACGTCAGTCCCCTAATAGCGGTACAAGTCGTGTCGGAGTGAAGCTCAGAACACCCTGAGATAACACTGGAAACCTACCCGTATATCTCGCTTGCCCTGGCCAGGGACTACTCGTGTAATGGCTCTCCTAGACATAGCGCGATGTCAACCCCCAATACCGGGAGAGACGAATCCTGTCTAACCGTCACTGCCTCGAAGTGCTTCGGGACTGTACCCAACTACTACCTGTTTGCACGACTCCTTTGAGCCGTGGTAGGGTAGTAGTCAAAGTTTCGTGGGAACACACTTGAGGCGAAGTGACAGTGTCAAGTCAGCGGACTAAGCTGTACTCATATCACCTGGGAACTGATAACTGACAATAGGTATAATACCAACCATCAGTTCCCAACGAGTCCTGTCCAGTGTACTCGTAGCCTAACGAGCACCCGCATACTATCTCAAGTACGACGTACTGACGGCTGTGGGACAGACCGCCTCCCGCACTGGGATGAGAAGCGCATACGCTAGTCTACTCCGGAGTATCGATGCCCTGTCTCGATAATCCCACGACTAGGGACGTGTATAAGGATGTGCTTGTAGATTACCCAGCCCCCACGAGTGTGACTGCCATCACAATGCTGGTAATCAAGCAAAGATCTTAAGGGCTCCACTAATGCGTATAGGTGATACAATAAAAGAAACACATGTACACATTAAAGCAGAGACAAACCAAGTAGCATACTACCATTTCGAGCAAGATTGTCTATACAACTGTGAATATCCCAAGCTTCCATCAAGTAATATACATACTAGTATGATACAGTAATGGCCTCTAGGGCATATACACTAACGGGGTATAAATAAAAAACGTGTGCAACTATGAGCACAAAATCCGTATCAATGCACTACAAGCATATATGAGCTATACCGAGTTCAAAAATCACATCATCCGTATGAAATCCACGAAATCATAGACACATGCTATGAAGGTACAAAATCGACATCAAATGCAATAGATATGCACAAATCGCAAATCAATACAACGGTGTATAAAATATATATCAAGTGCGATAACTATGCACAAAATGTAAATACCCAGTAGGTGCAACCATGGTGCATGAAAACAATATCATGAAACTCAATCATCAAAACTCAAATCCAAACGATATAAGTGTGATACTCGGATCACAAATGCAAATCGTAACAAATGACATTGAGGTACACCTCCTACAATGTCAAAAAAAAATCGGTACGCTTAAAACCGGCAGAACTAGAACATCTGCTTGACTCCTGCTCACGGTCTGGCATCCTCGGTCTCCGAGTCCTTATCTTCTCTGTGGATTTATCAATCTCGCAATCCATCGGCTCATCGGCCCAGTCAGGTGTGATAACGGGGACGATTCCGTTCTGGCACTTCTCTGGTCATCTCTCGGCCAATCATCACGACCACTCGTAAGGCATCACGTCACTGGTGTCGGCCTCTGACTCTCTGAATACACATGACACATCTGATCCTGGGTGAAAATCTCATTGCAGCAGTGTCCTGGAAGGAATCCTGCTCAAGGTCTCTTCCGATCTCGCCTATGCCGAACCGTACGGAGGCTGGTACTCTTACATAATCCTTTCTCATTCTCTGGACATCTGCGTCCTCACCACAACATTTCCTCGGGAACTGGACGCATCCCAACACCTCTGTATGCATATCAGATCTCTAATCTCGACGGGAAGTAACAACAGCTCGTCAGCGTCTCAAACGAACCTCTGGTTCCACTCGTCTGTATCATCGTCACTATGACGTCACGCTATGCTATCTGCGCACTGCAAATGTTCTCGGCCACGATCAATCCGGAGTCTCTTATACGGACTCGAAGTTACGAACTCGGTATCTTCATCACTCTGTAGAAGATATATGGCCGAGCACGTCCTCGGGAACTCGTCCCAACTATCGGAGGAATACTCAATATTCGTCCGTTCTCGATCAACTCACAACGCATCTGGGTAAGGTCCTCTATCCGAAGCTTGTTAGCTTACTGGTCTCTTATCACATGATATCTGGACGACGTCAAACTTTTCGATTGAGTCATCAAAGTCCCAAAATTTCCTGAAAGCTCAACACCTGAGCACAGTCTAAAATAACTGGTACATACCACAGTACCTCTGGACCGACCATAGAAGGGCAAACCCAAGCCTCACTGATGGCACCGCTAAACTGCCACAAACCCTAAGGTTCAAAAGCGGTTCCATGGTCATCATGTCGAGTTAGGGTTTCATTCTTCTAGAGGGTCCACAGAATCACTTTCATGTTCCTCCGAACACTTTAAACTTGGGAAAATGGGTTTCTGACACTCGCTCGAACTCTTTAGCTTCGCCTAGCCGACATGTGAATACCCTTCGTCCGCATGCTAAAGAATGCCTCAATCTTCCAGGAAAGACAGTGCATCACGGTCATCTCTTGATCGGTCAACTCTAGACCTGAGTAAGACTCTCCACACTGGAAATCTTCAATTCAACTGGGCCTGTGTCAGCACATTAATCTGGCGAATCACCTTCGTCTCCTAACTCGGGATAGACTAGCTATCATCTGTTTCATTTCTGCCTGGAAGCTCCAGTGATCTCAGCTCATAAAGTCTGGAGGCGACATCCCATCAATCTCATCAACAGCTGGGTCATCTGTCCACACGGTAGATGACATCACAATCTCTGAGGTAGGCTGTACATCAACAGTCCTCTCGCAACTGGCAGCCCCTATCAATGGCCCGATCATCCAGTGTAAAACCAAACACTCACCTCCAATAAGAGGTCACAACATAAATACTAACTCGAGACGTTACCGTGTCACTAGAAACCACAATGGTCTGTCCTCATACCAGACGAGCTCGCCGTGACCGCATCACTAGCAGCAGCTCAAACTGCGCTCAAACTATAGTGACAGGAACCTCAATCGAGTATCGATGAAAACAGATCAAGGGCATGAAAGGAAACGACAGATCCAGAATGAATACATGATCATAAGAAGGAACAGCATCAATGAAAGTATGATCATAGAAACTAATAGAATCGAGGATCTCAAATGGATGTATAATCATGGGTACGAAGAGAATCATAAATCTCCAAATATGTACATCCTAAGGTTTCGTAAGTGGAGTATCGTATCGTAAATATGCCGCGGAACATACGTACGGTATGTCACTCTACTCAAGCTACCTACTCCATCAATCAAGGTCGACCTATGAAACGAAAGTTTGGGTCTATTAACCTCCCCCCGTTCAAGTCTAAGTTCCGTAAGGTCAAGCCTAGGTTCCGAAATACACACCCGCCCTCGACTCCGCATAGTCAAACATAGACTCGAACAAAGGTTAAACCTAGCGCTCTCTGATACCAACTTTGTCACGACCCGAAATATTAGCTCGTGACCAGCACTTAAATCACGCAACGTCTAAAGGCGTAACGTAATTCAAGTAAGCTGAAACCCAAAAATCTAAACCTTTTTAAGAAAATAAAGAAGGTGAAGTTTTGAAATAAAGGTATAATGAAATCAAGTTTTTAAAATGCATGGAAAAGGAACATGAATAATGCAAGTAAAATTTACCAGTTTGAAAACAGGTTTTGTATTTTTTATAAAAATTCGTGCAGCACCTCCTTTGTATATTTTGATCCAAAACCACAAATACATAACAAGAATAATGGCATCCCAAAGCGGGAGCTAGCTCTTCGCCAACCGGCGAATCACAACCATGCAAAGCATAAAAAATGAGTATACGACGCCCAACGGCGAAGTTCACCACAAAAGATAAAGAAATAAGCAAGACATCAAAACCACAAGTAGCGGAAAACCCCTCGCTCTAAGTCTCGCAACCACAAGTCTCACTAAGTCTCATTACTTTTACAATTTACTAATTTTGATTGATGGAGTTGACTAGATACAATGTGAAATATAAATACAAGAGTGGGTATGATACAAATGCTCCACCTACCAATGCAAAACACCCAAATGAAGCTATGTGCCAGCGATGCCGCTACGGATCTATGCGGTCAACCTGCATGAACTGTGGCACAACGGGGGTGATTTGTCAACTCGTGAGTAGAAAAATATCTACAAATAGAAATCGAATAAACAACGACTTCTAGGACAACTATATCATAAAGGTAATACTATGATATCTAGGGTGACCGGGTCATCATATGTGCCAACAATGTAATCAATACCTATATATATACGGATATAATCCAACAATATAATCAATATATGTATGCATGTGGATCTCGTCCAACCATATAATCAATGTCTGTATGCACGTAAATATCATAAAAGAGTTTGCATGAAAGTATGAGGATATAAATCACGGTGTCCCTCGCGACACATCAAAATCATGGAACTTGGGTGTCCAACATCGACACCCGAAAACATCATGAAACCCGTATCCAGCATCGACACGTAAATCCTTATATCTCGGGCTCTGTCATTCCGGATCGGCCCACGGGCTCTGTCAGTCCGGATCGGCCCATATCATCTCTCGATTCCGGTCGGTATCCTCCGGATATCCGCCGAGCCCAAATACTATCACCGGTAGGTAGTGGTCCCTCTGCCAGGCTCACCGTCTCTTACATAGCAGATCCATTCTCGCCCCTGGGTACCATACCGGGTCAACCATATACCCGCAATCGGTCTCATCCAACTCCTCGAATCGGGTTTCACATGCCACACGTCTCAGAATCAAGAAAACGCATGGTGGACGCACTGAAATATCATATTAAGAGAAACCGGGTTTTTAAAACAGTACATGCTTTCTTTTAAAATAGCCATGGTTCTCAGATTCAGAAATCTTATGAAAACAATATATCTCAATACGTGTAATCATAAAGAATGATGTATGCGAAATATAACCGAAATGTAAGAATATCCAAATATCATGCAACATGGAACAGTGATATGCAATATTAAGGGAAAACAGCTCTTTTAAATGGATACGGTTTTTTTAAAAATATAACATGCGGTCCCAAATACTCCAAAATCAAAACCAGCATCATCTATGAATGTAAAAATGTGTATGTACATAGGCATGAATGCACAAGATATGTATGTGCGCCAATATGAATGTACAAGTGGGTATATACGCATGTATGAGTGTACAATATGTATGTGCACAAGTATGGTGTAAAATATGTATATCATGATGCAGCAACCCTACTGTGTAGTGACATGGCAATTATCGATGATGAAGTGTGTGAGCCGGCAAATCTGTGTGCGTGTAACATACGCAGCAACGATAATGGTGTAAGTGTACTAGCACAGGTATAAGTAATGCAATGCGAATAACATGAATGCATCATAAGGTAAATCGTCAGCTAAAAGCTATAAGGTATACATATCTAACATGATTGAGTTGGTGAATTTATCAATCGGCATCCAGCCTAACAACATCGTGTACGGTATAATCCATCGTACGGCAACCTCGAGTCAAGGGTAAGGACCAATCATCAAGTCAAACTCATCACGCACGGAAAATCTTCGTACGACTGCATTAAGCTATCAGGGATCCTATCAACCTATAAGACGAGGTGGGTACGGACCTAACGTCACGTACGGCTAACACTCACGATGCGAAACACATATAAATATCTTTCTATTCCTATGACCTAGGTCACATCCCCAATAATCTCATATCAGGGACCGGCAGGGTATAAATCATCTCAATCGACTCGCATCCGTATACCAACATATCACCAAATCATCATATCACGTCATATATTCTTTTCATCGCATTTATATCCCTCATCAAGAAAATTTTACAAATACATTCTACCTTTACTATAGGTATACGTATCTAATCTAACATACACACCTGAACCATACAAACAGATTTTGAAAGATGCGAATCGAAGTTTTGAAAGTAGGGGCTACGGTGTTTTTAAAGAAAAGATATCATCTGAAAATCTGTAATATCCCTTAAGGTATCTATTTAAAAGATGCATACGATTCTTCAGTTTGGAAATAGGTATGGTTTGGATGACCCATCTACATCGGCTATCTAGTCCTATAGTACCCTAAACGGTAATATCGTCAAACGTCATCCTCAAATTCCGTCATCCCATACTAGTCGTATCAAAACACTTCTAACTATTCTTTAGTCTACAATATGGTTTCACTAACAATCTTTTAACTCTAACCCTAGTTTCCTAATCTAGGTTTTTTTAACCATATACTACAAATCGGTTTCCACCAAAACTTGCGGGGGTGCTATACGCCATCCACCCGACTTCCGCCATAGATATAGATCTACTCACCTGCTCCATGCTTGCCGAAGTCGATGATGCCATGATCTGTCACCTTAAAATCCATGAGAAGGTACCTATAATAATACACAATCGAAATAACTATTAAAATCGAATCCGGAAAACTGATACGGCACACTTTGTGCTCATAGGTTTGAACCTATAGCCAACGCATGAAAATACAATCAAACAACCCTCGTCGTTGATGCACAAACATCCAACAACCAAATACAACATAAAATACTAAAACCATGAATTCCAAAATACGGAAAACATAGCCAAAAACACACCAAAGTGCTCCCAGATTTTGACTCAGGTCAAACTAGCCAATTTTGCATATATGGTTGCTCTAGATATCACTTAAGGGACTCACCAACAAAAATTTAAGGCATTTCCTCCCGACAAGGCCGCAAATTGCGGCCCATACGAATAAAAATGTGGCAGAAAGTATGGGTAGGGGCTCAGGTTTCAGGAGGTGGTCCATGATTGCCTGCACGTCTCATGGTCATGGGAACTTATTTAGTGGTTGTCTTGGGTCACTCCAGATCTCCAAATACCCTCACAAATCGTCAAATTTTCCAATGTCCGAAAGTTCTAAGTTCATGTTTGGGTTCTATTTTCTGTTCTAGGTCAGTAAAAACACCACCAAAGTCTAGTTAACAGCCTCTACCCATCATCAATTCGTCACAATTACTCAAACCCTTCTCTAGGATTTTCTAAAATCACAATTCCACACAAAATCAACCTCTAAACTAAACTAGAATGCAAGAAACTAGAAATTACACTAAAGGAAATGAATTATACCTCATGGATGTAGCCATGCAAAACCCTAGCTCTCCCAAATCCTCAAAATCAAACATTGATGTGTCCAAAGTATAGAGGGTGAAGAGAGGATCAACTTTAATGAAAGGGGTTTAGGGTTTTGATGACGCTTTTTAGATGATTTCATGGGTTGGAGGTGGAGGGAGATGAGGTTGGAGGAAGATGACGAAAAAAAATAATGGGGGAAATGGAAGGTGTGGATGCCCCTCTCTCTCTTTCCTCTCTTATTCTCACCCCCATTCACTCATTTTCTCACTCTCTCTCTCTAATCATCATGACGCCTTTTTCCCTTTTCTTTTCTCACCAATAAACACATAAACCCAATAAAACAACACAAATAAAATAACATGTAACTTGTCATGGTGCACTAACCATGTAAAACTGTAGAAACACGGATTTGGCCTAATCGCGATTAGAAGTGCACTAATCGGGTTTTTATCCAAACTGCATATAATAAATTTTTAAAATGCCAAATACTTTAAATATATTTTTAAATGAATAATTCATTTTAATTTCCATTTATTTCACAATTATTGGTATATATTTATACCCTTTTTCGAAAACCCCAATTTCGCAAATCGGCAGTTTTCGGAAAATATATTATTTTAATATTAAATTCCAAAAATAATATTTTATATTTTCTGAAATGTTGCACAACGCAGTCCCATCAATTAACATATCATACCAGAAAAGAACGAAAAATAAAATGTACGTATATGCCATCCGCATTCGCCACTGGGTCCTGTCATCACCCGTTAGGTTACTTAACTAACGTCAGAGCGAGGATTGGACTAGCGTGGGTGCAAAACATATACAACATCTACTAGTATATATATAAATTTATATGACATTCATCCCAGGCATGATATAAAACAACATCATAGAAAAATCACAGAAGCGACACAGAATGGTGGAAATCTTGGAGCCCCGGATTTCACTTGAGCCGCAAATGAGACCCGACGTTCCCTGTCCTGTGGATAGCCTGTGTAATGAAACCTAGACACTTACCAGCGCGGCAATTTACCCACCAAAATTAGAAGCGAGGCAACCCCCTTCAATAACGTTAATGGGCCACCTAACACTTCATGGAATCCGGTAACTTGAACACCCCTTCGTGGATCAACCTATACCCCCTACGAGTGCGGCGAATAGCCCGCCAATTCTAAAGTAAGGTCCTTTCTGTCTCAACGTCATGAGATATGGACCCATTGCACTCTAGAACCCGGCCATTCGTGCACTCCATCGCGGGGTAATCCTAGTACTGAAAAGAAAATAATATACAAGGGTGACATCGACCTCAATCCGGTCGTGCCCCAAACGAATAATATACAAACGGGCAGTGACGGCGGTCCACATATCGGAAGCTTGCCCGCAACATCAAATGTACAAATGAAACTGAAAAGTACTAACATTGCACCAAAGCTATCCACCACGACAATTCAACCACAATCACAACACAACACAGAACATCAACGTGAATGTCACGTTCGCAAACCCATCTAAAAGAACTATAGCAATTAGACAAGTTGTACCGATCAAATGACATTCACGGTCTCAGATAGTAATGTAAGAACTGTAAACTTTAAACAATGTTAGAAAATATCGAGTTCGAAATAACCCAGAATAGCTCTAAACAAGTAGATAAAACCATGACCAAACTGGGCTAAACAAACAATACCACTGAACCAACAATCCAGAGACTAAACCACACTGCAAATTTCAAACCCAGAAGCCATAAATAGGCCGGCCCCCTCGGATTTTTGGCCAATGTGTCCGGTCAAAATTTTGAATTAGGGGCTCGTGTTTGCAGTGTGTTCTAGTAGTCATATGAGTAGTCTTCTGCAGTTGTTTTAAATTTTTTTTGAAGACTTTAAATAACGACAGAGAGTGGAATCTGCTGTGCACAGTTTTGGGATTGTTTCGATTTCGATACTGTCTAAAAAAGATAGCTTAGGGTTTAAAGGTTGGCTCTGATACCATGTGAGGTTACGGCAGCGCCCCGACCATCAAAACATGGCCAAATGCGGAACAAAAATTTACTAAACTGGCGCTACCATTACCCGATGCGCGGATCTACCCTAAACCCTAAAATAACAAGCAGATAAAGAAGTTAGAATGGTTATACCGAGTTGATCCGTGTCCTTCGGTCTTCATTCCAAGATCCTAGTGGTCGTCTGGATCGAGTTCGGTTGCCGGCTTCCTCCATCTATGATGATCCACCTGAGAGAAACGGTGCAAGCTTCAAGCTCGCGAAACGAGGCAACTGACGCTCCAAGGTTGCTAGCAATGGAGAGTGGATGTGTAGGATTATCTCACTAATGTTTTTCTCTCATCAAAATGCTCCAAGAGGAACCATAGAAAGATAAAGAGGAGGTGAAGAAATCATGTCTTGAGCAACAAAGAAATGGCTAAGTCTTTTGTGAGTGAGAGTGAGAGAGTGATGAAAAGCAAGTGAAGAAAATGAGCAAGCCCCAAACCAAGAAGTGTCTGCCCTCTCTCTCATGCACAAAATACACACACTAAAATATCTGTTCCCATTTTCCAAATAAACAATGCCATGCCCATACCTCTCTACATGCCTAAGCCATGCTCATGCCACCTCACCCCCTCCACCTCATTTCCCTAAATGATTTTCTAAAAAGGAAAATCAAATAATGAGGTGTCACATCTTCTAGAAACAATTCCGTATAAATACGGAATGCAACCCGGTATACGTATCGAAATACATATACGTGTATTCGTACAAAAATACGAATAGCCAAGAGAGAAAATGAATAGTGAAGAATAATACTAGAATATAAATACATATATAAATTATTAAATCAAAACCTGATTTAACAATCCGGCTTAATCCTAAGCCGCTAGTATTATCAACCGTCCGATTAATGTCTATGCAGCCTGTACACATATTTAATCGGATACCTGTATGTACCAACATACATCATTCACACCATATCGCCTGAACCGTGGAAACCCTCTGTGTGGGGCTCTAAAGACTCATCAATACACTGGCAGTGGGTTTAACCAAAATCACGTCAACGGCACTAGCTGTACGTAACGGCTACCTAGGTATTGAGAGAAAGGGAGGCCGACGAGCAAACTCATCTTGAACCCCTACTGAGCTTGACAGTGACAATATCCGTAAAGTCCGGTCTGTTTGTCTGAGAGTATTGCATATCGAGTCAAGGGGGTTGGATAAACTCAGACCCCTAATAATGCTATAATTCATATCGGTATGTAACCCATCACCACCTGAGAAACTATCGATCCTGGATCGGTAATTTTTGTTTACCCCGGCCGAGGATTTCTGGTGATGGCCACCCATGCACAACGCAACATCAACCCCCAATACCAGAAGAGATGAATCCCCGACGATCCGCTCACTGCCTCCATGTGGCGCGGGACTTTACCCAACTAAAACCTTTTTGCATGACTCCTTTGAGCCGTGGTAGGGTAGTAATCAAAGCACAGTGGGAACTCACACGAGACAAATGATGATCTCAGGTCGACAGACTAATCTATACACATGTCACCTGGGAACTGCTATCTGACAATAAGTATAATACCAACTAGTATGTTCCCGGCGAGTCCGTCCAGTGTACTCATAACCCAATGAGCACCTGTATACTATCTTAGGTGAACAACTAACACCAATGGCTTGTGAGAACGGTCACCGCCCCTCGTCAGGGTCTGGATAAGTATACACTAGTCTACTCTGGAATATCGATGCCCTGTCTCGATACTCCCACGACTAGGGACATTTAAGGATGTGCTTATAGACCCCAGTTCCCATGTATATGATCGCCATCATAATGCCGGTAGTCAAGCAAGAATCCTATGGGCTCTATCAACATGTATTAGTGATGATAAAGACAAACCAGATAGCATACTATCATCTCGAGTAAGACTGTTTATCAGTATAGGTCCTCCCTCAATCATCGCAATCGCCTACCTCCAACTATGATAATTGCCTTGAGGGCAATACAGCTAACAATATATACATTGATTGTGCATGTGTACCATTGTTGCAAACCTCATTTCCTATTGCATACGAACATAGTATTAATGAGACACAACACCGTTACTAACGGTTCATGATGCACGAGCACTAAACTGTATGCCGCACACACACCGTTAGTAATTTTCATGACACTCACACTATAGAATTGCCATGGATTATACATTGCTTAGCTTACCTTATCATTAGACATGATTATTATCCTATTGCGCATATGAATTGCATTATACATACATACATACTTGCGTACATACATACTTGCGTACCTACATACATGTGTGCATACATACCTTGTTATAACTACATATATGCTCATATGTAACATTTCAGAAAATATAAAATATTATTTTTGGAATTTAATATTAAAATAATATTTTCCCGAAAACTGTCGATTTGCGAAATTGGGGTTTTCGAAAAAGGGTATAAATATATACCAATAATTGTGAAATAAATGGAAATTAAAATGATTTATTCATTTTAAAATATATTTAACGGATTTTGCATTTTTAAAATTTATTATATGCAGTTTAAATAAAACCCGATTAGTGCACTGCAAATCGCGATTAAGCCAAATCCGTGTTTCTACAGTTTTCATGGTTAGTGCACCATGACATGTTTCATTTGGTTACATGTTCATTTGTGTTGTTTTCATGTTATGGTTTTATTTTAGTGAGAAAAGAAAAGGAAAAAGGAAAATGATGACTTGAGGAGAGAGAGAGGGGACACAATCATAAGACATGGCATGCTAGGAGAGAGAATGAGGGTGAGAGAGGGAGAGGGAGAGGGAGAGTGCTGCCCCATTCTTTTTTCCCCCACCATTTGCATCTCCTTCTGTAAGTCCACGTTACCCACCACGGTGCTTACGGGGAGGCGGAATAGATAAAAACGGATTTTTTAACACAAGGTAACATGGACTAAAACTAGAGGATCTTTGCTAAACAAATACTCACAAACTAACTACAAGTTCTAGCTACTAGGTTAGATGGTTATACCAAGATCTTGAACTGCTTCTCTTCTTGTTGTGGTCCTCCTTCTTGCTTGCTCCTTGAAGTGGTGTAGATGGCTCCTCCTTTTGGTCTTCTCTTTGCTGAAGAAAGATCCACCCGAAGGCCTCTACCTTGAGCTCCTACCTCAAACAAGAGGTAACTAGAGTGCTTGGCTTCCTAGACTAAGAACCCTAGAATGAGTAGAGAGTTGTCTTAATAGTTTTATCTCACAAAGCTCATGTTTTTCAACACATGAAAGAAGAGAGCTTTGAGAGAGGAAGAGGGAAAGCAAAGCATGAGAGAGAAAGAGCAAGAGAGAATGAGAGAAAAATAACAACCTTTCTCTCTTATGAGAGAATATGAGAATAATAATAATAACTAAAGAAAATTGTGATGGTTAGTTGAAGTGACCATTATCATTTCACATTTAATGCTAATTGCAAGCTTCAAGAAGCATCTTGCAAAAGAAATGATCATGGTCAAATGGTCAACAAAAGTCAAATGGTCAACCCAACCTCAACCATGGCACAATTATCCTTAATTAATATTATTAATCATACCTCTCATTCTCATTAGGGTTTAGAAAAAGTCAACGGTCAACAACCCTAATGAGGTTCCTCTGCCTCTGTCAACTGTGCATACACACCCGCATCCGTGTTCCGAGGAATATGAATACAATGAGACAAAAACAATCCCAAAACAAATATTAGGATCTGGCTTAAACCAAAGCCTACTAGTAATAACTGCCCGGACACCAAACGTGCACAAGTGCGCGGCTGTGAACGAACCCTGTCGCAAAACCATGCGACCTCTACTCTATTTTGCCCAAAGGCGAACAACCCTCTGTGTGGGACTCTAAAGACTCGACAGTACACTGGAAATGGGTTTAACTACAGGCCGCAAGCGGTACTAGCTGTACGTAACGGTCCCCAAGTAGATGCCGATAAGAAGACCGATGAGGTGAACCCATCCGAACTCCTACTGAGCCTGAATGTGACAATCTCCGTACAGTCCGGTCTGTTCGTCTGAGAGTATCACATGTCGGGCCTAGGGGGCGATAAACGTCAGCCCCCTAATAGCGGTACAAGTCATGTCGGAGTGTAGCCAAGAACACCCTGAGAAAACACTGGAAACGCTACCAGTATATCTCGCTTGCCCTGGCCACGGACTTTGTGTAATGGCTCTACTAGACACAGCGCGTTATCAACTCCCAATACCGGGAGAGACGAATCCTATCTAACCGTCACTGCCTGCAAGTGCTTCGGGACTGCACCTAACTACTACCTGTTTGCACGGCTCATTTGAGCCGTGGTAGGGTAGTAATGTAAGAACAGTGGGAACACACTCGAGGCGAAGTGACAGTGTCAAGTCAACGGACTAAGCTGCACTTATGTCACCTGGGAACCGATAACTGACGATAGGTATATTACCAACCAAAAGTTCCCAGCGAGTCCTGTCCAGTGTACTCGTAACCTAACGAGCACCCGCATACTATCTCCAGTACGACATATTAATGGCTGTGGGACAGACCATCTCCCCTTCTGGGATGAGAAGCGTATACGCTAATCTACTCTGGAGTATCGATGCCCCGTCTCGATAATCCTACGACTAGGGTCCTGTATAAGGATGTGCTTGTAGATTTCCCAGCCCCTACTAGTATGACTTCCATCACAACGCTGGTAATCAAGCAAAGATCCTAAAGGCTCCACTAATATGTATAGGTGATATGCTAAAAGAAACACATGCACATATTAAAGTAGAAACAAACCAAGTAGCATACTACCATTTTATGAAAGATTGTCTATACAACTGTGAATATCGCAAGCTTCCATTAAGTAATATACAAACTAGTATAATACAGTAATGGCCTCTAGGGCATATACACTAACAATCTCCCACTTGCACTAGGGCCATGTACTGGCGTATCGAAGACCTATCATCTCGATCAGTCGCTCGAACTGAGTCTGAGGAATGGCCTTTGTGAATGGATCTGCAGTGTTATCTTCTGTAGCAACCTTCCGAACCTCGATCTCCCGGCGATCCACAATCTCCCTGATCAGGTGATACCACCTCAAGATGTATTTGGACTTCTGATGGGACCTGGGTTCCTTTGCTAAAGCTATAGCCCCGTTGTTGTCATAATACAGAGGTATTGGATCAACAATGGACAGAACCACCTGATGTTCTGTCAAGAACTTCCTTATCCAGACGGCTTCTTTTGAGGCATCAGATGCTGCGATATATTCCTCTTCCATCGTCGAGTCAGTAACTGTTTCCTGTTTGGAACTCTTCCAATACGCCGCCCCTCCATTGAGGGTAAAGACATAACCCGACATGGATTTGGAGTCATCCTTGTCACTATGGAAGCTGGAGTCTGCAAAGGCCTCTATCTGGAGGTCTTTTCCGCCGTAAACCAAAAACATATCCATAGTCCTTCTCAGGTACTTTAGAACGTTCTTTACCGCTATCCAGTGCTTCTCCCCACGGTTTGACTGATACCGGCTTACCATACTCAGTGCATAAGCTACATCTGGTCTGGTACACAACATCGCATACATTATAGAGCCTACCGCAGAGGCGTAGGGTATAATAGACATGCGATCCCTTTCTAAATCGTTCTTGGGAGACATCTCTTTGGAGAGGGTGATCCTGTGACGAGCCGGTAAATTACCGCGCTTGGAATCTTCCATCCTGAATCTTTTCAGTAAGGTGTCGATGTACCTGGACTGTGAAAGTCCTAATATCCTCTTGGACCTATCACGATAGATCCGGATCCCCAGAATGTAAGAGGCATCACCCAGGCCTTTCATGGAGAACCTGTGTGACAAGAACCCTTTGACAGATTGTAGCATAAGAATGTCATTTCCTATCAAGAGAATGTCATCCACGTATAAAACGAGGAACACGACAGTTCGTTCTACAATTTTACTACAAATACATGGTTCATCTGGATTTTTGATAAAGCCAAATTCTTTGACCATCTCATCAAAACAGATGTTCCAACTCCGCGATGCCTGCTTCAGTCCATAAATGGACTTAAGCAACATGCACACCTTCCCGCTGCTCCCACTCTGAATGAAACCCTCTGGCTGGTCCATATAGACACACTCCTCTAAATTTCTATTTAGAAAAGCGGTTTTTACATCCATCTGCCAAATCTCATAATCGTAGAAGGCAGCAATGGCAAGAAGGATCCGAATGGATTTGAGCATAGCCACTGGAGAAAAGGTTTCGTCATAGTCTAAACCAGGTCATTGACGAAAACCCTTTGCAACAAGTTTAGCCTTATAGGTCTCAACCTGTCCATCTACACCAATCTTCTTTTTGAAGATCCATTTTCAGCCTACGGGTTTTACCCCTTCTGGAGCAACATGCAAAGTCCATACTTTGTTGGTGTACATGGACTCCATCTAGGTCCGCATTGCATCCAGCCATTTTACCGAGTCAATGCTCCGAATGGCCTGCTGGAAGCTAGTGGGCTCATCATTATCAATGATGCAATCCTCTCTATCCCCGTCTATGAGAAAACCGTAGTATCTCTCGGGAAGATGAGACTGCCTACTACTCCTGCGGAGTGGTGCAGGAATGTCCTGTTCTTTCGAACCTTCTAGTTCTGCTAAGCTTTCAGTAATAGCTTGTGGTTCTGGAATTTCTTCCAGTTCTATTGCGCTCCCACTTATCTGATTTTCTAAGAATTCAGTTTCCAAGAAGCAGGTATGACGAGAAACAAATACCTTTTGCTCCTCTACTGTAACGTTTTAGAAATCGTTTCGCGAATTTTCCCGTTTTAGGGCAAAATTGTCGGGTTTTCCCGTTTTAACCCGATTTCGATCAAACGACCGTATAAGCTTACCGACACCTAATTTGGCCAAAATAAAGATTGTGCGCGAACTTTGGGAGTATTTGGGAGGTTTTGGTTCAGATAGATTTTTTCCCAAATAAAATATTATTTTAAGCGGTATTTCGTGCACGTAAATCGGGAAATTTTTTTCTTTTGTGAATAAATTAATTTTGTCACTAGAATTATTTTAGAAGGTTCTTCTTAAATATCTAGATTTTTTTTTGGTGACTAATGGTTTCTTTTTAAAAAGAAAAGAAGGTGGCAAATTGCTTTAATTAGCATTTATTACTCTTTTTCCTTGCTTTTTCTTCACAAAATATTCACAAAACCTCCCTCTCACCCCCTTGGCCGAGCCTCATCCCCCCATTTCTGTCCTCAAAAGTTCCAAACTCATTTCTCACTCTTTTTCAATCAAAAACACAAAGAATTCCAAAAATAAATCCAAAAATTCCTATATAAAAATTAAACCTTTTTTTCCCCTTCACTAATCCTTCATGGATTTTCTTCAAAGCTTGATTTTTGGAGGCTAAAATGATGGATCTATTTTCATTTTGTTGCTCTTGAGGAGGTATAATTTCTTACCTTAATCCATAATTAATTGCTTTAATCTTAAACTAGCTAATTTAGTTAGCTATTTATGTGCTTAGTTTAACTTTTAATTCATGATAAATTCATTATATTTGGTTTAAGAAATTCATGTTAGGGTTAAATTTTGATTAAGTGATTAGTATTTAATTGAAGTGTTAAATTGTGTTTTGGAAAAGATTAATCTAGGAGAAAGTGTAAAAATTTGCTAATAAGCATTTTGTTTAATTAAGCAAAGTTGCTTACTAGATTTTTGCTAAAATATAATTAGTGAGTGTTAAAAATATAGGATTGGTTTATATAGCTTAGTTAAGCAATTTTAAGGTATTTGTAATTGTTAGATTTGCGTTATATTGAATCTAGTGCGATATATTGCGATAGGTTGCTTACTAGAATTTGGGTTTTTTCCGACGTAGGGTTCGTTTGGTAGTTGCGAGGTTATATCTAGTGTATTCCTCGTAATTTTTGTGTTATGTTGCGCGATCGGGACGATCGGGGTCCAGGTTTAGTGTTTTGTAGTTTAGGGACCCCAATTAGGTTTTTGTCCGGTATCGTGCGCGATAGATGCGCTAAGCGTGCAGTGTAATTTTCCGGGAGTTTTCGTCGCGTTTCGTTGTCTTTTCGTCATTATAGGATATTTAGCTTATGTGTTGTATTTATGAAATTTTAGGTTCGCAAGCAGGAACTTCGGGTGCTGCGGACAAGGGGAAGCAGGTGGTCGGATTTTCATAGCTCGAGATCATCGGTGAGTAGATTTAACATCTACGGGGAAATCGCCCGTATGGCGTTTTGCGTCGGGGCGAATATGATATGATAGCTGCATGTATTTGCATATTAGTTACTTTCATATGAATGTCATTGCATAGTATTATCTGTTGTACTTGACTCGTACCTTTAGATATAACACATTACTGACGGTTCATGTTGCACGAGCACTAAATTGTATGCTACACAAACACCGTCTGTAATTGCCATAACACGCACAAACACCTACATATGTTATATGGTAGTGGATAGGAATGATTGGAGTAGTAACTCTTATTCTATTGTGCATATGAAATACTGTGGACACATACATACGTGATATTGCATTGGGCAGGAATAGTTATGGTAGTAAACCTTGTTCCACTTCACTTATATCTTGCTATATTTACTTATACATCATGCATACATATTGACATGTACACCCTCCTACTTGATTACATGTAGATACTTAAACCTTGCTACACTTACATGTACACTTCATATGATACTGCATTTATTTTCGAAGAAATTAGGAACCACATGATATGTTTTAAAGCTAGATTCAATTTAAAGAGCGGTTTTCCCTTTATATGCTCATATTGATGTTTTATGTTGCATATATCAGCTTTATATGGATTTTACGCATTGAGATATGGATTTCATATGATTTATGGATTTGAGAACCGTGGGGGATAGTTTAAAGAAAACTATGTATTGTTTGAAAACCCGGTTTCTCTTGATATGATATTTGATGCGTCCACCATGTGATTTCTTGGTTCTGAGATTTGGCTTGTGATATCCGATTCGAGGCCGGGGCGCACCGTCTGCGGGTACATGGTGGACCCGGTATGGTACCCCGGGGTGAGTGGTGATTTCGTGGTGTAGACGATAAGCCTGACCGTGGGACCACTACCAACCGGTGATTGTATTTGGACTCGGCGGTTATCATGGAGATACCGACCGGAGTGAGGTATAACATATCGTCAGGGCCAGTCATGGTGACAGCGCGTGAGTTATGAGGATTTACATGTCGATGCTAGACATGGGTTTCATGATGTTTCGAGCGTCGGTGTTTGACACTCAGGTTTTCGTGAGACATACAGGATGTGAGGGCCGATCTGAGGATGCGGTGCCTGAGGATTTGGGATTTGATGTGTCAGTGAGGGACACTGGTGTTTTTCCATGCTGATGAATTTTGCATAAGATTTTCTATTATGTCATCCCACACTCAGGATTATGTTGATATGCATTGTTTCATGCAGTTTTAGTACCCTGATGATGTACCTTTACATGATTGTTGCATATTCACCTATCATACTTATGCTATCGGATTACTTGTAATAGATTGATCGCTGTTCGTGCATACTTGCGAATACTGTATGATATTATTTAGTATTCACGAGTTGGCAACTCACTCCCATTGTGCCACAGTGTTGTGCAGGACTTACCCTCTGAGTAGTCGCGGCAAGGCATCTTTTCATCTCTACTTTTGCGGATACCGTTACAGTTGGCTGTGAAGCCTTGCTTTTAGGTGGGTTGCGGTTATCTGTTTATACTTTGTATATATTTTGTTGGATCTAGTATTCTCCATCTACCACTATGTTGTATATGACTTAGAGACGACTTCTGAGGATTCAGTGTTATTTTGTGGTGACTTTGGGTGTCGTGCTCGTGGGAGCCGGTTTTGTTGAAAAGTTTTACTTCTTTATGCAGTTTTCTTTTATATTTCTTTGCTTCGGCGTCGTATATATGTTGTGGTGGTTGTTTCCGCCGTTGGGCGTGATTTGCTCCCGTTTGGGATGCTTTTATTATTATCTATGTTGTACCCGTTTTCGGGGTTAGTTTTTACAAAGGAGGTGCTGCCGAAATTTTTAAGAACGAAAACTAAACTTAAAGATTTTTACTAGAAAATTTCGGAATGTTTAAAACTATGTTTTTCTCCGTTGATCCAGTTTTGGGTGGTTTAGATTTCTGGGTTTCGGCTTACTTAAGTTGCGTACGCTTTTAGACGTTACGTAGTTTAAGTGCCGGTTACGGGCCAAACTTGGGTCGTGACAAAGTTGGTATCAGAGCGCTAGGTTTTTACCTTTCGAAGTGTAGGATGACCTTGGTATGATGGAGTAGGTAGCTTAAGCAGAGTGGCGTAGCGTGTGTATGTTCCGCGACATACTTACGACACGGTACTCCGCCTAAGTGACCTTCGGACTTATTGATTGAAATTCCTTCCGTGATTGATCTACATCTTTGTGATTCGATTTCCGTTTCCTTATCGAATCTTGTTTCAATTTCCAGCCTATATGCTGCCGAAGACTACGAAGGCACAAAGAGCGGCCGCGAGGGCCGAGGCCAGAGTCGACTCGTCTGAGGCGAGTGTTGACCGGGGTGATACACCTGTGGTACCGGAGCACATTGCTATGATTGGGGATGGTATGCAGGACCTGCGCCAGATTGTGGGGACTTTAGTAGAGGCCATTCGAGCATAAGGGCAGGCTGTTGTTCCACCCGTTGCAGGGACCACGATGGTACCTACTGATCCGGAAGTCGTAGTTGCAGCTCCAGAGGTTATTACCGTGTCACTGACGGAGTTCATGAGGCTGAGGCCTCCGATGTTTACTGGCACAGATGTTACTGAGGATCCACAGTCGTTCATCGACCGGATGGCCAGGATTTGTCTCTCACTCCGATGCTCCGACGAGAGATGGGTGGAGTTTGCGAGTTTCCGGCTGGAGGGTATGGCCCAGAAGTGGTGTGAGTCGTTGGAGAGGGGCAGAGCCGCTGGTCTTTCTTCTATGACCTGGGCTGAGTTTGTGACGTCGTTTCTTGCCCGTTTTCTTCCACCGAGCGTCCGGGATGCGCGAGCGCGCAGATTTGAGTCGTTATGTCAGACGCCGGGGATGACGGTGTCGGAGTATAATGTTTTGTTTACTGAGCTGTCGGTGTATGCTCCGTACCTGGTAGCGACTGAGGAGATGAGGGTGAAGAGGTTTGTTCGAGGCCTGCTTACCTGGTTGTTCCTAGCCATCAGCATTCAGCATTGCGACACGTATGCGGCAGCTGTCGATGCAGCCCTATTGGTGGAGGAGCGTCTAGCTGAGTCATCGGTTGTTCCAGAACCGAAGAGGACGCGTACGGATGAACCAGCACGGGGACCGAGGTTTTTCCGCAGAAGCAGAGTTCCTTCAGACTCGGGGAGTAGCAGAGAAGTAGGACGTGGCCATTTATTCAGTTCTTATTCCCAGGAGGGCCAGCGACCGTCTTATGGATGCTTCGGTTGTGGAAGTTTGCATCATCTTGTTCGGAATTGTACTGTGGTGCGTCAGAGAGGGCCAGCAGTACCGCAGGTTACCTTACTACCTTCTCCGCCTCAGAGAGCGTTGCCTCTTATTCCTGTTGTTGCGCCGCGTCAGCCTCCTGCTCAGAGAGGTCATGGTCGCGGTGGTTTTGTGCCGAGAGGACGAGGTGGCAGAGGCAGAGGACAGCCAGTAGTCGGTAGAGGGCAGGCACGGGTTTTTGCCTTGACTCACCAGGACGCTCAGGCGTCCAATGCTGTGGTTTCAGGTACCCTTTCCTTATGTTCTTTTGATGCACATGTTCTTTTCGATGCGGGATCTACGTATTCGTATGTTTCTACGCACTTCGTGCCGAGGTTAGGCCGAGGGTCGTGTTTGCTGGATCAGCCGCTAGTAGTGACTACTCCTGTGGGAGAGTCGTTTGTTGCGCCGCACGGGTTCCGATCATGTGCTGTCCGTTTAGGAGACAGAGATCTGTTCGTCGACTTGATCCTTCTTGAGATGTTGGACTTCAATGTTCTGTTGGGCATGGACTGGCTAGCGACTTGCTATGCGGCCGTGGACTGCCGTGAGAAGACAGTTAGATTTTGTTTTCCCGGCGAGCCAGTGTTTGTTGTGCAGGGAGACCGTGGTGTCGCCCCTCACAGTTTTGTTTCTGTTCTGTGCGCTGGTCGTCTTTTGAGGAGGGGATGTCGGGGATTCTTGGCTTTCATTCATGTTATTGGAGCTATGGTGGAGTCGTTGGACCAGGTTTCTACCGTGCGAGAGTTTCCCGATGTCTTTCCCGATGAGTTACCTGGGTTGCCGCCAGAGCGCGATATTGAGTTTTGCATTGATCTGATTCCTGGCACGGAGCCTATTTCTATACCGCCTTATCGGATGGCTCTGGCAGAGCTTAGAGAGCTTAAAGATCAATTGCAAGAGTTGCTTGTTTTGGGACTTGTGCGTCCGAGTGTTTCGCCGTGGGGAGCTCCTGTTCTGTTCGTCAAGAAGAAGGACGGCAGTTTGAGGCTATGTGTGGATTATCGTCAGTTGAACCGAGTGACGGTGCGGAACAGGTATCCTTTACCCCGCATTGACGATTTATTTGATCAGCTCCAGGTTGCGAAACATTTTTCGAAGATTGATTTGCGTTCGGGTTATTATCAGTTGCGGGTTCGGAATGATGACATTCCGAAGACTGCTTTTCGTACGCGCTATGGGCATTATGAGTTTTTGGTGATGTCGTTCGGACTCACCAATGCGCCAGCAGCGTTCATGGATCTGATGAACCGGATTTTCAGGCCGTTCCTCGACCAGTTCATTATAGTGTTTATTGATGACATATTGGTCTACTCTAGGAGTCATAAGGAGCATGAGCAGCACTTGAGGATTACTTTGCAGGTATTGAGAGAGCACCGGCTGTATGCTAAATTCTCAAAGTGTGCATTTTGGCTTGATAGAGTTGACTTCCTGGGTCATGTGGTGACTGATGATGGTATTCTTGTGGACCCGAGGAAGATCGAGGCTGTACAGCTTTGGCCCAGACCTGTATCAGTGACGGAGGTCCGCAGCTTTTTGGGCTTAGCTGGTTATTATCGCCGTTTTCTGCAGGATTTCGTGAGTATCGCTGCACCACTGACTGGACTGACCCGGAAGGGAATTCCTTTTCTCTGGACTGATGCGTGCGAGCAGAGTTTTCAGCAGTTGAAGACTCGGTTGACGACAGCACCAGTTCTTTCTTTACCTTCTGGATCGGGTGCCTATGTTGTTTATTGTGATGCTTCTCGAGTGGGGCTCGGCTGTGTTTTGATGCAGCATGATAGGGTGATTGCATATGCTTATAGGCAGCTGAAGAAGCACGAGCAGAATTACCCCACTCACGATCTTGAGATGGCAGTGGTAGTCTTTGCGTTGAAGATTTGGAGACACTACTTGTACGGAGAGTCGTGTCAGATCTTCACGGATCACAAGAGTTTGAAGTATATCTTCCAGCAGCGAGATCTGAACCTGAGACAGCGCCGATGGATGGAGCTTGTGAAGGATTATGATTGTGAGATCCTTTATCACCCGGGCAAGGCGAATGTGGTAGCTGATACTTTGAGTCATAGGCCCGTGGGTAGCTTGTTCCAGTTGAGCGCAGTTCAGTGCCAGTCTTCTGCAGATTGGCAGCTCTTGTGTGATAGTAGAGTGCAGTTCGAGTTCACTTCCGCTGGGGGACAGCTTGCTCATGTCCGCGCCCGTCCTCTTCTTTTTGATCGTATCCGTGAGGCGCAGCCTAGTGATGCCCGTTTGATTGAGATTCTTGAGCTTGTTCGGCAGGGAAGAGTTTCGGAGTTCATGATTGATGACCAGGCTGTGCTACGATGCGGGACTCGCTTGTGTGTACCAGATGTTGATGGGTTGAGACGCGAGATCCTAGAGCAGGCACATCAGTCGGCCTTTAGCGTTCATCCAGGTTCCACCAAGACGTACCGTGACTTGAGGGACATCTACTGGTAGGAAGGGATGAAGCGTGATATATCGGATTTCGTTTCGAGGTGCCTGACTTGTCAGCAAGTCAAGGCTGAGCATCAGAGACCGGCTGGAGAGTTGCAGCCTTTACCCGTTCTGGAGTGGAAATGGGAGCAGATTTCCATAGACTTCATTGTGGGTCTACCCAGGACCAGTCGAGGGTATGACTCCATTTGGATTATTGTAGAGCGGTTGGCGAAAGCAGCTCACTTTCTTCTAGTGAAGACCACTTTCGGTTATGCTCAGTATACTCAGTTGTACAGAGATGAGATTGTGCGTTTGCACGGTGTTCCCACAAGCATAGTATCGAACAGAGGCACCCAGTTTACTAGCCGTCTTTGGCAGAAGCTTCAGGAAGCTTTGGATACCCGACTGAGTTTTAGTACCGCTTTTCATTCACAGACCGATGGTCAGTCGGAGCGGACTATTCAGACTCTGGAGGATATGCTCCGTGCATGTGTGCTTGATTTTCGTGGCAGTTGGGATCATCACTTGCCGTTGATTGAGTTCTCCTACAACAGCAGCTTTCAGAAAACTATTCAGATGGCACCTTTTGAGGCTTTATATGGTAGGAAGTGTCGATCGCCAGTCTGTTGGACCGAGCTTAGTGAGAGTTTGGTTTTGGGACCCCAGCTAGTTCAGGAGACCACGGAGAAGATCCAGCTGATTCAGGATAGGATGAGAGCAGCCCAGTGCAGGCAGAAGTCTTATGCCGACCGTTGTCGTCGCAGACTTGAGTTCGTAGTGGGGGATCATGTATTCCTAAGGATTTCTCCGATGAAGGGCGTTATGCGATTTGGGAAGAGAGGGAAGCTCAGTCCCAGATTTGTAGGTCCTTTCGAGATCCTTGAGCGAGTGGGTTCTGTTGCTTATCGTTTGGCGCTCCCGTCCAGTTTTCCGGATGTTCACCCTGTTTTTCATGTGTCGATGCTTCGTAGATACCTTCATGATCCTTCTCATACGATTCAGCACGAGACCGTTCAGCTTGAGCGCGATCTTTCGTTCACCGAGCAGCCGGTAGTTATTTTGGATCGGCAGGTGAAAAAACTTCGGTCAAAGGTCTTGCCATCTGTGAAGGTTCTTTGGCGTAGCCCGACTAGTGAGGAGATCACTTGGGAGGCCGAGAGCGAGATGCGGAAGAGATTCCCTCATCTTTTTGAAGGTACGCTTAGTATGAAATTTTAATTCGGGGACCGAATTTCTATAAGGAGGGGAGATTGTAACGTTTTAGAAATCGTTTCGCGAATTTCCCCGTTTTAGGGCAAAATTGTCGGTTTTTCCCGTTTTAACCCGATTTCGATCAAACGACCGTATAAGCTTACCGACACCTAATTTATCCAAAATAAAGCTTGTGCGCGAACTTTGGGAGTATTTGGGAGGTTTTGGTTCAGATAGATTTTTTCCCAAATAAAATATTATTTTAAGCGGTATTTCGTGCACGTAAATCGGAAAAAAAATTCTTTTGTGAATAAATTAATTTTGTCACTAGAATTATTTTAGAAGGTTATTTTTAAATATCTAGATTTTTTTTGGTGACTAATGGTTTCTTTTTAAAAAGAAAAGAAAAGGGTGTAAAGGTGGCAAATTGCTTTAATTAGCATTTATTACTCTTTTTCCTTGCTTTTTCTTCACAAAATATTCACAAAACCTCCCTTTCACCCCTTGGCCGAGCCTCATCCCCCCATTTCTGTCCTCAAAAGTTCCAAACAAATTTCTCACTCTTTTTCAATCAAAAACACAAAAAGAATTCCAAAAATAAATCCAAAAATTCCTATATAAAAATTAAACCTTTTTTTCCCCTTCACTAATCCTTCATGGATCTTCTTCAAGGCTTGATTTTTTGAGGCTAAAATGATGGATCTATTTTCATTTTGTTGTTCTTGAGGAGGTATAATTTCTTACCTTAATCCATAATTAATTGCTTTAATCTTAAACTAGCTAATTTAGTTAGCTATTTATGTGCTTAGTTTAGCTTTTAATTCATGATAAATTCATTATATTTGGTTTAAGAAATTCATGTTAGGGTTAAATTTTGATTAAGTGATTAGTGTTTAATTGAAGTGTTAAATTGTGTTTTGGATAAGATTAATCTAGGAGAAAGTGTTAAAATTTGCTAATAAGAATTTTGTTTAATTAAGCAAAGTTGCTTACTAGATTTTTGCTAAAACATAATTAGCGAGTGTTAAAAATATAGGATTGGTTTAGATAGCTTAGTTAAGCTATTTTAAGGTATTTGTAATTGTTAGATTTGTGTTATCTTGAATCTAGTGCGATATATTGCGATAGGTTGCTTACTAGATTTTGGGGTTTTTCCGACGTAGGGTTCGTTTGGTAGTTGCGAGGTTATATCTAGTGTATTCCTCGTAATTTTTGTGTTGTGTTGCGCGATCGGGATGATCGGGGTCCAGGTTTGGTGTTTTGTAGTTTAGCGACCCCAATTAGGGTTTTGGCCGGTATCGTGCGCAATAGATGCGCTAAGCGCGCAGTGTAATTTTCCGGGAGTTTTCGTCGCGTTTCGTTGTCTTTTCGTCATTATAGGATATTTAGCTTATGTGTTGTATTTATGAAATTTTAGGTTCGCAAATAGGGACTTCGGGTGCTGCGGACAAGGGGAAGCAGGTGGTCGGATTTTCATAGCTCAAGACCATCGGTAGTAGATTTAACATCTACGTGGAAATCGCCCGTATGGCGTTATGCGTCGGGGCGAATATGATATGATAGCTGCATGTATTTGCATATTAGTTACTTTCATATGAATGTCATTGCATAGCATTATCTGCTGTACTTGACTCGTACCTTTAGATATAACACATTACTGACGGTTCATGTTGCACGAGCACTAAATTGCATGCTACACCCACACCGTCTGTAATTGCCATGACACGCACAAACACCTACATATATGATATGGTAGTGGATAGGAATGATTGGAGTAGTAACTCTTATTCTATTGTGCATATGAAATACTGTGGACACATACATACGTGATATTGCATTGGGCAGGAATAGTTAAGGTAGTGAACCTTGTTCCACTTCACTTATATCTTGCTATATTTACTTATACATCATGCATACATATTGACATGTACACCCTCGTACTTGATTACATGTAGATACTTAAACCTTCCTACACTTACATGTACACTTCATATGATACTGCATTTATTTTCGAAGGAATTGGGAACCGCATGATATGTTTTAAAGCTAGATTCAATTGAAAGAGCGGTTTTCCCTTTATATGCTCATATTGATGTTTTATGTTGCATATATCAGCTTTATATGGATTTTACGCATTGAGATATGGATTTCATATGATTTATGGATTTGAGAACCGTGGGGGATATTTTCAAGAAAACTATGTATTGTTTGAAAATCCGGTTTCTCTTGATATGATATTTGATGCGTCTACCATGTGATTTGTCGGTTCTGAGATTTGGCTTGTGATACCCGATTCGAGGAGCGGGACGCACCGTCTGCGGGTACATGGTGGACCCGGTATGGTACCCTGGGGGGAGTGGTGATTTTGTGGTGTAGACGATAAGCGTGACGGTGGGAGCGCTACCTACCGGTGATTGTATTTGGACTCGGCGGTTATCATGGAGATACCGACCGGAGTGAGGTATGACATATCGTCAGGGCCAGTCATGGTGACAGCGCCTGAGTTATGAGGATTTACTTGTCGATGCTAGACACGGGTTTCATGATGTTTCGAGTGTCGGTGTTTGACACTCAGGTTTTCATGAGACATACAGGATGTGAGGGCCGATCTGAGGATGCGGTGCCTGAGGATTTGGGATTTGATGTGTCAGTGAGTGATACTGGTGTTTTTCCATGCTGATGATTTTTGCATGAGATTTTATATTATGTCATCCCACACTTAGGATTATGTTGATATGCATTGTTTCATGTAGTCGTAGTACCCTGATGATGTATCTTTACATGATTGTTGCATATTCACCTATCATACTTATGCTATCGGATTACTTGTGATAGATAGATCGATGTTCGTGCATACTTGCGATTACTGTATGATGTTATTTACTATTCATTAGTTGGAAACTCACCCCCGTTGTGCCACAGTGTTGTGCAGGACTTACCCTCTGAGTAGTCACGGCAGGGCATCTTTCATCTCTACTTTTGCGGATACCGCTACAGTTGGCTGTGAAGCCTTGCTTTTAAGTGGGTTGCGGTTATCTGTTTGTACTTTGTATATTTTTTTGTTGGATCTAGTATTCTCCATCTACCACTATGTTGTATATGACTTAGAGACGACTTGTGAGGATTCAGTGTTATTTTGTGTTGACTTTGGGTGCCGTGCTCGTGGGAGCCGGTTTTCTTGAAAAGTTTTACTTCTTTATGCAGTTTTCTTTTATATTTCTTCGCTTCGGCGTCGTATATATGTTGTGGTGGTTGTCTCCGCCGTTGGGCGTGATTTGCTCCCGTTTGGGATGCTTTTATTATTATCTATGTTGTACCCATTTTCGGGGTTAGTTTTTACAAAGGAGGTGCTGCCGAAATTTTTAAGAACGAAAACTAAACTTAAAGATTTTTACTTGAAAATTTCGGAATGTTTAAAACTATGTTTTTCTCCGTTGATCCAGTTTTGGGTGGTTTAGATTTCTGGGTTTCGGCTTACTTAAGTTGCGTACGCCTTTAGACGTTACGTAGTTTAAGTGCCGGTTACGGGCCAAATTTGGGTCGTGACATCTGCGTAATAGAAGAAATATCCCTTGGAGTTCTTTGGATATCTAACAAACTTGCACTGTACTGAGCATGCCTCGAGTTTGTCCGTATGCTGCTTTTTGACAAAAGCTGGACATCCCCATGTCTTAATGTGTTTAAGATAGGGTTTCTTCCTACTCCACATTTGATATGGTGTGGTAGGCACAGTCTTAGTAGGAACTCGGTTCAAAAGATATGCAGCTGATTCTAGTGCATATCCCCAGAAAGATCGCGGCAACTCATCGTTACTCATCATGGAACGTACCATGTCCAATAGGGTTCGGTTCCTTCTCTCCGATACACCATTGTGTGGTGGTGTGTATGGAGGAGTAAGTTGAGAGAGAATTCCATTCTCTTTTAGGTAACCCAGGAACTCGACACTCAAGTATTCACCACCTTGATCAGATCTCAGTGTCTTGATAGTTTTTCCTGTTTGTTTTTCTACTTCATTCTTGTATTCCTGGAATTTTTCAAAGGCTTCAGATTTATGCTTCATTAGGAAGACATGTCCATACCTTAAAAAATCATCTGTAAAAGTAATGAAGTATGAATAACCACTTCGCGCATGTGTAGACATTGGACCACATACATCGCTGTGTACGAGTCCCAAGAGCTCGCTCGCTCTTACTCCGTGTCCAGTGAATGGAGTCTTTGTCATCTTTCCTTTGAGACATGATTGACAAGTTGCATATGATTGATATTCGAACGGGTCCAAATATCCTTCTTTATTCAACTTAGTTAACCTTGTCTCATTGATGTGACCCAGTCTACAATGCCATAAGAAAGCATGATTTATTTCTGGAGACTTTCTTTTGTGTGTATTCTGGATATTGAAAATCTATGGTTGGTTCAATACGTATATACCGTTGCTTAATGTACCCGACCCAATCAAAACATGATTAAGGTGAATGTTTAGAACATTGCTTACAAATGCAAAATCATAACCTTCTTTAGACATTAAAGATACAGATATGATATTACAAGACGAACTGGGTACAAAATAACAGTCACGCAAAACCAAAACATGTCCATCTGACAATCCCAAGTGATAGTCCCTCATGGACTCAGCATCCATGCTAGCTCCGTTTGCAACTCTGAGGGTCATATCACCTGCCTTCAAAACTCTACGCTTTCTCAGTGCCTGCAAAAAATTATAGATATGAGATCCCGATCCGGTATCCAATACCCAGGAAGTCGAGTTGATTGATAAACAGTTTCAATAACATACACACCTGAAGCCGAAGCCACTACTTGCTTCGGGTCCTAGTTCTTGGCCTTCCAAGCCCTGCAATCTTTCTTCCAGTGTCCTTTCTTGTGACAATAAAAGCACTCTTCCTTTCCCACAAGCTGTCCCGCTACATTTGCTAACATTGCCTTTCCCTTGGCTTCCACTTTACTAACACCGCCCCTTGGTTTGGTGGGGGTTGATTGAAACGATTTCCGATTGTGTGTTGTTGGAAAATTGTAGAGAAATCACAACCAAAAATATTTGACCGCAATCAATAACGGTGTTGAATGTAGCGCGTTAGTAAGTGCGGATCGTCCATAGGGAAAGTGTAATCGTTCGTGTTTCGAATTAGATGAATTGAAACTTTAATGAAAAGAAAACAGACAATTCATGATTTGAAATTGAAGTTCAAGAATTAGAAAAATCTAGATCTAAGAAAACGTTAAAATCAAGAATTGATAATTTTGTGACTTTCCAAACCAAATATCAACAATCGAAGTGAGGCTCGTAGGAATCGATCGGATCTATAGATGTGATGAGATCTAATGATTTCATATCCTTAACCATTAACGAATTGATACTAGATCGATGACGATTCATCGAGGTTAAGGATCTTGCGAAGAAGCTAAAGTTTCCTCGTCTTATCCTTTATCCTTTCAATAAATCTCATTCACAAACTAGCTTCGAGTAAATCTAATGATCGATTGTTGATCTCTAGTTCCGAGCGAACACGATCAAGAAAGCATCGTCTCGAAACTAGGTTATCGATCATTCGATTTACAAGAATTTACAAACGTTATAGGACTTAAAAATTGTAAAAGAATCTAAATCATCATCATTCTATCGATCATCTCGACTCCTTTACGAGTGGAGTTTTACTCAAACATCACAACAAGAACCACAATCACAAATTGAGATCGAATCATGATGCAAGAATTTAAAGAAAGCAAGATTAAAGAATTTCACCTTTTATTTATATCAACAATTCCGTTACAAATCGCTCAAGAACTACAAGAGGAAGAACTCGATCGTCGATTTGGCTTCGCTCGTCTCCTTGAGTCACGGATCGGCTTGGATCACTTGCTCGATTGAAGATCGGCTCCGCTCCTAAAAAGTTGAAGGCTTCTTGCTTGAATGGTACTCGGGATCTTGAATTTGGATTGGAATTAGGGTTAGGGTTTCGCACAAGTCGTGTCGCTCAACTTGTGGGTGGAAAATTAAGAGATGGGATGAATTAGAGATTAATGAACAACCTCAACCCTAGATCTAGGCTCCTTTTTATAGATCTCAAAACCCTAGATCTAGGATTTCAAATTTGAATTTTCCCTCCAAAAGTTTGTTAAAGAGAGCCATCTAGAAATAGTTTGTTAAGCCGAGCCTTTGTCACGACCCGAAAGTACGGAATATGACCGGAACTTAGACTACGAAACGTCTCGAGGCGTATGTAATCTAAGTAAGCCGAAAACCCAAAATTCCAAACCAAGAAAAGTAATAGAGTGAAGGAAAAACCAACTTAAAGCAAGTAGTTTAATAGCATAATGCCGAATTATGCGTTTTTAAAAACATCAAATATTTCCTGAAAATTTCGGCAGAGTCTCCTTTAGAAATACTGGCCCCCAAACGGGATACAACATGAATAGTATACGAAATCAATAAAAGGCACCCCCAAGCGGGAGCTAGCTCTTCGTCAATCGACGGTCACAACCACACAAGCAATATAACATACAACACCAAGGGCGAGGATCAAAACTCAAAACAACAAGAAATCCACAGAAATATAACGCGCGACTCTAAGGTCGAAAGAATAACATCACTGGTCACTATCTCAAAAATAAATACATATTTGGTTGATGGAATTTACTAGATACAACTGAATAATATTATACAAAGTAATATGATGGGTACGATACCAATAACCCACCAACTAGCAAGTCACTCGAAAGAAGCAGTGCCAGCAAAGCCGTAGTGAAACCTGTACGGCAAAACCTGCAAGAAACTGTGGCACAACGGGGGTGAGTTGCCAACTCGTGAGTAGAAAACATCTAAGAACAGAAACCGTATGAACAACGCAATCCTAGATCAACGATCATAATATATCCTCAAATATATAACCAACAGCCTATAACAATGGCTTGGGTAAATATCTAACCCAAGTGTAATTCCATGTGCCTGTGCCAGTGCCTCAGGTAGCAATGTATCATATGGATGATGCATGAATGCATGGAACAGAATGTATGTACTGACGAAAACTGCTTTCATAAATCAGTGAGATTTCTGTATTTTAAAAGTGAGGTACCATAAATGAAATCAGCATAAAACAGTGCCCAGCATCGACACAAAACAAGTGTCCAAATATCTCGATATGTCTGTATCACAATCTCTGTACCTCAATATCTCAAAATCTCAAAATCTCAATCACAATATCTAGGGCGCCGTCAATCCAGACCGGCCCCTACCATCTATCTTAAGACAACGACGGTATCCTCCGGATATCCGACGCGTCGGGTAATATCACCGGTCGGTAGTGCTTCCCTGCCAGGCTCAACGTCAACAACACGATCCTCTTGCCCCAGGGTACCGCACTGGGCCCACCATGTACCCGAAACGGTTCCTCCACTCCTCGAATCGGGTCTCGAAATCCATCAGCAAACTTATGGTGGACGACTCATACATCATGGGAAAACCGCACTTTTTATTTTAAAAGAGAGAAAAGGTTTATTTATGTTTTTGCGGTTTTCCTCCAAATCCAAGAAATCTCATGAAATCCAAATCCAAGTCATCAATAGCATGTAAACAGTGAATATAGGCATGAGAATCCATGAATGCGACACAACAGCGAATAATAACATGCATGAAGTAGTAGGCAATAACTACAATGTCTAACTAGCATATAAGGCAAGTACACTAATATCATGTCTAAACTATTAGCTAACAACCTATGTCAAATGAAATAGTATTTTCTAAAGTGTTCGTGACATGGCAATTACCGATGAAGATGTGTGTGAGCCGGCAAGTAAGTGTACGTGGTACATACGCGTCATCGGTAATGGTGCTGGTGTCCTAACAGCATGATATTAATAATAGGAGTATGAAACATAATATAAGCATGCGATGCGAAGCGAACCACAATAATGAGCGGGAGCTGAATACTAGACGCAACTATAACTAATCGGCACTAATCTAATATAAGTCCTACAAATGGTGCCTTTTGAAATAACACGAATCATGGAGTTTTGAAAATAGGGGATACGGTGTTTTTATGAAAAGATACGTCTTTTGAAATATCCGTAGGATCCCTTGGGCTGTCTTTTAAAATACCCACGATTCGTTAGTTTTTGAAATAGGTAAGAATCTAATCTAATCTAATCTAACAACTAAACAAAACTAAAGGGCTAAGCTAACAAGCTGGACTACAGGTAAGGAAACCGCCTAACATCTGAGTCGATACATATACATACCTGTATATATATTAGTCGGTGATCCCGCCTCAATAATATCATATCCGATACCATATCTATAATTAGACATCCCAAGTCAAGAGTGCGGATCAATCATCAAAATATAGCTCGTACGTAAATCCGTCGTACGGCATCCCCAAATCTGGGTACGGGTTAATATCATATTCATCATACTATTCACTTGGTATTCTCTTTATCAAATATCATGATCGGGGTACTGATCTACGTCTAGTACAATACTGATACCGCCTAAGTATGCATGCACGTATGTAAAACACTACGTCAAGGACCCGCTACAACGTCATGTCGTATCTCAAATACGAACCCTGCTATATCACCGATCTCACGGCCTTAAATCAAATCTCATCGACTCATCATAAATCCCAAGTACTATCATCATTATCCATGCCTGCGTATATGATTGTACATATGCATAGTCCCATACCCACGCATATATACATGTATACACATCCCAATCTGCGCACAAGAAAGTAAAGTATGCAAGTCTGTGTGTGCGTATGTGGGTACAACAACTACTCTAGGGTTTCGCAACCAACCCAAAGCTAATCCATGAACACATAATCATAACATGAATAAACATTCTCGTATCATAAAACATCTATATAAACAAATATATATATATATGCTACACTACGGACTGCGGGAGTGCTATACGCCATCCACCCGACTTCTCCCCGTAGATATAAATCTACTCACCTGGTCCTCAATCGCCGGTGCCGACGTCGCCATGCGCTTGCTTGTTGTCTCGAAGTCCACATGGGGTACCTACATATCATAATGCACCGTATCGCATTAAAACCAAATTCGAAATCTAAACGGCATACGAAAATCAAATCGGCACGCGTATCACACATAGGTCAAAAACTATCGCCTACGCATGCAAGAATAGCGAAACCAACCCACGATGTCGATGTACAAACGTCAAACCATCGAGAAAAACATAAAACACACCGATCATGGTTCCAAAACTCACTAACTGTATAAGAAATAGGGTTTAATTCGTCAAAACCATAACATTAAACCAATCGTTTTATTTTCCAAAAATCTAGTTAGCACAAATTCCCATTTCGGTTCAAAACTTGATGTTTTAACCAATCTACAAATTTTAACGATTCAAATGGCCAAAATACTTATTAAACATCTTAAATAACCCATACAAACCATTTCCGTAATTTAATCTCATTAAATTTCATTAACCCCAAAATTCTAGTATGCAATTTATCCAATTTTGACAATTTTCAAGGTAAAATTCACAATTCAACAACTAAACTTGGTTTTGCGTAACCTAAGGTATTAAACCACTCATTATAATGTTAATGATGTGATGAAACCCTAACCATATTTTTAATCTCGCATTTTGAATTAAATCTAAAAACCTAGTTTGCCATATTATGCAAATTGGGCAATTTTAAAAAAAAACAATTGTAATATAGCAACTAGCATAGATGTTAGCATGCCACAACAAGTTAATCTACCCATCACAACCATAAACCAATGATCAAACCCTAATGATGTAGTAAAATCCTAACTAGAATTTTAGAAACCCTTCTCTTGAAGGTTAAACCTTGCAATAAAAACCATATTTATCATCTAATTTAGTTGAATTAAGGTAATAACAAACAATTTAACAAAAAGGTCAAGATTTTTATACCTCACAACCCATTGATCCAACTTGAAATCTAGCCTCTCAAATTGCCATCTTGTTCTTTAGATCCATATTAGAATGGTCAAGTAAAAAATAAGTAGGGATTAGATTTTGATTTTGTGGGATTTTTGAAGCATTTTGGATGATTTTTTGATGGAATTTGAAGGAAAATGAGAAGGGGAAAATGGAGGGGGAGTGGCTGCAGAATTCGACCAGAGGAGGAATGGGGTGGTGTGTGGGTGATTTGTGGGTAAATTTCAAAGTCAAACCCCTCTCATATCAAGATACACCATGCCTCCAAATTAATATATTTAAATCCTACACTTTCATTCCTATTTCCTCACACACAAATGAGTTGAAGGGAAAAATTTAGGGGGGAGAATTCCAGCAATGGGCTGAGCCTAAATGAGGTGTGAGGATTTGTGAGAGGTTGCCAAAAAAAATTCCATGCAAAAAGACCCCCTCAAGTTACCAAATTGCAAGATTTAGTTTCTTTTATTAAAATTTTAGTTTTCCCTTAATTATAACCAATTAGAAATTAAAATAAATTGCTAAAAATTTATATTACTAACTAGATTTTAGTTGTCATAGTTCTATAGTGTGTAATTAGCCTATTCAAATTTGTATTTATCGCTAATTTAATGTATTTTTAACAGCTTAAAATAATATTAAAATAAATAATTTCGGAAAATTTTTCAGAAAATTAGAAATTTTACCAGTGGCTCAATAAACACCAAATACTAGGAATTATATAGCTAGATTATGTATATTTAATTTTATAATAACTATATTTGTATTTTGAATTTTTACAGAAAACCCCCTTATTTTACCGATTTTCCGAAATTTCACCGAAACGATTTTCAAAACGTTACAATCTTCCCCACTTAAAGAAATTCGATCCCCGAATTTAAATTAAAACTCACCCCAAATACTAAAATATTTCAGCCAAAACCATCAAATCACCGGGGCTCCGAAATCATAAATACATAAAACGCATCATAGCGCAATGCATGCGCATGAGTAATGAGCAGATAACTCGAAATCAAAACTCCGTCAAGCCATCCCGCAATCATCGGAGTAAAGGTGAAGACACAAATGCCAAATCCAAAGCAAGACCGATATGCTATAAATCAGAACTATACATGTAAACATCAGGAGGAAATGCATGCCAAATCTTTTAAGTTGCTGTGCAATGCACATAACACTGCACAGTGGCGGACGTCTATCATAAGAAAATAACTATATACATATATACCTTTGTTTGAAATGTACGTTCCGCCGTTTTGGGAAACAATTTAGAAGGGTTTTCCTTGTTTTAAACGTTTCGCGTCATATCAGACACGTAGGTAAATACTGAGACTATAGCTCGCTTTTTGGAATTCCCCTTCAATAGCTATCAATGCATGCAAAATACATTCAGGTACTGTCCTTTGACTAGTCCTGCTTAGCACGAAAACACATCGCAATTATCATAAAAAAATGTACTGCTCTATAAAAAATCAATCCCAAAATACGCGTATGAATACTACGTGCGTCTGGTGCGCACAACAATCAAAATCCATATACGTGCCATACAAGTGCACAGAAACAAGATCTAAGTGCATCAGGTGTGCACAAAGCATCTGTCGTAGGCAACGTGTGTGCCTGACAGCAAAATCAGGTGCATCTGACATGCACGAAAAAAATTCTCGATTTAGTGCATCTGGTGTGCACCAAAATCGCATCTCAAGACATGCGCTCAACAAGCGCGAAATCAGATCAGGTGCACAAGGTGCACAAAACAAATATCGAGTATCACAATCGAAATCGAAGTCCAGCGCATCTAAGTGCACAAAAGTCGTATCACTGCACTGCAAGCATATATAAACTATATAGAGTGCAGGAACCAAATCGTGTGCGTGCATACGCACAAAATCAACTCAAATGTCTAAAACCGTAAAATCACAAACATGTGAAACCCAAGCACGAAAACGATATCAAGTGCAATGCTATGCAAAGATCGTAAATCCTCAATCATCAAAATCAAATCAGGCGAATAAATCACCCAAAACATCGAAATCAATAATGGCGGAATAGTACCGCTCAAGCGCATCCTCTAAGAATCTCGGGCCAATTGTCACGGTCACTAGTGGGACGTCTCGTCGATGATCAAGAACTCTGGCCTGCTGGTGTGCGTAACAATGACCACTCCTGGGTCAAGGTCTTCACTATGAATTACCAATCTCTCAGTCCATCGGCTTATCGTCCCCGTCAGGTGTGCTAACGGGGATGATCCCGTTCTGGCACGACTCTTGTCATCTCCCGGTCAATCATCGCGACCACTCGTAAGACAGCATATCACTGGCGTCGGCCTCTGGCTCTGTGAATGTACGTGACACATCTGATCCTGGGTGCAAGTATCATTGCAGCAGTGTCCTGGAAGGAATCCTGCTCACGGTCTCTTCCATGGCTCGTCTCTGCCAATTGTCCGGAAGTCATCGTCCTTTCCTATATCTGCATCTTTCTCTGGAACGGCTGCATACCCATCGCGACTCCTTCTGGAAGGTATATCCAGTACTCTGCCTCGACATGCGCATCGTATCTCTGATGTCGGCGGAGGGAAACGTCATCATATCCAGATCTTGTACGAACCTCTTACTCCATTTTTCTCTAATGTCGACCGCTTCGGACTCGTCTCGTCGTGGCTGCATGGACTGAGCTCCAACGGCTATCCTCGTATCGGGAGTCTCCCAAGAAATGCATCTCACACCTAGCGTCCGAATTATGTCGAACCATCCAATCGATTGTCAAAACCTCATAATCTCCTAAGGGCTCAACATCTTGGGCACAGTTTAATAGTATCGAGTACATACCACAGCATCGGTGGTCCAGCCGTAGAAGGGCAAACCCAAGCCTCACTAATGGCGCCGTGGAACTGCCGCAAACCCGAAGGTTCAAAGGCTTTCACACGATCATTATGTCGAGTTAGGGTTTCATTCTTCTAGAGGGTCCATAGAATTGCCTGCATGTCTTTCCGACTACTTTAAACTTGGAATAATAGGTTTCTGACATTCGATCGTCTCTGTCGACTCTTAACGTCTCCGCGTGAAGTCGTCTCTAGCTGGAATCAATCTATCTGATGACCTCGTATCGGGGTAGTGAACGAATCACATGTCCTAGTCTTTCATCCTTGGTGACTAGCGACCTCTATCATCTCTTAGTACAACTCGTACTGCAATAGCTCCAACATCTGGGGAGATATCTCATCGTTCGCAGCAATGACTGGCTCACTCGTCTGCATGCTGAACAGTGCCCCAATCATCCTAAATAATCAATATGCCAACGGTCATCAAAATCTGGCTGGCCTCTATCATTGGCCCAATCCTCTGGTACTGATCGGCACCTCCGAGAAATCTTGTAAAAGCGATCTGTCAAACGCTCATGGCGCGAAAACACAATCAGACGATGCCTCTCAATGCAATCGTATGTCCCTGGAATCACGCCCTGGTCAGTCCTCGTTCGTGACGAGGTCGTGCTGACCGCAACTCAAGCCGTAGCTCTCCCAGCCTGTAATCGTGGCAGCAAACCAAAACTGGTACCGATGAGGCTAGATCATAGAAAGGAATAGAATACTGTGCAAGTAAATGTACATCCTAAGTTTCCTTAAGCGGAGTAGCGTATCGTAAGTATGCCGCGGAACATACCCACGGTACGTCACTCTACTTTAGTCACCTACTCCATCAACCAAGGGTCATCCTACAATCCGAAGGTAAAACCTAACGCTCTGATACCAACTTTGTCACGACCCGAAAGTAAGGAATATGACCGGAACTTAGACTACGAAACGTCTCGAGGCGTACGTAATCTAAGTAAGCCGAAAACCCAGAAATCCAAACCAAGAAAAGTAATAGAGTGAAGGAAAAACCAACTTAAAGCAAGTAGTTTAATAGCATAATGTCGAATTATGCGTTTTTAAAAATATCAAATATTTACTGAAAATTTCGGCAGAGTCTCCTTTGTAAATACTGGCCCCCAAACAGGATACAACATGAATAGTATACGAAATCAATAAAATGCATCCCCAAACGGGAGCTAGCTCTTCGTCAATCGACGGTCACAACCACACAAGCAATATAATATAAAACTCCAAGGGCGAGGATCAAAACTCAAAAAGAACTCAAAACAACAAGAAATCCACAGAAATATAACGCGCGACTCTAAGGTCGAAAGAATAACATCACTGGTCTCTATCTAAAAAATAAATACATATTTGGTTGAAGAAATTTACTAGATACAACTGAATAATATTATACAAAGTAATATGATGGGTACGATACCAATAACCCACCTACTAGCAAGTCACTCGAAAGAAGCAGTGCCAGCAAAGCCGTAGTGAAACTTGTACGGCAAAACCTGTAGGAAACTGTGGCACAACGGGGGTGAGTTGCCAACTCGTGAGTAGAAAACATCTACGAACAGAAACCGTATGAACAACGCAATCATAGATCAACGATCATAATATATCCTCAAATATATAACCAACAGCCTATAACAATAGCTAAGGTAAATATCTAACCCAAGTGTAATTCCATGTGCCCGTGCCAGTGCCTCAGGTAGCAATGTATCATATGGATGATGTATGAATGCATGGAACAGAATGCATGTACTGACGAAAACTGCTTTCATAAATCAGTGAGATTTCTGTATTTTAATAGTGAGATACCATAAATGAAATCAGTATAAAACAGTGCCCAGCATCGACATGAAACAAATGTCCAAATATCTCGATATCTCTGTATCACAATCTCTGTACCTCAATATCTCAAAATCTCAATATCTCAATCACAATATCTAGGGTGCCGTCAATCCAGACCGGCCCCTACCATCTATCTCAAGACCACGACGGTATCCTCCGGATATCCGACTCGTCGGGTAATATCACCGGTCGGTAGTGCTTCCCTGCTAGGCTCAACGTCAACAACACGGTCCCCTTGCCCCGGGGTACCGCACCGGGCCCACCATGTACCCGAAACGGTTCCTCCACTCCTCGAATCGGTCTCGAAATCCATCAGCAAACTCATGGTGGACGACTCATACATCATGGGAAAACCGCACTTTTTATTTTAAAAGAGAGAAAAGGTTTATTTATGTTTTTGCTGTTTTCCTCCAAATCCAAGAAATCTCATGAAATCCGAATCCAAGTCATCAATAGCATGTAAACAGTGAATATAGGCATGAGAATCCATGAATGCGACACAACAGCGAATAATAACATGCATGAAGTAGTAGGCAATAACTACAATGTCTAACTAGCATATAAGGCAAGTACACTAATATCATGTCTAAACTATTAGCTAAAAACTTATGTCAAATGAAATAGTATTTTCTAAAGTGTTCGTGACATGGCAATTACCGATGAAGATGTGTGTGAGCCGGCAAGTAAGTGTACGTGGTACATACGCGTCATCGGTAATGGTGCTTGTGTCCTAACAGCATGATATTAATAATAGGAGTATGAAACATAATATAAGTATGCGATGCGAAGCGAACCACAATAATGAGCGCGAGCTGAATACTAGACGCAACTATAACTAATCTGCATTAATCTAATA
The DNA here is from genome assembly GCA_030015575.1 of Agapanthus africanus. Classification (NCBI taxonomy): domain Eukaryota; kingdom Viridiplantae; phylum Streptophyta; class Magnoliopsida; order Asparagales; family Amaryllidaceae; genus Agapanthus; species Agapanthus africanus. The sequence goes on from CM057350.1 coordinate 308,237,944, forward strand.
TAAGTCCTACAAATGGTGCCTTTTGAAATAACACGAATCATGGGGTTTTGAAAATAGGGGCTACGGTGTTTTTATGAAAAGATACGTCTTTTGAAATATCCGTTGGTTCCCTTGTGCTGACTTTTAAAATACCCACGATTCGTTAGTTTTTGAAATAGGTAAGAATCGAATCTAATCTAACAACTAAACTAAACTAAAGAGCTAAGCTGACAAGCTGGACTACAGGTAAGGAAACCGCCTAACATCTGAGTCGATACATATACATACCTGTATATATATTAGTCGGTGATCCCGCCTCAATAATATCATATCCGATACCATATCTATAATCAGACATCCCAAGTCAAGAGTGCGGATCAATCATCAAAATATAGCTCGTACGTAAATCCGTCGTACGGCATCCCCAAATCTGGGTACGGGTTAATATCACATTCATCATACTATTCACCTGGTATCCTCTTTATCAAATATCATGATCGTGGTACTGATCTACGTCTAGTACAATACTGATACCGTCTAAGTATGCATGCACGTGTGTGAAACACTACGTTAAGGACCCGCTATAACGTCATGCCGTATCTCAAATACGAACCCTGCTATATCACCGATCTCACGGCCTCAAATCAAATCTCATCGACTCATCATAAATCCTAAGTACTATCATCATTATCCATGCCTGCGTATATGATTGTATATATGCATAGTCCCATACCCACGCATATATACATGTATACACATCCCAATCTGCGCACAAGAAAGTAAAGTATGCAAGTCTGTGTGTGCGTATGTGGGTATAACAACTACTCTAGGGTTTCGCAACCAACCCAAAGCTAATCCATGAACACATAATCATAACATGAATAAACATTCTCGTATCATAAAACACCTATATAAACATATATATATATAAGCTACACTACGGACTGCGGGGGTGCTATACGCCATCCACCCGACTTCTCCCCGTAGATATAAATCTACTCACCTGGTCCTCGCTCGCCGGTGCCGACGTCGCCACGCGCTTGCTTGTCGTCTCGAAGTCCACATGGGGTACCTACGTATCATAATGTACCGTGTCGCATTAAAACCAAATTCGAAATCTAAACGGCATACGAAAATCAAATTGGCACGCGTATCACGCATAGGTCAAAACCTATCGCCTACGCATGCAAGAATAGCGAAACCAACCCACGATGTCGATATACAAACGTCAAACCATCGAGAAAAACATAAAACACACCGATCATGGTTTCAAAACTCACTAACTGTATAAGAAATAGGGTTTAATTCGTCAAAACCATAACATTAAACCAGTCGTTTTATTTTCCAAAAATCTAGTTAGCACAAATTCCCATTTCGGTTCAAAACTTGATGTTTTAACCAATTTACAAATTTTAACGATTCAAATGGCCAAAATACTTATTAAACATCTTAAATAAGCCATACAAACCATTTCCGCAATTTAATCTCATTAAATTTCATTAACCCCAAAATTCTAGTATGCAATTTATCCAATTTTGACAATTTTCAATGTAAAATTCACAATTCAACAACTAAGCTTGGTTTTGTATAACCTACTGTATTAAACCACTCATTATAATGTTAATGATGTGATGAAATCCTAACCATATTTTTAATCTCGCATTTTGAATTAAATCTAAAAACCTAGTTTGCAATATTATGCAAATTGGACAATTTTAAAAAAAAACAATTGTAATATAGCAACTAGCTTAGATTTTAGCATGCCACAACAAGTTAATCTACCCATCACAACCATAAATAAATGATCAAACCCTAATGATGTAGTAAAATCCTAACTAGAATTTTAGAAACCCTTCTCTTAAGGTTAAACCTTGCAATAAAAACCATATTTATCATCTAATTTAGTTGAATTAAGGTAATAACAAACAATTTAACAACAAGGTCAAGATTTTTATACCTCACAACCCATTGATCCAACTTGAAATTTAGCCTCTCAAATAGCCATCTTGTTCTCTAGATCCATATTAGAATGGTCAAGTAAAAATGGGTAGGGATTAGATTTTGATTTTGTGGGATTTTTGAAGCATTTTTTGATGGAATTTGAAGGAAAATGAGAAGGGGAAAATGGAGGTGGAGTGGCTGCAGAATTCGACCAGAGGAGGAATGGGGTGGTATGTGGGTACATTTCAAAGTCAAACCCCTCTCATATCAAGATACACCATGCCTCCAAATTAATATATTTAAATCCTACACTTTCATTCCTATTTCCCCACACACAAATGAGTTGAAGGGAAAAATTTGGGGGGGGGGGAGAATTCCAGCAGTGGGCTCAGCCCAAATGAGGTGTGAGGATTTGTGAGAGGTTGCCAAAAAAAATCCCATGCAAAAAGACCCCCTCAAGTTACCAAATTGCAAGATTTAGTTTATTTTATTAAAATTTTAGTTTTCCCTTAATTATAACCAATTAAAACTTAAAATAAATTGCTAAAAATTTGTATTACTAACTAGATTTTAGTTGTCATAGTTCTATAGTGTGTAATTAGCCTATTCAAATTTGTATTTATCGCTAATTTAATGTATTTTTAACAGCTTAAAGCAATATTAAAATAAATAATTTTGGAAAAATTTTCAGAAAATTAGAAATTTTACCAGTGGCTCAATAAACACCAAATACTAGCAATTACATAGCTAGAATATGTATATTTAATTTTATAATAAATATATTTGTATTTTTACTTTTTACAGAAAACCCCATTATTTTACCGATTTACCGAAATTTCACCGAAACGATTTTCAAAACGTTACAGCCTTCTAGATGAGCCACGTGGAGAATCGGGAGTCTTCTAGAAGCTTGTACCGTTAGAGGAGACACGTGGAGGAAATTGGAGCAACTGAAGCCATCAAGCCGCCGCGGAACCGCGGCGCGAGCGCGATCCCGCCGCGGAACCGCGGCGCTTTTGAAGCTTTAGGGCTTGGAACTTCTGGGATTTTCTGATGCTGACATTTGGGCCTTTTTGTGATATGTTTATTTTCCAATTGAGACCCTGATCTCTGCCAGATCTCTAGCCTTTGAGTTGGCGTATTTTATCAGCACTGTTTCACAATTTTGGCCCGGTTTCTGGAATTTCCTGCACAATTTCTCGAGACAAGAGTTGCGCTATACAAGAATAATGCGATGCCATGATAAACAGTCAATTTCCCTAAAAATGCCGGTTTTAGAGTATAACACATGTAATCTGGTATTTTAGGACTGTTTTGCTAATATGTGCAATATGAATACCGAACACTTCTAGATGAGTGCAAATGATAGGGAAATTGCTGTGTTAAAAATGCAGAATTTTCGACTGATCAGGGGCCTTCTTCTTCTTTCCTTTGGCTTTTTCCTTGGACCTAGAAGAGGAAGCTCCTCGAACAAACAAAGCGGGTGTTTCCCTGACTTTCTGTAGGGTGCCCTCTGCACTCCTCAATATGTTGAGGAGTTCCGGAAGTTCAACTTCTTTTCCTTGCATGTTGAAGTTCAGGATAAACTGGGCGTAAGTGGAAGGAAGGAACTGGAGAATCAAGTCGGTGTAGAGCTCGTTCCCTAACGTGGTCCCAAGGTCCATGAGCTCTTCAATGTAGCCAATCATCTTAAGCACGTGTTCCGCCACAGTTGATCCGACGGCCAACCTCGCTGAAAACAACTTTTTCGAGGTTTCGTATCTTGCGATACGGGATTGCTCTCTATATTGTTCCTTAGTATGGAGAAATATGGATTCATGGTCCATTTTCTCGTGCCTGATGTTCATTGTCCATAGAGGCAAGCATGAGGCACTTGGCCTTCGCGCAGTCAATCTCCTAGGTCTTACAGATTTCTTTATCCGCGATGCTGGATTGAGGACTTGGGACGGCGGGGGCTTTACTGGTAAGGAGATACCCCAACTTGTCATAAGTGATTGCTATTTTGACATTCCTGAGCCAATCTTTGTAGTTTGGCCTTGTCAGTATATTTTTGTCTAGTAGTAACGTAAGGCCGGTCATGATGTTTTAGTTTGTCTAAACAAGATGGCTCCGACTGTTTCTCGAATCCTTCCTCAAACCATAAAAGAAGAATTAGTCAGGATTAATCTCACCGTACAATACTTTCTTAACCGTTCAGCCAGGCCAGTGTCGGTACTTCGTGGGAGGTTTTACGACGCTTTCGTGAAGTTCCTTAATTAAATAACCTCTTTTCCTTGTGGGCGTAGCCTCGCTAACACCTTTCAGACACCTACTTGGTTTATAGCATTGATCGTTAAGTGAGAATGTTTCCCGAGGAGTAGTAGATACTCACAGTAAGATCGGGATCCAAATATCATCGTGTGATAAAGCTGAAGGAATCCTACTAAAATCATCACATTCCAAATGGTATGCAACACTAGCAAGTTTCAGTTTCTTTAGAAACTCCCGATGTGGATTTTTGCCCCATGCTCTTATGACCTTGACTTTGGCCAACAAATCATAAGTCATATGTCAAGTTCTACCTGTCATTTTCCAGGTTAATTTGAACCCACCCGTACCTACCCTTGACTTTGGCCAACAAGACAGTATGACTGTCCCAAACCAACGCATCTATCTATGCTACATATGAATATCCAATAGCTACCAATCACTATGCCTTGACTTCGGCCAACAAACACAACTTGAATACTATTGACTATCCATATGAAATGACGGAGGGCTACGAATGGTTTTGGCGAAACCGTGAACGTAGTGAACTTGATATAATCGAAGGAACCTGATAGCTTTTAAAAGGAGTGGTTTAAGCTACGCGTTTTTAAAAGTTTTCTTTTTTGGAAAAAACTGAGTGGTTTTGAAATTGTTCCAACGATTTAGCTTTGGTTTGTTCTCTTTGCATTAATTAATGCATCCCATCAATTAATCCTACCATTGCAGAAAACAACGAAAATATGACGTACGCTTATGCCATCCGCATTCGCCACGGTGCTCCGTCATTACCCGTTAGGTTACTTAACTAACGACAGAGCGGGGGATGGACTAGCGTGGATGCAAAACATAAGCAACGCCTACTAGATATCATATATAGATATATACATTCGTCGGAGGCAATGATAGCCATTCCAGATCACAGATGAACACATTGGATATACTAGAAATCCGCTTCTCGTTCGAGCCTGCTACAAAAGATGGATTACACGGTCGCGATGAATAGCCAAACCCCACCCTATACCCCTACGGGTGCGGTAAACTACCCGCCAAGTACCCGAAGTGAAGCAACCTCCCTCAACGACGTGAGTAGGCCACTCGGCACATCAAAGTACCTGGTAGTTTGTGCACCCCGCCTTGGGTCTATCTTAGGAGCAAAAACAGTAAAAGAAATAATATACAATGGCGGCTACAACCTCAACCCGGATGTGCGGCCATAAAAATAATATTACATCAATTTACAATTTACATCAAATGAAAGATAAATAAACTCTCATCTCACAACCCCGGCTATTCATCCGCGACAATCCAACAAGTTCATATACACAATCCAACATCACAGATCACAGATATCTACAACCCCCACTAATTGACGTATGGCGATTAGTCGACGTTCAGTACATATATCACATTACAGATATAACCAATTAGCTCAAGTTTATAGAATTTCGATCAATATTCCAATTTGAAACTACCCCAAATACAACAATGTTCTCTGAAGAATCTGGGCAGAAACAAAGAAGCTTAAAAATCACAAAACATCTGTCTGATCACACTGCAGGAAAAATGAGTCATGACCGAGTCGACTCGGCCGCGGATCCGTTGTGAAACGCTTCGTTTCGCCGCACTTCCGCGGCAGTCTGAACGAGTCACGGGCTCGTTTTTCTTGGGTGTTCCTAAAAAACCCTGCACGTATTTTTCAGGTCTGTAGAAATATTTTTAGACCTGTTTTTAAAATCGGCAGAAAACACTAAAATTTGACGTATTTTGTGATTTTTTCCGGATCGAAGTTCTAAACACTTTGCTAATATGTTAGTTGTTGTTTAGCTAGTCTCTGATACCACTGTTAGTCCACGTTACCCACCCCGGTGCTTACGGGGAGGCGGAACAGATAAAAACGGATTTTTTAACACAAGGTAACATGGACTAAAACTAGAGGATCTTTGCTAAACAAAAACTAACAAACTAACTATAAGTTCTAGCTACTAGGTTAGATGGTTATACCAAGATCTTGAACTCCTTCTCTTCTTGTTGTGGTCCTCCTTCTTGCTTGCTCCTTGAAGTGGTGTAGACGGCTCATCCTCTTGGTCTTCTCTTTGCCGAAAAAATATCCTCCCGAAGGCCTCTACCTTGAGCTCCTACCTCCACCAAGAGGTAACTAGAGTGCTTGGCTTTCTAAACTAAGAACCCTAGAATGAGTAGAGAGTTGTCTTGATGGTTTTATCTCAAAAAGCTCATGTTTTTCAACATATGAAAGAAGAGAGCTTTGAGAGAGGAAGAGGGAAAGCAAAGCATGAGAGAGAAAGAGCAAGAGAGAATGAGAGAAAAATAACAACCATACTCTCATATGAGAGAATATGAGAATAATAATAATAACTAAAGAAAATTGTGATTGTTAGTTGAAGTGACCATTATCATTCCACATTTAATGCTAATTGCAAGCTTCAAGAAGCATCTTGCAAAAGAAATGATCATGGTCAAATGGTCAACAGAAGTCAAATGGTCAACCCAACCACAGCCATGGCACAATTATCCTTAATTAATATTATTCATCATACATCTCATTCTCATTAGGGTTTAGAAAAGTCAATGGTCAAAAACCCTAATGAGGTTCCTCTGCCTCTGTCAACTGTGCATACATGTTCATCACAGAATACTGCATTTTATACCGCCCATTCTTACGCTCGTGTGTTTATAGGTAGGTGCTTTTTATCCGTGTTTGTTATATATTTGCAGGATACAGGTTCTCGGTTCTAAAACGGTGAAATTCATAGAAAACACGACAAAATCCGGGTTCCTGCCAACCACTGATAAAACACGGTCTCCGCTCTCTATCCGTGTGTTGCCAGATATCAGTTTAAGAGACAAAATGTCAAATCAATGTCGCTTTCATGCACAAGGCTCAATGGTAGCACAAGATCCAAGAGATCTACGCGGAGCTCGAGGCAATCATTCCAAATCTTGACAAAATGTCCACCTTTCCTCAACAGAAATTCTGGAAGAAATATGAAAGTAATTTCAGAAACTACATGTACCAGACAACAGGGGACACCAAACCAGGAAAACACCAGAAATCCCCAAGCCCAATTCCTCTAAACGGCCGCAGAAGCGCGGCCAAAGTGGGGTTTTGGCCGCCCTTCCGCGGCCATGTGGGGCCCACTCACTGACGTCTTTTGGGGTTGTTTTGGTCTTTTCACATGTGGTCTGCTGGTTGCCCTAGAACTTCAACTCCCTGCCTATAAATACAGCAGAACTGAGCTCAACCAAGGGTCATTCTTTTGTTCATTTTTGTAGCCTCTTTTGTTAGGATTTTGTATAGTTCTTCTTCTTCCTCTTCATTCCTCTTCCATGAAATTGTAAGTGAGAAGCTTTTTTGTGGAGGTGAATAAAGATGAAGGCTTTTGTGTTATCCCTTTTGTTTAGCTTCCCCCTTGAGCTCTCTACCTTAACTTGATCTTGCAACCTCTTAAGTGAGCTTGCAAGGTTAAGTTTTGGTCATTGGTCTCAAGGGGTTGTATCGTATTCTACCACGGACTAGCACTTCATTTCACATGCGGTTTCTACCCTTCTCTTGATCTTGCAATCTCTTCATTGAGTTTGCAAGTTTAAGGGTTGACTATTGATCACATGCTTGTCTTGAGTCCTAGTTCCGTATTCTTTTTATCGCTTTTTATTATTCGCAATTTATTACCTTGTCTTTTATTACTTGCTTTTATTACTTGCATTTAAATTCATGCACTTTCATTCTTGTATCTTTTCTTTTCTTTGTTCTTTTATTTTTGTTCTCTTTTGTTTATTTTGTGAATGTTGTAATTATTGTTGTTGTTAAGATAAAATACGGTATTATAAGTTAACGTTTCTTTGCCAATTCCTTTTCCCGTTATTTTCCATTTGAACTTCGCCCAAACCATACGCAAGCGCTCCGTTAGGCACCGTACCCTGACAAGGTAACGGTGATTCCTAACCGCGACCGGTTGCGTTCGGTTTGGCCGGAGGCGAACGCAAGAGACAAGAACGGAAGGACAAGGGTAAATAAGCCGGATTCCGCGAATACCGCGCTTAAATCCCCTAATCCACGTTGTTGCCGATTGCTTAGCTTCAATTGGTCAAGACTCGGCTCAAAGGTTTTGAGTACGGATTTCTTTAGCTTATAATTTCGTATCTTTTCTTAACAACTTTATACTTGCAGATATACACATAGGTTAGATCACACACATACAAGATTCTTTATTGACTCGTCTAAAGCAAGAAGGTAAGATACACCATCTCCCTGTGGACCGACCTGTGCTCACCGGCTAGCTGCATAGCGACACCGTCCTGATCGCGGTTACACTTTAATTCTTTCATCCGACACGCCAAAAGCGTGAACATCCGACACGCCATCGGCGTGCGATCAAATGGCGCCGTTGCCGGGGAGACGGTAGCGTATTTTCTTTCTTGTTATTCGGGTTAATATTCTTTTTTGTATATAAAAAAAAATATATATATTCCTTTTTGTTTTTTGGACAATATTTTTGTGGGCAAGTGTGCAGAATTTTGCGTATTTGCAAACTGCAATTGTGGGGAGCAAAGTGTACATTCAAGGCTAAGGTGTTTACGGAGTACAGTGCCAAAGATCCGGGTAGTTTGACCCGCGCAAGCGAACCTTTCAAGCTTACCGGATTTGATTCAACGGGGGTTTCCTAACCCAAAACTTAACGGTACGTATTTTACTAACACTTTCTTCTCAAATCCGACGCTTCCAATATACTATTCTTTTGCAGGATTCTTTGCAAGTTCGCTAGCAAACACAAAAAAAAATAAAATTGACTAACCCGTATTTGTTGCAGCGCCGCGCTTAAACTAAAAAACGGTTGTTTTATTCTTTATAGAATTTTTATTCATTTGCGCATTGCATACATTAATACGGACTTAAGGGCAAGCGAACCCCACAACATACGGTAAAGGATTTCATCACCTTTTCCGTGGCCCACAAATCACGAACTTGCGCATAACGATAACCCGCACAAATTTTAAAAGAAACTAGACTTTAAGCCTTAAGGACTTCGCGCTCACTAGGAGAAGTTAACTGTATTTAGAAGCTTGCTTAACGGTATATTGTTTACGGGGTGTCTAGGAAAGTGTTAACGGCGAAACCGCCAAAAGAGAAAGGGTTATTTAATTAAGGAACTTCGCGAAAGCGTTGGAAAACCTCCCCTTATCTCTGCACTTACCTGGCCTCGTGATCAGTGTATCTTGAGCCTGTTTCTCGACACAGTTTTACTTCGACAATCAAGTTCTCGAGCAGGTCTAGTTGACCTAGGTGAACCCTAGAACGATTAGGTGTGTGGTAATTTTGTGTCGTGATTTTTGTCCATATTTTTTTGTGTATATTTCATTCTTTTGCTAACAACTAACTAAAAAAAAAAAATCACATTCTTTCCCCCCTCCTTTTTCTCTACCTTTCTTTCATTCTCTCTTCATATCATGGGTACTCCACCCCGCAAAACTCTTGCCGAACTTTGGTACCCACAACCAGACATTACTTCATACGGTTCTTGTTTTGGTCGAACTTCGAACGACCCCTCCATGCCGAAAATTTCTTTGAAAGATCGGATAGACGCGTCTAGGACGAACAATTTGACTCCGCAATTCACTTCGTATCAACCATTTCAAACAGTCACCCCTTCTTACGTTGATACCCCTTCTTCGAGTCATGTTGCCACTCCTAGACCTATGTCTATTGCTGAACGTATTGAACAATCTCGTAGCCGATCTTTCACTCCTTTCCCCACTACAAATTCTTGGGATCAACAATTCCATTCACCTTCTTATCCCAATGTTGACCCCACTCCTGTCCAGCCATTCAACTCCTACCACTCCTACCCTAATTTTGCACCTTCCCTAGACATTGCATCAGAACCGCAATTTGGGAGTTTTCAGTATCCAAATAACTTTGAATCTTTTACTGAAACCCCTTCACAACCAATGTCTAGTTTAGAACAGTCCTTGGAAGACTTTAGGGTAGCGTCAAGCCAACAGATGATGGATTTGAATGCGTCCATGGCCGCCCTCATGCAACCTAGTGACCCGGTAGCTAGTTTTCAATTAGCTACAACTTTTCCAATGTATGATGCGGTGGCAGGACAGGCTGTGAATTTGAGTGGAGAGAGTGAGATATACCCCCTTCCAAATCAAACCTACCCATCCCAAATTGAATCCGACAACTCATGTTTTGAAAGTCTATCAAGTATCCCAAATGAATTATCAATTGAAGATAGAATGTTTAATGAGTTGTGCGACTTTGTAGTGTTTGATTTACCCGACTGTGAAGGGTCCCTTTTGAGTGAAACCATACCCAATCCTCTTGACCTCTACACCTCCTCTCTAGAACCTGAATTGATTGATATCCATGCTTTTGTTGAAGTGTCGGAGAATTTTGATTTTCACTTGATTGAGGATATTGACGCTGGGAATATTTTGGATGATGAAACCGTAGATTTGGCTGAGTTTATCTCTTCAAGTCATCATCCCGAGTCATTAAATGTTTTTCCCGAACTTCATATGCGTCTGGATTTTGAAGAAATGTGCATGGATGCGCTAAATTTTGAGGAGAATATTGAGGATAGTTTAGAGGATGAACCAGTTTTAATTGATGAGTCGGATTTTCCAATTCATCCTGTCCCTTCCACTGACTGTGTACACCCTCCTGAACCTTTAACCGATACCCTTCCTCAACCACTTCCCTCCCTCCGTTCCATCGTTTCGACCTTGCAAGAACCCGTCTCGCTCTCATTTCATATGTCTGGTTTACCAGGTTCGGCGTACCCATGGTTGCTTACGAATCTTGAGGGATTTGACCCAATCTCTCGACGGGTTAATAGAATAGCACAATCGCTGTTTACACATCACTCATCACAAATTGTGCTAATTTATTCACTCCATTTGCACCCTCAAGTTCGTATTCCACTTCTTTTTCCCTTCCGCCATTCTTCTTCTTCTCATCTACCGAGACCGCATTCCACTTCTCTCCACAAGCGGTCTCGCGTATTTTCCATCTCTTTTCTCTACGCTTTCTTCCACCAGCCACCGCTCTACAGAGATAAGATTTTTGAATGGTTGGTGCTAACTTTTGGCCTGTGTAAGGCCTTGTATAGATGGATACTTCTCTTTCCCCCCCTAATCCTGAATTTCAACGCTTAACAGTGGAAACACTGTTTTACTTAAGTTTGGGGGGGCTCCTTTTTTGTATATATTTTTGGTTTTTCTTTTTGTTTTGTATATAATTTGTTTTTAGGAAGCACCGGCAATTTTGACCCTCTTGGTATAGCCTGACAGTGAGGGCACTGTCAAGTTTAAGTTTGGGGGTGTGCTCGGTAAGCTTTCTTCCTTCGCATTCATTTGTATATTTTGCATTTGCATAACTTATTAAAAAACCCATAAAAATCGAAAAATTTCTAAAAATATAAAAACTTTTTTGTCAAGTTAGCTTGTGGAAGAACTCTGATTCAACATTCGACGGTTTTTTGTTTGAAAAGATAGGAATAACTAAATCCTATGTTTAGATTTTGAAAACCTGAAAGATAACTCTCCTTTGAAGTTAACTATAGCTGATATACGTCTTTACATCACACTACACGTGTTGTGAGTCTTGGAAATTAGATGACAAGTCTTTTATGTTTAAAAAACTTTTAAACAGATAAATAATTTTCTGAGGATCAAATAGGTTTGTTCTGAAATAAGTAATATATCAAGAATAGTTTATGAAGTAAGTGAATATGAAGGAATGTTATTGATGCCTTAATTGGAACTAAGTCTGAAAAATAACCCATCTGAAACTTGATTGGAATGATTACACACCGAACCCACTAAACACGTCTTTTATCCAAAAAAATAATTGAACTACCGGTTATATCTCCGTTCGTATTGTTTTTCACGCCAAACTGTCTTTTGTTTTTGGACCTAGGTAACTTGAGTAATTAAGTCCGCTGGGGTGTTTCTACACCTAATGCCCTAAAACCAACTGGTTTGGGTGCATTGGCCCAAAGCTCGCTAAGAAGCCTAGAAAGTCCAATTTAAAACAGAGTCAAGCAAGTGTTCTCTCCGAGTTAAAATTCCTAACGGTTCTTTGTATGAGAATAATCTTGATAAAAGACAGGCTTTTATAAAAATTTCTTAACGGAGATATGAAGGTTTTACTCTTTGATAAAGACTATTGCACGTTCACAGAGGTGTGTATGAAATGAAAACAAGTTAAAAGGTGGAGTGAAAAATACGACTTAGTTTCCTGTTAAGGAAGATAGAAATTCTGAAGTTGAAACCTTACTGGAAAACGAAACTTGAAAAATGCTTAACTCTCTATAAAACTTATGTGATCCTTTTAAAATTGTTATCTGGGCTTTATTGTGTGACATAATGACTTTATTCGACCTTTCGGGAACTTAACGACACTATTTGCACTGCACGTAAAGACATATAAAATATGTAGTTAAATAAGAAGCGAGGTGTGAAAAATAAAGGTTCGATAGTCTAGACTTAGGATAATAGAATTGTTATTTTCTAAAACAAAACTTTAGGGGTTTGAATCTTAGTTATTTTACAAAACTAGCTTGACCGGATTTTGTGGGTAGTATCCGCTGAAAACCCTCAGGAGACAACACTCCTCCTACTAGGGACACCTAGAGGTTTAACGGCCTGTTGCACATGCTCAGTGCAATCGCGTTCCCTGCGAAAGTGCGGTTATCATTTTATTTTAGTGAATAATTGGTTTTGCTCGGGACGAGCAAAAGTTAAGTTTGGGGGTATTTGTTCATCACAGAATACTGCATTTTATACCGCCCATTCTTACGCTCGTGTGTTTATAGGTAGGTGCTTTTTATCCGTGTTTGTTATATATTTGCAGGATACAGGTTCTCGGTTCTAAAACGGTGAAATTCATAGAAAACACGACAAAATCCGGGTTCCTGCCAACCACTGATAAAACACGGTCTCCGCTCTCTATCCGTGTGTTGCCAGATATCAGTTTAAGAGACAAAATGTCAAATCAATGTCGCTTTCATGCACAAGGCTCAATGGTAGCACAAGATCCAAGAGATCTACGCGGAGCTCGAGGCAATCATTCCAAATCTTGACAAAATGTCCACCTTTCCTCAACAGAAATTCTGGAAGAAATGTGAAAGTAATTTCAGAAACTACATGTACCAGACAACAGGGGACACCAAACCAGGAAAACACCAGAAATCCCCAAGCCCAATTCCTCTAAACGGCCGCGGAAGCGCGGCCAAAGTGGGGTTTTGGCCGCCCTTCCGCGGCCATGTGGGGCCCACTCACTGACGTCTTTTGGGGTTGTTTTGGTCTTTTCACATGTGGTCTGCTGGTTGCCCTAGAACTTCAACTCCCTGCCTATAAATACAGCAGAACTGAGCTCAACCAAAGGTCATTCTTTTGTTCATTTTTGTAGCCTCTTTTGTTAGGATTTTGTATAGTTCTTCTTCTTCCTCTTCATTCCTCTTCCATGAAATTGTAAGTGAGAAGCTTTTTTGTGGAGGTGAATAAAGATGAAGGCTTTTGTGTTATCCCTTTTGTTTAGCTTCCCCCTTGAGCTCTCTACCTTAACTTGATCTTGCAACCTCTTAAGTGAGCTTGCAAGGTTAAGTTTTGGTCATTGGTCTCAAGGGGTTGTATCGTATTCTACCACGGACTAGCACTTCATTTCACATGCGGTTTCTACCCTTCTCTTGATCTTGCAATCTCTTCATTGAGTTTGCAAGTTTAAGGGTTGGCTATTGATCACATGCTTGTCTTGAGTCCTAGTTCCGTATTCTTTTTATCGCTTTTTATTATTCGCAATTTATTACCTTGTCTTTTATTACTTGCTTTTATTACTTGCATTTAAATTCATGCACTTTCATTCTTGTATCTTTTCTTTTCTTTGTTCTTTTATTTTTGTTCTCTTTTGTTTATTTTGTGAATGTTGTAATTATTGTTGTTGTTAAGATAAAATACGGTATTATAAGTTAACGTTTCTTTGCCAATTCCTTTTCCCGTTATTTTCCATTTGAACTTCGCCCAAACCATACGCAAGCGCTCCGTTAGGCACCGTACCCTGACAAGGTAACGGTGATTCCTAACCGCGACCGGTTGCGTTCGGTTTGGCCGGAGGCGAACGCAAGAGACAAGAACGGAAGGACAAGGGTAAATAAGCCGGATTCCGCGAATACCGCGCTTAAATTCCCTAATCCACGTTGTTGCCGATTGCTTAGCTTCAATTGGTCAAGACTCGGCTCAAAGGTTTTGAGTACGAATTTCTTTAGCTTATAATTTCGTATCTTTTCTTAACAACTTTATACTTGCAGATATACACATAGGTTAGATCACACACATACAAGATTCTTTATTGACTCGTCTAAAGCAAGAAGGTAAGATACACCATCTCCCTGTGGACCGACCCGTGCTCACCGGCTAGCTGCATAGCGACACCGTCCTGATCGCGGTTACACTTTAATTCTTTCATCCGACACGCCAAAAGCGTGAACATCCGACACGCCATCGGCGTGCGATCAATACACACCCGCATCCGTGTTCCGAGGAACATGAATACAATGAAACAAAACCAATCCCAAAACAAATACTAGGATCTGGCTTAAACCAAAGGCCGCTAGTAATAACAGCCCGGACACCAAATGTGCACAAGTGCGCGGATGCGAACGAACCCTGTGGCAAAACCATGCGACCTCTACTCTGTTTTGCCCAAAGGCGAACAGTAGGGTTACTAGGCACTCTCATAAGGGTCTATAAGGCATCAACCATGCCCGATTTAAAATTTAGACGTGCTGAACAACCCTAACCAAGATCTCTAAACTAGAGATTAGGCGAAACAAAGCATGTTAAACACTTTTAACACTAAGAGTTTGGGATTACAATCTTTGTAGTCCGGTCCTTCACTTCTAAAGCTCCGTGTTGAGGTCCGTTCGCTGCGATCATCGAGTATCCAGACTCTAGAGAGGCTCCACGAAGAGAAAGATGCAAGCTTGCTTCCGATCTTCGATAACAAAGATGATCTACCTTGAAGTTTCTTTAACACGAGCTCTCACTCACAAATGAAGTGAACACCCTAATATAAATGGCTAGGATAGATTAGGATGATGAAGTAGGAATTTAGCTCTCTTTTATTACCAAATTCTCACACTAAATCATCACTAAAGAAAAACCTAGAAAGCTTTTTCAAATCTCAAGGAAGAAGAAGAAGAAGGAAATTCCTTTTGTGATGAATAATGAAATTCAAGTGATAATTACAAATGAAACCATGGTTGATAATGAGAAGGCTAACCATTGTAGAGAGTTAACTAGGGTTAAGGGTTTGGGTTGGGTTAAAGAATGAGTCACTAAAATATCAACCATAATATCTTAGCTCAAAACAAAAGAAAACCTTCTAGAAGCATCATGAAAGATCTAACCCAAATCAAACTCTAACCATGTTTAATCACCACTAATCATGTTGCATTAGTAATTATAATATGTTACAATATTATATATCACATATATAATATATTTTGTAACAAAAGAAAAAAATACAATTAACATATATCGCATATATATCAATGTATTATCCGGTGAGAAAATAAATCAATAAAGCGAGCCAAAATTAGATAATGTAAAGTAATATATCACATATATAATTATACATTAAATTATCGAATCAACACTTGATCCGACAATCCGGCTATATCGAATATAACCGACTAATATATCATGTACCGATACAACGAATCAACACTTGATCCGATGACCCGGCTGATATCAAATATCGCGATAATATAATACGGTATCTCATATCGTATTATCCTCGGTCCTGCACATATCACATATGTGCTCCTACTCCATTTTGCATGAGTCAAGAAACCTCTGTGTAGGACTCTAAAGTATCGTCAATACGCCGGTAGCAGGTGATGATCATATCAAATACCCACAAGCTGCAAGCGGTCGGCTAAACGTAACAGCCACCCAGGTATTGAGCGATCAGAAGATCAACAAGTAAGCCTGTACATTCTCCTATGAATCCAATCAGTAACACTCCCGTACAGTCCGGTCTCTTCGTCTGATATGTCGCATATCTCGCCTAGGGGTGGTAAACGTTAGACCCCAGTAGTTTGATAAGTCGTGTCGATATGAGGTCCATAACAGTTCGAGAAACTACTGATAACACTTATCAGTAAATCTCAGCAACCCTGTCCAGGGATTTCCAGTTATAGGCAATCGAACACAGCGCAACATCAACTCCCTATACCGGGAGAGATGAAACCCCTCATATCGCTTATTGCCTCCATGTGATTCGGGACTGTACCCAAAAGCCACCTTTTTGCATGCCCTTTTGGACGTGGTATGATGGAAATCAAAGCACAGTGGGAATCACACAAGACTCTATGACGATCTCGGGTCTATAGACTAACCTGTACCAGTGTCACCAGAGAACTGCCATCTGACGTGGTGTATAATACCATATAGGAATTCTCGGCGAGTCCGTCCAGTGTACCCAGTCTCCACTGAGCACCCGTATACCATCCTTGATGTCAAACACTGATGGATATGGGATCATCCATCGCCCATCATATGGGTCAAGATGCTTATACGCTAGTCTAATCTGGTGTATCGATGCCCTGTCTCGATACACCCTCGACTAGGAACTGTTAAAGGATGTACTCATCGACTACCGTGGCCCTACTAGTATGATCTCATCATAGTCCCAGTAGTCGAGTACATATCCTAAGGGCTTTATCAACATGTAACATAGAGACAATCAGAGTACATGTTAAGATAAAGTGCAACCAGATAGCATACTATCATGTCGAGCAAGAAAGTCTTCCCTATATATGTCCAAGCATCCACTACAATATACATCATATCTACCGTAATGGCGTCTAGGGCATACGTATAACTAACAATCTCCCACTTGCACTAGGGCCATCTGTTGTGGTATCGTATACCCAACAATTAGCTGTGGTTGAAGTATGTCATACTCAACCATCCCTTAATAGTCTCTACTGGGAAAAAAGGCCTGTGTGAGTGGATCCGTGCTGTTGTCCTCTGTGTCTACTCTTCTTAACCTCGGTCTCCCTGGAGATCAACCATCTCTATGATCAGGTGATACTGCCTAAGAATTATATCTGGATTTCAGATGGGACGGGGGTTCCTTGGCATAAGCCACAACTCCATTGTCACACAATGGCAGGAACGAAGTTCATCTCATGAACTAAAATATATCCAGACTTCCTCTTTGGTAGCATCCTTGGTAATGATGTATCTTGCCTTTAATCGTCTAGTAAGTCACGGTATATAGGTTGGAACTTTTCCAACATACCGTCTTTCCACTGAAGGTAAAGACAATGCCTGCGACTGACATTCAGTCGTCCTTATCACCCTGGAACCTTTCCAGTGATTCTCCTCAGGATCGATTGATACCATCTTACTACAACTAGTGAGAATCCTAACATCCATGTAGATCTATCTCATAGATAAAACCTAGGATTTAGGAGGTATCACCTTGATCCTATATGGAGAATCCTTGTGATAAGTGGAGATTGATCGAGCGTAGCATAGGAAACTTCTTCCCTATCAAGAGTATGTCATCCACGTACTCTACGAGGATCACCACCATACTCCTTACCACCTTTTTGTATATACAAGGTTCATCTACCATTTTTATGAAGTCAAACTCTTTGACTACCACATCAAAACAGATGTTCCAACTCCGCGATGCCTGATTTATCACATAAAACATCTTGCACACGTTTCCGCTACTCCCACTGTCTACGAAGCCCTCTGGCTGTGTACTTATAGACGCTCTCTTCCAAATCAACATTTAGGAAAGCAGTCATGACACCCAACCGCCAGATATCGTAGTCATGGTATGCAGCCGTGGTAAGTAGGATCTGGATGAACTTAAGCATAGCTTTGAAAGTCTCAACTTTTCCATGTATACCAAGTAATCTTCTCAAGATATACTTTCTCCTGATGGGGATTTAACCCTTCAGATAAAGCAACAAAAGTCCATACTTTGTTGGTGTATAAGGATTCCATCTCAGATCGCTAAGCATCCAGCCATTTCTACAGAGTCCCACTCCTGATGGCCTGCTGGAAATAAGTTGGGTCATCATCTCATGATGCAATCCCCGCATCCACTGTCATAGAGAAACCGAAGTATCTCTCAGGTGGGTGAGGAACCCTACTAGATCGCGGAGAGGCTGAGGTTCGTTAGAATCTATTGAATCCTTTGGTTCTACCAAATCATCTGCTGTAGTTTGTATAGCTGGAACTCCATCCAGTTCTACCTCATGACCACTAATTTTTCCACAAAAAATTCCCTTTCACAAAGGTGGCATGTTGGGAAACAAAATATCTTTTGTTCCTCGGTTAGGTAGAAGATATTCCATTGCGTATACTTGGGATATCCAACAAACTTCTACAGAACTGACTTTGCCTCGAGCTTGTCCGGATTATGCTTTTAGACATAGGCTGGACAACCCCAAATCTTAACATACTTAAGATATGGGCTCTTCCCCTTCCATATCACATTTGAAGTGGTAGGCAACTGATTTGATTGGAACCCTATTCAATAGTTATGCAGCTTCTCAAGTGCACAACTCCCAAAACGAAATAGGAAGCTCATTAGTACTCATCATAGAGCGCACCATATCAAATAGGGTGTGTTTGCTCCGCCCCGATACACCAACGTGCTGTGGTGTATACGGAGGAGTAATGCTGAGAGAGAATCTCTTTCTCCTTTAGAATAGTCCAGGAATTCTGTGCTCTAGTATTCTCCTCCTTGATCTCATCAAAGGACATAATACTTATACCCGTTTTTTGTTCTCTTCTTCTAACTTATAATCTGTGATTATCTCAAAAGTTTCGGACTTGTGTTTCAACAGGAACATATGTCTGAATCTTGAGAGATCATCAGTGAATGTAATAAAGTACAAAGAACCGGTCCTGCCTTGTGTAGACAGGGGACTTTCATACATCAGCATGTATCAATCCCAAGAGTTCACTAACTCTTTCTCTGTTTCCAATAAACGGAGCTGTGGTCATCTTATCTCTGTGACATGACCGGCAAGTTTCACAAGATGTAAATTCAAACTAATTTAATTATGCATCTATATGTAACTTCAGCTAGTCGGGTCGCATTGATATGACCTAGTCTTTAATGCCTCAAGAAGGATTCGTTCATTTCTGAACTCTTCCTCTTCTGTGTGTTCTGTATACTAAGAACTGTGGTTTGATTTAGAATGTCTATGCTTTTAGATAACGTGCCTGAACCGATCAACTCTTGATATCCAACAATACAAAATTATATCCTTCTTTACTTAATAAAGAGACTGATACGATGTTGTACATCAGGTTCGGTATATAATAACATTCGTTCAGAATCAGTGTATTCTGGTAATACAGGGTGATAACTACCAACTGCTTGGCTTGCAACAATTGCACCATTTCCAACTCTTGAAACTTATCACCCGTTCTCAGTTCTCTACCAATCTGCAGCCCATGTAACAGATTACATATGTGGGATCCTGATCCGGTATCTCATACCCTGGACGTAAATGATACTGTGAAACAATTCTCTATAATGAACACACCCGAAGAAGATGCATCAGCATGCACTTTCTTCGTTTGGGCGGCACGGGAATTCTGGTAATCCCCAATTTCCTGCCTTGTCTTATAACAATTATAAGTTGGAGCAGGAACAACGTTCCTTAGCGCAGTATAACAAGCGGGTTCGGTCAATACATCCGTATTATTATCTTGATTAAGGCGTGACATAGTCGCAACCAGGAGAGAGAGAAGAAAACACTCAGCCTGCGCTTTTACAAGATTAGATTGGTTATCAATTTATCTAATCAGGATGGCTCGCACTGTTTTAGTTAAATCTTCCTTCAAACCCTAAAAGAAAAGACTAGCCGGGATTAATTACACTCTACAAGTCCGCCAATCTTTCAGCCAGGCCAGTGCCGGAACTTTGAGGGAGGTTTCCCGTGCTTTCACACGGACCTAATTAAAGTAAACCTCGTTTTCCCAGAGGCATAACCCCGTTGACACCTTTCTAGACACCTACTTGATCGGCTAATTGTAATGTGTAAAACTCTCCCAGGAGTAACTCTTACTCGCAGAGGGTATCGGGATCCAACTATCTCATAGAAAGTATGCAATCTCATTGCAAATTTCAACACTTGAAATTCCCAATAATATTTTACCCCTAGCAGCTATATGACCTTAACATGGTCAACAAATCATAAGTGCTAGTCAAGTTCAACCAGTCATTTCCCGATTGAATTAAACCCACCCGCACGACCCTTAATATGGTCAACAAAGTCGTACGACTACCCTAATCCAATCGCATCATATGCTTATACAGATAAGCACTAATCAGCTACCGCACACTACGCCTTAACATGGTCAACAAACGTAGCACGATTACTAACTAATACTTATCTGAAATGACGGAGGGCTACGACAGGTTTTTAAGAAAACCTTTTGCGTAATGAACTTGATATCGTTGTAGAATCGAGTGATTTTTAAATTGAATGTTTTTTAGGCCTTTTCTAGTTTTGCTAAAGAGGTCGCTCCCGGTGAAGGGATCGTCGGCTCTTTCCTCATTGAATAAGGTGCAGGATATTTCACAAATATCACTATGCAAAGCAAAAACTATATAAGCAATCAAAAGACAAACCGTGTTTGTAGCATCTGCTAATTTCGCTAAAGAGCTCACTCCCGGTGAAGGGGTCTCGGCTCTTTCCTTATCGAATAAGGTGCTGGATGTTCTACAAGGAACACCGCTATGCAAAGCAAGAACTAGAGCTACCAGTTTTTGAGACAAGTTTCTACAACATCTTTAAGTTTCTTTTAGTTTCATTAATCTCATTAATGAAGTCCTATTTTATTATGCTTCACAAGCATCACATTTGAAACGAAATCTGCAATATAACATATATCTCATATATATAATATAAACATTCGTCTCAGGCAGTAATATGATCTCATCACAGAACATTGCAGCAGATGAACATATATGAAATATTGGATATACTAGGAGGTCCGTGTTTTAATACGAGCCTGTATAAAACGCAGATTTCACGGTCGCGATGAATAGCCAAACCCACATCCCTAGACCCCTACGAGAGCGGCAAGCAACACTGCCAATTCTAAGGTTAGGAGACCCGGTCTCGACTCCTCGAGATGGTCTCCTACTAGACCCTAGAACCCGGTTACTTGTGCTCCCCGCCTTGGGTCTACCTAATGCGGAAAATTAAATAATATACAATGGTGAGATCATCCTCAGTCCGGAAGTGCCCCAATAAAAGAATATTACATACAAATGAATTTTACTTGAATGATAATAAAAACCCTCATCTCACATAAAAACCCCGGCTATTCAGAACACGACGATCCAATATAACATATCACAGCAACACATAATATCTCATATCATCAATGTAAGCAAGTAAGCGTATCCCGATTGTCGTTGATGTATAGCAACGAAGCCGGCGATACACCACATACTACGCTTACGGTCGCAGAAAAGAAAGTGTAAAACTATAACAGCTGGAATCCACAACTTCCTTAGACATCTCATGCCTAACCAAATGAATTCCTTAGACATCGCATGCCAAACAATTATAAGCCCCGCATTTTAGTCTCATTATCGAAAACTCTTTTCAATATCTAGTCGGGAAATTCAATAAGATTCCCGATATCTTGATCGAATGCTCGTCGCAAACTTTAGTAGACGGCCGCACCCCAGATGCCGTCGACAAAGTGCACTAAGGCGGAACACCGCTGCCGCGAGCACTCGAACGGATGCTTTTGGCGACAGTGTTCTCCTACCGTCACTTAGTCAGGGCTATGGGGCGTGGCTGTCTATTAAGTTTACCCGGCGAGTATCCGCGTACGCTACGTGATTGCGACGGACTTTTGATCACATCAAAATCCCGTGGCAACCGATCAAATGAGTCTAAACTGCTAGATTTATAACATTCAAATTAGTTATCTTATAACTACTTGTGGATTCCAAATATTGTATCATATTCCAGATAAATAGAAAATGTTAAACTTTCCGATCGAATAATCAGACACCCAAGTTTTCCCAAATAGTTCTCAACACTTGAAATTAGTTTAAAAACATCCATCACATACCACAGTACCAATGGTCCAACCGTAGAAGGGTCAAGCCAACGCCTTACATGTGGCAACGCTGTACTGCCTCAAACCCTAAGGTTAAGAGGCGGTTC
This sequence comes from Agapanthus africanus, assembly GCA_030015575.1. Taxonomy (NCBI): domain Eukaryota; kingdom Viridiplantae; phylum Streptophyta; class Magnoliopsida; order Asparagales; family Amaryllidaceae; genus Agapanthus; species Agapanthus africanus. The sequence goes on from CM057350.1 coordinate 308,260,368, forward strand.
AGACGGTCACATAATCGAGTTAAGGTTTGTTCTTTTCTAGAGGGTCCACCGTGTTACTTGCACGACTTAGAACGTTCTTAAACTACGGAAAAATTCAACACTTGGAAATTTTCCGGCAGGGGAAAAAGTGAGTTATTGATATCCGTTCGAACTTTTTAACACGTTCTAAAAATTACCTGAACAATTTATAGAAGTTATACATTCCGATCGAATCAACGAGCTCCCAATACAACCCAGAAAACTCAACACTTGAGTAGAATAAAAATTCCCAGAACAATCAGGAGATCTGTACGGATTTTACTGTGTAAAAACAAAACCCAAAAGTTACTGTTTTGCCGCGGAACCGCCACGCAAGCCATGGTACGGCCGCGGTTCCGCGGAATTTTAATGGTGTTAGAGTCTCATTTTTCACAGTAATTCCTAAAATACCCTGCTGATTTTTCTGAGTATTTTTATTATGAAAAAAGCAACATTTTTGAAAAATTTCCAGAAAAGGGTATAAACCGGGGTTTCGGGGTTCGATCGGACATTAAACTTTGCCTAGACTTCGCCTAAAGCTCTAGCTTGGCTCTGATACCACTGTAGGGTTATTAGGCACTCTCACAAGGGTCAATAAGGCATCAATCATGCCCAATTTAAAATTTAGACGTGCCAAACAACCCTAACCAAGATCTTTAAATGAGAGATTAGGCGAAACAAATCATGTTAAACACTTTAACACTAAGAGTTTGGGATTACAACCTTTGTAGTCCGGTCCTTCACTTCTAAAGCTCCGTGTTGAGGTCCCTTCACTGCGATCATCGAGTATCCGGACTCTAGAGAGGCTCCACGAAGAGAAAGATGCAAGCTTGCTTCCGATCTCCGATAACAAAGATGATCTACCTTGAAGTTTCTTTAACACAAGCTCTCACTCACAAATGAAGTGAACACCCTAATCTAAATGGCTAGTATAGATTAGAATGATGAAGTAGAAATTTAGCTCTCTTTTATTATCAAATTCTCATACTAAATCATCACTAAAGAAAAACATACAAAGCTTTTTCAAAGCTCAAGAAAGAAGAAGAAGGAAATTCCTTTTGTGATGAATAATGAAATGCAAGTGATAATTACAAATGCAACCATGGTTGATAATGAGAAGGCTAACCATTGTAGAGAGTTAACTAGGGTTAATGGTTTGGATTGGGTTAAAGAATGAGTCACTAAAATATCAACCATAATATCTTAGCTCAAAACAAAAGAAAACCTTCTAGAAGTATCATGAAAAATCTAACCCAAATCAAAACTTAACCATGTTCAATCTCCACTAATCATATTGCATTAGTAATTATAATATGTTACAATATTATATATCACATATATAATATATTTTGTAACAAAAGAAAATAATACAATTAACATATATCGCATATATATCTATGTATTATCCGGTGAGAAAACGAATCAATAAAGCGAGCCAATATTAGATAATGTAAAGTAATATATCACATATATAATTACACATTAAATCATCAAATAAACACTTGATCCGAAAATCCGGCTATATCGTATATAACCGACTAATATATCATGTAACGATACATCGAATCAACACTTGATCCGATGACACGGGCTGATATCAAATATCGCAAGAATATAATACGGTATATCATATCATATTATCGTCGGTCCTGCACATATCACATATGTGCTCATACTCCATTTTGCCTGAGTCAAGAAACCTCTGTGTAGGACTCTAAAGAATCGTCAATACGCCGGTAGCAGGTGATGATCTTATCAAATACCCACAAGCTGCAAGCGGTCAGCTAAACGTAACAGCCACCCAGGTATTGAGCTATCAGAAGATCAACAAGCAAGCCTGTACATTCTCCTGTGAATCCAATCAGTAACACTCCCGTACAGTCCGATCTCTTCGTCTGATATGTCGCATATCTCGCCTAGGGGTGGTAAACATCAGACCCCAGTAGCTTGATAAGTCGTGTCGATATGAGGTCCATAATAGTTCGAGAAACTACTGATAATACTTACCAGTAAATCTCAGCAACCCTTGCCAGGGATTTCCTGTTATAGCCAATCAAACACAGTGCAACATCAACTCCCTATACCGGGAGAGACGAAACCCCTCCTATCGTTCATTGCCTCCATATGATTCGGGACTGTACCCAAAAACCACCTTTTTGCACGCCCTCTTGGACGTGGTATGATGGAAATCAAAGCATAGTGGGAATCACACAAGACTATGACGATCTCGGGTCTACAGACTAACCTGTACCGGTGTCACCAGAGAACTGCCATCTGACGTGGTGTATAATACCATCAGGGAGTTCTCGGTGAGTCCGTCCAGTGTACCCAGTCTCCACTGAGCACCCGTATACCATCCTTGATGTCAAACACCGATGTATATGGGATCATCCATCGCCCATCATATGGGTCAAGATGTGTATACGCTAGTCCACTCTGGTGTATCGATGCCCTATCTCGATACACCCTCGATTAGGAACTATTATAGGATGTACTCATCGACTACCGTGGCCCCACTAGTATGATCTCATCATAGTCCCAGTAGTCGAGTACATATCCTAAGGTCTTTATCAACATGTAACATAGAGACAATCGGAGTACATGTTAAAATAAAGTGCAACCATATAGCATACTATCATGTCGAGCAAGAAAGTCCTCTCTATATATGTCCAAGCATCCACTACAATATACATCATATGTACAGTAATGGCCTCTAGGGCATACATATAATGTAGGGTTCCTAGGCACTCTAAGGAGGTCTCACAAGGCATCAACCATGCCAATTTCAAATTTTACAAGTGCCGAGAAACCCTAATACGGATCGTTAACTAGATTTTAGGCGAAACAAGCAACTAGTTAACAACTTAACTATGAGTAAACAGAAAATACAACCTTTGTAGATCCGGTCCTCCACCTCCATAGATCCGTGATGAAGTCCCCTCGCTGCGATCATCGGATCCCGAGCTCTAGCGTCGGCTTCATCGGAGAAATGGGCGGGCTAGGTCGTCGACTTCGATGCCGAAGATGATCTACGTTGAGGCAATACAAGATCAAGCTCCCACTTCACCAAGCCATGAAACTTGTGAAGAAAACACCCTATACTACTTGGCAAGTGGTAGAGGATGAAGAAATAGGAAGTGGGTTCACTTTGGAATTGGATTTCTCACTCTTTTTCTCAAGTTGCCATTGTTGGTAGCAAGCTTCTTCATCTTGAAGAAGAAGAAGAAGAAGAAGATAATATGATAATCATAATTCAAAATAGAAAACTAAATGAATACTTATCATCTAGCAACCATGGTTAGGTGTAGAGAATAAACTATGGTTAGGTTGAATGGTTAGGGTTAGGAGAAGAAGACAACAATTGTTGCTTTAGTCAAAGTTGCATGAAGCTTCAAAAAGCTTCATGTAAGAAAACAACCATTTTGTTTTCTTTTCTCATTTTTTTAATCAAAAATAAATAGATAAAAGAATAAGTGAGTAAATCAAAACCCTAACCATTAACATAACCATAGTTTAAGTCTTTACACAAACCCAAGTTTGCATGTATCATCAAACATGATACAAACAAGTGCACAGAACTATATCATATATACAATGTGCACATTCGAGTAAGGAAATCCATCTTAAGTGAACTAATACTAGTTAATGTAAAGTAATATATCAAATATATAATTATTCATTAAATCATTAAATCAACACTTGATTTAACGATCCGGTCATATTGCATATAACCGACTAATATCAAGTGTATCAATGTATCAAATCAACACTTGATTCGGTAACCCGGCTATATCACATATAACCGACCAATGATACAAATCGCGAGAATAGAATACAGTATCACATACTGGTATAATTCTCGGTCCCGCACATATCTCATATGCGCTCCTATTTCGTTTCGCTTGAGCCAGGAAACCTCTGTGTAAGACTCTAAAGACTCGTCAATACGCCGGTAGCAGGTGATGATCATATCAAGCACCCACAAGCCGCAAGCGGTCTGCTAAACGTAACGGCCACCCGGGTATTGAGCGATCAGAAGATTGACGAGCAAGCCCGCTCACACTCCTGTGAATCCAACCAGTAACACTTACCGTACAGTCCGGTCTGATCGTCTGATATGTCACATATCTCGCCTAGGGGTGGTAAACGTCAGACCCCAATAGCTCGATAAGTCGTGTCGATATGAGGTCTATAACAGTTCGAGAAACTACTGGTAATACATACCAGTAAATCTCAGCAACCCTGGCCAGGGATTTCCGGTTATAGCCAATCGAACACAGCGCGACATCAACTCCCTATACCGGGAGAGAAGAATCCCCTCCTATCGCTCATTGCCTCCATGTGATTCGAGACTGTACCCAAAAACCACCGTTTTGCACGCCTTCTTGGACGTGGTAAGGTGGAAATCAAAACACAGTGGGAACCACACAAGACTCTATGACGATCTCGGGTCAACAGACTACTCTGTACCAGCGTCACCAGAGAACCGCCATCTGACGTAAGGTATAATACCATCTGGGAGTTCTCGGCGAGTCCGTCCAGTGTACCCAGTCTCCACTGAGCACCCGTACATCATCTCCGATTTCAAACACCAATGGATATGGGATCATCCATCGCCCATCTGTATGGGTCGAGAAGGTATACGCTAGTCTACACTGGTATATCGATGCCCTGTCTCGATACACCCACGACTAGGGACCTTGAAGGATGTACTTATGGACTACCATGTCCCCACTAGTATGATCCGCATCATAGTCCAGGTAGTCAAGTACACATCCTAAGGGCTTTACCAACATATAACAAGGAGACAATCAGTGTACACGTTAAGGTAAAGATCAACCAGATAGCATACTATCATGTCGAGCAAGAAAGTCCTCCCTATATATGTCCATGCATCCACTACAATATACATCCTATGTATAGTAATGGCCTCTAGGGCATACATATAACTAACAATCTCCGACTTGCACTAGGGCCATCTGTAGCAGTGGTTGTACTATCTCATACTCAACCATCCCATAAAAGTCTCTCTCTGGGAATAGGCCTTCGTGAGTGAATCCGCCGTGTTGTCCTCTGAGTCTACTCTCCTAACCTCGATCCCTTAGAGATCAACCATCTCCATGATCAGGTAATACTGCCTTAGAATATGTCTGGATCACTGATGGGACCGGCGTTCCTTGGCATAAGCAACAACTCCATTGTCTCACAATGGTAGGAACGTAGTTCATCTCATGAACCAATATACACCCAAACAGCCTCTTTGGTATCATCTTAAGTAGCGATGTATCCTGCCTTTATCGTCTAGTTAGCTACGGTATCTAGCTTGGAACTCTTCCAACATACCGTCCCTTTACTGAGGGTAAAGACAATGCCTGTGACTGACTTTCAGTCGTCCTTATCACCCTCGAACCCTTCCAGTGATTCTCCCCAAGATCGATTGATACCATCTCACTATAACTAGTGAGAATCCTAACATCCAATTAGATCTATCTCATAGATCCAAAACCCAGGATTTAGGAGGTATCACTTTGATCCTATATGGAGAATCCTTGTGATAAGCGGAGATTGACCGAGCGTAGCATAGGAAGCCCCTTCCCTATCAAGAGCATGTCATCCACGTACTCTACGAGGATCGCCACCATACTCCCTACTACCTTTTTGTATATACAAGGTTCATCTACAATTTTGATGAAGTCAAACTCTTTGACTAAATCATCAAAACAGATGTTCTAACTCCGCGATGCCTGCTTTATCCTATAAAACATCTTGCACACGTTTCCGCTGCTCCCACTGTTTACGAAGCCCTCTGGCTGTGTACTTACAGACGTTCTCTTCTAAAACAACATTTAGAAAAGCAGTCATGACACCCAACCACCAGATATCGTAGTCATGGTATATAGCCGTGGCAAGTAGGATCTGGAAGGACTTAAGCATAGATCCTTAGAAAAGGTTTCAACATAATCCTTACCTGGCCAATAATGCAAACCTTTTAACAAGTCTAGCTTTGAAAGTCTCAACTTTTCCATCTACACCAAGTAATCTTCTCAAGATATACTTGCTCTTGATAGGAATTTAACCCTTCAGATATAGCATCTAAAGTCCATACTTTATTGGTGTACAAGGATTCCATCTCAGATCGCTAAGCATCCAGCCAATCTTACAGAGTCCCTACTCTCGATGGCCTGCTAGAAACTAGTTGGGTCATCATCTCATGATGCAATCCTCTCTCCCACTGTCATCGAGAAGAAGAAGTATCTCTCAGGTGGGTGAGAAACCCTACTAGATCGGCGGAGAGGCTGAGGTTTGTTGGTATCTACTGAATCCTTTGGTTCTACCAAATCATCTGCTGTAGTTTGTATAGCTGGAACCTTTCCAGTTCTACATAACTGACCTTGCCTCGAGCTTGCCCGGATTTTGCTTTTAGACATAGACCGGACAACCCCAAATCTTAACTAACTTAAGATATGGGCTCTTCCCTTTCCATATCACATATGAAGTGGTAGGCAACTGATTTGATCATAACCCTATTCAATAGGTATGCAACTTCATAAGTGCATAACTCCCAAAAGGAAATAGGTAACTCGGTAGTACTCATCATAAAGCACACCATATCATATAGGGTGTTATTGCTCCGTCCCGATATACCATCGTGCTATGGTGTATACGGAGGAGTAATGCTGAGAGAGAATCTCATTCTCCTTTAGAATAGTCCAGGAATTCTATGCACAAGTATTCTCCTCCTTGATCTCATCAAAGGACATAATACTTATACCCGTATTGGTTCTCTACTTCTAACTTATATTCTGTGAATATCTCAAAAGGTTCGGACTTGTGTTTCAACAGGAACATATGACTGAATCTTGAGAGATCATCAGAGAATGTAATGAAGTACAGAGAACCGGTCCTGGCATGTAATGAAGTACAAAGAACCTTACATATATACAAAGAACCGGTCCTGGCATGCTATCTGGTTGATCCGCATCATAGTCCAGGTAGTCAAGTACACATCCTAAGAGCTTTACCAACATGTAACAGAGAGACAATCAGTGTACACGTTATGGAAAAGATCAACCAGATAGCATACTATCATGTCGAGCAAGAAAGTCCTCCCTATATATGTCCAAGCATCCACTACAATATACATCCTATGTATAGTAATGGCTTCTAGGGCATACATATAACTAACATATAACTGACACGAACAACCCTCTGTATGGGACTCTGAAGACTCGGCAGTACGCTGGCAGTGGGTTTAACCACAGGCCACAAGCGGTACTAGCTGTACCTAACGGTCCCCAGGTTGATGCCGATAAGAAGACCGATGAGGTGAACCCATCCGAACTCCTACTGAGCCTGAATGTGACAATCTCCGTACAGTCCGGTCCGTTCGTCTGAGAGTATCGCATGTCGGGCCTAGGGGGCGGTAAACGTCAGTCTCCTAATAGCGGTACAAGTCGTGTCGGAGTGTAGCCCAGAACACCCTGAGAAAACAATGGAAACGCTACCAGTATATCTCGCTTTCCCTGGCCAGGGACTTTATGTAATGTCTCTCCTAGATACAGCGCGATATCAACTCCCAATATCGGGAGAGACGAATCCTATCTAACCGTTGATTAATCCAAAAAATTGTAGTTTACCGTAATCAGAAACGGCGTCGCTTCGCAGCTAGCCGGTGAATACGGGTCGATCCGCAGGGATGTGTGAGTTTCTGTTTTTGTGTTATAACGAGTTGATTCAAATTGTTGTTTGGTTTTTTGTCGATTGGATTTAAGACGAACTTATGTGATATGAAAGAACTCGTTAGGGTTAGGTCGAAGGTAGGGGTGTTGAGATCAATGTTTTCACCTCTTTCAATGCCGTTGATTTAAGCTTTTTAGAAAAATCACAACAATTATTAGCAAAGGGGATTAGGATGATCGGGAAGAAACAAAGTTTCTTCCTCTAGATCCTTGTCCGTCCTTTCCTATTAATTGCTGTGATCTTCATGGACGTCATATATGTCGGCCTTTTATACTACGGTTCACCTTTAACTTGAAGGTAGGGTGCCGTAGGGGGCGGATCATACATGCGTGCATGAAGATTTCGTTTTAAAAATATGTTGGTATTGAAGGAGGTGAGAGACATCCATCTCTCACTCCCTCTCTTGTTCCTAACCCTAACGAGCGAGGATTTTACTCGCTCATTAGGGAGTTATTTGAAAGTGACTTTTTTTATGTTTATGTTTTCAAGGGTAATTACTTATTGCAGATTAAAGAGAATTACACTAGTTAAACTAAAGCGACAATCAGATAACTAGGGCAAGTAAAAGATTATACTAAGGCAGGAATTAAATAAAACTAAAAACTTACAAGATGATGCTCTTGATCTCTCAACAGGTCTGAATTTTTATTGATTGATAAGAGGCATACTTTTTACAGATTTTGAGTACAATTTATAAGCAACTAGTGAAGCTAGGGTTACAGACTCTCGTAGACATGAAATTACAGATTTGCTCCCTAAAAATCCCAACATATGAAACGACACACCGACACAAGAAGTCGGTGCCGACACGGGCACCATATGGCCGCGGTTCCGCGGCAAAGACATGCCTTTGGCCGCGGTTCCGCGGCCCTTTGGTGGGCTTGGCTCACCAACTTTCTGTGATTGGTTTGTCTTCTCTTGGGCTTCCTATTTTCATTGTTCTTTTCTCTGTTGGGCTTCTTAGTATTCTCCAGATCCTCAGTGAAACTTGTAAGGATCTTTTGACCGTTTCACTTGTTTTTCGTCTCGGCTTGAGTAAGATCCGTGTGCTGGTTGGTCAAAAGTCCATTTCCTGTATCATCTTTGTCTTTTTCACAGTATTTGCTCCAAGATCCTGTATCCTGTATCATGCAACAAACGAGCGTCAAAAGTACCTGTTTACTTTTAAAATGCATAAAAGTGGGGCGTATGAATTGCAATATTATGATGTGAACAAATACCCCCAAACATACCTTTTGCTCGTCCTCGAGCAAACTTATTATTTTATTCTAGCCACACTTTCGCAGGGAAACGCGATTGCACTGAGCACGTGCAACAAGCCGTTAAACCTCTAGGTGTCCCTAGTAGGAGGAGTGTTGTCTCCTGAGGGTTTTCAGCGGATTACACCCACAAAATCCTATCAACTTGGTTTTTCGACTTTTGTTTTCCAATTAGGTTTTCTAACAAGGAATTCTATTATCGTCGTCCCGCAAATTATCCACCCATATTCTTCACACTTTTTTATTATGTAACTTAAGATTGTACATGTTCTATAAAATTACTTAGAATTCAGCATTTCTTAAGTTTTTCTTCTAGAGTTTCATCTCCACTTAGAAATTTCTATCAACTCTATTAAAGATACAAATTTTATTTTTCATTCCTTTCTCTTATCTAAACTCTAATCACATATCCCCACGTGTGTGTAATTTTCACCCTTACACTTGGAAATTCAAATCAAGCAATCGTACTCTCGTCCATTGTCCAAAGCACTTAACTTTCGCTTACACATCCTTCATGCGACCGTTAATACTTCTTGAGGTACCAACAGCCGATTACAAGATGCGTTAGGCGTTTAAAGCGTATTTCCTAGTTTTGCAACACCCAAGGCTTTTAGCAGTGACTCCCAAACCAGTTGGTCTAAGGCACTAGGTGATGAAGCACCCTTGCTAATTAATTTTCTAGCCCTAAGTAATCACAAAAACCAGTGTCCATTTTTTTTATTCATCCCCCTTTTTTTTCTTTTTTTTTTCATTGTGCTAAGAACTTCAGACAAGAGTAATTCAAGGTCTCTTCTACTAATCCAAGTTTCAAGGTGCATGATTGTGCATTTTGTAGGGTACATGTTTTCAGAATCTAAACTCAAGCTAGGAACTATCTTTTGAACTTATACTTTAATAGGAACATTAATACTCTTCCCTCATGTTGACTTAGCCCAAGAAGTGAACCCAAAATTTACTTATTTCTAAATAACCTACAAAGACATATACTCTCCATCGCTAAACTTTAAGGAATGTTATTTTTAGGGTTTTTAATTTGCTAAGTCTAGGATCTAGTTTTTCCTACTCAGTTAACCTTTTTCTCAAACTGAAATCAATTAACCAAAATTGAATACAATTATTTTTTATAATTTTTTCAAATTTTTATGGGTTTTTTAGTTTTCTAATTTTTTTTATTTTTAAAATTTTATGATTTTTATATAAAAATGCAATGCAGAAATTAAATATGCAAAAGGAAAACAAAGATATATACAATATGCAATGCGAAGGATAACTATATACATCACCCTCTAATACCCCCAAACTTGAGCAAAGCAGTACCCTCACTGCCCGGCCCCACGTCGCGCTCGTGAGCATGAACGTGATCTCTCCCCTCTAGCCAAAAGTGTTTGGATCCCCCGCTCAATTTCCGTCAACCGACGGTCGTGCTCTCGTGTAGTTGCCCGAAACTCATCTCTCAAAAAGTCTATTCTTCTCACTGTTCTTCGCATTAATCATGCATGCACCTGGGGAGTTAGCTCTTCCCCACTCGAAGTCGAGCTCGAGCTAGGGGTGTGTGCAGGTACATTCTCTGCCGGTTCTGTTCGTGTCCAAATATCCGTAAGTCTAGAGTAGGACGACAAAACGCCCTCTAACAGTGGTCGAACCGGGACATCGTCTATCATAATTGAGTCAAATTCCTCGGCTGGGAGGAAATAACGGCAAAGTTGGCTAACGAGCATGGGACATGGGTATACACTACCTCGTTTCCCTGTACCTATGGATTGGAGCAAAACCGTGCACATGTCGAACCTAGGATTTTTCGTCATTAAAGTGTGGACGACATGTAACGATGGGGTGAAAAAGGTCGTGTTGTGAGAACTTCCAAAAATATTGTTTTGTGCCCACCGGCACACAGTTAAAACATTTGCGAAAAGGGTCCGTGCTTGGATCCCCTTACGCGGTTCTCATGCACAGTCATTACCCATTAATGACATATAATCTTCAAAGCGAAGTGGGTATTCATGTGCTGGTACACGTGGTATGAGTGTAACATCGTGTATCATGTCCCTACCGATGCGAATTTCACGGTTTCCCCAATTCAGTTTAATGTACCCTAAGTTGTCTAGGCTATTGTCTTCCATGGATTCGTAAAATAGAGCAACTAGGTTTGGTAAAGCAAATGCAGATGCATGATTATAGAGGAGGAAATTCCAGCCCCTTTGTGCGATTTCGTGTGGGAAATATGTACCGTAAATCTCGTGTGCGAAAACAGGGGAAAAATCCCTTTCATACTGCATTTTGTGTCCCATTTAGATGTTTCAGAGAAAAATATATGCAGGAACAGAGAGTAAAGGCTCATATTTACCTCCCCTAAAAAATTCAGTAGTTGAAGACTCAGAACGGCGGCTGATGCGCGGCGGGAGGCGGCAGAGGCGGCGGATCCGCGGCGGTCTGGTGGAGTTGTGGCGGGATTTTTCTGCAGAGGGTAGGGGGCGGCGGCTAGGGTTTCATGAAGAGGAAATTTTTAGGTTAAAAGAACAGGGGGGTCGGGGTCCTTTAAATAGGGGATGGGAGGGTGATTTGCATAAAACACCCTCTAAGACGAGAGTTTTATTTGTAAAAACAGCTCTTAATCTGTAAATTTGCAATTAGGTCAAAAAATTATTATTTTTTTATGTTTTTATTTTTTTATTTTTTTAATATTTTTTTTTATAGTATTTTGGAAATACATACAAATAATATACACACCCCCAAACTTATTTGAAATAGTGTCTTTGGGAAACGAAGTTTGGGGGTGAAAGCGAAGGAAGATCAATCAGTGTAAATCGGCTCCTGCAAAAACAGGAGCTCCTCCGAAGGATCCGCTGTGAAGAACGGTTTTAGTCGATGCCCATTTACCTTGAATAAGGTACCGTCTTCAGGGTTCTCAAGATCAACCGCACCGTGCGGATAAACGGTGCGGACTACAAAAGGTCCTCTCCATCTGGACCTTAGCTTACCGGGATGAAAATGTAACCGAGTGTCATAAAGTAGAACCTGTTGACCAGGTTCAAAAGTTTTTCGCAAAAGGTGTTTATCGTGGAACACTTTGGCTCGGTTTTTAGCAGTTATGGCATTATCATATGCCTCATCCCTCAACTCCTCCAACTCATTCAATTGCAGCTTTCTGTTGCTGCCCGCATCTCCTAAAGACAAATTCAGCTCTTTGATAGCCCAAAATGCTTTATGCTCGATCTCCACTGAGAGGTGGCAAGCCTTCCCGTACACAAGCCGGTATGGAGACATACCAAGATCGGTCTTATATGCAGTACGGAAAGCCCATAGTGCATCTATCAGTTTAAGTGACCAATCCTTACGGTTTTTGGAAACCGTTTTCTCCAAAATTTTCTTTATTTGCCGATTTGAAACCTCGGCTTGCCCACATGTTTGGGGGTGATATGGCGTTGACAATTTGTGGGTGATAGAGTATTTACGCATTAAGGACTCGAAAGTCCTATTGCAGAAGTAAGAACCATTATCACTTATTATCGCCCGAGGGTGCCCGAATCGAGAAAATATGTGTTCTTTAAGGAATCGAACGACAACTTTATTATCGTTCGTTCGGCTGGGCACAGCCTCGACCCACTTAGAAACGTAGTCAACCGCCAACAGAATATACACATTTCCAAAAGAGTTAGGAAATGGTCCCATGAAATCTATACTCCAAACATCAAAAATGTCCACTACCAAAATGGGTTGGAGTTGCATTTCGTTTCTCCGCGGAATCTGGCCCAAGTGTTGGCACCGGGAGCAAGTTTTGCAGTATTCAAATGCATCCTTGAAGAGTCATGGCCAATAGAAACCACACTGCAAAACTTTCTCGTCTGTCTTCTTTGGGCCAAAGTGCCCGCCACATGCTTGATCGTGGCAGAAAGACAGCACGCTCTTGACTTCACTCCCAGGCACACACTGACGAATGATTTGTTCGGAACAGTATTTAAATAGATAGGGTTCATCCCAGTAAAAATGCTTTACTTGGGACAAAATTCGAAGCTTATCCTGTTTCGACCAATCATTAGGAATCAGGCCGGTGGCTAAATAGTTTACAATATCGGCGAACTACGGTTCGCAAGAAACGGTCAAGAGTTGCTCGTCGGGAAAAACATCAGTGATTGGAAGATCGAGCGTGGGCGAAGAAGGAAGTCGTGATAGGTGATCAGCTACGACGTTTTCACATCCCTTTTTGTCCTTAATGACAAGGTCAAACTCTTGCAATAAAAGGATCCAACGTATTAGCCTTGACTTAGCATCCTTCTTCGCAAAAAGGTGGCGAAGAGCCGAATGATCAGTATAAACAACGACTGCAGAGCCGATTAAATAAGGCCGAAATTTTTCGAGTGCAAACACAACAGCTAAAAATTCTTTCTCTGTTGTTGTGTAATTAAGTTGGGCCTCATTTAGTGTTCGGCTAGCATAATAAATCACGTGCGGCATCTTATTAATGTGCTGTCCAAGAACAGCGCCAATAGCAAAGTCTGATGCGTCGCACATGATTTCAAAAGGTTGCGTCCAGTCGGGAGATGAGAGGATGGGCACAGTGATGAGTGAATGTTTTAAAGACTCGAATGCTTCAGTGCATGTGGAGTCGAAAGAGAAAGTTGTGTCCTTGGCCAGTAATAGAGTCAAGGGTCTAGCAATCTTGCTAAAGTCCTTGATAAACCGTCTGTAAAAACCGACATGGCCAAGGAAGGCTCTGATATCTTTGACGCATTTTGGGGGAGGTAGGTTAGAAATCACTTCGATTTTAGCCCTGTCAACCTCGATGCCGTTTTGCGAGATGACATGTCCTAAGACGATGCCCTCTCGCACCATGAAATGGCACTTCTCCCAATTCAATGTTAGGTTCTTATCCCTGCAGCGGGTAAGAACAGCGTCAAGATGGCGTAAACACTCGTCGAAGGAGTCGCCAAAGATGGAGAAATCGTCCATAAAGATCTCCAAGAACTTTTCAACCATGTCTGAAAAGATCCCCATCATACACCGCTGAAATGTAGCGGGCGCGTTGCATAACCCAAAGGGCATGCGACGATAAGCAAAAGTGCCAAAGGGACAAGTGAATGTTGTCTTGTCTTGATCCTCCTTGGCGATGGGGACTTGATTGTAACCGGAATAGCCATCGAGAAAGCAGTAGAACTCGTGCCCTGCCAATCGCTCGAGCATTTGGTCAATGAAAGGTAAAGGAAAGTGGTCTTTCCTTGTTGCGGCATTGAGTTTCCTATAGTCTATGCATACTCGCCACCAGTTTGGGTGCGAGTGGGAATCAACTCATTTGCCTCGTTTGTAATGACCGTAATGCCCGATTTCTTTGGCACAACGTGGATTGGGCTAACCCATTGGCTATCCGAGATAGGGTAAATGATATCGCTATCCAGACATTTGACAATTTCCTTCTTAACAGCCTCTTTCATGATGGGGTTGAGGCGCCTTTGTGGATCTCGTGCTGGCTTGGCATCATCCATTAAGTGTATATGATGTTCGACTATGAGGGGACTAATCCCCTTAATGTCCGCCATAGACCAGCCGAAAGCTTGACGATTATTATGTAAGACCATCAAGAGAGCCTTCTCTTGCTCAAGAGCTAGAGAGGCTGATATAATGATGGGTAAGGTCTCATTATCACCTAGATATGCATATTTTAGGTGTGTCGGCAAAAGCTTTAATTCGAGTTTAGGAGGTGAAACAATAGATGGTAACAATGGGGTAGTTGTTTCAAACTCGAATGATTCCATCAAAGGTTCGAACCGAGTGTACGCAACAGTGTCGGATGGTTCAACTAACTCATCCGAAAAAGAAAAAGACTCCAATTCAGGTGATGAGTCTTCAAAGTCGTCGACGAATGTAAAACACTCAAAATCATTATCCGTGGTGAAAGCTTCGTCAGATTCTAGGAGGAACGCACTAGTGGAGTGAACATTGCTGTGGTCGAACAAAAAATTCTCGAACTCACAGTCCTCCTCCGCGATCTCATTGATCGAGCAAACATCGAGTACGCCAGCATTGGGCTCAGCAGGCTGACTTCCTAACTTGAAAATATTGAGCTCAATTGTCATATTGCCGAAAGATAGGTTCATTGAACCATTACGAAAATTGATCACTGCGTTGGAAGTAGCCAGAAATGGTCGACCAAGTATTACCGGAATTTAGTTCCGGGGGTTAGCAACAGGTTGTGTGTCCATCACAATAAAGTCAACGGGAAAAATGAAATCCCTTACTCTTATTAACACATCCTCCAGCTCTCCCCTAGGATGGGTTATTGACCGGTCGGCCATTTGGAGAGTACAGTGAGTGGGCTTAAGCTCTCCAACTCCCAATTGCTCGTACACAGAATAGGGTAGCAAATTGACGCTAGCGCCAAGATCTAATAGTGCTCTATTGATGTTCTTGTCCCCAATTGTTATCGAAATGGTAGGACACCCGGGGTCCTTTTGCTTTGGGGGTAAGGAATTTACAAGAGCATCACTAATAGCACTAGCCACAAAAACTTTCTTTGGCACTTGCGACTTCCTCTTTTTGGTGCACAAGTCCTTTAAAATTTTGGCATATGAAGGAACTTGCTGAATTGCATCCAAAAGAGGGATATTTATGCTAACCTGTTTGAACAACTCGACAATCTTCTCCATTTGAGGAGTTGGTTTATTGGATCTCAATCGATTAGGAAAAGGAACATTTTGAAAGGTGGTCGAGTCCAATTTTTGCGGATCAGATTGTCGAGTTGGAACGGCACCCCGTGTAGATGTGTTCGTGTTGTGAGAAATGGGTCCATTCGAGCTAGAAGGGGTAGAGCCATGTGAAGGGTGGAGAATAGGCTCTAAGGAAGAAGATGATGAAGGTGAAGAAGATGAAGAAGTCCCACCGGCAGGGGTGTCATTGTTAATGCCCACATTGTTTCGCAACACTTTCCCCGATCTCAACGTGGTCACAGCATTCACGTTATGATTTTGCTGATGGTGGGCAGCATGTGCGTGACCGAGGTTGGGCAGAGGTTGAGACGGGAGTTTTCCTTTTTGGCGCTCGCTCAAAGCTGCATTGAGTTGTGCAATTTGTGCCTCAATAGATTTGATGCTTTGATCGTGTGAGGCACTATTTTGCACTAAAGATTGAATAGAAGTCTCAAGTCTTGCTGTAGACTGTGTAGATTGCTTAAGGAATGCATCTAGACTTCTTTCGAGCGAGCTAACCTTATCATTATTAGGTTGAACATAATTGTTTGGCTGGTAAGCATTGTTCGGCATAAAATTGTTCACCTGATTAGGGTAAGGTTGTTGAAATTGTTGCGGTTGATATTGAGTTTGCGAGGGAGCTTGTTGTTGTTGTTGTTGTGGAGGAGGAGGTCTTTGAAAATTATTATTATTTCCTTGGAATTGTTGATTTTGGTTCCAAGCGAAATTTGGGTGACTCCTCCACCCCGGATTATACGTCGAAGAGTACGGATCGTTTCTTTGTCGTTGCTGAAATGCAGCATTGACTTGATCCTGTCCTTGTGTAGATGCATTATAAGGACACTCTTCGGTCAGGTGCGATGGATCCGCACAACAAGCACAGACAGTTCGTTGAGGTATAGCAGGGGCAGGAGAAGACGATGAGATTTTGGTCTCGATCGCTTCTAGCTTTTTCGTAAGAGCGGCCATCTCGGCCTTCATGGCAATCGACATCTCTACTTGATGTATGCCTGCCCTAGATTGACCACTAAAAGATGATGTGGTCTTGGTACTCTCCTACTGTATTGTCTGCTCACTAAGATCCTCGAGAAACTGCCACGCTTCATCACTAGACTTAGAGAGAAAATGACCTTGACAGATGGTTTCTAGCAACTGCTTCGTTGCCGAGTTCAATCCCTCGTATAATGTTTGGCAAAGTTGCCAACTTTCTATCCCATGATGAGGGCATTGAACTAGTAGGTCCTTGAATCTCTCGAAGCACTTCCAAAATGGTTCGGACGGAAGTTGTGAGAATTGAATTATTTCATTGCGAATTCTAGCAGTTTTATGGTGAGGATAAAATTTTTTTAGAAAAGCTTTCACAAACTCATCCCAATTTCTAATAAAATGTGATGCGGTGCTATATAGCCACTTCTCGGCTAGGTCACATAAGGTGAAAGGAATGACCCTTAGCCTTATAGCGTCACCACTCAATTGGGTCGTTTTCATCATAGCGCACACATTTTGGAATTTATTAATAAAGATATATGCGTCTTCAGTTTCCAAACCATGAAATTTCGGCAGCATACTGATGAAATGTGGTTTAATCTCAAAATTGTCCCCATTTGCCGGTGGGGGTGAAAGACAGGTGGGTAAAGAAGTGCGGATGGGGTAAAAGAGGTCCTGGAGCGCAACTCGTGCGGGCGCTTCAACAGGCGGCTGGTTCGGGTCATTCGCACCTAACTGAGGTGGAATTCTTCCCGTCGGCAAGGTATTGTTGGGGTTGAATCCCGACATACCTTCGGTGAAAGAAGTTGAAGGTGAAGGTAAGAAAGTGGACGGATTTTCGACTTCGGTGTCGAAGGGTTCGCTGGTCGGTACCAACGAAACGCGGACTAATCGGGCGTCTGTATCCCTAGTCTAAAGTGACATACACTAAAGGGTAGTGCAGTCAGAAAAAAAAAACAGAATGTGGGGGTAAGATAACGTCAGTGAGGGAAAATGGTGTGGTGAATTTTTGCAGGTTTTCTTTTTTTTTTGCGACAAGTTGCAAGTTTTGAAAAGTTTTATTTATTTATTTTTTTTGTGGAAGTTTTGCAAAGAGGTTTTTGAAAAAGGACTCGTGACACAACTGTATCAACCACACATGCACAATCAGGCCTAGATCTAGGGTCGCCTAGGTCTACTAGACAGCTCCTAACTAGGGCTAGAAATAGGACCTCGAACCGCCTCTTCACGGACAAGTACGGCCAGGTAAGTGGGAAGGAACCACCACTACAGTGGGCCTAATTAATAACCACTAGCCTAGATACCGCAATGTCGGTTAGGATAAACGGCCGATGCCTACCCTAGTCCTTTTCCTTATTGAGCTCGCTGTCCTTAGGTCCGAGTCAAATCTTTTTTAATTAATTATGGTCGATGCAAAATGCTTTAGGTGTTTTCTGGGGTCCTGGGAAGGGTGATGAAATCCCCACCCAATCTGAGTTTGGTCAATTAGCCCCTTAAGTCTAATTAAATTATGCAAAACAAAAAATTCACTTGCAATCAATTTTAGCGCGGCACAAAGAAACCCGCAGCAAATCTGTTATTTAGAAAGGGGAAGAAGAATTTTTTTAGCGCAAAGAAGCCTGCAGAAAATTTTTACAGTGGAGATATGGAGGTTGCAGAGGGGAAAGAGAGAAAGCTAACCTTGCAATTTTCACACAGTGAAGAGCCCAAACCGCCGCGGTTCCGCGGTCTGGGGTGCTCCTTGGCCGCGGTTCCGCGGTCTGATGAGGAGTTCAAGTTCTGGAAAATTTTTTGTAGCTCTGTACTTGAGATTCCTCTCTGTTCTTATGCTCCTTTTTCTGTTTCAACCTTCTGTAAAATTCCAGATCCAAAAGTCTTTGCTGTTCCTGCAAGATTCCAACGAAAAACCCTTCAAACAGATAAAAATAATTAAAAGATAATTTTTGTATTTTGTATTTTCTGATTTTTATAATTTTTCAAAGTTTTATATCAACCCGAAATCATACAAAAAGAGAAACTTACGCCATCCCCGGCAACGGAGTCATTTGATTAATTCAAAAAATTGTAGTTTACCGCAATCAGAAACTCACACATCCCTGCGGATCGACCCGTATTCACCGGCTAGCTGCGAAGCGACGCCGTTTCTGATTACGGTAAACTACAATTTTTTGGATACGGCTTGATCCGCAGGGATGTGTGAGTTTTTGTTTTTGTGTTATAACGAGTTGATTCAAATTGTTGTTTGGTTTTTTGTCGATTGGATTTAAGACGAACTTATGTGATATGAAAGAACTCGTTAGGGTTAGGTCGAAGGTAGGGGAGTTGAGATCAATGTTTTCACCTTTTTCAATGCCGTTGATTTAAGCTTTTTAGAAAAATCACAACAATTATTAGCAAAGGGGATTAGGATGATCGGGAAGAAACAAAGTTTCTTCCTCTAGATCCTTGTCCGTTCTTTCCTATTAATTGCTGTGATCTTCATGGACTTCATATATGTCCGGCCTTTTATACTACGGTTCACCTTTACCTTGAAGGTAGGGTGCCGTAGGGGGCGGATCATACATGCGTGCATGAAGATTTCGTTTTAAAAATATGTTGGCATTGAAGGAGGTGAGAGACATCCATCTCTCACTCCCTCTCTTGTTCCTAACCCTAATGAGCGAGGATTTTACTCGCTCATTAGGGAGTTATTTGAAAGTGATATTTTTTATGTTTATGTTTTCAAGGGTAATTACTTACTGCAGATTAAAGAGAATTACACTAGTTAAACTAAAGCGACAATCAGATAACTAGGGCAAGTAAAAGATTATACTAAGGCAGGAATTAAATAAAACTAAAAACTTACAAGATGATGCTCTTGATCTCTCAACAGGTCTGAATTTTTATTGATTGATAAGAGGCATACTTTTTACAGATTTTGAGTACAATTTATAAGCAACTAGTGAAGCTAGGGTTACAGACTCTCGTAGACATGAAATTACAGATTTGCCCCCTAAAAATACCAACATATGAAACGACACACCGACACAAGAAGTCGGTGCCGACACGGGCACCATATGGCCGCAGTTCCGCGGCAAAGACATGCCCTTTGGTGGGCTTGGCTCACTAACTTTCTGTGATTGGTTTGTCTTCTCTTGGGATTCCTATTTTCATTGTTCTTTCCTCTGTTGGGCTTCTTAGTATTCTCCAGATCCTCAGTGAAACTTGTAAGGATCTTTTGACCGTTTCATTTGTTTTTCGTCTCGGCTTGAGTAAGATCCGTGTGCTGGTTGGTCAAAAGTCCATTTCCTGTATCATCTTTGTCTTTTTCACTGTATTTGCTCCGAGATCCTGAATCCTGTATCATGCAACAAACGAGCGTCAAAAGTACCTGTTTACTTATAAAATGCATAAAAGTGGGGCGTATGAATTGCAATATTATGATGTGAACAACCGTCACTGCCTCTATGTGCTTCGGGACTGCACCCAACTACTACCCGTTTGCACGACTCATTTGAGCCGTGGTAGGGTAGTAATCTAAGAACAGTGGGAACACACTCGAGGTGAAGTGACTGTATCAAGTCAACGGACTAAGCTGTACTCAAGTCACCTGGGAATTGATAACTGACGATAGGTATAATACCAACCAACAGTTCCCAGTGAGTCCTGTCCAGTGTACTCGTAACCTAACGAACACCCACTTACTATCTCCGAGTACGACGTAGTAATGGCTGTGGGACAGACCATCTCCCCTGCTAGGATGAGAAGCGTATACGATAGTCTACTCTGGAGTATCGATGCCCCGTCTCAATAATCCTATGACTAGGGACCTGCATAAGGATGTGCTTGTAGATTACCCAGCCCCCACTAGTGTGACTGCAATCGGAACGCTGGTAATCAAGCAAAGATCCCAAGGGCTCCACTAATATGTATAGGCGATATGCTAAAAGAAACACATGCACATATTATAGAAACAAACTAAGTAGCATACTACCATTTTGAGTAAGATTGTCTATACAATTTTGAATAACCAAAGCTTCCATTAAGTAAAATACAAAGTAGTATGATACAGTAATGCCTTCTAGGGCATATACACTAACACCTTCTTCATCCTCAAGCCCATCTTCTACCCTCATGCCCCATTACTTCTCAAAATCCCATACCTATTTCTTTAAAAACATGGACAAGCTCAAGAGAAGCACATTGGACCAAGAAAAATCGGATTTTGAGGACTTTGGGCAACTCAAGAATTTTCTTGAGTTGTCAATTGAGGTAATTTCTGCACCATTAGCATTGTATTTCCATTTCATTAGAAACCATATAAGTTTAGAAGTGTTTTGATGCGGTTTTGCGAGCTTTGAAAATTCCTAGAGAGGATTAGGGTTTGATTTGAATTGGGATAGTGTAATTGAACCTTATTGGTGACCTTAGACCCCCCTATGATATTAGAAACCCAGATCAAGCATGAACTAAAACCTGAAACCCAAATTTAAAACTTGTCATGTAGGTTTTGTGAATATATAGTGGGTGCAGGGAAATCTGGAGTGATCTGGAGCATTTTTGAAAAAAGTAAACAATGCCATTGACCTAGATGGACCCCCAGAAGGCCACCCTACCAATAAGAACACATTATGAGCCTATAAAACCGAGGAAGCCGGATTTTTGGGGGTAGGGTCTGGCCACATTTGTGAATTAGGTGCCCAGGTTGCTTCTGTAGGTCATTTACACCCTATACATCATCCCAGTACTGTTTGTGCACTTAGTTTTGACTCGAACTAAAATTTGGGGCATGTTTTCTTGGTTTCTGCCCTATGTTTCGTGGTGTTTATGAATTTAATTTTTGATATTTTGTTTGATATCGATCACTTAGCGTTTGTACGTCTATATCGAGGGTTATTAGGTTGAATTGTGAGATGTAGACCATAGGTTTTGACCTATGGGTGATTCGTGCGACATTTTGATTTTCATGCGTGATTTCGTTTACGATACTATTTATGATATGTAGGTACCCCGCGTGCACTTCGAGACGACGAGGACGAGCGCGGCGTCATCGACTCTAGAGAGCGAAGATCAAGGTGAGTAGATATATATCTACGGGGGAAGTCGGGTGGAAGGCGTATAACACCCCCGCAAAGTTGTGAGAAATGATGTGATGTGATATGGATATACTTTTATATGTTATTGTGAGATATGAACACCTAGCAAGAAAAGGTTTAGGAGATTATGGGTTAGTGTAAGCCAGAATTAAAGAAAGGATTTAGTTGGTTGTTTAGTCGCAAAACCCTAGAGTAAAGATTTGCATACATGCACACATACACACTCGCATACATTTACATTCTTATGCGTATATGGGGATATGTATATGTGTGTGTATATATATATATATATATATATATATATATATATAAACATAGGTATGGGACTATGTATATATATATATGTGCGTGTGTATATATATATATATATATATATACGTATACCTATACTTGGATGATGAGGATATTATTTGGTATTTGGAGATCAGTCGATGAGATTAGGCATGGTGCCATAGGATCAGTGATATGATTGGTTAGTATTATGAGGTACGACATGATATAAGCGGATTGATGGGCGATGTGTATTCACACACACGCGTACATATACGTTGATGATATTAATATTGTACTAGACTTAGATCAATACCCCTGTTCATGATATGTGATGACGAGGATACCAGATGAATAATGAGATAAATGTGATACTTGACCCGTACCCTGATTTAGGATGCCGTACAATGGATTTACCGTATGAGCTATTGATGATAGATCCGCACTCTTGACTCTAGGATGCATATTAGATGGTGTATCGTATGGGATACTATTGAGGCGGAATCACCGACTATTATATATATATATATATATATATCGACTCGGATGTAGGTGGTTTTCTTACCCTTTTCGATTAGCCAGTTAGCTCAGTCCTGTAGTTTATTTGTAGATGTTAGACTAGATTTGATTCATATCTATTTTCAAAACTAACGAATCGTGTGTATTTTAAAGACAGGACAAGGGATTCTACGGATATTTCAAAGGATGTGTCTTTCTTAAAAACAACGTAGCCCTTATTTTCAAAACACCATGATTCGTATTATTTCAAATGGCAAAACAGTATGACACATGTATAGCAATGCAGATTCCTTATTGTTACGTTACAATTCTTGTTCCGCATATTATTGCTGCATTTACTATTCATTTGTCATTTATCATGTTGTTATCGTCTCATTGCATGTTTATTGTGTACTTAGTGATTATGAAACCATGCTGTCAGGACCTCAGCACCATTACCGATTATGCGTATGCTCCACATACACTTGCTTGCCGGCTCACACACATCATCATCGGTAATTGCTATGTCACGTACACTTTAGAACATTTTATTTCATTGATATAGTGAGCTAAATGCTAGTTACCACATAATATTTGTGTGATTGCTCTCATGTGTTATCTTAGAGATTGCATTCTTTACATAGATAATTCATGCATTCATATATTCATTGGTTATGCAGTATTATGGAGATTTATGCCGGTTTTCATTGTTATTGACATGGTGACTTGATGATTTCGGATTCTTCTTGAGATTTTCTGTATTTCGAAACCGAATGTGAAAGTTTTATAAATTGATTGTTTTATTTTAAAGGGAATGATGCGGTTTTCTTTGATATGATAAGTATTGTCCACCATGATGTTTTCTCGGTTCTGAGATGGTTTTCGAGACCCGATTCAAGAAGTTGGATGAACCGTCTGCGGGTACATGGTGGACCTGGTATGATACCCCGGGGCAAGAAGCTCGAGTTGTAGACGATGAGCCCGGCAGGGGCAGGCTGCCTATCGGTGATTGTCTGGCACGGCAAATATCCGGAGGATACCGTTCGTGGTCGTATGATTGATAATATGGGCCGATCCGGACTGACGGAGCCCGAGATATTGGGATATTGAGATATTGAGATTTGAGACACTGAGATATTGAGATTTAATGATACAGGCCAGTCTGGATAGCCGGAGCCTGAGATATTCAGATATTGAGATTCTTGTTTTGTGTCGATGGTTGACACTGATTTCTTTGTTGATTTCATTGATGATATTCGATTTATATACATACAGGAATCTCATTAAATAAAGAAAACAATTGTCTCACTCATGATATATTCTATTTTAATTCGTAATGCATTCATACATCATATAACTGATATGTTGCTATCTGAGGCACTGACACGAGCACGTGGTATTGCACTTATGTATACTTGGATCAGGATATTTATTTGAGGATATCACTTGATATGACCTAGGATAGTGTCATGCATGCGATTTCTGCTCTGTGATGTTTTCTACTCACGAGTTGGCAACTCACCCCCGTTGTGCCACAGTTCCTTGCAGATTTTACCGTACAGGTTTCGTTGCGGCTTTACTGACACACAGTTCTTTCCGGGTGATTTCTTTAGTAGGTGGGTTCTTTTGCATCAGGACCTGTTCGGTTGAAAATATTGCACTTTGGTATAAGTATTTTCCTTACATTTCTTAAATAATAGAAGGTGTTTATTATAAATATTAAACATATTTGGATTTATCTGCAAAATACTATTCACCATATGTTTATATATTATAATTAATATTATGAAGGAAAATATATGCATTTTATATTTATATAATATTTTGGTAATTGAAAATATGCATATCATATCTAATATTCTAATCACAATTCTTAAAAGATATAATATCATACAAATGGTTAGAATAATATTTCAAAATATATGAATAATATTTTAGTAATTAAAAGATGCATATCATATCAAATATTCTTAATCATGTTTCTTAAAGATTTATTACCATATAAAGTGCATAGCATATTAAATATTCTTAATCATGTTTCTTAAACATTTATTACCATATATAATGATTAAGATACTCTCTCTAATTTAATAAATAAACTAACATTATTCATAGAGATATTGTGCAAGATTTAGCTCAGGTCAAGATGTTCAAGATGTCAGGATCAAAAATCTGCCAAAATCATAAATTCAATACTGACAGGGACTCAGAATCCAAGCATGGAAAGTCACCATATTAGGAAGTCACCATATATGGTAACTAGTTTTCTTCTTTGAGGGCTATATAAAGGACCAAGGGCTAAAGTTAGAAGGCATCAAGTCGACGAGATCAGAAAGTCCAAGACGGCTTACGCATCCAGGCTGATCATCAACGGTTCATCTATCTCCTTAGAAGAGATCGAGAAGCAAAACTAGGATTTGTAATCATTTTCTAAGGAATCAAAGTGTAATGAATATTTTTGATTAATAAAGGTAGCTCTTTTTCCTATTCTATTTCTTTGTAGTTTAATTATGCATTTTCTCTCCATCTCTTTTTCTCCCAACATACGCGAGTAATTCTCCGCTTGTTAAGGCTCGTGGGATTAGGGTAGGTTAATGGATGATGAAAATATCTAAACTCTTTTTACGTCCTATAAAGTTTATAAACTTTATCAAAAGAATCATTAACATCCTAATCGGGCACGCTAACAATTCTTTGTTAGTTCCGACCGCGATTAGAGATTAGATTAATAATTGTTTTGGTAAAGGCTAGATATGAACGGAGTTCCGTATCGAGATAAGGGTTAAGAGTGGGATTCCTTTTCCCTCCAGAAACCCTAATCTACACGCATCACAGTCGTTCTAGTTTTAAATCTATTAAAGGATAAAAATGGTAACTTTTAATTAATCATCCATAACTACTAAATCCTAACGAACCCTACAAGCCCTCTTATTATATTAGCTACATCCCGAAAATAATCTAGATCTATATATTTTGCATTCTTGCTTAACGTAGATTTAGAAATCATTCTACAAAATTCTTTATCCCTCCTCTCTTTTTCAACACATCTAAAGTAAGAGTAAAAGGTTCAACGTTTCCCTGTGGACGACCCGTACTCATCTCGGTCTAGCTACGCGCGACACCGTTATTGATTGCGGTTATTCTACAAAAACACTTTTTCGTATCAATCAAATGGCGCCGTTGCCGGGGATACGTGCGTAATTTTTTATTCTTACTATTTGTGTTGAATTCTTACTTGATCCATATCATAATTAACACAAAACTGCAAATTGCATATTTAACGATTTGTGCGTGAATTTTGCAAGGAGATCTGGAGTCACAGAGTTGAGGAAACAGAAGACAGAGACATTCTTAGAGATACAGAGTAGTACAGAAAGCCAAAGAAAAATTTTCATCACCTGATCCCTCCACTCCGCGGCTGAACCGCGGCAAGAAGGCCCTTTCGGCGGCAGGAAACGCGGCGCAACTAAGGAGTTAGGGTTCCAAACTTCTCTATTAACATTCTAACCTCATTCTATCTCCTCTCAAATCCAATAAAATCTATTTTCTGCAGGATTCTTTGCAAAATAGCACCGCTCAAAAATCTTTTTGCAAAAGTTTTGTGATTGGTTTTGTTTTGCATATTTTAATACGGACTTTAAGGGGCAAAGACCAAATCCAGATTAGGTGGGGATTTCATCACCCTTCCTAAGCCCCACAAATCACAAACCGAGCATCTGCATCAACCCTACATTAATTTAAAAAATATCTAGACCAGACTCTAAGGACTGTCGCGCTCAATAAGGACAGAGGAAGGTTGTGGGTAATCTATCGCTTATCCGCATTACTTTTGTAGTGTCTAGGCAAGTATGACTAAGGCTAGTGGTTTTTAATTAGGCCCACTACTGTGGTTCCTTCCCACTTACCTGGCACTTATCTGGCTAAAAGGGTAGTGAAGAGGCGGTAGAGGATTGATCCTGCGGCTTGTCCTTTAGAAGTCTAGGAGCGGTCTAGAGACTGGACCTAGGTGACCTTAGTTCTAGGGTTGCTTGTGCATTTTAGAGTGATTTGTCTTGAGTCCCACTTTTTTCAAAACAGACCAATTTTAAATCACACACACGCTGCCACTTGCACTAAACCCGCTTAGTGCATGCTCGGCTGGACACGGGATCCTAGTGCCCGTCTTGTCCGCATTCCTGCTATCGACGCCGAAGTCGGTACTTCTTCATCTTCTTTTCCCCCACCACACACCACGACCGAGATGGACGGTACTCCATCAGATTATAATACCACGCTGCCACCGCCCGTAGGTGCGCAGAATCCACCGTGCATCTCTCTCCAAAAGAGATGTTATCCTATCCGTGGTCCCCTTCCTACTTGTTTATCCATTCCACCAGCTAACGGAGATAATTTTGAAATTAAACCCCACTACATCAATCTGCTGCCCAAATTTCACGGGCTTGAGTCGGAAGACACGTACGTTTTCATCACCAAATTCGAAAACGTATGCGCAATGATGGGTACTTCACAGTTGACTGTCGATGCTATGCGCTTGCATCTTCTCCCATTCACACTGTGCGACTTGGAAGAAAAATGGCTTTATAATACTGCCGCACACTCTATCAATAATTAGGATGAATTCGTAATAGCATTTCTTAAGAAGTTTTACCCAAACCATAAGACCGCCCGTGTTAGGAGCGAGATCAACCAATTCACCCAGCTTCCCAATGAACCATTTTGGAAGTGCCTTGAACGTTTCAAGGATCTGCTTGTCCAATGTCCTCATCATGGAATACAAAGATGGGATTTATGTCAAATAATATATGAAGGCATTAATCCAGCGACAAAGCAGATGCTTGAAACAAAGTGTCATGCAATTTCATGTCTAAAGACGACGGTGAAGCTTGGAAATATCTGGAAGACCTTGCTGAACACACTTTGCAGTGGGAAAGCGTAAGACCACCTTCATTTTGGGGAGGTATTCACCAGCTCGATGTTTTCATCGCAGTAAAAGACGAAATGGCAGCGATGCAGAAGAAACTCTATGCTATTGAGAACAAACTTTCATCAGTCTCCCTAAATCAGGTCACACTTCCCAAGACCGTCTGTGGTTGCTGTTCAGATCCTTCACACTTAACGGAAGAATGTCCTATGAATGCATCGGTTCAAACTAATGCGGCTTTTCAGCAGCGACCTAGAAACGACCCCTATTCTTCCACGTACAATCAAGGATGGAGGAATCATCCTAACTTTGCTTGGAACCAAAACCAACAAAGTAATTATCAAAGACCTCCTCCACAGCAACAACAACCACAAAATCAGCTCCCCTTTCAGTCACAAAATTTCCAAAATCCGGCCAACACTTCTACACCACAAGTGGCCGGTACTGATAACTTTTCACTTGCACAAACTTTGGATTTGTTCATGAAACATTCCATGCAATTTTCGGCTGAGATGAAGTCTTCTATTCATACCATACTGAAAAACTTCGCCTCCCACGGCGAGAGTATTAAATCAATAGAAAACCAACTTGCACAGTTGAACGCCGTAATGAGTGCAAGAGAGAAAGGGAAACTCCCATCTCAACCCATATCTAATCCTGGCCACTCACAAAGTTATAATGTGAGTGCCGTTACTACGTTGAGATCGGTAAAAGTGCTGAATAACCGAGTGGGTGAGCAATGTGATGATAGTGACACCAATGATACCCCGGCTTCTTCTTCTTCATCCCTTAATTCGTCTAGTCTCCCACCATCATCCGAGCCTATTCTCCGTTTTCCCGAAGGCTCAAACATTTCGCCAAATCTATCTAAGTTGATTCCCACTCCAGTTTTGGGATCGAATCCGTCCCTACAATCCTCTCCAATGTTGGACCAAACCGTTATTGATAAAGCACCTTATCAAAACAGGTTAAGGGGCAACAGACCAAGTCCACAAATGGAGAAGATTGTGGAAATTTTTAAGCAAGTTAAAATAAACATTCCTCTCCTAGATGCTATTCAACACGTTCCGTCATATGCGAAAATTCTAAAGGACTTGTGCACTAGGAAGAGAAAAGTTCAAGTACCTAAAAAAGTTTTCCTTGCGAGTAATGTGAGCACAGCTTTTACACAACAACTACCCAAGAAACGAAAGGACCCCGGAAGTCCTAAAATTTCTATTTCTATTAGGGGTAAAAATATCAATCATGCTCTACTCGATCTAGGTGCTAGTGTTAACTTGCTTTCGTATTCTGTTTATGTGCAATTAGGGATCGGAGAGTTATAACCTGCGCATTGCACTCTTCAGATGGCCGATCGATCTATCACCCAACCAAGGGGTGAGCTAGAGGATGTGTTAATCAAAGTCGGAGAATTCATATTCCCTATGGACTTTATCGTTATAGATACACAACCTGTGGCAAACCCACGCAATCAAATCCCGGTGATACTCGGTCGATCCTTTTTGGCCACTTCCAACGCAGTAATCAATTGTAGAAACGGCTCTATGACCCTATCCTTTGGAAAGAAGTCAATTGAGCTTAACATTTAGAAGTTGGGAAGTGAAACCTCCGAACCCTATGCTCATGTGTGTTCTGTCGAATTAATGGATGTCGACAGCAGCGAATTTGATCAACCTCATGATACTGACTCTATTCATATGTTGTTTGACCCAACCATGTACTCTTCTATCGAGTTGTCCGGGTCAACATCTAACGCTGATGAGGAACTTTTTATAGAGTCTGACGATCACCCCATTTTTTTGATGACATTATTCTTCGGGGTATCGACAAAGTTTTGAGGAAATTTTTGCTGATGAACTCGCATTTTTAAAAGATACGGGTGTTGAGATGAATCAACTCCAAGATAAAGAAATTGAACCTCCACCCTTTCTTCTGGACAATCATGATAATGCGAGTAATCCATCATTACTATCACTGTGTCGTCTCTCCAAATTGAGACGCAATCCTTTTCCATTACACCTCTTACCACCTTCCCACTTCTTCATGTCGAAAGGTGATATGTTCTTCCACCAAACTTGGTGCTTCATCGATAAAATTTTTGAATGGTTGGTGTTAACCTTCGGTCTTTGCAAAGCTTGGCATTGACCAATAACCTTGACGTCCTCGTGTGATTTTAAAAAGATTAAAATTGTTTAACTCAAGTTTGGGGGAGGTGGTATATTTTGGCTCTTGAAAGAAAATGATTTTTACAAAATTGGGAGCCAAAAATAAGTTTAGGGGAGGATTTTTACTTTCATATATTCTTTCCCCCGTTAATAATTTCCTCCTAAGTCTACAGGTTTTTTTTGAGCTTAACGGATTACATCAGTGAGGACACTGCTGTAAACAGGTTTGGAGGAGGTTTGTGCTTATTTACACATCAATTTGCATCATACTTTGCATAAGCACAACATTTTCAAAAAAAATTTAATATTTTTTCTTTTATAACAAAAGAGTAGAAAGTGAAAAATTACATCCAAAAGATAGGAATAGTTTAAGAAAACCAAGAAAATTAGAAGTTTTCTTTAACGAACTAGTAATAAGTAGTTATGAGCTGTTGTCCCAAGGGTTAGTAAGATGAAGGAAGTCACTAATCTGAGGATAAAAATAAGTCTGAAAAATAGTTTCTATTCTGTAAGCCAAACATTTGAATGTTGATACCCTACTATATGCACTTACACACGTCTTGAAACTCGGGATAGTAGAGGATACCTTGAAATGCTCTTGTCTAAAAGCCAAAGTATGACGGAAAAAAATGAAGAAAATATAAAATGGTGAAAAGAAAAAAATGAACACTGGTTTTGTTATCGCCAAGGCAGCAATAAAAAAATATAGCGAGGGTGCCTCTTCACCTAGTGCCCTAAGGCCAACTGGTCTGGGAGTCACTGCTAAGCCTTAGGTGGTGCAAGACGAGGAAAATATATCAGCAAGCACATGAGTAATCCGTCGGTTTGTACCTCAAGAAGAATTAACGGTCGCTTGAAAATGTGTGAGCAAATCCATAAATATTCATCAAGTTAAAAAGTACTGAGGTAAATGGACAAGAGTATGATAGCTTGAATTGAATTCTCCGAGTGTAGGGATGTCTATTACACACACGTAGCGTTATATGATCGATGTTTGGAAGAAAGATAGGAATGAAGAATAAAGACGATGTTTTATTGAGGAATGATGTGATTTCTAACATTTTTTCATGACTATTACGATAGGGCTCATGACAACCGAAAAACTGGTGTAGTTGAAAACTCTTATTTTCAAGTTCTTTCTTTTATAGTTCTTATCTTTATATGTAACTTTCACCATCTCTCTTTTATTATAGGATTTTGTGGGTGTAATCTGCTGAAAACCCTCAGGAGACAACACTCCTCCTACTAGGGACACCTAGAGGTTTAACGGCTTGTTGCACGTGCTCAGTGCAATCGTGTTTGCCTACGAAAGTGTACTATTTAGGTTTTTCTTTTTCTTTTTCTCTTTCTCTTGAATAACTAGTTTTCTCGGGACGATCAAAGTTAAGTTTGGGGGTATTTGTTCAGTTGAAAATATTGCACTTTGGTACAAGTATTTTACTTACATTTCTTAAATAATAAAAGGTGTTTATTATAAATATTAAACATATTTGGATTTATCTGCAAAATACTATTTACCATATGTTTATATATTATAATTAATATTATGAAGGAAAATATATGCATTTTATATTTATATAATATTTTGCTAATTGAAAATATGCATATCATATCAAATATTCTAATCACAATTCTTAAAAGATATAATATCATACAAATGGTTAGAATAATATTTCAAAATATATGCATAATATTTTAGTAATTAAAAGATGCATAGCATATCAAATATTCTTAATCATGTTTCTTAAAGATTTATTACCATATAAACTGCATAGCATATTAAATATTCTTAATCAAGTTTCTTAAACATTTATTACCATATATAGTGATTAAGATACTCTCTCTAATTTAATAAATAAACTAACATTATTCATAGAGATATTGTGCAAGATTTAGCTCAGGTCAAGAGATCAAGATGTTCAAGATGTCAAGATCAAAAATCTGCCAAAATCATAAATTTAATACTGACAGGGACTCAGAATCCAGGCATGGAAAGTTACCAAATTAGGAAGTCACCATATATGGTAACTAGTTTTCTTCTTTGAGGGCTATATAAAGGACCAAGGGCTAAATTTAGAAGGCATCAAGTCGACGAGATCACGAAGTCCAAGACGGCTCACGCATCCAGGCTGATCATCAACGGTTCATCTACCTCCTTAGAAGAGATCGAGAAGCAAAACTAAGATTTGTAATCATTTTCTAAGGAATCAAAGTGTAATGAATATTTTTGATTAATAAAGGTAGCTCTTTTTCCTATTCTATTTCTTTGTAGTTTAATTATGCATTTTCTCTCCATCTCTTTTTCTCCCAACATGCGTGAGTAATTCTCCGCTTGTTAGGGTTCGTAGGATTAGGGTAGGTTAATGGATGATGAAAATATCTAAACTCTTTTTACGTTCTATAAAGTTTATAAACTTTATCAAGAGAATCATTAACATCCTAATCGGGCATGCTAACAATTCTTTGTTAGTTCCGACCGCGATTAGAGATTAGATTAATGATTGTTTTGGTAACGGCTAGATATGAACGGAGTTCCGTGTCGAGATAAGGGTTAAGAGTGAGATTCCTTTTCCCTCAAGAAACCCTAATCTAAACGGATCACCGTCGTTCTAGTTTTAAATCTATTAAAGGATAAAAAGGGTAACTTTTAATTAATCATCCATAACTACTGAATCCTAACGAACCATACAAGCCCTCTTATTATATTAGCTACATCCCAAAAATAATCTAGATCTATATATTTTTCATTCTTGCTTAACGTAGATCTAGAAATCATTCCACAAAATTCTTTATCCCTCCTCTCTTTTTCAATACATCTAAAGTAAGAGTAAAAGGTTCAACGTTTCCCTGAGGACGACCCGTACTCATCTCGGTCTAGCTACGCGCAACACCGTTATTGATTG
Organism: Agapanthus africanus; assembly: GCA_030015575.1. Classification (NCBI taxonomy): domain Eukaryota; kingdom Viridiplantae; phylum Streptophyta; class Magnoliopsida; order Asparagales; family Amaryllidaceae; genus Agapanthus; species Agapanthus africanus. Next base: position 308,292,881 of record CM057350.1, read on the forward strand.
CGGTTATTCTACAAAAACACTTTTTCGTATCAATCAGGACCACCATTGTATATTTGTTATTTTAGTATCTAGTAAAACTCCATCAACCAAACTTTTATTATTTGATAGACATAGAAGACCAGTGTATATTCTTTCGACCTTAGAGTCGCGCGTTGTATTATATGGTGTTCTTGATGATGTTGGATTTTTATCCTGAGTTTGATCCTCGCCTTTCGGCGTTGTATATTATATTGCATTGTGTAGTTTTGTCAGCCGGTTGGCGAAGAGCTAGCTCTCGCTTGGGGGATGCCTTTATTCATTATACATGCTTTATTATGTTTGTACCCGTTTGGGGTCAGTATTTACAAAGGAATCACTGCCGAAATTTTTAGAAAAGAGGTTTTAAGGATGAAATACTTCGGCTTATGTTGTTAAACTACTTTCTTTAAATTGGTTTTTCATTCACTCTACTATTTTACTTGGTTTTTATTTCTGGGTTTTGGCTTACTTAGATTACATACGCCTCGAGACGTTTCGTAATTTATGTGACAGTCACGCTCGGTAATTTTCGGGTCATGACAAAGTTGGTATCAGAGCGTTAGGTTTTACCTTCGGAGTGTAGGATGACCCTTGGTTGATGGAGTAGGTGACTCAAGTAGAGTGACGTACCGTGTGTATGTTCCGCGGCATACTTACGATACGATACTCCGCTTAAGAAGCCTTAGGATGTACAATTCTTTGCACAGTATTATATTCATTCTTATGATCTATCCTCATCAGTACCAGTTATTGTTTTGTTACCACGATTGTGCGGGCAGAGAGAGCTGCGGCTAAAGTTGAGGTCAGCACGAGCTCGTCATTGACGAGGACTGACCAGGGCGTGATTCCAGTGACATACGATTGCATAGAGGTGTCATTTTATTGTGTTTTCATGCCATGAGCGTTTGATGGATCGCTTTTATGAGATTTCTCGGACGTGCAGAGCAGCACCAGAGGATTGGGTCACTGCTAGAGGCCAGCCAGATTATGATGACCGTCAAAGCACAGATTATTTAGATGATTGAGGCACTGTTCAGCGTGCGGACGAATGAGCCAGTGATTTCGGCGAATGAAAAGAAATCACCCCAGATGTTTGAAGCTAATGCCGCACGAGTTATACTTCGAGATATGATAGAAGATCACTAGTCACCAAAGATGAAAGACTCGGACAGGTGATTCATTGCCTACCCTGATGCGAGGTTATCAGATTGATTGATTCCAGCTAGAGACGACTTCATGCTGATACGTTGGGAGTCGATAAAGACGATCGAATGTCAGGAACCCATTTTCCAAGTTTAAAGTATTCGGAAAATAAAGCAAGTAATTCTACGGACCCGCTAGAAGAATGAAACCCTAACTCGATATAATGACCATGAGAACGCTTCGAAACCTTAGGGTTTACAGCAGTTCAGCGGTACCATTAATGAGGCTTAGGTTTGCCCTTCTACAGTTAGACCATAGGTGCTGTGGCATATATTCGATATTATTAAACTGTACCCAAGATGTTGAGCTCTTGGGGATTATGGAGCTCTTCGGATATCATGTCATGGGATACATTGCTTGGGAGACTCCAGATACGAGTATAGCCGTTGGAGCGCAGTCCATGCAGCTACGAGGAGACGAGTCCGAATCAGTCGACATTAGAGAAAAGTGGAGTAAGAGGTTCGTACGAGATCGTGACGAGATGACGTTCTACTCCGCTGACATCAGAGATGTGATACGCATGCAGAGACGTTGTACATGGATATATCTTGTAGAAGGGGTCGTGATGAGTATGCAGCCGTTCCGGAACCAGATACAGATTTAGTAAGAGATGATAACTTCCGGGCCGTTCGGAAGAAACGAGATTGGGAGGGACCCCGAAAAGATCTATCTGGAAATACTAAACGAGAAGACCTGGATCCAGGATCAGTTGTATTACGCACACTGATTGTTACATTTTTGCCGTGTCGTATTTAAAAGGAGTTTTGAAATTATCGCAATCAAAACGGTGTCGCGAGTGGTGAGCCGCAATGAGTACGGGTCATCCACAGGGAGATGGTAAGTTTTAGGCTTATATTAACGAGTTAACAACATATTTTGATTTGTTCATTAAACTAAATGTCGCAACAAGGATATGTATAAAAGAAAGGACTTGTTAAGGGTAGCAATAGGTTAGATTGTATGAAGATGAAGTTTGTCGAATCCTTATAGACCCAAATTTGATATTGACACTAAAGAAATAGGTAACAACGCGGATTAGGGAACTTGAAATACGATATTTGCAGCATTTCGCAAAATCCGTCTTCCTTGTCCCTTGTCCTTCCGTTGTTTTCTCTTGATTCTAGCCTTCGGCAAACCACTAGCAATCCGGTCACGATTAGGAATCATCACTATCGTGGTAGGACAAGATGCCTCGCGGAGCGGAATTGCGAGTGATTTTCATGGAGTTTCAATTGTAAAGTTTAAGGTTTTTTAAGGTTTTTAGCAAATAATATTTTCAAATACAATCTAACCATATTCCACCCTTAACAAGTAAAGCGACTACTCATACATATTCACAAAGTAAAAGTAAAGAAAAGAGGAAAGATAAAAGAACATAATGAAAAATACAAGAAGAGAAATAAGAGAACCAATGAATCCAAGTGCGAATATCTCCAAGTGTTCGTAAGCTGGCTGAAGTGTGAAATTCAAACAGTAAATTTTAAGATTGCAAGCTCACTTAAGAGGTTACAAGATCAAAGTAAAGCAAGAATTTCATAAATTTAAATATGCAAACATAGAACAAGACATGAATAAAAATGAGAACTTTTTATTGAATCACAAACAAGTTACACTAATCTTGAAGTTAAAAACCTAAATCTTAAGCTTGCAAGTTCAATGAAGAAGTTGCAAGGTCAAGGCAAAGGGGCAAGAGCTCAAGAATTACAAAGGAAGGCAAGCTTACAAATTACAAGAGTTTTGATACAAAACTAAACAAAAGTTATCCCATTCCTCATACCTCTGGTCTGTATTTATAGGCTCAAAAACTAAATAAATAAACAATAACAAATTGATGACAACGCAGTAAGGAGGGGCTAGTAGATGAATGCGGCCCACAGCAGGTGGTGGGGCCGGCCAGGCCAGATTTGGCATGGAGGGGCTCGGCCAAATTCAGAGGTCTGGGTCCCGTATTTGTAGTGTGGTCTTGTGTTGTCCCCTGTAGTCCACTGGTGTTGTTTGCTTGGTCTGTAAAGGCTTTGGATGCACCCAGGTTTTGGAGGAAACTAGTAGCTTCAAATCACATCAACTCTTTTTGCATTAAATGCACCATTAATGCACATCACACCATGCCCACTTGCACTAGCCATGATTCATGGCTGCCCCCTAGGTCCATGGTTCAAGCTCCAAGAGTTTAGTGTGTACACATGTTGTGTTGGACCAAAATATTGCGCACACTCTAGTTTGCAAAATAACTCTTGGGATATCGGTCGGTTTCCAGTTCTGGCTGCAGTGTTGGTTCACAAATGATATATCCGTGATTCTGGATGTATTTCTAGTATTTCATCACGGACACCTGTAATCTGTATTACTGAGCAAACACAGGTTAATAGTACCGATATATAACAAAACAAATAACGAATGAGCGGTATTGAAATGCAGTTTTCTGTGATGAACAAATACCCCAAACTTATCTTTTGCTCTTCCCGAGCAAAACAAAAAGAAAAGAATCCTGACCTCACTTTCGCAGGAAACACGATTGCACTGAGCTCGTGCAACAAGCCGTTAAACCTCTAGGTGTCTCTAGTAGGAGGAGTGTTGTCTCCTGAGGGTTTTTAGCGGATACTACCCACAAAATCCCGTTAAGCTAGTTTCATAAGTTAACGTCGATTCTACACCTACAGTTTAGTATCTACGTTAGAAATTCTATCATCCTAAGTTAGAATTATCCAACCCTTATTTTTCATGCCTCTAATCTATTTAACCATAGATCCTATACGTTCCAAAAAAAGGTTTAGAAAGATGTTGGTATCTCCTGAGTTTTCCTTCTAAAAGTGCGGTCTTATATCGGGAATTTTTATCAGTTTTACAGAAAACATAAGTCCTTTTCTTCATTTCTATCTTTTATCCAAACATCGATTGTATACCCCTACGTGTGTGTATATTTGCACCCCTACAATCAAGAATTCAATTCAAGCTATAGTATCCTTGCAATAATACCTAAAACTACTTCTTTTTATTAAGTGATGGTCTGTGTTGCTCACACATCTCTCATGCGACTATTAGTGCTTCTTGAGGCACTAACAGCCGATTACTGAATGTGTGAGCTTAAAGCGTAAATAGCAGTTTCTAGGTCTTGACTTTATTTATTTTTTCTTTTTCTTTTTCTTTTTCAAGACCCCATATATTCTTTCAAAGATGCTCTTTTGGTGTTTAGCTTTAAATACCTTTTTTTTTCTTTCATACTAGGTTTTCAGGCAAGAGTATTTCTAGGTATCCTCTACTATCCCAAGTTTCAAGGTGCGTGTATGTGCAGTTTGTAGGGTATATACTTTCTAAATTTGGACTCAAGAATAGAAACTATTTTTGAGACTTATCTTTCAGTAAAGCATCACTACTTTTCCCTTCATCTTGACTTAACTCAAGAACTGAACTCAAGATTACCTACTTCTAAAAAAACTGTAAGGACGTGTAATCACCAAGGTTAAACAGAATGAGGGTTATTTTTAGGGTTTTCAATTCAGAAGGCTAGGATTTAGTTATTTCTAACGTATCAACTAAACTTTCGAAATCAAAATCTACGTTACACTATTAGCTATCTTGACGACAATGTTTTTATATGTTTGAGAAATTTTTTGATTTTTGTGGGTTTTTAAATAGGTATGCAAATGCAAAATATACACATGAATGCGAAGGTTAGAAATGCATACCGAGCATACCCCCAAACTTAAACTGGACAGTGCCCCCACTGTCATTGTTCAACAAGAAGGCAAATTTATTGACGGGTCAAAATCGTCAGTTATAGATACAATTTTTTTGGTAACAAAATGAGAACTGATCATCACCAGACAAGATTGCTCGTCAAAAATGGATATGCACCGGATAAGAATATCCACATATATATACAAAAAGCAGTATACACATACCCTCAAACCTATTTGAAACAGTGTTCATTGTTTTTGGCTGGATAACCGATGTTTGGTGGTAGGCAGAGGAAGATTATGCAGGGTAAACTGGCTCCTGTAAGACCAGGAGCTCCTCTGTTGGTTCAGCGCTAAGGTACGGTTTTATTCTGTGTCCGTTTACTTTGAAAAATGAACCATCCTTTGGATTTTCCAAATCCACAGCGCCTTGCGGGTATACATTCCGTACAAAAAATGGCCCTTTCCAGCGAGATCTGAGCTTACCTGGATGGAAATGTAGCCGGTTGTCGTAAAGCAGCACCTATTGACCAGGTGCGAAAGTTTTGCGCAAAAGGTGTTTATCGTGGAACACCTTCGTTCAGTTCTTAATGACAACCGCGTTTTTGTAAGCCTCATCCCGATGCTCGCTCAATTCTTTTATCTGCAGCTTCCGATGGCTGCCCGCATCTTCGAGAGATAGATTCAGCTCCTTTATCGCCAAAAATGCACGATGCTCTATTTCCACTGGAAGGTGGAAAGCCTTTTTGTAAACAAGCCGATAGGGAGATATGCCAAGATCAGTCTTATAAGCAGTTCGAAATGCCCAAAGGGCATCAGTGAGTTTTAAAGACCAATCCTTACGGTTTTTGGAAACCATCTTCTCCAATATCTGCTTGATTTGTCGATTTGAAACCTTGGCTTGCCCACATGTTTGGGGATAGTTGGGTGTTGATAGCTTATGATTAATGGAATACTTCCGCATCAAGGCCTCGAAAGTCCTATTACAGAAATGAGTTCCATTGTCACTAATGATCGCGCGAGGGTGCCCGAACCGGGAAAAGATGTTTTCCTTACGAAATCTAAAGACAACCTTGTTGTCGTTAGTCCGGCTGGGCATAACTTCGACCCACTTAGAGACATAATCAACAGCGAGAAGAATATACATGTTCCCAAAAGAGCTGGGAAATGGCCCCATAAAATCAATCCCCCAAACATTGAAAATCTCCACAACCAAGATTGGTTGGAGCGGCATCTCGTTTCTCCTGAATATCTGGCCTAAGTGTTGGCATCGGGAGCAAGTCTTGCGGTAGTCATGAGCGTCTTTAAAGAGTTGTGGCCAGTAGAAACCACACTGCAAGATCATCTCCGCTGTTTTTCTGGGGCCAAAGTTCCCGCCATATGCTTGATCGTGGAAAAACGACAGCACACTCTTGAATTCATTGTCAGGGAAACACCGACGAATAATCTAGTCGGGACAGTACTTGAACAGATAGCGTTCGTCCCAGTAAAAGTGTTTTACTTGGGATAAGAATCGAAGTCTGTCCTGACTTGACCATTCAGTCGGTAATAATCCTGCGACCAAATAGTTCACAATATCTGCGAACCAGGGTTAGCAAGATACGGTCAAGAGTTGTTCATCCGGAAAAACGTCGTTGATCGGAAGTTGAAGCGTTGGCGAAGAAGGGAGTCATGAAAGATGGTCGGCGACTACGTTTTCACATCCACTTTTGTCCTTGATGACAAGGTCAAACTCTTAAAGTAAGAGGATCCAACGTATCAGCCGAGATTTGCATCCTTCTTTACAAAAAGTTGGCGAAGAGCTGAATGGTCCGTGTAGACGATGACTGGAGAGCCGATCAAGTAAGGCCTGAACTTTTCTAAAGCGAACACAACAGCCAAGAATTCCTTTTCGGTTGTTGTGTAGTTCTGTTGGGCATCGTTCAGGGTTTGGCTAGCGTAATAGATTACGTGCGGCAACTTATCGATGTGCTTTCCAAGGACCACACCGATGGCAAAGTCAGATGCATCGCACATAATCTCGAATGGATACGTCTAGTCAGGAGAAGAAAGAACACGAGCATAAGTGAGTGATCATTTCAATGACTCGAACGCAGTCACACAGCTCGAGTTGAAGTCAAATGTCGTGTCCTCGGCCAGCAAAAGAGTTAAGAGCCTAGCAATCTTGCTAAAGTCCTTGATGAACCGTCTATAGAAACCGGCATGGCCAAGGAAGGCTCGGATGTTGATCATTCGAAAATATTGCATCTTTTAACCGGCAATTTCCCTATCATTTGCATTCATATAGAAGTGTTCGGCATTCATATAACACATATTAGCAAAACAGTCGTAAAATATCAGATTACATGTGTTAGACCTTAAAACCGGCATTTCTAGGGAAATTGACTGCATTTCAAACCATGGCATCATTCCTATATATCGCAACTTGTGTTTCGAAGTCTGTGCAGGTAAATACAGAAGAATGGCCAAATTTGTCATTGTGCTAATCAAAAATTACGCCAACTCAAGGACTTGAAAGCTGGTAGCAATACAGATGGAATTACACAATTCAACATATCAAAACAAGGCCCAATTGTCATCCCAAAGCACCAGAAGAAGTTACAAGCAATAAGGACTCAAAAGCGCCGCGGAACCGCAGCGGGAGCCGGCTTGAGCCGCGGTTCCGCGGCGGTTCTGCCACATCATCACCTAATTTTCAGGGCATAATTCCTATCTCAGTGGGTACACCTTATTTTGACACGTCAAATTCCAGAATTCTCCAGAGTCTTCTGCCCGATCAGCAAAGATCATTAAGCTAATCCTAATTAAGCTCCTAACTAATCACATCTAGAAGCTTCTCCTCAACAAACTTTTGGAGGGAAATTCAAACCTCTTCTAACAAACTTTTGGAGGGAAATTCAAATTCTAATCCTAGATCTAGGGTTTAGTGAAGTCTATAAATAGAAGCCTAGACCTAGGGTTAAAGAATAATCAATCAATTCTGGGCTAATCTTTGCTAATCCTTGGCTAATCTTTAGTTCCTTAATCTCTAATTCTTCATCTTCATTCCACAAGTCTAGTGACAAGACTTGTACGAAACCCTAACCCTAATTCCAATCCAAATTCAAGATCCATGGAGTTCAAGCAAAGCAAGTCTTCTACCATCCTTTAGAAGCGAAGCCGGCATTCATCCGAGCACGAGATCCAAGCCGATCCACGACTCAAGGAGCCGATGCAACGCAAGATTTGACGATCAAAGTTCCTTCCTCTTGAGTACTTAAGTGTTGTAACTAATTGTTGAAATAAATAAAGGTGAAGATTCTTTAAACTTGCTTTTATTTCAATTCGAGCATTATGATTAGTATTCAATTCTTGAATGTATTTTTTCTTGATGATGCTTGAGTAAAACTCCGCTCGTCAAGGAGTCGAAACGATTGCAGAATGATGGTGTTGACGAATCTTTAACGGTTTCTTAAGTCTTATAACAATTGTAAATTCTTGAAAGTCGAATGATCGATGATCTAGATCGATGCGAATGCGTTATTGATTCCTTTCGCACGATCTAGAGATCAACGATCGATCATCCGAATTTCAAGAAGCTATCTAGTGAATGTGATTCATCGAATGGACAAAGGATAGGATGAGGAATCCTAATTCTTCACAAGATCCTTAATCCTCGATGAAATCTACATCGATTTAGCATCAACTTGTTAATGGATAAGAAATCGTATTCTTGAATCTTCATCACATCTATAGATCCGATTGATTCCTACGAGCCTCATTTCGATTCTTGATATTTGGTTTGGAAAAATCAACAAACTCACAATTCTTGATTCTATCTTTTTCTTGTTATTAGATCTAGATTTTCTAATTCTTGAACTTCAAATACAAATCTTGAATTTCAAATACAAATCTTGAATTGTTTTGTTTTCTTTCCTTTAAAGTTTCGACTCATCTAATTCAAAAGACGAACGGTTACACTTTCCCTGTGGACGATCCGCACTTACTAACGCGCTACAATCGACACCGTTATTGATTGCGGTCAAATATTTTTGGTTGTGATTTCTTTACAATTTCCCAACTACACAACAAAAATCATTTAATCAAATGGCGCCGTTGCCGGGGATCATTTGATAAACACATACAAAAATCAACAATCAAATGGCGCCGTTGTCGGGGATCATTTGATAAACACAACAAAAACAATTCATCAATCAAATGGCGCCGTTGCCGGGGATAGTGCGCTAATTGTTCGTATTTTGAAATTTGAGTTGAAAGATTTATTCCATTATAATTTTTAGATCTAAACTCGCACAAACCCTAATACGTGTGTTGTGATTTGATTGCGAGGAAATCTGGAATCATTGGAGCTTGGATAAAAATTTTGTGAATATTCCAGAGAGCTCCTGAGGTGAACAGGAACATTACCATAAATTTCAGTGCGGTGATCCCTTGACAAGACCGTGATTCCGCGGCAATAAGGGTCTCAAACCGCAGTTCCGCGTTGGTATAATCTCATCTCTGTACCAAAATTCTCAGGTGATCTCATTCTTTCTTATCTCCTCCCTAAATCTGCTCCAATTAACATTTTGCTGCAGGTTTCTTTGCAAATAATAGCAAACTTGCATCCGCATTACCCTCATTAACTAAAAAATATCTAGAGATGACTCTAAGGACCGTCGCGCTCACTTAGGACAAAAGAAGGCCGTGGGTAATTCATTGCTTATCCACGTTTCTTTTATGGTGTCTAAGGCAAGTGTGTCGAAGGCTAGTGGTTACTTAATTAGGCCCACTACTTACGTAGTGGAGAACCTCCCACTTACCTGGTACTTACCTGGCCACAGGAGAGACAAAGAGGCAGTGGAGGATTTATCCTGCGACTTGTCTTTTGGCAGTTAGGAGCGGTCTAGAGCCGGACCTAGGTGACCACTAAATTTTAGGGTTTTGTGTGTTGCATTTGTTGCGCGTCATTTTTTCAAAAATACGTCCAATTTTCAAAGCAAACACCAATCACATTCATTCTCTCCCCTAATTATAAATCTACGCTGCCACTTGTACTAACCCTTTTTAGTGCAAGATAGGCTGGACACGGGTTTCTAGTGCCAGTTTAGTCCGCGTTCCCCGATCGACCCAAAAGTCGGTATTTCTACACTTACCTTTCTTTTACCCACCACCGCACCCACATCGATGGATCCACCTCCATCGAATTTCTTTTCCACTACCCTGCCGCCGTCCGTTGGTGCGCAGAATCCACCTCGCATCTCTCTCCAAGAGAGGTGCTATCCAACACGAGGTCCCATTTCCACCTGTCTTTCCATTCCACCTGCCAACGGGGAAAATTTTCAAATAAAACCCCAATACATCAACCTTCTACCAAATATTCACGGTCTCGAGTCTGAAGACGCATATGCATTTATCACCAAATTTGAAAATGTATGCGCAATGATGGGTACTTCACAGCTTTCTGTGGATGCTTTACGTCTTCGTCTTCTCCCATTCACCTTGTGCGATATAGCCAAGAAGTGGCTGTATAACACTACCGCACATTCCATTTCAAATTGGGAAGAATTCGTTAAAGCATTCCTTAAGAAATTCTACCAACATCAAAAGATAGCTCGAGTCCGTAGCGAAATCTATCAATTCACCCAGCTTCCAAATGAAACATTTTCAAAATGTCTTGAACGTTTCAAGGATCTGTTAGTCCAATGTCCACATCACGGCATCCCGAGATGGGAACTGTGCCGAATCATTTATGTGGGCATTAATCCTAACACAAGACAGACCCTTGAATCCATGTGTCAAGGCAACTTCATGACTAAAGATGATGGGGAAGCCTGGAATTTTCTAGAAAATTTCGCTGAAAAATCTTGACATTGGGAGGGTGTGAGTCAATCGTGTAGGGATGGCAATGATATTTCCATAGGAATTAGAGCTGAAATTTCAGCTTTGCACAAGAAATTTGACACTATGGAAGACAAATTTTTAGCTGCCGCCCTAAATCAAATGTCACTCTCCAAAACTGTATGTGGCTGCTGTTCTGATCCGTCTCACTTGACGGAAGAATTTCTGTTTCAAGGTCATGAGCTTATCAATTCTGCTTACCAACAAAGACCTAGAAACGACCCATTTTCTTCAACATATAATCAGGGTTGGAGGAATCACCCAAACTTTGCCTGGAACCAATCACAAAACACGGTTCTAACCCAAAACAATTTCCAAAAGGTCCCTCCACCACAACAGCAGCCAACACTTCCACTGAGTCAGCACCCCTTCCAAGCACAAAACATTCAAAATCCGGTCAACACACCCGCACCATCTAGTCCTTTACGGTTGACCGGGTCTGATGAATCCTCTTCATTCATAAACTTGCTTCTGACAAATCTCATGCAAGTATCGGCTGAAATAAAGACTTCCGTCGATGATATAAAGAAAAACACTATGTTTCAAAATGAGAATATCAAATCGATGGAAGCACAAATTGCACAACTAAAAGCCGAAATGAGTGCGAGTAAGAAAGGGAAACTTCCAGCTCAACCTTTACCCAATCCTGGCTATTCACATCATGTGGATGCAATCACGTTGAGATCTGGAAGAGTGCTTGACAATCATGTTGAGGAAGAATTTGATGATACAGATAAATCAATCAATAACACCCCGGCTGAGACCTTTCTTTACACACACACTCCCAATTCTGACCCCACCGCCTTCTTGCGAGCATATTCTTCGTTTTCCAAAAGGCTCGCCATCTCAGCCCACCTCTTCTAGTTCTCCACAGACGATCCCTACTCCTTTTTCGGGTTCATGTCTACCCCCACTTCCTTCTCCTATGATGGACCCAGCGCTTATTGCTAAAGCACCTTAGCCTAATCGGTTAAGGGCTAACACATCGAGTCGACATATGGAGAAGATTATGAACATTTTTATGCAAGTTAACATCAACATCCCTCTCCTAGATGCTATCCAACAAGTTCCGTCCTATGCGAACACTCTTAAGAACTTGTGCACTAGGAAGAGGAAGACTCAAGTGCCCAAGAAGATATTCATGACAAAAACAGTAGACACGGTCTTCCCCCAACAATTACCGAGGAAACGTAAGGATCCTGGATATCCTACTATTTCCATTTCTATTGAGGAAAAACACATCAATCGTGCTCTACTAGACCTTGGCGCTAGTGTTAACTTTCTTCCTTTCTCTGTCTATGAGCAGTTAGGGATCGGAGAGTTGAAGCCAACCCATTGCACTCTCCAGATGGCTGACCGATCAATCACCAAACCTAGGGGTGAACTGGAGGATGTGTTAATAAAAATCGGAGAATTTATATTCCCGGTAGATTTTATTGTAATTGATACACAACCTGTAGCGAACCCACGGAATCAAATTCCGGTGATTTTAGGTCGCCCCTTTTTGGCCACTTCCAATGCTATCATCAACTGTCGTAATGGTTCTATGACCCTATCTTTCGGGAATAGGTCAATAGAGCTGAACATTTACAAGTTGGCAAGTGTATCCTCCGAACCTACTGCTCAGGTATGTTCTGTCGACTTAATGGAAGTCGACAGCAGCGAATTTGATGATCCTCCTGATATTGATCTAGACTCTTTTCATACGTTATTGTTTGACCCAACTATGTATCATACACATACGTACTCTTCCACTGAGATGCCCGGGTCAACAATTAACACAGATTATGAACTGTTCTTAGAGTCTGAAGATCACCCCGCACTTTGTGATGACATTATTCATCGGTGTATTGATGGATCTTTTGAGGAAATCTTCGCTGATGAACTCGCATTTTTGAATGACACGGGTGTTGAGATGAATCATGTCCCAATCAATGAAATTGAACCTCCACCCACTCTTCTGAACTGTAAAATGAATGCGAGCAATCCATCACTTTCACTGCTTCGTCTCTCCAAAATGAGACGCATACACATTTTATTCCACCCCTTACCCTTTCCCCACTTCTTCCACCAACCAGAGCACTGCATCGATAAAAATTTTGAATGGTTGGTGTTAACATTCGGTCTTTGCAAAACTTGGCATCGACCACTGATTCTTGACCCCCTCATGTGATTTTCAAAGATTAACATTGCTTATGTTTGGGGGGGACATATTTTCTGGCTCTTGAAAAAGAAAATTTTTACAAAATTTTGAGCCAAAAATAAGTTTTGAGAGTGGTTCTTCACTTAAATATTTTGCCCCCACTAATAAATTCCTCCTAAGCTTACAGGTTTTTTTTCCGAGATTTATCAGATGGCAACAGTGAGGACACTGTTGAAAACAAGTTTGGTGGAGGTTTGTACTTATTTTCGCATCATTTGCATCATACTTTGCATAAGCACAAAACATTTTTGAAAACCTATAAAAATTTAAAAATTTTCAAAACTATAAAAATATTTTTGTACATAAATAAGATAATAAAAATTTAGATAGTGAACAATTACATCCATGAGATTAGAAAAATTTAAGAAAACCAAGAAAATTAGAAGTTTTCTTATACGAACTAGTAATAAGTAGTTATGAGCCGTTGTCCCAAGGGTTAGTAAGATGGAGGAAGTCACTAATCTGATGATAAAAATAAGTCTGAAAAATAGTTTCTATTCTGGAAGCCATACATTTTGAACGTTGCTACCCTGCTATTCGCACTTACACACGTCTTAAAGCCTGGGATAGTAGAGGATACCTTGAAATGCTCTTGTCTTAAAGCCGATGTATGAAGGAAATAAAAAAAAAGTGAATAAAAAAATATAAAGTGGTGAGAAAAATGGACACTGGTTTTGTTATCACCGAGGGCAATAAAAAAATATATAGCGAGGGTGCCTCTTCACCTAGTGCCCTAAGGCCAACTGGTCTGGGAGTCACTGCTACGCCTGAGATGGTGCAAGACGAGGAAAAACACCAAATAAGCAAGCACATGAGTAATCGGTCGGTTAGTACCTCAAGAAGTATTAACGGTCGCATGAAAGTGTGTGAGCAAATTCGTCTAAATATTCATTAATTAAAAAGTACTGAGGCTGATGGACAAGAGTATGATAGCTTGAATTGAATTCTCCAGGTGTAAGGATGTCTTTTACACACACGCAGGGTTATATGATCGATGTTTGGAAGAAAAATAGGAATGAAAAATAGGACGATGTTTTATTGAGGGATGACGTGATTTCTGACATCTTTTCATGACCATTAAGATAGGGCTCATGACAACCGAAAAGCTAGCTTAGTTGAAAACCCTAATTTTCAAGGCTTTTCTTTTACAATTCTTTTCTTTAAATATAATAGTCATGATCTTTCTTTTATTATTGGATTTTGTTGGTGCAATCCGCTAAAAACCCTCAGGAGACAACACTCCTCCTACTAGGGACACCTAGAGGTTTAAAGGCTTGTTGCACGTGCTAAGTGCAATCGTGTTGCCTATGAAAGTGTGCTAGTTAGTTTTTCTCTTTCTTTATTTTCTCTTTCTCTTTTTAATAAACAATTCGCTCGAGACGATCGAAAATAAGTTTGGGGGAATTTGATCAGTCGAAAATATTGCATCTTTTAATCGGCAATTTCCCTATCATTTGCATTCATATAGAAGTGTTCGGCATTCATATAACACATATTAGCAAAACAGTCATAAAATATCAGATTACATGTGTTAGACCTTAAAACCGGCATTTCAAAGGAAATTGACTGCATTTCATAGCATGGCATCATTCCTATATATTGCAACTTGTGTTTCGAAGTCTGTGCAGGTAAATACAGAAGAATGGCCAAATTTGTCATTGTGCTGATAAAAAATGACGCCAACTCAAAGACTTGAAAGCTGGTAGCAATCCAGAAGGAATTACACAATTCAACATATCAAAACAAGGCCCAATTGTCATCCCAAAGCACCAGAAGAAGTTACAAGCCATAAGGCCTCAAAAGCGCCGCGGAATAACGGCGGGAGCCGGCTTGAGCCGTGGTTCCGCGGCGGTTCTGCCACATCATCACCTAATTTTCAGGGCATAATTCCTATCTCAGTGGGTACACCTCATTTTGACACGTCAAATTCCAGAATTCTCCAGAGACTTCTGCCAGATCAGCAAAGATCATTAAGCTAATTCTAATTAAGCTCCTAACTAATCATATCTAGAAGCTTCTCCTCAACAAACTTTTGGAGGAAAATTCAAATCTCTTCTAACAAAATTTTGGAGGGAAATTCAAATTCTAATCCTAGATCTAGGGTTTAGGGAAGTCTATAAATAGAAGTCTAGACCTAGGGTTAAAGAATAATCAATCAATTCTGGGCTAATCTTTGCTAATCCTTAGCTAATCTTTAGTTCCTTAATCTCTAATTCTTCATCTTCATTCCACAAGTCTAGTGACAAGACTTGTGCGAAACCCTAACCCTAATTCCAATCCAAATTCAAGATCCATGGAGTTCAAGCAAAGCAAGTCTTCTACCATCCTTTAGAAGCGAAGGCGGCATTCATCCGAGCACGAGATCCAAGCCGATCCACGACTCAAGGAGCCGATGCAACGCAAGATTTGACGATCAAAGTTCCTTCCTCTTGTAGTTCTTGAGTGTTGTAACTAATTGTTGAAATAAATAAAGGTGAAGATTCTTTAAACTTGCTTTTATTTCAATTCGAGCATTATGATTAGTATTCAATTCTTGAATGTATTTTTTCTTGATGATGCTTGAGTAAAACTCCGCTCGTCAAGGAGTCGAAACGATTGTAGAATGATGATGTTGACGAATCTTTAACGTTTTCTTAAGTCTTATAACAATTGTAAATTCTTGAAAGTCGAATGATCGTTGATCTAGATCGATGCAAATGCGTTCTTGATTCCTTTCGCACGATCTAGAGATCAACGATCGATCATCCGAATTTCAAGAAGCTATCTAGTGAATATGATTCATCGAATGGACAAAGGATAGAATAAGGAACCCTAATTCTTCACAAGATCCTTAATCCTCGAAGAAATCTACATCGATTTAGCATCAACTTGTTAATGGATAAGAAATCGTATTCTTGAATTTTCATCACATCTATAGATCCGATCGATTCCTACGAGCCTCATTTCGATTCTTGATATTTGGTTGGAAAAATTATCAAACTATCAATTCTTGATTCTATCTTTTTCTTGTTACTAGATCTAGATTTTCTAATTCTTGAACTTTAAATACTAATCATGAATTGTTTTCTTTTCTTTTCCTTAAAGTTTCAACTCATCTAATTCAAAGCACGAATGATTACACTTTCCCTGTGGATGATCCGCACTTACTAACGCGCTACTATCGACACCGTTATTGATTGCGGTCAAAATAGTTTTGGTTGTGATTTCTTTACAATTTTCCAACAACTACACAACAAAAATCATTCAATCAAATCGCGTCGTTGCCGGGGATCATTTGATAAACAAAAACAAAAATGAACAATCAGATGTCTCTGACGCTTTTAAGAGGAGTGAGATTGAAAATGACTTCAGTCTTTGCTTTACCTACCTCAATGCCATTTTGCGAAATGATATGTCCTAGGACAATACCTTCGCATACCATGAAGTGGCACTTCTCCCAATTTAAAGTGAGGTTCTTATCCTTACACCGGGGAAGGACAGCGTCAAGATGCAGCAAACACTCATCAAATGAATCGCTGAAAATGGAGAAATTATCCATGAAGATCTCCAAGAATTTTTCCACCATGTCTGAGAAGATTCCCATCATACACCGCTGGAAGGTAGCGGGTGCATTACATAACCCAAAGGGCATGCTACGATATGCAAACGTGCCGAAAGGACAGGTGATTGTGGTCTTGTCCTGGTCTTTTTCGGCGATGGGAATTTGATTATAGCCACAGTAGCCATCCAAAAAGCAATAGTACTCGTGCCCAGCCAATCATTCAAGCATTTGGTCAATGAAAGGTAGCGGAAAGTGGTCTTTCCGCATTGCGGCGTTGAGTTTTCTATATTCGATGCATACTCACCACCCAGTCTGGATGCGAGTAGGGATTAACTCGTTCGCCTCATTGGTTATAACCGTTATGCCCAACTTTTTGGCGACAACGTGAATGAGACTAACCCAATGGCTATCAGAGATAGGGTAAATGATACCATTATCCAGACACTTTACAATCTCCTTTTTTAAGCCTCCTTTATGACTGGGTTTAGTCGCTTTTGTGGATCCTTGGCTGGTTTAGCATCATTCATCATATGAATATGATGTTCAACGATCATGGGACTAATCCCCTTGATGTCCGCCATTGACCAGCCAAAAGCTTGTCGATTGCTGTGCAAGACCGTAAGAAGGGCTTTCTCTTGCTCTGGAGCTAGAGAAGCCGAGATGATAACAGGAGGGTCTTGTTCTTACCCAAGTAAGCGTACTTAAGGTGAGACAGCAATGGCTTGAGTTCGAGCGTTGGCGGTGAAACGATTGAAGGCAAGATTGGTGAAAAGGTCTCGAACTCAAAGGATTCTAGCAGAGGTTCAAAATGAGTGTAAGCGGCCGAGTTGGATGGTTTAGCTAACTCATCCGGAAATTCAAAGGATTCAAACTCGGGTGGTGACTGGCCAAGACCGTTCGAGAAAGTGAAACACTCGTAATCACAGTCGGGAGCAGAAGCAGCAGCAGGTTCGAATAGGAACGCACTAGTGGCGTCAAGATTGCTGTGATCGAACAAAAACTCCTCGAATTCAAAGTCCTCTGAGGTGATCTCCTGGATCGAACAAACGTCTAGTATATGATCATTAGGTTCAGAGGGCTGATTCCCCAACCTAAAAATGTTGATTTCAATTGTCATGTTTCCAAAAGATAAGTTCATCGAACCATTTCGACAATTGATCACAGCATTAGAGGTTGCAAGGAATGGATGTCCGAGTATCACCGGAATTTGATTCCGGGGGTTAGCTACAAGCTGGGTGTCTAAAACAATGAAGTCAATGGGGAATATGAAGTCCCCAACCTTGATTAACACATCCTCTAACTCACCCCTAGGATGGGTGATAGATCGGTTGGCCATTTGGAGAGTACAATGTGTTGGTTTCAGCTCTCCTACACCTAGTCGTTCATATACCGAGTACAGAAGCAGGTTAATACTCGCACCAAGATCCAAAAGTGCGCGGTTGATGTTCTTATCCCTAATGGTGATTGAAATCGTAGGACAGCCAGGGTCCTTCCGTTTTTGACGTAAATATTGGCTAAGAGCATCACTCACAGCACTGGCTAAGAAAACTTTCTTGGGTACCTGAGATTTCCTCTTTTTCGTGCATAAGTCCTTCAAGATTTTTGCGTAGGAAGGGACTTGTTGGATAGCATCTAAAAGGGGAATGATGATATTAACCTGCTTAAACAACTCCAGAATCTTCTCCATTTGTGGATTTTGTTTATTGGACCGCAACCGGTTTGGAAATGGAATGTTTTTAAAATTGGTTGAGTCCAATGCTTGTGGAGGAGATTGTGGAGTTGGAATGGATCCCAGAGCTGGAGTTTTCGTGGAGTGAGAAGTGGGTCCGTTTAGAGCAAAAGAAGAAGAAGAGCTTTTTGAAGAAGGAAGAATAGGCTCAGAAGATGAAGAAGAAGAATAAGAGGCCGGGGTCTCATCTTCTATCAGTGTCCCAATGTTGTTGTGCAGCATCCTTCCAGATTTCAATGTAGTCACGGCACTCGCATTATGGTTCTGTTGTTCAAGAGCAACATGTACATTATGTTGGTGACCAGGATTTGGGAGTGGTTGAGATGGAAGCTTTCCCTTCTCTCGGTTGCTTAACACCACATTCAGCTGTGCAATCTGGGCTTCGATGGTCTTGATGCTTTGCCCGTGGACGGCAGTGTGTTGCACCAAAGACTGAATGGAAGACTGGATGTTGGTGGTGGATTGAGTCGATTGCTTCACAAATGCCTCCAGACTCCGTTCTAGCGAGGAAACCTTATTGTTGTTTGACGGAACAAAGTTGTTTTGAGGAAAAGAATTGTTGGGTGAAAAGTGGTTCGTCGGATTTTGAAAAGATTGGGATTGGAAGGGCTGCTGAAATTGATGTTGAGTTTGTTGCTGAGCTTGTTGTTGCGGAGGAGGGGGCCTCTGGAAATTGTTGCCTTGGAATTGATGCCGATTCCGATTCCAGGCGAAATTGGGGTGGTTCCTCCAGCCGGGATTGTAGGTGGAAGAGTATAGATCATTTCTTGGTCTTTGTTGAAAGGCAGCATTGACCATATCCTGTCCTTAAGCAGGTGGGTTATAAGGACACTCTTCGGTAAATGGGATGGGTCAGAACAACAAGCGCAGATGGTACGAGGGGGAAGAGTGCGGGCAGGAGAAGGAGACGGGAATTTGCTCTCAATTGCTTCCAGTTTCCGTGTGATAGCTGCCATCTCGACCTTCATTGCAATTGAGATATTGAGTTGATGAATGCCTGCCCTAGACTGACCGGAAGAAGTGGAAGAAGAAGAAGAAGAAGTACTCGATCGTTCTAGTGCTCTCCCACTGAAGCATCTGTTCTGCAAGATCGTCGAAGAATTGCTAAGCTTCCTCGTCAGATTTGGATAGGAAGTGGCCTTGACAAATGGTTTCCAACAACTGCTTCATTGCTGGGTTTAAGCCTTCGTATAAGGTTTGGAAAAGTTGCCATCTCTCAATACCGTGATGAGGGCACTGAATAAGAAGGTCTTTGTATCGGTCAAAGCACTTCCAAAAAGGTTCAGTAAGAAGCTGGGAAAATTGGTTAATTTCGTTTCGGATTCTCACAGTCTTGTGGTTCGGGTAGAACTTTTTAAGAAACGCTTTAACAAACTCATCCTAACAGGTTATGGAATGCGACGTGGTGCTATACAGCCACTTCTCAGCAAGGTCACACAGAGTGAAAGGAATGACTCGTAACCGTATAGCGTCATCGGACAGTTGGGATGTCTTCATCATTGCACAGACGTTCTGGAATTTTTCTATGAAGACATAGGCACCTACGGATTCCAGCCCGTGAAATTTGGGCAATATGTTGATGAAGTGGGGCTTAATTTCGAAATTATCCCCATTGGCCGGCGGAAGAGAAAGACAGGTAGGAAGTGCAGAGCGGGTGGGATAGAAACGATCCTGGAGCGCGATTCGCTGTGGCGCTACAACAGGAGGTGGTTGCGGGTTATTCGTACCAAGATGAGGTGGAATCAGTCCCGGGGGAGGTAAAGGGATGTTAGGAGGAAATCTTGACATCTTAGAAGATGAATTTGGTGATAGTGAAGGTGAGGATGTATGAATAGAATCCTGGTCAACGTCGGAGTTGACCGGCAAAGGTAGGGGTGATAAAAGGGTGGACGAAGTTTCGACGTTGGAGTCGATCGCGTAGTCCGTAGGGACTAACGAAACGCGGACTAAACAGGCACTAGAGTCCCTAGTCCAAGCGGACATACACTAAACGAGTTTAATGTGGTCAAAGTGTAGAATGTGAGGGTAAGAAAACGAAAGTGGAGAAAAATTGGGTGATGGTGGTAAAAATGGCAGCTTTGTGTTTGTTTCAAAAAAATGGGAAAATGACAAGACAATTCAAGAAACACAATCACAAATGCACAGTCACAGATGCACAATCAACATCTAGACTAGGGTCCTCTAAGTCTACTCGACCTGCCCCTAATTGTTCCAAAGCGACAAACTGTGAGATAACCATCAAATCGCCTCTTCACAGCCAGTTGTGGCCAGGTAAGCACAAGTGAGGTAAGGAAGGTTCCGCTTACGAATCACCGTGAGATGGGCCTTTTAAAATTACCTCCTCACTTATCTAGTCTAGGCACCACAAAAGTCAAATTTAGATAAACGACAGGATGCACACAATCTTCCTTTGTCCTATTAAGCGCGACATGTCCTTAGTTGGCTGAGTCTAGATATTTTTTATTAAGCTTGAGGTGACTCTTATGCAATTAGTGATTTCTGGGGTCTTCGGTAGGGTGATGAAATCCCCACCCAATCTGGATTGGTGTTAGAGCCCCTTAAGTCTGTATTAAATGATGCAATGCGCAAATCAACAAAGTTTTGTTTTCAAACAATCAATTCGTTTTTTTACTTTAAATATGGCGCTGCAACAAATACAGTTAGTCTTTTGTTTGGCTTTTTTCGGCGATGTTGCTAAGAATCCTGCAAAGACAAGGATATTGGAGTGTCGGGATTAAGAATGGAAGTTTAGAAAAATACGTACCAAAATGTATCGAGTTTAAGAAACTCATGTCTATATTGCCTCCGAGCGGTCGAATGGTTCGCTTGCGCGGGTCCAACTACCCGGATCATTGGAACTGAGTGTTCACTCCCCTTGTACTTGAAAATTCCCTCTTGTTTCGCACGATCGCATCTCACAATCCGTCAAATCTGCATATGTCAGAAAAATACGGATATTTGAGCCAAAAAGCGATATGGATAGCCAAAGTTCTGAACATAAATAATTAAAAAAATCAAACAATAAAAATGGAATTATATTAGAGCACAGGAGGAAACACAAAAAACCACAAGTGAAAAGGCCACACCAAGACCGGCAAGATCGGATTTTCAGGGTATGTCACAGGTTTTATTGTGTGGGAATGGGCTCAAGTTTTGTGTGTTTCCTCAGTGAAGTAATGTCATTCTATTTTTATAACTTGATTTTTTCTTTAAACCTCAGAGTGTTAGCAGATTACAAATCCATAGAAGAAAAAAGAATATTTTTGTATTTGTGTTGGTTTTGAAAAAGAATGGTTTTATCCGTTTGAATGTGTTAGAAAGTTAATTTTTATACAAAATACGCACAAATTAACCCGAGATTACAAGTATAAAAGTGTTACCATCTCCCCGGCGACGACGCCATTTGATTGTTACGTTTTTTCCGTGTCGTATTTTAAAAGAGTTTTGAAACTACCGCAATCAAAACGGTGTCGCGAGTAGCGATCCGCGATGAGTACGGGTCGTCCGCAGGGAGATGGTAAGTTTTTAGGCTTATATTAACGAGTTAACAACGTATTTTGATTTGTTAATTAAACTAAATTTCGCAACAAGGATATGTATAAAAAAAAAGGACTTGTTAAGGGTAGCAATATGTTAGATTGTATGAAGATGAAGTTAACCGAATCCTTATAGACCCAACTTTGATATTGACACTAAAACAATAGGTAACAACGCGGATTAGGGAACTTGAAATACGGTATTTACGGCATTTCGCTAAATCCGTCTTCTTTGTCCCTTGTCCTTCCGTTGTTATCTCTTGATTCTAGCCTACGGCAAACCACTAGCAATCCGGTCACGATTAGGAATCATCGCTATCGTGGTAGGATAGGATGACTAGCGGAGCGAAATTGCGAGTGATTTGCACGGAGTTTCAATTGCAAAGTTTAAGGTTTTTTAAAGGTTTTTAGCAAATAATATCTTCAAATACAATCTAACCATATTCCACCCTTAACAAGTAAAGCGACTACTCACACATATTCACAAAGTAGAAGTAAAGAAAAGAGAAAAGAACATAATGAAAAATATAAGAAGAGAAAAAAAGAGAACCATTGAATCCAAGTGCGAATATCTCCAAGTGTTCGTAAGCCGGGTGGAGTATGAAATTCAAACACTAAACTTTAAGGTTGCAAGCTCACTTAAAAGGTTGCAAGATCAAAGTAAAGCAAGAATTTCACAAATTTAAATATGCAAACATAGAACAAGACATGAATAAAAGTGAGAACTTTTTATTGAATCACAAACAAGTTACACTAATCTTGAAGTCAAGAACCTAAACCTTAAGCTTGCAAGTTCAATGAAGAAGTTGCAAGGTCAAGGCAAAGGGGAAGAGCTCAAGAATTACAAAGGAAGGCAAGCTTACAAATTACAAGAGTTTTGATACAAAACTAAACAAAAGGTATCCCATTCCTCATGCCTCTGGTCTGTATTTATAGGCGCAAAAACTGAATAAATAAATAATAACAAAATGATAACAACACAGTAAAGAGGGGCCGGTAGAAGAATGGGGTCCACAGGAGGTGGTGGGGCCGGCCAGGCCGGATTTTGCAAGGAGGGGCTCGGCCAAATTCCGAGGTCTGGGTCCCGTTTTTGCAGTGTGGTCTTGTGTTGTCCCCTGTAGTCCACTGGTGTTGTTTGCTTGGTCAGTAAAGGCTTTGGATGCACCCAGGTTCTGGAGGGAACTTGTAGCTTCAAATCACATCAACTCTTTTTGCATTAAATGCACCATTAATGCACATCACACCATGCCCACTTGCACTAGCCATGATTCATGGCTGCCCCCTAGGTCCATGGTTCAAGCTCCAAGAGTTTAGTGTGTACACATGTTATTTGTTGGACCAAAATATTGAGCACACTCTAGTTTGCAAAATAACTATTGGGATATCGGTCGGTTTCCAGTTCTGGTTGCAGCGTTGGCTCACAAATGATATATCCGTGATTCTTGATGTATTTCTAGTATTTCATCACGGACACCTGTAATCTGTATCACTGAGCAAACACCGATTAATAGTACCAATATATAACAAAACAGATAACGAATGAGTGGTGTTAAAATGCAGTTTTCTGTGATGAACACACACCCAGGAGACCTGAGTTCGGCATTATTGACGAGACTTGTTATGAGTGACCATGATAGTTGGCCTGAGATCTTTAGAAGGTATGCTAGAGCGGATCGTTTCCGTTAGTAAACCGAACCGGGCCGATGAGCCTATGGATTGCTAGATTGGTAATCCACAGAGAAATGAAGAACCCGAGACAGATGACGCCAGACCGTGAGCAGGAGGCAGCGGATGTTCTTGCTCTGCCAGTTTTGGGTGTACCGACACCCTTCGACATTGTAGGAGGCGTACCTCAATGTCTTTTGTTGCAATTTGCGTTTGTGATCCGAGTATCACGCTTATATCGCTTGGATTTGAGTATTGATGATTGGGGTTTATGGTATTGTTTCCGGGCACCATGTCTGCACCTTCTGGGTATTTACATTTTCGTGCATAGTTAATGCACTTGATATATGTTTTTATACACCGTTCTGTTGATTTGTGATTTGTACATATCTATTGCACTTGATATTGATTTTGTGTCTTGACTTCACATATTTATGATTCCGTGGATTTCATACCCTGGATTCGGTATTTTGTGCACTGGATGCACTGTATGTGGTATTTCTTGCACTGGATGTACTGGAGTTGTATTTCATGCACTGGATGCACCGGATTAGATATTTTGTGCATTTGATGCACCGGAAATTGTATTTTGTGCATTTGCTGCACCGGAATTGTATTTTGTGCACTTGATGCACCGGATTGGTATTTTGTGCAATTGTTGCACTGTATTTGTATTTCGTGCACTGGATGCACTGGAGTTGTATTTCATGCACTGGATGCACCGGATTCATTTTTCGAGCATTTGTTGCATAAGCTAGGTATTTTGTGCATTGGTTGCACTGGACATATACTCCGTACCTTGGTTGCACCCGATCTATCTCTTGAGCATTTGTGTTACCAGATTTTTGTTTTGTGCGCGTCTTCACTTGATTTTCGTTTTCATCCATTTTACCGCAATAGATACTTTTCACGGACTGACGCACTTGGGTTGGATTTTTGCGCATATTAGGCACTTGATATTGGATTTTGTGCGTATTGGATGCACTTGATTAGATTTTATTCGTGCATGTTGGATGCACTTGATTAGATTTTATTCATGCATGTTCGATGCACTTGATTTAGATTTTATTCGTGCATGTTGGATGCACTTGATTTAGATTTTATTCGGGCATGTTGGATGCACTTGATTTAGATTTTATTCGTGCATGTTGGATGCACTTGATTTAGATTTCATTCATGCATATTGGATGCACTTGATTTAGCCTTCATTCGTGCAGGACGGATGCACTTGATTTATATTTTCACGCATGTTGAGCGCGTGATATGAGGTTTGGTTTTGTGCACACCGGATGCACTCGATTGGGGTTTTCATTTATGCATGTTAGTTGTACTGGATTGAGATTTTGTGCTCCACAGTTGCACTCGACTTCGATTTGATGTCATTCGAGATATTGATTTTGATTTCATGCCTGTGGTATGTATGAGATTTGACTTGTACTTTCGGTGTAGTTTCCATGCACTATTAGTATTTTGTTTCGATGTTGTGCACGCTGATGCACATGGTTGTGAGATTTTATACCGTGGTATACCTGATTGGATTGAGGTTTATTATATACCGTCGATTTCGATTATGATATTTGATATTGTTTCCGTGCACTTTGTGCACTTGATTGGGATTCTTGCGCATATTTGGCGCGCGTGAAGCGATTTTGGTGCACACCTGATGCACTAAATCGGGATTCTTCGTGCATATCAGATGCACTTGTTTTGATTGTCAGGCACACTCGTTGCCCTTGATAGGTGTTTTCGTGCACACCCGTTGCACTTAGATTTTGTTTCTATGTACATGTATAACACATTCATTGATTTCGATTTCCGTGCGCACCAGACGCACGTAGTACTCATGTATATATTTTAGATTTGATTTCCCTTTGAAATGCTGTTTATGATATTTACTATTTGGTATAGTAGCTCAGCAGGACTAGTCCGAGGACAGTACCTGATTATAATTTGCATGCATCGATAGTTATCGAAGAGATTTCCAAAAGGGAGCTATAGTCTCAATATTTACCTACGTGTCTGAGATGACACGAAATTATTTTACAAAGGGAAACCCCACTAAATTATTTTTCAAAACGGCGGAACGTATGTTTAACAAAAGATATATATATGTATATGGGATTATTTTCTTACAATAAACGTCCGCTACTTATGCCGTGAGTTACGCATCACGCGGCGATTTAGATAGGATTTTGCATGTGTTCTATTCGGTTTTTGAAGATTTTTCAACGATGCGTACTATATACATATTATAGTATTTGACTAGAGTATATTGGATTTCGGTATTTGATTTCGAGATCTGTATCTCCATTGTAACTCCGAGGATATGCGTGCAAATCCGGTGATTTGCATAACGCTTGACGGAGTTCGATTTTGAGTTTTGTACTCGTTTTTCAGGCGCACGCGATGCGCTATAGTGTTTTTATATCTTCCATGATTTCGGAGCCCCGTTGATTTTAGCTGATTATTGAAATGTTTTAGCAGTTGGGGGCATAAATTTAAATTCGGGGACCGAATTTATTTAAGGGGGGAAGATTGTAACATTTCAGAAAATATAAAAAATTATTTTTATTATTTAATATTAAAATAATATTTTTCCCGAAAACTGCCGATTTGCGAAATTGGGGTTTTCGAAAAAGGGTATAAATATATACCAATAATTGTGAAATAAATGGAAATTAAAATGATTTATTCATTTAAAAATAGATTTAATGGATTTGGAATTTTTAAAATTTATTATATGCAGTTTAAATAAAACCCGATTAGTGCACTGCTAATCGCGATTAAGCCAAATCCGTGTTTCTACAGTTTTCATGGTTAGTGCACCATGACATGTTTCATTTGGTTACATGTTCATTTGTGTTGTTTTCATGTTATGGTTTTATTTTAGTGAGAAAAGAAACGGAAAAAAGAAAATGATGACTTGAGGAGAGAGAGAGGGGACACAATCATGAGACAAGGCATTTTAGGAGAGAGAATGAAGGTGAGAAAGAGAGAGAGAGGGAGAGAGTGCTGCCCCTTTCATTCCTCCCCCCCCCCCCCGCCCCCCGCCATTTGCATCTCATTCTTCATCCTCAAGCCCATCTTCTACCCTCATGACCCATATCAAAATACTTCTCAAAACCCCATACCCATTTCTTTAAAAACATGCACAAGTTCAAGGGAAGCACATTGGACCAAGAAAAATCGGATTTTGAGGAATTTGGGCAACTCAAGAATTTTCTTAAGTTGCCAATTGAGGTAATTTCTGCACCATTAGCATTGTATTTCCATTTCATTAGCAACCATACATGTTTAGAAGTGTTTTGATGCGGTTTTGCGAGCTTTAAAAATTCCTAGAGAGGGTTAGAGTTTGATTTGAATTGGGATAGTGTAATTGAACCTTATTGGTGACCTTAGACCCCCCCAAGATGTTAGAAACCCAGATCAAGCATGAACTAAAACCTGAAACCCAAATTTAAAACTTTTCATGTCCGTTTTGTGAATATATAGTGGGTGCAGGGAAATCTGGGGTGATCTGGAGCATTTTTGAAAAAAGTAAACAATACCATTGACCTAGAAGGACCCTCTGTAAGTCCACGTTGCCCAACCCGGTGCTTGCGGGGAGGCGGAAAACGGAATAAAAATCGGATTTTTACTACTCTAGGCAACATGGACTAGACAAAGTCGGATCTTTGCAAAACAAAAACTTGCTAAAGCTAACTAGAAACTAGTTAAAGAGTAGAATGGTTATACCTAGGGCTTTATGTCCTTCTCTCCTTGCTCTTTTGAGTAGTAGAAATGGATCATCTTTGTCGTCTTCTTGAGTCGAAGAAGGATCCACCCGAAAGCCTCAACCTTTGGCTTCAACTTCAAGCTAGAAGTAACTAGGGCGCTAGAAGTGCTAGTCCTAGAACCCTAGATGAGAGTAAAGATTATCAAGAAGAGGTTTTTCTCAAGCTCAAGTGTTTCTCAACACATGAGAGGGGAGAGCTTGAGGGAGAGGAAGAACAAGAGAGAGAAAGTGAATGATAGAATGAGAGAATAATAAGCCATTCTCACATATATGTGTGAATTATTGTAAATAGATAATTAGTGAGATAATTGTCATGGCTTAATCAAGACATGACCATTATCATTTCATTTTTAATGCAAATTGCAAGGATCAAAGAGCATCTTCCAAATAAAATGATGATGGTCAAAGTGTCAACCTAGGTCAACAAGTCAAGAATGTCAAATGGTCAACAACCATAACCATGCACAATTATATTAAACTAATATCAATTAACCATAATACACACATAAGCATTAGGGTTAATAAAATGACAATGGTCATTAACCCTAATCAAAGTCCTCTCCCTCTGTCTCAAGCAACTGTGCATACGCACCCGTATTCGTGATCCGAGGAACACGAATACAATGAGATAAAACCATTCCCAAATCATATACTAGGATCCTGCTTAAACCAAAGCCCGCTAGTATAAGCTGTCCGGACAGCAAACGTGCACAAGTGCGCGGATGTGAACGAACCCTGTCGCAAAACCATGCTACCTCTACTCATTTTGCCTAAAGGCGAATAGCTCTCTGTATGGGACTCTAAAGACTCGACACTATGCTGGCAGTGGGTTTAACCACAGACCGCAAGCGGCACTAGCTGTACGTAATGGTCGCCAGGTAGATGCCGATAAGAAGACAGACGAGGTAACCCCATCTGAACTGCTACTGAGCCTGTATGTGACAGTCTCCGTACAGTCCGGTCTGTTCGTCTGATACATCGCATGGCGGGCCTAGGGGGGCAGTGAACGTCAGTCCCCTAATAGCGGTACAAGTAGTGTCGGAGTGTAGCCCAGAACACCCTGAGATAACACTGGAAACCTACCAGTATATCTCGCTTGCCCTGGCCAGTGACTACTCGTGTAATGGCTCTCCTGGACACAGCGCGATGTCAACCCCCAATACCGGGAGAGACGAATCCTGTCTAACCGTCACTGCCTCCAAGTGCTTCGGGACTGCACCCAAAAACTACCTGTTTGCATGACTTCTTTGAGCCGTGGTAGGGTAGTAATCAAAGTACAGTGGGAACACACTCGAGGCGAAGTGACAGTGTCAAGTCAGCGGACTAAGCTGTACTCATGTCACCTGGGAACTGATAACTGACGATAGGTATAATACCAACCAACAGTTCCCGACGAGTCCTGTCCAGTGTACTCGTAACCTAACGAGCACCCGCATACTATCTCAAGTACGACGTACTGACGGCTGTGGGACAGACCGTCTCCCACGCTGGGATGAGAAGCGCATACGCTAGTCTACTCCGGAGTATCGATGCCCTGTCTCGATAGTCCATCGACTAGGGACCTGTATAAGGATGTGCTTATGGATTACCCAGCCCCCACAAGTGTGAGCGCCATCACAACGCTTGTAATCAAGCAAAGATCCTAAGGGCTCTACTAATATGTATATCAGCGATATGCTAAAAGAAACACATGCACATATTAAAGAAGAGACAAACCAAGTAGCATACTACTATTTTGAGCAAGATTGTATATACAAGGTGAATATCCCAAGCTTCCATTAAGTAATATACAAGCTAGTATGATACAGTAATGGCCTCTAGGGCATATACACTAACAATCTCCCACTTGCACTAAGGCCATGTACTGGCGTATCGAAGACCTATCATCTCGATCAACCGCTCGAACTGAGTCTGGGGCAAGGCCTTGGTGAATGGATCTGCAGTGTTATCTTCTGAAGCAACCCTCCGAACCTCGATCTCCTGGCAATCCACGATCTCCCAGATCTGGTGATACCGCCTCAAGATGTGTCTGGATTTCTGATGGGACCTGGGTTCCTTCGCTAAAGCTATAGCCCCGTTGTTGTCGCAATACAGAGGTATTGGGTCAACAATGGATAGAACCACCTGATGTTCTTTCAAGAACTTCCTCATCCAGACAGCTTCTTTTGCGGCATCAGATGCAGCGATATATTCCACTTCCATAGTCGAGTCAGCAACGGTTTCCTGTTTGGAGCTCTTCCAACACACCGCCCCTCCATTGAGGGTAAAGACAAAACCCGACATGGACTTGGAATCATCCTTGTCACTCTGGAAGCTGGAGTCAGCAAAGGCCTCAATCTGGAGGTCTTTTCCGCCATACACCAAGAACATCTCCTTAGTCCTTCTCATGTACTTGAGAATGTTCTTTACTGCTATCCAATGTTTCTCCCAAGGGTTTGACTGATACCTGCTTACTACGCTCAGTGCATAAGCCACATCTGGTCTGGTACACAACATCACATACATTATAGAGCCTACCGCAGAAGCGTAGGGTATAATAGACATGCGATCCCTCTCCAAATCAGTCTTGGGAGACATCTCTTTGGAGAGGGTGATCCCGTGACAAGCCGGTAGATTACCGCGCTTGGAATCTTCCATACTGAATCTTTTCAGTATGGTGTCGATGTACCTGGACTGTGAAAGTCCTAATATCCTCTTGGATCTGTCACGGTAGATCCGGATACCCAGAATGTATGAGGCATCACCCAGGTCTTTCATGGAGAACCTGTGTGACAAGAACCCCTTGACAGATTGTAGCATACGAATGTCATTTCCTATTAAGAGAATGTCATCCACGTATAAAACGAGGAATACTACAGTTCTCGCTACAAATCTACAATAGATGCATGGTTCATCTGGATATTTGATAAAGCCAAATTCCTTGACCGTCTCATCAAAACAGATGTTCCAACTCCGCGATGCCTGCTTCAGTCCATAAATGGATTTAAGCAACTTGCACACCTTTCCGCTGCTCCCACTCTGAATGAAACCCTCTGGCTGTTCCATATAGACACACTCCTCTAAATGTCCATTTAGAAAAGCGGTCTTTACGTCCATCTGCCAAATTTCATAATCGTGGAAGGCAGCAATGGCAAGAAGGATCCGAATGGATTCCAGCATAGCTACTGGAGAAAAGGTTTCGTCATAGTCCAAACCAGGTCGCTGACGAAAACCCTTTGCAACCAGTCTAGCTTTATAGGTCTCAACCTGTCCATCTACACCAATCTTCCTTTTGAAGATCCACTTGCATCCTACGGGTTTTACCCCATCTGGAGCAATGTCCAACGTCCATACTTTGTTGGTGTACATGGACTCCATTTCGGCCCGCATTGCATCTAGCCATTTTACCGAGTCGACGCTCTGAATGGCTTGCTGGAAGCTAGTAGGCTCATCACAATCTATGATGCAATCCTCTCTATCCCCGTCAATGATAAAACCGTAGTATCTCTCGGGCGGATGAGACTGCCTACTACTCCTACGGAGTGGCGTGGGAATGTCCTGATCTTTCGAACCCTCTGGTTCTACTAAGCTTTCAGTAATAGCTTGTGGTTCTGGAATTTCTTCCAGTTCTATTGCGCTCCCACTTATTTCTTTTTCTAAGAACTAATGCTCTAGAAAATGGGCATTGCGAGAAACATAGACTTTTTGTTCCTCTGCGTAATAGAAAAGATATCCCCTGGAGTTCTTTGGGTATCCCACAAACTTGCACAGTACTGAGCGTGCCTCTAGTTTGTCTGTATGCTGCTTTTTGACATAAGCCGAACATCCCCAAATCTTCAGGTATTGAAGATAGGGTTTCTTCCCACTCCATAACTCATATGGTGTGGTAGGCACAGTCTTAGTGGGAACTCGGTTCAAAAGGTATGCAGCTGTTTCTAGCGCATATCCCCAGAACGATCACGGCAACTCAGCGTTACTCATCATGGACCGTACCATATCCAATAGGGTTCGGTTCCGTCTCCCCGATACACCATTATGTTGCGGAGTGTATGGAGGAGTAAGCTGAGAGAGAATTCCATTCTCTTTTAAGTAACCCAGGAACTCGGCACTCAAGTATTCACCACCTCGATCAGATCTCAGTGCCTTGATACTTTTGCCTGTTTATTTTTCTACTTCATTCTTGTATTCCTAGAATTTATCAAAAGCTTCGGATTTATGCTTCATTAAGAAGACATGTCCGAACCTTGAAAAATCATCCGTAAAAGTAATGAAGTAAGAATAACCGCTACGCGCATGTGTAGACATTGGACCGCACAAGTCGCTGTGTACGAGTCCCAAGAGCTCGCTCACTCTTACTCCGTGTCCAGTGAACGGAGTCTTTGTCATCTTTCCTTTGAGACAGGATTGACAAGTTGCATATGATTAATATTCGAACGGATCCAAGTATCCTTCTGTATGTAACTTAGTCAACCTTCTCTCATTGATGTGACCCAGTCTACAATGCCATAAGAAAGTTTTATTGATTTCTGGAGACTTTCTTTTGTGTGTATTCTGGACATTGAAAATCCGTGGCTGGTTTAATACGTATATACCGTTGTTCAATGTACCTGACCCAATCAAAACTTGATTAAGGTGAATGTTCACTACATTACTTACAAATGCAAATTCATAACCTTCTTTAGATAATAAAGATACAGAAATGATATTACAGGTTGCATTTGGTACATAATAACAACAACGCAAAACCAAAAAGTGTCCATCCGACAGTCCCAGGTAATAGTCCCCCACGGCCTCAGCATCCATACCAGCACCGTTTGCAACTCTGAGGGTCATGTCACCTGCCTTCAAAACTCTAAACTTTCTCAACGCCTGCAAAGAATTACAGATATAAGATCCTGATCCGGTATCCAATACCCAGGATGTAGAGTTTATTGATAGACAGTTTTCAATAACATACACACCTGAAGCTGAAGCCGCAACTCGCTTCAAATCCTGTGTTCTGGCCTTCTAAGCCTTGCAATCCTGTTTCCAGTGACCACTTTTGTGACAGTAGAAGCATTCTTCCTTCCCCACCAGCTTTCCCACTACCTTTGTTGCTTTTCCTTTTCCCTTCGTATCCACTTTACTGACACCGCCTCTTGGTTTGGCGGGGGCTTTCTTCTTCTTACCCTTGGCTTTCGCCCTGGATCTAGAAGAGGAAGATCCTCCTACAAACAAAGTGGATGTCTCCCTACCTTTCTGTAGGGTGCCCTCAGCACTCCTCAACATGTTCAGAAGTTCGGAAAGTTCAACCTCCTTTCCTTGCATGTTGAAGTTAAGGATAAACTGGGCGTAAGTGGAAGGAAGGGACTGGAGAATCAAATCAGTATAGAGTTCATTCTCTAACGTGGTCCCAAGGTCCGCGAGCTCCTCTATGTAGCCAATCATCTTAAGCAGGTGTTCCGCTACCGATGATCCGACGGCCAATCTTGCCGAAAATAGCTTCTTCGACACTTCGTATCTTGCGATACAAGACTGCTCTCCATACAGTTCTTTTGTATGGAGAAATATGGACTCCAGGTCCATATTCTCATGCCTCCTCTGATGTTCGTTGTCCATCGAGGCAAGCACGAGGCATTTGGCCTTCGCGCAATCGATCTCCCATGTCTTACGGATTTCTTTATCCGCGACGCTGGAGGTGGGACCTGGGACAGGGGGAGCTTTGGTGGTAAGGACATACCCCAACTTGTCGTAAGTGATTGCCATCTTGACATTCCTGAGCCAATCTGTTTGGCCCTGTCAGTATGTTTTTATCTAGTAATAACTTAAGTCCGGTCATGTTGAATGGTCGCTGCAATTAGGAGAGAGAAAAGAAACACTTTAGCATGATGCTCTTGCAAGTTTAGAGTGGTTTTTAGTTTGTCTAAACAGGATGGCTCCCACTGTCTCTCGAATCCCTTCTCAAACCGTAAAGAAAGGATTAGTCGGGATCAATCTCACCGTACAATACTTGCTTAACCGTTCAGCCAGTCCAGTGTCGGTACTTCGAGGGAGGTTTTCCAACGCTTTCGCGAAGTTCCTTAATTAAGTAACCTCTTTTCCCTGTGGGCTTAGCCCCGCTAACACATTTCTAGACACCTACTAGGTTTATAGCATTGATCGTTAAGTGAGAGTTTTCCCGAGGAGTAGCATATACTCACAGTAGGATCGGGATCCAAATATCATCACGTGATAAAACCGAAGGAATCCTACCAGAATCATCACACTCCAAATGGTATGCAGCGCTAGCAAGTTTCAGTACTTATGAAACTCCCGATGTGGATTTTTGCCCCATGCTCTTATGACCTTGGCGTGAGGTCAAAATGTCATAAGTCACATGTCAAGTTCTTCCCATCATTATCCCGGTTAATTTGAACCCACCCGTACCTACCCTTGACGTAGGCCAAAATGGCAGTACGACTGTCTCAAACCAATGCATTCTATCTATGCAACAGATAAATATCCGGCAGCTACCAATCACTATGCCTTGGCATGAGGTGAAAATACATAGCTTGAATACTACCGAATATTTAACTGAAATGATGGAGGGCTACGAATGGTTTTGACGAAACCGTGAACGTAGTGAACTTGATATAATCGATGGAACAAGATAGCTTTTAAAAGGAGTGGTTCAAGCTCCGCGTTTTAAAGTTTAGTTTTGAAAAGAACCGAGTGGTTTTCAAAGTGTTCCAATCGACTTTTACTTGGTTCATTTTCTTGCATTAGTTCTTTTAATGCGTCCCATCATTTAATCCTACCATTGCAGAAAACAACCAAAATATGACATACGCTTATGCCATTCGCATTCGCCACGGGGCCCCGTCATCACCCGTTAGGTTACTTAACTAACGACAGAGCGGGGGCTGGGCTAGCGCGGCTGTAAAACATAAGCAACGCCTAAATAGTTATAATATAAATATATAGCAATGATAGACATTACAGATCACAGATGAATACATTGGATATACTAGGAATCCGCGATCCGTTCGAGCCAGCAACGAAAAGCGGATTACACGGTCGCGGTGAATAGCCAAATACCCCACCCAAGACCCCTACGGGTGCGGCAAACTACCCGCCAAGTACCCGAAGCGAAGCAACCTCCCTCAACACCGTGAGTAGGCCACTCGGCACTTCGAGATACCCGGTAGTTTGTGCACCCCCTCCATGGGTCTATCCTAGGAGCAAAAACAGTAAAAAGAATTATACAATGACGGCTACAACCCCGACCCGGTTGTGCGGCCATACAAATAGTAATACATCAATTTACATATTACATGAATGAAAGAAAAAGAAACACTCATCTCACATCCACCCCGGCTATTCACCCGCAACAATCCAACGCATTCATATACACATACCATCATCAAACACAGATCACAGATATGTATAACCCCCACTAAACGACTTATAGCGATTAGCCGACGTTCAATACATATATACATCACAGATATAACCCTTTAGTCAAAGTGTAGTGAAGTTCGATCCAGAAATACGGATTTATAGGCCCCCAAAAACAAATTTCTTTTCTGGAAAACCTGGGCATAAATAAACCTTCTTAAAAATCCCAAAACCATGCCAGAAGAACACTGCACCAAACTCGACCAAGAACCGAGCCAAAACGGCCGCGGTTGCGCGGCAATAGCTTGCTATTGCCGCGGAACCGCGGCGCTTTGAACGAATCTCTGGATCATTTTTGGTGGCTTTCTTCACAAAACCCTGAGATGATTTTTGACGTACGATTTATTTTATTTTGAACAGAAAAAATTTTAACAGAAACTTGGGTTTTTGTAAACTCGGTTTTGCGATTTTTTTCAATTGAACTTCCATACACTTTACTACCTAGCTAGTTTATGTTTAGTTAGGCTCTCATACCACTGTAAGTCCACGTTTCCCACCCCGGTGCTTGCGGGGAGGCGGAAAACGGAATAAAAATCGGATTTTTACTACTCTAGGCAAAATGGACTAGACAAAGTCGGATCTTTGCTAAACAAAAACTTGCTAAAGCTAACTAGAAACTAGTTAAAGAGTAGAATGGTTATACCTAGGGCTTTAAGTCCTTCTCTCCTTGCTCCTTGGAGTAGTAGAAAGGGATCACCATTGTCGTCTTCTTGAGTCGAAGAAGGATCCACCCGAAAGACACAACCTTTGGCTTCAACTTGAAGCTAGAAGTAACTAGGGTGCTAGAAGTGCTAGTCCTAGAACCCTAGATGAGAGTAAAGATTATCAAGAAGAGCTTTTTCTCAAGCTCAAGTGTTTCTCAACACATGAGAGGGGAGAGCCTGAGGGAGAGGAAGAACAAGAGAGAGAAAGTGAATGATAGAATGAGAGAATAATAAGCCATTCTCACATATATGTGTGAATTATTGTAAATAGATAATTAGTGAGATAATTGTCATGGCTTAATCAAGACATGACCATTATCATTTCATTTTTAATGCAAATTGCAAGGATCAAAGAGCATCTTCCAAATGAAATGATGATGGTCAAAGTGTCAACCTAGGTCAACAAGTCAAGAATGTCAAATGGTCAACAACCATAACCAAGCACAATTATATTAAACTAATATCAATTAACTATAATACACAAATAAGCATTAGGGTTAATAAAATGACAATGGTCATTAACCCTAATCAAAGTTCTCTCCCTCTGTCTCAAGCAACTGAGCATACGCACCCGTATTCGTGATCCGAGGAACACGAATACAATGAGATAAAACCAATCCCAAATCATATACTAGGATCCGGCTTAAACCAAAGCCCGCTAGTATAAGCTGTCTGGACAGCAAACGTGCACAAGTGCGCGGATGTGAACGAACCCTGTCGCAAAACCATACGACCTCTACTCATTTTGCCTAAAGGCGAATAGCTCTCCGTATGGGACTCTAAAGACTCGATACTACGCTGGCAGTGGGTTTAACCACAGACCGCAAGCGGCACTAGCTGTACATAACGGTCCCCAGGTAGATGCCGATAAGAAGACTGACGAGGTAACCCCATCTGAACTCCTACTGAGCCTGTATGTGACAGTCTCCGTACAGTCTGGTCTGTTCGTCTGATACATCGCATGGCGGGCCTAGGGGGCGGTGAACGTCAGTCCCCTAATAGCGGTACAAGTCGTGTCGGAATGTAGCCCAGAACACCCTGAGATAACACTGGAAACCTACCAGTATATCTCGCTTGCCCTGGCCAGGGACTACTCGTGTAATGGCTCTCCTGGACACAGCGCGATGTCAACCCCCAATACCGGGAGAGACGAATCCTGTCTAACCGTCACTGCCTCCAAGTGCTTCGGGACTGCACCCAAAAACTACCTGTTTGCACGACTCCTTTGAGCCGTGGTAGGGTAGTAATCAAAGTGCAGTGGGAACACACTCGAGGCGAAGTGACAGTGTCAAGTCAGCGGACTAAGCTGTACTCATGTCACCTGGGAACTGATAACTGACGATAGGTATAATACCAACCAACAGTTCCCGACGAGTCCTGTCCAGTGTACTCGTAACCTAACGAGCACCCGCATACTATCTCAAGTACGACGTACTGACGGCTGTGGGACAGACCATCTCCCACGCTGGGATGAGAAGCGCATATGCTAGTCTACTCCAGAGTATCGATGCCCTGTCTCGATAGTCCATCGACTAGGGACCTGTAAAAGGATGTGCTTATGGATTACCCAGCCCCCACGAGTGTGAGCGCCATCATAACGCTGGTAATCAAGCAAAGATCCTAAGGGCTCTACTAATATGTATATCAGCGATATGCTAAAAGAAACACATGCACATATTAAAGCAGAGACAAACCAAGTAGCATACTACCATTTCGAGCAAGATTGTATATACAACTGTGAATATCCCAAGCTTCCATCAAGTAATATACAAACTAGTATGATACAGTAATGGCCTCTAGGGCATATACACTAACACCACCAAGAGGCCACCCTACCAATACGAACACATTCTGAGCTTATAAAACCAAGGAGGCCAGATTTTTTGGGGTAGGGGCCGGCCACATTGGTGAATTAGGTGCCTAGGTTGCTTCTGTAGGTCATTTACACCCTATAAATCATCCCAGTACTCTTTGTGCACTTAGTTTTGACCTGAACTAAAATCTGGAGCATGTTTTCTTGGTTTCTGCCGTATGTTTCATGGTTTTTATGAATTTATGTTTTGATATTTTGTTTGAGATCGATCACTTGGCGTTTGTACGTCTATATCGAGGGTTATTTGGTTGAATTGTGAGATGTAGACCATAGGTTTTGACCTAAGGGTGATTCGTGCGACATTTTGGTTTTCATGCATGATTTTGTTTACGATGCTATATATGATATGTATGTACCCCACATGGACTTCGAGACGACGAGGATGAGCGTGGCATCATCGACTCCAGAGAGCAAAGATCAAGTTGAGTAGATATATATCTACGGGGGAAGTCGGGTGGATGGCGTATAGCACACCCGCAAAATTGTGAGAAATGATGTGAAGTGATATAGATATAATTTTATATGTTATTGTGAGATATGAACACCTAGCAAGAAAAGGTTTAGGAGATTATGGGTTAGTGTTTGCGAGAATTAAAGAAAGGATTTAGTTGTTTGCTTAGTCGCAAAACCCTAGAGTAAAAATTTGCATACACGCACACATACACACTCGCATACATTTACATTCTTGTGCGTATATGGGGATATTCATATATATATATATATACATACATAGGTATGGGACTATGTATATATATATATATATACATACATACATAGGTATGGGACTATGTATATATATATATATATATACACACGTATACCTGTACTTGGATGATGAGGATATTATTTGGTATTTGGAGATGAGCCGATGAGATTAGGTATGGTGCAATGGGATCGGTGATATGATTGGTTCGTATTATGAGATACGACATGATATTAGCCGATTGATGGGCGATGTGTATTCATATATACGCATACATATATGTTGATGATATTAGTATTGTACTAGACTTAGATCAGTACCCCCATGTTTACGATATGTGATGATGAGGATACCAGATGAATAATGAGATAAATGTGATACTTGACCCGTACCTTGATTTAGGATGCTGTACGATGGATTTACCGTACGATCTATTGATGATAGATCCGCACTCTTGACTCGAGGATGTCATATTAGATGGTGTATCGTATGTGATACTATTGAGGTGGGATCACCGACCATTATATATATATATATATATATATATATATATCGACTCAGATGTTGGTGGTTTCTTTACCCTTTTCGATTAGCCTGTTAGCTCAGTCCTGTAGTTTATTTATAGATGTTAGACTAGATTCGATTCATATCTATTTTCAAAACTAACGAATCATGTGTAGTTTAAAGATAGTACAAGGGATTCTATAGATATTTCAAAGGATGTATCTTTTTTTAAAAACACCGTAGCCCTTATTTTCAAAACACCACGATTCGTACTATTTCAAATGGCAAAACATTATGACACATGTATAGCAATGTAGATTCCTTATTGTTACGTTATCGTTCATGTTCCGCATATTGATATTGCATTTACTATTCATTTGCCATTTATTATGTTGTTATCGTATCATTGCATGTTTATTGTGTACTTAGTGTTTATGAAACCATGCTGTCAGGACACCAGCACCATTACCGATGATGCATATGCTCCACATACACTTGCTTGCCAGCTCACACACATCATCATCGGTAATTGCCATGTCACATACACTTTAGAACATATTATTTCATTGATATAATGAGCTAAATGCTAGTTACCACATAATATTTGCGTGGTTGCTCTCATGTGTTATCTTTGAGATTGCATTCTTTACATAGATACTTCATGCATTCATATATTCATTGGTTATGCAGTATTATGGAGATTTATGCCAGTTTTCATTGTTATTGACATGGTGACTTGATGATTTCGGATTCTTCTTGAGATTTTCTGGATTTGGAAACCGCATGTGAATGTTTTATAAACTGATTGTTTTATTTTAAAGGGTAAGATGCGGTTTTCCTTGATATGATAAGTATTTTCCACCATGATATTTTCTCGGTTTTGAGATGGTTTTCGAGACCTGATTCAAGGAGTTGGATGAACCGTCTGCGGGTACATGGTGGACCCCGTATGGTACCCCGGGGCAAGAAACTCGAGTTGTAGACGATGAGCCCGGCAGGGGCAGACTTCCTACCTGTGATTTTCTGGCGCGGCGGATATCCTGAGGATACCGTTCGTAGTCATGTGATTGATGGTATGGGCCGATCCGGACTGACGGAGCCCGAGGTATTGGAATATTGAGATATTGAGATTTGAGATACTGAAATATTGAGATTTGACGATACAGGCCTGTCCGGATAGCTGGTGCCTGAGATATTGAGATATTGAAATTCATGTTTTGTGTCGATACTTGACACTGATTTCTCTGTTTATTTCATTGATGATATTCAATTTATATACATACAGGAATCTCATTAAATAAAGAAAACAGTTGTCTCACTCATGATGTATTATGTTTTCATTCGTAATGCATTCATACATCATATATCTGATATGTTGCTATCTGAGGCACGGACACGAGCACATAGTATTGCACTTATGTGTAGTTGGATCAGGATATTTATTTGAGGATATTACTTGATATGACCTAGGATAGCGTCATGCATGTGATTTCTGCTCTGTGATGTTTTCTACTCACGAGTTGGCAACTCACCCCCGTTATGCCACAGTTCCTTGCAGGTTTTGCCGTACAGGTTTCGTTGTGGCTTTGCTGGCACACTGTTCCTTCCGGGTGATTGCTTTGGTAGGTGGGTTCTTTTGCATCAGGACCACCATTGTATATTTGTTATTTTAGTTGTATCTAGTAAAACTCCACCAACCAGACTTGTATTATTTGATAGACATAGAAGACCAGTGTATATTCTTTCGACCTTAGAGTCGCGCGCTGTATTATATGGTTTTCCTCTGGTTTTCTTGATGATGTTGGATTTTTATTCTGAGTTTGATCCTCGCCTTTCGGCGTTGCATATTATATTGCATTGTGTGGTTTTGTCCGTCGGTTGGCGAAGAGCTAGCTCCCACTTGGGGGATGCCTTTATTCATTATACATGCTTTATCAGGTTTGTACCCGTTTGGGGTCAGTATTTACAAAGGAAACACTGCCGAAATTTTTAGAAAAGACTTGAGGTTTTAAGGATGAAATACTTCGTCTTATGTTGTTAAACTACTTGCTTTAAATTGGTTTTTTCTTCACTCTACTGCTTTACTTGGTTTTGATTTCTGGGTTTTGTCTTACTTAGATTACGTACGCCTCGAGACGTTTCGTAATTTATGTGCCAGTCACGCTCGGTACTTTTCGGGTCGTGATGTCATATGTGATGTTGCATTGGATTTTGGAGAAATTAGGAACAGCATGATACATTTAAAAACCGGATTCATTTAAAAGAGCGGTTTTCCCCGGATATGCTCATATTACGGTTTTATGTTACATACATCATATTGCATGGATTTACGCATTTAGATATGGATTTCTTGTGATTTATGGATTTGAGAACTGTGGTATTATTTCAGGAAAGTATGCATTGTTTTGAAAACCCGGTTTCTCTTAATATGATATTTCAGTGCGCCCACCATGAATTTTCTCGGTTCTAAGACATATGTTAGATACCCAATTCGAGGAGCGGTAGGCACCGTCTGTGGGTACATGGTGGACCCGGTATGGTATCCCGGGGCAAGAAGACTCGTATAGAAAGGCGGTGAGCCCAGCGGAAGGACTACTACTTACAGGTGATAGTATAGAACCCGACGTATATCCAGAGGTTGCCGTTTGGGGGTTATGACATGAGATATATTGAGGGCCGATCTGGCGATGCGGTGCCTGAGAGATGAGTATTTGTGTGTCGATGCTGGACACGAGTATTTCATAATATTTTTAAGTGCCGATGTTGGGCACTCAGGTTCCATGAGATTTACAGGATATGACGGTTGATCAGAGTGACGGCGCCTGAGATATTGCGATTTTGGTCGTATTTGATGGACAACGGTTTTCCATGATGAGGATTCATTGATGATGACATGTTTTATCCCATACTCAGCATTCATTTGATATGCATTGCTTCATGTATTTGTATTACCTGATAGAGTACCTTTCATGATTGTTGCATATCCATATTAGTATAGTGATACTATCAGATTGCATGTGATAGAGTATCACAGTACATGCATACGTGCGATTACCTATATGATGTTACTTACTACTCACGAGTTGGAAACTCACCTCTGTTGTGCCACAGTGTTTTGCAGGTTTGACCCTCCGAGTAGTCGCGGCAGGGCTTCTACTTATTGTATCTTTTTGCAGCGGATACCGCTACGATTGGCTGTGAGCCGTTTGCTCTAGGTGGGTTGCGGTTATCCGTTTATATTTATTGTATCTCTCTCACTGTATCTAGTACTCTCCATCAACCATTTCATGTATTGACTTAGAGACGAGTTGTGAGGACGATTTTGTATATTTTGTGAGTTTGGGTGTCGAGCTGTGTGAGTCGGCTTTTATTATGGAGTTTTATCTTTTATGTTGTTTTTCACTTATATTGTCCCATTCTTCGCTACGGCGTCATATATTTGCTCTTGGTGGTTGTTTCCGCCTTTGGGCGTGATTTTCTCCCGTTTGGGGATGCTTTATTTATGTCATATGCTGCTTTACCTATAACTTATGTTTGTACCCATTTCGGGGCTTTATTTTTACAAAGGAGGTGCTGCCGACATTTTTAAGAAAATAATTTAAACTTTAAAGATTTTTACTTAAGATTTCTAAATGTTTTTATCACTTACTACTTTTGATGGTTTAGATATCTGGGTTTCGGCTTACTTAAATTGCGTTATGCATATAGACCTTGCGTGGTTTAAGTGCCGGTCACGTGCCTAATTTTGGGCCGTGACAAAGTCGGTATTAGAGCGCTAGGTTTTACCTTTCGGGGTGTAGGATGACTTTGGTATGATGGAGTAGGTAGTTTAAGCAGAGTGACGTTGCGTGTGTATGTTCCGCGGCATACTTACGATAC
This sequence comes from Agapanthus africanus, assembly GCA_030015575.1. Taxonomy (NCBI): domain Eukaryota; kingdom Viridiplantae; phylum Streptophyta; class Magnoliopsida; order Asparagales; family Amaryllidaceae; genus Agapanthus; species Agapanthus africanus. Next base: position 308,335,166 of record CM057350.1, read on the forward strand.
GGTACTCCGCCTAAGTGACCTTAGGACTTTTTGGTTGAAATTCCTTCCGTGACTATATACATCCTTGTGATTTGATTTCCGTGTTCTTATCGATTCCTGTTTTCATTTCCGCCATTATGCCGCCAAAGACTACGAGGGCGCAGAGAGCGGCCATGAGAGCCAAGGACAGAGTTAGCTCGTCAGAGATGAGGACTGACCAGGACGATACGTCCGTTGTACAGGAACAGGTTGATCTAGCTTCCCTAGATCATATTACTAGGGTCGAGGCCGATATGCAGGATTTGCGCTAGATGATGGGATCGTTGGTTGAGGCCAGTCGAGAGCAACGACAGGAGGTTGTCCCACCTGTTACCCAGTTGTTCATCGCTATCAGCACCCAGCATTGTGACACGTATACAGTAGCAATAGACGCAGCCCTACCGGTTGAGGAGCGTCTTCCCGAGACGTCGGTCGTTCCGAGACCGAAGAGGGTTCGTACTGGTGTATCAGCCCGAAGGAAAATGTTTAGACGCCGCGACAGATTTCGTTCAGGTCATGGGAGTAGCAGAGGCTTGGGACGAGGCCAGTTGTTTAGCTCTTATCCCGAAGAGGGTCAGCAGTCATCGTATGGATGTTTTTGGTGCGGGAGTTTCTATCATTGCATTAGAGATTGTACTGAGATACGCCAGAGAGAGGCAGCGGTTCCATATGTTACCTTACCACCTTCACCTCAGTGAGCATTGCCTGCTACGCTTGTTGATGCTCCGTGTCAGACTTTTGCTCAGAGAAGTCATGGTCGCGGAGGTTTGAGAGGGGACGAGGTGGCAGATGTAGCGAACAGCTGTTCATATTAGAATTTTGCATTATTATATCGCCCATTCTTAATCATATTACAAATAATTAGGTGCTTTTGATCCATGTCTGCTAAATAGTTGCAGATTACAGGTTCTCAGAACAATACAGTGAAATTCATGAAAAGATGCTACAAATGTGAGACTACGACCAACAATAGATGAATTCGTATGATGCCGCCTACCAGTTCAAGGAACAAATGAAGATCAGTAGACAGTTCAATGCACAAAGCACAAAGGCGGTACAAGATTCAAGACGTCAAAGCGAAGCTTACGGTAAAAAGTCCACATAATTTTGCACTGTTGGAAATCTGGAAGAAAGTAGAAGAGATTTTGTGGAACCATGTGAAGAAAACAGAAGGAAAAAGCAATATGAAATAGCCCTGAGAAGTTGAACTCAAGATCTCACCATATGGCGCGGAACCGCGGCCAAACATGGCATTCTGCCGCGGTTCCGCGGCCGTGCAGTGCACTTGTCGGTGCACGTGTCGGTGGATGTCGGTGCTTTGACCCGGCTTTCTTAGGGTAGTCTTGTAATTTCATGTATAGATCAGATGTAAAACCTAGGATTTCTCCTATCTATAAATAGGAAAGCCAAAAGCCTAATTAGGTATGCCTCTTTTTAATTTCTTAGATCTAAAATTTTATTTCCTTGTAATCGTTGAAGAGGTCATCAATAAAGTAAGGTATTTTTATTTTTATCTCGCATTCCTTTTCTGAATTTAATTTTTTCAATTTTATTATCTGTCTTTTATTATCAGCAAATTAGGTCATTAAAATAAAATTATAAAAATGAATTTTATCGTAACTTTCCTAATTAGTGAGTAATTCCTCACTTGTTAGGGTTAGGATAGGGAAGGTTTGAGAGAAGAAAATCTCTCTCAGTACTTTCTTTACCCATATAATATTTTAATTAGGACTCTATTTAAATTAACTACACACCGCTTACTACGGCGCCCTATCCTACAAGATAGCGGTGATTCCCTAGTTAGACCGGTTGTGGTTGATTCAAATAGAGGTTAGGGCTAAAAGTTAAGAAAGGACGGACAAGGATCAAAAGGAAGAAACGAAGTTTCTTCCTAGTCGTGCTAATCCCCTTTGTTGACTATTACCCTAATACCTATGTTCTTAACTAGGGCAAAGAAAGCGATGAGTAGAATCCCTTTTCCAAACTTCCTAATCCTAACCCTAGCAAGACTTTAAATTGATTCAATTTCATTCTTAGAATTTAAAACAAAACCAACCAAAAATAGGACTTAACTCGTTAGAGCTTAAAGTGAGAACACCATTTCCCTGTGGACCGACCCGTACTCAACCGGCTAGCTACCAAGCGACACCGTCTTGATAGCGGTATTTTCTTAAATTTTAAAAAGCGCACGCAAAAAGTTTTACAAACAATCAAATGGCGCCGTTGCCGGGGAGATGGTAGTCTCTTTCTTTGTGTAATTTCGGGTTAATAAAAAAAAATAAAAAAAACTTATAAAAATTGAAAAAAATTTAAAAGAAAAAAAATATAACATAAAATAAAATAAAAATAAAAACCATCTTGTCCTTTTTGAAAGGTTTTTGTGCAAGTGTGCAGGCATGGAGCAAACTCTGTTTCAGATCTGGAGCAAGCCCAGTGAACAAATCAAGAAACGAGGATCTGAACAAACAGAGGAGAAGCACAACAGAAAACAGAAACGGTTTGACGGTCTGATCCAACTGAACCATCGCGGAACCGGGGCTAAAATAGTGGTTTGACCGCGGAACCGTGGTCAAACTGCTGACGTCGGCACTCAGATTTCTCTGTGAGTATTTCTTGTCTTCTCTTCTACCCCCTGATCTCCACTGAAAAATTTTCCTGCAGGGTTCTTTGCGCAAAATTTCTTCTCCCTCTCCAATAAATCATTTTGTGCAGGATTCTTTGCGCCGCAAATAAAAAGAAAATTTTTTTGGCATGTGTTTTAGATTTTGTGTGTTAATTGCTTTGCATATATAAAACAGAATTTAAGGGGATATAACACCAATACAGATTCGGTGGGGATTTCATTACCCTTCTTAAGACCCCAAAAATCACTAAAAGCATATGCATCACTCTTGAGCTAATTAAAAAATATCTAGACTCAGCCAATTAAGGACTTTCGCACTCATTAGGACAATGGAAGATTCTGGGCATTCAGTCGTTTATCTAAACCTGACTTTGTGGTGCATAGGCTTCACAAGTGAGAAAGGTAATTTTAAAAAGCCCGTCTCACGGTGATTCGTGAGCGGATCCCTCCTTTCTTCATTTGTGCTTACCTGGCCATAATTGGCGGTGAAGAGGCGATTTGAGGGATATCTTACAACTTGTTGCTTTGGAACAGTTAGAAGTAGTCTAGTTGACTTAGGAGACCCTAGCTCTAGGTTTGATTATGCATGTTTAAACTGCGGTTGTTTGAAATTGTGCCATAGTTTCGTACAAATTTTGCAAAAACTCTTTCTCAAAAAAAACACTTTCAAAAATTTCAAAACTCCAAAAACAAACAATTTTTATATAAAAAAATCACAAAAAAATATTTTAAAACATAAAATAAAATTTAAAAAAATCACATTTTTTTCTTCTCATTTTTCTCATCACATCATGGGTACCCTACCTCGCAAAACTCCTGCCGAACTTTGGTACCCTCAACCAGACATTACTTCCTACGCTTCTTGTTTTGGTCGAATTTCGAACGACCCCTCCATGCCCAAAATTTCTTTGAAAGATCGAATAGACACGTCTAGGACAACCAGTTGGACTCCGCAATCCATCTTATATCAACCATTTCAACCTTCACCACCTTCTTACGTTGATACCCCTTTTCCGAGTCCTGTTGTAACTCCGAAACCCATGTCTATTGCTGAACATATTGAATAATCTCGTAACCGATCTTTCACTCCTTTCACCACTGCGGATTCTTTGGTTCAACTATTCTATTCACCTTCTTATCCAAATATTGATTCTACTCATGTCCAACCATTCAATTCCTACCAGTCCTACCCGACTTTTGCACCTTCCCTAGACATTGCTTCTATACAGCTATTTTGGAGTTTCACGTATCCAAACAACGTTGAATCCTTTACTGAAACCCCGTCACAACCCATGTCTAGTTTGGAACAGTCATTTGAAGACTTTATGGTAGTGTCATGCAAATAGATGAGGGATTTGAATGTGTCCATGGCCGCCCTTATACAACCTAGTGACCCGGTAGCTAGTTTCTAACTAGCTCCAAATTTTCCAATGTATGATGAGGTGGTTGGAAAGATTGATAATTTGAGTGGAGAGAGTGAGCTGTGCACCCTTCCAAATCAAACCTACCCATTCCCAATTGAATCCCACAATTCCGGTTTTGAATGTCTATCAAGTGTTCAAAATGATTCACCAGTTGAAAATAAAACGTTTAATGAGTTGTACGACTTTATAGTGTTTGATTTACCTGATTGTGAAGGGTCCCATTCGAATGAAACCATCACCAATCCTTTTGACCTCTACTCCTCCACTCTAGAACCTGAATTGATTAATATCCATGCTTTTGATAAGGTGTCTGAAAAAATTGATTTTCACTTGATTGAGGATATAGACGCTAGGAATATTTTGGATGATGAACCCACAGATTTGGATGTGTTTCTCTCTCCAATTCATCATCCCGAGTCATTAACTGTTTTTCCCGAATTTCATATGCGTCTTGATTTTGATGAGAATTGCATGGATAAGCTAAATTTTGAGGGGACTGTTGAGGAAATTATTGAGGATGAAGCAGTTTTACTTGAGGAGTCGGATTTTCCAATTCATTCTATCCCTTTTAGTGACTGCACACACCCTCCTGAATCTTTGACCGATACCCTTCCTCAATCACTTCCCTCCATCCTCATTCCGATCTTGCAAGAAACCATTACACTTTCATTTTTTATGTCTGGTTTACTAAGTTCGACGTACCCATGTTTTCTCACGAATCTTGAGGGATTTGACCTCATTCCTCAGTAGGTTGATAGATTAGGACAATCGCTTTTTACACATCGGTCATTACAAATTGTGCTAATTTATACACTCCATCTCCACCCTCAAGTTCGTATTCAACTTCTTTCTCCCACTTTCTCAGGTTCTTCTTCTATTCATCCCATAATTTCAGTGAGTGTTGATGAATCACAATCTGATAATTCATGTTTGATCATTCCAGAAAGACAACTTGATTTGGATACTTTTGAAAATGAGGTTGATGAGTTTTTCGAGTCTCTTACCTCTATAATTTTTGACAAATCAAGTATGATAAATTCTGGCACAAAACTTACTGACAGTAAAATCTTCAATTACATCGATGAGAGTTTTGAAGAACTTTTCGCTGACGAACTTGCATTCCTAAACTATAAGGATTTTGTGATTAATCAACCTCCACCTATAGAAGTTGAACCACCACACTTTCTTCTTATAAAATACGAGAATGCCAATATTCCATTCATTTCTGATCATTCACATTCTCGTTTTTTATTTATCATCACCTCTTATCTCCTCACATTCACGTTCACGCAAACCCTTTCCATACCACCACTTATCTCTTCCCCACTTCTTCTTGGCTCTATATAACATGTTCTTCCACCGACCTATACGTTACATTGATAAATTCTTCAAATGGTTGGTGTTCACTTTTGGTCTTTGCAAAACTTGGCATTGATCAATAACTTTGAACCCCCTCGTTAAAAGCTTAACATTATTTATCTCAAGTTTTTTGGGGGGGGCATATAATTTGGCTCTTGAAAATAATTTTTTCTAACTCAAAGTGGTGAGCCAAAAATAAGTTTGAGGGAGATTTTCACGATCATATTTCATGTCCCCCTTAAAAAAATTTTTACTCCCAAGTTTACAGTTTATGAGATTTAAAAAAATGGCAACAGTGGAAACAATGTTTCACTTAACTTTGGGGGGAACCTTTTTGTGTATATATATTTTAATTTCTTTTTCTGTTAAAAATAAAAATAAAAATTAAAAAAAAAGGGGAGTGCCGACAATTTTGATCCTCTTGGTCTAGCCTGACAGTGAGGGCAATGTCAAGTTTAACTTTGGGGGTGTGCTCGGTAAGCTTTCTTCCTTCGCATTCATGTGTATATTTTTGAATTTGCATACTTATTTTAAAATCCATAAAAATAAATTTTTTTAAGAATTATAAAAATTGAAAAGTTCAATTCTGGCCATATTTGACTTAAGTTCAACATGACGGTTGACTGGTTAGGAAAAGCTAGATCCTAAACATAGTAAATTAAAAACCCTAGAAATATTAAAGTTTAACGGTAGAAAATATATGTCCTTGTAGTTTATTTAGAAATAGGCAAATTTTGAGTTCAGTTCTTGGGCTAAATCAAAATAAGGGAAGAGTATTGAATTTTTATTTGAAGTGTAAGTCTGAAAAATAATTCTGAACCTTAAATCTAAATTCTGAAAATTTATACCCTACAACTAGCTCATTCACGCACCTTGAAACTTAGAATAGTAGAGGATACCTTAAAATGCTCTTGTCTAAAATCCTTAGTATGAAGGAAAATAAAATAAAAAGTATAAGTGTGAATAATAAAAATGAACACTGGTTTTGTAATTACATAAGGCTGCATAAATAAAAAAATATATAGCGAGGGTGCTTTATCACCTAGTGCCTTAGACAAACTGGTTTGGCAGTCACTGCTTGTCACGACCCGAAATAGCACGTGACTGGCCCTTGAATCATATGAAGTCTATAGGACCTCATCTAATTCAAGTAAGCCAAAAGCCCAGAAATCTAAAACCATTTTAAATAATAAATGAAGGAAAACTAGTTTTAAAACAAGTGTTTTTAAATAACATAAGCCGAATATGCATTTTAAAAATCGCAAGTCTTTTCTGAAAATTTCGGCAGAGTTTCCTTTGTAAATACTGGCCCCAAACGGGGTACAACATGAATAATATATACATCAATGATAAAAGGCATCCCCAAGCGGGAGCTAGCTCTTCGTCAATCGACGGTCACAACCACGCAAGCAATATAATATACAACGCCGAAGGCCGAGGATCAAAACTCAAAAGGAAACTCAAGAAAACCATAATAATACAAACGCGACTCTACGGTCGAAAGAATAATACACTGGTTTTCTAAGTCTGAAACAATATACAAGTCTGGTTGATGGAATTTTACTAGATACAACTGAAAATAAATAAGTGCAATGGTGGTCACGATGCAAGTGAACCCACCTACTAAAGCAATCACACAGAAAGGAAGCAGTGTGCCAGAAAGCCGCAATGAAACCTGTACGGCAAAAGCTGCAAGAAACTGTGGCACAACGGGGGTGAGTTGCCAACTCATGAGTAGAAAACAATACAGAGCAGATATCGTATGTATGACTCAATCCTAGGTCAAACGATCAGTAATAATATATATCCTCAATATGATAAAGTCTGAAGTATGATAAGGTGGCAAAGGTAAACATCTATACATCAGTGTAATAACAAGTGCTTGTGTAAGTGCCTCAGGTAGCAACATATCATAAATATGAGGTGCGATCAATGTAATCAATATGAATCAATGTCAACTATACCATGAAATCTATAAGTATGCGGATATCATCCAACTATTTAATCAATGTCTGTATGCATGTGGATCTCGTCCACGTGTCAAACAATGACATAAAACATCATGCATGTAAATATCATAAAGCATATGCATGGAAGTATGATGATATAAACCAACGTGTGTCCCTCGCGATACATCAAAATCATGGAACCTGAGTGTCCAGTATCGACACTCGAAAACATCATGAAACCTGTGCCCAGCATCGGCACGGAAATCCTCATATATATAGGGCTCCGTCAGTACGGATCGGCCCACGGGCTCCGTCAGTCCGGATCGGCCCGTATCATCTCTCAACTCCGGTCGGTATCCTTCGGATATCCGCCGAGCTCAAATACAATCACCGGTAGGTAGTAGTCCCTCTGCCAGGCTCACCGTCTGTATACACAGCATCCCTTTCTTGCCCCGGCGTACCATACCGGGCCCACCATGTACCCGCAAATGGGATCATCCGCCTCCTCGAATCGGGTTTCACATATCACACGTCTCAGAACCGAGAAAACTCATGGTGGACGCACTGAAATATCATATCAAAAGAAACCGGGTTTTTAAAATAGTACATACTTTCTTTTGAAATACCCACGGTTCTCAAATCCAGAAATATCAAGGAAACAAAATATTTCAATGCGTATAATCATAAAGCACGATGTATGCGACATATAATAGAAATGTAAGCATATCAGTATATCATGCAACATAAACAGTAATATGCACATATCGAGGGAAACCGCTCGTTTAAATGAATCCAGTTTTAAAATATATCTTGCGGTTCCCAAACCTCCAACATCAAGCCAGAATCATTTATGTATGTGCAAACGTGTATGTATGCAAGTATGAATGTACAATATGCCTGTGCGCCAATATCGATGTACAAGTAGGCATATACGCAAGTATGAGTGTACAATGTGCATGTGCGCCAATATGGATGTACAAGTAGGTATATACGTAAGTATGAGTGTACAATATGCCTGTGCGCCAATATGGTTGTACAAATAGGTATATACGTAAGTATGAGTGTACAATATGCCTGTGCGCCAATATAGATGTACAAGTAGGTATATACGCAAGTATGAGTGTACAATATGTATGTGTGCCAATATGGATGTACAAGTAGGTATATACGCAAGTATAAGTGTACAATATGCCTGTGTGCCAATATGGATGTACAAGTAGGTATATACGCAAGTATGAGTGTACAATATGCCTGTGCACTAATATGGATGTACAAGTAGGTATATATGCAAGTATGAGCGTACAATATGTATGTGTGCCAATATGGATGTACAAGTAGTTATATCCTGATGCAACAATCCTACTGTGTATTGACATAGCAATTATTAATGATGAAGTGTGTGAGCCGGTAAGCAGGTGTACGTGGAACATACGCATAATCGATAATGGTGCCGGTGTCCTGACAGCATGGGTTTAATATAACAATAAACACATTTACACATGCAATGCGATGCGAATAGCAAGAATATGCAGAAATCGAATAATAAACACAATAGTGAAGAATCTACATCAATATGTATATGTCATACAGTTTTGCCATTTGGAATAACACGAATCGTGGTGTTTAGAAAAATAAGAGCTACGGTGTTTTTAGGAAAAGATGCGTCTTTTGAAAATATCCGTAGAATCTCTTGGCCTGTCTTTAATATACTCACGATTTGGTAGTTTTGAAATAGGTATGACTCGAGTCTAGTCTAACATCTACTAAGTAAAATACAGATCTAACTAACAAGCAAATCGAAAGGGTATGGAAACCACCTAAATCTGAGTCGATATACATATGAATATAATAGTCGGTGATCCCACCTAAATAGTTTCACGTATGATACAATATAAAATATGACATCCTCGAGTCAAGAGTGCGGATCTATCATCAATATATAGCTCGTACGTAAATCCGTTGTACGGCATCCCAATCTGGGTACGGGTCCAATCTCACATTTATCTCATCAATTATCTGGTATCCTTGTCATCATATCTCACGAACTGGGGCACTGATCTAAGTCTAGTACAAACTGATACCATCTATATAAATATAAATGCGTGTGTAATACACACGTCCAAAGGCCCGCTAAAATCTCATGTCGTATCCCATAATACGAACCACATCATATCACCGATCTCATGGCACCATGCCCAATCTCATCGACTCATCTCTTTATATCATATACAATGCTCATCATCCATGTGTAGGTATACGTGTATATATGTATGCCTAGTCCCATACCTGTGTGTGTGTGTGTACGTATCCTCATTTACGCATAAGTAATAACAATAATGCATGCAAGGGTGTGTGTGCGTGTGTGCAAACTTATTCTATGGTTCGCAACTAAGAATCTGACCATGACACTATCATCCAAATTCACAACACATATGTAAATATATAACATATCATCAACTACACTACGAATTGCGGGGGTGCTATACGCCATCCACCCAACTTCCCCCGTAGATGTGTATCTACTCACTTTGCTTTTCGCTTTCTGTTGCCGACGTCGCCACGCGCTTGCTTGTCGTCTTGAAGTCCTCATGGGGTACATACACATCATAACATATCATGTTGCATTAAAACCCAATTCAAAACCAAAACGACACGCTAAAAGCCTATAGGTTAGAACCTATGGACTACGTTTTCAAAACAACCAAATAACACTCGTTTTCGACGTACAAATGTCAAGTGATCAAATACAACACAAATCACAAAAATCCAGAATTCAAAATGCGCAAAATAAAATCCCGAATCAAAACAGCAACTCTTGAAAATGTTCCCAGATTTTACCTTAGGTCAAATTAGTCAATTTTGCATATGCCAACGGTCTAGTTTACAGGAGATGGAGCTACAGACGAAGCACGAACCAAACAAAACCCACCGTGGCCGCAAATCGCGGCCAGATTGAATAAATCTACGGCCCAAAGGTGGAAGTCGGGTATCGGGTCTTTAGGGAATGCTCTAAATCACCTGCACATCTCTCTGTGTTTGCTAAATATTTTCATGTCACCCGGGTGATAGCAGATTTCAAATTCCCTACAGAATTCCATGAAAATACGGATATCGGGAATTTCTAAGTTCGCTAATTGGTGCTTAAGTCTCTGTTTAATATGATATCCCTAACAGTGGTTTAGGATGACTACTAACCCAATTACACTATCACAACTCAATTCAAACCCTAATCTCTTCTAGAATTTTCAAAGTTTCACTAAACTTGCCAAATCGATTTCAAACTTGAAGAGAGGTTTAAGCAAATGAAACACTACACTATTTGTGAAAGGATTACCTTATTTGACACTCATGAATCATCTACAATGCCAAAATGCAAACTTTCTTGGTCCAAAGTGTAGCTTGAGAGCTTGTGCACAATTTTTGTGAAATGGGAGTGGGGTTTTCGGTTGTTTTTGGGTGTGTTTGTGGTGATTTGATGAGGGGGAGATGAGGGCAGCAGCAATGAGGAAATTAGGGGAGAAAATGATGACGGAAGAAGAAGAGAACAAATGGGCATGGCTTTCTCTTGACCCCTCACTTTCTCTAACTTGCCCATACTCCATTTCTTTATTCATATTTCTTTTCTTTTCCTTTTGTTCTCTTCTCTTTAAATTTATAACCATGCATGGAAAGAAGAAGAAAGCATGAAATAAAAATGTAACAAGTGCTAAAAATAGCATATGCATGTCATGTGCACAAAACACGCTTAAAGCGAGATTAGCGATTTTCAATCGCGATTAGCACTAAATTAGTGTATAATAAATCATAAAAACTTATAATTTGCATAATTCACATAAAACACCCTCTTTTTAGTAATTTCCATAATTTTCCAAATTTTCCCCAATTTATCGGTATTTAATTATACCGCCTTATTAAAATATTCAATATTTTATTATTTAATTATAAAAATTCCCAAAAATAATAATTTTTTTTGAAATGTTACAATCTTCTCCCCTTAAAGAAATTCGGTCCCCGAATTTAAATTTAAACCCCTCAATACTAAAACATTTCAGTAAAATGTCCAAGTCGTCGGGGCTCCAAAATCATCAATACATAAAACGCATCATAGCGCAACGCATGCGTATGAACAATGAGCAGATAACTCAAAATCAAAATTTCATCAAGCATCCCGCAATCATCGGAGTCATGGTGAAGACACCAATGTCAAGTCCAATACGAAACCCAACGTGATATACATTAAAACTTTACATGTAAACATCAAATTTTTATACATGTAAATATCTGAAGGAAATGCATGCCAAACCTTTTTAAGTCGCTGTGCGATGCGCATAACACTGCACAGTGGCGGGCGTCTATTATAAGAAAATAACCATATATGTATATATCTTTTGTTTAATATGTACGTTCCGCATTTTGAAAACAATTTAGAAGGGTTCCTTGTTTTAAACGTTTCGTGTCATATCAGACACGTAGGTAAATACTGTAAGGTTACTAAGCACTATCACAAGGCTCTATAAGGCATCACCCATGCCGATTTTAAATTTTTGAAGTGCCGAACAACCTAAAGTGAGGATCTTTGCTAGATAATTAGGGTTAACAAAACATGTAAACAACTTTACATCTAAAAGAAAGGGATTACAACCTTTGTAGTCTGCTCCTTCGCTTCATAAGCTCCGAGTTGTAGTCTCTTCACCGCGATCCATGAACTTCCGGACTCTAGAGAGGCTCTACAAGCCGAATGATCCATGCTTGTTTGAAGTCTTCCTTTTCGAAGATGGTCTAAGTTGAAGAATCTATAACTCAAGCTCTCACTTCTCTAATCAAGTATTAATGAAGTGAACACCCTAATCTAAGTAGCTAGAATAGATAAGGATGATGAAGTAGGAATTTAGCTCTCTTTTTATTTTAATTTCTCACACTTATTCATCACTAGCCCAAAAGCTAGAAAGCTTTTTTAAGAGGAAGAAGAAGAAGAAATCTATTTGTGATGGATAAAAAAAATTCTTGTTATGGTTACAATAGCAACCCTTGGTTAAGAAAGAAAAGCTTTAACCATTGTAGAGAATAAACCATGGTAAAGGGTTTGGGTTGGGTTAAGAAATATCTTCACAAAATTTCTATGCAAAATATCTAAGCTTAAAACAAAATAAAGCTTCTGGAAGCTTCATGAAAAAGCTAACCCAAATCAAACCCTAACTATATTTAATCTCCACAAATCATGTTTCCTTTGTAATCATAACTTGTTACAATATTATATATCACATATTTAATATATTTTTGCAACAATAGAAAATAATACAATTAACATATATCGCATATATATCAATGTATTAGCCGGTGAGAAAATGAATCAATAAAGTGAGCTTAAATTAGATAATGTAATGTAATATATCACGTATATAATTATACAATAAATTATCGAATCAACACTTGATCTGACAATCCGGCTATATCGCATACAACCGACTAATATATCATGTACCGATTCATCGCATCAAGATTTGATCCGATGACCCGGCTATATCGTATATCGCGAGAATAGAATACGGTATCTCATAGCGTATTATTCTCGGTCCCGCACATATCACATATAAGCACCTACTCCGTTTTGCCTGAGTCAAGAAACCTCTGTGTAGGACTCTAAAGAATCGTCAATACGCCGGCAGCAGGTGATGATCATATCAAACACCCACAAGCTGCAAGCGGTCAGCTAAACACAACAGCCAACCAGGAATTGAGCGATCAGAAGATCAACAAGCAAGACTGTACATTCTCCTGTGAGTCCTGTAAGTCGATGTACAACACCCCAATACTTGTGGGGAGGCGGAATTTTCAAAAACGAACTTGTTTAGTGAACAAACATCGACTAACCGCTTGAATCGACGCTAAACGATAACTAACTTAAAACATAGAGTTTCTATGCTACTATGTTTAGGGATTATACCTAACGAATCGTGTCCTTCGTCTTTGTGAACTCCTCCTCCTCCTCGGCCTTCTCGAAGTAGTAGACGATCCACCCGAGAGCTTTACTCCAAGCTTAGCCTCTAAACTTGAGGCAACTAAACTTCTTTAAGTGCTAATCAAAGAAGCTAGGTGAAATATAGAGAGGGTTATGGATTAAGTAGTCTTACTAATCCTTGTACTCAACTCATGAGAGGGGAGGATTAGTGTTTGAAGAGGGAGAGCTTGAGGAGAGAGAAGATGATAAAGATAATGATATGAGAATAGTGAGATAACATGATATATATCAAGCATTTCTTTTTATCAAGAAAAGAATAAGAAATGAATTTAGCAACCATGCTTGATAATATCTAGTGATGATTCACTTCATGAGTCATTAAGTATTTATCATGCATTAATGACATGGATGAATCATCCATATGACTCACTAATCACATTCATTGCATATGCCACCTAAACCTCCTTAGTCACCATCTTCTAGAAGCTTCTCGCGCAATTACGAGAACGCCCCTCCTTTCCGCAAAAATACGGAAAAACTTTAGACTGTATAAATCCAATAACCGGATACCAGTAACTGGCTTAAACCAAAACCGACTGGTAAAAACTGTCCGAAAGTCGTACGTGCGTAAACACACGTATGCGTCCGAACCCTTGTCGTAAAACCATACGACCTCTATATCGTTTCGCCTGGAGTAGGGAAACTCTCTGTGTGGGACTCTAGAGACTCGACTACTACGCTGGCAGTGGGTTTAACCACAGACCGCAAGCGGTACTAGCTGTACGTAACGGTCCCCAGGTAGATGTCGATAAGAAGGACGATGAGGAAACCCATCCGAACTCCTACTGAGCCTGATGTGATAATCTCCATACAGTCCGGTCCGTTCGTCTTAGACTATCGCATATCGGGCCTAGGGGGGCGGCAAGCGTCAGTCCCTAATAGCGGTATAAGTCGTGTCGGAGCGAAGCCCATTATACCCTGAGAAACTACTGTAACCTACCAGCAAATCTCGCTTGCCCTGGCCAGGGACTTTGCGTAATGGGTATCTGACACAGCGCGATATCAACCCCCAATACCGGGAGAGACGAATCCTGTCTAACCGCCACTGCCTCCAAGTGCTCGGGACTGCACCCAACTGCTACCTGTTTGCACGACTCCTTTGAGCCGTGGTAGGGTAGCAATCTAAGAACAGTGGGACACACTCGAGGCGAAGTAGCAGTGTCAAGTCTGCGGACTATGCTGTACTCATGTCACCTGGGAACTGTTCACTGACGACTGGTATAAAACCAACCAACAGTTCCCTGTGAGTCCTGTCCGGTGTACCCGTAACCTAACGAGCACCTGCATACTATCTCCAGTACGACGTACTGACGGCTGTGGGACAGACCATCTCCCCAACTGGGATGAGAAGCGTACACACTAGTCTACTCCGGAGTATCGATGCTCTGTCTCGATAATCCAACGACCAGGGACCTGAATAAGGATGTGCTTGTAGACTACCCAGCCCCCACTAGTGTGACTGCCATCACAACGCTGGTAGTCAAGCAAGATCCTAAGAGCTCTATCAATACGTATACTCATATATTAAGATAGAAAAACCAAGTAGCATACTACCATGTTTAGCAAGACTGTTATATACATGTGAATATCCCAAGCTTCCATTAAGTAATATACAAACTAGTATGATACAGTAATGGACTTCTAGGGCATAAACACTAACAATCTCCCACTTGCACTAGGGCCATGTACTGGAGTATCGAAGACCGATGATCTCGAGTAGCCTCTCGAACTGAATCTGAGGTAGGGCCTTTGTGAATGGATCAGCAATGTTCTCTTCAGAAGCAACTCTCCGAACCTCGATCTCCTGACGATCAATGATCTCCCTGATCAGGTGATACCGCCTTAAGATGTGTCTGGACTTCTGATGGGACCTTGGTTCCTTCGCTAAAGCTATAGCTCCGTTGTTGTCGCAATACAGAGGTATTGGATCAACTATGGTCGGAACCACCTGAAGTTCTGTTAGGAACTTCTTCATCCAGACTGCTTCTTTTACGGCATCGCAAGAAGCTATATACTCCGCTTCCATCGTCGAGTCAGCAACGGTGTCCTGCTTGGAGCTCTTCCAGCACACCGCCCCTCCATTGAGGGTAAAGACATAACCCGACATAGACTTGGAATCGTCCTTATCACTCTGGAAGCCGGAATCAGCAAAGGCCTCCAACCTGAGGTCTTTTCCGCCGTAAACCAAGAACATCTCCTTAGTCCTTCTCAGGTACTTGAGAATGTTCTTTACTGCTATCCAGTGCTTCTCCCCTGGGTCTGACTGATACCGGCTTACCACGCTTAGTGCGTAAGCTACATCTGGTCTGGTGCACAACATCGCATACATTATAGAGCCTACCGCAGAAGCGTAGGGTATAATAGACATGCGTTCCCTTTCCAAATCAGTCTTGGGAGACATCTCTTTGGAGAGGGTGATTCCGTGACAAGCCGGTAGATTACCGCGCTTAGAATCTTCCATACTGAATCTTTTCAGTACAGTGTCGATATACCTGGACTGTGAAAGTCCCAACATCCTCGTGGATCTATCACGATAGATCCGGATCCCCAGAATGTAAGAGGCATCACCCAGGTCTTTCATGGAGAACCTGTGTGACAAGAATCCTCTGACAGATTGTAGCATAGGAATGTCATTTCCTATCAATAGAATGTCATCCACGTACAAGACGAGGAATACGACACTTCTGGCTACAACTTTACTATATATGCACGGTTCATCTGGATTTTTGATAAAGTCATATTCTTTGACTGTCTCATCAAAACAGATGTTCCAACTCCGCGATGCCTGCTTTAGTCCATAAATGAACTTAAGCAGCTTGCATACTTTCCCGCTGCTCCCACTCTGATTGAAACCCTCTGGCTGATCCATATAGACGCTCTCTTCTAAATTTCCATTCAGAAAAGCCGTCTTTACGTCCATCTGCCAGATTTCATAATCATGGAAGGCAGCAATAGCAAGAAGTACCCGAATGGATTTGAGCATAGCCACTGGAGAAAAAGTTTCATCATAGTCCAAACCAGGTCTTTGACGAAAACCCTTTGCAACAAGTCTAGCCTTATAGGTTTCCACTTGTCCATCTACACCAATCTTTTTCTTGAAGATCCATTTGCATCCTATGGGTTTTACCCCATCTGGAGCAAAGTCCAAAGTCCATACTTTGTTGGTGTACATGGACTCCATTTCGGTCCGCATTGCATCTAGCCATCGTACCGAGTCGCCGCTCTGGATGGCCTGCTGGAAGTCAGTAGGTTCATCATCATCTATGATGCAATCCTCTCTATCCCCATCTATGAGAAAACCGTAGTATCTCTCAGGCAGATGAGACGGCCTACTACTCCTGCGGAGGGGTGCGGGAATGTCCTGTTCTTCTTGAACTCCTGGTTCTACCAAACTTTCAGTAGCAGTTTGTGGTTCTGGAATTTCTTCCAGTTCTACTACGCTCCCACTATTCTGATTTTCTAAAAATTCAGTTTCTAAGAAGCGGGCATGACGAGAAACAAAAACCTTTTGTTCCTCTGCGTAATAGAAAAAATATCCCATAGAGTTCTTTGGATATCCCACAAACTTACACTCTACTGAGCGTGCCTCGAGCTTGTCCGGATGCTGCTTTTTTACAAAAGCTGGACATCCCCATGTCTTCAGGTACTGAAGATAGGGTTTCTTCCCACTCCATATCTGATATGGTGTGGTAGGCACAGTTTTGGTTGGAACTCTGTTCAAAAGATATGTCGCTGATTCTAGCGCATAACCCCAGAAAGATCGCGGTAACTCAGCATTACTCATCATGGATCGTACCATATCCAATAGGGTTCGATTCCGTCTCTCCGATACACCGTTGTGCTGTGGAGTGTATGGAGGAGTAAGCTGAGAGAGAATTCCTTTCTCTTTTAGGTAACCTAGGAACTCGGCACTTAAGTATTCTCCACCTCGATCAGATCTCAGTGTCTTAATACTTTTGCCTGTTTGGTTTTCCGCTTCACTCTTGTATTCCTTGAATTTCTCAAAGGCCTCGGATTTATGCTTCATTAAGAAGACATGTCCAAACCTAGAGAAATCATCTGTAAAAGTAATGAATCGGAATAACCACCTCTCGCATGTGTAGACATTGGACCACATACATCGCTGTGTATGAGTCCTAAGAGCTCGCTCGCTCTTATTCCTTGTCCAATAAATGGAGTCTTTGTTATCTTTCCTTTGAGACAAGATTGACAAGTGTCATAAGTTTGATATTCGAACGAGTCCAAATATCCTTCTCTATGCAACTTAGTCAACCTTCTCTCATTGATGTGACCCAGTCTACAATGCCATAAGAAAGCTTTATTTAAATCTGGAGACTTTCTTTTTAGTGTGTTCTGGACATTGAAAATTTGGAGTTGGTTTAAAACATATATACCGTTATTTAGGGTACCGGACCCAATCAAACCATGATTAAGGTGGATGTTAACAACATCTCTTACAAACGTGAAATCATAACCTTTATTTGATAACAAGGAAACTGATATGATATTACATGTTAAGCTTGGTACAAAATAACAGTTATGTAAAACCAAAATGTGTCCACTCGTCAATCCTAGGTGAAAATCCCCGACGGACGCAGCTCCCACGCTAGCTCCGTTAGCAACCTTTAGGGTCATATCACCTTCCTTCAGCACTCTACGGTTTCTCAGTGCCTGCAAAGAATTGCAAATATGAGATCCTGATCGGGTATCCAATACCCAGGAAGTAGAGTTGATTGACAGACAATTCTCAATTACAAACACACCTGAAGTCGAAGCCACAGCTTGCTTCGGTGCCTGGTTCTTGACATTCCACGCCTTGCAATCCTTCTTCCAGTGCCCTTTCCTGTGACAATGGAAGCACTCATCCTGGCCAACTACCGGTACCGCAAACTTTTTCTTTCCCGTCCCTCCCACCTTACTAACACCTCCTCTAGGTTTGTTGGCGGCCTTCTTCTTCTTTCCTTTGGCCCTAGCCTTGGACCCGGAAGAAGATGTACCGCTAACAAACATAGCGGGTGTTTCCCTTGCTTTCTGCAAGGTGCCCTCTGCACTCCTTAACATGTTCAGGAGTTCTGGAAGTTCAACTTCTTTTCTTTGAAGGTTGAAGTTCAGGATAAACTGGGCGTAGGTGTGAGGAAGGGACTGGAGAATAAGGTCTGTATAGAGCTCATTATCCAAAGTCGTCCCAAGGTCTGCGAGCTCTTCAATATAGCCGATCATCTTTAGGACATGTTCTCCCATTGATGACCCGACAGCCAACATTGCTCGAAACAAGTTCTTAGAGGTCTCGTATCTTGCTATACGAGATTGCTCTCCATAAAGTTCCTTTGTATGGAGAAATATGCCATCTAGGGTCATATCCTCGTGCCTCCTCTGATGTTCATTGTTCATTGAGGCAAGCACGATGCACTTGGCTTTCGCGCAATCTAAATCCCAGGTTTTGCGGATTTCCTTATCCGCATTGCTGGATTTGGGACCAGGGACAGCAGGTGCCGTAGCGGTGAGGACGTACCCCAATTTGTCATAGGTCAAAGCCATTTTGACATTCCGCAGCCAATCTTTATAGTTTGTCCCTGTCAGTATATTTTTCTCTAAAAGTAACTTAAGTCCAGTCATTTTCAGGGTCGCTGCAATTAGGAGAGAGAGAAGAAAACTCTTTAGCATGATGCTCTTGCAAGTTTAGAGTGGTATTTAGTTTATCTAAACTGGATGGCTCCCACTGTTTCTCGAATCCTTCCTCAAACCATAAAAGAAGAATTAGCCAGGACTATTCTCACTGTACAATACTTGCTTAACCGTTCAGCCAGGCTGGTGTCGGTACTTCGAGGGAGGTTTTCCAACGCTTTCGCGAAGTTCCTTAATTAAATAACCTCTTTTCTCTCGGGGCGTAACCCTGCTGACACTTTTCTGGACACCTACTAGGTTTATAGCATTGATCGTTAAGTGACGAATATCCTGATAAGTAGCATATACTCACAGTAGGATCGGGATCCAAATATCATCGTATGATAATGTTGAAGGAATCCTACCAACATTCATCAAACTCCAAATGGTATGCATCTCTTTGCAAATTTCAGTTTCTTTAGAAATTCCCGATATAAGTTTTTGCCCCATGCTCTTATGACCTTGACGTATGCCAACAAATCATAAGTCACATGTCAAGTTCTGCCCATCATTATCTTGTTAATTTGAACCCACCCGTATATACCCTTGACGTAAGCCAACAAGGTAATGCGACTGTCCCAAACCAACACATCTATCTATGCAACAAATGAATACCCCAGCAGCTACCAAACACTATGCCTTGACGTAAGCCAACAAGCATAGCTTGAATACTACTGACTATCCATAAGAAATGACGGAGGGCTACGACTGGTTTTGGCGAAACCGTGAACGTAGTGAACTTGATATAACCGAAGGAACCTGATAGCTTTTAAAAGGAGTGGTTAAGTCTCCGCATTTAAAAATATCTGTTTTAAAATTAACCGAGTGGTTTCTTTTAAATTGTTCCAACGATTTAAACTTTGGTTTGTTTTTCTTTGCATTATAGATAATGCGTCCCATCATTAACCTATCATTGCAGAAAACAACGAAAATACAACGTCCTCTTATGCCATTCGCATTCGCCACGGGGTCCCGTCATCACCCGTTAGGTTACTTAACTAACGACAGAGCGGGGGCTGGGCTAGCGCGGGTGTAAAACATAAGTGACGTCTAAATATCTATCATATATAGATATTGTACATTCGTCAGACGCAATAATAGGCATTCCAGATCACAGATGAACTTTATTGGATTTGAAAGTAATCCGTGTTTGTTTCGAGCCTGCAACAAAAGACGGATTACACAGTTGTGATGAATAGCCATTACCCCACCCAAGACCCCAACGGGTACGGCAAACTACCCGCCCGGCAGTTTGTGCACCCCTCCTTGGGTCTGTCCTAGGAGCAAAAACAGTAAAATGAAATAATACAACGGTGGCTACAACCGCAACCTGGATGTGCCCCGCAAAATAATATTACAACAAATTACATTTACATCAAATGAATTAAATAATAACCCATCACAAAACCCCGGCTATACATCACAACAGTCCAACACAGTTCATATGCACAAACAGATAAAATCCATTTCAGAAATGTGCAACCCCCTGCCAACTGACATACTAGCAGTTAGGGGAGGTTTACGAACACATTATACAATCACAGATATAATCCAACAAGCAAATACTGTATAATTTCGATCGATTAAACACTTTTAATTTTGCTCCAATACTGCTCTGCAAATCTGAAACGTGAGCAAAAATTAAATATTCCAGAAAATCCTAAATATCACACAGAACCAACACAGGAAAATTGGGTTCATGACTCGGCAACTCGGCGGCGGAACCGCGGCGGATCGGTGGGATCCGCCGCGTTTCCGCGGCGCTTTAGCCCAATCTTGTGCCCAATTTTCTTGGGTGTTCTTCTACTGTCTTTTTAAGCTTTCTGAACCTCCCTGAAAAATTTTAGGACTTCATTTAAAAATCGACAGAAACTGAAGTTTTCGGGCTTTTCCGGTTTCGTTTTTTCCGTTCGAAATTCATAAAATTTGCAAGTAAGTTATTTATTGTTTAGCGAGGCTCTGATACCACTATAAGTCGATGTACAACACCCCAATACTTGTGGGGAGGCGGAATTTTCAAAACGAACTTGTTTAGTGAACAAACATCGACTAACCGCTTGAATCGAAGCTAAACGATAACTAACTTAAAACATAGAGTTTCTATGCTACTATGTTTAGGGATTATACCTAACGAATCGTGTCCTTCGTCTTTGTGAACTCCTCCTCCTCCTCGGCCTTCTCGAAGTAGTAGACGATCCACCCGAGAGCTTTACTCCAAGCTTAGCCTATAAACTTGAGGCAACTAAACTTCTTTAAGTGCTAATCAAAGAAGCTAGGTGAAATATAGAGAGGGTTATGGATTAAGTAGTCTTACTAATCCTTGTACTCAACTCATGAGAGGGGAGGATTAGTGTTTGAAGAGGGAGAGCTTGAGGAGAGAGAAGATGATAAAGATAATGATATGAGAATAGTGAGATAACATGATATATATCAAGCATTTCTTTTCATCAAGAAAAGAATAAGAAATGAATTTAGCAACCATGCTTGATAATATCTAGTGATGATTCACTTCATGAGTCATTAAGCATTTATCATGCATTAATGACATGGATGAATCATCCATATGACTCACTAATCACATTCATTGCATATGCCACCTAAACCTCCTTAGTCACCATCTTCTAGAAGCTTCTCGCGCAATTACGAGAACGCCCCTCCTTTCCGTAAAAATACGGAAAAACTTTAGACTGTATAAATCCAATAACCGGATACCAGTAACTGGCTTAAACCAAAACCGACTGGTAAAAACTGTCTAAAAGTCGTACGTGCGTAAACACACGTATGCGTCCGAACCCTTGTCGTAAAACCATACGACCTCTATATCGTTTCGCCTGGAGTAGGGAAACTCTCTGTGTGGGACTCTAGAGACTCGACTACTACGCTGGCAGTGGGTTTAACCACAGACCGCAAGCGGCACTAGCTGTACGTAACGGTACCCAGGTAGATGTCGATAAGAAGGCCGATGAGGAAACCCATCCGAACTCCTACTGAGCCTGATGTGACAATCTCCATACAGTCCGGTCCGTTCGTCTTAGACTATCGCATATCGGGCCTAGGGGGCGGCAAGCGTTAGTCCCCTAATAGCGGTATAAGTCGTGTCGGAGCGAAGCCCATTACACCCTGAGAAACTACTAGAACCTACCAGCAAATCTCGCTTGCCCTGGCCAGGGACTTTGCGTAATGGCTCTCTGACACAGCGCGATATCAACCCCCAATACCGGGAGAGACGAATCCTGTCTAACCGCCACTGCCTCCAAGTGCTCGGGACTGCACCCAACTGCTACCTGTTTGCACGACTCCTTTGAGCCGTGGTAGGGTAGCAATCTAGGAACAGTGGGACACACTCGAGGCGAAGTAGCAGTGTCAAGTCTGCGGACTATGCTGTACTCATGTCACCTGGGAACTGTTCACTGACGACTGGTATAAAACCAACCAACAGTTCCCTGTGAGTCCTGTCCGGTGTACCCGTAACCTAACGAGCACCTGCATACTATCTCCAGTACGACGTACTGACGGCTGTGGGACATACCATCTCCCCAACTAGGATGAGAAGCGTACACACTAGTCTACTCCGGAGTATCGATGCTCTGTCTCGATAATCCAACGACCAGGGACCTGAATAAGGATGTGCTTGTAGACTACCCAGCCCCCACTAGTGTGACTGCCATCACAACGCTGGTAGTCAAGCAAGATCCTAAGAGCTCTATCAATACGTATACTCACATATTAAGATAGAAAAACCAAGTAGCATACTACCATGTTTAGCAAGACTGTTATATACATGTGAATATCCCAAGCTTCCATTAAGTAATATACAAACTAGTATGATACAGTAATGGCCTTCTAGGGCATAAACACTAACAAGTCCAATCAGTAAACACTACCGTACAGTCCGATCTCTTCATCTGATATTTTGCATATCTAGTCTAGGGGTGGTAAACGTCAGACTCCAGTAACCGATAAGTCGTGTCGATGTAAGGCTCATAACGAGTCGAGAAACTACTGATAACACTTACCAGTAAATCTCCATATCAGCCCTGGCCAAGGACTTCCAGTTATATCCAATCGAACACAGCACAACATCAACTCCCCATACCGGGAGAGACGGAACTCCTCCTATCGCTCATTGCCTCCATGTGATTCGGGACTGTACCGAAAAGCCACCATTTTGCATGCCCTCTTGAACGTGGTAAGGTGGAAATCGAAGCTTAGTAGGAATCACACGAGACTCTATGAGGATCTCGGGTCTACAGACTAACCTATACCAGTGTCACCGGAGAACTACTATCTGACCATAGGTATAATACCATCCAGGAGTTCTCGGCAAGACCGTTCAGTGTACCCAGTCTCCACTGAGCACCCGTACACCATCTTTGATGTCCAACACCAATGGATATGGGATCATCCATCGCCCATCATATGGGTCAAGATGCGTGTACGCTAGTCTACTTTGGAGTATCGATGCCCTGTCTCGATACACCCTCGACTAGAAATAGTTATAGGATGTACTCGTTGACTACCCTGGCCCCACAGTATGATCTCTTCATAGTCCTAGTAGTCGAGTACATATCCTAAGGTCTTTATCAACACGTGATCACAAAACAGTATTCATTAACATGTTAAGATAAAGTGAAACCAGATAGCATACTATCATATCGAGCAAGAAAGTCCTCTCTATATATATCCAAGCATCCATTATAATATACATCACATGTACAACAATGGCCTATAGGGCATACATATAACTAACAATCTCTCACTTGCACTAAGGCCAGCTGTTGTAGTATCTCATACCCAACATCCCGAAGAGTCTCTCAAATTGTATCTGAGAAATGGCCTTTGTGAGTGGATCCGCAGTGTTTTCCTTCGTATCAACTCACCTGACCTCAATCTCCCGGCGATCAACTATCTCCCGGATCAGGTGATACCGTCTCAGAATATGTCTGGACTTCTGATTGGACCTGGGTTCCTTGGCCAAAGCCACAGCACCATTGTTATCACAATACAACAGTATTGGATACTCAATGGACGGAACCACACCAAGTTCAGTGATGAACTTCTTTATCTAGACAACCTCTTTGGTAGCGATGTATTCAGTCTCCATCATCGAGTCTGCCACGGTTTCCTGTTTGGAACTCTTCCAACAAACCGCCCCTCAATTTAAGGTAAAGACAAATCCCGAGTGCGACTTAGAGTCGTCCTTATCACTCTGGAAGCTTGAATGGCTAAAGGACTCGACCCGGAGTTCTCTGTTACCATACACAAAGAACATCTCTTTTGCCCTTCTCAAGTACTTGAGAATGTTCTTCATGTTAGTTATATGTATGCCCTAGAGGCCATTACTGTACATAGGATGTATATTGTAGTGGATGCTGGGACGTATATAGGGAGGACTTTCTTGCTCGACATGATAGTATGCTATCTGGTTGCTCTTTACCTTAACGTGTAAACTGATTGTCTCTCTGTTACATGTTGGTAAAGCCCTTAGGATGTGTACTTGACTACCTGGACTATGATGCGGATCATACTAGTGGGGACATGGTAGTCCATAAGTACATCCTTCAAAGTCCCTAGTCGTGGGTGTATCGAGACGGGGCATCGATATACCAGAGTAGACTAGCGTATACCTTCTCGACCCATACAGATGGGCGATGGATGATCCCATATCCATTGGTGTTTGACATCAGAGATGATATACGGGTGCTCAGTGAAGACTGGGTACACTGGACGGACTCGCCGAGAACTCCCAGATGGTATTATACCTTACGTCAGATGGCAGTTCTCTGGTGACACTGGTACAGAGTAGTCTGTTGACCCGAGATCGTCATAGAGTCTTGTGTGGTTCCCACTGTGCTTTGATTTCCACCTTACCACGTCCAAGAGGGCGTGCAAAACGGTGGTTTTTGGGTACAGTTCCGAGTCACATGGAGGCAATGAGCGATAGGAGGGGATTCATCTCTCCCGGTATAGGGGGTTGATGTTGTGCTGTGTTCGATTGGCTATAACAGGAAATCCCTTGCCAGGGTTGCTGAGATTTACTGGTAAGTGTTACCAGTAGTTTCTCGAATTGTTATAGACCTCGTATCGACACGACATATCGAGCTATTGGGGTCTGACGTTTACCACCTCTAGGCGAGATATGCGACATATCAGACGATCAGACCGGACTGTACGGTAGTGTTACTGGTTGGATTCACTGGAGTGTGAGCGGGCTTGCTCGTCGATCTTCTGATCGCTCAATACCCGGGTGGCCGTTACGTTTAGCAGACCGCTTGCGGCTTGTGGATTTTGATATGATCATCATCCGCTGCCGGCGTATTGAAAAGTTTTTAGAGTCCTACACAGAGGTTTCCTGGCTCAAGCGAAACGAAATAGGAGCGCATATGAGATATGTGCGGGACCGAGAATAATGCGTGTATGTGATACCGTATTCTATTCTCGCGATGAATGTATCGATTGGCTGTATGCGATATAACCTAGTTATCGAATCGAAGATCGATTTGATAAGCCGATGCATAGGATACTAGTCGGTTATATGCGATATGACCGGATCGTTAAATCAAGTGTTGATTTAATGATTTAATGTATAATTATATATTTGATATATTACTTTGCATTAACTAGTATCGGTTCACTTTAAGATGGATTTTCTCACTCGGATGTGCGCATTACATATGCGATATGATTTTGTGCACTTGTTTGTATCATGTTTGATGATGCATGTCTTTTTGGTTAAGTGTAAAGATTTAAACCATGGTTAAGTGGATAATTAGGGTTTTACATATTTATTTATTAATCTTTTTCTTTTCGGAAAAAGGAAAAGATATGAGAAGAAATGGTGGCTTTTATTTGTTTGCACTTGAAGCTTCTTGAAGCATTCATAAAGTAACCATTTTTGTCTCATGCTTAACCCTAACCATTCCACTAAACCATGATTCACTCTCTACACCTAACCATGGTTCTATTATGATAAGAATTGATTATTCTTTTCATTTTGGAATTAACTCATCATAACATTCTTCTTCTTCTTCCTTGAACTCAAGAAGAAAACCTTGCATCCATCAATGGTGATTGATGAATTAGAGTGAGAAATCCAATTCTAAAGCCTACCCGCTTCCTATTTCTTCATCCTCTACCTCTTGCCAAGTAGTAGAGTGTGTTTCCTTCATAAGTTTTCATGGCTTGGTGAAGGTGGAGCTTGATCTAGTGATGCTTCGACGTAGATCATCTTCGGCATGGACATCGACGACCTAGCTCGCTATTTCTCCGACGAAGCCGACGCTAGAGCCCGGGAATTCATTTGGACAGCGAGGGGACTTCGTTGCGGAGCCATGGAGGTGGAGCACCGGATCTACAAGGGTTGTATTTCCGTTTAAACTTTAGTTAAGTTGTTAACTAGTTTCATTTTCGCCTAAATATCTAGCCAACGATCCGTATTAGGGTTTCTCGGCACCATTAAAATTTGAAATTGGCATGGTTGATGCCTTGTGAGACCTCTTGAGAGAGCCTTAGGCGAAGTCTAGACGAAGTTTGAAGTCCGTACGAACCCGAAACCCTAATACAATAGCCTTCTCCGTACTTTTTTCAAAATCTGGGATTTTTCCATATTAAAAATATGCAGAAAAATCAGCAGGCAATTCTAAGGGATACTGTAAAATTCGTGTGCCTAATTCCATCAATGCGCCGTGGTTCCGCGGCACGAGCATGGCTCGTGCGGCGGATCCGCGGCCGTTTTGCCTTTTGTGACATCCAATTTTGCACAGTAATTCATAATATGCAGTGCTGGTTTTCCTGGGAATTTTTAAAATTTTTTCAAGAGTTGAAAATTCTGGGGTTGTTTTGGGGATTCGGTGTTTCGATCGGAGTATCAGATTTTGTCTATGTGGCTTTCCGGATAAATTTTAGAATATGTTAAAAAGTTCGACCGGATATAAATACCCAATTTTTCCCATGTCGGGAAATTTTCAAGTGTTGGATTTTTCCGTAGTTTAACGACGTTCTAAGGAGTGCAAGTAACGCGATGGACCCTCTAGAAGACAACAAACCTTAACTCGATTATGTGACCGTCTTGAACTGCCCTTTGAACCTTCGGGTTTGGGGAAGTACGGCGTGCTACATGTGAGGCGTTGGCTTGACCCTTCTACGGCTGGACCGTTGGTACTGAGGCACGAACTGAATGTTGTTAGACTTGTTTCATGTGATGAGCTGTTTCGGGAAAACTTGGGTGTTCGATTGTTCGATCGGAAAGTTTAACATTTTCTATTTATCTGGAATGGGATACAATAATTGGAATTCACAAATAGTTATGAGATAACTGAATGAATGTTATAAACATAGCAGTTTAGTCTCACTTAATCGGTTGCCACGGAATTTTGATGTGATCAAAAGTCCGTCGCAATCACGTAGCGTACGCGGATACTCGCCGGGTAAACTTAATAGACAGCCTCGCTCCATAGCCCCGACCAAGTGACTGTAGGAGAACCCCGTCGCCGAAAGCATCCGTTCGGGTGCTCGCGGTAGCGGTGTTCCGCCTTGGTGCACTTCGTCGACGGCGTCGGGGGTGCGGCCGCCTACTAAAGTTTGCGACGAGCATTCGATCAGGATGTCGGGAATCTTGTTGAATTGCCCGACTTGGTATTGAAAAGTGTTTTCGATAAAGAGACTAAAATGCGGGGTTTATAATTGTTAGGCATGCGATGTCTAAAGAATTCATTCGATTAGGCATGTGATGTCTATGCAGGTTGCGGATTCCAACTGTTGTAGTTTCACACTTTCTTTTCTGTGACCGTAAGTGTATTATGTGATATCGCCGGTTTCGTTGCTATATGTCAACGACAATTGGGATGCGCATATTTACTTATGTTGATGACATGTGATGTTATGTGTTGCTGGATATGTTATATTGGATCGTCGTGTTTGAATAGCCGGGTTTTTTTATGTGAGATGAGTGTTTTTCATTTTCATTCATGTAAAAACTTGTATGTAATATTCTTTTATTGGGGCACTTCCAGGTTGCGGAAGTTGTCACCCTTTGTATATTATTTACTTTTCCGCACTAGGATAGACCCAAGGAGGGGACCATAAGTAACCGGGTTCTGGAGTCCAGTGGGAGACCAACTCGAGGAGTCGAGTCCGGGTCTCCTAACTCTAGAATTAGTAGGGTTGCTTGCCGCTCTCGTAGGGGTCTAGGGGTGTGGGTTTGGCTATTCATCACGACCGTGGAATCCTTGTTTTATACTGGCTCGTATTGAAAACACGGACGTCCTAGTATATCCAATATTTCATATGTTTCTTCTGCTGCGATATCTGTGATGTGATCATGTGATGTTCTGTGATAGATACAGTATATAGTATATATGATATATTATATAGGCGTTACTTATGTTTTACACCCGCGCTAGCCCTGCCCCGCTCTGCCGTTAGTTACCTAACCTAACGGTGCACGAGGGGACATCGAGGCAAATGCGGATGGCATAAGTGTACGTCGTATTTATCTGTGATGTTTAGGTACTTAAATGATGGGACTTCATTAATGTGATTAATGAAATAAAAGAAAACTAAGATGTTGTAGAATCGAATTTCAAAATAAAACAGGTAGCTACAGTTCTTGCTTTGCACAGCGGTATATATGATATATCCTGCACCTTATTCGATAAGGAAAGGACCGAGATCCCTTCACCGGGAGTGACTCCTTTAGCAATAACTGGCAGATGCTACACACTCGGTTTGTCTTTTGATTGCTTTTAAGTGTTTTTGCTTTGCACAGTGATATATACGATATATCCCGCACCTCATTCGACGAGGAAAGGACCGACGATCCCTTCACCGGGAGTGACTCCTTTAGCAAAACTAGAAAAGCCTCAAAAGCACTCCATTTCAAAATCATTTGATTCTACAACGATATCAAGTTCATTACGCAATAGGTTTTCAGAAAAACCTGTCGTAGCCCTCCGTCATTTCAGATAAGTGGTAGTTAGTATTCGTGCTACGTTTGTTGGCCTGCGTCAAGGCGTAGTGTGCGGTAGCTAACTAGTATTTATCTGCTTATGCATATGATGCAGATTGGATTAGGGTAGTCGTGCGACTTTGTTGGCCTGCGTCAAGGGGCGTGCGGGTGGGTTTAATTCAATCAGGAAATGAAGGGTTGTACTTGACTAGCGCACTATGGTTTGTTGGCCTGCGTCAAGGTCATAGGACGCTAGGGGCAAAATATTATCGGGAATTTCAAGTGTTGAAATTTGCAATGAGATTGCATACCTTCTATGAGATAGTTGGATCCCGATACCCGCTGCGAGTAAGAGTTACTCCTGGGAGAGTTTTACACATTACAATTAGCCGATCAAGTAGGTGTCTAGAAAGGTATTAACGGGGTTACGCCTCTGGGAAAACGAGGTTTACATTAATTAGGTCCGTGCGAAAGCACGGGGAACCTCCCTTAAAGTACCGACACTGGCCTGGCTGAAAGATTGGCGAACTTGTAGTGTGTAATTAATCCCGGCTAGTCTTTCCTTTTAGGGTTTGAAGGAAGATTTGATAAAAAGCAGTGGGAGCCATCCTGATTAGATAAAATAATAACCAATCTATTCTTGCAAGAGCGCACGCTGAGTGTTTTCTTCTCTCTCTCTCCAGGTAGCGACCATATCACGCCTTAATCAAGATAATAAAACGGATTATTGACCGAACCCGCTTGTTATACTGAGCTGGGGAACGTTGGTCCCGCTCCAACTTATAATTGTTATAAGACAGAGCAGGAAATTGGGGATTACCAGAATTCCCGTGCCGTCCAAACGAAGAGAGTGCATGCTGATGCATCATCTTCGGGTGTGTTCATTATAAAGAACTGTTTCTCTGTATCCTCTACGTCCTGGGTATGTGATACCAGATCAGGATCCCAGATATGTAATATGTTACATAGGGCTACAGAAAGGTAGAGAACTGAGAACGGGTGATAAGTTTCATGAGGCAGAAAACGGGACAAGAGTTGCAGCCAAGTCTGTTGGTCACTATCACCCTGTATTACCAATACATTGATTCTGAACGAATGTTATTAGATACCGAACCTGATACACAAAATCATATCAGTCTCTTTATTAGTAAAGAAAGGATATAATTTTGTATTGTTGGATAATGTTTTGAACATTTCCTATATCAAAAGTTGATCAGATTAGGCACGTTATCTAAAAGCATTGATGCTCTAAATCAAACTACAGTTCTTAGTATACAGAACAAACAAAAAAGGAAGAGTTCAGAAATGAACGGATCCTTCTTGAGGCATTATAGACTAGGTCATATCAATGCGACCCGACTAGCTGAAGTTGCATGAAGATGCATATTTAAATCAGTTTGAATTTACATCTTGTGAAACTTGCCAGTCATGTCACAGAGAGAAGATGACCATAGCTCCGTTTATTATTAACAGAGAAAGAGTTTGTGAACTCTTAGGATGATACATGTTGATGTATGTAAGGTCCCCTGTCTACACATGCCAAGACCGGTTCTTTGTACTTCATTACGTTCTCTGATGATCTCTCGAGATTCAGACATATGTTCCTGTTGAAACACAAGTCCGAACCTGTTGAGATATTCACAGAATATAAGTTAGAAGTAGAGAACCAAATACGGGTATAAGTATTATGTCCTATGATGAGATCAAGGAGAAGAATACTTGAGCACGAAATTCTTGGACTTTTCTAAAGGAAAATGAGATTCTCTCTCAGCATTACTCCTCCGTATACACCATAGCACGATGGTATATCGGGGCAGAGCGATAGCACCCTATTCGATATGGTCTGCTCTATGATGAGTACTACTGAGTTACCTATTTCCTTTTTGGGAGTTATGCACTTGAGAAGCTGCATATTTATTGAATAGGGTTCAAATCAAATCAGTTGCCTACCACTTCATATTTGATATGATAAGGGAAGAGCCCATCTCTTAAGTTAGTTAAGATTTGGGGTTGTCCGGCCTATGTCTAAAAGCAAAATCCGGTCAAGCTCGAGGCAAAGTCTGTAATGTAGAACTGGAAAGGTTCCAGCTATACAAACTACGGCTGATGATTTGAAAGAACCAAAGGATTCAATAGTTACCAACGAACCTCAGCCTCTCCGCCGATCTAGTAAGGTTCCTCACCCTCCTGAGAGATACTTCGGTTACTCTATGACAGTGGGAGCGAGGATTGCATCATGAGATGATGACCCAACTAGTTTCGAACTGGCCATCAGGAGTGGGACTCTGTAAGAATGGCTGGATGCTTAGCGATCTGAGATGGAATCCTTATACACCAACAAAGTATGGACTTTGGTTGCTATATCTGAAGGGTTAAATCCCTATCAGGAGCAAGTATATCTTGAGAAGATTACTTGGTGTAGATGGAAAAGTTGAGACTTTCAAAGCTAGACTTGTTAAAGGTTTTCGTCATTGACCAGGCGTGGATAATGATGAAACCTTTTTCCAGTATCTATGCTTAAGTCCATCCAGATTCTACTTGCCACGGCTACATACCATGACTACGATATCTGGTGGCTGGGTGTCATGACTGCTTTTCTAAATGATGTTTTAGAAGAGAGCGTCTGTAAGTACACAGCCAGAGGGCTTCGTAAACAGTGGCAGCAGCGGAAACGTGTACAAGATGCTTTATAGGATAAAGCAGGCATCGCGGAGTTGGAACGTCTGTTTTGATGAATTAGTCAAAGAAGTTGACATCATCAAAATGGTAGATGAACCTTGTATAAACAAAAAGGTAGTAGGGAGTATGGTGACGATCCTCGTAGAGTACGTGGATGACATACTCATGATAGGGAAGGAGTTTCCTATGCTACGCTCGATCAATCTCCGCTTATCACAATGACTCTCCACATAGGATCAAAGTGATACCTACTAAATCTTGGATTTTGGATCTATGAGATAGATCTAAATGGATGTTAGGCTACTTACTAGTTGTAGTGAGATGGCATCAGTTGATCCTGGGGAGAATCACTGGAAGTGTTCCAGGGTGATAATGACGACTGAGTGTCAGTCGCAGGCATTGTCTTTACCCTCAGTAAAGGGACGGTATGTTGGAAGAGTTCCAAGCTAAATACCGTGACATACTAGACGATAAAGGCTCGATACATCGCTATTTAAGATACTACCAAAGAGGCAGTCTGGATGTATATTTGTTCATGAGATGAACTTAGTTCCTCCCATTGTGTGACAATGGAGTTGGGGCTTATGCCAAGGAACGTCCGTCCCATCAGTGATCCAGACATATTCTAAGGCAGTATCACCTGATCATGAAGATAGTTTATCTCCAGGGTGATCAAGGTTAGGAGAGTTGACTCAGAGGACAACACAGCGGATCCACTCACAAAGGCCTTTTCCCAGAGAGAGACTTTTATGGGATGGTTGAGTATGAGATACTACAACCACTGCTACAGATGGCCCTAGTGCAAGTGGGAGATTGTTAGTTATATGTATGACCTAGAGGCCATTACTGTACATAGGATGTATATTGTAGTGGATGCTGGGACATATATAGGGAGGACTTTCTTGCTCGACATGATAGTATGCTATCTGGTTGCTCTTTACCTTAACGTGTAAACTGATTGTCTCTCTGTTACATGTTGGTAAAGCCCTTAGGATGTGTACTTGACTACCTGGACTATGATGCGGATCATACTAGTGGGGACATGATAGTCCATAAGTACATCCTTTAAAGTCCCTAGTCGTGGGTGTATCGAGACGGGGCATCGATATACCAGAGTAGTCTAGCGTATACCTTCACGACCCATACAGATGGGCGACGGATGATCCCATATCCATTGGTGTTTGACATCAGAGATGATATACGGGTGCTCAGTAGAGACTGGGTAAACTGGACGGACTCGCCGAGAACTCCCAGATGGTATTATACCTTACGTCAGAATTCTCTGGTGACACTGGTACAGAGTAGTCTGTTGACCTGAGATCGTCATAGAGTCTTGTGTGGTTCACACTATGCTTTGATTTCCACCTTACCACGTCCAAGAGGGCGTGCAAAACGGTGGTTTTTGGGTACAGTCCCAAGTCACATGGAGGCAATGAGCGATAGGAGGGAATTCGTCTCTCCCGGTATAGGGGGTTGATGTTGCGCTGTGTTCGATTGGCTATAACAGGAAATCCCTGGCCAGGGTTGTTGAGATTTACTGGTAAGTGTTACCAGTAGTTTCTCGAATTGTTATAGACCTCGTATCGACACGACTTATCGAGCTATTAGGGTCTGACGTTTACCTCCCCAAGGCGATATATGCGACATATCAGACGATCAGACCGGACTGTACGGTAGTGTTACTGGTTGGATTCACTGGAGTGTGAGCGGGCTTGCTCGTCGATCTTCTGATCGCTCAATACCCGGGTGGCCGTTACGTTTAGCAGACCGCTTGCGGATTGTGGATGTTTGATATGATCATCATCCGCTGCCGGCGTATTGACGAGTCTTTAGAGTCCTATACAGAGGTTTCCTGGCTCAAGCGAAACGAAATAGGAGCGCATATGAGATATGTGCGGGACCGAGAATAATGCGTGTATGTGATACCGTATTCTATTCTCGCGATGAATGTATCGATTGGCTGTATGCGATATAACCTAGTTATCGAATCGAAGATCGATTTGATAAGCCGATGCATAGGATACTAGTCGGTTATATGCGATATGACCGGATCGTTAAATCAAGTGTTGATTTAATGATTTAATGTATAATTATATATTTGATATATTACTTTGCATTAACTAGTATCGGTTCACTTTAAGATGGATTTTCTCACTCGGATGTGCGCATTACATATGCGATATGATTTTGTGCACTTGTTTGTATCATGTTTGATGATTCATGTCTTTTTGGTTAAGTGTAAAGATTTAAACCATGGTTAAGTGGATAATTAGGGTTTTACATATTTATTTATTAATCTTTTTCTTTTTGGAAAAAGGAAAAGATATGAGAAGAAATGGTGGCTTTTATTTGTTTGCACTTGAAGCTTCTTGAAGCTTTCATAAAGTAACCATTTTTGTCTCATGCTTAACCCTAACCATTCCACTAAACCATGATTCACTCTCTACACCTAACCATGGTTCTATTATGATAAGAATTGATTATTCTTTTCATTTTGGAATTAACTCATCATAACATTCTTCTTCTTCTTCCTTGAACTCAAGAAGAAAACCTTGCATCCATCAATGGTGATTGATGAATTAGAGTGAGAAATCCAATTCTAAAGTC
The DNA here is from genome assembly GCA_030015575.1 of Agapanthus africanus. Classification (NCBI taxonomy): domain Eukaryota; kingdom Viridiplantae; phylum Streptophyta; class Magnoliopsida; order Asparagales; family Amaryllidaceae; genus Agapanthus; species Agapanthus africanus. Next base: position 308,369,454 of record CM057350.1, read on the forward strand.
TACTCGCTTCCTATTTCTTCATCCTCTACCTCTTGCCAAGTAGTAGAGTGTGTTTCCTTCACAAGTTTTCATGGCTTGGTGAAGGTGGAGCTTGATCTAGTGATGCTTCGACGTAGATCATCTTCGGCATGGACATCGACGACCTAGCTCGCTATTTCTCCGACGAAGCCGACGCTAGAGCCCGGGAAATCATTTGGACAGCGAGCGGACTTCGTTGCGGAGCCATGGAGGTGGAGCACCGGATCTACAAAGGTTGTATTTCCGTTTAAACTTTAGTTAAGTTGTTAACTAGTTTCATTTTCGCCTAAATATCTAGCCAACGATCCGTATTAGGGTTTCTCGGCACCGTTAAAATTTGAAATTGGCATGGTTGATTCCTTGTGAGACCTCTTGAGAGTGCCTAGGAACCCTACACTTCAAAGCTATCCAGTGATTCTCTCCAGGATCCGCTTGATACCTACTCACTACACTTAGTGAGTATGCTACATCGAGTCTAGTACATAGCATCGCGTATATGATAGAGCCTACTGCTGAAGCATAGGATATCCCTTGCTTGCAAGCTCTTTCCAAATCAGTCTTGGGTGACATCTCTTTGGAGAGAGTGAGTCCAGAGATCGTGGGTAAGTTCCGACGCTTGGATTTTTCCATACTAAACCTCTTTAGTATGATGTCAATGTACCTGGATTGGTACAATCCCAGTATCCGTCTATATCTATCTCTATAGATCTTAATTCCCAAAATGCAGGAGGCATCACCTAGATTTTTCATTGAGAATCTATGTGATAAGAAGAGCTTAACCTAGTGCAGCATAGGAATATCATTTTCTATCAAGAGTATGTCATCCACGTACAATACTATCACGCCCCGCACGGTACGGAACATGACTGGCACTTAAGTTACGAAACGTCTCAAGGCGTACGTAAAATAAGTAAGCCAAAGCCCAAGAAACAAAACCCGATTAAGAAAACAGAGTGAAGGAAAAACCAATTTATTGAAAACAATTTAATCCATTAAGTCACATCAAGCTTTCTAAAAGCAACATCCATTTTTCCAAAAATTCCGGCAGAGTCTCCTCTGTAAAAACATACCCCCAAACGGGTACAAAACAGGAGTATAAATGAATAACATGAAATATGGCATCTCCAAGCGGGAGCTAGCTCTTCGCCTCAAGGCGGTCACAAATCCCACGCAATGTAAAACAACAATATGCATAAATAAGCATAAGAAGCACAAGTAAAATAACATGTCGACTCAAGTGAGCTCGACCCCAAATACAGCATAAAATCCACAAGTCTCACAGCCTCGTCTTTAGGTCAATATACAATAATCCAAAAAACAGGTACAGCTGATACAGTAGATGGAGTACTCTAGATACAATGAATATACATGGTGGTACAAAATAATAACATAACCCACCTATCAGCAAAAGCCTCGAGTCCAGGCAAAAGAGGCAAAAGAAGCTAGTTCGCCCGCCGCTACTATGCTGACGGAGCGGACCTGCAAAAAGGCTGTGGCACAACGGGGGTGAGTTGCCAACTCGTGAGTAATAAATAACATCTATAGAGGCTATCGCATGCATGTACACAAGTATCCTAGCATTTATAATACAGATATGGCAAGATATGCTAGCAGGTATGTATGCAACATGAATGTACTAGCAGGTATGTATGCAACATGAATCAACTCGTGATCTGAATATGTAAATATAAGAAATCATTCTTTCCTTTTATTTTTCTCTTGAAACTCCTTTTTTTTTTAAAATCAGCATAATATCGATAGAATCAACCAGAATCCGTGTCCAGCAACGACACCTCAAAACTGTCTCAAATCTCATATATCCATATCATAATATCTCTGGCCTCAGCCGTCCGGCAGACCCATCTCAAATATCAATATCTCATCATCTCACGGCCACGGTCGGTATCCTATGGATATCCGTCATGCCAAAAAGTCACCGGTAGGTAGTCCATTCCCTGCCAGGCTCATCGTCAGCAGCACGAGCTTCTTGCCCAGTGGTACCTTACCGGGCCTACCATGTACCCGAGACGGTTCATCCAACTCCTTGAAACGGGTCTCGAAAACCACAGCAAACTCATGGTGGACGACACTTTACATCACTAGAAAACCGCAACTTTTCATATTTAAGAAGGGCAATAAGTTTGTAAATTTTTACGGCTTTCCCCCGAAATCCAGAAATATCATAAATCTCAAGAAATCATCATAAGTGCATATGTCTATGATAGTGAATGCATATGGTATCTATAATCAGTTGCAGTGCATGAATTATAGACTAGGCATGAGCAAATGATGCAATGAAGTATATGCACGGGAACAACAATTTTACAATTTCATTTTAAGGATTTAATGCAATAGCACAGGTTATAAGCATTAATTGATAAAGTGTTTCAGATTATAAGTTATCTAGTGTTGTGGCATGGCAATTAGCAGGGCGTGTGTGTACACATGAATATTGCTCGTGCTGCATATAAAAACCCTGGCAATGGTGCAGGTGTCCTATGGAACGAGTTCACATATGTTGGTAAAACATATAGATCCTGAACGTAGCAAATATCATGAAAGTATTATAATTTCTAATATCACTAGCAATCTTTAAATTTACTAAATCTATCGGGCGACTTGCGGCATTCAAGCGATTGTCCCCCGTAGAAGTTACATCTACTCACCCGTGATCTCGCGCTAGGTGTGTCCGACCACCTGCTTTCCTTTCTCCGCGGCACTCGAAGTTCCCGCCGGCGAACCTATAATTACAAAAAGTCACACACATAAGGCAAATCCTGCAAAAATGCGATATATCGATCAAAAGAATAACCCGTGTGTGAAACTAAACGAGCATGCACTCTGTACGTTGCGACATGCGTAATCTCACCAGAACTACTCCGACACGCTGTGTCGCACAGCGCGCCTTAAAACCACGCGGATCACACACGTGTCGCACAAGTTTAAAAACACTGAAACAAGGTTTAATGCTCTAGATTTTGACTCGAGTCCAACCATAAAAAGTTGCAGATACCAAAACCCCTAGCTACACAACAGACCCCCACACACCAAAACCCAACACCCCAACCCCTATTCTGGCCGCAAATTGCGGCCAGATATAATAAATTGGCGGCCAAGAAGGGGAGAGGGGTCCCCGTGCTTTCTGTGTGTGTGTCTGACATGGTCACTGTGCTACAGTAATCCCAACTTTTTCCTGAATGGCCCGGGTCAAAAGCAGATTCCAGAAAGGGTAAAAAGTTGACAAAACGCTAAATTACACTGATTTGCAACATTCAGGTAAATTTATGAAATCTGGGACAATACATAGGTTAACTAGCCTTAACAGCACTTAATAAGGCTATACTAGCAATCAAAACCATCACTTGGCCAAGTCTCACTCAAATTTACCTAAAACTAGCATTAATTCACATAATAACACTAAACATCAGCTTAAATAACCAGATTCAAGCAAGAAAGAAATTAGGTTGCGAGATTATACCTCAAGGGATTCTAGGATGTAGGAGAAGGGAAGAAGAAGGAGAAGGGGAAGAATGTGTTGCTGCTGCTACTGCTGTTGCTGATCTGCTGCTGCTGCTGCTGTTGTTTTTGTGGCTGTTGCTGTTGTTATTTTGTTGCTGTTGCTGGTTCTGCTGCTGCTGATGTTGTTTTTGTTGTTGTGGTTGTGGGTGTGTAAGAGTGATAGGGAGAGATATGTGAGAAAATGAGTGTGAAAGATAAAAGCAAAAGATTTGAAAACGACCTATGAGAGTCAACCCCCTTGCCAACTCTCCTCATTAAATGCTAGCATGCTCAAGCCATCATGGCCACCCTCTCACCTACTCTAGAAGTCAACCCCTAATACTAATTCAAATTTTAAAACTATAAATCCTTAATTAAACACAATTAACTTAACCAAATGGGTTAGACCACCATGGTTGTCTAAACATGGTTTAACCCTAGGCTTAACCCTAGTTAACATGCACATGTGTGTGCAGTCCAGATAAAAATCTAATAAAATATTCATAAAACCAGATAAATTATCTGAAACCCGTTTTGGTAAACTTCTTACCAAAACCCCCACATTAACACACAATTACCATTAAACACAAACTCAGGTGCTACAATCTTCCCCCTTAAGAAAATTCGTCCCCGAATTTAAATATATAGCTACGCGTACCTTCAAAGAGATGAGGGAATTTCTTCCGCATCTCTCCCTCGGCCTCCCAAGTGATCTCCTCACCATTCGGGCTGCGCCAAAGAACCTTCACAGACGGCAAGACCTTTGATCGAAGTTTCTTCACCTGCCGATCCAATATCACTACTGGCTGCTCGGTGAACGAAAGATCGCGCTCAAGCTGAACGGTCTGATGCTGAATCATGTGAGAAGGGTCATGAAGATATCTGCGTAGCATCGACACGTGGAAGACGGGGTGAACATCTGGAAAGCTGGGTGGAAGAGCCAAACGATATGCAACTGAGCCGATCCGTTCGAGAATCTCGAAGGGACCCACAAATCTGGGACTAAGCTTTCCTTTTCGCCCAAATCTCATCATGCCTTTCATCGGAGAAACCCTCATAAAAACATGATCGCCAACTCCGAACTCTAGTCCGCGACGGCGCATGTCTGCATACAATTTTTGCCTGCTCTGTGCCGCTCTCATCCGATCTCGAATCAACTGTACTTTCTCGGTCGTCTCCTGCACGATCTGCGGTCCCAAAATACTGCTCTCCCTAAGCTCAGTCCAACAGACGGGCGATCTACATCTCCTCCCATACAAAGCCTGGAACGGTGCCTTCTGAATAGTATCCTGGAAGCTGTTGTTGTAGGAGAACTCCACTAAGGGTAAATGATGATCCCAGCTACCACCAAAGTCCAAAACGCACGCTCTGAGCATGTCCTCGAGAGTCTGAATTGTCCGCTCAGACTGGCCGTCGGTCTGCGGATGAATTGCTATGCTGAAACTCAAACAGGTGCCCAATGCCACCTGAAGTCTCTGCCATAGTCGGCTGGTAAACTGGGTGCCTCGGTCTGACACGATACAAGTCGGTATGCCATGCAACCATACGATCTCGTCGATGTAAATCTGGGCATACTGAGCAAAACTGAAAGTGGTCTTCACTGGCTGGAAGTGAGCCGCTTTCGTCAAACGATCCACGATCACCCAAATGGAGTCGTAACCTCTCCTGGTCCTGGGTAGACCCACAACGAAGTCCATAGAAATCTGCTCCCATTTCCACTCCGGAATGGGCAAAGGCTGCAACTCTCCTGCTGGCCTCTGGTGCTTGGCCTTGACTTGCTGACAAGTCAGGCATCTCGATACGAAGTCTGTGACGTCCCTCTTCATCCCGTCCCACCAATAGACATCTCTCAAATCTCGGTACATCTTGGTGGAACCCGGATGAACGCTGTATGTCGATCTATGCGCCTCCTCAAGAATCTCACGCCGCAGCCCCTCAAAATCCGGTACGCATAATCGAGTCCCAAATCCCAGTACTCCCTGATCATCGATCACGAACTCGAAATCTTTGCCCTGCCTAATCTGCTCCATGATCTCTGAAAGATGGTCATCACTGGGCTTTGCCTCTCAAATACGGTCAGGTAACTGCGGACGTGCACGAACATGCGCAAGCTGTCTCCCTGTCGGAGTAAACTCGAACTCAACTCGGCTGTTGAATAAAATCTGCCAATCTGCCGACGACTGCCTCTGCACGGTGCTCAAACATGATAGACTACCCCCGGGCCTCCTACTCAAAGCATCCGCCACTACATTAGCCTTGTCCGGGTGATACAAGATCTCGCAATCGTAGTCTTTCACCAGCTCCATCCAACGACGCTGTCTCAGATTTAGGTCTCGCTGCTGAAATATATACTTTAAGCTCTTGTGATCAGTGAATATCTGGCACGACTCGCCGTATAGGTAATGTCGCCAGATCTTAAGTGCAAAGACCACTGCAGCCATCTCCAAATCATGAGTGGGGTAGTTCTGTTTATGTTTCTTCAACTACCGTGAAGCATACGTGATCACCCTGTCATGCTGCATCAATACGCATCCTAGCCCCACTCGTGAAGCGTCACAATAAACCACAAATCCGCCTGATCCTAAAGGCAATGATAATACCGGCGCCGTAGTCAAACAATACCGTAGCTGCTGGAAACTGTACTCGCACTCCTCCGTCCAATCGAAAGGAACTCCCTTCCGGGTCAAACCGGTCAAAGGTGCAGCAATACGGGAGAAATCCTGTACAAATCGCCTGTAGTAGCCAGCCAGGCCTAAGAAACTACGGATCTCCGTAACCGATGTCGGTCTGGGCCACTACTGAACGACCTCGATCTACTTCGGGTCCACACATATGCTTTCTCTCGTAATCACGTGGCCCAAGAAACCAACGCTGTCCAGCCAAAACGCACACTTGGAGAACTTCGCGAATAGCTGGTGCTCCCTCAAACTCTGTAATGTGATCCGCAAGTGCTGCTCAAGCTCTTCTCGGCTTCGCGAATACACCAAGATATCGTCGATGAACACGATGATGAACAAGTCAAGATACGGCCTGAATATACGGTTCATCAAATCCATGAATGCTGCTGGGGCGTTGGTGAGTCCGAACGACATCACCAAAAACTCATAATGGCCGTAGCACGTGCGGAAGGCTGTCCTCGGTATATCCTCCTGTCAAACTCGCAGCTGATGGTATCCTGATCGCAAGTCGATCCTCAAAAAATATCCTGCCCCCTGAAGCTGGTCAAATAAATCATCAATGTGTGGCAAAGGATATCTGTTCCGCACGGTAACTTTGTTCAGCTGACGGTAATCAATGCACAAGCGTAAACTTCCGTCTTTCTTCTTGACGAACAAGATAGGAGCACCCCACGGAAAAACGCTAGGTCGAATGAGCCCTTTATCTAACAAATCCTGCAACTGATCCTTCAGCTCTCTAAGCTCCGCCGGGGCCATCCGATAAGGCGGTATGGAAATAGGCCCTGAGCCAGGAATCATGTCAAGGCAGAACTCAACATCGCGCTCAGGCGGTAACCCAGGCAGCTCATCAGGGAAAACATCCGGGAACTCACTAACAATCGGAACCCGGTCCAAAGGAACCTCCGCAGCTCGAGTATTACAGATATAGGCTAAGAATCCCTGACATCCCATCCATAAGAGCTGACCAGCACGAAGAGACGAAATCAAGCTAGGAAGGGTGACGCTGCGGTCTCCCTGAATAACAAGGACTGGCTCTCCCGGAAAGATAAATCTGACTGCCTTCTCACGGCAGTCCACAGAAGCATAACAGGTGGCTAGCCAATCCATGCCCTGAAGCACATCAAAGTCCAACGTATCGAGGAGAATCAAATCCACCAATGAATCCCTCTCCCCGATACGAACGGAACACAAACGAAACACAAAACGAGCGATAAACGACTCGCCTACCGGATTAATAACCACAAGCGGCTGATTTAACGACGATGCCTCACGGCCCAAGATCGGTGCAAAGTGTGTAGAGACATACGAATGTGTGGAATCTGGGTCGAATAATACCCGTGCGTCGAAAGAACAAACTGGCAAGGTACCTGTCACAACGGAGTTGGATGCCTGTACATCCAGTGGTGTCAAAGCAAATACCCGAGCCTGCCCCCCCACCAATAGCTGGCTGACCTCGGCTTCGGCCTCTTCCTCCTCGTCCTCTCTGAACAGGACCGCCGCGTCCATGGCCTCTGGGTGCATCGAACTATCGTGGAGCATCGCCTGTGGTAGGAAGTAGGGCTCTTTGGGGAGGAGGTGGTGATAGTGGTAAGGTCACATGCGGAACTGTCGCTGCTCCCTGTCGTCTCGCCGGACAGTCTCTGATAAGATTGTGCGGACTCCCGCACCCAAAACATCCTGGAGACGGCTGCTGTCCCTTTGGATATGAACCATATAACTGACCCCGTCCAATTCCTCTGCCAGGCCTATCTCTCGGAAAGAGTATGGCGCGCTGCCTCTGCGACGGCACATCGGTGTGAATCCTCTTCGGCCCAGAAACGGCTGAAGTCTGTGATATGCGTGCCTCCATCCGTAATGTCGTATCCATAGCAGCTAAATAAGTGTTGTAGTGCTGGGCACCGATGGCTAGAAATAGCTGGGCGTCATGTCCCTGTACGAACCTCTTCACTCTCTTCTCTTCAGTATCCACCAAATACGGAGCATATCTGTAGAACTGCGTGAACTGGACATCGTACTCAGACACCGTCATCCCTGGAGTCTTGATCAGGGCCTCAAAACTACGAGCTCTGGCGTCACGAATGCTCTCCAGAAGGAAACGAGCCAGAAATACTGCGGTGAACTCTGCCCAAGTCATAGGAGGTAGACCTGCAGCTCAACCTCTCTCGACGGACTCACACCACATCTGCACAAGGCCCCCTAGATGGAAACTCACAAGCTCCACCCATCGATCGTCAGAACATCTGAGCGAACGGCAAATCCTGGCTAATCTGTCAAGGAATGTCTGTGGATCCTCCGCCGCATCTGTGCCAGTGAATACTGGAGGTCTCAGCCTCATGAAATCCTGTAGCGATACTGGGATGGCCACGGTAGTGATGGTAGGAGCAACTGTCTGGGCAGCAAGTACTGTGGTCGTCTATGATGTGGTAGGTACATCCTCCGATCTCGGCGCACGACTAGCCTCCACTAAGGATCCTACCATCTGTCGTAGCTCCTGCATACCTCCCATCATCTGTCGTAGCTCCTCCATACCAGACTCAAGCCTATCCATGCGGCCTGGGGAAGGCGGATCAGTCTGTCCCTGAGGCGTAGGTATACCACCCTGCTCGGTCCTCGTCTCGGACGAGCCTGCTCGGATCTCATCTCGGGCGGCAGCCCACTGCGCTCTCATAGCCTTCGGCGGCATAGTGGCTGGTACAAATTACAGGATAATAAGAATAGTGCAATAGAATCATAGGATACACGGAATTGATGAAGGAATTTCAAGCAAGTATATGATAAAGTCACCTAGGCGGAGTACCATATCGCAAGTATGCCGCGGACATACACACGCTACGTTACCCTGCTTAAGTCACTCTATCTACCAAGGGTCATCCTACACTCAGAAAGGTAAAACCTATCGCTCTGATACTAACTTTGTCACGACCCGCACGGTACGGAACGTGACTGGCACTTAAGTTACGAAACGTCTCAAGGCGTACGTAAAATAAGTATGCCAAAGTCCTGGAAACAAATCCCGATTAAGAAAACAGAGTGAAGGAAAAACCCATTTATTGAAAACAATTTAATCCATTAAGTCACATCCAGCTTTCTAAAAGCAACATCCATTTTTCCAAAAATTCCGGGAGAGTCTCCTCTGTAAAAACAGACCCCCAAATGGGTACAAACCAGGAGTATAAATGAATAACATGAAATCTGGCATCCCCAAGCGGGAGCTTGCTCTTCGCCTCAAGGCGATCACAAATCCCACGCAATGTAAAACAGCAATGTGCATAAATAAGCATAAGAAGCACAAGTAAAGTAACATGTCGACTCAAGTGAGCTCGACCCTAAATACACCATAAAATCCACAAGTCTCACAGCCTTGTCTCTAGGTCAATATACAATAATCCAAAAAAACAGGTACAGCTGATACAGTAGATGGAGTACTCTAGATACAATGAATATACAAGGTGGTACAAAATAATAACACAACCCACCTATGAGCAAAAGCCTCGAGTCCAGGAAAAAAAGGCAAAAGAAGCCAGTGCGTCCGCCGCTACTGTGCTGACGGAGAGGACCTGCAAAAAGGCTGTGGCACAACGTGGGTGAGTTGCTAACTTGTGAGTAATAAATAACATCTATAGAGGCTATCGCATGCATACACACTAGTATCCTAGCATCTATAATATAGATATGGCAAGATATGGTAGCAGGTATGTATGCAACATGAATGTACTAGAAGGTATGTATGTAACATGAATCAACTCGTGATCTGAATATGTAAATATAAGAAATCAATATTTCCTTTTATTTTTCTCTTGAAACTCCTTTTTTTTTAAATCAGCATAATATCGATAGAATCAACCAGAATCCGTGTCCAGCAACGACACCTCAAAACTGTCTCAAACCTCATATATCCATATCATAGTATCTCTGGCCTCAGCCGTCTGGCTGACCCATCTCAAATATGAATATCTCATCATCTCGCGGCCACAGTCGGTATCCTCTGGATATCCGCCGTGCCCAAAAGTCATTGGTAGGTAGTCCATCCTCTGCCAGGCTCATCGTCAGCAATACGAGCTTCTTGCCCCGAGGTACCTTACCAGGCCCACCATTTACCCGAAACGGTTCATCCAACTCCTCGAAACGGGTCTCGAAAACCATAGCAAACTCATGGTGGACGACACTTTACATCAACAGAAAACCGCAACTTTTCATATTTAAGAAGGGCAATAAGTTTGTAAATTTTTGCGGCTTTCCCCCGAAATGCAGAAATATCATAAATCTCAAGAAATCATCATAAGTGCATATGTCAATGATAGTGAATGCATATGGTATCAATAATCAGTTGAAGTGCATGAATTAAGGACTAGGCATGAGCAAATGATGCAATGAGGTACATGCACGGGAACAACAATTTTACAATTTCATATTAAGGATTTAATGCAATAGCACAGGTTATAAGCATCAACTGATAAAGAGTTTCAGATTATATGTTATCTAGTCTTCTGGCATGCCAATTACCAGGGCATGTGTGTATATATGAATAGTGCTCGTGCTGTATATAAAAACCCGGGCAATGGTGCAGGTTTCCTATGGAATGATTTCACATATGTAGGTAAAACATATAGATCCTGAATGTAGCAAATATCATGCAAGTATTATAATTTCTAATATCACTAGAAATCTTTAAATTTACTAAATCTATCGGGCGACTTGCGTCATCCAAACGATTGTCCCCTGTAGATGTTACATCTACTCACCCGTGATCTCGCGCTAGGTGTATCCGACCACCTGCTTTCCTTTCTCCGCGGCGCTCGAAGTTCCCGCTGGCGAACCTATAATTACAAAAAGTCACAGATATAAGGCAAATCCTGCAAAAATGCGATATATCGATCAAAAGAATAACCCGTGTGTGAAACTAAACGCGCGTGCACTCGGTACGTCGCGACGTGCTTAATCTCACCAGAACCACTCCGACACGCTGTATCGCGCAGCGCGCCACAGAACCACATGGATCACACACGTGTCGCACAAGTTTAAAAACACCGAAACAAGGTTTAATGCTCTAGATTTTGACTCGAGTCCAACCATAAAAAGTTGCAGATACCAAAACCCCTAGCTACACAGCAGACCCCCACACACCAAAACCCAACACCCCAACCCCTATTCTGGTCGCAAATTGCGGCCAAATATAAAAAATTAGCTGCCAAGAATGGGAGAGGGGTCCCCGTGCTTTATGTGTGTGTGTCTGACATGGTTACCGTGCTATAGTAATCCCAACTTTTTCCTGAATGGCCCGGGTCAAAAGCAGATTCCAGAAAGGGTAAAAGGTCGACAAAAACGCTAAATTACACCGATTTGCAACATTCAGGTAAATTGGTGAAATCTGGGACAATACATTGGTTAACTGGCCTTAACAGCACTTAATAAGGCAATACTAGCAATCAAAACCATCACTTGGCCAAGTCTCGCTCAAATTTACCTAAAACTAGCACTAATTCACATAATAACACTAAACATCAGCTTAAATAACCAGATTCAAGCAAGAAAGAAATTAGGTTGCGAGATTATACCTCAAGGGATCCTAGGATGTAGGAGAAGGGAAGAAAAGGAGAAGAGGAAGAATGTGTTGCTGCTGCTACTGCTGTTGCTGATCTGCTGCTGCTGTTGCTGTTGTTTTTGTGGCTGTTGCTGTTGTTATTTTGTTGCTGTTGCTGGTTCTGCTGTTGTTGATGTTGTTTTTGTTGTTGTGGTTGTGGGTGTGTGAGAGTGAGAGGGAGAGATATGTGAGAAAATGAGTGCGAGAGATAAAAGAAAAAGATTTGAAACCAACCCACGAGAGTCAACCCCCTTACCCTCTCTCCTCATTAAATGCTAGCATACTCAAGCCATCATGGCCACCCTCTCACCTACACTAGTAGTCAACCCCTAATACTGATTCAAATTTTAAAACTAAAAATCCTTAATAAACACAATTTACTAAACCAAATGGGTCAGACCACCTTGGTTGTCTAAACATGGTTTAACCCTAGGCTTAACCCTAGTTAACATGCACATGTGTGTACAGTCGAGGTAAAAATCTAATAAAATATTCATAAAACCAGATAAATTATCTGAAACCCGTTTTGGTAAACTTCTTACCAAAAACCCCACATTAACACACAATTACCACTAAACATAAACTCAGGTGCTACAAATACGAGGAAGACAACCTTACTCTCTGCAACCTTCTTGTATATACAAGGTTCATCTACGTTTTTGATGAAGTCAAACTCTTTTACTACAACATCAAAGCAGATGTTCCTACTCCGTGATGCCTGCTTTAATCCGTATATGGATTTAAGCAGCTTGCATACCTTTCCGCTGCTCCCACTGTCTACGAAGCCCTCTGGTTGAGTAATGTACACGCACTCTTCTAAATCACCATTTAGAAAGGCGGTCTTAACATCCATTTGCCAGATTTCGTAGTCATAGAATGCAGCAATGGCAAGTAGGATCCGGATGGACTTAAGCATAGCCACTGGAGAAAATGTTTCTTCATAATCCACACCTGGTCGTTAACGAAAACCCTTTGCAACAAATCTAGCTTTGTAAGTCTCAACTTTTCCATCTACACCAAGTTTCTTCTTAAAGATCCATTTTCTCCTAATGGGTTTTACCCCTTCAGGAGCAATTTCCAAAGTCCATACTTTGTTGGTGTATATGGATTCCATCTCAGATCGCATTGCATCCAGCCATTTCACAGAGTCACCACTCGTGATGGCCTGCTCGAAACTAGTCGGGTCATCATCTTCCATGATGCAATCTTCGCTCCCACCATCGATGAGAAAACCGTAGTATCTCTCAGGTGGATGAGGAACCCTACTAGATCGGCGGAGCGGCTGAGGTTTCGTCAGGAACTACTGAATCCTCTGTTAGTGTGATATGCCCCAGAGGCCATTATTGTATAGTACTAGTCAGTATATTACATTTTGGAAGCTTGGGATATATACACGGATTGACATTCTTGTTCAATATGGTAGTATGCTACTTGGTTTGTATCTATCTTAATGTGTGTATGTGTTTCTTTTGACATATTGCTAACACATATTGATAGATCCCTTAGGATCTTTTGCTTGACTACCAGCGTTGTGATGGCAGTCACACTAGTGGGGGCTGGGTAGTCTATAAGCACATCCTTATACAGGTCCCTGGTCGTAGGATTATCGAGACAGTGCATCGATACTCCAGAGTAGACTAGTGTATACACTTCTCATCCCAGAAGGAGAGATGGTCTGTCCCACAGCCATCAGTACGTCGTACTGGAAATAGTATGCAGGTGCTCGTTAGGTTATGAGTACACTGGACAGGACTCACTGGGAACTGTTGGTTGGTATTATACCTATTGTCAGTTATCAGTTCCCAGGTGACATGAGTACAGCTTAGTCCGTTGACTTGACACTGTCACTTCGCCTCGAGTATGTTCCTACTGTTCTTAGATTACTACCCTACCACGGCTCGAATGAGTCGTGCAAACAGGTAGTAGTTGGGTGCAGTCCCGAAGCACTTGGAGGCAGTGATGGTTAGACAGGATTCGTCTCTCCCGGTATTGGGAGTTGATATCGCGCTGTGTCTAGGAGAGCCATTACACAAAGTCCCTTGCCAAGGCAAGCGAGATTTACTGGTAGTGTTTCCAGCATTTTCTCAGGGTGTTCTAGGCTACACTCCGACATGACTTGTACCGCTATTAGGGGACTGAAGTTTACCGCCCTTTAGGCCCGACATGTGATACTCTCAGACGAACAGACTGGACTGTACGGAGATTGTCACATTCAGGCTCAGTAGGAGTTCGGATGGGTTCACATCATCAGTCTTCTAATCGGCATCTACTTAGGGACCGTTATGTACAGCTAGTACCACTTGTGGCCTGTGGTTGAACCCACTGCTAGCGTAGTGTCGAGTATTTAGAGTCCCACACAGAGGGTTGTTCACCTTTGGGCAAAACAGAGTAGAGGCCGTATGGTTTTACGATGGGGTTCGTTCACATACGCGCACTTGTGCACGTTTGGTGTCCGGGCAGTTATTACTAGTGGGCTTTGGTTTAAGCCGGATCCTAGTATTTGTTTTGGGATTGGTCTTGTCTCATTGTATTCGTGTTTCTTCGGAACACGAATGTGGGTACGTACGTACAGTTGACAGAGGCGGAGAGGGAGAAACCTCATTAGGGTTTTTGACCGTTGATTTGATCAAAACCCTAATGAGAATGAGAAATATGATTAATAATATTAATTAAGGATAATTGTATCATGGTTAGGGTTGGGTTGACCATTTGACTTGTTGAGTTTCATTGACCTTGATATTTTCTTTATGCAAAAGATGCTTCTTGAAGCTTGCTTAGTATTAAATGTGAAATGATAATGGTCAAATAAACTAACCATCATAATTTTCTTAATTATTATTATTATTAGCATATATCTCTAATATGAGAGCAAGGTTCATTCTAGACTCTCATTCTCTCATGCTCTTTCTCTCTCATGGTTTTGCTCTCCCTCTTCCTCTCTCTCGAAAGCTTAAGTGTTTCATGTGTTGAAAGTCCAAGCTTTGAGACTAAACCATCAAAACACCACTCTACTCCCTCTAGGGTTCTTAGTCTAGCAAGCCAAGCACTCTAGTTACTTCTTTGTTGAGGTATGAGCTCAAGGTAGAGGCCTTCAGGTGGATCTTTCTGCGGCAAAGAGAAGACGAAGAGGAGGAGCCGTCTACACCACTCAAAGGAGCACACAAGAAAGGAAAGCAACACAAGAAGAGAAGGAGTTCAAGAACTTGGTATAACCTTCTAACCTAGTAGTTAGAACTTGTAGATAGTTTGTTAGCTTTTGTTTGGCAAATATCCTTCATGGTTAGTCTATGTTTCCTAGTGATAAAAATTTGATTTTTACTCTTTCCGTCTCCCCGTAAGTGCCGGGGTGGGATACGTAGACTTATACTGGTATCAGAGCCTAGCTAAAGAACAACTAACATGATAGCAAAATATTTAGAACTTCGATCAGAAAAAAATCGCAAAAAACATCAAAAACTAGTGTTTTCTGCCAATTTTAAAAACAGGTCTAAAAATATTTCCAGAGACCTGAAAAATACGTGCAGGGTTTTTTAAAGATACCCAAGAAAAACGAGCTCGTGACTCAGTTAGACAGTCGTGGAAGCGCGGTGAAACCATGCGTTTCTCCGTGGATCCACGGCCGAGTCGACTCAGAGTCAACTCGTTTTTCCTGCAGTGTGTCCAGCTTGATATTTTATGATTTTTCAGATGCTTTGTTTCTGCCCAGATTCTTCAGAGAACAGTATTGTATTTGGGTTAGTTTCAAATTGGAATATTGATCGAAATTTTATAAACTTTAGCTAATTGATTATATCTGTAATGTGATATATGTACTGAACGTCGACTAATCTCTATACGTCGATTAGTGGGGGTTGTACATATCTGTGATCTGTGATGTTGGTTTCTGTATATGAACTTGTTGGATTGTCATGGATGAATAGCCGGGGTTGTGAGATGAGTGTTTATTTATCTTTCATTCAATGTAAAAATTGTAAATTGATGTAATATTATTTTTAGGGCCGCACATCCGGGTTGAGGTTGTAGCCGCAATTGTATATTATTTCTTTTACTATTTTTGCTCCTAAGATAGACCCAAGGTGGGGTGCACAAACTACCGGGTACTTTGAAGTGCCGAATGGCCTACTCACATTGTTCAGGGAGGTTGCTTCACTTCGGGTACTTGGCAGGTAGTTTGCCGCACCCGTAGGGGTCTAGGGTAGGGTTTTGGCTATTCATCGTGACCGTGTAATCTGTCTTTCGTTGCAGGCTCGAAAGAAATGCAGATTCCTATCATATCTAATGTGTTCATCTATGATCTGGAATGGCTATCATTGCGTCGGACGAATGTATATATCTATATATCATATCTAGTAGGCGTTGCTTATGTTTTGCATCCGCGCTAGTCTAGCCCCGGCTCTGTCCTTAGTTAAGTAACCTAACGGGTGACGACGGGGCCCCGTGGCGAATGCTGATGGCATAAGCGTACGTCATATTTTCGTTGTTTTCTGCAATGGTAGGATTAATTGATGGGACGCATTATTAATGCAAAGAAAATAAACCAAAGTTAAATCGTTGGAACAATTTCAAAACCACTCGGTTTTTTCCAAAACAGAAAACATTTAAAAACGCGGAGCTTAAACAATTCCTTTTAAAAGCTATCAGGTTCCTTTGATTATATCAAGTTCACTACGTTCACGGTTTCGCCAAAACCATTCGTAGCCCTCCGTCATTTCATATGGATAGTCAATAGTATTCAAGCTATGTTTGTTGGCCAAAGTCAAGGCATAGTGATTGGTAGCTGTTGGATATTCACATGTAGCATAGATAGATGCGTTGGTTTGGGACAGTCATACTACTTTGTTGGCCAAAGTCAAGGGTAGGTACGGGTGGGTTCAAATTAACCTGGAAAATGACGGGTAGAACTTGACATGTGACTTATGATTTGTTGGCCAAAGTCAAGGTCATAAGAGCATTGGGCAAAAATCCACATCGGGAGTTTCAAAAGAAACTGAAACTTGCTAGTGTTGCATACCATTTGGAGTGTGATGATTTTGGTAGGATTCTTTCAGCTTTATCACACGATGATATTTGGATCCCGATCCTACTTTGAGTATATGCTACTATTCGGGAAACTTTCTCACTTAACGATCGATGCTATAAACTAAGTAGGTGTCTAGAAAAGTGTTAGCTGGGCTACGACCACAGGGAAAAGAGGTTATTTAATTAAGGATCTTCACAAAAGCGTCGTAAAACCTCCATCGAAGTACCGACACTGGCCTGGCTGAACGGATAAGCAAGTATTGTATGGTGAGATTGATCCCGACTAATTCTTCTTTTATGGTTTGAAGAAGGATTCGAGAAACAGTGGGAGCCATCCTGTTTAGACAAACTAAAAACCACTCTAAACATGCAAGAGCATCATGTTAAAGTATTTCTTCTCTCTCTCCTAATTGCAGCGACCAAATATCATGACCGGTCTTAAGTTACTACTAGATAAAAATATACCGACAGGGCCAAACTACAAAGATTGGCTCAGGAATATCAAAATGGCAATCACTTATAACAAGTTGGGGTATCTCCTTACCACTAAAGCCCCTGCCGTCCCAGGTCCAGAATCCAGTGTCGCGGATAAGGAAATCCGTAAGACCTGGGAGATTGACTGCGTGAAGGCCAAGTGCCTCGTGCTTGCCTCTATGGACAATGAACATCAGAGGAGGCACGAGAATATGGACCTCGAATCCATATTTCTCCATACTAAGGAACTATATGCAGAGCAATCCCGTATCGCCATATACGAAATCTCGAAAAAGTTATTTTCAGAGAGGTTGGCCATCGGATCATCTGTAGCGGAACACGTACTTAAGATGATTGGCTACATTGAGCAGCTTGGGACATCGGGACCACGTTAGAGAATGGGCTCTACACTGACTTGATTTTCCAGTCCCTTCCTTCCACCTACGCCCAGTTTATCCTGAACTTCAACATGCAAGGAAAAGAAGTTGAACTTCCGGAACTCCTCAACATGTTGAGGAGTCTAGAGGGCACCCTGCAGAATGTCAGAGAAACACCCGCTTTGTTTGTTGGATGAACTTCCTCTTCTAAGTCCAAGGCGAAAGGCAAAGGAAAGAAGAAGAAGGCCCTCACCAAACCAAGGGGCGGTGTTATTAAGGTGGAAGCCAAGGGAAAGGTAAAGGTAGCAAAGGTAGTGGGACAGACTGTGGGGAAGGAAGAATGCTTTTATTATCACAAGAAAGGACACTGGAAGAAAGATTGCAGGGATTGGAAGGCCAAGAAACAGGACCCGAAGCAAGTTGTGGCTTCGGCTTCAAGTGTGTATGTTATTGAAAACTGTCTATCAATCAACTCTACTTCCTGGGTATTGGATACCGGATCAGGATCTCATATCTGTAATTCTTTGCAGGCACTGAGAAGGCGTAGAGTTTTGAAGGCAGGTGATATAGCCCTCAGAGTTGCAAACGGAGCAAGCATGGATGCTGAGTCCGTGGGGGACTATCACTTAGGTTTAACAGATAGACATGTTTTGGTTTTGTGCAACTGTTATTTTGTACCCAGTTCGACTTGTAATATCATATTTGTATCTTTAATGTCTAAAGAAGGTTATGATTTTGCATTTGTAAGCAATGTTGTAAACATTCAACTTAATCATGTTTTGATTGGGTCGGGTACATTAAGCAACGGTATATATGTATTAAACCAACCATAAATTTTCAATATCCAGAATAAACACAAAAGGAAGTCTCCAGAAATAAATCATGCTTTCTTATGGCATTGTAGACTGGGTGACATCAATAAGACAAGGTTAACTAAGTTGCATTAAGAAGGATATTTGGATCCGTTTGAATATCAATCATATGCAACTTGTCAATCGTGTCTTAAAGGAAAGATGATAAAGACTCCGTTTACTGGACACGGAGTAAGAGCGAGCGAGCTCTTGGGACTCGTACACAGCGATGTATGTGGTCCAATGTCTACACATGCGCGAAGTGGTTATTCTTACTTCATTACTTTTACGGATGATTTTTCAAGGTATGGACATGTCTTCTCAATGAAGCATAAATCTGAAGCCTTCGAAAAATTCCAGGAATACAAGAATGAAGTAGAAAAACAAATATGCAAAAGTATCAAAACACTGAGATCTGATCGAGGTGGTGAATACTTGAGTGCCGAGTTCCTGGATTACCTAAAAGAGAATGGAATTCTCTCTCAACTTACTCCTCCATACACGCCACAACACAATGGTGTATCGGAGAGACGGAACCGAACCCTATTGGATATGGTACGTTCCATGATGTGTAACGCTGAGTTACCGCGATCTTTCTGGGGATATGCACTAGAATCAGCTGCATATCTTTTGAACCGGGTGCCAACTAAGTCAGTGCCTACCACACCATATCAGATGTGGAGTGGGAAGAAACCTTATCTTAAACACATTAGGACATGGGGATGTCCAGCTTTTGTCAAGAAGCAGCATACGGACAAACTCTCTCAGTATAGTGCAAGTTTGTGGGATATCCAAAGAACTCCAAGCGATATTTTTTCTATTACGTAGAGGAACAAAAAGTATTTGTTTCTCGTCATGCCTGCTTCTTGGAAACTGAATTTTTAGAAAATCAGATAAGTGGGAGCACAATAGAACTGGAAGAAATTCCAGAACCACGAGCTATTACTGAAAGCTTAGTAGAACCAGAAGGTTCGAAAGAACAGGACATTGCGCCTCTCCGCAGGAGTAGTAGGCTTTCTCATCCACCTGCGAGATATTACTGTTTTCTCATAGACGGGGATAAAGAGGATTGCATCATTGATAATGATGAGCTGGCTAGCTTCCAGCAGGCCATTCAGAGCACCGACTCGGTAAAATGGCTGGATGACCGAGATGGAGTCCACGTACACCAACAAAGTATTGAATTTGGACGTTGCACCAGAAGGGGTAAAACCCGTAGGCTGCAAATGGATCTTCAAAAGGAATATTGGTGTAGATGGACTGGTTGAGACCTATAAGGCTAGACTTGTTGCAAAGGGTTTTCGTCAAAGACTTGGTTTGGACTATGACGAAACCTTTTCTCCAGTGGCTATGCTCAAATCCATTCGGATCCTTCTTTCCATTGCTGCCTTTCACGATTATGAGATTTGGCAGATGGACGTAAAAACCGCTTTTCTAAATAGTAATTTAGAGAGTGTGTCTATATGGACCAGCCAGAGGGTTTCATTCAGAGTGGGGGCAGCGGGAAGGTGTGCAAGTTGCTCAAGTCCATTTATGAACTGAAGCAGGCATCATGGAGTTAGAACATCTGTTTTGACGAGACGGTCAAAAAATTTGACTTTATAAAAAATCCAGATGAACCATGTATTTATAGTAAGATTGTAGCGCGAACTGTCATATTCATCGTTTTATACGTGGATGACATTCTTTTGATAGGAAATGACATTCTTATGCTACAATCTATCAAAGGGTTCTTATCACACAGGTTCTCCATGAAAGACCTGGGTGATGCCTCTTACATTCTGGGGATCCGGATCTATCGTGATAGGTCCAAGAGGATATTAGGACTTTCACAGTCCAGGTACATCGACACTATACTGAAAAGATTCAGTATGGAAGATTCCAAGCGCGGTAATTTACCGGCTTGTCACGGGATCACTCTCTCCAAAGAGATGTCTCTCAAAACTGATTTGGAAAGGGATCACATGTCTATTATACCCTATGCCTCTGCGGTAGGCTCTATAATGTATGTGATATTGTGTATCAGACCAGATGTAGCTTATGCACTGAGTGTAGTAAGCCGGTATCAGTCAAACCCTGGAGAGAAGCACTGGATAGCGGTAAAGAACATTCTGAAGTACCTGAGATCGAGGCCTTTGCTGACTCCGCGATATGTTTTTGGTGTACGGCGGAAAAGTCCTCCAGATCGAGGCCTTTGCTGACTCAAGCTTCCAGAGTGAAAAGGATGACTCCAAATCCATGTCGGGTTATGTCTTTATTCTCAATGGAAGGGCGGTGTGTTGGAAGAGTTCCAAATAGGAAACCGTGGCTGACTCGACGATGGAAGTGGAGTATATCGCAGCATCTGATGCCGCAAAAGAAGCCGTCTGGATGAAGAAGTTCTTGACAGAACATCAAGTGGTTCTATCCATTGTTGATCCAATACCTCTGTATTATGACAACAACGGGGCTATAGCTTTAGCAAAGGAACCCAGGTCCTATCAGGAGTCCAGACACATCTTGAGGCGGTATCACCTGATCAGGGAGATCGTGGATCGCAGGGAGATCGAGGTTCGCAGGGTTGCTACAGAAGATAACACTGCAGATCCATTCACAAAGGCCATTCCTCAGACGCAGTTCGAGAGGCTATTCGAGATGATAGGTCTGCGATATGCCAGCATATGGCCTTAGTGCAAGTGGGAGATCGTTAGTGTGATATGCCTTAGAGGCCGTTATTGTATAGTACTAGTTTGTATATTACAATTTGGAAGCTTGGGATATATACAAGGATTGACATTCTTGCTCAATATGGTAGTATGCTACATGGTTTGTATCTATCTTAATGTGTGTATGTGTTTCTTTTGACATATTGCTAACACATATTGATAGAGCCCTTAGGATCTTTTGCTTGACTACCAGCGTTGTGATGGCAGTCACACTAGTGGGGGCTGGGTAGTCTATAAGCACATCCTTATACAGGTCCCTGACCGTAGGATTATCGAGACAGGGCATCGGTACTCCAGAGTAGACTAGTGTATACGCTTCTCATCTCAGGAGGGGAGATGGTCTGTCCTATAGCCATCAGTACGTCGTACTGGAGATAGTATGCAGGTGCTCGTTAGGTTACGAGTAAACTGGACAGGACTCGCTGGGAACTGTTGGTTGGTATTATACCTATCGTCAGTTATCAGTTCCCAGGTGACATGAGTACAGCTTAGTCCGTTGACTTGACACTGTCAGTGTGTTCCCACTATTCTTAGATTACTACCCTACCACGGCTCGAATGAGTCATGCAAACTGGTAGTAGTTGGGTGCAGTCCCGAAGCACTTGGAGGTAGTGACGGTTAGACAGGATTCGTCTCTCCTGGTATTGGGAGTTGATATTGCGCTGTGTCTAGGAGAGCTATTATACAAAGTCCCTGGCCAGGGCAAGCGAGATTTACTGGTGGTGTTTCCAGCATTTTCTCAGGGTGTTCTGGGCTACACTCCGACATGACTTGTACCGCTATTAGGGGACTGACGTTTACCGCCCCTAGGCCCGACATGCGATACTCTCAGACGAACAGACCAGACTGTACGGAGATTGTCGCATTCAGGCTCAGTAGGAGTTCGGATGGGTTCACCTCATCGGTCTTCTTATCGGCATCTACCTGGGGACCGTTACGTACAGCTTGTACCGCTTGCGGCCTGTGGTTAATGTTAGTTATATGTATGCCCTAGAGGCCATTACTGTACATACGATGTATATTGTAATGGATGCTTGGACATATATAGGGAGGACTTTCTTGCTCGACATGATAGTATGCTATCTGGTTGTACTTTATCTTAACATATACTCTGATTGTCTCTATGTTACATGTTGATAAAGCCCTTAGGATATGTACTCGACTACTGGGACTATGATGAGATCATACTGGTGGGGCCACGGTAGTCGACGAGTACATCCTATAACTGTTTCTAGTCGTGGGAGTACCAAGACAGGGCATCGATACTCCAGAGTAGACTAGCGTATGCGCTTCTTGACCCATATGATGAGCGATGGATGATCCCATATCCATTGGTGTTTGAAATCAGAGAAGGTATACGGGTGCTCAGTGGAGACTGGGTACACTAGACGGACTCGCCGAGAACTCCCAGATGGTATTATACCTCACGTCATATGGCAGTTCTCTGGTGACACTGGTACAGGTTAGTCTGTAGACCCGAGATCGTCATAGAGTCTTGTGTGACTCACACTGTGCTTTGATTTCCATCATACCATGTCCATGAGGTCGTGCAAAAAGGTGGCTTTTGGGTACAGTCCCGAATCATATGGAGGCAATGAGCGATAGGAGGGGATTCGTCTCTCCCAGTATATGGAGTTGATGTTGCGCTGTGTTCAATTGGCTATAACTGGAAATCCCTGGCCAGGGTTGCTAAGATTTACTGGTAAGTGTTACTAGTAGTTTTTCGAACTGTTATAGACCTCATATCAACACGACTTATCAAGCTACTGGGGTCTGACGTTTACCACCCTTAGGAGAGATATGCGACATATCAGACGAAGCGACCGGACTGTCCGGGAGTGTTACCGACTGGATTCACAGGAGAATGTACAGGCTTGCTTGTTGATCTTCTAAGCGCTCAATACCTCGGTGGCTGTTTCGTTTAGCTGACCGCTTGCAGCTTATGGGTGTTTGATATGATCATCACCTACTGCCGGCGTATTGACAATTCTTTAGAGTCCTACACAGAGGTTTCTTAGCTCAGGCAAAACGGAGTAGGAGCACATATATGATATATGCGGGACCGAGAACAATATGAGTATGTGATACCGTATTAAATTCTCGCGATATGAGATATCGGCCAGGTATATGTGATATAGCCGGATCATCGGATCAAGTGTTGATTCGATGAACTGATACAGATTATATTAGTCGGTTATTTGTGAAATAGCCGGATTATCGGATCAAGTGTTGATTCGATAATTTAATGTATAATTATATATATTTGATATATTAAATTACATTAACTGATATAAGCCCACTAAAAGATTATTTTTCCCACTCGAGTAATACATTGATATATATATACGATATATGTTAATTGTATTATTTTATTTTCTTACAATAAATATTGTATATGTGATATATAATATTTTAACATAATGTGATTATAAATGCAACATGTTTTGTGGAGTTTAATTATGGTTAGGGTTTGGATTAGGGTTAAGCATTCATGAAGCTTTCAAGAAGCTTCTTGAAGCTTTGAGTTTGACCTTGATATTTTGTGATATTTTGTGATATTTCTTTAACCCACCCCAACCCTTTAACCATAGTAAAATCTCTACATGGGTTAAGTCTTCATACTTAACCCATGGTTGTATTTCTAAGCTCACTTGATTCATTATTCATCACAAAAGGATTACTATTCTTCTTCTTCTTTCTTGCTCAAAAAGCTTTCTAGCTTTTTTAGAGATGATGTAAATGAGTGAGAAATCGAAAAAAAATGAGAGCTAAATTCCTACTTCATCATCCTAATCTATCCTAGCCATTTAGATTTAGATTAGGGTGTTCACTTCATTTTGTGAGTGAGATCTTATGTTAAAGAAACTTCAAGGTAGATCATCTTTGTTATCGAAGATCGGAAGCAAGCCTACATTTTTCTCTTCGTGGAGCCTCTCGAGAGTTCGGAACTTGATGATCACAGCGAAGGGACCACAACACGGAGCTTATGAAGCAAAGGACCGGACTACAAAGGTTGTAATCCCAAACTCTTAGATGTTAAAGTGTTTAATATGCTTTGTTTCACCTAATCTCTAGTCTAAGATCTTGGGTTAGGGTTGTTCGGCACGGCTAAATTTTAAATCGGGCATGGTTGATGCCTTGCAGACCCTTGTGCGTGTGCCTAGTAACTCTACAGTAGTATCAGAGACAAGCTAGAGCTTTAGGTGAAGTTTAGGCGAAGTTTAAAATCCGATCGAACCCGTAAACCCCGATTTATACCCTTCTCTGGAATTTTTTCAAAAATGTGATTTTTTCTGCATTAAATATACTCAAAAAAATCAACAGGGAAATACAAGCATTACTGTGGAACACGTGCCTCTAATTCTATTAATGCGCCGCAGAAACGCAGCCGTACCGTGGCTTGCGCGGCGGTTCCGCGGCGCTACAGTGGGATTATGGATTCATTTTTGTACAGTAACATCCGTTAGAACTGCTGCATGCTTCTGGGTATTTTTAATTTATACTCAAGTGTTAAGTTTTCTGGGTTGTATTGGGGACTCGTTAATTTGATCGGATAATTTAACTTCGTTTAATTTTTTTCCGGGTAATTTTAGAAACTGTTAAAAAGTTCGAATGGATATCAATAACTCACTTTTTTCCCTGCCGGAAAATTAACAAGTGTTGGATTTTTCCGTAGTTTAAGAACATTCTAAGTCGTGCATGTAACGCGGTCGACCCTCTAGAATACAACAAACCTTAACTCGATTATGTGACCGTCTTGAACTGCCTCTAAACCTTAGGGTTTGGGGCAGTACGGCATTGCCATATGTGAGGCGTTGGCTTAACCCTTCTACGGCTGGACCTTTGGTACTGTGGCATATGATGATTGTTTTTAAACTAATTTCAAGTGTTGAGAACTATTTGGAAATCTTGGGTGTTTGTTTATTCGATCGGAAAGTTTAGCATTGTCTATTTATCTGAAATATGATACAATATTTGGAATCCACAAGTAGTTATTAGATAACTAATATGAATGTTATAAATCTAGCAGTTCAGTCTCAGTTGATCGGTTGCCACGGGATTTTGATGCGATCAAAAGTCCGTCGCAATCACGTAGCGTACGTGGATACTCGCCTGGTAAACTTAATAGATAGCCATGCCCCATAGCCCCGACCAAGTGACTATAGGAGAACCCCGTCGCCAAAAGCATCCGTTCGGGTGCTCGCGGCAGCGGTGTTCTGCCTTAGTGCACTTCGTCGACGGCATCCAGGGGTGCGGCCTTCTACTAAAGTTTGCGACGAGCATTCGATCAGGATGTTGGGAATCTTGTTGAATTGCCCGACTTGATATTGAAAAGTGTTTTCGATAATGAGACTAAAATGCGGGGTTTGTAATTGTTAGGCATGCGATGTCTAAGGAATTCATTTGGTTAGGCATGCGATGTCTAAGGAGGTTGCGGATTCCATTTGTTGTAGTTTTACACTTTCTTTTCTGTGACCGTAAGCGTAGTATGTGGTGTATCGCCGGCTTCGTTGCTATACATCAACGACAACTGGGATACGCATACTTGCTTACGTTGATGATATGAGATATTATGTGTTGCTGTGATATGTTCTATTGGATCGTCGTGTTTTGAATAGCCGGGGGTTTTATGTGAGATGAGAGTTTTTCTTTATCATTCATGTAAAATTCATTTGTATGTAATATTCTTTTATTGGGGCACTTATGGGCTGAGGATGATATCACCATTGTACATTATTTACTTTTCCGCATTAGGTAGACCCAAGGCGGGGAGCACAAGTAATCGGGTTCTATGGTCCAGTGGGAGACCATCTCGAGGAGTCGAGACCGGGTCTCCTAACCCTAGAATTGGCAGTGTTGCTTGCCGCTCTCGTAGGGGTCTAGGGATGTGGGTTTGGCTATTTATCGCGACCTTGGAATCCGTGTTTTATACAGTCTCGTACTAAAACACGAACGTCCTAGTATATCCAATATTTCATATATGTTCTTCTGCTGCAATGTTCTGTGATGAGATCATATTACTGCCTGAGATGAATGCTTATATTATATATATGAGATATATGTTATATTGCAGATTTCGTTTCAAATGTGATGCTTGTGAAGCATAATAAAATGGGACTTCAATAATGAGATTAATGAAACTAAACGAAACCTAAAGTTGTTGTAGAAACTTGTTTAAAAACTGGTAGCTCTTGTTCTTGCTTTGCATAGCTGTGTTCATTATAGAACATCCAGCACCTTATTCGATAAGGAAAGAGCCGAGATCCCTTTACCGGGAGTGACCTCTTTAGTAAAACTAGCAGATGCTACAAACTCGGTTTGTCTTTTGATTGTTTCTATAGTTTTTACTTTGCATAGTGATATTTGTGAAATATCCTGCATCTTATTCGATGAGGAAAGAGCCGACGATCCCTTCACCGGGATGACCTCTTTAGCAAAACTAGAAAAGGCCTAAAAAACATTCCATTTAAATTCACTCGATTTTACAACAATATCAAGTTCATTACGCAAAAGGTTTTCTTAAAAACCTGTCGTAGCCCTCCGTCATTTCAGATAAGGTCTGTTTAGTATTCGTGCTGCGTTTGTTAGCCTTTGTCAAGGCGTCGTGTGTGGTAGCTCGATAGTACTTATCTTCTTATCCATATGATGCATATTTGATTAGGGTAGTCGTACGACCTTGTTGGCCTTTGTCAAGGGTCGTGCGGATGGGTTTGATTCAATTAGGAAATGACGGGTTGAACTTGACTAGCAGCCTATGGTTTGTTGGCCTTTGTCAAGGTCATAAGAGGCTTGGGGTAAAATATTTTTGGGAATTTCAAGTGTTGAAATTTGCAATGAGATTGCATACCTTCTATGAGATAGATGGATCCCGATACTCGCCGCGAGTAAGAGTTACTCCTGGGAGAGTTTTACACATTACAATTAGCCGATCAAGTAGGTGTCTAGAAAGGTGTTAATGGGGTTACACCCATGGGAAAACGAGAATTACTTTAATTAGGTCCGTGCGAAAGTACGGGGAACCTCCCTCAAAGTACCGGCACTGGCCTGGCTGAAAGATTGACGAACTTGTAGGGTGTAATTAATCCCGGCCAGTCTTTCCTTTTAGGGTTTGAAGGAAGATTTGATTAAAACAGTGGGAGACATCCTTATTAGATAAATTGATAACCAATCTAATCTTCTAAAAGCGCACGCTGAGTGTTTTCTTCTCTCTCTCTCCTGGTTGCGACTATGTCACGCCTTAAACAAGATAATAATACGGATGTATTGACCGAACCCGCTTGTTATACTGCGCTAAGGAACGTTGGTCCCGCTCCAACTTATAATTGTTATAAGACAGAGCAGGAAATTGGGGATTACCAGAATTCCCGTCCGCCCAAATGAAGAAAGTTCATGTTGATGCATCTTCTTCGGGTGTGTTCATTCCAGAGAACTGTTTGTCACTATCCTTTACGTCCTGGGTATGAGATACCGGATCAGGATCACGCAAATGTAATTTGTTACATTGGCTACAGATAGGTAGAGAACTGAGAACGGGTGATAAGTTTCAAGAGTTGGAAATGATGCAAGTGTTGCAGCCAAGTCTGTTGGCAAGTATCACCCTGTATTACCAGAATACATTGATTCTGAATGAATGTTATTAGATACTGAACCTGATATACAACATCATATCAGTCTCTTTATTAGTAAAGAAGGATATAATTTTGTATTGTTGGATAATGTTTTGAACATTTCCTATATTAGGAGTTGATCGGTTCAGGCACGTTATCTAAAAGCATAGACGTTCTAAATCAAAACACGGTTCTTCGCATACAGAACTCACATAAGAGGAAGAGTTCAGAAATGAAGGAATCCTTCTTGAGGTATTGTAGACTAGGTCATATCAATATGACCCGACTAGCTGAAGTTATATCTAGATGCATATTTAAATTAGTTTTAATTTACATCTTGTGAAACTTGCCGGTCATGTCATAGAGATAAGATGACCACAGCTCCGTTTATTGGAAACAGAGAAAGAGTTATTGAACTCTTGGAATTGATACATGCTGATGTATGAAGGTCCCCTGTCTACACATGCCAAGACCAGTTCTTTGTATTTCATTACATTCACTGATTATCTCTTAAGATCCGGACATATGTTCCTGTTGAAACACAAGTCCGAAACTTTTGAGATAATCACAGAATATAAGTTAGAAGTAGAGTACAAAAAACGGGTATAAATATTATGTCCTTTGATGAGATCAAGGAGGAGAATACTTGAGCATGGAGATCCTGGACTATTCTAAAGGAGAATGAGATTCTCTCTCAGCATTACACCTCCGTATACACCACAGCACGTCGCTGTATCGGAGCAGAGCAATTACACCCTACTAGATATGGTGCGCTCTGTGATGAGTACTACTGAGTTTCTTATTTCCTTTTGGGAGTTATGCACTTGAGAAGCTGCATACCTATTGAATAGGGTTCAAATCAAATCAGTTGCCTACCACTTCATATGTAATATGTGTTGGAGATAGTGCCCTCAGAGTCAATTATTAGGTCACAGGTACGTGATTGTAATGATTGAGGGAGGACCTATCCCGGTAGGACAGTCTTACTCGAGATGATAGTATGCTATCTGGTTTACCTTTATCATCGTGTACTGTTTTAGGTGACCTGACACGTCGCTATTACACGTTGATAGAGCCCCTAGGATTCTTGCTTGACCACCAGCAGTATGAGGGCGATCATATAAGTGGGAGCTGGGGGTCTACAAGCATATCCTTAAAAGGTCCCTAGTCGTGGGAGTTTCGAGACTGGGCATCGATACTCCATTAGTAGACTAGTGTATACAGTCGAGACCCCGACGAGGGGCGGTGGCCGGTCTCACAAGCCACTGGTGTCAGTTGGTTCACCTAAGATGTATACAGGTGCTCATTGGGTTATGAGTACACCGGACAGGACTCGCCGGGAACATGCTAGTTGGTCATATACCAGACGTCAGATGGCAGTTCCCAGGTGACATGTGTGCAGGTTAGTTCATCGACCTGGGGATCGTCATTTGTCTCGTGTGAGTTCCCACTGTACTTTGATTACTACCCTACCACGGCTCAAAGGAGTCGTGCAAACAGGTTTTAGTTGGGTACAGTCCCGAGCCACATGGAGGCAGTGAGCGTATCTTCAGGGGTTCGTCTCTCCCGGTATTGGGGGTGAGGTCGTGCTGTGTCTAGGAGAGCCATTACACAAAGTCCTTGGCCAAGGCAAGGAGATTTACTGGTAGGTATTCCAGTAGTATCTTAGGGTGTTCTGGGCTACACTCCGACACGACTTGTACCGCTTTTGGGGGTCTGACTTTTACCAACCCCCTAGGCCCGCCATGCGATACTCATAGACGAACGGACCGGACTGCACGGATATTGTCACTGACAGGCTCAGTAGGGTGTCAGGATGAGTTTACTCATCGACGTCCCTTTTGGTCAATAGCTGGTGGCCCGTCACGTATTGGCTTATACCTCTGACGTGCTAGTGGTTAAATCCACAACCATAGTATTGACGAGTCTTTAGAGTCCACCACACTTTCAGTTACTCAAGCTTTCGGGCGAAACGCTGTAGAGGCCGTATGGAGATATGGCAGGGTCCGATCAGATACGTGCGGTATTGCACGGATCAGGATCGGACAGTTTGTACTAGTGGCCGTATGGTTATATGGCAGGGTTCGATCAGATACGTGCGGTATTGCACGCATCAGGATCGGACGGATATTACTAGCCGGCTTTGGTTTAAGCCGGATCCTAGTATAGTACAGTGTAGATTTTGTCTCATTGCATTTGTATCCGGACGGAATACAGATGCGGGTGTGTATGCACAGTATTGGGTTTTCCTGTAATTTATTACGGGACCAGTTTTCTGGAGTTGCCAGTTTGCTTTCCGTTCCGGCCGGTTTTTTCTTTGTTCTTTCCCGGCCGGGCTTTTCCGATGGAGGGGGTAATTTGCAGTTTTGCAAATTACACTTTGTGGAGGACTTATTTGCATAAGGGTTGATGTGATAAGCATCTTTGCTTTTCATGTAATTATGTGATTAGGATGGATTTGAGGTTGATGGAAAGTTTTGTGATGATTATGTTTATGGTTGTGGTCACCCTTTCTTTTCTCCTACACTCACCTCCCTTGTTGCTTCATAATCCTTGCTCCACCATTTTTCTAAGTATGAGGGTTTTTCATTTTAGAAAAGAGAGAAGAAAAAGAGAGAGGGAAAAGTGAGAAGAAGAAAAGAGAAGAAGAGAGAGCTTCATCTTTGAGAGAGGTTTTCATTCTTGATCTCATTCCATGCCAAGAAAAATGCAAGCACCATTTATCTTATCCTTGTTTCCTCCATCATCCACAAATGGCAACCAACCCCAAAGTGAGACATACACTCTACACTATATTCCTACAGCAAATCTTGGACGCGTCGATTCGCCAGCTTCGCGCCCGAGTTGCCTCGGTATTGAGGTGGGAGCCCGTAAAAGTACCCGGCTTCGTGGTGCCCTTTCCGACGAGGAGGAGACGGACGGAGATCCCGCGAGGAGATCGGAGTGGAGATGAAGACCGGAGGACTTGGATCGTCGGTATACATCTCTATTCCCATTCTTGTAGATAGCTTAGACTAGTTAATGGTTCGATCCGGGTTAAAGTGCACGGTGGTGCCGGATTGCTAAGTCCGCAAAATTTAAGTTATTCACCGCTTCCGCATTCCGGCGTCGGATTGACGGCCGGGGCGCCGCCGTGCACTTACAGTGGTATCAGAGCCTCCCCATTAACTTAGTCTAGCTTTGTGTAATGTGTTTTTCTGTTCCGATCGATCGAAATGTCCGAAAACCCCAATATACCCACGACAGTTTCTGTTGAAATTTTTCTGTCTCCAAAAATTTTTCAGGTTGCATAAAAGTACTGTGCTAGAAATTCTAAGAACACTGTTCAAATTCGACGTACTGTTCCTCTCACGTGACCGCGGAAGGGCGGCCAAAACCCATGTTTGGCCGCGCTTCCGCCGCAGTCTACAGGGATCAGTGGGTTGGGTTTTTACAGTGGGCTTCTGGGCTTAAATTTGGGTTTCTGGAATATTTAAATTGGGCCCATATTTTCTGTAACTGCTACAGTATTGTTTTGGGGCCCACTTGATATAATTTGATCGGTCGGATATTTTAAACACATTTTTCACAGTATTTACATTATATCTGCGACCGTGAATGTCACTCGATCGGTAAATCCGGTCTAACTGCTATAGCCCGGTTAGACGGATTTGCGAACGTGACTTTCACGTTGATGTTCTATGTATTTGCTGTGATGTTGCGGATCGGTCGTGGGGGATAGCCTGGATGCAATGCTAGTACAGTGCTGTTGTATTATGTACATTTGATATTGCGGGGCGAGCGTCCGACATGTGGACTGCCGTCACTGCCTGTTTGTATTATTCTTTTGGGGCACGACCTGGTTGCGGTCGATGTACCCGTTGTATGTATATTTTACTTTCTGTACTAGGTTTACCCCGCGGAGGGGTGCACGGATAGCCGGGTTCTAGAAGGCAACAAGCCCGCATCTCATGGCATTGGGACGGAGGGGGCTTCACTCCAGGATTGGCTGGCTATTCGCCGCACTCGTAGGGGGTATAGGATTTCATTGCACAGGCTATCCACACGACCAGGGGAACGTCGGGTTTCAGTAGTGGCTCTGTGAAACCCGGGGATCCCAGATATCTGTATTGTTTCTGTGATGCTGTACATTTCTGTGATGTTGCATTTTATTCACGCCTTGAGCGAAATACTATATATTGGTATATATATTAGTAGATGTTGTATATGTTTTTCATCCGCGCTAGTCCAGTCCCCGCTCTGCCATTAGTTAGCTAACCTAACGGGTGATGACGGGACCCAGTGGCGAATGCGGATGGCATATACGTACGTCAGTATATTTTCGTTCTTTGTGGTGTGATCGATTGATGGGACTGCATTGATTCGGATCAATGCAAGTTAAAAACAAACCTAATCTGATGTTGTTGGAACACTTTTTCAAAAGGCTGTTATTGCAAGGACGTTCACTTTTGTTTTGCATCGTGGTATTCATTTGGAATATCCTGCTCCTCAGTCGACGAGGCAAGGGCCGAGATCCCTTCACCGGGAGTGACCCCTTGGACAGAAGTTTGCGTCAGGGCATTAACTTCACTATAGCCGATTACTTTTGCTTTGCATCGCGGTATTCAGTTGGAATATCCTGCACCCCATTCTACGGGGAAAGAGCCGAGATCCCTTCACCGGGAGTGACCTCTTTAGCGAAGGTTTTCGTCACTATATTTTCAAAAAGCTATCAGTTCCTTCAACGATATCAAGTTCTTTACGTTAAAGGTTTTCGCCAGAAACCATTCGTAGCCCTCCGTCGTTTCATATGGGTAGTCAATAGTATTCAAGCTGTGTTTGTTGGCCAAAGTCAAGGCACAGTGTTTGGTAGCTGTTGGTTATTCATATGCAGCATAGATAGATGCGTTGGTTTGGAACAGTCGTATAGCCTTGTTGGCCAAAGTCAAGGGCTTGTGCGGGTGGATTCGAATCAACCTGGAGAATGACGGGTAGAACTTGACATGTGACTTATGATTTGTTGGCCAAAGTCAAGGTCATAAGAGCATGGGGCAGAAACCCATCGGGAGTTTCAAAAGAACTGAAACTTGCCA
This sequence comes from Agapanthus africanus, assembly GCA_030015575.1. Classification (NCBI taxonomy): domain Eukaryota; kingdom Viridiplantae; phylum Streptophyta; class Magnoliopsida; order Asparagales; family Amaryllidaceae; genus Agapanthus; species Agapanthus africanus. The sequence goes on from CM057350.1 coordinate 308,402,335, forward strand.
GATATGCGCATACCTTCTGGAGTGTGATAGCGTGAGCGGATTCCGTCACGTTATCATGCAATGATAGTTGGATCCCGATTCCCACTGATGAGTTAGTTTACTCCTCGGGTGACCCCGACTAATTCTTCTTTCAGGTTTGGAGGAGAATTTGAGGTACAGTGGGAGGTTTCCTGATTGGATAAATTGGTAACCATTCTGATCTTGGTTAGAGTGCACGCTGAGTGTTTCTTTTCTCTCTCTCTCTTTGGCAGCGACCATTGACCCGACCCTAAGACTTTGACTCAGTGACCAAGTTGACCGAACCTACTTAACACTGGCTTTTGGATTGTCAGAGTTGCAAACCTCATTGCCACTCCTACTTTTACCCTTTTCTCCAGGACACCCCGTTTTACTACGAACGTCCACTTCCATTGGACAAAACCATCGTATGGTTAGATACGAACTCGACAGATTTATTCGAGGATGGTTTCCGGTTCTGGAGAAAACGGATAGGATTATTCAGTTGTCTTTTCCTTTTACCCTCTCTCAGGTTACGAGTACTCCTTGGTTTAGGGGTAGTACACCTATTACGCAAATTGGATTGTCTTCTTCCAAACCTTAGGCTGGTGCCGACCGGTAGGGAATGAAGAAAACCAATTAGCATAACGATGGTGTGCAGAAGGTATTAAGTTCAGACAAAGCAAGGGATTAGTAAGAGGGCAAAGTAAATTGCAACAGATATTCACGACCAAACCAAATATTTCATTACCACTCCCACATCACCTTTGTATTTCTCCAGGACACTCCGTATCACTACGAAGATCCACAGTTTATTTGGATACTCCATCGTATGGTTATATACGAACTCGAATGGAACTTGTTCCAGTTCGGGGATGGATTCTGGTTCAGGAGAAATAGGAATAAGGTTTATTCGGTTGTCTTTTATCTTCACCCTCTCTCATTGCGAGTGTTCCTAGGATGCGGACAGTACACCCATTATGCTTATTGGATAGTCTTCTTCCAAACCATAGGCTGGTGCCGAACGGTAGGGAAGGAAGAAAACCATTTGGCCTAAAAGGGTGTGCAAAAGGTAAAGACTAAAGACATATGAAGGGATTTGGAGAGGTGGCAAAGAACTATACGGTTACAGTCGTGAATCTGGAAGAGGCATTACTAGGAATACCGGGATACCCCATCGGAACATTTTAATGTTTCAGTTTCACTGTGTAATGTTAAAGGAAAACTGATTTCCCGATTAGATACTTACTCCAGGGTATGTATTTACCAGGTACGATTCTCACATCTGTATGGTTTTACAGATGATGAGTGGGAGTAAGTTATTGGGAATTGGGTGATTATCCTCATTATATCGGGATTCGTTGTAATCAGTGATATTTGAGGAAATCACCTGGGCTGTTTGCCGGTCGGCAAATATTTGGTTTTGAATATCCGCTGTTATGCACCAATTTCAAATTGATATATCTGTACGTCTATTTTCATAGAGTGAGATATACCTTTCTGAAATTATGTCTACGACATTTACCTATATCAGTGGATGGTTAGGTAAGGAGCATTAAACAGCGGTGTAATTCTTCTTAACCATAAGTACAGTTTTCAACCTACGACACACAGTGAATGAGTTATCAGACTCAAGGGACTTATACAGAGTATTGTATGTTGTCCAGGGTCCATCAGGACAGAGGGGTTGGTCCTCGTACTATATTCGGTTTACTTATGACTTCTCTAGTTTTTAGACAGATGTTTCGCGGAAACACAGGGTCCAAATTTTGAGAAGTTATAGGTATTTGAATAGAGTAGAGAACCAGGTATAGCAAGTATCGGGATTCTTCAAAGAGATCGAAGATGTAGATACTTGTGTATGGTACTCAGTTGATAGTAATGATAAAGAGATCTTGCTTCTCTTTCAGGTTACTCATAATTGGAAGTATTCCTAAGTTGAGTAACGCTGATCGGCCTCCTTCCATTTAGTTGACATGCGCTGGGGACAGCTGCATGATTTGGATCTGGTTCAATCAAATCAGTGCCTCTAGTCCTATATGGGATATAGAACAGTTCGTATCTTAACGATGTTAAGGTACGGGGAGTTATCCGGTTTATGATTAAAACCAGACACTGGACAACTCAAGGCACGTTTCTGTAATGGCTGTTTGTGGGTTGACCCAGGCTATGACGAGGGTTGACTTTCTGCCATCTGGATGAACAATAGCAATATTGTTCTAGACTCGCCACAGTTTTATTAAAAATGGATTTTTCAGAAAACAAAAGTGGGAGTATGGTAGAACTGGAAGTGATTCCAGAACCACAAACGATTACTGAAGATTTGATAAGGAACCTAAAGATTCAATCTGGATTGACATTCCATTGGCCACTCCGCAGATAAGGTGGGTAACTTCAGGCACCCGAGAGGTACTACGGTAGCCTCAAGGACGGTGACAGGGAAGTTCTTGTTTACCTACAATTACCATTGCTGTTGTTCCAGGGTGCGAGACCCGGCGGGAGGATGAGTATAGCGTTGTTCTAAACTAGTTTTAGAAGTGTACGTCTATATGACTCTGCCAGAGGGTTGTCGTAGTCAGTGGGAGCAGCGGAAGCATTGGTGGACAGGTAGCTTATGTCTATTTATAGACTAAAGCAGATGTAGCGGAGATAGATCATCTATTTCTGACGTGACAGTCATGGGTTTGACTTCATCAGAATAGGGGATGGATCTGTTGAGAAGGTAGTAGGGTGTGATGTCATGGTATTTGGATGACATACACAAAGTAGGAAAAGAAACTCCTATACTACAATCGGTTATACTTTGGTCGTCACACAGTGGTTTCTCCACAAAGGACATGGATTTTATATCAGACATACTGGTTACTAGATCTATGGTTTTAGATCTAGATTTGGGTGGTTTCCCAATCAGGGTACTTGACAGCATTCTAAGAGTATTTAGGATGGACGACTCCTGGCACGGTAGTGTACCTGCAGGTAATGGAGTCACCCTCTCCAAAGGTGTCTTACAGACTAAAGGGGAGAGGGACGTGCATGATTGGCAAATCACTTGCTAAGGCAATTGAGTCAATCGTGAGATGTCAAGTACCACACCAGATGTTGTTCTTGCACTAGATGCAATAAGTTGACATTAATCCAATCCTGGAGAAACAATCGGAAGCAGTTTTAGAACATAAGTGGATGTTCTAGGGATATGATAACGACAGCCTCATTCAGGAGACAGTTATCATTCCAGGCTTCCAAGGTGACATGGACGACAAGGAGGTTGTCAGAGTTATAGTTTTCCTTCTGATGAGGGGCAGTATTTTGGACAGGTGGTCCAAGGCAATACTGAGGGAGGCATGGCGCGCAGGATACTGATTAAGTTCAGTTGACGATACAGTCTAAGAAGTTTGGATTTGGAGTTCATTTATGAGCTAGGTCCCATCAGACATCCAGACATATTCTAAGACAGGTATTGCTCATTTCGGGAGATGGTTTTCTCCGCGAACATGAGATATAGAGAGACATGGAAAGAAACAACAAAGCGGATCCACTCACTGAGGCTATTCCTCGAACGCAATAGTTTCGCAAACGAGCTTTGTGAGACTGACTAGTAGAGGAGTTGGGTGTTCGGTATCACACGGGCTGTGAGTATACGACATCGCAATAATTAGCCTTGAGTGCAAGTGGGAGATTGTTGGAGATAGTGCCCTCAGAGTCAATTATTAGGTCACAGGTACGTGATTGTAATGATTGAGGGAGGACCTATCCCGGTAGGACAGTCTTACTCGAGATGATAGTATGCTATCTGGTTTACCTTTATCATCGTGTACTGTTTTAGGTGACCTGACACGTCGCTATTACACGTTGATAGAGCCCCTAGGATTCTTGCTTGACCACCAGCAGTATGAGGGCGATCATATAAGTGGGAGCTGGGGGTCTACAAGCATATCCTTAAAAGGTCCCTAGTCGTGGGAGTTTCGAGACTGGGCATCGATACTCCATTAGTAGACTAGTGTATACAGTCGAGACCCCGACGAGGGGCGGTGGCCGGTCTCACAAGCCACTGGTGTCAGTTGGTTCACCTAAGATGTATACAGGTGCTCATTGGGTTATGAGTACACCGGACAGGACTCGCCGGGAACATGCTAGTTGGTCATATACCAGACGTCAGATGGCAGTTCCCAGGTGACATGTGTGCAGGTTAGTTCATCGACCTGGGGATCGTCATTTGTCTCGTGTGAGTTCCCACTGTACTTTGATTACTACCCTACCACGGCTCAAAGGAGTCGTGCAAACAGGTTTTAGTTGGGTACAGTCCCGAGCCACATGGAGGCAGTGAGCGTATCTTCAGGGGTTCGTCTCTCCCGGTATTGGGGGTGAGGTCGTGCTGTGTCTAGGAGAGCCATTACACAAAGTCCTTGGCCAAGGCAAGGAGATTTACTGGTAGGTATTCCAGTAGTATCTCAGGGTGTTCTGGGCTACACTCCGACACGACTTGTACCGCTTTTGGGGGTCTGACTTTTACCAACCCCCTAGGCCCGCCATGCGATACTCATAGACGAACGGACCGGACTGCACGGATATTGTCACTGACAGGCTCAGTAGGGTGTCAGGATGAGTTTACTCATCGACGTCCCTTTTGGTCAATAGCTGGTGGCCCGTCACGTATTGGCTTATACCTCTGACGTGCTAGTGGTTAAATCCACAACCATAGTATTGACGAGTCTTTAGAGTCCACCACACTTTCAGTTACTCAAGCTTTCGGGCGAAACGCTGTAGAGGCCGTATGGAGATATGGCAGGGTCCGATCAGATACGTGCGGTATTGCACGGATCAGGATCGGACAGTTTGTACTAGTGGCCGTATGGTTATATGGCAGGGTTCGATCAGATACGTGCGGTATTGCACGCATCAGGATCGGACGGATATTACTAGCCGGCTTTGGTTTAAGCCGGATCCTAGTATAGTACAGTGTAGATTTTGTCTCATTGCATTTGTATCCGGACGGAATACAGATGCGGGTGTGTATGCACAGTATTGGGTTTTCCTGTAATTTATTACGGGACCAGTTTTCTGGAGTTGCCAGTTTGCTTTCCGTTCCGGCCGGTTTTTTCTTTGTTCTTTCCCGGCCGGACTTTTCCGATGGAGGGGGTAATTTGCAGTTTTGCAAATTACACTTTGTGGAGGACTTATTTGCATAAGGGTTGATGTGATAAGCATCTTTTCTTTTCATGTAATTATGTGATTAGGATGGATTTGAGGTTGATGGAAAGTTTTGTGATGATTATGTTTATGGTTGTGGTCACCCTTTCTTTTCTCCTACACTCACCTCCCTTGTTGCTTCATAATCCTTGCTCCACCATTTTTCTAAGTATGAGGGTTTTTCATTTTAGAAAAGAGAGAAGAAAAAGAGAGAGGGAAAAGTGAGAAGAAGAAAAGAGAAGAAGAGAGAGCTTCATCTTTGAGAGAGGTTTTCATTCTTGATCTCATTCCATGCCAAGAAAAATGCAAGCACCATTTATCTTATCCTTGTTTCCTCCATCATCCACAAATGGCAACCAACCCCAAAGTGAGACATACACTCTACACTATATTCCTACAGCAAATCTTGGACGCGTCGATTCGCCAGCTTCGCGCCCGAGTTGCCTCGGTATTGAGGTGGGAGCCCGTAAAAGTACCCGGCTTCGTGGTGCCCTTTCCGACGAGGAGGAGACGGACGGAGATCCCGCGAGGAGATCGGAGTGGAGATGAAGACCGGAGGACTTGGATCGTCGGTATACATCTCTATTCCCATTCTTGTAGATAGCTTAGACTAGTTAATGGTTCGATCCGGGTTAAAGTGCGCGGTGGTGCCGGATTGCTAAGTCCGCAAAATTTAAGTTATTCACCGCTTCCGCATTCCGGCGTCGGATTGACGGCCGGGGCGCCGCCGTGCACTTACAATATGGAATGGGAAGAGCCCATATCTTAAGTTAGTTAAGATTTGAGGTTGTCCAGCATATGTCTAAAAGCAAAATCCGGACAAGCTCGAGGCAAAGTCAGTTCTCTAGAAGTTTGTTGGATATCCCAAGCATTCGTAAGGGAATATCTTCTACCTAACCGAGGAACAAAAGTTGTTTTGTTTCTCAGCATACCACCTTTGTGAAAGGGAATTTCTTGTGAAGAAATTATTGGTCATGAGGTAGAACTGGAAAGAGTTCCAGCTATACAAACTGCAGCTGATGATTTGGTAGAACCAAAGGATTCAATGGTTTCCAACGAACCTCAGCCTCTCCGCCGATCTAGTAGGGTTCCTCACCCACCTGAGAGATACTTCGGTTTTCTCTATGATGGTGGGAGCGAGGAATGCATCATGAGATGATGACCCAACTTATTTCGAGCAGGCCATCAGGAGTGGGACTCTGTAAGAATGGCTGGATGCTTAGTGATCTGAGATGGAATCCTTATACACCAACAAAGTATGGACTTTCGTTGCTTTATCTGAAGGGTTAAATCCCCATCAGGAGCAAGTATATCTTTAGAAGATTACTAGGTGTACATGAAAAAGTTGAGACTTTCAAAGCTATGCTTAAGTCCATCCAGATCATACTTGCAACTACTACATACCATGACTACGATATCTAGCGGTTGGGTGTCATGACAGCTTTTCTAAATGATGATTTAGGAGAGAGTGTCTATAAGTGTAAGGTTGCTGGGCACACGCACAAGGGTCTACGAGGCATCTACCATGCCCGATTTATAAATTAGCCGTGCTGAACAACCCGATACGAGATCATTAAACTAGAGATTAGGCGAAAACAAGCATGTTAAACTCTTTAACACTAAGTGAGAGGGATTACAACCTTTGTAGATCCGGTCCTTCACTTCTTAAGCTCCGTGTTAAGGTCCCTTCGCTGCGATCATCGTGTCCCGGACTCTCGAGAGGCTCCACGAAGAGAAAGATGCAGTCTTGCTTCCGATCTTCGATAACAAAGATGATCTACCTTGAAGTTTCATTAACACAAGCTAACACTCATAAAATGATGTGAACACCCTCATCGAAATGGCAATGGTAGATGAGGATGATGAAGTAGGTTTTTTGCTCTCTTTTATGTTCATTTACTCACTCATTTTTCATCACCTTGAAAAAGGTAGAAAACTTTTTCTATGAAAGAAAGAAGGAAGAAGATGAACAATCAACATGAAACCTTTTGTGATGAAGAATGAAAGGATAAATATGATCATTAATGCAACCATGGTCAACTAAACCCATGTAGAGAATTAACTAGGGTTAGGGTTTGGGTTAGGTCAAGGAATGAGTCATAACAAAATATCTTTCACAAAACAAAACTAAACCTTCTAGAATCATCTAGAAAGGATTAACCCAAATCAAACCCTAATCTTGTTTAATCTCTACTAAACATGTTGCATTAGTTATCATATCATGTTACAATATTATATATCACATATACAATATATTTTGTAACAAAAGAAAATAAGACAATTAACATATATCGCATATATATCAATGTATTACCCGAGTGAGCAAAAGAATCTTTTAGTGAGCTAATATTAGTTAATGTAATTTAATATATCATATATATTATTATACATTAAATTATCGAATCAACACTTGATCCGATAATCCGGCTATTTCATAAATAACCGACTAATACGATGACTCGGCTATATCACATATACCCGGCCGATATCTCATATCGTGAGAATCCAATACAGTATCACATATCGCATTATCCTCGGTCCCGCACATATCACATATGTGCTCCTACTCCGTTTTGCCTGAGTCAAGAAACCTCTGTGTAGGACTCTGAATAATCGTCAATACGCCGGCAGTAGGTGATGATCATATCAAACACCCACAAGCTGCAAGCTGTCGGCTAAACTTAACAGCCACCCAGGTATTGAGCGCTTAGAAGATCAACAAGCAAGCCTATACATTCTCCTGTGAATCCAATCAGTAACACTCCCGTACAGTCCGGTCTCGTCGTTTGATATGTCGCATATCTCGCCTAGGGGTGGTAGACGTCAGACCCAAGTAGCTCGATAAGTCATGTCGATATGAGGTCTACAACAGTTCGAGAAACTACTGATAACACTTACCAGTAAATCTCAGCAACCCTGGCCAGGGATTTCCAGTTATAGCTAATCGAACACAGCACAACATCAACTCCCTACACCGGGAGAGAAGAATCCCCTCCTATCGCTTATTGCTTCCATGTGATTCGGGACTGTACCCAAAAGCCACCTTTTTGCACGCACTCTTGGACGTGGTATGATGGAAATCAAAGCAAAGTAGGAATCATACAAGACTTTAAGACGATCTCGAGTCAACAGACTATTCTGTACCAGTGTCACCGGAGAACTGCCATCTGACGTGAGGTATAATACCATCTGGGAGTTCTCGACGAGTCCGTCCAGTGTACCCAGTCTCCACTGAGCACCCGTACACCATCCTTGATGTCAAACACCGATGGATACGGGATCATCCATCTCCCATCATATGGGTCAAGATGCGTATACGCTAGTCTACTCTGGTGTATCGATGCCCTGTCTCGATACACCCTCGACTAGGAACAGTTATAGGATCTACTCGTCGACTACCGTGGCCCCACTAGTATGATCTCATCATAGTCCCAGTAGTCGAGTACATATCCTAAGAGCTTTATCAACATGTAACATAGAGACAATCATAGTATATGTTAAGATAAAGTACAGCCAGATAGCATACTATCATGTCGAGCAAGAAAGTCCTCCCTATATATGTCCAAGCATCCATTACAATATACATCATATGTACAGTAATGGCCTCTAGGGCATACATATAACTAACAATCTCCCACTTGCACTAGGGCCATCTGTTGTGGTATCGCATACCCAACAATTTGCTACGGTTGAAGTATCTCATACTCAACCATCCCATAAGAGTCTCTACTGGGAAAAAGGCCTTCGTGAGTGGATCCGCGGTGTTGTCCTCTGTGTCTACTATCCTAACCTCGATCTCCCTGGAGATCAACTATCTCCATGATCAGGTGATACTGCCTAAGAAGAATATCTGGATTTTAGATGGGACGGGGGTTCCTTGGCATAAGCCACAACTCCATTGTCACACAATGGTAGGAACGAAGTTCATCTTATGAACTTATATGTATCCAGACTGCCTCTTTGGTAGCATCTTTGGTAACGATGTATCTTGCCTTTAATCGTCTAGTAAGTCACGGTATCTAGCTTGGAACTCTTCCAACATACCGTCCCTCCACTGAGGGTATAGACGAGCCTGCGACTGACATTCAGTCGTCTTTATCACCCTAGAACCTTTCCAGTGATTCTCCATAGGATCGATTGATACCATCTCAATACAACTAGTGAGTATCCAAACATCCAATTAGATCTATCTCATAGATCCAAAACCCAGGATTTAGGAGGTATCATTTTGATCCTATATGGAGAATCCTTGGGATAAGCGGAGATTAACCGAGCGTAGCATAGGAAACTCCTTCCCTATCAAGAGTATATCATCCACGTACTCTACGAGGATCACCACCATACTCTCTACTACCTTTTTGTATATACAAGGTTCATCTACCATTTTGATGAAGTCAAACTCTTTGACTACCACATCAAAACAGATGTTCCAACTCCGCGATGCTTGCTTTATCTTATAAAGCATCTTGCACACGTTTCCGCTGCTCCCACTGTCTATGAAGCCCTCTGGCTTTGTACTTATAGACGCTCTCTTCTTAAACATCATTTAGAAAAGCAGTCATGACACCCAACCACCAGATATCGTAGTCGTGGTAAGTAGCAGTGGCAAATAGGATCTGGATGGACTTAAGAATAGCTTTGAAAGTCTCAACATTTCCATGTACACCAAGTAATCTTCTCAAGATATACTTGCTCCTGATGGGGATTTAACCCTTCAGATAAAGCAACCAAAGTCCATACTTTGTTGGTGTTTAAGGATTCCATCTCAGATCACTAAGCATCCAGCCATTATTACAGAGTCCCACTCCTGATGGCCAGCCCGAAACTAGTTGGGTCATCATCTCATGATGCAATCCTCGCTCCCACTTTCATAGAGAAACCGAAGTATCTCTCAGGTGGGTGAGGAACCCTACTAGATCGGCGGAGAGGCTAAGGTTCGTTAGTTACTATTGAATCCTTTGGTTCTACCAAATCATCAGCTGCAGTTTGTATAACTGGAACTCTTTCCAGTTCTACCTCATGACCAATAATTTCTTCACAAGAAATTCCCTTTCACCAAGGTGGCATGCTGAGAAACAAAACATCTTTTGTTCCTCGGTTAGGTAGAAGATATGCCCTTGCGAATACTTGGGATATCCAACAAACTTCTACAGAACTGACTTTGCCTCGAGCTTTTCCGGATTATGCTTTTAGACATAGGCCGGACAACCCCAAATCTTAACAAACTTAAGATATGGGCTCTTCCCTTTCCATATCACATATGAAGTGGTAGGCAACTGATTTGATTTGAACCCTATTCAATAGGTATGCAGCTTCTCAAGTACATAACTCCCAAAAGGAAATAGGAAACTCAGTAGTACTCATCATAGAGCACACCATATCACATAGGGTGTTATTGCACCGCCTCGATATACCATCATGCTATGGTGTATACGGAGGAATAATGCTGAGAAAGAATCTCATTCTCCTTTAGAATAGTCCGGGAATTCCGTGCCCAAGTATTCTCCTCCTTGATCTCATCAAAGGACATAATACTTATACCCGTATTTTGGTTCTCTACTTCTAACTTATATTCTGTGAATATCTCAAAAGCTTCGGACTTGTGTTTCAACAGGAGCATATGTCTGAATCTTGAGAGATCATCAGAGAATGTAATGAAGTACAAAGAACCTGTCTTGGTATGTGTAGACAGGGGACCTTCATACATCAGCATGTATCAATCCCAAAAGTTTACTAACTCTTTCTCTGTTTCTAATAAACAGAGCTATGGTCATCTTATCTTTGTGACATGACCGGCAAGTTTCATAAGATGTAAATTCTAACTAATTTAAATTTGCATCTAAATGTAACTTGGCTAGTCGGGTTTCATTGATATGACCTAGTCTACAATACCTCAAGAAGGATTCGTTCATTTCTGAACTATTTCTCTTGTGTGTGTTCTGTATACTAAGAACTGTAGTTTGATTTAGAACGTCAATGCTTTTAGATAACGTACCTGAACCGATCAACTCTTAATATAGGAAATGTTCAAAACATTATCCAACAAGAGAGTGATATGATGTTGTATATCAGGTTCGGTATCTAATAACATTCGTTCAGAATCAATATATTCTGGTAATACAGGGTGATAGTGACCAACAGACTTGGCTGCAATACTTGCACCTTTTCTATCTCATGAAACTTATCACCCGTTCTCAGTTCTCTACCTATCTGTAGCCCATGTAACAGATTACATATGCGGGATCCTGATCCGGTATCACATACCCAGGACGTAAAGGATACTGAGAAACAGTTCTCTGTAATGAACACACCCGAAGATGATGCATCAATATGCACTTTCTTCGTTTGGGCGGCATGGGAAATCTGGTGTTCCCCAATTTCCTGCCCTGTCTTATAACAATTATAAGTTGGAGCGGGACCAACGTTCCCTAGCACAGTATAACAAGCGGGTTTGGTTAATACATCCGTATTATTATCTTGATTAAGGCGTGACATGGTCGCTACCAGGAGAGAGAGAGAAGAAAACACTCAGCGTATGCTCTTACAAGATTAGATTGGTTATCTAATATATCTAATCAAGATGTCTCACACTGTTTTAATCAAATCTTCCTTCAAACCCTAAAAGGAAAGACTAGCCGGGATTAATTACACGCTACAAGTTCGCCAATCTTTCAGCCAGGCAAGTGTCGGTACTTTGAGTGAGGTCCCCCGTGCTTTCGCACGAACCTAATTAAAGTAAACCTTATTTTCCCAGGGGCGTAACCCGGTTAACACCTTTCTAGACACCTACTTGATCGGCTAATTGTAATGTGTAAAACTCCCCCAGGAGTAACTCTTACTCGCAGTGGGTATCGGGATCCAACTATCTTATAGAAGGTATGCAATCTCATTGCAAATTTCAACACTTGAAATTCCCAATAATGCTTTTACCCCTAGCGTTCTATGACCTTGACGAAGGCCAAACTACCCATAGTCCGCTAGTCAAGTTCAACCCGTTCATTTCTTGATTGAATTAAACCCACCCGCACGACCCTTGACGAAGGCCAAACTACGCAGTACGAATACCCTAATCCAATCGCATCGTATGCTAGCAGATAAGCACTAGTTAGCTACCGTACACTACGCCTTGACGAAGGCCAAACTACCGCAGCACGAATACTAAGTAGTACATATCTGAAATGACGGAGGGCTACGCATGTTTTTATGAAAACCATGAGCGTAATGAACATGATATCGTTGTAGAATCGAGTGATTTTAAATGGAATGTTTTTCAGGCTTTTCTAGTTTCGCTAAAGAGGTCACTCCCGGTGAAGAGATCGTCGGCTCTTTCCTCATCGAATAAGGTGCAGGGTATATCATATATACCGCTGTGCAAAGCAAGAACTATAGAAGCAATCAAAAGACAAACCGAGTTTGTAGCATCTGTTAGTTTCACTAAAGAGGTCACTCCCGGTGAAGAGATCTCGGCTCTTTCTTTATCGAATATGGTGCTGGATGTTCTACAACGAACACCGCTATGCAAAGCAAGAACTAGAGCTACCAGTTTTTAAACAAGTTTCTACAACTTCTTAGCTTTCTTTTATTTCATTAATCTCATTAATGAAGTCCCATTTTATTATGCTTCACAAGCATCTCTTTTGAAACGAAATCTACAATAAAACATATATCTCATATATATAATATAAACATTCGTCTCAGGCAGTAATATGATCTCATCACAGAACATTGCAGCAGAAGAACATATATGAAATATTGGATATACTAGGACATCCGTGTTTTAGTACGAGCCGGTATAAAACACGGATTCCACGGTCGTGATGAATAGCCAAACCCACATTCCTAGACCCCTACGAGAGCGGCACGCAACACTGCCAATTCTAGGGTTATGAGACCCGGTCTCGACTCCTCGAGATGGTCTCCCACTGGACCCTGGAACCCGGTTACTTGTGCTCCACGCCCTGGGTCTACCTAATGCGGAAAAGTAAATAATATACAACGGTGACATCATCCTCAGCCCGGAAGTGCCCCAATAAAAGAATATTACATACAAATGAATTTTACATGAATGAAAAAGAAAAACTCTCATCTCACATAAAACCCCCGGCTATTCAAAACGCGACGATCCAATATAACATATCACAGCAACACATAATATCTCATTTCATCAACATAAGCAAGTATTGTTAGTTGTATATATGCCCTAGAGGCCAGTATTGTACAGATGATGTATATTATATTGGATGCTTGGACATATATAGAGATGACTTTCTTGCTCGATATGATATTATGGTATCTGGTTACTCTTTATCTTAACATGTACACTAGTCTCTTTAAACTATCTTATAGTTACATGCTGATAAAGCCCTTAGGATGTGTACTTGACTACCTGGACTATGATGCAGATCATACTAGTGGGGACATGGTAGTCCATAAGTACATCCTTCAAAGTCCCTAGTCGTGGATGTATCGAGACAGGGCATCGATATACCACTGTAGACTAGCGTATACGCTTCTCGACCCATGAGATAGGCGATGGATGATCCCATATCCATTGGTGTTTGACATCAGAGATGGTATACGGGTGCTCAGTGGAGACTGGGTACACTGGACGGACTCGCCGAGAACTCCCAGATGGTATTATACCTCACGTCAGATGGCAGTTCTCAGGTGACACTTGTGCAGGTTAGTATGTAGACCCGAGATCGTCATAGAGTCTTGTGTGATTCCCACTGTGGTTTGATCTCCACCTTACCACGTCCATGAGGGCGTGCAATGTTAGTTGTATGTATGCCCTAGAGGCCAGTATTGTACAGATGATGTATATTATATTGGATGCTTGGATATATATAGAGATGACTTTCTTGCTCGACATGATAGTATGCTATCTGGTTATACTATCTGGTTACTCTTTATCTTAACACGTACACTTGTCTCTTTATACTGTCTTATAGTTACATGTTGGTAAAGCCCTTAAGATGTGTACTTGACTACCTGGACTATGATACAGATCATACTAGTGGGGACATGGTAGTCCATAGGTACATCCTTCAAGGTCCCTAGTCGTAGGTGTATCGAGACGGGGCATCGATATACCAGTGTAGACTAGCGTATACGCTTCTCGACCCATGAGATGGGCGATGGATGATCCCATATCCATTGGTGTTTGACATCAGAGATAGTATACGGGTGCTCAGTGGAGACTGGGTACACTGGACGGACTCGCCGAGAACTCCCAGATGGTATTATACCTCACGTCAGATGGCAGTTCTCAGGTGACACTTGTACAGGTTAGTCTGTAGACCCGAGATCGTCATAGAGTCTTGTGTGATTCCCACTGTGCTTTGATCTCCACCAAAACGATGGTCTTTGGTTACAGTCCCGAGTCATATGGAGGCAATGAGCGATAGAAGGGGTTTCGTCTCTCCCGGTATTGGGGGTTGATGTTGCGCTGTGCTCGATTGGCCGTAACAGGGAAGTCCCTGGCCAGGGCTGACCAGAGATTTGCTGGTAAGTGTTACCAGTAGTTTCTCGACCCGTTATGAGCCTCATATCGGCACGACTTATCGGTTATTGGGGTCTGACGTTTACCACCCCTAGACTTGATATGCGACATATCAGACGAACAGACCGGACTGTACGGTAAGTGTTACTGGTCGGATTCGCAGGAGTGTGAGCGGGCTAGCTCGTCGATCTTCTGATCGCTCAATACCCAGGTGGCCGTTACGTTTAGCAGACCGCTTGCGGCTTGTGGGTGCTTGATATGATCATCATCTGCTACCGGCGTATTGACAAGTCTTTAGAGTCCTACACAGAGGTTTCCTGGCTCAAGCGAAACGAAATAGGAGCGCATATGAGATATGTGCGGGACCGAGAATAATGCGTGTATGTGATACCGTATTTGATTCTCGCGATTAATGTTTCGATTGGTTGTATGTGATATAACCTAGTTATCGAATCGAAGATCGATTCGATAAGCCGATACATTGAATACTAGTCGGTCATGTGCGACATGACCGGATCATTGAATCAAGTGTTGATTTAATGATTTAATGTATAATTATATATTTGATATATTACTTTACATTAACTAGTATTGGTTCACTTTAAACGGATTTTTCTCACTTGATGCACATTGTATATGTGATATGCTTTTGTGCACATTTTTGTATCATGTTTGATGATACTTGATCTTTTGGTTAAATATGTAGAATTAAACCATGGTTAATTTGATAATTAGGGTTTTACATATTCATTTATTTATTTATTTATTTGGAAATGATTTAAAGAGAATAGTGGCTTTCTTTTGTCTTTAGTTGAAGCTTCATGAAGCCTTGACTTTTGCAACCATTCTTGTCCTCATGCTTAACCCTAACTCTCCAAATGACCATGGTTTATTCTCTACACTTAACCCTAGTTAGATTATGATAAGTATGAATTTTCTTTTCATTTTTAAAGAACTTATCATAAAACTAGCTTCATCTTCTCCTTCTTCTTCAAGATAGAAACCTTGATGCCATCAATGGCAACTTGAGTTCTAGTGAGAGAAATCCAATTCTAAAGTGAACCCACCTCCTATTTCTTCACCCTCTACCTCTTGCCAAGTTGTTTTGGGTGTTTTCTTCACAAGTTTTACAACTTTGTGAAGTCGGAGCTTGAACTTGTGATGCCTCGACGTAGATCGTCTTTGACACGAAGCCGACGACCTAGCTCGCCCGTTTCTCCGATGAAGCCGACGATTGAGTTCGGGATTCATGAGGCACAGCGAGAGGACACCCAAGTGGAGCTAAGGAAGTGGAGAACAGGGTCTACAAAGGTTGTAGCATCTAACTTTTAGTTAAGTAGTTAACTAGATTAACTTTTCGCCTAGATTTCTAGTCAACGATCCGTATTAGGGTTTCTCGGCACCCATAAAATTTGAAATTGGCATAGTTGATGCCTTGTGAGACCTCTATAGTGTGCCTAGGAACCCTACAGTGGTATCAGAGCCTAGCTAGAGCCTTAGGCGAAGTCTAGACGACGTTTGAAACCCGAACGAACCCGAAACCCTAAAACCCAAGTGCTCTCTGGACTTTTTCTAAAATCTGGGATTTTTCAATATTAAAAATGCTTAAAAAATTCAGGAGGGAATTCTAAGAATTACGGTGCAATTTTTATTCAATGAACAGTGTAATGAGCGGCGGAACCGCGGTCTAAGCAAGCTTAGGCGGCGGTTCCGCGGCTAAAGAATGACGTCAGCCATCCTCATCTGCACAGTAATTCATAGTTTCTGCTGCTGAGTTTTATGGGTATTTTTAATAATTTTTCAAGAGTTGAATTTTCTGGGGTGTTTTAGAGCTTCGGTGTTTCGACCGGATTATCAAACTTCGTCTTTGTGTATTTCCGGATAATTTTTTGAATTTGTTAAAAAGTTCGACCGGATATAAATACCCAACTTTTCCCCTGTCGGGAAATTTCCAAGTGTTGGATTTTTCCGTAGTTTAACGACGTTCTAAGTAGTGCAAGTAACGCGATGGACCCTCTAGAAGACAACAAACCTTAACTCGATTATGTGACCGTCTTGAACTGCCCTTTGAACCTTCGGGTTTGGGGCAGTACGGCGTGCCACATGTGAGGCGTTGGCTTGACCCTTCTACGGCTGGACCGTTGGTACTGAGGCACGAACTGAATGTTGGTAGACTTATTTCATGTGTTGAGCTGTATCGGGAAAACTTGGGTATTCGACTGTTCGATCGGAAAGTTTAACATTTTCTGTTTATCTGGAATGTGATACAATAATTGGAATTCACAAACAGTTATGTGATAACTGAATGAATGTTATAAATCTAGCAGTTTAGTTTCACTTGATATTGAAAAGAGTTTTCGATAATGAGACTAAAATGCGGGGTTTATAACTGTTAGGCATGTGATGTCTAAGTATTTCATTTGATTAGGCATGCGATGTCTAAAGAAGTTGCGGATTCCAATTGTTGTAGTTTTACACTTTCTTTTCTGCGACCGTAAGTGTAATATGTGATATCGCCGGTTTCGTTGCTATATGTCAACGACAATTGAGATGGACATATTTACTTACGTTGATGACATGTGATGTTATGTGTTGCTGGATATGTTATATTGGATTGTCGTGTTTGAATAGCCGGGGTTTTTTTATGTGAGATGAGTGTTTTTCATTTTCAATCATGTAAAAACTTGTATGTAATATTCTTTTATTGGGGCACTTCCAGGTTGCGGAAGTCGTCACCTTTTGTATATTATTTACTTTTCCGTATTAGGATAGACCCAAGGAGGGGAGCACAAGTAACCGGGTTCTGGGGTCCAGTGGGAGACCAACTCGAGGAGTCGAGTCCGGGTCTCCTAACCCTAGAATTGGTAGGGTTGCTTGCCGCTCTCGTAGGGGTCTACGGGTGTGGGTTTGGCTATTCATCACGACCGTGGAATCCGTGTTTTATACTGGCTCGTATTGAAAACACAGACGTCCTAGTATATCCAATATTTCATATGTTTCTTCTGCTGCGATATCTGTGATGTGATCATGTGATGTTCTGTGATGGATACAGTATATAGTATATATGATATATTATATAGACGTTACTTATGTTTTGCACCCGCGCTAGCCCTGCCCCGCTCTGTCGTTAGTTACCTAACCTAACGGTGCACGAGGGGACATCGAGGCGAATGCGGATGGCATAAGTGTACGTCGTATTTATCTGTGATGTTTAGGTACTTAAATGATGGGACTTCATTAATGTGATTAATGAATGAAAAGAAACCTAAGATGTTGTAGAATCAAATTTTAAATAAAACAGGTAGCTACAGTTCTTGCTTTGCACAGCGGTATATGTGATATATCCTACACCTTATTCGATGAGGAAAGGACCGAGATCCCTTCACCGGGAGTGACTCCTTTAGCAATAACTGGCAGATGCTACACACTCGGTTTGTTTTTGATAGCTTCTATAGTTTCTGCTTTGCACAGTGATATATATGATATATCCCGCACCTCATTCGACGAGGAAAGGGCCGACGATCCCTTCACCGGGAGTGACCCCTTTAGCAAAACTAGAAAAGCCTCAAAATCACTCCATTTTAAAACTTCATTTGATTCTACAACGATATCAAGTTCATTACGCAATAGGTTTTCAGAAAAACCTGTCGTAGCCCTCCGTCATTTCAGATAAGAACTGTTTAGTATTCGTGCTGCGTTTGTTGGCCTTTGTCAAGGCGTAGTGTGCGGTAGCTGAATAGTGATTATCTGCTTATGCATATGATGCAGATTGTTTCAGGATAGTCGTGCGACCTTGTTGGCCTTTGTCAAGGGTCGTGCGGGTGGGTTTGATTCAATCAAGAAATGACTGGTTGAACTTGACTAGCATGCTATGATTTGTTGGCCTTTGTCAAAGTCATAGGACGCTAGGGGAAAAATATTATCGGGAATTTCAAGTGTTGAAATTTGCAATGAGATTGCATACCTTCTATGAGATAGTTGGATCCCGATACCCACTGCGAGTAAGAGTTACTCCAGGGAGAGTTTTACACGTTACAATTAGCCGATCAAGTAGGTGTCTAGAAAGGTGTTAACGAGGTTACGCCTCTGGGAAAACGAGGTTTACATTAATTAGGTTCGTGCGAAAGCACGGGGGACCTCCCTCAAAGTACCGACACTGGCCTGGCTGAAATATTGGCGAACTTGTAGTGTGTAATTAATCCCGGCTAGTCTTTCCTTTTAGGGTTTGAAGGAAGATTTGATAAAAACCAGTGGGAGCCATCCTGATTAGATAAGATAATAACCAATCTGATCTTGCACAAGCATACGCTAAAGTGTTTTCTTCTCTCTCTCTCCAGGTAGCGACCATTTCATGCCCTAATAAAGATAATAATATGGATGTATTGACCGAACCCGCATGTTATACTGTGCTGGGGAACGTTGGTTCCGTTCTTAACTATAAGAGTTATAGGACTGAACAGGATATAGGGGAATACCAGGATTCCCATGCCACCCGAATGAAGAAAGTACATGATGATGCATTTTCTTCGGGTGTGTTCGTTACTGAGAACTGTTTCTCCATTTGCTCTACGTCCTGGGTATTAGATACCGGATCAGGATCCCATATATGTAATCAGTTACATGGGCTTAGAAAAGGTAGAGAACTTGGAGAAGGTGATAAAGACATTAGAGTTGGAAATGGTGCAATTGTTGCAGCTAAGACTGTCGGGGAATATCACCTTGTATTACCAACTGGTAATACATTGGTTCTGAACGAATGTTATTACATGCCGAACCTGATATGCAACATTATATCGGTTTCTTTATTGAGTAAAGAGGGATATAATTTTGTATTACAGGACAATGTTATGAACATTTTCCGTAACCAAAAGTTGGTTGGATCAGGCACGTTGTGCAATGGCATTTATGTTCTAAATCAATCAACAGTTCTGAGCATAACTAACACACACAAGAGGAAGAGTTCTGAACTGAACGAATCCTTCTTATGGCATTGTAGACTGGGTCACATCAATGTGACACGACTGGCTAAGTTGCATAAGGATGGATATTTAAATCCGTTTGAATTTTCATCTTATGACACTTGCCAGTCATGTCTCAAAGGAAAGATGACCAAAACTCCGTTTACAGGACACGGAGAAAGAGTTACCGAACTCTTGGGACTGATACATAGTGATGTATGCGGTCCCATGTCTACACATGCCAGGGATGGTTCTTCGTACTTCATTACATTCACTGACGATCTCTCTAGATTCAGATATGTGTTCCTGATGAAACACAAATCAGAAGCTTTTGAGAAATTTAGAGAATATAAACAAGAAGTCGAGAACCAAACTGGAAAAAGTATTAAAATCCTTCGATCTGATCGAGGAGGTGAATACTTGAGCAATGAATTCCTGGACTTCCTAAAAGAGAATTGGATTCTCTCTCAGCTGACTCCTCCATATACACCACAGCACAACGGTGTATCAGAACGGAGGAACCGCACCCTATTAGATATGGTGCGCTCTATGATGAGACAGATGAGTTACCTATTTCCTTCTGGGGTTATGCGCCGGAAACAGCAGCATACCTATTGAATCAAGTTCCAACTAAATCTGTACCTACCACACCATATGAGATATGGAGTGGGAAGAGACCATGTCTTAAACGAGTTAAGATATGGGGTTGCCCGGCCTATGTCAAAAGGCAAAATCCGGACAAGCTCGAGGCACGGTCAGTTCTATGCAAGTTTGTGAGATATCCCAAACATTCACATGGATATCTTTTCTACCATACAGAGGAACAAAAGGTGTTTGTTTCTCGACATGCCACCTTTTTAGAAAAGGAATTTCTTGCAAAAGAAATTAGTGGGGATATGGTAGAACTGGAAGAAATTCCGGCTACACAAACTCAAACTGAAGATTTAGTGGAACCAGAGGATTCAGCAGCTCCCAATGAACCTCAGCCTCTCCACCGATCTAGTAGGGTTCCTCGCCAACCTGAGAGATACCACGGTTTTCTCATGGATGGTGGAAGCGAGGATTGCATCATGGAGGATGATGACCCAACTAGCTTCGAGCAGGCCATCACGAGTAGGGACTCAGTGAAATGGCTGGATGCTATGCGGTCTGAGAAGGAATCCATATACACCAACAAAGTATGGACTTTGGAAGTTGCTCCTGAAGGGGTAAAACCCATTGGGAGCAAGTGGATCTTGAAGAAGAAACTTGGTGTAGATGGGAAAGTGGAGACTTTCAAAGCTAGACTTGTTGCAAAAGGTTTTCACCAAAGACCAGGTGTGGACTATGACGAAACCTTTTCTCCAGTGGCTATGCTTAAATCCATCCGGATCATGCTTGCCATCGCTGCATATCATGATTACGAAATCTGGCAAATGGATGTTAAGACCGCCTTTCTAAACGGTGATTTAGAAGAGTGCGTGTACATGACTCAGCCAGAGGGCTTCGTAGATAGTGGGAGCAGCGGGAAGGTGTGCAAGCTGCTTAAATCCATTTATGGATTAAAGCAAGTATCGCGGAGTTGGAACATCTGCTTTGACGTCGTTATCAAAGAATTTGATTTCGTCAAAAACCCAGATGAACCTTGTATCTACAAGAAGGTAGCAGAGAGTAAGGTTGTCTTCCTCGTATTGTACGTGGATGACATACTCTTGATAGGAAATGATATTCCTATGCTGCAAGCGGTCAAGCTCTTCTTATCACAAAGATTCTCAATAAAAGATCTTGGTGATGCCTCCTGCATATTGGGAATTAGGATCCATAGAGATAGATCCAAACGGATATTGGGATTGTCCCAATCCAGGTACATTGACACCATACTAAAGAGGTTTAGTATGGACGAATCCAAGCGTGGGAACTTACCCACGATCTCTGGAGTCACTCTCTCCAAAGAGATGTCTCCCAAGACTGATTTGGAGAGAGCTCGCATGCAAGGGATACCCTATACTTCGGCTGTAGGCTCTATCATGTATGCGATGCTATGTACCAGACCCGATGTAGCATACTCACTAAGTATAGTGAGCAGGTATCAAGCTGATCCTGGAGAGAATCACTGGACAGCTGTGAAGAGCATTCTCAAGTACTTACGAAGGACTAAAGAGATGCACTTGGTGTATGGTAACGGAGAACTCCAAGTGGAGTCCTTTACCGATTCGAGCTTCCAGAGTGATAAGGACGACTCTAAGTCGCAGTCGGGCTTTGTCTTTACCCTTTACGGAGGGGCGGTTAGCTGGAAGAGTTCCAAGCAGGAAACCGTGGCAGACTCGACGATGGAGGCTGAATACATCGCTGCCAACGATGCTGCCAAAGAGGCTGTCTGGGTCAAGAAGATCATTACTGAACTTGGAGTGGTTCCATCCATTGAGCATCCAATACCTTTGTATTGCGATAACAATGGAGCGGTGGCTTTGGCCAAGGAACCCAGGTCCCATCAGCGATCCAGGCATATTCTGAGGCGGTATCACCTGATCCGGGAGATAGTTGATCGCCGGGAGATCGAGGTCAGGAGAGTTGACACGAAGAACAACACGGCGGATCCACTCACGAAGGCCATTCCCCAGATACAGTTTGAGAGACTCTTCGGGATGCTCGGTATGCGATACTACAGCAGCTGGCCCTAGTGCAAGTGGGAGATTGTTAGTTGTATGTATGCCCTAGAGGCCAGTATTATACAGATGATGTATATTATATTGGATGCTTGGACATATATAGAGATGACTTTCTTGCTCGACATGATAGTATGCTATCTGGTTACTCTTTATCTTAACATGTACACTTGTCTCTTTATACTGTCTTATAGTTACATGTTGGTAAAGCCCTTAGGATGTGTACTTGACTACCTGGACTATGATACAGATCATACTAGTGGGGACATGGTAGTCCATAGGTACATCCTTCAAGGTCCCTAGTCGTAGGTGTATCGAGACGAGGCATCGATATACCAGTGTAGACTAGCGTATACACTTCTCGACCCATGAGATGGGCGATGGATGATCCCATATCCATTGGTGTTTGACATCAGAGATAGTATACGGGTGCTCAGTGGAGACTGGGTACACTGGACGGACTCGCCGAGAACTCCCAGATGGTATTATACCTCACGTCAGATGGCAGTTCTTAGGTGACACTTGTACAGGTTAGTCTGTAGACCCGAGATCGTCATAGAGTCTTGTGTGATTCCCACTGTGCTTTGATCTCCACCTTACCACGTCCATAAGGGCGTGCAAAACGGTGGTCTTTGGGTACAGTCCCGAGTCACATGGAGGCAATGAGCGATAGGAGGGGTTTCGTCTCTCCCGGTATTGGGGGTTGATGTTGCGCTGTGCTCGATTGGCCGTAACAGGGAAGTCCCTGGCCAGGGCTGATCAGAGATTTGCTGGTAAGTGTTACCAGTAGTTTCTCGACCCGTTATGAGCCTCATATCGGCACGACTTATCGGTTATTGGGGTCTGACGTTTACCACCCCTAGACTTGATATGCGACATATCAGACGAACAGACCGGACTGTACGGTAAGTGTTACTGGTCGGATTCGCAGGAGTGTGAGAAGGCTAGCTCGTCGATCTTCTGATCACTCAATACCCGGGTGGCCGTTACGTTTAGCAGACCGCTTGCGGCTTGTGGGTGCTTGATATGATCATCATCTGCTACCGGCGTATTGACGAGTCTTTAGAATCCTACACAGAGGTTTCCTGGCTCAAGCGAAACGAAATAGGAGCGCATATGAGATATGTGCGGGACCGAGAATAATGCGTGTATGTGATACCGTATTTGATTCTCGCGATTAATGTTTCGATTGGTTGTATATGATATAACCTAGTTATCGAATCGAAGATCGATTCGATAAGCCGATACATTGAATACTAGTCGGTCATGTGCGACATGACCGGATCATTGAATCAAGTGTTGATTTAATGATTTAATGTATAATTATATATTTGATATATTACTTTACATTAACTAGTATTGGTTTACTTTAAACGGATTTTTCTCACTTGATGCACATTGTATATGTGATATGCTTTTGTGCACATTTTTGTATCATGTTTTATGATACTTGATCTTTTGGTTAAATGTGTAGAATTAAACCATGGTTAATTTGATAATTAGGGTTTTACATATTCATTTATTTATTTGGAAATGATTTAAAGAGAATGGTGGCTTTCTTTTGTCTTTAGTTGAAGCTTCATAAAGCCTTGACTTTTGCAACCATTCTTGTCCTCTTGCTTAACCCTAACTCTCCAAATGACCATGGTTTATTCTCTACACTTAACCCTAGTTAGATTATGATAAGTATGAATTTTCTTTTCATTTTTAAAGAACTTATCATAAAACTAGCTTCATCTTCTCCTTCTTCTTCAAGATAGAAACCTTGATGCCATCAATGGCAACTTGAGTTCTAGTGAGAGAAAACCAATCCTAAAGTGAACCCACCTCCTATTTCTTCACCCTCTACCTCTTGCCAAGTTGTTTTGGGTGTTTTCTTCACAAGTTTCACAACTTTGTGAAGTCGGAGCTTGAACTTGTGATGCCTCGACGTAGATCGTCTTTGACACGAAGCCGACGACCTAGCTCGCCCGTTTCTCCGATGAAGCCGACGATTGAGTTCGGGATTCATGAGGCACAGCGAGAGGACACCCAAGTGGAGCTAAGGAAGTGGAGAACCGGGTCTACAAAGGTTGTAGCATCTAACTTTTAGTTAAGTAGTTAACTAGATTAACTTTTCGCCTAGATTTCTAGTCAACGATCCGTATTAGGGTTTCTCGGCACCCATAAAATTTGAAAT
Source organism: Agapanthus africanus (assembly GCA_030015575.1). Lineage (NCBI taxonomy): Eukaryota > Viridiplantae > Streptophyta > Magnoliopsida > Asparagales > Amaryllidaceae > Agapanthus > Agapanthus africanus. The sequence continues at coordinate 308,426,803 of CM057350.1, forward strand.
TGGCATGGTTGATGCCTTGTGAGACCTCTATAGTGTGCCTAGGAACCCTTCATGCAAAACGGTGGTCTTTGGGTACAGTCCCGAGTCACATGGAGGCAATGAGCGATAGGAGGGGTTTCGTCTCTCCCGGTATTGGGGGTTGATGTTGCGCTGTGCTCGATTGGCCGTAACAGGGAAGTCCCTGGCCAGGGCTGATCTGAGATTTGCTGGTAAGTGTTACCAGTAGTTTCTCAACCCGTTATGAGCCTCACATCGGCACGACTTATCGGTTATTGGGGTCTGACGTATATGACCCCTAGACTTGATATGCGACATATCAGACGAACAGACCGGACTGTACGGTAAGTGTTACTGGTTGGATTCACAGGAGTGTGAGCGGACTAGCTCGTCGATCTTCTGATCGCTCAATACCCGGATGGCCGTTACGTTTAGCAGACCGCTTGCGGCTTGTGGGTGCTTGATATGATCATCATCTGCTACCGGCGTATTGACGAGTCTTTAGAGTCGTACACAGAGGTTTCCTGGCTCAAGCGAAACGAAATAGGAGCGCATATGAGATATGTGCAGGACCGAGAATAATGCGTATATGTGATACCATATTTCATTCTCGCGATGGATGTATCGATTGGTTATATTCGATATAACCTAGATATCGAATCAAGGATTGATTCGATAAGCCGATACATAGGATACTAGTCGGTTATATGCGATATGACCGGATCGTTAAATCAAGTGTTGATTTAATGATTTAATGTATAATTATATATTTGATATATCACTTTGCATTAACTAGTATTGGTTCACTTCAAATGGATTTTCTCACTTGATGTGCAAGAAGTATATGTGATATACTTTTGTGCACATATTTGTATCATGTTTGATGATACTTGATCATTTGGTTAAGTGTAAAGAATTAAGCCATGGTTAAGAGATGATTAAGGTTTTGCTTTTTCATTTATTTATTTATTTGTTCATTTATTTATTTGGAAATGGTTTAGATGAGAATGGTGGCTTTATTTGTTTCTAGTTGAAGCTTCATGAAGCTTTGACTTCTTAACCATTCTTGTCTTCATGCTTAACCCTAACCCATCCAAATAACCATGGTTTATTCTCTACGCTTAACTATGGTTAGCTTATGATGAGTATTGATTTATTTTTCATTTTAATTCAACACTTATCATATTCTTTCTTCTTCTTCATCATCTTCTTCTTCAAGAAAGCTTGATGCCATCAATGGCAACTTGAGTTCTAAAGTGAGAAATCCAATTCCAAAGTGAACCCACCTCCTATTTCTTCACCCTCTACCTCTTGCCAAGTTGTTTTGGGTGTTTTCTTCACAAGTTTCACAAATTTGTGAAGTCGGAGCTTGAACTTGTGATGCCTCGACGTAGATCATCTTCGGCACGAAGCCGACGACCTAGTCCGCCCATTTCTCCGATCAAGCCGACGATTGAGTCCGGGATTCGAGATGGACAGCGAGAGGACACCTACGTGGAGCCAAAGAAGTGGATATCCGGATCTACAAAGGTTGTAGCTTCTTATCTTTAGTTAAGTTGTTAACTAGTTTAGTTTATCGCCTAAATTTCTAGTTAACGATCCGTATTAGGGTTTCTCGGCACCCGTAAAATTTGAAATTGGCATGGTTGATGCCTTGTGAGACCTCTTGAGAGTGCCTAGGAGCCCTACAGTGGTATCAGAGCCTAGATAGAGCCTTAGGCGAAGTCTAGACGGCGTTTGAAGTCCGATCGAACCGAAACCCTAATATCAAAGTTGCTCTCTGTACATTTTTTAAAAACTGGGTTTTTTCCAAATTGAAAATATGCAGAAAATTCAGCAGGACTTTCTAAGAGTTACTGTGAAATTCGACAACCCAATCCCATCAACCCACCGTGGAACCGCGGCAGAAGCATGGCTTCTGCGGCGGTTCCGCGGCCGTATGGTCACAATACCCTATATTTTTTGCACAGTAATTCGTATTTTCTGATGCTGGATTTTCTGGGAATTTTTTAAATATCACTCAAGAGTTGAGTTTTCTGGATTGTATTAGGGTCTCGGTATTTCGATCGGGTTATCAGACTTTGTCAATGTGGCTTTCCGGATATTTTGGAATATGTTAAAAAGTTCGACCGGATGTAAATACCCAATCTTTCCCCTGCCGGAAAATATCCAAGTGTTGGATTTTTCTGTGGTTTAAGGACGTTCTGAGTAGTGCAACTAACGCGATGGTCCCTCTAGAAGACAACAAACCTTAACTCGATTATGTGACTGTAGCGTTTTGAAAATCGTTTCGGTGAAATTTCGAAAAATCGGTAAAATAAAGGGGTTTTCTGTAAAAAGTCAAAATACAAATATCTTATTATAAAAATTAAATATACATATTTTAGCTATGTAATTGCTATTATTTGGTGTTTATTGAGCCGCTGGTGAAATTTCAAATTTTCTGAAAAAAAAATATTAATTTATTATTATTTTAAGCCGTCACTAATACATTTAATTAGGGAAAATTACAAATTGGAATGAGTTGAAACAAATTTTTTGCATCATAAAACTTTAAATAAAAATTTATCATGTGATTTTTGGAACGAAATCATTTGCCAAAACGGTTTAGAAATAATTGAAGAAAAAAGGCTTTTTTTTAGCGTAAATGGATGTTTGGGGTATTGTATTTATCATTTTTCATCACCCCACACCCGTGCCCACACCCACACACCCCCACTTACTTCTCCCCTTAGCTAAATTCAGCAGCCCCCATTTTTTTCCCCACTTGAATTTCAAAGGAAAAGAAATGAAAGAAAAGAAAAGAAAATGGATAAATTAGTTAGACTTTTGACCTTGAATTGACTTTGACTTTCTCCCCATTTTTCTCCACCTCCCTCCCTCTCCTCCCCCACTCATTTTCTGGCCAAAATCTGAACCCCAACAGCCCTTCAGTCTTCATCTCCTTCTCTTTAAAAAAGTTCTTCAAAAATGCTTGAAAAATCCACAAAAAATCAAGCAAAAATCCAAATCAAAATCCACCTCCTACCCATTTTCCCTCATCTCCTTTAGCATGGATCTTGGTGCAAGGATTTCAAAATGGAGGTCTAGAATTCAAGTTTGATCATGGTTTTTAAGGTATAACTTTTGACCCATTATTCATTTTTTTGATTTAAATTCCTTAATGAAGCTAATTAGGTGTTAAATTGTGGGTTTAATTGAATGTTTGGAAATTCAATTGGGAATTTTGAATTGAAGCTAGGGTTTGAATTAAATTAGGTTCTTTATCATTAGCTTATGATTGTAATGAGGGGATTAACATGTAATTGAATGCAAAATCTAATTTGGTTACTAGTTGCTAATTTGTTAGTTTAAAAATGGTGATAATTATGCTAAATTGCTAACTGGGTTTTAGAAATTAAATAAAAACGTGGGATTAAAATCTAGTTAGGATTTTTAGCACATCATTAAGGTTTCCATGAGTGGTTTAACCATTTAATATATGCAAAACCAAGTTTAATTGTAAAATTGTGAATTTTACAATAAAAAGTGTTAAAATTGATATTTTTGCAATCTAGGATTTTGGAAATTATGCAAATTTATGTGATTAAATTATGGAAATGGTTTTTATGACTTATTTAAGTTATTTAATAAGTATTATGGCCGCTAGAATTGTTTAAACATGGTGTTTTGCACTAAAACGGGTAATTTTGCTTGCTAGTTTTTCGGAAAAACGGCTTTTAAAGTGAATTTGTGGTTTTTGTGAGTTTTAACCTAGTTTATATTAAAATTAGTGTGCGGGAATGTGCAAATGAGTGTGATTGGATTTTTCTCGATGGTTTGACGTTTGTACATCGACATCGAGGGTTGGTTTGACTATTCTTGCATGCGTAGGCGATAGGTTTGGACCTATGCGTGATACGCGTGCCGATTTGATTTTCGTATGCCGTTTCGATTTTGAATTTAGTTTTAATGCGATACGGTGCGTTATGATATGTAGGTACCCCATGTAGACTTCAAGACGACCAGCAAGCGCGTGGCGACGTCGGCACCGGCGAACGAGGACCAGGTGAGTAGATTTATATCTACGGGGAGAAGTCGGGTGGATGGCGTATAGCACCCCCGCAGTTCATGGTGATGTATACGGACACGTATACACACATATATATATATTGGTTATACATTGTTTGAGTTATTGATGATAAATATGGATATTTGGTGTTCTTGGATGATTGAGTGTCGCGAAACCCTAGAGTAGCGGTCGCACCACACTTGCACACACCCATCCATACTTGCATACTTTCTTCTTCCTTTTGTGCTTATTCGGGAATATATAGTTATGTGTTCACATAGGTATGGGACTGTGTGTTCACATACGGATTTGAGGATAGTACTTGGGATTTATGATGAGTCGATGAGATTTGATTTGAGGCCGTGAGATCGGTGATATAGCGGGGTTCGTATTTGAGATACGACATGACGTTGTAGCGGGTCCTTGACGTAGTTTTTACACACGTGCATGCATACTTAGGCAATATCAGTATTGTACTAGACGTAGATCAGTACCAGATCCTAACATTGATAAAGAGGATACCAGGTGAATAGTATGATGAATGTGATTTTGACCCGTACCCAGAATTGGAGGATGCCGTACGACGGATTTACGTACGAGTTATATCTTGATGATTGATCCGCACTCTTGACTTGGGATGTCTGATTATAGATATGGTATCGGATATGATATTATTGAGGCGGGATCACCGACTAATATATATACAGGTATGTATATGTATCGACTCAGACGTTAGGCGGTTTCCTTACCTGTAGTCCAGCTTGTTAGCTTAGCCCTTTAGCTTAGTTTAGTTGTTAGATTAGATTCGATTCTTAACTATTTCAAAGCTTACGAATCATGCGTATTTTAAAAGACAGGTCAAGGGATTCTACGGATATTTCAAAAAACGTATCTTTTCTTAAAAACACCGTAGCCCCTATTTACAAAACCCCATGATTCGTGTTATTTCAAAAGGCACCATTTGTAGGACTTATATTAGATTAGTGCAGACTAGTTATAGTTGCGTCTAGTATTCAGCTCCCGCTCATTTTTACTGTTCGCTCCGCATCGCATACTTATATTATAATTTCTTATTGCATTATTAATATCATGCTGTTAGGACACCAGCACCATTACCGATGACGCGTATATACCACGTACACTTACTTGCCGGCTCACACACATCTTCATCGGTAATTGACATGTCACGAACACTTTAGAAAATACTATTTCATTTGACATAGGTTGTTAGCTAATAGTTTAGACATGATATTAGTGTACTTGCCTTATATGCTAGTTAGACATTGTAGTTATTGCCTACTACTTCATGCATGTTATTGTTCACTGTTGTGTCGCATTCATGGATTCTCATGCTTATATTCACTGTTTACATGCTATTGATGACTTGGATTCGGATTTCATGAGATTTCTTGGATTTGGAGGAAAACCGCAAAAACATAAATAAACCTTTTCTCCCTTTTAAAATAAAAAGTGCGGTTTTCCCATGATGTATGAGTCGTCCACCATGAGTTTGCTGATGGATTTCGAGACCCGATTCGATGAGTGGAGGAACCGTTTCGGGTACATGGTGGGCCCGGTATGGTACCCCAGGGCAAGAGGAATGTGGTGTTGACGTTGAGCCTGGCTGGGGAGCACTACCTACCGGTGATATTACCCGACACGTCGGATATCCGGAGGATACCGTCGTGGTCTTGAGATGGATGGTAGGGGCCGGTCTGGACTGACGGCGCCCTAGATATTGAGATTGAGACATTGATATTTCGAGACATTGAGATTTATGTTTTGTGTCGATGCTAGACACTGTTGATACTGATTTCATTTATGATACCTCAGTTTAAAAATACAAAGGAAATCTCACTAATTTATGAAAACAGTTCTTCATTTACATGTATTCTGTTTTCATGCATTCATACCTCATTCATATGATATATTGCTACCTGAGGCACTGACACGGGCACATGAGATTACACTCGGGTTAGATATTTACCCTAGCCTTGTTATAGGCTACGTGTTATTCCTATATTTGAGGACATATTATGATCATTGACCTAGGATTGCGTTATTTATGCGATTTCTGTGCGTAGATGTTTTTCTATTCACGAGTTGGCAACTCACCCCCGTTGTGCCCCAGTTTCTTGCAGGTTTTGCAGTACAGGTTTCATTACGGCTTTGCGGGCTCAGTTTCATTCGGGTGACTTGCTAGTAGGTGGGTTTTTCTTGTATCGTACCCATCATATTACCTTGTATAATATGATTCAGTTGTATCTAGTAAATTCCATCAACCAAATATGTATTTATTGAGATAGAGACCAGTGTTGTTTATTCTTTCGACCTTAGAGTCGCTCGTTATATATTTGGTGGTTTTGAGTTTCCTTTTGAGTTTTGATCCTCGCCGTTGGCGTTGTATATTATATTGCTTGTGTGGTTGTGACCGTCGATTGACGAAGAGCTAGCTCCCGCTTGGGGATGCCTTTTTCTTGATTTCGTATACTATTCATGTTGTATCCCGTTTGGGGGCCAGTATTTACAAAGGAGACTCTGCCGAAATTTTCAGTAAATTTTTGATGTTTTTAAAAACCGCATAATTCGGCTTATGCTATTGAATCTACTTGCTTTAAGTTAGTTTTTCCTGCACTCTACTACTTTTTTTGGTTTGGATTTCTGGGTTTTCGGTTTACTTAGATTACGTACGCCTCGAGACGTTCGTAGTTTAAGTGCCGGTCATGTTCCATACTTTCGGATCGTGACAAAGTTGGTACCAGAGCGTTAGGTTTTACCTTCGGAGCGTAGGATGACCCTTGGTTGATGGAATAGGTGACTAAAGTAGAGTGACGTACCGTTGGTATGTTCCGCGGCATATTTACGATACGCTACTCCACTTATGAAGCCTTAGGATGTACATTTCCTTGTTCAGTATTATATTCCTTCCTGATCTAGCCTCATCGGTACCAGTTTGGTTTTGCTACTACGGTTACGGGCAGGGAGAGCTACGGCTAGAGTTGCGGTCAGCACAAGCTCGTCACGAACGAGGACTGACCAGGGCGAAATTCCGGCGACACACGATTGCAGAGATGTGTCTTTTTACTGTGTTTCCGCGCCACGAGCGATTGGCGGATCGCCTTTATGAGGTTACTCGGAGGTGCTGATCGACACTAGAGGATTGAGCCAATGATAGAGGCCAGCCAGATTTTGATGACCGTTGGTGTGTTGCTTACTCCTGATGATTGAGGCACCGTTCAGCATGCAGACGAGTGAGCCAGTTGTTGCTGCGAGCGACGAGATATCGCCCCATATATTGGAGCTATTGCAGTACAGATTGTACTAAGAGATGATAGAAGGTCGCTAGTCACCCGAGGATGAATGACTAGGACATGTGGTTCGTTCGCCTACCCGATGAGAGGTCATCAGATAGATTGATTCTAGCTAGAAACGACTTCACGCAGAGACGTGAGGGTCGACAGAGACGATCGAATGTCGGAAATCTATTATTCCAAGTTTAAAGTAGTCGGAAAGACATGCAGGCAATTCTATGGTCCTCTAGAAGAATGAAACCCTAACTCGACTTAATGACCATGTGAAAGCCTTTGAACCTTCGGGTTTGCGGCAGTTCTACGGCGCCATTTGTGAGGCTTGGGTTTGCCCTTCTACGGCTGGACCACCGATGCTGTGGTATGTATTCGATACTATTAAACTGTACCAAGATGTTGAGCTCTTGGGGGATTATGAGGTTTTGACGAATCGATCGAATGGTTCGACTTAATTCGGATGCTAGGTGGTGAGATGCATTTCTTGGGAGACTCCCGATACGAGGATAGCCGTTGGAGCTCAGTCCATGTAGCCATGATGAGACGATTCCGAAGCAGTCGACATTAGAGAAAGTGGAGTAAAGAGGTCCGTACAAGATCTGGATAAGACGACGTTCCACTCCGCCGACATCAGAGATGCGATACGCATGCCGAGGAAGAGTACTGGATATACCTTCCAGAAGGAGTCGCGATGGATATGCAGCCGTTCTGGAGCAAGATGCAGATATAGGAAAGGACGATGACTTCCGGACAGTTGGCAGAGGCGAGACATGGAAGAGACCATGAGCAGGATTCCTTCCAGGACACTGCTGCAATGATACTTGCACCCAGAATCAGATGTGTCACGTATATTCAGAGAGCCAGAGGCCGACGCCAGTAATACACTGTCTTACGAGTGGTCGCGATGATTGACCAAGAGATGACCAGAGAAGTGCCAGAACGGAATCGTCCCCGTTAGCACACCTGACAGGCCGATGAGCCGATGGACCGAAAGATTGGTAATTCACAGTGAAGACCTTGACCCAGGAGTGGTCATTGTTACGCACACAAGCAGGCCAGAATTCATGATCATCGACGAGACGTCCCACTAGTGACCGTGACAGTTGGCCGAGATTCTTAGAGGATGCGCTTGAGCAGTACTATTCCGCCATTATTGATTACGATGTTTTGGGTGATTTATTCGTATGATTTGATTTTGATGATTGAGGATTTACGATCTTTGCACAGTGTTGCACTTGATATCGTTTTCGTGCTTTAGTTTCACATGTTTGTGATTTTACGGTTTTAAACAGTTGAGTTGGTTTTGTGCGTATGCATGCACACGATTTCGTTCCTACACTCGGTATAGTTTATATATGCTTGCAGTGCAGTGATACGCCTTTTGTGTACTTAGATGCACTGGACTTCGATTTCGATTGTGATACTCGATATTTGTTTTGTGCACCTTGTGCACCTGATTGATTTTGCGCACGTTCGGCGCTTGATATTGGATTTCATGATTTCGTGCACGATGGATGCACCTGATTTGGATTTTCGCGCATGTTGGGCGCATGTTTTGAAGGGTAATTTTGGTGCACACCCGAGGCACTAAATAGAGATTTTTTTTCGTGCATGTCAGATGCAGTTGATTTTGCTGTCAGGCACACATGTTGCCTACGACAGATGTTTCGTGCACACCCGATGCACTTAGATATTGTTTCTGTGCGCATGTATGGCACATTCATGGATTTTGATTTCCGTACGCACCAGACGCACGTAGTATTCATGTGCATATTTTGGGATTGATTTCTTATAGAGCAGTACGTTTTTATGATATTGCTATATGTTTTCGTACTGAGCAGGACTAGTCAGAGGACAGTACCTGAATATATTTTGCATGCATTGATAGTTATTGAAGGGATTTCCAAAAAGCGAGCTATAGCCTCAGTATTTACCTACGTGTCTGATATGACACGAAATGTTTAAAACAAGGAGACCCTTCTAAATTGATTCCAAAACGGCGGAACGTACATTTCAAACAAAGGTATATATGTATAAAGCTATTTTCTTATGATAGACGTCCGCCACTGTGCAGTGTTATACGCGTTGCACAGCGACTTAAGAGATTTGGCATGCATATTCTTCAGATACTTACAGATATAGATTCGATGTTTACATGTATAGTTTCGAGTTATATCATATTGGTTTGATTTGGATTTGGCATTGATGTCTTCTCCATGACTCCGATGATTGCGGGATGCTTGATGGAGTATTGATTTGAGTTATATACTCATTTTTTTTTCAAGCGCATGCACTGCGCTACGATTTGTTTTATGTATTTACAGTTTCGGAGCCCCGACGACTTGATGGTTTTTCTTAGATGTTTTAGTATTTGGGGAAGTTTGAATTTAAATTCGGGGACCGAATTTCTTTAAGGGGGGAAGATTGTAGCGTTTTGAAAATCGTTTCGGTGAAATTTCAAAAAATCGGTAAAATAAAGGGGTTTTCTGTAAAATGTCAAAATACAAATATCTTATTATAAAAATTAAATATACATATTCTAGTTATGTAATTGCAATTATTTGGTGTTTATTGAGCCGCTGGTGAAATTTCAAATTTTCTGAAAAAAAATATTATTTTATTATTATTTTAAGCCGTCACTAATACATTTAATTAGGGAAAATTAGAAATTGGAATGAGTTGAAACAAATTTTGTGCATCATAAAACTTTAAATAAAAATTTATCATGTGGTTTTTGGAACGAAATCATTTCCCAAAACGGTTTAGAAATTATTGAAGAAAAAAGGCTTTTTTTAGCGTAAATGGATGTTTGGGGTATTGTATTTATCATTTTTCATCACCCCACACCCGTGCCCACACCCACACACCCCCACTTACTTCTCCCCTTAGCTAAATTCAGCAGCCCCCATTTTTTTCCCTACTTGAATTTCAAAGGAAAAGAAATGAAAGAAAAGAAAAGAAAATGGATAAATTAGTTAGACTTTTGACCTTGAATTGACTTTGACTTTCTCCCCATTTTTCTCCACCTCCCTCTCTCTCCTCCCCCACTCATTTTCTGGACAAAATCTGAACCCCAACAGCCCTTCATTCTTCATCTCCTTCTCTTTAAAAAAGTTCTTCAAAAATGCTTGAAAAATCCACAAAAAATCAAGCAAAAATCAAAATCAAAATCCACCTCCTACCCATTTTCCCTCATCTCCTTTAGCATGGATCTTGGTGCAAGAATTTCAAAATGGAGGTCTAGAATTCAAGTTTGATCATGGTTTGTGAGGTATAACTTTTGACCCATTATTCATTTTTTTGATTTAAATTCCTTAATGAAGCTAATTAGGTGTTAAATTGTGGGTTTAATTGAATGTTTGGAAATTCAACTGGGAATTTTGCATTGAAGCTAGGGTTTGAATTAAATTAGGTTCTTTATCATTAGCTTATGATTGTAATGAGGGGATTAACATGTAATTGAATGCAAAATCTAATTTGGTTACTAGTTGCTAATTTGTTAGTTTAAAAATGGTCATAATTATGCTAAATTGCTAACTAGGTTTTAGAAATTAAATAAAAACGTGGGATTAAAATCTAGTTAGGATTTTTAGCACATCATTAAGGTTTCTATGAGTGGTTTAACCATTTAATATATGCAAAACCAAGTTTAATTGTAAAATTGTGAATTTTACAATAAAAAGTGTTAAAATTGATATTTTTGCAATCTAGGATTTTGGAAATTATGCAAATTTATGTGATTAAATTATGGAAATAGTTTTTATGACTTATTTAAGTTATTTAATAAGTATTATGGCCGCTAGAATTGTTTAAACATGGAGTTTTGCACTAAAACGGGTAATTTTGCTTGCTAGTTTTTCGGAAAAACGGCTTTTAAAGTGAATTTGGGGTTTTTGTGAGTTTTAACCTAGTTTATATTAAAATTAGTGTGCGGGAATGTGCAAATGAGTGTGATTGGATTTTTCTCGATGGTTTGACGTTTGTACATCGACATCGAGGGTTGGTTTGACTATTCTTGTATGCGTAGGCGATAGGTTTGGACCTATGCGTGATACGCGTGCCGATTTGATTTTCGTATGCCGTTTCGATTTTGAATTTAGTTTTAATGCGATACGGTGCGTTATGATATGTAGGTACCCCATGTAGACTTCAAGACGACCAGCAAGCGCATAGTGACGTCGGCACCGGCGAACGAGAACCAGGTGAGTAGATTTATATCTACGGGGAGAAGTCGGGTGGATGGCGTATAGCACCCCCGCAGTTCATGGTGATGTATACGGACACGTATACACACACAGATATATATATATATATATATATATATATATATATTGGTTATATATTGTTTGAGTTATTGATGATAAATATGGATATTTGGTGTTCTTGGATGATTGAGTGTCGCGAAACCCTAGAGTAGCGGTCGCACCACACTTGCACACACCCATCCATACTTGCATACTTTCTTCTTTCTTTTGTGCTTATTCGGGAATATATAGTTATGTGTTCACATAGGTATGGGACTGTGTGTTCACATACGGATTTGAGGATAGTACTTGGGATTTATGATGAGTCTATGAGATTTGATTTGAGGCCGTGAGATCGGTGATATAGCGGGGTTCGTATTTGAGATACGACATGACGTTGTAGCGGGTCCTTGACGTAGTTTTTACACACGTGCATGCATACTTAGGCAATATCAGTATTGTACTAGACGTAGATCAGTACCAGATCCTAATATTGATAAAGAGGATACCAGGTGAATAGTATGATGAATGTGATTTTGACCCGTACCCAGAATTGGAGGATGCCGTACGACGGATTTACGTACGAGCTATATCTTGATGATTGATCCGCACTCTTGACTTGTGATGTCTGATTATAGATATGGTATCGGATATGATATTATTGAGGCGGGATCACCGACTAATATATATACAGGTATGTATATGTATCGACTCAGACGTTAGGCGGTTTCCTTACCTGTAGTCCATCTTGTTAGCTTAGCCCTTTAGCTTAGTTTAGTTGTTAGATTAGATTCGATTCTTACCTATTTCAAAGCTTACGAATCATGCATATTTTAAAAGACAGGTCAAGGGATTCTACGGATATTTCAAAAAACGTATCTTTTCTTAAAAACACCGTAGCCCCTATTTTCAAAACCCCATGATTCGTGTTATTTCAAAAGGCACCATTTGTAGGACTTATATTAGATTAGTGTAGATTAGTTATAGTTGCGTCTAGTATTCAGCTCCCGCTCATTTTTACTGTTCGCTCCGCATCGCATACTTATATTATAATTTCTTATTGCATTATTAATATCATGCTGTTAGGACACCAGCACCATTACCGATGACGCGTATATACCACGTACACTTACTTGCCGGCTCACACACATCTTCATCGGTAATTGACATGTCACGAACACTTTAGAAAATACTATTTCATTTGACATAGGTTGTTAGCTAATAGTTTAGACATGATATTAGTGTACTTGCCTTATACGCTAGTTAGACATTGTAGTTATTGCCTACTACTTCATGCATGTTATTATTCACTGTTGTGTCGCATTCATGGATTCTCATGCTTATATTCACTGTTTACATGCTATTGATGACTTGGATTCGGATTTCATGAGATTTCTTGGATTTGGAGGAAAACCGCAAAAACATAAATAAACCTTTTCTCCCTTTTAAAATAAAAAGTGCGGTTTTCCCATGATGTATGAGTCGTCCACCATGAGTTTGCTGATGGATTTCGAGACCCGATTCGAGGAGTGGAGGAACCGTTTCTGGTACATGGTGGGCCCGGTATGGTACCCCGGGGCAAGAGGAATGTGGTGTTGACGTTGAGCCTGGCTGGGGAGCACTACCTACCGGTGATATTACCCGACACGTCGGATATCCGGAGGATACCGTCGTGGTCTTGAGATGGATGGTAGGGGCCGGTCTGGACTGACGGCGCCCTAGATATTGAGATTGAGACATTGATATTTCGAGACATTGAGATTTATGTTTTGTGTCGATGCTAGACACTGTTGATACTGATTTCATTTATGATACCTCAGTTTAAAAATACAAAGGAAATCTCACTAATTTATGAAAACAGTTCTTCATTTACATGTATTCTGTTTTCATGCATTCATACCTCATTCATATGATATATTGTTACCTGAGGCACTGACACGGGCACATGAGATTACACTCGGGTTAGATATTTACCCTAGCCTTGTTATAGGCTACGTGTTATTCCTATATTTGAGGACATATTATGATCATTGACCTAGGATTGCGTTATTTATGCGATTTCTGTGCGTAGATGTTTTTCTATTCACGAGTTGGCAACTCACCCCCGTTGTGCCCCAGTTTCTTGCAGGTTTTGCAGTACAGGTTTCATTACGGCTTTGCGGGCTCAGTTTCATTCGGGTGACTTGCTAGTAGGTGGGTTTTTCTTGTATCGTACCCATCATATTACCTTGTATAATATTATTCAGTTGTATCTAGTAAATTCCATCAACCAAACATGTATTTATTGAGATAGAGACCAGTGTTGTTTATTCTTTCGACCTTAGAGTCGCTCGTTATATATTTGGTGGTTTTGAGTTTCCTTTTGAGTTTTGATCCTCGCCGTTGGCGTTGTATATTATAGTGCATGTGTGGTTGTGACCGTCGATTGACGAAGAGCTAACTCCCGCTTGGGGATGCCTTTTTCTTAATTTCGTATACTATTCATGTTGTATCCCGTTTGGGGGCCAGTATTTACAAAGGAGAATCTGCCGAAATTTTCAGTAAATTTTTGATGTTTTTAAAAACCGCATAATTCGGCTTATGCTATTGAAACTACTTGCTTTAAGTTAGTTTTTCCTGCACTCTACTACTTTTTTTGGTTTGGATTTCTGGGTGTTCAGTTTACTTAGATTACGTACGCCTCGAGACGTTCGTAGTTTAAGTGCCGGTCATGTTCCATACTTTCGGATCGTGACAGTGACCGTCTTGAACTGCACTTTGAACCTTCGGGTTTGGGGCAGTACGGCGTGCCACATGTGAGGCATTGGCTTGACCCTTCTACGGCTGGACTGTTGGTACTGAGGCATGAAGTGAATGTCTTTGAACTTATTTCATGTGTTGATCGGTTTCGGGAAAACTTAGGTGTTCGAATGTTCGATCGGAAAGTTTAATATTTTCTATTTATCCGGAATAGGATACAATAATTGGAATTCACAAACAGTTATGAGATAACTGTATGAACGTTATAAATCTAGCGGTTTAGTCTCACTTCATATTGAAAAGAGTTTTCGATAATGGGACTAAAATGCGGGGTTTATAAGTGTTAGGCATGCGATGTCTAAAGAGGTTTCGGATTCCAATTGTTGTAGTTTTACACTTTTTTTTCTGTGACCGTAAGTGTAATATGTGATATCGCCGGTTTCGTTGCTATATGTCAACGACAATTGGGATGCGCATATTTACTTACGTTGATGACATGTGATGTTATGTGTTGCTGGATATGTTATATTGGATTGTCGTGTTTGAATAGCCGGGGGTTTTTATGTGAGATGAGTGTTTTTCATTTTCATTCATGTAAAAACTTGTATGTAATATTCTTTTATTGGGGCACTTCCAGGTAGCGGAAGTCGTCATATTTTGTATATTATTTACTTTTCTGCACTAGGATAGACCCAAGAAGGGGAGCACAAGTAACCGGGTTCTAGGGTCCAGTGGGAGACCAACTCGAGGAGTCGAGTCCGGGTCTCCTAACCCTAGAATTGGTAGGGTTGCTTGCCGCTCTCGTAGGGGTCTAGGGGTGTGGGATTGGCTATTCATCACGACCGTGGAATCCGTGTTTTATACTGGTTCGTATTGAAAACACGGACGTCCTAGTATATCCAATATTTCATATGTTTCTTCTGCTGCGATATCTGTGATGTGATCATGTGATGTTCTGTGATAGATAGTTTATATAGTATATATGATATATTATGTAGACGTTACTTATGTTTTGCACCCGCACTAGCCCTGCCCTGCTCTGTCATTAGTTACCTAACCTAACGGTGCACGAGGGGACAACGAGGCGAATGCGGATGGCATAAGTGTACGTCATATCTATCTGTGATGTTTAGGTATTTAAATGATGGGACTTCATTAATGTGATTAATGAAAGAAAAGAAACCTAAGATGTTGTAGAATCAAATTTTAAACAAAACAGATAGCTACAGTTCTTGCTTTGCATAGCGGTATATGTAATATATCCTGCACCTTATTCAATGAGGAAAGGACCGAGATCCCTTCACCGGGAGTGACTCCTTTAGCAATAACTGGCAGATGCTACACACTCGGTTTGCTTTTGACTGCTTTTGGATTTTTGCTTTGCACAGCGATATATATGATATATCCAGCACCTCATTCGACGAGGAAAGGGCCGACGATCCCTTCACCGGGAGTGACCCCTTTAGCAAAAACTAGAAAAGCCTCAAAATCACTCCATTTCAAAACTTCATTTGATTCTACAACGATATCAAGTTCATTACGCAATAGGTTTTCAGAAAAACCTGTCGTAGCCCTCCGTCATTTCAGATAAGTCCTATTTAGTATTCGTACTACGTTTGTTGACCTCCGTCAAGGCGTAGTGTACGGTAGCTAACTAGTATTTATCTGCTTATGCATATGATGCAGATTGGATTAGGGTAGTCGTGCGGCCTTGTTGACCTCCGTCAAGGGTCGTACGGGTGGGTTTAATTCGATCAAGAAATGACGGTTTGAACTTGACTAGTAGCCTATGGTTTGTTGACCTCCGTCAAGGTCATAGGGTGCTAGGGGCAAAATATTATCGGGAATTTCAAGTGTTGAAATTTGCATTGAGATGCATACCTTCTATAAGATAGTTGGATCCCGATACCCACTGCGAGTAAGAGTTACTCCTGAGAGAGTTTTACACATTACAATTAGCCGATCAAGTAGGTGTCTAGAAAGGTGTTAACGAGGTTACGCCTCTGGGAAAACGAGGTTTACATTAATTAGGTTCGTGCGAAAGCACGGGGGACCTCCTTCAAAGTACCGACACTGGCCTGGCTGAAATATTGGCGAACTTGTAGTGTGTAATTAATCCCGGCTAGTCTTTCCTTTTAGGGTTTGAAGGAAGATTTGATAAAAACCAGTGGGAGCCATCCTGATTAGATAACATAATAACCAATCTGATCTTGCACAAGCATACGCTAAAGTGTTTTCTTCTCTCTCTCTCCAGGTAGCGACCATTTCATGCCCTAATAAAGATAATAATATGGATGTATTGACCGAACCCGCATGTTATACTGTGCTGGGGAACGTTGGTTCCGTTCTTTCTTATAAGAGTTATAGGAATGAACAGGACATAGGGGAATACCAGGATTCCTATGCCACCCGAATGAAGAAAGTACATGTTGATGCATTTTCTTCGGGTGTGTTCGTTACTGAGAACTGTTTCTCCATTTGCTCTACGTCCTGGGTATTAGATACTGGGTCAGGATCCCATATATGTAATCAGTTACATGGGCTAAGGAAAGGTAGAGAACTTGGAGAAGGTGATAAAGACAGTAGAGTTGGAAATGGTGCAATTGTTGCAGCTAAGACTGTCGGGGAACATCACATTGTATTACCTACTGGTAATACATTGGTTCTGAACGAATGCTATTACATGCCGAACCTGATATGCAACATTATATCGGTTTCTTTATTAAGTAAAGAGGGATATAATTTTGTATTACAGAATAATGTTATGAACATTTTCCGTAACCAAAAGTTGGTTGGATCAGGCACGTTGTGCAATGGCATTTATGTTCTAAATCAATCAACAGTTCTGAGCATAACAAACACACACAAGAGGAAGAGTTTAGAACTGAACGAATCCTTCTTGTGGCATTGTAAACTGGGTCACATCAATGCGACACGATTAGCTAAGTTGCATAAGGATGGATATTTAAATCCGTTTGAATTTTCATCTTATGACACTTGCCAATCATGTCTCAAAGGCAAGATGACCAAAGCTCCGTTTATGGGACACGGAGAAAGAGTTACCGAACTCTTGGGACTGATACATAGTGATGTGTGCGGTCCCATGTCAACACATGCCAGGGATGGTTCTTCGTACTTCATTACATTCACTGACGATCTCTCTAGATTCGGATATGTGTTCCTGATGAAACACAAATCAGAAGCTTTTGAGAAATTTAGAGAATATAAACAAGAAGTCGAGAACCAAACCGGAAAAAGTATTAAAATCCTACGATCTGATCGAGGAGGTGAATACTTGAGCATTGAATTCCTGGACTTCCTAAAAGAGAATGGGATTCTCTCTCAGCTAACTCCTCCATATACACCACAGCACAACGGTGTATCAGAACGGAGGAACCGCACCCTATTGGATATGGTGCGCTCTATGATGAGTGTAGCTGAGTTACCTGTTTCCTTCTGGGGATATGCACTGGAAACAGCAGCATACCTCCTGAATAGGGTTCCCACCAAATCTGTGCCTACCACACCATATGAGATATGGGAAGGGAAGAGACCATATCTTAATTTTATTAAGATATGGGGTTGCCCGGCCGATGTCAAAAGACAAAAACCGGACAAACTCGAGGCAAGGTCTGTTTTGTGTAAATTTGTTGGATATCCCAAACATTCGCGAGGGTATATCTTTTACCACAGTGAGGAACAAAGAGTATTTGTTGCTCAACATGCCACCTTTTTAGAAAAGGAATTTCTTGCAAAAGAGATTAGTGGCTCTGAGGTAGAACTGGAAGAGGTTCCAGCTGAACAAAACACAACATAAGATTTAGTGGAACCAGAGGATTCAGTAGCTCCCAATGAACCTCAGCCACTCCGCCGATCTAGTAGGGTTCCTCGCCAACCTGAGAGATACTATGGTTTTCTCATGGATGGTGGGAGCGAGGATTGCATCATGGAGGATGATGACCCAACTAGCTTCGAGCAGGCCATCATGAGTAGGGACTCAGTGAAATGGCTGGATGCTATGCGGTCCGAGATGGAATCCATGTACACCAACAAAGTATGGACTTTGGAAGTTGCTCCTGAAGGGGTAAAACCCATCGGGTGCAAGTGGATCTTCAAGAAGAAACTTGGTGTAGATGGGAAAGTGGAGACTTTCAAAGCTAGACTTGTAGCAAAGGGTTTTCGTCAAAGACCAGGTGTGGACTATGACGAAACTTTTTCTCCAGTGGCTATGCTTAAATCCATCCGGATCATGCTTGCCATCGCTGCATACCATGATTACGAAATCTGGCAAATGGATGTTAAGACCGCCTTTCTAAATGGTGATTTAGAAGAGTGCGTGTACATGACTCAGCCAGAGGGCTTCGTAGACAGTGGGAGCAGCGGCAAGGTGTGCAAGCTGCTTAAATCCATTTATGGATTAAAGCAAGCATCGCGGAGTTGGAACATCTGCTTTGATGTCGTTATCAAAGAGTTTGATTTCGTCAAAAACCCAGATGAACCTTGTATTTACAAGAAGGTGGCAGGGAGTAAGGTTTTCTTCCTCGTATTGTACGTGGACGACATACTCTTGATAGGAAATGATATTCCTATGCTGCAATCGGTCAAGCTCTTCTTATCACAAAGATTCTCAATGAAAGATCTTGGTGATGCCTCCTGCATATTGGGAATCAGGATCTATAGAGATAGATCCAAACGGATATTGGGATTATCCCAATCCAGGTACATTGACACCATACTAAAGAGGTTTAGTATGGAAGAATCCAAGCGTGGGAACTTGCCCACGATCTCTGGAGTCACTCTCTCCATAGAGATGTCTCCCAAGACTGATTTGGAGAGAGCACGTATGCAAGGGATACCCAATGCTTCGGCTGTAGGCTCTATCATGTATGCGATGCTATGTACCAGACCCGATGTTGCATACTCACTAAGTGTAGTGAGCAGGTATCAAGCTGATCCTGGAGAGAGTCACTGGACAGCTGTGAAGAGCATTCTCAAGTACTTACGAAGGACTAAAGAGATGCTCTTGGTGTATGCTAACGGAGAACTCCAAGTGGAGTCCTTTACCGATTCGAGCTTCCAAAGTGATAAGGACGACTCTAAGTCGCAGTCGGGTTTTGTCTTTATCCTTTACGGAGGGGCGGTTAGCTGGAAGAGTTCCAAGCAGGAAACCGTGGCAGACTCGATGATGGAGGCTGAATACAACGCTGCCAACGATGCTGCCAAAGAGGCTGTCTGGATCAAGAAGTTCATTACTGAACTTGGTGTGGTTCCATCTATTGAGCATCCAATACCTTTGTATTGCGATAACAATGGAGCGGTGGCTTTGGCCAAGGAACCTAGGTCCCATCAGCGATCCAGGCATATTCTGAGGCGGTATCACCTGATCCGGGAGATAGTTGATCGCCGGGAGATTGAGGTCAGGAGGGTTGACACGAAGAACAACACGGCGGATCCACTCACGAAGGCCATTCCCCAGATACAGTTTGAGAGACTCTTCGGGATGCTCGGTATGCGATACTACAGCAGCTGGCCCTAGTGCAAGTGGGAGATTGTTAGTTGTATGTATGCCCTAGAGGCCAGTATTGTACAGATGATGTATATTATATTGGATGCTTGGACATATATAGAGATGACTTTCTTGCTCGATATGATAGTATGCTATCTGGTTACTCTTTATCTTAACATGTACACTAGTCTCTTTAAACTGTCTTATAGTTACATGTTGATAAAGCCCTTAGGATGTGTACTTGACTACCTGGACTATGATGCAGATCATACTAGTGGGGACATGGTAGTCCATAAGTACATCCTTCAAGGTCCCTAGTCGTGGGTGT
This sequence comes from Agapanthus africanus, assembly GCA_030015575.1. Taxonomy (NCBI): domain Eukaryota; kingdom Viridiplantae; phylum Streptophyta; class Magnoliopsida; order Asparagales; family Amaryllidaceae; genus Agapanthus; species Agapanthus africanus. The sequence goes on from CM057350.1 coordinate 308,446,973, forward strand.
ATCGAGACAGGGCATCGATATACCAGTGTAGACTAGCGTATAGGCTTCTCGACCCATAAGATGGGCGATGGATGATCCCATATCTATTGGTGTTTGACATCAGAGATGGTATACGGGTGCTCAGTGGAGACTGGGTACACTGGACGGACTCGTCGAGAACTCCCAGATGGTATTATACCTCACGTCAGATGGCAGTTCTCAGGTGACACTTGTGCAGGTTAGTCTGTAGACCCGAGATCGTCATAGAGTCTTGTGTGATTCCCACTGTGCTTTGATCTCCACCTTACCACGTCCATGAGGGTGTGCAAAACGGTGGTCTTTGGGTACAGTCCCGAGTCACATGGAGGCAATGAGCGATAGGAGGGGTTTCGTCTCTCCCGGTATTGGGGGTTGATGTTGCGCTGTGCTCGATTGGCCGTAACAGGGAAGTCCCTGGCCAGGGCTGATCTGAGATTTGCTGGTAAGTGTTACCAGTAGTTTCTCGACCCGTTATGAGCCTCACATCGGCACGACTTATCGGTTATTGGGGTCTGACGTATACGACCCCTAGACTTGATATGCGACATATCAGACGAACAGACCGGACTGTACGGTAAGTGTTACTGGTTGGATTCACAGGAGTGTGAGCGGACTAGCTCGTCGATCTTCTGATCGCTCAATACCCGGATGGCCGTTACGTTTAGCAGACCGCTTGCGGCTTGTGGGTGCTTGATATGATCATCATCTGCTACCGGCGTATTGACGAGTCTTTAGAGTCCTACACAGAGGTTTCCTGGCTCAAGCGAAACGAAATAGGAGCGCATATGAGATATGTGCAGGACCGAGAATAATGCGTGTATGTGATACCGTATTTCATTCTCGCGATGGATGTATCGATTGGTTATATTCGATATAACCTAGATATCGAATCAAGGATTGATTCGATAAGCCGATACATAGGATACTAGTCGGTTATATGCGATATGACCGGATCGTTAAATAAAGTGTTGATTTAATGATTTAATGTATAATTATATATTTGATATATCACTTTGCATTAACTAGTATTGGTTCACTTCAAATGGATTTTCTCACTTTATGTGCAAGAAGTATATGTGATATACTTTTGTGCACATATTTGTATCATGTTTGATGATACTTGATCATTTGGTTAAGTGTACAGAATTAAACCATGGTTAAGAGATGATTAGGGTTTTGCTATTTCATTTATTTATTTATTTGTTCATTTATTTATTTGGAAATGGTTTAGATGAGAATGGTGGCTTTATTTGTTTCTAGTTGAAGCTTCATGAAGCTTTGACTTCTTAACCACTCTTGTCTTCATGCTTAACCCTAACCCATCCAAATAACCATGGTTTATTCTCTACACTCAACTATGGATAGCTTATGATAAGTATTGATTTATTTTTCATTTTAATTCAACACTTATCATATTCTTTCTTCTTCTTCATCATCTTCTTCTTCAAGAAAGCTTGATGCCATCAATGGCAACTTGAGTTCTAAAGTGAGAAATCCAATTCCAAAGTGAACCCACCTCTTATTTCTTCACCCTCTACCTCTTGCCAAGTTGTTTTGGGTGTTTTCTTCACAAGTTTCATAAATTTGTGAAGTCGGAGCTTGAACTTGTGATGCCTTCACGTAGATCATCTTCGGCACGAAGCCGACGACCTAGTCCGCCCATTTCTCCGATCAAGCCGACGATTGAGTCCGGGATTCGAGATGGACAGCGAGAGGACGCCTACGTGGAGCCAAGGAAGTGGATATCCGGATCTACAAAGGTTGTAGCTTCTTATCTTTAGTTAAGTTGTTAACTAGTTTATTTTATCGCCTAAATTTCTAGTTAACGATCCGTATTAGGGTTTCTCGGCACCCGTAAAATTTGAAATTGGCATGGTTGATGCCTTGTGAGACCTCTTGAGAGTGCCTAGGAACCCTACAGGTATGCGTATCCTTATTGTCGTTGATGTATAGCAACGAAGCCGGCGATACACCACATACTACGATTACGGTCACGGAAAAGAAAGTGTAAAACTACAACAGTTGGAATCCGCAACCTCCTTAGACATCGCATGCCTAACTATATGAATTCCTTAGACATCGCATGCCTAACAATTATAAACCCCGCATTTTAGTCTCATTATCGAAAACACTTTTCAATATCAAGTTGGGCAATTCAACAAGATTCCCGACGTCCTGATCGAATGCTCATCACAAACTTTAGTAGACGGCCGCACCCCCCGATGCCATCGACGAAGTGCACCAAGGCAGAACACAGCTGCCGCAAGCACCCGAACGGATGCTTTTGGCGACGGGGTTCTCCTACAGTCACTTGGTCGGGGCTTTGGGGCGTGGCTGTCTATTAAGTTTACCCGCCGAGTATCCGCGTATGCTACATGATTGCGACGGACTTTTGATCACATCAAAATTCCGTGGTAGCCGATCAATTGAGACTGAACTGCTAGATTTATAACATTCAAATCAGTTATCTCATAAGTACTTGTGGATTCCAAATATTGTATCACATTCCAGATAAATAGACAATGTTAAATTTTTCGATCGAATAATCAAACACCCAAGATTTCCCCAATATATCTCAACACTTGAAATCAGTTTAAAAATATCCATCACATGCCACAGTACCGATGGTCCAGCCGTAAAAGGGTCAAGCCAACGCCTCACATGTGGCATGCCGTACTGCCACAAACCCTAAGGTTCAGAGGCAGTTTAAGACGGTCACATAATCGAGTTAAGGTTTGTTGTCTTCTAAAGGGTCCACCGCGTTACTTGCACGACTTAGAACGCTCCTATACTACGAAAAAATCCAACGCTTGGAAATTTTCCGGCAGGGGAAAAAGTGAGTTATTGATATTCGTTCGAACTTTTTAACACGTTCTAAAAATTATCCGGAAAAAACTAAACGAAGTTAAATTATCCGATCGAATCAACGGGTCCCTAATACAACCCAAGAAAACTCAACACTTGAGTGGAATTAAAACATTCCCAGAAAAAAATGACAAGAAAGGACCTAAGAATAAATATATGAAGTTCCAGGGACTAATTCATAATTTTGGCAGCGGAACCGCCGCCAAACCCTTGGTTTGGCCGCGGTTCCGCTGTCATATAAAAGCATTAGTGGTCCATACTTCATAGTAATTCTTAGTTTTTCCTGATCTATTTTCTGAGCATTTTTAATTCATAAAAAATCACATTTTCAGAAAATGTCCAAAGAAGGGTTCAAATTAGGGTTTCGAGGTTCGATCGGAGTTTAAACTTCGTCTAGACTTCGCCTAAAGCTCTAGCTTGGCTCTGATACCACTGTAGGGTTGCTGGGCACACGCACATGGGTCTACGAGGCGTCTACCATGCCCGATTTAAAAATTAGCCGGGCCGAAAAACCTGATACGAGATCTGTAAACTAGAGATTAGGCGAAAACAAGCATGTTAAACTCTTTAACACTAAGTGAGAGGGATTACAACCTTTGTAGATCCGGTCCTTCACTTCTTAAGCTCCATGTTGAGGTCCCTTCGCTGCGATCATCGTGTCCCGGACTCTCGAGAGGCTCCACGAAGAGAAAGATGCAGTCTTGCTTCCGATCTTCGATAACAAAGATGATCTACCTTGAAGTTTCATTAACACAAGCTAATGTAAGTCCGCGGCGGCGCCCCGGCCGTCGAACCGACGCCGGAAACGCGGAAACAAAAACTTTCAAAAACTATTGAACCGGCACCACCGCGCACTTTTCACCCGGATCGGGCCATTAACCTAGCAACTAGCAAACAAGAAAAGAGTAGAGAAGCTATACCAAGCGATCCGTGTCCTTCGGTCTTCGTCTCCACTCCGATCTCCCGCGGAAACTCCGTCCATCACCTCCTCATCGGAAAGGGCACCACGTAGCCGGAATCTTTTACGGGCTCCCACCTCATGACCGAGGCAACTCGAGCGCGAAGTTGGCAAGCCGACGCGTCCAAGGGTTGCTGTAGACCAGTGTAGAATCGTTGTCTTATTTGGGGTATGTGAAGTTGCCTTTGATGGAGGTAAAGAGAGAAAAGGCTATAAAGGAAAATAGTGCTCTCAAATTTGCAAGGAAGATGGGATGAAGAATAAAACCACATAACAAAATGAACCTCTCACTCTCTTCTCAATCAAGTGGCCGGCCCTTCAATATGGTGGTGGGAATTAATTAATCAAGAGAAGAAAGAGAATAAGCTACAAAGAAAAAAAATGGTCACAACCATTTCTTTTCCAAATCAACTCCATACCCATCTCATGAAAAGCAATGAAAAGACCATAATGGAATCTCATGATGATAAGAGCACTCATGATGCCTCACTTAAGCAAGAAAACCCCTCCACAAAATGTTATTTGCAAATGTGCAAATAACACCCTCCAACGGAAAGTCCGGTCGTGAAGGAATAAAAGAAAACCGGCCGGAACGGAATGCAAACTGGCAACTTCAGAAAACTGATCCTGTAATAAATTACAGGAAAACCCCGCTACTGCATATACATGCCCGCATTTGTATTCCCACTGAACACAATTGCAAAGAGACAAAATCTACACAATCTAATACCAGGATCCGGCTTAAGCCAAAGCCGGCTAGTAAAAACTGTCCGATCACGATCCGTGCAATACCGCACGTATCTGATCGAACCCTGCCATATCTCCATACGGCATCTACAGCGTTTCGCCCGAAACCTGAGTAACTGAGTGTGGTGGACTCTAAAGACTCGTCAATACTATGGCTGTGGATTTAACCACCAGCACTTCAGAGTTATCAGCCAATACGTAACGGGCTACCACGTACTGACCAAAAGGGACGTCGATGAGCAACTCATCCTGACACCCTACTGAGCCTGTCAGTGACAATATCCGTACAGTCCGGTCCATTCGTCTATGAGCATCGCATGGCAGGCCTAGAGGTTGGTAAAAGTCAGACCCCCAAAAGCGGTACAAGTCGTGTCGGAGTGTGGCCCAGAACACCCTGAGATACTACTGGAATACCTACCAGCAAATCTCCTGCCTTGGCCAAGGACTTTTCATGTTCTGGCTCTCCTAGACACAGCGCGATCTCACCCCCAATACCGGGAGAGACGAACCCCTGCAGATCCGCTCACTACCTCCATGTGGCTTGGGACTGTACCCAACTAAAACCTGTTTGCACGTCTCCTTTGAGCGTGGTAGGGTAGTAATCAAAGCACCGTGGGAACTTGTAAGTCCACGTTGCCCACCCCGGTGCTTGCGGGGAGGCGGAAAACGGAATAAAAATCGGATTTTTATGAGCTTAGGCAACATGGACTATAGCTAGAAGGATCTTTGCTAAACAAAAACAAGCTAAGGCTAACTAGAAACTAGCAAAGTGCTAGAAAGGTTATACCTTGGGCTTTATGTCCTTTTCTCCTTGCTCCTTGGAGTGGTGGAAGGAGGTCACCTTTGTCGTCTTCTCACGTCGAAGAAAGATCCACCCGAAAGCCTCAACCTTTGGCTTCAACTTCAAGCTAGAAGTAACTAGGGTGCAAGAAGTGCTAGTCCTTGAACCCTAGATGAGAGTAAAGATGATCAAGAGAGGGTTTTTCTCAAGCTCAAGTGTTTCTCAACACATGAGAGGGAGAGAGCTTGAGGGAGAGGAAGAACAAGAGAGAGAAAAGATATGATAGAATGAGAATAATATGAACCATTCTCACTAATATGTGTATATTATTTTAATTAAATAATTAGCTAGATAATTGTCATGGTTAATCATGACATGACCATTATCATTTCAATTTGCAAGGATCAAAAAGCATCTTCGAAAAGAAATGATGATGGTCAAAGTGTCAACAAGGTCAACAAGTCAAGGTGGGTCAAATGATCAACAACCATAACCATGCACAATTATTAAACTAATTATTAATTAACAATAATACACACATAAACATTAGGGTTAATACAAATGACAATAGTCATTAACCCTAATCAAAGTCCTCTCCCTCTATCTCAAGCAACTGTGCATACGCACCCGTATTCATGATCTGAGGAACACGAATACAATGAGAAAAACCAATCACAAATCATATTCTAGGATCCGGCTTAAACCAAAGCCCGCTAGTATAAGCTGTCCGGACAGCAAACGTGCACAAGTGCGCAAATGTGAACGAACCCTGTCGCAAAACCATGCAACCTCTACTCATTTTGCCTAAAGGCGAATAGCTCTCTGTGTGGGACTCTAAAGACTCGACACTACGCTGCTAGTGTGTTTAACCACAGAGCGCAAGCGGCACTAGCTGTACGTAACGGTCCCCAGGTAGATGTCGATAAGAAGACCGACGAGGTGAACCCCATCCGAACTCCTACTGAGCCTGTATGTGACAATCTCCGTACAGTCCGGTCTGTTCGTCTGATACATCGCATGGCGGGCCTAGGGGGCGATGAACGTCAGTCCCCTAATAGCGGTACAAGTCGTGTCGGAGTGTAGCCCAGAACACCCTGAGATAACACTGGAAACCTACCAGTATATCTCGCTTGCCCTGGCCAGGGACTACTCGTGTAATGGCTCTCCTGGACACAGCGCGATGTCAACCCCCAATACCGGGAGAGACGAATCCTGTCTAACCGTCACTGCCTCCAAGTGCTTCGGGACTGTACCTAAAAACTACCTGTTTGCACGACTCCTTTGAGCCGTGGTAGGGTAGTAATAAAAGTGCAGTGGGAACACACTCGAGGCGAAGTGACAGTGTCAAGTCAGCGGGCTAAGCTGTACTCATGTCACCTGGGAACTGATAACTGACGATAGGTATAATACCAACCAACAGTTCCCGACGAGTCCTGTCCAGTGTACTAGTAACCTAACGAGCACCCGCATACTATCTCAAGTACGACGTACTGACGGCTGTGGGACAGACCGTCTCCCACGCTGGGATGAGAAGCGCATACGCTAGTCTACTCCGGAGTATCGATGCCCTGTCTCGATAGTCCAACGACTAGGGACCTGTATAAGGATGTGCTTATAGATCACCCAGCTCCCACGAGTGTGAGTGCCATCACAACGCTGGCAATCAAGCAAAGATCCTAAGGGCTCTACTACTATGTATATCTGCAATATGCTAAAAGAAACACATGCACATATTAAAGCAGAGACAAACCAAGTAGCATACTACCATTTCGAGCAAGATTGTATATACAGCTGTGAATAACCCAAGCTTCCACCAAGTAATATACAAACTAGTATGATACAGTATTGGCCTCTAGGGCATATACACTAACAATCTCCCACTTGCACTAAGGCCATGTACTGGCGTATCGAAGACCTATCATCTCGATCAGCCGCTCGTACTGAGTCTGAGGTGGGGCCTTCGTGAGTGGATCTGCAGTGTTATTCTCCGTATTAACTCTCTTCACCTCGATCTCCTGGCGATCTATGATCTCCCTAATCAGGTGGTACCGCCTCAAAATGTGCCTGGACTTCTGATGGGACCTGGGTTCCTTTGCTAAAGCTATAGCTCCGTTGTTGTCGTAATACAGCGGTATTGGATCAACAATGGTAGGAACCACCTGAAGCTCCGTGGGGAACTTCCTCATCCAGACAGCTTCCTTTGCGGCATCGCAAGCAACTATGTACTCCGCTTCCATAGATGAGTCAGCAACGGTCTCCTGCTTGGAACTCTTCCAGCAAACCACCCCTCCATTGAGGGTAAAGACATAACCCGACATGGACTTGGAGTCATCCTTGTCACTCTGGAAGCTGGAGTCAGCAAAGGCCTCGAGCTGGAGGTCTTTTCCGCCATGCACCAAGAACATCTCCTTAGTCCTTCTCAGGTACTTGAGAATGTTCTTTACCGCTATCCAGTGTTTCTCCCCTGGGTTTGACTGATACCGGCTTACAACGCTCAATGTGTATGCTACATCTGGTCTGGTACACAACATCGCATACATTACAGAGCCTACCGCAGAAGCGTAGGGTATAATAGACAAGCGATCCCTCTCCAAATCAGTCTTGGGAGACATCTCTTTGGAGAGGGTGATCCCGTGACAAGCCGGTAGATTACCGCGCTTGGAATCTTCCATACTGAATCTTTTCAGTATGGTGTCGATGTACCTTGACTGTGAAAGTCCCAACATCCTCTTAGATCTATCACGATAGATCTGGATCCCCAGAATGTAGTTGGCATCGCCCAGGTCCTTCATGGAGAACCTCTGCGACAAGAATCCTTTGACTTACTGTAGCATAGGAATATCATTTCCTATTAGGAGAATGTCATCCACGTACAAGACGAGGAAAACTACAGTTCTCCCTACAATCTTACTGTAAATGGATGGTTCATCTGGATTTTTGATAAAATCGAATTCTTTGACAGTATCATCAAAGCAGATGTTCCAACTCCGCGATGCCTGCTTAAGTCCATAGATGGACTTTAGCAACTTGCACACTCTACCGCTGCTCCCACTCTGATTGAATCCCTCCGGCTGATCCATATAGACGCACTCTTCCAAATTTCCATTTAGGAAAGCCGTCTTTACGTCCATCTGCCAGATTTCATAATCATGGAAGGCAGCAATGGCAAGAAGGATCCGAATGGATTTCAGCATAGCCACTGGAGAAAAGGTCTCGTCATAGTCCAAGCCAGGTCTTTGACGAAAACCCTTTGCAACAAGTCTAGCTTTATAGGTCTCAACCTGTCCATCTACACCAATCTTCTTTCTGAAGATCCATTTGCAGCCTACGGGTTTTACCCCTTCTGGATCAAAGTCCAAAGTCCAAAATTTGTTGGTGTACATGGACTCCATCTCGGCCCGCATCGCATCCAGCCATTTTACCGAGTCGCCGCTCTGGATGGCTTGCTGGAAGCTAGTAGGCTCACCACAATCCATGGTGCAATCCTCTCTATCCCCGTCTATGAGAAAACCGTAGTATCTCTCGGGCGGATGAGACTGCCTACTACTCCTGCGGAGTGGCGCTGGGATGTCCGGTTCTCTTGAGACTTCTGGTTCTTCCAAGCTTTCAGTAATAGCTTGTGGTTCTGCAATTTCTTCCAGTTCTATAGCGCTCCGACTTATCTGATTTTCTAAAAATTCAGTTTCCAAGAAGTGGGCATGCTGAGAAACAAAAACCTTTTGTTCCTCTGCGGAATAGAAATGTTACCCCCTGGAGTTCTTTGGGTATCCCACAAACTTACACAGTACTGAACGTGCCTCGAGCTTGTCCGCATGCTGCTTTTTTACAAAAGCTGGACATCCCCATGTCTTAAGGTACTTGAGACAGGGTTTCTTCCCACTCCACATCTGATATGGGGTGGTAGGCACAGTCTTGGTTGGAGCCTTGTTCAAGAGATATGCAGTTGTTTCTAGCGCATTACCCCAGAAGGATCGTGGCAACTCAGCCTTACTCATCATGGAACGAACCATATCCAATAGGGTTCGATTCCGCCTTTCCGATACACCGTTGTGTTGTGGTGTGTATGGAGGAGTAAGCTGAGAGAGAATTCCATTCTCTTTTAAGTAGCCCAGAAACTCGGCACTCAAGTATTCACCACCTCGATCAGATCTCAGTGTCTTGATACTTTTGCCTGTTTGTTTTTCAACTTCATTCTTGTATTCCTGAAATTTCTCAAAGGCCTCGGATTTGTGCTTCTTCAAGAATACATGCCCATACCTAGAGAAATCATCTGTGAAAGTAATGATGTATGAATAACCACTTCGCGCATGTGTAGACATTGGACCACACACATCACTGTGTATGAGTCCCAAGAGCTTGCTCGCTCTTTCTCCGTGTCCAGTGAACGGAGTCTTTGTCATCTTTCCCATGAGACAAGATTCACAAGTGGCATAAGACTGATACTCAAACGGATTCAAGTATCCCTCTTTATGTAACTTTGTTAACCGTGTCTCAATAATGTGACCCAGTCTATAAGAAAGCCTGATTTGTTTCCGGAGACTTTCTTTTAAGTGTGTTCTGGACACTGAAGATCTGAGCTTGATTCAATACGTATATCCCGTTTTGTAATGTACCTGACCCAATCAGAACTTGATTTAGGTGGATGTTAACTACATCGCTTACAAAAGTAAAATCATATCCTTCCTTAGAAATTAAGGATACAGATATGATATTACAAGTCGCACCTGGTACATAAAAACAGTTACGCAGAATCAATATCTGCCCAGTTGTCAGTCCTAGATGATATTCCCCTACGGATTCAGCATACATGCTCATTCCGTTAGCAACCCTGAGAGTCATATCACCTTTCCTGATAACCCTACGGTTTCTCAGAGCCTGTAACGAATTATAGATATGAGATCCTGATCCGGTATCCAATACCCAGGAAGTAGGGTTAACTGACATACAGTTCTCTATTACAAACACACCCGAAGCCGAAGCCACAACATGCTTCGAATTCTGGCTACTGGCTTTACAAGCCCTGCAATCCTTCTGCCCATGTTCATTCCCGTGACAATAGGAACATCCTTCTTTTACTACATCTGTTCCTGAAACTTCTGCCCTTCCCTTTCTTTCTACTTCCCTAGTTTCCTTTAGGGTAGTAGGTAGAGACTGTTGAACTGAGTCAGCATTTGACCCGTTCTTCAACGTGGTCTTCAGGTCCGAAAGCTCAAAAGAGCTGGTCTCTGTAAGGACGTTGCCCCTTACAGATGAGCCGATAGCCAACCTCGCTGGAAGCAATTCGTTCGAGGTTTCATATCTTGCGATACGATATTGCTCTCCATATAAAACTCTGTTATGGAGGAAGATAGAAGCGGAGTCCATCTTCTCGTGCTGCCTCTGGTATATACCATCAACTGAGGCAAACACGAGGCACTTGGCTTTCGCACAGTCTTCTTCCGATGTCCTACGAATATCAATATCCGTGACAGGGGAAACTGGACCTGAGACGGCAGGGGTTGGATCAGTCAAGAGGTGTCCCAGCTTGTCCTGGGTAATGGACATCTGGACAGACCTTTGCCATTTATAACAGTCAGATTCAGTCATCTTTTTATCTAGATGTAACCTAGGTGCGGTCACTGGGTCGCTGCAATTAAGAGAGAGAGAAGAAAACACTTAGCATGATGCTCTTGTAAGTTTATAGTGGTTTTTAGTTTGTCTAAACTAGATGGCTCCCACTGTCTCTCGAATCCCTTCTCAAACCGTAAAGAAAGGATTAATCAGGATCAATCTCACCGTACAATACTTGCTTAACCGTTCAGCCAGGCCAGTGTCGGTACTTCGAGGGAGGTTTTCCAACGCTTTCGCGAAGTTCCTTAATTAAGTAACCTCTTTTCCCTGTGGGCGTAGCCCCGCTAACACCTTTCTAGACACCTACTAGGTTTATAGCATTGATCGTTAAGTGAGAGTTTTCCCGAGGAGTAGCATATACTCACAGTAGGATCAGGATCCAAATATCATTGCGTGATAAAACCGAAGGAATCCTACCAGAATCATCACACTCCAAATGGTATGCAGCGCTAGCAAGTTTCAGTACTTATGAAACTCTCGATGTGGATTTTTGCCGCATGCTCTTATGACCTTGATGAAGGTCAACAAATCATAAGTCACATGTCAAGTTCTACCCGTCATTATCCAGGTTAATTTGAACCCACCCGTACATACCCTTGACGAAGGTCAACAAGGTAGTACGACTGTCCCAAACTAACGCATCTATCTATGCTACATATGAACACCCAACACCTACCAATCACTATGCCTTGACGAAGGTCAACAAACATAGCTTGAATACTATTGAATATCCATACGAAACGACGGAGGGCTACGAATGGTTTTGGCGAAACCGTGAACGTAGTGAACTTGATATAATCGATGGAACGAGATAGCTTTTAAAAGGAGTGGTTCAAGCTCCGCGTTTAAAAGTTTAGTTTTGAAAAGAACCGAGTGGTTTTCAAAGTGTTCCAATCGACTTTTACTTGGTTTATTTTCTTGCATTAGTTCTTTTAATGCGTCCCATCATTTAATCCTACCATTGCAGAAAACAACCAAAATATGACGTACGCTTATGCCATTCGCATTCTCCACGGGGCCCCGTCGTCACCCGTTAGGTTACTTAACTAACGACAGCGCGGGGGCTGGGCTAGCGCGGCTGTAAAACATAAGCAACGTCTAAATAGTCATCATATATAAATATATAGCAATGATAGACATTACAGATCACAGATGAATACATTGGATATACTAGGAATCCGCAATCTGTTCGAGCCTGCAACGAAAAGCGGATTACACGGTCGCGGTGAATAGCCAATACCCCACCCAAGACACCTACGGGTGCGGCAAACTACCCGGCAAGTACCCAAAGTGAAGCAACCTCCCCCACCACCGTGAGTAGGCCACTCGGCACTTCGAGATACCCGTTAGTTTGTGCACCCCCTCCATGGGTCTATCCTAGGAGCAAAAACAGTAAAAAGAATTATACAATGATGGCTACAACCCCGACCCGGTTGTGCGGCCAAACAAATAATAATATTACATCAAACTACATGTTACAATGAATGAAAGAAAAAGCAACACTCATCTCACATCCACCCCGGCTATTCATCCGCGGCAATCCAACCCATTCATATACACATACCATCATCAATCACAGATCACAGATATGTATAACCCCGACTAATCGACATATAGCGATTAGCCGACGTTCAATAGATATAAACATCACAGATATAACCTTTTAGTCAAAGTGTATTGAAGTTCGGAAAAAAATACGGATTTATAGGCCCCCAAAAACAAATTTCTATTCTGGAAAATCTGGGCACATATAAACCATCTTAAAAATCCTAAAACCAAGCCAGAAATACACTGCACCAAACTCGACCCAGTGAAGAGCCAACTCGGCCGCGGTTGCGCGGCAATAACTTTCTATTGCCGCGGAACCGCGGCGCCTTGGTCGAATCACTGGACCGGGTTTGGTGGCTTTCTTTAAAAAACCCTGAGACGATTTTTGGAGTAAAACAAATTTTGTTTTGACCAGAAAAAATTTTAACAGAAAACTAGGGTTTTGATATTTTGGTTTTTCGATTTTTCCGTTTCGAACTTCGACACACTTCACTACCTAGCTAGTTTATGTTTAGTTAGGCTCTGATACCACTGTAAGTCCACGTTGCCCACCCCGGTGCTTGCGGGGAGGCGGAAAACGGAATAAAAATCGGATTTTTATGAGCTTAGGCAACATGGACTATAGCTAGAAGGATCTTTGCTAAACAAAAACAAGCTAAAGCTAACTAGAAACTAGCTAAGTGCTAGAAAGGTTATACCTTGGGCTTTATGTCCTTCTCTCCTTGCTCCTTGGAGTGGTGGAAGGAGGTCACCTTTGTCGTCTTCTCACGTCGAAGAAAGATCCACCCGAAAGCCTCAACCTTTGGCTTCAACTTCAAGCTAGAAGTAACTAGGGTGCAAGAAGTGCTAGTCCTTGAACCCTAGATGAGAGTAAAGATGATCAAGAGAGGGTTTTTCTCAAGCTCAAGTATTTCTCAACACATGAGAGGGAGAGAGCTTGAGGGAGAGGAAGAACAAGAGAGAGAAAAGATATGATAGAATGAGAATAATATGAACCATTCTCACTAATATGTGTATATTATTTTAATTAAATAATTAGCTAGATAATTGTCATGGTTAATCATGACATGACCATTATCATTTAAATTTGCAAGGATCAAAAAGCATCTTCCAAAAGAAATGATGATGGTCAAAGTGTCAACAAGGTCAACAAGTTAAGATGGGTCAAATGGTCAACAACCATAACCATGCACAATTATTAAACTAATTATTAATTAACAATAATACACACATAAACATTAGGGTTAATACAAATGACAATAGTCATTAACCCTAATCAAAGTCCTCTCCCTCTATCTCAAGCAACTGTGCATACGCACCCGTATTCGTGATCCGAGGAACACGAATACAATGAGAAAAACCAATCATAAATCATATACCAGGATCCGGCTTAAACCAAAGCCCGCTAGTATAAGCTGTCCGAACAGCAAACGTGCACAAGTGCGCGAATGTGAACGAACCCTGTCGCAAAACCATGCGACCTCTACTCATTTTGCCTAAAGGCGAATAGCTCTCTGTGTGGGACTCTAAAGACTCGACACTACGCTGGCAGTGGGTTTAACCACAGACCGCAAGCGGCACTAGCTGTACGTAACGGTCCCCAGGTAGATGTCGATAAGAAGACTGATGAGGTGAACCCCATCCGAACTCCTACTGAGCCTGTATGTGACAATCTCCGTACAGTCCGGTCTGTTCGTCTGATACATCGCATGGCGGGCCTAGGGGGGCGGTGAACGTCAGTCCGCTAATAGCGGTACAAGTCGTGTCGGAGTGTAGCCCAGAACACCCAGAGATAACACTGGAAACCTACCAGTATATCTTGCTTGCCCTGGCCAGGGACTACTCGTGTAATGGCTCTCCTGGACACAGCGCGATGTCAACCCCCAATACCGGGAGAGACGAATCCTGTCTAACCATCACTACCTCCAAGTGCTTCGGGACTGTACCCAAAAACTACCTGTTTGCACGACTCCTTTGAGCCGTGGTAGGGTAGTAATCAAAGTACAGTAGGAACACACTCGAGGCGAAGTGACAGTGTCAAGTCAGCGGACTAAGCTGTACTCATGTCACCTGGGAACTGATAACTGACGATAGGTATAATACCAACCAACAGTTCCCGACGAGTCCTGTCCAGTGTACTCGTAACCTAACGAGCACCCGCATACTATCTCAAGTATGACGTACTGACGGCTGTGGGACAGACCGTCTCCCACGCTGGGATGAGAAGCGCATACGCTAGTCTACTCCGGAGTATCGATGCCCTGTCTCGATAGTCTAACGACTAGGGACCTGTATAAGGATGTGCTTATAGATCACCCAGCTCCCACGAGTGTGAGCGCCATCACAACGCTGGCAATCAAGCAAAGATCCTAAGGGCTCTACTAATATGTATATCTGCAATATGCTAAAAGAAACACATGCACGTATTAAAGCAGAGACAAACCAAGTAGCATACTACCATTTCGAGCAAGATTGTATATACAGCTGTGAATATCCCAAGCTTCCATCAAGTAATATACAAACTAGTATGATACAGTAATGGCCTCTAGGGCATATACACTAACAGAACCCACACGAGACAAATGACGATCTCAGGTCGATGAACTAACCAGGGAACTGCTATCTGACATCTGGTATAATCCCAACAAGCAGGTTCCCGGCGAGTCCTGTCCGGTGTACTCATAACCCAATGAGCACCTGTATACATCTTAGGTGAACCAACTAACACCAGTGGCTTGTGAGACCGGCCACTGCCCCTCGTCGGGGTCTCGACTGTATACACTAGTCTACTCTGGAGAATCGATGCCCTTTCTCGAAACTCCCACGACTAGGGACCTTTTAAGGATGTGCTTATAAACTCCAGCTCTCACGTATATGATCGCCCGCATACTGGTAGTCAAGCAAGAATCCTAGGGGCTCTATCAACGTGTAATAGCGACTCGTAAGGTCGCCTAAAGCAGTACACGATGATAAAGATAAACCAGATAGCATACTATCATCTCGAGTAAGACTGTCCTACTGGGATAGGTCCTCCCTCAATCATTACAATCACGTGCCTGTGATCCAAAAATTGACTCTGAGGGCACTATCTCCAACAGCTAACACTCATAAAATGATGTGAACACGCTCATCTAAATGGCAAGGGTAGATGAGGATGATGAAGTGGGATTTTTGCTCTTTTTTATTTTCATTTACTCACTCATTTTTCATCACCTTGAAAAAGCTAGAAAACTTTTTCTATTAAAGAAAGAAGGAAGAAGATGAACAATCAACATGAAACATTTTGTGATGAATAATGAAAGAATAAATATGATGATTAATGCAACCATGGTCAACTAAACCCATGTAGAGAATTAACTAGGGTTAGGGTTAGGGTTAGGTCAAGGAATGAGTCATAACAAAATATCTTTCACAAAACAAAACTAAACCTTCTAGAATCATTTAGAAAGCATTAACCCAAATCAAATCCTAATCTTGTTTAATCTCTACTAAACATGTTGCATTAGTTATCATATCATGTTACAATATTATATATCACATATATAATATATTTTGTAACAAAAGAAAATAATACAATTAATATATATCGCATATATATCAATGTATTACCCGAGTGAGAAAAAGAATCTTTTAGTGAGCTAATATTAGTTAATGTAATTTAATATATCATATATATTATTATACATTAAATTATCGAATCAACACTTGATCCGATAATCCGGCTATTTCACAAATAACCGACTAATACGATGACCCGGCTATATCACATATACCCGGCCGATATCTCATATCGCGAGAATCCAATACGGTATCACATATCGCATTATCCTCGGTCCCGCACATATCACATATATGCTCCTACTCCGTTTTGCCTGAGTCAAGAAACCTCTGTATAGGAATCTAAAGAATCGTCAATCCGCCAGCAGTAGGTGATGATCATATCAAACACCCACAAGCTGCAAACGGTCAGCTAAACGTAACAGCCACCCAAGTCTTGAGCGCTCAGAAGATCAACAAGCAAGCCTGTACATTCTCCTGTGAATCCAATCAGTAACACTCACGTACAGTCCGGTCTCGTCGTCTGATATGTCGCATATCTCGCCTAGGGGTGGTAGACGTCAGACCCCAGTAGCCGGGTCGATATGAGGTCTATTACAGTTCGAGAAACTACTGATAACACTTACCAGTAAATCTCAGCAACCCTGGCTAGGGATTTCTAGTTATAGCCAATCGAACACAGCACAACATCAACTCCATACACCGGGAGAGACGAATCCCCTCCTATCGCTCATTGCCTCCATGTGATTCGGGACTGTACCCAAAAGCCACCTTTCTGCACGCCCTCTTGGACGTGGTATGATGGAAATCAAAGCACAGTGGGAATCACACAAGACTCTATGATGATCTCGAGTCAACAGACTACTCTATACCAGTGTCACCGGAGAACCGCCATCTGACGTGAGGTATAATACCATCTGGGAGTTCTCGGCGAGTCCGTCCAGTGTACCCAGTCTCCACTGAGCACCCGTACACCATCCTTGATGTCAAACACCGATGGATATGGGATCATCCATCACCCATCATATGGGACAAGATGTGTATACGCTAGTCTGCTCTGGTGTATCGATGCCCTGTCTCGATACACCCTCGACTAGGAACAGTTATAGGATATACTCGTCGACTACCGTAGCCCCACTAGTATGATCTCATCATTGTCCCAGTAGTCGAGTACATATCCTAAGGGCTTTATCAACATGTAACAAAGAGACAATCAGAGTACATGTTAAGATAAAGTACAACCAGATAGCATACTATCATGTCGAGCAAGAAAGTCCTCCCTATATATGTCCAAGCATCTATTACAATATACATCATATGTACAGTGATGGCATCTAGGGCATACATATAACTAACAATAAGTACACAGCCAGAGGGCTTCATAGACAGTGGGAGCAGCGGAAACGTGAGCAAGATGTTTTATGTGATAAATCAGGCATCGCGGAGTTGGAACGTCTGTTTTGATGTGGTTGTCAAAGATTTTGACTTCATCAAAATGGTAGATGAACCTTGTATATACAAAAAGGTAGTAGAGAGTATAGTGGTGATCCTCGTAGAGTACGAGGATGACACACTCATGATAGGGAAGGAGTTTCCTATGCAACGCTCGGTCAATCTCCGCTTATCACAAGGATTCTCCATATAGGATCAAGGTGATACCTCCTAAATCCTAGGTATTTGGATCTATGAGATAGATCTAATTGGATGTTAGGATTCTCACTAGTTGTAGTGAGATGGTATCAATCGATCCTGGGGAGAATCACTGGAAAGGTTCCAGAGTGATAAGGACGACTGAATGTCAGTCGGAGGCATTGTCTTTACATTCAGTGGAGGGACGGTATGTTGGAAGAGTTCCAAGCTAGATACCGTGACATACTAGACGATTAAAGGCAAGATACATCGTTACCAAGGATGCTACCAAAGAGGCAGTCTGGATATATAAAAGTTCATGAGATGAACTACGTTCCTACCATTGTGTGACAATGGAGTTGTGGATTATGCTTTGGAATCCCCGTCCCATTAGAAATCCAGATATTATTCTTGGGCAGTATCACATGATCATGGAGATGGTTGATCTCAAGGGAGATCAAGGTTAGGAGAGTAGACACAGAGGACAACAGCTCAGATCCACTCACAAAGGCCTTTTTCCCAGTAGAGACTTTTATGGGATGGTTGAATATGAGATACTTGAACCACAGCTAATTGCTGGGTATGTGATACAACAACAGATGGCCCTAGTGCACGTGGGAGATTGTTAGTTATATGTATGCCCTAGAGGCCATTACTGTACATACTATGTATATTGTAATGGATGCTTGGACATATATAGGGAGGTCTTTCTTGCTCGACATGATAGTATGCTATCTGGTTGTACTTTATCTTAACATTTACTTTGATTGTCTCTATGTTACATGTTGATAAGGCCTTTAGAATATGTACTCGACTACTGGGGCTATGATGAGATCATACTAGTGGGGCCACGGTAGTCGACGAGTACAACCTATAACTGTTCCTAGTCGTGGGATTACCGAGACAGGGCATTGATACTCCAGAGTAGACTAGCGTATGCGCTTCTTGATCCATATGATGGGCGATGGATGATCCCATATCCATTGGTGTTTGACATCAGAGAAGGTATACGGGTGCTCAGTGGAGACTGGGTACACTGGACGGACTCGCCGAGAACTCCCAGATGGTATTATACCTCACGTCAGATGGCAGTTCTCTGGTGACACTGGTACAGGTTAGTCTGTAGACCCGAGATCGTTATAGAGTCTTGTGTGATTCCTACTGTGCTTTGATTTCCATCATACCACGTCCAAGAGGGCGTGCAAAAAGGTGGCTTTTGAGTACAGTCCCGAATCACATGGAGGCAATGAGCGATAGGAGGGGATTCGTCTCTCCCGGTATAGGTAGTTGAAGTTGCGCTGTGTTCTATTGGCTATAACTAGAAATCCCTGGCCAGGGTTGCTGAGATTTACTAGTAAGTGTTACCAGTAGTTTCTCGAATTGTTATAGACCTCATATCGACATGACTTATCAAGCTACTGGGGTCTGACGTTTACCACCCCTAGGCGAGATATGCGACATATTAGATGAAGAGACCTGACTGTACGGGAGTGTTACTGACTGGATTCACAGGAGAATGTATAGGCTTGTTTGTTGATCTTCTGAGTGCTCAATACCAGGGTGGCTGTTAAGTTTAGCTGACCGCTTGCAGCTTGTGGGTTTTTGATATGATAATCACTTACTGCCGGCGTATTGACGATTCTATAGAGTCCTACACAGAGGTTTCTTGGCTCAGACAAAACGGAGTAGGAGCACATATGTGATATGTGCGGGACAGAGAACAATACAAGTATGTGATACCGTATTAGATTCTCGCGATATGAGATATCGGCCGGGTATATGTGATATAGCCAGGTCATTGGATCAAGTGTTGATTCGATGAACTGATACAGATTATATTAGTCGGTTATTTGTGAAATAGCCGGATTATCAGATCAAGTGTTGATTCGATAATTTAATGTATAATTATATATATTTGATATATATAATTACATTAACTGATATAAGCTCACTAAAAGATTCTTTTTCTGACTCGGGTAATACATTGATATATATATGATATATGTTAATTGTATTATTTTATTTAGTTACAATAAATATTGTATATGTGATATATAATATTGTAACATATTGTGGTTATAAATGCAACATATTTTGGGGAGTTTAATTGTGGTTAGGGTTTGGATTAGGGTTAAACATTCATGAAGCTTTCAAGAAACTTCTTGAAGCTTTGACTTTGACCTTGATATTTTGTGATATTTTTTTATCCCAACCAAACCCTTTAACCATAGTAAAATATCTACATGGGTTAAGTCTTCATACTTAACCCATGGTTGCATTTCTAACCTCACTTGATTCATTATTCATCACAAAAGGATTACTATTCTTCTTGTTCTTTCTTGCTCAAAAAGCTTTCTAGGTTTTTGAGAGATGATGTAAATGAGTGAGAAATCGAAAACAAATGAGAGCTAAATTCCTACTTCATCATCATAATCTATCCTAGACATTTAGATTAGGGTGTTCACTTCATTTTGTGAGTGAGAGCTTGTGTTAAAGAAACTTCAAGATATATCATCTTTGTTATCGAAGATCGGAAGCAAGCTTGCATCTTTCTCTTCGTGGAGCCTCTCGAGAGCTCAGAACTTGATGATTGCAGCGAAGGGACCACAACACGGAGCTTATGAATTGAAGGACCGGACTACAAAGGTTGTAATCCCAAACTCTTAGATGTTAAAGTGTTTAACATGCTTTGTTTCGCCTAATCTTTAGTCTAAGATCTTGGGTTAGGGTTGTTCGGCACGGCTAAATTTTAAATCGGGCAAAGTTGATGCCTTACAGACCCTTATGCGTGTGCCTAGTAACCCTACAGTTAAACCCACTGCCAGCGTAGTGTAGAGTCTCTAGAGTCCCACACAGAGGGTTGTTCACCTTTGGGCAAAACAGAGTAGAGGTCGTATGGTTTTACGACGGGGTTCGTTCACATACGCGCACTTATGCACGTTTGGTGTCCGGGAAGTTATTAGTAGTGGGCTTTGGATTAAGACGAATCCTAGTATTTGTTTTGGGATTGGTCTTGTCTTATTGTATTCGTGTTTCTTCGGAACATGAATGCGGGTACGTACGTATAGTTGACAGAGGCGGAGATGGAGAAACCTCATTAGGGTTTTTGACCATTGACTTGATCAAAACCCTAATGAGAATGAGAAATATGATTAATAATATTAATTAAGGATAATTGTATCATGGTTAGGGTTGGGTTGACCATTTGACTTGTTGAGTTTCATTGACCTTGATATTTTCTTTATGCAAAAGATACTTCTTGAAGCATGCTTAGTATTAAAAGTGAAATGATAATGGTCAAATCAACTAACCATCACAATTTTCTTAATTATTATTATTAGCATATATCTCTAATATGAGAGAAAGGTTCATTCTATACTCTCATTCTCTCATGCTCTTTCTCTCTCATGGTTTTTCTCTCCCTCTTCCTCTCTTCCAAAAGCTTAAGTGTTTCATATATTGAAAATCCAAGTTTTGAGACTAAACCATCAAAACACCTCTCTACTCACTCTAGGGTTCTTAGTCTAGCAAGCCAAGCACTCCAGTTACTTCTTTATTGAGGTAGGAGCTCAAGGTAGAGGCCTTCGGGTGGATCTTTCTTCGGCAAAGAGAAGACGAAGAGGAGGAGCCGTCTACACCATTCAAAGGAGCACACAAGAAAGGAAAGCAACACAAGAAGAGAAGGAGTTCAAGAATTAGGCATAACCTTCTAACCTAGTAGTTAGAACTTGTAGATAGTTTGTTAGCTTTTGTTTGGCAAAGATCCTTCATGGTTAGTCTAAGTTTCCTAGTGATAAAAATTCGATTTTTAATCTTTCCGCCAACCCGTAAGTGCCGGGGTGGGATACATAGACTTACATCCTCTAGTTCCAATAAATCATCAGTCGTAGTTTGTGCCACTGGAACTTCTTCCTGCTCTACCTATTCGCCACTAATTTCTTTTATAAGAAATTCCTTTTCTAAAAAGGTGGCATACTGAGAAACAAATACCTTTTGTTCCTCACCATGGTACAAGATATATCAATAGGAATCTTTTGGATATCCCGCAAACTTACATAAACCTGATCTTGCCTCGAGCTTGTCCGGATTTTGCTTTTTAACATAGGCCGGACAACCATATATCTTAACTCGTTTAAGAGATGGTCTCTTCCCATTCCAAATCTCATATGGAGTGGTAGGCACTGATTTAGTTGGAACTCTATTCAATAGGTATGCTGCAGTCTCCAGGGCAAAACCCCAAATGGAAATAGGTTACTCAGCGGTGCTCATCATAGAGAGCACCATATCTAATAGGGTGCGATTCCTCCGCTCCGATACGCCGTTGTGCTGTTGTGTATATGGAGGAGTAAGCTGAGAGAGAATCCCATTCTCTTTTAGATAATCCCGAAATACATTGCTCAAGTATTCTCCTTTTCGATCAGATCGAAGGATTTTAATACTTTTACCCGTTTGGTTCTCTACTTCGTTCTTATATTCTCTGAATTTCTCAAAAGCTTCAGACTTGTGTTACATCAGGAACACATGTCCGTATCTTGAAAGATCGTCAGTGAATGTAATGAAGTATGAGAAACCGTTCCTGGCATGTGTAGACATGGGACCACATACATCACTATGTATCAGTCCCAATAGTTCTGTAACTCTTTCTCCGTGTCGACTAAACCGAGTTTTGGTCATCTTGCCTTTGAGACATGACTGGTAAGTGTCATAAGATGAAAATTCGAACGGATTCAAATATCCATCCTCATGCAATTTGGCCAGTCGTGTCGCATTGATGTGACCAAGTCTACAATGACACAAGAAGGATTCATTCATTTCTGAACTCTTTCTCTTGTATGTATTTTGTATATTAAGGACTGTAGTTTGATTGAGAACGTATATGCCATTAAATAACGAACCTGATCCAATCAACTTTTGATTTAGGAATATGTTCATAACATTATCCTGTACTACAAGATTACATCCTTTTTTACTCAATAAAGAAACTGATATAATATTGCATATCATGCTCGGAATGTAAAAGCATTCGTTCAGAATCAATATATTACCATTTGGCAACACAAGGTGATATTCGCCAACAGCTTTAGCTGCAACATTTGCACCATTCCCAACACTTACGGAATGATCATCCTCTCCTAGTTCCCTACCTTTTCGTAGCGCATGTAACATATTACATATATGGGATCCTGATCCGGTATCTAATACCCAGGATGTAGAGTGAACTGAGCAACAGTTCTCGATAACTAACACACCTGAAGAAGATGCATGAACATGCTTATTCTTCGTTTGGGCTGCGTGAGAATCCGGATATTCTCCTATTCCCTGTTCAGTCTTATAACAATTATAAGAAAGAACGGAACCAACGTTCCCCTGCTCAGTATAACAAGCGGGTTCGGTCAATACATCCATATTATTATTTTGATTAAGGCCTGACATGGTCGCTACCTGGAGAGAGAGAGAAGAAAACACTTTAGCGTGCGCTCTTGCAAGATTAGATTGGTTATTATCTTATCTAATCAGGATGGCTCCCACTGTTTTAATTTAATCTTCCTTCAAACCCTAAAAGGTAAGATTAGCCGGGATTAATTACACCTTACAAGTTTGCCAATCATTCAGCCGGATCAGTGTTGGTACTTTTGAGGGAGGTTCCCCGTGCTTTCGCACGGACCTAATTAAAATAAACTTCGTTTTTCCAGAGGCATAACCCCGTTAACACCTTTCTAGACACCTACTTGATCGGCTAATTGTCCTGTGTAAAATTCTCCCAGGAGTAACTTTTACTCGCAGTGGGTGTCAAGATCCATCTATCTCATAGAAGGTATGCAATCTCATTGCAAATTTCAACTCTTGAAATTCCTGATAATGCTTTTACCCCTAGTGACTTATGACCTTAACTATGGTCAACAAGTCATAAGCACTAGTCAAGTTATACCCGTCATTTCTTGATTAATTTAGACCCACCCACATAACCCTTAACTATGGTCAACAAAGTCATATGATTGTCCTAATTTAATCACATCATATGTTATATAGGAAAACATCACTCAGCTACCGTACACTGCGCCTTAACTATGGTTAACAAACATAGCATGAATACTAAGTACTCTATTTCCTAAAATGATGGAGGGTTACGCAGGTTTTTCAGAAAATCATGAGCGTAATGAACTTGATATCATTGTAGAAACAAGCGATTTTGAAAAGGAGTGTTTTTTAGGCTTTTCTAGTTTCGCTAAAGAGGTCACTCCCGGTGAAGGGATCTCGGCTCTTTCCTTATCGAATATGGTGTAGGATATTTCATAAATACCGCTTTGCAAAGCAAGAACTATAAAAGCAATCAAAAACTAAACCGTGAGTTTGTAGCATTTGCCAGTTTTGCTAAAGAGGTCACTCCCGGTGAAGGGATCTCGGCTCTTTCCTCATCGAATAAGGTGCAGGGTATATCATATAAACCGCTATGCAAAGAAAAACTGTAGCTACCCTTTTAATAAAGTTTTGATTCTACAACATCTTTTAGGTTTCTTTTCTTTTATTAATCTCATTAATAAAACCCATCATTTAAGCTTTCTAAGCATCACAGAAGAAACGAAATCAGCAATATTTATATATCAACATAGAGTATAAGCATTCGTCTCAGGCAGTAATATGATCTCATCACAGAACATTGCAGCAGAAGTCAACATATGAAATATTGGATATACTAGGACATCCGTGTTTTATTTTGAGCCTGTATAAAACACGGATTCCACAGTTGCGATGAATAGCCAAACCCACATCCCTAGACCCCTACGAGAGTGGCAAGTAACCCTGCCAATTCTAGGGTTAAGAGACCCGGTCTCGACTCCTCGAGATGGCCTCCCACTGGACCCTAGAACTCGGTTACTTGTGCTCTTCGCCTTGGGTCTATCCTAATGCGGAAAAGTAAATAATATACAATGGTGATATCATCCTTAACCCGGAAGTGCTCCAATAGAAGAATATTACATACAAATGAATTTTACATGAATGAAAAAGAAAACCCTCATCTCACATAAAACCCCCCGGCTATTCAGTACATAACGATCCAATATAACATATCACAGATAAATAGACAATGTTAAACTTCCGATCGAAAGAACGAATTCTTAAGATCAACAGAAAACTCAACACTTGAGTAATATTAAAAATTCCCAGAAGCATGTAGTAATACATACGGATGAACCCAAGAAATTACTTTCCCTGACACCCAAGTACGGCCGCGGAACCGCCGCCAAAAGCATGGTATGGCCGCGGTTCCGCGGCGACTTAAAGGCTACTGTGACTCGTATTTCACAGTAATCCATACAATTACCTGCTTGATTTTTTGAGTATTTTTAATGTGGAAAAAACTAATTTTTAAAAAAATTTCCAGAGAAGGGGTCAAATACAACGTTTCGGGGTTCGATCGGATTTTTAACTTCGTCTACACATCGCCTAATGCTCTAGCTAGGCTCTGATACCAATGTAAGGTTAGTAGGCACTATCACAAGGCTCTACAAGGTATCAACCATGCCGAATTTAAATTTTTCAAGTGCCGAACAACCTAAAGTGAGGATCTTTATTAGATAATTAGGGTTAACAAAACATGTAAACAACTTTACATCTAAAGGAAAGGGATTACAACCTTTATAGTCTGGTCCTTCACTTCATAAGCTCCGAGTAGTAGTCCCTTCCCCGCGATCCATGAACTTTCAGACTCTAGAGAGGCTCCACAAGCCGAATGATCCATGCTTACTTGAAGTCTTCCTTTTCGAATATGATCTACCTTGAAGAATCTATAACTCAAGCTCTCACTTCTCTAATCAAGTATTAATGAAGTGAACACCCTTATCTAAGTGGCCAGAAAAGATAAGGATGATGAAGTAGGAATTTACCGCTCCTTTTATTTCAATTTCTCACACTTATTCATCACTAACCCAAAAGCTAGAAAGCTTTTTTAAGAGGAAGAAGAAGAAGAAATCTATTTGTGAAGAATAAAAAAAATTCTTGTTATGGTTACAATTGCAACCCTTGGTTAAGAAAGAAAAGCTTTAACCATTGTAGAGAATAAACCATGGTAAAGGGTTTGGGTTGGGTTAAGAAATATCTTCACAAAATATCTATGCAAAATATCTAAGCTTAAAACAAAATAAAGCATCTGGAAGCTTCAAGAAAAAGCTAACCCAAATCAAACCCTAACTATGTTTAATCTCCACAAATCATGTTGCATTGTAATCATAACTTGTTACAATATTATATATCACATATATAATATATTTTTGTAACAAAAGAAAATAATACAATTAACATATATCGCATATATATCAATGTATTATTCGGTGAGAAAATGAATCAATAAAGTAAGCTTAAATTAGATAATGTAATGTAATATATCACGTATATAATTATACATTAAATTATCGAATCAACACATGATCCGACAATCCGGCTATATCGCATATAACCGACTAATATATCATGTACCGATTCATTGAATCAACACTTAATCCGATGACCCGGCTATATCGTATATCGCGAGAATAGAATATGGTATCTCATATCGTATTATTCTCGGTCCAGCACATATCACATATGTGCTCCTACTCCATTTTGCCTGAGTCAAGAATGCTCTGTGTAGGACTCTAAAGAATCGTCAATACGCCGGCAGTAGGTGATGATCATATCAAACACCCACAAGCTGCAAGCGGTCAGCTAAACGTAACAGGCATCCAGGTATTGAGCGATCAGAAGATCAACAAGCAATCCTATACATTCTCTTGTGAATCCAATCAGTAAACACTACCGTACAGTCTGATCTCTTCGTCTGATATGTTGCATATCTAGTCTAGGTGTGGTAAACGTCAGACCCGAGTAACCGATAAGTCGTGTCAATGTAAGGCTCATAATGGGTCGAGAAACTACTGATAACACTTACCAGTAAATCTCCATATCAGCCCTGGCCAGGGACTTCCAGTTATAGTCAATCGGACACAGCACAACATCAACTCCCCATACCGGGAGAGACGAAACCACTCCTATCGCTCATTGCCTCCATGTGATTCGGGACTGTACACAAAAGCCACCGTTTTGCACGCCTTCTTGGACGTGGTAAGGTGGAAATCAAAGCATAGTGGGAATCACACGAGACTCTATGACGATCTCGGGTCTACAGACTAACCTGTACCAGTGTCACCGGAGAACTGCTATCTGACGATAGGTATAATACCATCCAGGAGTTCTCGGTGAGTCCGTTCAGTGTACCGAGTCTCCAATGAGCACCCGTACACCATCTTTGATGTCTAACTGTTAGTTATATGTATGCCCTAGAGGCCATTACTGTACATAGGATGTATGTTGTAGTGGATGCTGGGACATATATAGGTATGACTTTCTTGCTCGACATGATAGTACGCTATCTGGTTGCTCTATATCTTAACATGTATACTTTCTGTCTCTCTGTTACATGTTGATAAAGCCCTTAGGATGTGTACTCAACTTCCAGGACTATGATATAGATCATACTAGTAGGGCCTGGGTAGTCCATGAGTACATCCTTCAATGTTCCTAGTCGTGGGAATATCGAGACGTGGCATCAATATTCCAGAGTAGACTAGCGTATATCTTCTTGACCCATGTGATGGGCGATGGATGATCCCATATCCATTGGTGTTTGACATCAGAGATGGTATGGGGGTGCTCAGTGGAGACTGGTTACACTGAACGGACTCGCCGAGAACTCCCAGATGGTATTATACCTTACGTCAGATGGCAGTTCTCAGGTGACACTGCTACTGCTTAGTCTGTTGACCCGAGATCGTCATAGTGTCTTGTGTGTATCCCTCTGTGCTTTGATTTCCACCCTATCACGGCTCTACTGAGTCATGCAAACAGGTCGTTTTTGGGTACAGTCCCGATTCACATGGAGGCAATGAGCGATAGGAGGGGATTCGTCTCTCCCGGTATTGGGGGTTGATGTTGCGCTATGCTCGACTGGCCATAACTGGAAATCCCTGGACAGGGTAGCAGTGATTTACTGGTAAGAGTTATCAGTAGTTTCACGCTTGTTATGGACCTTACGTCGGCATGACTTATCAAGCTACTGGGTTCTGACGTTTACCACCCCTAGGCGAGATATGCGACATATCAGACGAACAGACCGGACTGTACGGTAAGTGTTACTAGTTGGATTCACAGGAGTGCGAGAGGGCTTGGTCGTTAATCTTCTGATCGCTCAATACCCGGGTGGCCGTTACGTTTAGTAGACCGCTTGCGGCTCGTGGGTGTTTGATATGATCATCACCTACTGTCGGCGTATCGACGAGTCTTTAGAGTCCTACCCAGAGGTTTCGTGGCTTAAGCGAAACGAAATAGGAGCACATATGAGATATGTGCGGGTCCGAGAATAATACTAGTATGTGATACTGAATTCTATTCACGCGATTTGTATCATCGGACGGTTATATAAGATATAGCCGGGTTACCGAATCAAATGTTGATTCGATATATTGATACACTTAATATTAGTCGGTTATATGCAGTATGACCGGATCATTAAATCAAGTGTTGATTTAATGATTTAATGTATAATTATATATTTGATATATTACATTACATTAAATAGTATTGGTTCACTTAAGATTATTTTTCTCACTAGATTGTGCACATTGTATATATGATATATGTTTGTGCACTCGTTTGTATCATGTTTGATGATAAATGCAAACTTGGGTGTGTGTATGCTTTAAACCATGTTTAGGTTAATGGTTAGGGTGTTAACTTATTTATTTATTTATTTTATTTATTTTTGGCAAAAATAAAATGGAGGTTTTCTTTGTTTTATGCTTGAAGCTTCATGAAACTTTTTAAGCATCTTTGAAAAGTCTAACCATTTTGTTTTATGCTTTAACCTAACCATCAACCTAAACCCTAGTTTATTCTCTACATATGTTAACTCACCCATGGTTGCAATATGATAAACTTCACTTGAATTTTCTTTTTGAATTAATTCATTTTCTTTTCTTCTTCTTCTTCTTCTTCTTCATGAAGTGAATAAAGCTTTCTTGAAAATTCCAAGTATTGAAATCAAGTGAGAAATCCAAATCCAAAGTGAACCCACTTCCTATTTCTTCATCCTCTACCACTTGCCATGTTGTATAGGGTGTTATCTTCACAAGTTTCATGACCTAGTGAAGATGGAGCTTGAGTTTGAGTCGCCTCGACGTAGATCATCCTCGGCATAGAAGTCAACGACCTAGCCCGCTCATTTCTTCGATGAAACCAACACTAGAGTCCGGGATCCTAATGATCGCAACGGAGAGACGTCAACACGGAGCTAAAGAAGTGGAGGACCGGATCTACAAAGGTTGTAATCCCTTTCACTTGTAGTTAAAGTTGTTAACTTGCTTAGTTTCGCCTTACCTCTAGTTAACGATCTTGCATTAGGGTTCTTTGGCACATGGAAAAATTTGATTTTGGCATGGTTGATCAGTTGTAGAACCTCATGAGTGTGCCTAG
The DNA here is from genome assembly GCA_030015575.1 of Agapanthus africanus. Taxonomy (NCBI): domain Eukaryota; kingdom Viridiplantae; phylum Streptophyta; class Magnoliopsida; order Asparagales; family Amaryllidaceae; genus Agapanthus; species Agapanthus africanus. Next base: position 308,476,192 of record CM057350.1, read on the forward strand.
GAACCCTACAGTGGTATCAGAGCCTAGCTAGAGCTTTAGGCGAAGTGTAGATGAAGTTAGAAATCCGATCGAACCCCGAAACCCTAAACTTGACCCTTCTCTGTACATTTTCTGAAATTGTGGATTTTTGTGAATTAAAAATGCTCAGAAAATAGAGCAGGTAATTATAAGAAACACTGTACAAAATGAAGCCCTAACTCTACAGTAGCGCCGCGAAACCGCGGCCTTACCCTGCTTTTGGCGGCGGTTCCGCGGCCGTAGGTAATTGTTATGGATTCGTTTTTATACAGTAATGCCCGTATCTGTTTTCTCTGTTTTCTGGGAATTTTTAATCTATACTCAAGAGTTGAGTTTTCTGGGTTGTATTGGGGACTCGATGATTTGATCGGATTATTTAACTTTGTTTATGTGTTTTCCGGGTAATTTTAGAACATGTTAAAAAGTTCGACCGGATATAAATAACCCAATTTTTCCCCTGCCGGGAAATTTCCAAGTGTTGGATTTTTCCGTAGTTTAAGAACGTCTAAGTAGTGCAAGTAACGCGATGGACCCTCTATAAGACAACAAACCCTAACTCGATTATGTGACCGTCTTGAACTGCCCTTTGAACCTTACGGTTTGGGGCAGTACGGCGTGCCACATGTGAGGCGTTGGCTTGACCCTTCTACGGCTGGACCGTTGGTACTGTGGCATGAAATTGATGTTTTAAAACTTATTTCAAGTGTTGAGCTTTTCGGGAAAACTTGGGTGTTTGATTGTTCGATCGGAAAGTTTAACATTGTCTATTTATCTGAAATGTGATACAATAATTGGAATCCATAAATAGTTATGAGATAGCTGATTTGAATGTTATAAACATAATAGTTTAGTCTCAACTTGATCGGTTGCCACGGGATTTTGATGTGATCAAAACTCCGTCGCAATCACGTTGCGTACGCGGATACTCGCCGGGTAAACTTAATAGACAGCCTCACCCCATAGCCCCGACCAAGTGACTGTAGGAGAACCCCCATCGCCGAAAGCATCCGTTCGGGTGCTCGCGGCAGCGGTGTTCCACCTTAGTCCACTTCGTCGATGGCATCCGGTGGTGCGGCCTTCTACTAAAGTTTGCGACGAGCATTCGATCAGGATGTAGGGAATCTTGTTGAATTTCCGACTTGATATTGAAAACAGTTTTCGATAATGAGACTAAAATGCGGGGTTTGTAATTGTTAGGCATGCGATGTCTAAGAAGGTTGCGGATTCCAACTGTTGTAGTTTTACACTTTCTTTTCTGCGACCGTAAGTGTAATATGTGATATCGCCGGTTTCGTTGCTATATGTCAACGACAATTGGGATGGGCATATTTACTTACGTTGATGACATGTGATGTTATGTGTTGCTGGATATGTTATATTGGATCGTCGTGTTTGAATAGCCAGGGGGTTTTTATGTGAGATGAGTGTTTTTCATTTTCATTCATGTAAAAAAAACTTGTATGTAATATTCTTTTATTAGGGCACTTCCAGGTTGCGGGATGTCACCGTTGATGTATATTATTTACTTTTCAGCATTAGGATAGACCCAAGGAGGGAAGCACAAGTAACCGGGTTCTAGGGTCCAGTGGGAGACCATCTCGAGGAGTCGAGTTCGGGTCTCCTAACTCTAGAATTGGTAGGGTTGCCTGCCGCTCTCGTAGGGGTCTAGGATGTGGGATTGGCTATTCATCACGACTGTGGAATCCGTGTTTTATACAGGCTCAAAATAATACGCGGACGTCCTAGTATATCCAATATTTCATATGATATTTTCTGCTGCGTTATCTGTGATGTGATCATGTGATATGTTCAGATAGATATTGTGTATAGTATATATGATATATTATATAGACGTTGCTTATGTTTTACACCCGCACTAGCCCTGCCTCGCTCTGGCATTAGTTACCTAACCTAACGGTGCAGACGGGACATCGAGGCGAATGCTGATGGCATAAGCGTATGTTATATTTATCTGTGATGATTAGGTGGACTTAAATGATGGGACATTCATTAATGAGATTAATGAAAGAAAATAAACCTAAAAGATGTTGTGGAATCGAATTTCAAAAATTAGATAGCTCTAGTTGTTGCTTTGCATAGCGGTGTTCCTTGTAGGGCATCCTGTACCTTATTTGATAAGGAAAGGGCCGACGATCCCTTCACCGGGAGTGACCTCTTTAGCAATAACTTGCAGATGCTAAAACCCTCGGTTTGTCTTTTGATTGCTTCTATAGTTTCTGCTTTGCATAGCGGTATATCTGATATATCCTGCACCTTATTTGACGAGGAAAGGGCCGACGATCCCTTCACCGGGAGTGACCCCTTTAGAAAAACTAGAAAAGCCTCAAAACACTCCATTTAAAAACCATTTGATTCCGCAACAAGATCAAGTTCAAAATGTTAAAGGTTTTCTTAAAAACCATCGGCAACCCACCGTCATTTTAGGAAGTAGAGTTCTTAGTATTCGTGCTGTGTTTGTTGACCATAGTCAAGGCACAGTATACGATAGCTAAGTGATGTCTTCCTACACAGCATATGATGCGATTAGTTAGGACAGTCACGTGACTTTGTTGACCTTAGTTAAGGGTCATGTGGGTAGGTCTAATAAATCACGAAATGACGGGTAGAACTTGACTCGTACTTATGATTTGTTGACCATAGTTAAGGTCATAAGTGCTAGGGGTAAAAACCATTATCGGGAGTTTCAAGTGTTGAAATTTGCAATGAGATTGCATACCTTCTCTATGATAGTTAGATCCCGATACCCACTGCGAGTAATTGTTACTCCTGGGAGAGTTTTGCACTTTGCAACTAGCCGATCAAGTAGGTGTCTAGAAAGGTGTCAACAGGGTTACGCCCCTGGGAAAATGAGGTTTACTTTAATTAGGTCCGTGCGAAAGCACGGGGAACCACCCTCAAAATACCGGCACTGGCCTGGCTGAAAGATTCGCGAACTTGTAAAGTGTAATTAATCTCGGCTAGTCTTTCCTTTTAAGGTTTGAAGGAAGATTTGATAAAAACAGTGGGAGCCATCCTAATTAGATAAAATAAATAACCAATCTAATCTTGCAAGAGCGCACGCAGAGTGTTTTTTCCTCTCTCTCTCCAAGTAGCGACCATGTCATGCCTTAATCAAGATAATAATATGGATGTATTTACCGAACCCTCTTGTTATACTGTGCTGGGGAACGTTGGTCCCGCTCCAACTTATAATTGTTATAAGACAGAGCAGGAAATAGGGGAATGCCAGGATTCCTATGCCGCCCAAACGAAGAAAGTGCATGCCGATGCATCATCTTCGGGTGTGTTCATTACATAGAACTGTTTCTCAGTATTCTTTACGTCCTCGGTATTTGATACCGGATCAGGATCCCAGATATGTAATCTGTTACATAGGCTATAGAAAGGTAGAGAACTGAGAACGGGTGATAAGTTTCATGAGACAGAAAACGGTACAAGTGTTGCAGCCAAGTCTGTTGGTCACTGTCACCCTGTATTACAAATACATTGATTTTGAACAAATGTTATTAGATAACGAACCTGATATACAAAATCATATCAGTCTCTTTATTACTAAAGAAGGATATAATTTTGTATTGTTTGATAATGTTTTGAACATTTCCTATTTCAAAAATTTATCGGTTCAGGCACGTTATCTAAAAGCATTGACGTTCTAAATAAAACTACAGTTCCTAGTATACAAAACACACACAAGAGGAAGAGTTTAGAAATGAATGAATCCTTCTTGAGGCATTGTAGACTAGGTCATCAATGCGACCCGACTGGCTGAAGTTACATTTAGATGCATATTTAAATTAGTTTGAATTTACATCTTGTGAAGCTTGCCAGTCATGTCACAAAGAAAAGATGACCATAGCTCTGTTTAATGGAAACAGAGAAAGAGTTAGTGAACTCTTGGGACTGATACATAGTGATGTATGTAAGGTCCCCTATCTACACATGCCAGGACCAGTTCTTTGTACTTCAGTACATTCTTTGATGATCTCTCAAGATTAAGTCATATGTTCCTGTTGAAACATAAGTCCGAAGCTTTTAAGATATTCACAGAATATAAGTTAGAAGTTGAGAACCAAAATACGGGTATAAGTATTATGTCCTATGATGAGATCAGGGAGAAGAATACTTGTGCATAGAATTCCTAGACTATTCTAAAAGAGAATGAGATTCTCTCTCAACATTACTCCTCTGAATATACCACAGCACAACGGTGTTTCGGGGTGGAGCAATCGCACCATATTAGTTATGGTGTGCTCTATGATGAGTATTACTGAGTTACCTGTTTCTTTTAAGCAGTTATGCACTTGAGAAGCTGCATACCTATTGAATTGGGTTCAAATCAAATCAGTGCCTACCACTCCATATAAGATATGGTTTGGGAAGGATCTATCTCTTAAGTAAGTTAAGATTTGGGATTGTCCGTCCTATGTCAAAAACAAAATCCGGACAAGATCGAGGCAAGGTCAGTTCTGTAGAACTGGAAAGGTTCCAGCTATTCAAAACTGCAGCTAATGATTTGACAGAACCAAAAGGTTCAATAGTCTCCGACGAACCTCAGCCTCTCCGCCGATCTAGTAGGGTTCCTCATCCGCCTGAGAGATACTTCGGTTTCTCGATGACAGTGGGAGCGAGGAATGCATCATGAGATAATGACCCAACTAGTTTCGAGCAGGCCATCGAGAGTAGGGACTCGGTAAGAATGGCTGGATGCTTAGCGATCTGAGATGGAATCCATATACACCAACAAAGTATGGACTTTGGTTGCTATATCTGAAGGGTTAAATCCCCATCAGGAGCAAGTATATCTTGAGAAGATTGCTTGGTGTAGATGGAAAAGTTGAGACTTTCAAAGCTAGACTTGTTAAAGGTTTTCGTCATCGACCAGGCGTGGATAATGATGAAACCTTTTCCAGTGGCTATGCTTAAGTCCATCCGGATCCTACTTACCATTGCTACATACCATGACTATGATATCTGGGGGTTGGGTGTCATGACTACTTTTCTAAATAATGATTTAGAAGAGAATGTCTATAAGAACACAGCCAGAGGGCTTCGTAAACAGTGGGAGGAGCGGAAATGTGTGCAAGTTGCTTTACGGAATAAAGCAGGCATCGCGGAGTTGGAACATCTGTTTTGATGTGGTAGTCAAAGAGTTTGACTTCATCAAAATGGTAGATGAACCTTGTATATACAAAAGGGTAGTAGAGAGTAAGATGGTCATCCTCGTATTGTACGTGGACAACATATTCTTGAGAGGAAAAGAGTTTCCTATACTACACACGGTCAATCTCCTCTTATCACAAGGATTCTCCAATAGGATAAAGGTGATACTCCTAAATCCTAGGATATGGATCTATGAGATAGATCTAAATGGATGTTAGGCTTCTCACTAGGTTTAGTGAGATGGTCTCAATCGATCCTGGGGAGAATCACTGGAAAAGTTCCAGGATGATAAGGACGACTGAACGTCAGTCGCAAGCATTGTCTTTACCCTCAGTAGAGGGACGGTATGTTGGAAGAGTTCCAAGCTAGATACCTTGGCAAACTAGACGATAAAGGCTGGTAACATCGCTATTAAAGATACTACCAAAGAGGCAGTTTGGGTGTATATTGGTTCATGAGATGAACTAGGTTCCTACCATTGTGTGACAATGGAAGTGTGGCATCAGCCCAGGAACCCCAGTCCCATCAGTGACCCAGACATATTCTGAGGCAGCATCACCTGGTCTTGGAGATAGTTGATCTCCAGGGTGATCGAGGTTAGGTGAGTAGACCCAGAGGACAACATGGCGGATCCACTCACAAAAGCCTTTTCCCAGAGAGAGACTTATATGGGATGGTTGAGTATGTGATACTGCAACCACTGCTACAGATGGCCCTAGTGCAAGTGGGAGATTGTTAGTTATATGTATACCCTAGAGGCCATTACTGTACATAGGATGTATGTTGTAGTGGATGCTGGGACATATATAGGTATGACTTTCTTGCTCGACATGATAGTACGCTATCTGGTTGCTCTTTATCTTAACATGTATACTTTCTGTCTCTCTGTTACATGTTGATAAAGCCCTTAGGATGTGTACTCGAATTCCAGGACTATGATATAGATCATACTAGTGGCGCCTGGGTAGTCCATGAGTACATCCTTCAATGTTCCTAGTCGTGGGAATATTGAGACGGGGCATCGATATTCCAGAGTAGACTAGCGTATATCTTCTCGACCCATGTGATGAGCGATGGATGATCCCATATCCATTGGTGTTTGACATCGGAGATGGTATGCGGGTGCTCAGTGGAGACTGGGTACACTGAACGGACTCGCCGAGAACTCCCAGATGGTATTATACCTCACGTCAGATGGCAGTTCTCTGGTGACACTGGTACAGCTTAGTCTGTTGACCCGAGATAGTCATAGCGTCTTGTGTGTATCCCTCTGTGCTTTGATTTCCACCCAACCACAGCTCTACTGAGTCGTGCAAAAAGGTGGTTTTTGGGTACAGTCCCGATTCACATGGAGGCAATGAGCGATAGGAGGGGATTCGTCTCTCCCGGTATTGGGGGTTGATGTTGCTCTATGCTCGACTGGCCATAACTGGAAATCCCTGGCCAGGGTAGCAGTGATTTACTGGTAAGAGTTATCAGTAGTTTCACGCTTGTTATGGACCTTACATCGGCATGACTTATCAAGCTACTGGGGTCTGACGTTTACCACCCCTAGGCGAGATATGCGACATATCAGACGAACAGACCGGACTGTACGGTAAGTGTTACTGGTTGGATTCACAGGTGTGTGAGCGGTCTTGCTCGTTGATCTTCTGATCGCTCAATACCCGGGTGGCCGTTACGTTTAGTAGACCGCTTGCGGCTTGTGGGTGTTTGATATGATCATCACCTACTGCCGGCGTATTGACGAGTCTTTAGAGTCCTACACAGAGGTTTCCTGGCTCAAGCGAAACGAAATAGGAGCGCATATGAGATATGTGCAGGATCGAGAATAATACCAGTATGTGATACTGAATTCTATTCTCACGATTTTTATCATCAGACGGTTATATAAGATATAGCCGGGTTACCGAATCAAATGTTGATTCGATATATTGATACACTTGATATTAGTCGGTTATATGCAGTATGACCGGATCATTAAATCAAATGTTGATTTAATGATTTATTGTATAATTATATATTTGATATATTACTTTACATTAACTAGTATTGGTTCACTTAAAATTATTTTTCTCACTAGATTGTGCACATTGTATATATGATATATGTTTGTGCACTAGTTTGTATCATGTTTGATGATACATGCAAACTTGGGTGTGTGTATGCTTTAAACCATGTTTAGGTTAATGGTTAGGGTTTTAACTTATTTATTTTATTTATTTATTTTTGAGTTTCGGCGCAATTTGCCTGAGGTGATTATTGCCCACGACCCAAAATAAAATGGTGGTTTTCTTTGTTTTATGCTTGAAACTTCATGAAGCTTTTTAAGCATCTTTGAAAAGTCTAACCATTTTGTTTTATGCTTTAACCTAACCATCAACCTAAACCTTAGTTTATTCTCTACATGTGTTAACTCACCCATGGTTGCAATATGATAAACTTCACTTGAATTTTCTTTTTGAATTAATTCATTTTCTTTTCTTCTTCTTCTTCTTCTTCATGAAGTGAAGAAAGCTTTCTTGAAAATTCCAAGTGTTGAAATCAAGTGAGAAATCGAAATCCAAAGTCAACCCACTTCCTATTTCTTCATCCTCTACCACTTGCCATGTTGTATAGGGTGTTATCTTCATAAGTTTCATGACCTAGTGAAGATGGAGCTTGAGTTTGAGTCGCCTCGACGTAGATCATCTTCGGCATCGAAGTCAACGACCTAGCCCGCTCATTTCTTCGATGAAACCAACACTAGAGTCTGGGATCCCAATGATCGCAGTGGAGGGACGTCAATACGGAGCTAAAGAAGTGGAGGACCGGATCTACAAAGGTTGTAATCCTTTTCACTTGTAGTTAAAGTTGTTAACTTGCTTAGTTTCGCCTTACCTCTAGTTAACGATCTTGCATTAGGGTTCTTTGGCACATGGAAAAATTTGATTTTGGCATGTTTGATCAGTTGTAGAACCTCATGAGTGTGCCTAGGAACCCTACACCAACACCAATGGATATGGGATCATCCATCGCCCATCATATGGGTCAAGATGCGTGTACGTTAGTCTACTCTGGAGTATCGATGCCCTGTCTCGATACACCCTCGACTAGGAACAGTTATAGGATGTACTCGTTCACTACCCTGGCCCTACTAGTATGATCTCATCATAATCCTGGTAGTCGAGTACATATCCTAAGGGCTTTATCAACATGTGATCACAAAACAGTATACGCTAACATGTTAAGATAAAGTGAAACCAGATAGTATACTATCATATCGAGCAAGAAAGTCCTCTCTCTATATATCCAAGCATCCATTATAATATACATCATATGTACAACAATGGCCTCTAGGGCATATATATACTAACAAATACTGAGACTATAGCTCCCTTTTTGGAAATCCCTTCGATAACTATCAATGCATGCAAAATATAACTAGGTACTGTCCTATGACTAGTCCTGCTCAGTACGAAAACAAATAGCAAATATCATAAAAACGTACTGCTCCAGAAGAAATCAATCCTAAAATGTGCATATGAATGCTGCGTGCGTCTGATGCGCACGGAAATCGAAACCCATTAATGTGCCATACATGTGCACAGAAACAACATCGAAGTGCATCGGGTGTGCACGAAACATCTGTCATAGGCAACGGGTGTGCCTAACAGCAAACTCAGGTGCATCTAATATGCACGAAGAATCTCGATTTAGTGCATCTGGTGTGCACCAAAATCGTATCTCATAACATGTGCCCAACATGCACGAAAATCCAAATCAGGTGCATCTATCATGCACGAATAAAATCTAAATCATGTGCATCCAACATGCACGAAATCACGAAATCCAATATCAAGCGCCGAACATGCGCAAAATTCAATCCAAGCGTGCCAAATATGCGCAAGAATCCAAATCAAATGCACATAGTGCACAAAATCAACATCAATATCAGAATCGAAATCGACGGTATACAATAAAGCTCAATCCAAATCAGGAATACCGCGGTATATAATCTCACAGCCACGTGCATCAGCATGCACACATCAATTCAAAACACTAAAAGTGCATGAAAACTATGCCGAAAGAATAAGTAAAATCACATGCATAACATAGGCATGAAATCAAAATCAACATATCGAATGACATCAAACTGAAGTCAGGTGCAACCGTGGTGCACAAAATATAAACCCAGTGCAACAAATGCACGAAATATAAATCCGGTGCAACAAATGCACGAAATATAAATCCGGTGCGACAAACGCACGAAACGAAAATCTAGTGCAACAACTGCATGGAACACAAATCCGGTGCATCCTGTGCAAGAAATACAAATAAAGTGCATCCTGTGCACTACAAATCCAGTGCATCTAGTGCACAAAATACCAATACAGTGTATCCTGTGCACAAAATACCAATACAATAACTCAAATGCGTAAATAGCAACACCGAGTGTACTAAGGTGTAAAAATCATAAACGTATGCAACTACGTGCACAAATAACATATCAATGCACTACAAGCACATATAAGCTATACCGAGTGCAAAAACCATATCGCGTGCATACCATGTGCACAAAATCAACCCAACTGTATGAAATCCATGAAATCATAAACATGGGCGACCAAGACACAAAACGATATTAAGTGCAATCCCTGTGCACAAATCATAATTCAACACAACGGTGTATAAAGCATATCTCAAGGGTAATAACTATGCACAAAATATGAATACCCAGTAGTTGCAACCATGGTGCACGAAAATAAATATCATGAAACTCGGTCATCAAGACTAAATCATGCGAATAGATCGCCTGAAATACCGAAATCCAAGGTGACGGATACATGATAATCGAATCACCAAATCACAAATCATAAATACCGTCATCGATATTTCCTCCTTCAAAGGTCGTGAAGGTGTCGGTGCATCCAATGCTAGAAGAGCAAGATATCTACTTGCCTCCTGTTCATGGTCTGGCGCCCGGTGCTTTTAGGTTCTTGTCTCTCACTGTGCATTGCTAGATACATAGCTCCTCGGCTCAACGGCACAATATGGAATGACGACGGAAACAGTCCCGCTCTGGCACATCCTCTAAAGATCTCCGGCCAGCTATCTCGTCGACGATGCCGAACTCTGGCCTGCTGAGTGTGTGTAATATGACCGCTCCTGGGTCCAAGTCTTCTCCTATAGTATTCCAGAAAGGTTCTGTCGAGGTCTCTCCCAAATCTCATTTCTGCCGAACTGCCCGGAAGTTACCACCCTTTACTATATCTATTTCTTGTTCCGGAACAGCTGCATTCTCATCGTGACTCCTTCTAGAAGATATATCAATAATCATCGCCTCTACATGCGTATCGCATCTCTGATGTCGGCGGAGTGGAACGCCATCTCATCTAGATCTCGTACGAACCTCTTACTCCGCTTTTCTCTGCTGTCGACTGCTTCAGACTCCATCACATGCCACAGTACTAATGGTCTAGCCGTAGAAGGGTCAAGCTAATGCCTCACATGTGGTTATGCCGTACTTCCCCAAACCCTAAGGTTTAGAGGCGGTTCATACGGTCACATAATCGAGTTAAGGTTTGTGTTCTTCTAGAGGGTCCACCGCGTTACTTGCATGATTTTCCGGAAGTTTCAAACACGAGAAAAAATCCAACTTTTGAAAAAATTTCCGACAGGGGAAAAAGTTAGTTATTGATATCCGTTCGAACTTTTTAACACGTTCTAAAAATATCCGGAAAAAAACTTAAACGAAGTTAAATTATCCAATCGAATCAACGAGTCCCCAATAGAACCCAAAAAACCCAACACTTGAGTAAATTAAAAATTCCCAGAAACATCAGGAAGTACCTACGGATTTTACTGTTCAAAACCCAAACCCTAAGTCTACTGTTTGGCCATGGAACCGCCGCGCAAGCCATCGTACGGCCGTGGTTCCGCGGCGCTTTAATAGTCTTAGGGTCTCGTTTTCCACAGTAATTCCTAAAATACCCTGCTGATTTTTCTGAGTATTTTTAATATGAAAAAATCAACATTTTTGAAAAATTTCCAGAAACTAGGGTTTTACGGGTATTCGGAGTTCGATCGGACTTTAAACTTCGCCTAGACTTCGTCTAAAGCTCTAGCTTGGCTCTGATACCACTGTTGGGTTACTAGACACTCTTACAAGGGTCTACAAGGCATCAACCATGCCCGATTAAAAATTTAGACATGCCGAACAACCCTAACCAAGATCGTATACTAGAAATTATGCGAAAACCATAAGCAAGTAAACAACTTTACTTCTAAGAGTTTAGGATTACAACCTTTGTAGTCCTGTCCTTCACTTCAATAGCTCCGTGTATATATATACAATGTGCACATCATGTGAGAAAAGAAATCAATAATGAGCTAAATATTAGTTAATGTATTATAATATATCAAATATATAATTATACATTAAATTATCAAATCAATGCTTGATTTAACAATCCTGCTATATCACATATAACCGACTAATGTCAAATGCAACATCTTATCAAATCAACGCTCGATCCGACAACTCGGCTATATCACATATAACCTATCAGGTCACACATCGCGAGAATATGATGCGGTATCATATACTCGCATTAATCTCGTGTAAGTCTATGGTAGCGCCCCGGCCGTCTACAGACGCCAAATGCGGAACAAAAACTTTTTATCTTGCGCTATCGTATACTTTAACCCGGATCTGCCATTATTGCTAAACTAACAAACTGTAAAGAGTGTAGAAAGGTTATACCGAACGATCCGAGTCCTTCGTTCTTTAACCATCATCCCACGCTCCGTTGCGGCTGCTCCGATCTCGTCGATCTCCGATCTCCTCGTCGAGGTGGCACCACGTCGACGATTCTTTAAATGGGCTCCCGCCTCTGACTCGAGGCAACTCGGTCGTCAAGTTTGCTAAAAGAGACGACCAAGAATGATGTAGAAAATGAGTAGATGACTTTGTCTCGCTTCGTCCAAAACCATGGACGGACGGTTAATGAAGTTGCCGTGGGAATCGGGTGATGGAATGAAATGAGCTGTGAAGTTCCATACACCCCAAAATCTATCATATCTTTTGTAACCAAATGAAAACATCAAGTAAGTATGAGAGAGAGGAGGGGCCGGCCATATATAGGGAGGGGGTGAGTGTAGGAGAGAAGAGGGTAACCTTAAGAAAGAAATATCATGTGTGAACACAAGAAAAATATCCTTAAGCAAACAAAAACCTCATTAATGCAAATGGTGATTCATTAACCTAGTCACCATTGCATTAATGGCTCCATTAAAGCACTAATGACTCACCATGTCAAGTCATCCTTTCTAGAACCTTCTAGAAGCATGACTCACCCTCATCCAAGAAAAGATAAATCCGTCTTTAACCGAATGTTAAAAGACGGCTGATAGAAAACTTGAAACTGGCAACTTCCAAAAGTGATCCTGATACGAATTTCAGGAAAACCCCGAAACTGTATAAATATACCCGCATTTGTATTACGACCGAATACAAATGCAACTGAGACAAAGATATTATACCTACTCTATATAATACTCGGATCCGGCTTAAACCAAAGCCGACCAGTATCATCTGCCCAAAAAATAACACGTGCGTAAACGCACGTGCGTTTTCCGAACCCTACCATAAAACCATACGGCCTCTACAACGTTTCTCCCGAACTTGGGAAACTGTCTGTGGGGGACTCTAATGACTCGTCAGTACCCTGGCAGTGGGTTTAATCACAAACCGTCAGCGGCACTAGCTATGCGTAACGGCTACCCATAGACTGACCTCAAGGGAGGCTGATGAGCGAACTCATCCAGAAACCCTACTGAGCCTAACAGTGACAATGTATATACAGTCCGGTCCGTTCGTCTATGAGTATCGCATATCTGCCTAGGGGCTAGAAACGTCAGACCCCCTATAGCAGTATAAGTCGTGTCGGAGTGTAGCCCAATAACACCCTGAGATACTACTGGAGTACCTACCAGTAAATCTCCTGCCATGGCCATGGACCTTGTGTAATGGCTCTCCTAGACATAGCACGACCTCGCCCCCAATACCGGGAGAGACGAATCCCCTGCCGATCCGCTCACGTGCCTCCATATGGCTCGGGACTGTACCCAAAAGCTACCTGTTTGCACGACTCCTTTGAGCCGTGGTAGGGTAGAAATCAAAGCACAGTGGGAACTCACACGAGACAAATGACGACCTCAGGTCGATGAACTAACCTGTACACATGTCACCAGGGAACTGCTATCTGACGATATGTATAATACCAACTAGCAGGTTCCCGGCGAGTCCTGTCCGGTGTACTCATAACCCAATGAGCACCTGTATACATCTTAGGTGATCCAACTGACACCAGTGGCTTGTGAGACCGGCCACCGCCCCTCGTCGGGGTCTCGACTGTATACACTAGTCTACTCCGGAGTATCGATGCCCTGTCTCGAAACTCCCACGACTAGGGACTACAATTAAGGATATGCGTATAAACCACCCAACTCTCACGTATATGATCGCCATCATACAGTTGGTGGTAAAGCAAGATCCTAAGGGCTCTATCAAAGTGTAACATGTAATCAGTCACCTGAAAATGTACACGACTGATAAGGGCAAACCAGATAGCATACTATCATCATGAGCAAGACTGTCCTACCGGTATAGGTCCTCCGCAATCATTGCAATCACGTACCTGCGATCCAATAATTGACTATGAGGGCACTATCTCCAACAATCTCCCACTTGCACTCAAGGCTAATTATCGTGATGTCGACTACTCACAGCCCGTGTGAAACCGAACATCCAATCCCTCTACTAATCAGTTTCACAAAGCCCGTTTGTAAAACTATTGTGTTCGAGAAATAGCCTCAGTGAGTGGATCCGCCTAGATGTTTCTTTCTATATCTCTCTTAATCTCAAGTTCGCGGAGAAAGCCATCTCCCGAATTAAGTAATACCTGTCTTAGAATATGTCTGGATATCTGATGGGACCTAGTTCATAAATGAACTCCAAATCCAAACTTCTTAGACTGTATCGATCACTGAACCTAATCAGTATCCGGCACCATGCCACCCACAGTATCCTCTTGGACCACCTGTCCATAATACTGTCCTTCTTCGTCAGAGGGAAAAACTATAACTCTGACAATCACTCTGTCAACCCTGTCACCTTTGAAGCCTGGAATGATAATCGTCTCCCGAAGGAGGCCGCCGTTATCAAATCCATAGAACATGTACTTATGTTCTAAAACTGCTTCCTTATGTTTCTCCAGGATTGGATTAATACAAACTTATTGCATCTAGTGCAAAAACAACATCTGGTGTGGTACTTGACATCTCATGATTGACTCAGCTGCCTAAGCAAGTGATTTGCCAATCATGCCCATCCCTCTCCCCTTTAGTCTGTAAGATACCTTTAGAGAGGGTGACTCCATCTCCTGCAGGTACACCACCATGCTAGGAGTCAACTATTCTAAAAACCATTAGAATACTGTCAAAGTACCCACATTGGGAAACTACCCAAATCCAGATCTAAAACCATAGATCTAGAAACCATAATGTCTGATATTATATCCATATCCTGTCTGGAGAAACAACTGTGTGACGACCACAGTACAACCGATCGTAGTATAGGAATTTTACTTCCTACTCTGTGTATGTCATCCAAATACCATGACATCACACCCTACTACCTTCTTAACAGATCCATCCCCTATTCTGATGAAGTCAAACCTATGACTGTCACATCAAAATTAGATGATCTATCTCCGCTATAACTACTCAAGTCTATAAATAGACATAAGCTACTTGCCCACTATGCTTCTGCTGCTCCCACTGACTACGACAACCCTCCAACCTGGTCTCATAACCTGGAACAACAGTAGTGTCAAGTCTGGGTAGATAAGAACCTCCCTGTCACTGTCCTTGAGGCTAACGAAGTACCTCTCGGGTGTCTGAGGTTACCCACCATATCTGCGGAGTGGCTAATGGAATGTCAAACCTGATTGAATATATAGGTCCTATTAAATTTTCCGTAATCGTTCGCGGTTCTGGAATCACTTCCAGTTCTACCATACCCCCACTACTGTTTTCTGAAAAATCTATTTTTACTAAAACTGTGGCGAGTCAAGAACAATATCACTATTGATCTTCCAAATGGTAGAATATCAACCCTCGTCATAGCCAGGGTCAATCCACAAACAGCCATTACAGAAACGTGCCCTGAGTTATCCAGAGTCTGGTTTTAAGCATAAGCTGGACAACTCCCCGTACCTTAACATCTTTTAAGGTACGATCCATTCTATATCCAATACAGAAACTTTGGCACTTATTTAATTGGAACCAGATTCAAATCATGCAGCTGTCTCCAGTGCATATCAACTTAATGGAAAGAGGCTAATCAGCATTACTCAACTTAGGAATCCATCCAATTATGAGTAACCTGAACGAGAAATAATTTTCTCAAAACCATTACTATCATCTGAATACCAATCATAAGAATCTACATCTTCGATCTCTTTGAAGAATCCCGATACTTGTGACACCTGGTTCTCTACTTTATTCTTATACCCACAACTTCTCAAAACTTAGACCTTGTATTTCTACGAAACACTTGTCTAAATACTAGAGAAGTTATAAGTAAACAGAACATAGTACGAGGACCTACCCCTTTGTCCTGAAGGACACTGGACAACATACAATACTCTGTATAAGTCCGCTGAGTTAAACAACTCAAAACCTGTGCGTCGTAGGTTGAAAACTGTACCCTGGCGATTTCCTCAAATATCACCAATTACAACGAATTTCGATATAATGAGGATAATCACCTAATTCCCAATAACTTACTCCCACTCATCATCTGTAAAACCATAGAGATATGAGAATGAAGCCTGGTAAATACATACCCTTGGAGTAAGTGTCTAATCGGGAAAACAGTTTTTCTTTAACAATGCACTGAAACATGAAAATGTTTCGTAGGGGTATCCTGGTATTCATAGCAATGCCTCTTCCATAACCCAATTCATGACTTCAACCGTATATTTTATTGCCATCTCTCCAAATCCCTTTATTTGTCTTTAGTCGTTACCTTCTGTACACCATCGTTTAGGCTAAATGGTTTTCTTCCTTCCCTACCGTTCGGCACCAGCCTATGGTTTGGAAGAAGACTATCCAGTAAGCATAATAGGTGTACCCTCCTAAACCAAGGAGTACTCGCATCTCGAGAGAAGGTGATGATAAAAGACAACTGAATAATACCTTATTCTTTTTAAAGGTGAAATAGGAGCGGCGATAAAATACGCGGTTTTGGTCGTGAATGATATCAGTCGCAATTTACTTTGCCCTTTTTTCTAATCCCTTTATTTTGTCTTTACATATTACCTTCTGCACACCCTACTTAGGCTAATTGGTTTTCTTCATTCCCTACCTTTCGGCACGTGCCTATGGTTTGGAATAAGACTATCCAATAAGCGTAATAGGTGTACTCTCCTAAACCAAGGAGCCCTCGCAACCTGAGTGAAGGTGATAATAAAAGACAACTGAATAAACCAATTCTATTTCTCCTGAACCTGGATCCATCCTCGAAGAAGTCCCTTCGAGTTCGTATATAACCATACGATGGATCTATCCAATGGAAGTGGATATCCGTAGTAATACGGGTGTTCTGAGAAATTCAAAGGGTAAAAGAAGGAGTGGCAATGACTTATGCAACATAGACAATCCAAAAGCCAGTATTTTAAGAAGGTTCGGTCAACATGGTCACTGAGTCATAGTCTAGGGTCGGTCAAAGGTCGCTGCCAAAGAGAGAGAGAAAAGAAACACTCTGCGTGCACTCTAACCTAGATCAGAATGGTTATCACTTTATCTAATCCGGAAAACTCCCACTGTCCTGTCAAATTCTCCTCCAAACCTAAAGAAGAATCAATCGGGATCACCCGAAGAGTAAACCAACTCATCAGTGGGAATCGGGATCCAACTCTCTTCGCATGATAACGTGATGGAATCCACTCGCGTTATCACACTCCAGAAGGTATGCGCATGCCTGGCAAGTTTCAGTTTCTTTAGAAACTCCCGATATGATTTTTACCCCATGTTCTTATGACCTTGGCGAAAGTCAACAAATCATAAGTCACATGTCAAGTTCTGCCCGTCATTATCTTGTTAATTTGAACCCACCCGTACATACCCTTGACGAAAGCCAACAAGGTAATACGACTGTCCCAAACTAACACATCTATCTATGCAACAAATGAATACCCCAGCAACTATCAAACACTATGCCTTGACGAAAGCCAACAAACATAGCTTCAATATTACTGACCATCCATAAGAAACGACGGAGGGCTACGGCTGGTTTTTGGCGAAAAACCTTTAACGTAATGAACTTGATCTCCTTGAAGGAACCTGATAGCTTTTTATAAATATAGTGGCGAAAACCTTTGCTAAAGAGGTCACTCCCGGTGAAGGGATCTCGGCTCATTCCTCGTGGAATGAGGTGCAGGATATTCCACTGAATACCGCGATGCAAAGCAACATGTAATCGACTATAGTGAAGTTATTACCCTGACGCAAACTTCTGCCCAAGGGGTCAGTCCCGGTGAAGGGATATCGGCCCTTGCCCCGTCGAATGAGGTGCAGGATATTCCAACCGAATACCACTATGCATAACAAAAGGAAACATCTTTGTAATAACAACTTTTAAATTGTTCCAACAACATCTAAACAGGTTTGTTTTACTTTGCATTGATCAGAATCAATGCAGTCCCATCAAAAATCACACCAGAAAAGAACGAAAATAAAATGTACGTATATGCCATCCGCATTCGTCACTGGGTCCCGTCATCACCCGTTAGGTTACTTAACTAACGACAGAGCGGGGACTGGACTAGCGCGGGTGTAAAACATATACAACATCTAATAGTATATAAACCAATATACAATAATCGCTCCAGGTGTGATAATATGCAACATTACAGAAAAGTAATAAGCATCACAGAACAATACAGATAATCTGGGATCCCCGGGTTTCACAGAGCCGCTGCTGAAACCCGACGTTCCCCTGTCGTGTAGATAGCCTGTGCAATGAAACCTAGACCCCTATGGGTGCGACAAGTTACCCTCCAAAACCTGAAGCGAGGCAGCCCCTTACAGCAAAGTGAATAGACCACCCAGCACTTCACGGAATCCGGTAATCTTGGGCACCCCTCCTTGGGTCAACCTGTACCCCCTACGAGTGCGGCGAATAGTCTGCTAATTTTAGAGTGGGGCCCCTCTGCCCCTCAAAGCCATGAGATGCGGACCCGTTGCCCTCCAGAACCCGGCTATCCGTGCACTCCGTCTCGGGGAAAAACCTGGTATAGTAATGAAAAATAGTACAACAGGTACATCGACCGCAACCTGGTCGTGCCCCAAAAGAATATTATACAACAGGCAGTGACGACAGTCCACAAGTTGGACGCTCGCCCCGCAATATCAAATGTACAAATAAATTCAAACTGCACTATCATTGCACACTGCTATCCACCACGACAAATCCGCAACATTACAGCACAACACAGAACATCAACGCGAATGTCACATTCGCAAACCCGTCTAAAAGAACGATAGCAATCAGACGCGGTTTACCGATCAAATGACATTCCCGGTCGGAGATATAATGTAAGTACTGAAAACTAACATGTTTAAATTTCGATCGACTAAATATCACAAAGTGGGCCCCACGAACAACTGGTGAACAGTAACAAAATCTGGGCCCAAAAGATATATATCAAAAACCCCAAATTCCAACAGAGAAGACACAGACAAAATTTGGTGCACTGATCCCATAGAATGGCCGCGGATGCGCGGCCAAACCATGGTACCACTGTAAGTTTACGGTAGCGCCCCGGCCGTCTACAGACGCCAAATGCGGAACAAAAACTTTTTATCTTGCGCTATCGTATACTTTAACCCGGATCTGCCATTATTTCTAAACTAACAAACTGTAAAGAGTGTAGAAAGGTTATACCGAACGATCCGAGTCCTTCGTTCTTTAACCATCATCCCACGCTCCGTTGCGGCTGCTCCGATCTCGTCGATCTCCGATCTCCTCGTCGAGGTGGCACCACGTCGACGATTCTTTAAACGGGCTCCCGCATCTGACTCGAGGCAACTCGGTCGTCAAGTTTGCTAAAAGAGACGACCAAGAATGATGTAGAAAATGAGTAGATGACTTTGTCTCGCTTCGTCCAAAACCATGGACGGACGGTTAATGAAGTTGCCGTTGGAATCGGGTGATGGAATGAAATGAGCAGTGAAGTTCCATACACCCCAAAATCTATCATATCTTTTGTAACCAAATGAAAACATCAAGTAAGTATGAGAGAGAGGAGGGGCCGGCCATATATAGGGAGGGGGGTGAGTGTAGGAGAGAAGAGGGTGACCTTAAGAAAGAAATATCATGTGTGAACACAAGAAAAATATCCTTAAGCAAACAAAAACCTCATTAATGCAAATGGTGATTCATTAACCTAGTCACCATTGCATTAATGGCTCCATTAAAGCACTAATGACTCACCATGTCAAGTCACCCTTTCTAGAACCTTCTAGAAGCATGACTCACCCTCATCCAAGAAAAGATAAATCCATCTTTAACCGAATGTTAAAAGACGGCTGATAGAAAACTGGAAACTGGCAACTTCCAAAAGTGATCCTGAAACGAATTTCAAGACAACCCCGAAACTGTATAAATATACCCGCATTTGTATTACGACCGAATACAAATGCAACTGAGACAAAGATATTATACCTACTCTGTATAATACTCGGATCCGGCTTAAACCAAAGCCGACCAGTATCATCTGCCCAAAAAATAACACGTGCGTAAACGCACGTGCATTTTCCGAACCCTGCCATAAAACCATGCGGCCTCTACAACGTTTCGCCTGAACTTGGGAAACTGTCTGTGGGGGACTCTAATGACTCGTCAGTACCCTGGCAGTGGGTTTAACAACAAACCGTCAGCGGCACTAGCTATGCGTAACGGCTGCCCATGGACTGACCTCAAGGGAGGCTGATGAGCGAACTCATCCAGAAACCTTACTGAGCCTAACAGTGACAATGTATATACAGTCCGGTCCGTTCGTCTATGAGTATCGCATATCTGCCTAGGGGGCTAGAAACGTCAGACCCCCAATAGCAGTATAAGTCGTGTCGGAGTGTAGCCCAATAACACCCTGAGATACTACTGGAGTACCTACCAGTAAATCTCCTTCCATGGCCATGGACTTTGTGTAATGGCTCTCCTAGACACAGCACGACCTCGCCCCCAATACCAGGAGAGACGAATCCCCTGCCGATCCGCTCACGTGCCTCCATATTGCTCGGGACTGTACCCAAAAGCTACCTGTTTGCACGACTCCTTTGAGCCGTGGTAGGGTAGAAATCAAAGCACAGTGGGAACTCACACGAGACAAATGACGACCTCAGGTCGATGAACTAACCTGTACACATGTCACCAGGGAACTGCTATCTGACGATATGTATAATACCAACTAGCATGTTCCCGGCGAGTCCTGTCCGGTGTACTCATAACCCAATGAGCACCTGTATACATGTTAGGTGATCCAACTGACACCAGTTGCTTGTGAGACCGGCCACCGCCCCTCGTCGGGGTCTCGACTGTATACACTAGTCTACTCCGGAGTATCGATGCCCTGTCTCGAAACTCCCACGACTAGGGACTACAATTAAGGATATGCGTATAAACCACCCAACTCTCACGTATATGATCGCCATCATACAGTTGGTGGTAAAGCAAGATCCTAAGGGCTCTATCAAAGTGTAACATGTAATCAGTCACCTGAAATGTACACGACTGATAAAGGCAAACCAGATAGCATACTATCATCTTGAGTAAGACTGTCCTACCGGTATAGGTCCTCCACAATCATTGCAATCACGTACCTGCGATCCAATAATTGACTATGAGGGCACTATCTCCAACATCTCGTTCCCGCACATATCACATATGCGCTCCTACTCCGTTTCGCTTGAGCCAGGAAACGTCTGTGTAGGACTCTAAAGACTCGTCAATACGCCGGCAGTAGGTGATGATCATATCAAACACCCACAAGCCGCAAGCGGTCTGCTAAATGTAACGGCCACCCGAGTATTGAGCGATCAGAAGATCAACAAGCAAGCCTGTACATTCTCCAGCGAATCCAATCAGTAACACTCCCGCACAGTCCGGTCTCTTCGTCAGATATGTCGCATATCTCGCCTAGGGGTGGTAAACGTCAGACCCCAGTAGCTTGATAAGTCGTGTCGATATGAGGTCTATAACAGTTCGAGAAACTACTGATAACCCTTACCAGCAAATCTCAGCAACCCTGGCCAGGGATTTCCAGTCATAGCCAATCAAACACAGCGCAACATCAACTCCCTATACCGGGAGAGACGAATCCCCTCCTATCGCTCATTATCTCCATGTGATTCGGGACTGTACCCAAAAGCCACCGTTTTGCGCGCTCCATTGGACGTGGTATGATGGAAATCAAAGCACAGTGGGAATCACACAAGACTCTATGACGGTCTCGGGTCTACAGACTAATATGTACCAGTGTCACCAGAGAACTGCCATCTGACGTAAGGTATAATACCATCTGGGAGTTCTCGGCGAGTCCGTCCAGTGTACCCAGTTTTCACTGAGCACCCGTATACCTTCTCTGATGTCAAACACCAATGGATATGGGATCATCCATCGCCTATCATATAGGTCAAGAAGCGCATACGCTAGTCTACTCTGGAGTATCGATACCCTGTCTCGGTACTCCTACGACTAGGAACAATTGAAGGATGTACTTGGCGACTACACTGTCCCCACTAGTATGATCTGCATCATAGTCCTGGTAGTCAAGTACTTATCCTAAGGGCTTTATCAACATGTAACATAGAGACAATCAGATTACATGTTAAGATAAAGTGCAACCAGATAGCATAATATCATGTCGAGCAAGAAAGTCCTACCCATGTATGTCCAAGCATCCACTACAATATACATCGTATGTACAGTAATGGCCTCTAGGGCATACATAGAACTAACAGGAGGCACCGTCTGCGGGTACATGGTGGACCCGGTATGGTCCCCGTAGCGAGTGGTGATTTTGTGGTGTAGACGATAAGCCTGGCGGTGGGACCACTATCAACCGGTGATAGTATTTGGACTGGCGGTTATCATAGGGATACCGACCGGAGTGAGGTTTGACATATCAACAGGGGCAGTCATGGTGACGGTGTCTGAGTTATGGGGATTTACGTGTCGATGCTAGACACGGGTTTTCTTGATGTTTCGGGAGTCAATGTTAGACACTCAGGTTCTATGAGACTTACAGGATATGAGGGCCGATCTGAGGATGCGGTGCCTGAGGATTTGGGATTTGATGTGTCAGTGAAGGACACTGGTGTTTTTCCATGCTGATGATTTTGCATGAGATTTTATATTATATCATCCCACACTCAGGATTATGTGGTTTATGTATTACTTCATGTAGTTGTAGTACCCTGATAATGTACCTTACATGATTGTTGCATATTCACTTATCATACTTAAGCTATCGGATTACAAGTGATATATAGATCGCTGTTCGTGCACACTCACGATTACAGTATGATGTTAATTACTATTCATGAGTTGGCAACTCACCCCCGTTGTGCCATAGTGTTTTGCAGGACTTACCCTCAAAGTAGTCGCGGCAGGGCATTTTATCATCTCTACTTTTGCGGATACCGCTACGTTAGGCAGTGAGGCCTTTGCTTTTAGGTGTGTTTGCAGTTATCTGCTTGTACATTGGATATCTTTTTGCTGGATCTAGTATTCTCCATCTACCACTGTTTGTATATGACTTAGAGACCACTTGTGAGGATTCTGTGTTGTATATTTTGGTGACTTTGGGTGCCATGCTCGTGGGAGCCGGTTATGTTGGAAACTTTTACCTCTTTATGCAGTTTTCCTTTATATTCTTCGCTTCGGCATCGTATTTATATGTTGTGGTGATTGTCTCCGCCGTTGGGCGTGATTTTGCTCCCATTTAGGATGCTTTATATTTTTATCTATGTTGTACCCGTTTTCGGGGCTAGTTTTTACAAAGGAGGTGCTGCCAAAATTTTCAAGAAAGAAAACTAGAGTTAGAGATTTAACATGTGATTTTTTCCAAATGTTAAAACTATGTTTTTCTCCGTTGATCTAGATTTAGGTGGTTTAGATTTCTGGGTTTCGGCTTACTTGAGTTGCGTACTCCTGTAGACGTTACGTAGTTTAAGTGCCGGTTACGGGACAAATTTTGGGTCGTGACAAAATTCTTTAAATTCCAAATTTACTTTCTTTAAAAATTTGGCAGCACCTCCTTTGTAAAACAAGCCCCCAAAAAGGGTACAACAAAAGATATAAGTAAAGCGTCCCCAAACGGGAGTAAATCCACACTCAAAGACGGAAAACAACCACTACAACAGATATACGACGTCGTAGCGAAGAAAAAGACGATATAAATAAAAACAGCATAAATGACACCCAGAGTCACAAAATAATATACAATATCGTCCTCACAACTCGTCTCTAAGTCAAAACATGAAAGTTGTAGATGGAGAGTACTGGATACAACGAATATACAATGAGCAATATCAGATAACCGCAAAACCAACCTATAGCAAAACTGCACACAGTCAGCCGTATCGGTATCCGCTGCAAAACATGATACGATGTGAAGAAGAAAAAAGCCCTGCCTGTACAACCCTGTGCACAACGGAGGTGAGTTGCCAATGCGTGAATAGTAAATAACATATGCACGTAATCGCAAGTATGCACATACCGCGCTAATCTATCACATGCATGCTGATAGCAATAAACAACAATATATACATGCAACAGTCATGAAAGGTACTCTATCAGGTACTCCTAATACATGAAGCAATGCATACCTAAAAAATGAAGAGTACGGAATAAAACATGTCATTCTCACAACGGGCACATAGGCCCCTCACATCGGGCACATAGGCCCATCACATCGAGCACATAGGCCCCTCATATCAAGCATATAGGCCCCTCACATCGAGCACATAGGTCACTCACATCGACCATTGAATCGGCCCGGCCATTGAATCGGCCCACATATCGACCATAATATCGGCCCGGCTATTGATTCGGCCCACATATCGACCATAATATCGGCCCGGCCATTGAATCGGTCCACATAAACAATGAATAAGTATATTTGGATAGATCATTATGATGATATATTATATAGGTGTACATATATAACAGCGTCGCATACCACTGATATATATATATATATATATATATACGATGGGTATACATATATACATTAGTGTCCCATACCACTGATATATATACGCAGGAGTAAAACAATCCAGAAAACATCATATGGAAACCATATCTCAATGCGAAATCCATGAAATATCATATATGCAATATGAAACAGTAATATGAGCATATAAAGAAAAACCGCTATTTAACTGCAACAAGTTATTAAGCATATCATGCGGTTCCTAATTTTTCCAAAACCAAACGCAATATCATATGAAGGTGAACATGTAGCTATAGCCAGGTATGCGTAACCATGTCGGTATAGCAAGATATGTGTATCTACCAATCAGAAATGATGTATTACCCTCCACGTATATGTGTAGCTATGTCAAGATATACGGGTGTGCATGTAAATATGTATGCAAGATGTACATGTAGCTATGTCTCAAATGTGTATATACCTATCTCTAATGGTACAATACCATATTGGTATATGGGTAGCTAGCATGTATTCATGGCAAGGAATATGCGCAAGCATGTAGGTATACAGGTATGCTTTATGTCATATGCACAATGGAATATAAGGATCATGTCTCAATGTCCTAAGCAATACAATCTCACTATGCATAAGTGTTGTGCTTGTCATAGCAATTATTGACGGTGTGAGTGGCATACAATCAGTGCTCGTGCAACATGAACCGTCAATAATAGTGCAGTGTCCATAGGGTACAAGTCCAAACACAACAAGTAATAATATGCAATGAAATTTTATGTACAATCTCTGTATGTGCAATATAACATGCAGCTAATATCATATCATATCTAGCCCTGACGCATAACGCCATGCGGGCGATTCCTCTGTAGATGTTAAATCTACTCAAAGATGATCCTGGGGCTAAGTAAAAGCAACCACTCGCTTTCCCTTCTTCGCAGCGTCCGAAGTTCTTGCCTGCGACCCTAAGATCATAAAACAACAATATATCAAGTTTATATTAGCAATCGATCAATAATACGTAACCACTATATTGATCGACGCACCAACTCCAAACAGACTCTCAAGTGTTCGTCTAATGGCTAACGTGCGTAGCGACACTACGAAACCAACTCAACAGCAAAAGCTACACAAAGTACCCGTACCGTGTCGGATAACGTAACACACGTAATCGTAACACTAGAAACTAGCAAAGTGATCCCAGATTTTGTAAACAGTAAAAACCTAAAAATCAAACAGGACCAATCACTTTTAAACCACTGCATACAGCTACCCACCAAAAATCAAGCCCAAACTCTACCCAAAAATCGAGCTCGCCGGAATTTCCCTAAGTGTCGCCGGCCAAAACCGAGCCTAGGGGGTTCGTGCTTCAGGTGTAGGCTTAGGGTCACTGGTACAACACAACTACACTGCTAGATTTTCTAGTATACTCACTGGGTCACAGCAGACCACAGATATCATAAAATGACACTAAAAATACGATAGATGCACGAAACGAAACTTTAAGCGTTCTAAACTGAAATGAACAAGCTACGCAACATTAAAAAGACCTACTTAACAAAAAGAGATCATTACCTAACCAAAAAAGCTCAAAGATCCTAGCTTTCCAAGCTCCAAGGCATCTAAGAGGAAAAACAAGGCTTGAAAAGGGATTTGGGTGAGTTTTGTGAAGGATTAGTGAAGGTGAGGTGAGTGGTCAGTTGAGAGTTGAGGAAAGTGAAGGATAAATGAGAAAGAGGTAGAGAATGATATAATGAAAGAATGAAATGGTAAAGAGAGAGAGAGAGAGGAGAGCATAGGGTCAGTGCACCATTGCAATAACTTCTCCTATTAATGCAAGCCATGCCTCTCATTACTCACCAAACCACCTCCTCCCAATCCAAACCCAAAAGAAATATCTCTCTCACAAAAAAATATCAAGAGTTTAGGGTTAAGGTTTAAACAAAGGATGGGATTAGATTAAGTTTTCATGGTCACTTAAGCAAGATTACACAAACACACCCTCACATAAACATGCACATATGTGTGCAAGCTATAACAAAGAATAATAAATTATTAATTAAATGTTATAAAATGTGAGGAAACTAAATTGGTAAACTTTTTTTTCCAAGAACACGCGTTATCCATTAATTAACTAATCGCATTCCTAAGGTGTTACAATCTCCCCCCTTAAAGAAAATTCGTCCCCGAATTAAAGTTCTTACTATGCATACCTTCAAGAGATTAGTGCCAAACTCCCAAATCTCGCTCGCAGCCTCCCAAGTGATCGCCTCACTATACGGCTACGCCAAAGAAACCTCCACAGATGACAAGACCCATGTCCGAAGTTTCCCCACCTGCCGATCCACTAACATTAGCGGCTGCCGGTGAACGAAAAGATCGTGTCCAAGCTAAATGATCTGGTGCTGAATCATGTGAGAAAGGTCATGAAGGTATTTGCAAGTATCGACACAAGGAATACGGGATGAATACTCAAAAATCTAGGCGGAAGTGCCAAATTATAGGCAACGGTACTAACTCGCTAAAGGATCTCAAAAGGACCTACAATCTGGGACTAAGCTTCTTAAAACTCAACACACCATTCATCAGAAAATCCATAGTAATACATGATCTCCCACTGCGAACTCAAGTCTACGACCGCCACTATCGGCATAAGACTTCTGTGCTGCACTGGGCTGCTCTCATCCTGACCCAAACCAACTGGATCTCCCCCGAAGCCTCTCGACTAGCTGGGGTCCAAAATTCCTGCTCTCACGGAGTAAGTAAAACAGACTGGCGATCGACACAACCTACCAAACAAGCATAAAGGTTGCCAATTGGAATGTCTCCTGATAACAGTTATCGTAGAAGAACCCTATCAATAGCAAATGACAATCCCAACTGCTAACAAACACTTAGTACGTATGCACAAGCATATCCTTCAGAGTTTGTATAGTCCGCTCTATCTAACCATCGGCCTACGGATGGAAAAGCGGAGCTAAAGCTCAACCAGTACCCAAGACTTCCCGAAGCTTCTGCCAACGACGGCTAGCAAACTGGGTGCCTCTATAAGATACAATGCATGAAGGAACTCCGTACAAACACACAAACTTACCGAAGAATAACTGAGCAAACAGAGCATAACCGGACAACAATCACCCAAATGGAGTCACACCCTGTCTAGACCTGGGAAGACACCACAATGAAATTTCATGGAGATCTGCTCCCATTCCTATTACGGAACGATTAAAGATAGCAACTCTCCAGCCGTCCTCAAATGCTCAACCTTAGCTGGCAGAGAAGCCAAGCACCTCAAAACGAAATCCGAAACTTCACTCTTCACCCCTGCCCACCAGTAACCAACTCTCAAGTCACGTTACATCTCGGTGGCACTTGGATGAACACTGAAAGTTGACGGATGTGCCTGCTCTAGGACCTCGTGTCTCTACCCATCAGTATCGGGTACACGCCATCGAGTCCCTAACATAGCACACCCTGGTTATAAATCAAGAACTCTGAATTTTTACCCTGCCGAACATGCTCAGAATCTCAAACAACAAGCATCGGCGGGCTGTGCCTCACGACAACGATTAAGTAAAAATGGACGGGCGCGGACATGAGCAAGCTGTCGCCTAGTAGGGGCGAACAACACTGTACTCATCTGTCGCATAAGAACTGTAAATCTACAGAAGACTGTCCCTGAACTGCGCACAACTGGAACAAGCTACCCCCAGGCCTACGACTCAACCATCAGCTACCACAATCGTCTCGCCAAAGGTAAATAAAGGATCTCACAAACACAATCCTTGAAAAGCTCCATCCAACAGCGCTGTCTCAACTCAGATCCCTCTACAGGAAGATGTACATTAAGCTCTGGTGGTCCGTGAAAATCTGACACGACTCTCCGTACAAGTAGTGTCCCCAAATCTTCAACGCACGACCACCGCGACCATCTCCAGGTCATGAGTGGGATAATCATGCTCGTACTTCCTCCAACCGTCGAGAAGCATAAGCAATAACTCTATCATGCTACATCAGTACACAATCGAGCCCCACTCGTGAAACATCACAATAAACAACAAAGTCGCCCGATCCAGAAAGCAAAGATAGATCTGGTGCAGTCGTCTACCAAGTATCCAACAACTGAAAACTCAGCACGAATGCCTCAGTCTAAAGAAAAGGAACCTCCTTCCCGGTTAGTCCAGTCAACGGTGCAGCGATACACAAGTAAACATGCACGAAACGGCGGTAAAAACCGACTAGGCTTAAAAGCTGCGAACCTCTGTCTGGGCCAAAGCTGTACGGCAACGATCTTCCTCGGGTCCATATGAATACCATCTCCCGTAACGCCATGACCTAGGAAGTCAACACTATCAAGCCTGAAGGAACACTCCGAGAATCTAGCAAACAGCTGGCGCTCTCCCAATGTCTGCAAAGCAAATCCTCAAGTGCTTCTCACGTTCCTCACTACTCTTGGAATAGACCAGAATGTCATCTATAACACAACAATCAACTGGTCGAGGAACGGCCTGAAGAAATCCGGTTCATCACATCCACGAATGCTGCTAGGGCATTGGCATGTCCAACGACACCACCAAAACTCATAAAGCCCGTAGCATGCACAAAGGCAGTCTTCGGAATGTCATCACTCCGAACCCGCAACTAATGATGACCTGATCCCAAAACAACTTAGAAAAATGTCTCGCAACCTGGAGCTGATCGAACAAATCGCCAATGCGAGGTAAAAGATGCCTAATCCGCACCATAACTCGATTCAATTGACGATCAATCAATGCACAATCCCAAACTGCCATCCTACCCCTTGACGAACAGAATAGGAGCTCCCCAAAGTGAAACACTCGGACGTACAAGTCCCCCTATCTAGCAACTCTGCCACAGATCCTTAAGCTCTCTAAGCTCCGCCGGCTCATCTGGAACAACATTGGAAAACTCTCGTACGATAAGAACCCAGTCCAACAACCCACTATGGCTCCGGTATCACGAATAGAACCCAAGAATCCTCGACATCCTCTCCTCAAATGCCGACTACTGAAAAAGGCCGAATTTAAGCTGTGTGGGGGTGGAACCACTGTCCCCCTGCACAACAAGAACTGACTCGCCGGGAAGCCAAAACCTGACTGTCTTCTTGCCGCAATCCACAGACGCATAGCATGTACCTAAGCAGTCAGTGCCTAGGAGAACGTCAAAGTCCAACATCTCTAGAAGGATCAAATCGACGAACGAATCTCTATCTCCTACCCAAATGGCACACGACCGAAACACATGTCGCGCAACAAAAGAATCGCTGACAGAAGTAAACACAACAAACGGCTGATCAAGCAAACACGACTCTCGGCCCAACCACGGCACGAAGTGTGTAGAACAACACAGGTGCATAGATCCCGAATTAAACAACATACGAATTAAGAATACCTGAAAACTCTGCATTGGACGCCCGCGCGTCTCGATGAGTAGAAGCAAACGCTCGTGTGTGCCCTCTACCCGCAACTGGCTGTCTTCCTCCTCTACCATCCTGTACTCTAGGAACAAATCCTCCGTGACCATGACCTCTCTAAAAATAAGTCTGACGCAGATCAACAACATGCGCAACAGGCGACTCTCCCTAATGTGAAGGTGATACGGTATCACATGGTACAGCTTCCTCGCGCTCACGTGGCTCAGTACAATCTCGAACCCAATGACCCAAACTCACACACCGGTAGCATCCAGTTAAAAACTGCTGACCCTCCTGGGGATAAGAGCTAAACAACCGGCCTCGTCCTAAGCTTCTGCTACTCCCGCAACGTGCACGAAACCTGTCACGGCGACTAAGCCTCTGTCTCTGGGCTGGTACACCTGCACAAGCCCTTCTCTGTCTTCGAACTCCCAGAGTCTTGGAAAGTCACTCTTCAGCTAATAGGGTTGTGTCCACTGGTGCTGTGTAAGTAACACAATGCTGTGTGCTGATTGCAAGGAATAACGGGGTAACAGGGGTGACAACCTCCTGTCGCTGCTCTCGACTGGCCTCAACCAACGACCTCATCGTCTCACGCAAGTCCTGCATATCTGCCACAAGTCTAGCGATATGATCTGTCGAAGGCGGATCAATCTTCTCCTGTAAAGCGAGCGTACCGTCCTGGTCAATCTTCGTCCCACACGAGTCAACACTGACCTCGGCTCTCGCTGCTTCTCTCTGAGCCCTCATGATCATCGGCGGCAAAAGGCTATAAATGGAAATAGGATTCGATAAGAACACGGAAATCGAATCACAAGGATATGTATCATCATGGAAGGAATTTCAAGCAATTTGTACTTAGGTCACTCTGGGCGGAGTACCGTGTCGTAAGTATGCCGCGGACATACACACGCTACATCACTCTGCTTAAGCTACCTACTCCATCATACCAACGTCATCCTACACCCCGAAAGGTAAAACCTAGCGCTCTGATACCAACTTTGTCACGACCCGAAATTTGGCACGTGACGGCCCTTAAACTACGTAACGTCTCCAGGCGTAACGTAATTCAAGTAAGCCGAAAACCCAGCAATCTAAACCATCAAAAGTAGTAAGTGATAATAATATTGTTAAAACTTTTGAAATCTCAATCAAAATTCATTAAAGTCCAAATTTACTTCCTTTAAAAATTTGGCAGCACCTCCTTTGTAAAACAAGCCCACAAAAAGGGTACAACAAAAGATATAAGTAAAGCGTCCCCAAACGGGAGTAAATCCACGCCCAAAGGCGGAAAACAACCACCACAGCACATATACGACGCCGTAGTGAAGAAAAGACGATATAAATAAAAACAGCATAAACGACACCTAGAGTCACAAAATAATATACAATATCGTCCTCACAACTCGTCTCTTAGTCAAAACATGAAAGTGGTAGATGGAGAATACTGGATACAACGAATATACACTGAACAATATCGGATAACCGCAAAACCCACCTATAGCAAAACTGCACACAGTCAGCCGTAGCGGTATCCGCTGAAAAAGATGATACGATATGAAGAAGAAGAATGCCCTGCCTCTGACTGCCCTGAGGAAAAACCTGTACAACCCTGTGGCACAACGGGGGTGAGTTGCCAACTCATGAATAGTAAATAACATATGCAGGTAATCGCAAGTATGCACGTACCGCGCTAATCTATCGCATGCAGGCTGACAGCAATAAACAACAATATATATATGCAACAGTCATGAAAGGTACTCTATCAGGTACTACTAATACATGAAGCAATGCATACTAAATAAATGCGTAGTACGGAATAAAACATGTCATTCTCACATGGGGCACATAGGCCCCTCATATAGAGCACATAGGCCCCTCACATAGAGCACATAGGTCCCTCATATCGAGCACATAGGCCCCTCACATCGACCATTGAATCGGCCCGACCATTGAATCGGCCGACATATCGACCATAATATAGGCCCGACCATTGAATCGGCCCACATATCGACCATAATATCGGTCCGGCCATTGAATTGGCCCACATATATAATGTATAAGTATATTTGGATAGATCATTATGATGATATATTATGTAGGTGTACATATATAACAGCGTCCCATACCACTGATATATATATACGATGGGTATACTTATATACATCAGCGTCCCAAACCACTTATATATATACGCAGGAGTAAAACAATCCAGAAAATATCATATGAAAACCATATCTCAATGCGAATTCCTTGAAATATAATATATGCAACACGAAACAGTAATATGAGCATATAAAAAAACCGCTATTTAACTGCAACAAGTTATTAAGTATATCATGCGGTTCCTAATTTCTCCAAAATCAAACGCAACAACATATAAAGGTGAACATGTAGCTATAGCCAGGTATGCGTAACCATGTCGGTATAGCAAAATATGTGTATCTACCTATCAGTAATGATGTAATACCCTACAGGTATATGTGTAGCTATATCAAGGTATACGGGTGTGCATGTAAATATGTATGCAAGATGTACATGTAGCTATGTCTCATATGTGTATATACATATCTCTAATGGTACAATACCATATATGTATATGGGTAGCTAGCATGTAGTCATGGCAAGGCATATGTGCAAGCATGTAGGTATACAGGTATGCTATATGTCATATGCATAATGGAATATAAGAATCATGTCTCAATGTCCTAAAGAAATACAATCTCACTATGCATAAGTGTTATGCGTGTCATGGCAATTATTGACGGTGTGAGTGGCATACAATCAGTGCTCGTGCAACATGAACCGTCAATAATAGTGCAGTGTCCGTAGGGTACAAGTCCAAGCACAACAAGTAATAATATGCAATGAAGTTTTATGCAAAATCTATATATTTGCAATATAATATGCGGCTAATATCATATCATATCTAGCCCTAACGCATAACGCCATGCGGGAGATTCCCCTGTAGATGTAAAATCTACTCACAGATGATTGGGGCTAAGTAAAACCAACCACTCGCTTTCACTTCTTCGCAGCGTCCGAAGTCCTCGCCTGCGACTCTAAGATCATAAAATAACAATATAACAAGTTTATATTAGCAATTGACCAATAATACGTAACCACTACATTGACCGACACACCAACTGCAAACATACTCTCAAGTGTTCGTCTAGTGGCTATCGTGCATAGCGACACTACGAAACTAACTCAAGAGCCAAAGCTACACAAAGTACCCGTACCGTGTCGGATAACGTAACACACATAATCGTAATACTAGAAACTAGCAAAGTGATCCCAGATTTTTTATACAGTAAAAACCGAAAAATCAAATAAGACCAAAACTTTTAAACTACTGCAGACAGCTACCCACAAAAAACCAAGCCCAAACTCCACCCAAAAACTGAGCTCGCCGGAATTTCCCTAAGTGTCGCCGGCCAAAACCGAGCCTAGGGGTTTCGTGCTTCAGGTGTAGGCTTAGGGTTACTGGTACAACACAACTACACTGCTAGATTTTCTAGTATACACACTGGGTCACAGCAGATCACAGATTTCACAAAATGACACTAAAAATATGATAATTGCACGAAACGAAAATTTAAGCATTCTAAACTGAAACGAACAAGCTACGCAACATTAAAATGACCTACTTAACAGAATGAGATCATTACCTAACCACAAAAGCTCAAATATCCTAGCTTTCCAAGCTCCAAAGAATTTAAGAGGCAAAACAAGGCTTGAAAAGGGATTTAGGTGAGGTTTTGTGAAGTTTTGTGAAATAATAGTGAAGGTAAGGTGAGTGTTCAGTTGAGAGTTGAGGAAAGTGAAGGATAAATGAGAGAGAGGTAGAGAATGATAGAATGAAAGAATGAAATGATAAAGAGAGAGAGAGAGGTGAGCATAGGGTGAGTGCACCATTGCAATAACTTCTCCCATTAATGCAAGCCATGCCTCTCATGACTCACCAAGCCACCTCCTCCCAATCCAAACCCAAAAGAAATATCTCTCTCACAGTAAAATATCAAGGGTTTAGGGTTAAGGTTTAAACAAATGATAGGATTAGATTAAGTTGTCATGGTCACTTAAGCAAGGTTACACAAACACACCCTCACATAAACTTGCACATGTGTGTGCAAGCCATAACAAATAATAATAAATTATTAATTAAATGTTATAAAATGTGAGGAAACCAAATTGGTAAACCTTTTTTTTACCAAGAACCCGCATTATCGGTTAATTAACACTAATCGCATTCCTAAGGTGTTACAGGATGCTGCGAAGAAGGGAAAGCAAGTGGTTGGCTTTACTTAGCTCGAGATCATCGGTGAATAGATTTAACATCTACGGGGGAATCGCCCGTATGGAGTTATACGTCGGGGCTAGATTTAATGATATGAATATTAGTTATAAGTATATATATATACATTGATTGTGCATGTGTACCATTGTTTCAAACCTCATTTCCTGTTGCATACGGACATAGTATTAATGAGACACAATACTGTTACTAACGGTTCATGTTGCACGAGCACTAAACTGTATGCCGCACAAACACCATTAGTAATTGCCATGACACTCACACTATAAAATTGCCATGGATAATACATTGCTTAACTTACCTTATCATTAGACATGATTCTTGTTCTATTGCACATATGAATTGCATTATGCATACATACATACTTGCGTACATACATACTTGCGTACCTACATACTTTCCTACATACATACCTTGTTATAACTACATATATGCTCATATGTGATATTGCATTGGATTTTGGAGAAATTAGGAACAACATGATACTTTTAAAAACTGGATTCATTTAAAAGAGCGGTTTTCCCTAGATATGCTCATATTACGGTTTTATGTTGCATGGATTTACGCATTTAGATATGGATTTCATATGATTTATGGATTTGAAAATCGTGGTATTATTTCAAGAAAGTATGCTTTGTTTTGAAAACCCGATTTCTCTAGATATGAGATTTCAGTGCGTCCACCATGAGTTTTCTCGGTTCTGAGACTTGTGTTAGATACCCAATTCGAGGAGCGGTAGGCACCGTCTGTGGGTACATGGTTGACCTGGTATGGTACCCCGGGGTAAGAAGACTCGTATAGAAAGGCGGTGAGCCTAGCGGAGGTACTACTACCTACCGGTGATAGTATAGAACCCGATGTATATCCAGAGGATACAGTTTGGGAGTTATGACATGAGATATTTTGATGGCCGATTTGGGGATGCGGTGCCTGAGAGATGAGTATTTGCGTGTCGATGCAGGACACGAGTATTTCATGATGTTTTCGAGTGCCGATGTTGGGCACTCTGGTTCCATTGGATTTACAGGATATGAGGGCCGATCAGTGTGACGGGGCCTGAGGTATTGGGATTTTGGCCGTATTTGATGGACGTTGGTTTTTCCACGATGAGGATTCATTGATGATGAAATATTTTATCCCATACTCAGCATTCTTTTGATATGCATTGCTTCATGTATTTGTAGTACCTGATAGAGTACCTTTCATGATTGTTGCATATCCATATTAGTATAGTGATACTATCAGATTGCATGTGATGGAGTATCGCAGTACGTGCATACCTGGGATTACCTGTATGATGTTACTTACTATTCATGAGTTGGCAACTCACCGCCGTTGTGCCATAGTGTTTTGCAGGTTTGACCCTCAGAGTAGTCGCGGCAGGGCTTATTCTGTTTGTATCTTTTTGCAGCGGATACCTCTACGATTGGCTGTGAGCCGTTTGCAGTAGGTTGGTTGCGGTTGTCCGTTTATATTTATTGTATCACTCTCATTGTATCTAGTACTCTTCATCTATCATTTCATGTATTTATTGTATCTTCTTCTTATATTTATGCTGTTTTTCTGTTATACTGTCCCATTCTTCGCTACGGCGTCGTATTTATGCTTATGGTGGTTGTTTCCGCCTGTGGGCATGATTTTCTCCTGTTTGGGGATGCTTTATTTATGTCATATGCTGCTTTACCTATATCTTATGTTTGTACCCGTTTCGGGGCTAGTTTTACAAAGGAGGTGCTGCCGAAATTTTTAAGAAAATAATTTAAACTTTAAATATTTTTACTTGAGATTTCCAAATGTTTTTAACAAATGTTTTTATCATTTACTACTTTTGATGGTTTAGATTTCTGGGTTTCGGCTTACTTAAATTGCGTTACGCCTGTAAACGTTGCGTGGTTTATGTGCCGGTCATGTGCCAAATTTTGGGTCGTGACAAGGACTCCCACTAGAGTTCACCGTTACCAAACACCAAGAACATTTCTTCAGTGCTTCTCAAGTACTTAAGATTATCCTTCATAGCTTTCCAGTGATTCTCCCATGATCCGATTGATTCCTGATCACTACTCCTAGCGAGTCAGCTATATCTTGTCTGGTACATAACATCCCATACATGATAGAGCCTACTGCCGAAGCATGCGGTATCCCTTGAATGCGAGCTCTCTCCAAATCAGTCTCGGGAGACATCTTTTTGGAGAGAGTGATTCATGAGTAAGTGGGCGAACCACCACGCTTAGAATTCTCCATACTAAACCCCTTTAGAATGGTGTTAATGTACCTGGATTTGGGACACTCCCAACATCCATTTAGATCTATCAATATAGATCATAATCCACAAGATCTATTAGGTATCACCTAGATCTTTTATGGAGAATTCTTGTGATAAGAGGAGCATGACCAAGTGTAGCATAGGAAACCCATTTCCTATCAAGAGTATGTCATCTACGTACAATACGTGGAAGACAACCTTACTCTCTTCAACCTTCTTGTATAAATAAGGTTCATCTACCTTTTTGATGAAGTCAAACTCTTTGACTGCCACATCAAAACAGATGTTCCAACTCTGCGATGCCTGCTATAATCCTGATGGACTTAAGCATAGGCACTAGAGAAAAGGTTTCATCATAAACCACACCTGATTATTGATGAAAAACCTTTTACCACAAGTCTAGCTTCGAAAGTCTCAACTTTTCCATCTACACCAAGAATCTTCTAAAGATCCACTTGCTCCTGATGGGTTTTACCCCTTCAAGTGCAACATCCAAAGTCATACTTTGTTGGTGTACATGGATTCCATCTCTGATCGCATTGCATCCAGCCATTTCACAGAGTCCCAACTCGTGATGGCCTGCCTGAACCTAGTTGGGCCATCATTGTCATGACCCGAAATTAGCACGTGACGGCCCTAATACTACGCAACGTCTACAGGCGTAACGCAGTAAAAGAAAGCCAAAACCCAAAAATCTAAACCATTAAAAGATAAGAAACAATATTTAAACTTTTGAAAATCTCAAATAAAAATTCTTTAGGTCCAATTTACTTTGTTGAAAATTTCGGCAGCATCTCCTTTGTAAAAACCCACCCCAAAAATGGGTACAAAATAAATATAAAGTAAAGCATCCCCAACGGGAGAAATTCCACAACAAAAGACGGAAAACAACCACCACAACAGATACACGACGCCGTAGCGAAGAAATAAAAGACGATAAAATGGAAACTATATAAAAGACAACCCGGTCACAAAATAATTTACAATATCGTCCTCACCAAGTCTCTAAGTCAACATGAAAATAGTCGATGGAGAGTACAAGGATACAACGAATATACAATGCAACAACGAATAACCACAAAACCCACCTATGTAAACTGCACACTATGAGCTGATGCGGTATCTGCAGTAAAAGATGATAAGATAGATGAATAGCCTGCCTCGACTCCTCTGGGGAACACCCTGCAAAACAACTGTGGCGCAATGGGGGTGAGTTGCCAACTCGTGAATAGTAAATAACATATGCAGGTAATCGCAAGTATGCACGTGCAGCGCGAATCTAAGATATGCAATTAATAGCAATAAAAGGTCATATGAATGCAATAATCATGAAGGTACACTGGCAGGTACAATTAATACATGAAGTAGTAATATGAAAATCGGTATGGAATAATCATGCAATAATGATATGAACGTGTATATATGCAACAGTCATGAAAGGTACGCTAACAGGTACAACTAACACATGAAGTAATGCATATAAATAAAGGTATGTAAATGCAACAGTCATGAAAGGTACTCTATCAGGTACAACTAATACATGAATCAGTGCATAAACAATAAATGTGCTGGATGGAATGAAACATGTCATTTTCACGGAACCCTAACAACATGTGTCACGCCCCGCTTCCCAAAATACGGAATACGAGGGGTAGACAAGGCCAGCCATGCTCCTACGGTCAAGGAAATGTCCTGCCGTAGTCACACTTCGGCTTCTAGTTTATCATGGTAAACAGTAAACGATGCGCAGGTAATGAGAAATGCAGTAACTGAAAGATACAATAATGAAAACTGACCTGTAATGGAACAAACGAAAGTAACTCGGAGTAGCAAGTCAAGAAGTCTGTGAAGTACGTCTAGTTCTGATCCAAGCTAAATCTTCTCCTCACACTGAGCATGCATACTCAGGTCGTCAGAGCGACACAATAGCAATATAATATATATGAAATCAAGCGACAGTTCTAACAGTGGTAAAGAATATGAATAACAGTAAATCAACGACAGCATGAATATGAATACGCAGTAATAAATGCAGCGGAACAGTAAATCAGTATAACAATATGTCACGTATGCCACATAGTATATAAGGAATAAAATGCCGATATCCCTATCAGTCTCTAAGTCTCACTGTACAGGTCACTAAGCCTATCGTCAGTCCAAGTGTGAGAGTCAACCACTCGTGAGTGTCCTCCACCCAAGGGTAGAACCCGAGGGCAAGGGACCACGGGCCCAACATGTAACAAGAATATCATGGTGTATATATCACGTACCCTGTAAATCTCCATATAACTCCCTAAATATATAAGCCGGCATGGGACTCCCGAGATTCTGTTGAACTCACACTTAAACTACCCCACACCCCGTAGTCTACATCAAACGCTAACCATCACCCTAAATACTAATCGATCCGTGACAAGTCTGCGCGAGAACTGGAGGCAGGACCTCCATCAAGCACGTCCCGACTAATACCTAAGATAAATGGCAGTGTCGGATGCCTTATCTGTGACACCCGTGCAAGCACTTCCATAAGTGTCCCATACCACTTATAGTCCCACGTACACGCATCCCACAGACGTCGACAATGCAATAGAATAATAGGGTCACTAATTGTGTACAAGTACGTATCACTTTCACTTAATCACGGATACACGAACACTGACGTACTTGCCACAATCATCACTAAAATCTAACACTGGATGAATGCACGATGTCACTAGGTTATCACTACAATGATATGGGTATGATGTGATGCATGAACAGTATATGAAGCATGGTTAATGTGTCATAAAACAGTATTCTATCACTTGCACAATTTATCATGAAACGTACGTATATAATTCAGTGAAACGATAGACAGGTAGTAATTAGTATGTTCAGTAAGCTATCCATCAAATTTGGTTTCAAGCCAATCGGGTTCCAGGATCATTAGTTATAACCATTTCATTTTAAGCGCTCGCGGCTGGAAATCCAATTTCAGAATCAGAAGTCCGTTTCGGAACGCATTTTAATCCCAGTGGGGATCAGATTTTAGCGACGTTACAGTTGGATGAATTCTAGGGTTTTCAGTAATGTTTTCAACATAATAGACGGATCTTCGATCGCGTTAGTATGTTAAGAGATATACAATGTTTAACACTACTATGTCGGTTCTGATTCTGCTGGGACTGTTATGTGTCCCGATCTATTAAATTACAGATTAAATATCAAACGGTAACGAAACAGTATGGAATCAATTGTGTTGTCTAGCTAACAGTTTTGTCTATAACAAACAGCGGAGTTCCGCAATCTACGAGTTAAGTAATTCCTGCGGTATCCAATACGGAACAGCAAGCCATGACTGGAGTCGCTCTGGACTGCAATCCAGAGTCGCACTCCGATACAATTATCATCACGATTTAAGTACAGGAATGTCTGGAAACTAGCACAGGGTTAAAGTTCGTCGAGTTAGCTTCGATTTGAGCCCTCGAACGCACCATTCTAATATGCATATGATTTATGGTGAATTTAACGGGTTTCAGGTACAGTAAAATTTCAGTTTTATGGTTAAAACTTGGGGTAGTCGTTTTAGTCATTATCGATTACATCATCCAACAAAATTCACACACTATGTTCACAGCCCTACGGGCCAACCTAAACCATTGAGTTCCGTCAAATCTGATAATATTTTTCTAAGGGAACAAGCATCGAACAGTTACAACACATAATTCTAACTAATCTTGCAACTTTAATATTTATGTAATTAACATTTGTATCATAGGTAAATAGCATGTAAGCAAGTAAAAACTTGCCTGGATCAGTCCCGGGGATGCACGGTGATTGTAGCGTCCTGAACGCACGACGCACACGCGTCACGGCACTCGATTTGGCTCGAATTCGAGTC
This sequence comes from Agapanthus africanus, assembly GCA_030015575.1. NCBI lineage: Eukaryota > Viridiplantae > Streptophyta > Magnoliopsida > Asparagales > Amaryllidaceae > Agapanthus > Agapanthus africanus. Next base: position 308,516,563 of record CM057350.1, read on the forward strand.
TCGGCCACGACGGCTCGCAGTTTTGGTAGAGTGGCTGTTGCGGCATCGGGCCAAGTCATGGCTAGTGATCGCTGACGTTGTCGGAGCCTGATGGAGAGATTACAGAGGAGACGGGAGCGAATTTAGAGAGGGAAAGAGTTAGAGAGAGAAAGGGAATTGAGAGTGAGAAAGAGAGGGAGGGGAACTGTGAGAGAGAGGGAGAAAGAGAGAGTGAGATATGAGAGAGAGAGTTGAGACAGAGAGAGAGAGAGAGTGATCGGGAGAGAGAGAGTTAGAGAGAGAGAGAGAGTGATCGAGAGAGACAGAGGGGGAGAGAGTGGGTTTCAGGGAGAGAGAGAGGGAGATAGTGAGACAGAGAAAGAAAGAGATCTGAGATGGGAGTGAGGGTGAGGGCTCGGGTGAGTGAGGGTGAAGGCGTCGACGATGATGTGGATGATGACGATGGGCCGACGACGAGCAGTAGGCCGCCGTCGAGGGGTGCAGCTCGGGAAATGGTGCAGGCGAGCTTGGATGCTGTGAAGGAGGGAGCTCGTGGGTGCAAGGTTGTTGGTGACGTGGAGGAGGTCGAGGAGTTGTCGCAGTGACCGGAGGTGGCTCGCGGGGATGGGTTCGAGGAAGAGAGAACGGGAGCAGAGAGAGAGAGAGAAACGCGAGGGAAAGAGGAAGGGAACGTGGAGGCGAGGGAAGGGAGAGAGGAGAGGTAGTGGTGACGGGGTCGCGCGTCGTGGGCGTAACGGGCGCGAGCGCGGGCGTCGGCGGAGGCGAGAGACGCGGTCGCGAGCGGGAGTGTAGGAAAGGAGCCGTTGGAAATTAAAGGAGATGTACAGTGGAGCGGGTCGGGTAGGGGAAGAAAAGGGCGTGGGCTGAAGGAGAGAGGGCCGGGCCGAGAAGGAGAGAAAAGAATTTAATGGGGAACTGAGCGGGCCGGCCCAAGGAAACAGAAATTAATCCCCTTTAACCCACGAAATGGGCTGGGCCGGCAAGGAAAAACAAAAGGAAATGGAATGGAAAGGGCCGGAGTTTGGGTTAGGGATTTGGGCTGTGGAAAAATGAACGGCTGAAGACAAAAAAGGGGAAAATCAATTTAAAAGAAAAGGAGTTGGGAGGGTGCAAATAATAATTAGAAGGATGGGCTGACGTTAGACGGGAAAAATATACATACGATTTGTTTTGGGTTTAAATTCAATAAAAGTGAAAAGCGGCTGAGCCAGAGGAAATGAAAGATAGGATCTAGGTCTAATAGGATTTTGAAAATAATTAAATAATTATAAATAAGTTTTATAGGTAAAAAAGAAAATACATTATAGACGTACAAAAAGTCCGGGTATTACATCATACCATACTTACAAAAATTTCGTCCTCGAAATTTAAAAGAAACAACTGGCTATACATAATAAGCGAAGGATTATCATATCGAAAACTAATACGTGTTGATTCATTTAAAACGGGTAGACCAACTTTTGAAGGTACATACATATATAAAAGAACCGCATACAAGAGTTAGGCCTAAAAGTATAATACAGGAACACTATAAGTGCAACTACAATTATACAAGAATATAGGTAACAATTAACGAATAATATTAATCAAAGTGTGCTCGGTAAACATCGAAACCAAATGTGTGCGCATCTAAATATATCATAATAGCAACCAGAAATAATAAATAAGGCTCAACCACTTATAATATTAATCATAGGCGCAAATCCCTAAAATAAATTGACGACAATAAAGCAGTGAAAACTAGTCGGTAAGCTAAAACATTTTAGGAAATGTATCGACAGAATAGGTCAAAAAAAATTAATTTAGAAAGCTTGTATAGTGAAATTAAGAAATATGGACCAAAAGTATACGCGGTGTAAGGTTGCGCTACTGAAAAATGAGAATACTAATAGTGTACTTAAAATACATGAAACAGGGTAATCAATAACACTCTTTCTTTGATAAATCCAAAATACTGGAAACTAAATTTTTGAATAACGGCGTCCCTAAATATAATTAGGGTAAAAGGAAGGACACAAAGGTATATGGCTAGATAGGGTAATGATTATAAGGAAATGTGGCTCAATCAGAAGGATGGAGTGTGGCGGCTTTAGGCTGAAGATCAAGAGAATTGGGATCGGGTCAGCACCGAAAATAAGGGTGAGGAATAAAGGACTATAAGGGGAAAAATATATGGGAAGGATACTAGTCGGTACAACAGGTGAATCAAAATTTCAAAAGTTAATGAACTCGGTATTTCATAAGAAAGGTCCTTCTCCCGGCAGGATCTTAAACGGGCGCAGACGAAAGATGAAGGGTGGACCTCAAACATTGGGTGTGATGCTAGTGAATCTCAGTGAGGGTTTAGACAAGGTAAGGGGTAGGAGTGAACAGATCTCAGTAGAGAAAATAATTGTACGCAAGGAAAAATCAAGCAACAAGTGGACTAAGAAGATTGAAGGATTAGCAAAAAATCAGCAATTTATTCCATTTCAAAGGATTGTAGACAAAACATTCTCAAAGACGAGAGGTGGCCCTAAACTATACACAGTTTATTTGGCCAGAAGACAATATCTAAAAGAAACTCCGTCAGTCGCGGTTGTGGAGATTCAGCAGGTTGCGGTAGGCTCGCGCACTCAGGTAGGGACGTCCGTTTCCATATCGCCTCGCAAGCATCGGCACTGGAAGTCCCTCCACAGCAGGGTCCTGATCTTCTGGTCCTTTCTCCTTGGGTGGAACTTCTTCATCGAGGTCTGATTCTAAGTGTCCCTCTCCTTTTGGGTTCTCTTCCATGGGGTCTTTCTCAATTGGATTTTCTTCTATTGGATCTCCCTCGGGATCTTCCTCTATCGGGTCTTCTTCTATAGGGTTCTCTTCAGGATCTTCTTCCTCTTCGTCGGAATCAGCTATCACGTTAAACTCTGGGGCGGCTGCTCCTTCGTCCTCTGAATCGTTGTTTTCGAAGTTGACCTGTGGACCATTGGCCTCATCATCGGAACTCGTCAATGTGTGATCTAAGGAAACGCATGACTGTGCATCCTCGTCTAGATGCGGCGCTGCTCCAGGGTGGGCCATGGCCTGAAAGAAAAGTCATGATTAGACAGTGGGATATCAAGGAAAGCTCAGGGTACGAAATATAGGAAATTATACGGTTGTAGGAACAGAAAGATCATAATGAAAATACTGTGATAATGAATAGAATTTGACATAGAGAAAGCATGAAAATGATATCTATATTATGATTCAAATTTTATTGCATTCAACTAAAAGTTCAACGGATACAAGATTTCAAACTGAAAGAAATATTCATAAAAGAGGACAACATTATTATTGAAATTGGAAATCATAGAATTCTTCTTCGATTGCCAGAACGCTGCATCATCGTTAGGCGAGTTGAATCCTGCGTTAGATCCGCCTCATGGTCGAAGTTCAAACTACGCGATGACCCTCATTTGGTAGAAGTGGGGAGTGTGGACGAGTTTCCTTCTTGTAGTTCTTTCCTTTCTGGGCAACTGTTGATGAGGTGTTTGTCGGAACCGCATATCAGATATTTCCCTTGGGCACGGCGACAATCCTTCTGAAGATGTCCCGGTCTCTTACAATATCCACAGCAAGGGTTCTTCTGATGCTTCTGTTGACACTTCATCTTCTTCTTCTTTCCTCGTCCAATAGGGGTCCCTTTATGATAGGAGACTCCTGCTGGTGCCTGATTCACCTGTCTTCTCAGTCCTTCAGCCAACAAGTCGTTTGTTCGCTCCTGAGCTTCCTTTAGACCTTGTAGTACACTAAGGATCTCAACAGTCTGATTCTGGGGAGCGGATGAAGATGAAGAGTCGTTGGAAGATATGATCCTGAAACAACAATTTCGAGAATGATATGAGTCACATGCTAATGAATCCAAAATATGATATGGATAGGACAAGGATTCAAGAATATTAGAGATGATGAATTTTTTTATTACAAGTGGAGAATCAACCGTATGGCTTTAAGTCACCTAAACAGAATACGGTAGTGCAATTGCAACCACGTAGTCTCGCCAGGTCACCCGAAACCATAGCGGATGGATAGATGAACACACGATGTGAATATGGATCAAGAATGACAAGTTTACAACCTAGACCGAGGAATGTCTTAGATTGTCAAACTACACACGGAAAACTGCAATCCCAATCGATGCAAAACCTGGCTCTGATACCAACTAAACCATGTCACGCCCCGCTTCCCAAAATACGGAATACGAGGGGTAGACAAGGCCAGCCATGCTCCTACGGTCAAGGAAATGTCTTGCCGTAGTCACACTTCGGCTTCTAGTTTATCATGGTAAACAGTAAACGATGCGCAGGTAATGAGAAATGCAGTAACTGAAAGATACAATAATGTAAACTGACCTGAAATGGAACAAACGAAAGTAACTCGGAGTAGCAAGTCAAGAAGTCTGTGAAGTACGTCTAGTTCTGATCCAAGCTAAATCTTCTCCTCACACTGAGCATGCATACTCAGGTCGTCAGAGCGACACAATAGCAATATAATATATATGAAATCAAGCGACAGTTCTAACAGTGGTAAAGAATATGAATAACAGTAAATCAACGACAGCATGAATATGAATATGCAGTAATAAATGCAGCGGAACAGTAAATCAGTATAACAATATGTCACGTATGCCACACAGTATATAAGGAATAAAATGCCGGTATCCCTATCAGTCTCTAAGTCTCACTGTACAGGTCACTAAGCCTATCGTCAGTCCAAGTGTGAGAGTCAATCACTCGTGAGTGTCCTCCACCCAAGGGTAGAACCAAAGGGCAAGGGACCACGGGCCCAACATGTAACAAGAATATCACGGTGTATATATCACGTACCCTGTAAATCTCCATATAACTCCCTAAATATATAAGCCGGCATGGGACTCCCGAGATTCTGTTGAACTCACACTTAAACTACCCCACACCCAGTAGTCTACATCAAACGCTAACCATCACCCTAAATACTAATCGATCCGTGACAAGTCTGCGCGAGAACTGGAGGCAGGACCTCCATCAAGCACGTCCCGACTAATACCTAAGATAAATAGCAGTGTCGGATGCCTTATCTGTGACACCCGTGCAAGCGCTTCCATAAGTGTCCCATACCACTTATAGTCCCACGTACACGCATCCCACAGACGTCGACAATGCAATAGAATAATAGGGTCACTGATTGTGTACAAGTACGTATCACTTTCACTTAATCACGGATACACGAACACTGACGTACTTGCCACAATCATCACTAAAATCTAACACTGGGTGAATGCACGATGTCACTAGGTTATCACTACAATGATATGGGTATGATGTGATGCATGAACAGTATATGAAGCATGGTTAATGTGTCATAAAACAGTATTCTATCACTTGCACAATGTATCATGAAACGTACGTATATAATTCAGTGAAACGATAGACAGGTAGTAATTAGTATGTTCAGTCAGCTATCCATCAAATTTGGTTTCAAGCCAATCGGGTTCCAGGATCATTAGTTATAACCATTTCATTTTAAGCGCTCGCGGCTGGAAATCCAATTTCAGAATCAGAAGTCCGTTTCGTAACGCATTTTAATCCCAGTGGGGATCAGATTTTAGCGACGTTACAGTGGATGAATTCTAGGGTTTTCAGTAAGGTTTTCAACATAACAGACGGATCTTCGATCGCGTTGGTACGTTAAGAGATATACAATGTTTAACACTACTATGTCGTTTCTGATTCTGCTGGGACTGTTATGTGTCCCGATCTATTAAATTACAGATTAAATATCAAACGGTAACGAAACAGTATGGAATCAATTGTGTTGTCTAGCTAACAGTTTTGTCTATAACAAACAGTGGAGTTCCGCAATCTACGAGTTAAGTAATTCCTGCGGTATCCAATACGGAACAGCAAGCCATGACTGGAGTCGCTCTGGACTGCAATCCAGAGTCGCACTCCGATACAATTATCATCACGATTTAAGTACAGGAATGTCTGGAAACTAGAACAGGGTTAAAGTTCGTCGAGTTAGCTTCGATTTGAGCCCTCGAATGCACCATTCTAATATGCATATGATTTATGGTGAATTTAACGGGTTTCAGGTACAGTAAAATTTCAGTTTTATGGTTAAAACTTGGGGTAGTCGTTTTAGTCATTATCGATTACATCATCCAACAAAATTCACACACTATGTTCACAGCCCTACGGGCCAACCTAAACCATTGAGTTTCGTCAAATCTGATAATATTTTCCTAAGGGAACAAGCATCGAACAGTTACAACACATAATTCTAACTAATCTTGCAACTTTAATATTTATGTAATTAACATTTGTATCATAGGTAAATAGCATGTAAGCAAGTAAAAACTTGCCTGGATCAGTCCCGGGGATGCACAGTGATTGTAGCGTCACGAACGCGCGACGCACACGCGTCACGGCACTCGATTTGGCTCGAATTCGAGTCTCGGCCACGACGGCTCGCAGTTTTGGTGGAGTGGCTGTTGCGGCATCGGGCCAAGTCATGGCTAGTGATCGCTGACGTTGTCGGAGCCTGATGGAGAGATTACAGAGGAGACGGGAGCGAATTTAGAGAGGGAAAGAGTTAGAGAGAGAAAGGGAATTGAGAGTGAGAAAGAGAGGGAGGGGAACTGTGAGAGAGAAGGAGAAAGAGAGAGTGAGATATGAGAGAGAGAGTTGAGACAGAGAGAGAGAGAGAGTGATCGGGAGAGAGAGAGTTAGAGAGAGAGAGAGAGTGATCGAGAGAGACAGAGGGGGAGAGAGTGGGTTTCATGGAGAGAGAGAGGGAGATAGTGAGACAGAGAAAGAAAGAGATCTGAGATGGGAGTGAGGGTGAGGGCTCGGGTGAGTGAGGGTGAAGGCGTCGACGATGATGTGGATGATGACGATGGGCCGACGAGGAGCAGTAGGCCGCCGTCGAGGGGTGCAGCTCGGGAAATGGTGCAGGCGAGCTTGGATGCTGTGAAGGAGGGAGCTCGTGGGTGCAAGGTTGTTGGTGACGTGGAGGAGGTCGAGGAGTTGTCGCAGTGACCGGAGGTGGCTCGCGGGGATGGGTTCGAGGAAGAGAGAACGGGAGCAGAGAGAGAGAGAGAGAAACGCGAGGGAAAGAGGAAGGGATCGTGGAGGCGAGGGAAGGGAGAGAGGAGAGGTAGTGGGGACGGGGCCGCGCATCGTGGGCGTAACGGGCGCGAGCGTGGGCGTCGGCGGAGGCGAGAGACGCGGTCGCGAGCGGGAGTGTAGGAAAGGAGCCGTTGGAAATTAAAGGAGATGTACAGCGGAGCGGGTCGGGTAGGGGAAGAAAAGGGCGTGGGCTGAAGGAGAGAGGGCCGGGCCGAGAAGGAGAGAAAAGAATTTAATGGGGAACTGAGCGGGCCGGCCCAAGGAAACAGAAATTAATCCCCTTTAACCCACGAAATGGGCTGGGCCGGCAAGGAAAAACAAAAGGAAATGGAATGGAAAGGGCCGGAGTTTGGGTTAGGGATTTGGGCTCTGGAAAAATGAACGGCTGAAGACAAAAAAGGGGAAAATCAATTTAAAAGAAAAGGAGTTGGGCGGGTGCAAATAATAATTAGAAGGATGGGCTGACGTTAGACGGGAAAAATATACATACGATTTGTTTTGGGTTTAAATTCAATAAAAGTGAAAAGCGGCTGAGCCAGAGGAAATGAAAGATAGGATCTGGGTCTAATAGGATTTTGAAAATAATTAAATAATTATAAATAAGTTTTATAGGTAAAAAAGAAAATACATTATAGACGTACAAAAAGTCCGGGTATTACAACATGGTAGGATCACAATCCATCAAGACAATCCAAATCCCAATATCTCAAATTGGCTCTCATATCATATAAGTCTCACAAATCCTTAATGTACAATATCAAATAAATTTCATATATCCTGAATATACAAAGTCAAGTGAATCTCATATATCCTTTATGTACAATATCAAGTAATTTCAAATGTCCTAAATCCAATATCAAGTGAATCTCTTATATTCTAGATAAATTTGCATGAATAAATATGATAAAGTATATGAATTTATATGTATACATATATATTAGAGTCCCATTCCACTAATATATATGTATATGCATATATAACAGCGTCTCATTCCACTGTTATATATACTTAGGACTAAAATATCATGAAAACAATGTCTCAAGCATCGATACAGAAATGCTGATCTATCAGGTGCTGTCACCAAGACTGGCACCCTGATAGGTACGTATCATACGCTATACCGAAAGCTCGAGTGTCTAGCTCTGACGCTCGCCTCTCAACGTATCCATACGGACATGACTACCGTCGGTAACCCCATGATAATCGCCGAGTCATTGGTAATATCACCGGAGTGTATGGTTCCCCTGCCATGCTCAATCGGCAAGGTCCATGAATCGTCTTGCCCTGGGGTACCTTCGGGCCCCACCATGTACCCTCATACGGCCCCCGACTCCTCGCATAGGGTGTATATATCAGAACCGATAAATCTCATGGTGATTGCTGAAATATCATATCAAGCAAAGCCAGGTTTTTCAAATAATGCATAATTTCTTGAACTACCACGGTCCCCAAATCCAGAAAACATCATGAAAAATCCATATCTCAATGCGAAAATCCATGAATATAATATATGCAACATAAAACTGAAATGTAAGCATATAAGGAAAAGCCGCTAATTAACTGCAACAACTTAATATAAAATATCACGCGGTTCCTATTTTCTCCAATTCTAAATAACATCAAGTAAAAGTAAACATGTAGCTATAACTGATATATGCGTATACATAAAGGTATAGCAAGATATAGATATCTACCAATCAGAAATGATGTAATATACCCCCCGGGTATAAGTGATGTATGTATGCAACGTATACATGTAGCTATGACATTATGTGTGTATGTACCTATCACTAATGGTACAATACCCTATAAGTATACAGGTAACTAGCATGTTAGTATGTCAAGGCATATGTGTAAGCATATAGGTATACAGCTTTTCTATAAGTCACATGCATAAAGAAATATGAATTAATGTCTCAATGTCCCTAAACAAACAATATCATATCTATAAGTGGTTTGTGCGTGCCATGACAATTATTGACGGTGTTGTGGTATACAATCAGTGCTCGTGCAACATAAGCCGTCAATAATAATGCAGTGTCCTAAGGATACTGGCCAAGCACAACAATTAACTAAGCAGTAGGGTGTATACACAATTCTAAATATGAAAAAGAATATGCGACAAGTCAAGTCATTTCTAGCCCAGACGTATAACGCCATGGGGCGATTCCCCTGTAGATATTAAATCTACTCACCAACACTCCTGGCTAAGTGAAGCCTATCACCTGTTTTCCCTTCGTCGTAGCGACCGAAGTCCCCGCCTGCGAACCTAAAATTTCACAAACAAATCACATAAGCTAAATATCCTACATCGACGAAAAGACAACGAAACGCAATGAAAACGGCTAGAAAATTACACTGTGCACTTAGCGCATCTAACGCGCACGACATCGGTCAGAAACCCTAACTATAGTCGCTAAACTATGAAACACCAAGTCTACACTCCGATCGTCCCTATCGCGCAACACAACACAACTAAATGCGAGGAATATAATAGATATAATCTCGCAGCGACCAATTGAAACTACGTCGGAAAAACCCCTTAACCTAGTAAACAACTTATTGCAATATTTCGCACTAGTTTCAAGCTAACGCATATTCAGGGATTACAAACACCTTATAATAGCTTAACTAAGCTATCTAAACCATTTCTATATTTTTAACACTTGCAAAATAAGTTTTAGCAAAAACCTAGTAAGCAATATTTCATAATAAAACAAAGTATTCATTAACAATAATTATCTTTTTCTACTAGGTTAATCCTTTCCTAATCACAAATTAACACTTTAATTAACATTAAACACTTAAATCAAGTTTTAACCTTAACTTGAATTTCTTAAAAAAATATTATGAATAATGAATTAAACATGAAATTAAAAGCTTAAATTAATATATAATTAAGCTAGCATAAAGATTTAAACTTAACAATTAAGAATTAGGGTTTGGTTTTTATACCTCCAAATGATTCAAAAACATGCAACAAGAAAACCAAGATTAGCCTCCAAAATCAAGACTTCATGAAGAACAAAGCATGGTTTAGTGTTAAGGAAATGAAGGAAAATGATTATATTTGAATTTTTGTGAATTTATTTGGAATTGTGATGATTTATTTGTGCAAGAAATTATGAAAATGGTGCAAAAGAGAAGTGAGGGCAGCATGGAATAAGTGGCCGGCCATGAGAAATGAGGGGGGGTGTTTTGTGAAAAAAAAATTTGAAGAAAGTTCTAGCAAGAATTCAATAAATGCACATTTAATGCAAAATGCCACCTTTCTTTCATTTTCTTTTCTTTTTTTTTTAATTCAAAACCTTTTGCACTAAAAATATCTAGATATTTAGAAAAGAAGCTTCCAAAAGAATTGTAGTGCTAAGATTCAATTTATTCCCATAAGAAGAAATTTCCATATTTACGTGCATAATTTACCGTTTAAAATAATATTTTATTTGGGAAAAATTCTATCTGAACCAAAACCTCCCATATACCCCCAAAGTTCGCGCGCTACCTTTATTTTAGCTAAAATAGGTGCCGGCAAGTTTTTATGGACGTTTGATCGAAATCGGGTTAAAATGGAAAAATTCGCAAAACGATTTCTAAAATGTTACAATCTCCCCCCTTATAAAAATTTGTCCCCGAATTTAAAATTTTCACTAAGCGTACCATGAAAAAGAAGATTACAAAAATCACAAATCTCGCTCGCAACCTTCCAAGTGATCACCTCACTATACGGCTACGTCCAAGAAAACCCTTCACAGATGGCAAGACCCTTGACCGAAATTTCTCCACCTGCCGAGCCATTAACACAATTGGCTGCCGGTGAATGAAACGATCGCATCCAAGCCAAATGGTCCGATGCTGAATCATGTGAGAAAGGTCATGAAGGTAATTGCAAAGTATCGACACAAGGAATATGGGGTGAACACTCAATAATCTGGGTGGAAGTGCCAAATCAAAGGCAACGGAACTAACTCGCTTTAAGGATCTTAAAAGGACCTATAATCCTGGGATAAGCTTCCCAAAACTCAATACGTCATTCATCGGAAAAATCCGTAGGAATACATGAGCTCCCACTGCGAACTCAAGTCTGGGACCACAACGGTCGGCATAAGACCTCTGTCTGCACTGGACTGTCATCATCCTGACCTGAACCAACTGGATCATTTCCGAAGTCTCTAGACTAGCTTGGGTCCAAAAATCCTAATCTCGGAGAGTCAGAAAAACAGATTGGAGATCGACACCACCTAACAAACAAAACTTAAAGGTTGCCAATTGGAGTGCCTCCTGATAACAGCTATCGAAGGAGAATCCTAACAATGGTAAGTGACGATCCCAACTGCCGACAATAATTAATACATATGCACAAGCAGATCCTCCAGAGTCGGTATAGCACGCTCTCACAAAACCATCATCCTGCGGATGGAAAAGCGGAGCAAAAGCTCAACCAGTACCCAAAGCTTCTTGAAGTTCCTGCCCAAGACGGCAAGCGAACAGGGTGCCTTCGTTGGATACGACCCTTGAAGGAACTCCGTGGAACACACAACTTAACAAAGAACAACTGAACAACCCGAATATAACCGGACAACTAGCATCCAAATGGAGTCACACCCTGACTAAACCTGGGTAGACGCCATAACGAAATTCATGGAGATCTGCTCCCATTCCCACTTCGGAACAGTTAAAGGTTGCAATTCTCCAGCCAGTCTCAGATGCTCAACCTAGTACACAACAAGACAGACACCTTGAATAAAATCCGAAACTTCACTCTTCATCCTGCCCACCACTAACTGACTCACAAGTCAAGTCATAATTTGGTGGAACTTAGATGAACACCGAAAGCTGACTAATGTACTTGCTCTAGGATTTCGCATCTCTACCCAATAGTATCAGGTACGCAAACGCGTCCATAAATGTAGCACATCTGGTCACAAATCAAGGACTCCGAATCTTTACCCAACCGAGTATGCTCAAGAATCTCAGACGAACGAGCATCGGCAAGTTGTGCCATGCGAAAGCGATTAAGGAATAGTGGTTGGGCGCGGACATGAGCAAGCTGTCTCCTCCGTAGAGGCGAACTTAAGCTATACTCAACGATCGCACAAGAACTGTAAATCTGCAGAAGATTGTCTCAACAATCAACACCTGCTGCAGGAAGATGTATATTAAGCTCTGGTGGTCCGTGAAAATCTGACACAACTCTCGAACAAGTAGTGTCTCCAAATCTCCAACGCAAAACCACTGCGGCCATCTTCAGATCATGAGTGGGATATCCTGCTCGAACTTCCTCCAGATGTAGGGAAGCAAAAGCGATAACTCTATAGTGTCACCTCAGTACACAATCGAGCCCCACTCGCGAAACATCACAGTAAAACAACAAAGTCGCCCGAACCAGAAGCAAAGAAAGAACTGATGCAGTTGTTAACCGGGTCTTCAACTGCTGAAAACTCCGTACGCATGCCTCAGTCCAAAGAAAAGAAACCTCTCTTCCGGTCAGTTCAGTCAAAGGTGCAGCACTACACTAGTAATCCCGCACGAAACGGTGGTAAAAACCTGCTAAGCACAAAAATCTGCAGACCTCCGTCTGTACATAAGTCTGGGCCAAAGCTGTATGGCTTCGATCTTCCTCGGAACCATACAAAAACTGTCTCCCGTAACTACAAGACCTAGGAGTCAACACAAACAAGCCTGAAGGAACATTCTGAGAATCTAGCAAACAGCCGGGGCTTTCCCAATGTCTGCAAAACAAATCCTCAAGTGCTACTCCTGTCCCTCACGACACATTGAATAGACGGGAATGTCATCAATAACACAATAATAACCGGACGAGTAACAGCCTGAAGAAATCTGGTTCATCACCTCTACGAATGCTGCTAGGGCATTGGTGAGTCCAATGACACTACCAAAACACACAAAGCCAATAGCGTGCATTAGGAAGTCTTCGGAATGTCATCACTACGAACCACCAACAATGATGACCTGATCCCAAACAACTTAGAAAATGTCTCGCACTCAGAAGCTGATCGAAGAAATAGTCAATCCGAGGTAAAGGATACCTATCCACACCATAAGCCGGTTCAATTGACGATCAATCAATACAAAACCTCAAACTGCCATCTTTCTCCTTGACGAACAGAAATAGGAGCTCCCCAATGCGAAACACTCAGACACACAAGCCCCACCTATCTAGCAACTCTGCAGCAGATCCTTAAGCTCCCTAAGCTTCACTGGCTCATCTGGAACAACGTCGGAAAACTCTCGCACGAAGGAAAGCCGGTCCAACAAGCCCACAGTGGCTCCGGTATCATGAATGAATGCCAAGAATCCTCGACATCCTCTCCTCAAAAGCCGAAGAGCGAAAAAGGCTAAATTCAAGCTGTGAGAGGCGGCACCACTTTCCTCCCGAACAATAAGAACTGACTCGCCGGGAGAACCAGTTCGTGCCAGGAGAACGTCAAATCCAATATCTCTAGAAGGATCCAGTTCCTTAGCACCCTGTCTGTTTTCTCACGGCAGTCCACAGACGCATAGCACGTAAGTAACCAGTCTGTGCCGGGAGAACGTCAAATCCAATATCTCTAGAAGGATCAAGTGACGGATGAATCTCCTAACCGATTGGAACACGACTGAAATACGTATTGCACAACAAAAGAATCGCTAACAGAAGTTAACACAACAAACGGCTGATCTAGCTAACCAACTCTCATCCTAACCACGACACAAGTGTGTAAAACAAACAAGTACATCGACAGAACATACGAATTTAGAATACCTGAAAACTCTGCATTGGACGCCCGCGCGTCCCGATGAGTAGAAGCAAACTTTCGTGTCTGCCCCCTACCCGCAACTGGATGAAATCCTTCTCTGCCAACTTGTCCCCTCTGAGCGAATCCTCTGCGACCACGACCTCTCTGCACATAAGCCTGACGCGGTGCTAAGGAACAATGTCTGATGAAGTGATGAAGGCTCCCGCATCGAAAACATCCACGCGATGACTGCTGACCCTCCTGGGTATGAGAGCTGAACGACTATCCTCGTCCCAAGCCTCTGCTACTCCCGCGACGGTCACGAAATATGTCTGGACGACTAAGCCTCTGTCTTTAGGCTGGTACACCGGTACAAGTCCTCCACGGTTCCGGAACTCTCAAAGTCTTTGGAATACGTGTCTCGTCAACTGGGGCTGCATCCACTGGTGCTATGTAGGTGACGGAATGCAGCATGCTGATTGCTAGGAACAACTGGGTAACAGGGGTGACAACCTCCTGTCGCTGCGCTTAAACGGCCTCAACGAGTGAACTCACATGTCCTGCATCTCTGCCACAAGCTTAGCGATACTATCTGTCGAAGGCAAATCCATCTACACCTGTGCAACGAGCATTCCATCCTGGTCAGTCCTCGTCCTACCCTAGTCAATCCTGACCTCAGCCCTCGCTGCATCACTCTGAGTCCCCATAGTCGTCTGCGGCAAAGGTTATAAATAGAGATATGATTCGATATGAACATGGAAATCGAATCACAAGGATATATCATCAAGGAAGGAATTTCAAGCAATTTCTACCTAGGTCACTTTAGGCGGAGTACCTCATCGTGAGTATGCCGCGGACATACACACACTACGTTACTCTGCTTAAGCTACCTACTCCATCATACCAAGGTCATCCTAAACTCTGAAAGGTAAAACCTAGCGCTCTGATACCAACTTTGTCACGACCCGAAATTGGCACGTGACGGCCCTAATAGTACGCAACGTCTACAGGCGTAACGCAGTAAAAGAAAGCCAAAACCCAGAAATCTAAACCATTAAAAGATAAGAAACATTGTTTAAACTTTTAAAAATCTCAAGTATAAATTCTTTAAGTCCAATTTACTTTCTTGAAAATTTCGGCAGCACCTCCTTTGTAAAAACCAACCCCAAAATGGGTATAACATAAATATAAAGTAAACCATCCCCAACGGGAGCAAATCCACGCTAAAAGGCGGAAAACAACCACCACAACAGATATACGACGCCGTAGCGAAGAAATAAAAGACGATAAAATGGAAACTGTATAAAAGACAACCCGGTCACAAAATAATATACAATATCGTCCTCACCATATCTCTAAGTCAAGTAGATGGAGAGTACAAGGATACAACGAATATACAATACAACAACGAATAACCACAAAACCCACCTAAGCAAACTGCACACTATGAGCTGATGCGGTATCCGCAGCAAAAGATGATAAGATAGATGAATAGCCTGCCTCGACTACTCTGGGGAACATCCTGCAAAACAACTGTAGCACAACGGGGGTGAGTTGCCAACTCATGAATAGTAAATAACATATGCAGGTAATCGCAAGTATGCACGTACAACGTGAATCTAACATATGCAATTAATAGCAATAAAAGTTCATATGAATGCAATAATCATGAAGGTACACTAGCAGGTACAATTAATACATGAAGCAATAATATGAAAATCGGTATGAAATAATCATGCAATAATGATATGAACGTGTATATATGCAACAGTCATGAAAGGTACGCTGACAGGTACAACTAACACATGAAGTAATGCACATAAATAAATGTATGTTAATGCAACAGTCATGAAAGGTACTCTATCAGGTACAATTAATACATGAAGCAGTGCATAAACAATAAATGTGTAGTATGGAATGAAACGTGTCATTTCCACGGAACCCTGACATCGTGGTAGGATCACAATCCATCAAGACAATCCAAATCCCAATTCCACAAATCAGCCCTTAAATTGTCTCTCATATCATATAAGTCTCACAAATCCTTAATGTACAATATCGAATAAATCTCATATATCCTGAATATACAAAGTCAAGTGAATTTCATATATACTTTATGTACAATATCAAGTAATTTCAAATGTCCAAAATCCAATATCAAGTGAATCTCTTATATTCTAGGTATATTTGAATGAATACATATGATGAAGTATATGAATTTATATGTATACATATATATTAGTGTACCATTCCACTAATATATATGTATATGCATATATAACAGCGTCCCATTCTACTGTTATATATACTTAGGACTAAAATACCATGAAAACAATGTGTCAAGTATCGACACAGAAATGCTGATCTATCAGGTGCTGTCACCAAGATCGGCACCCTGATAGGTACGTATAATACGCTATACCGAAAGCTCGAGTGCCAAGCTCTGATCCTCGCCTCTCGACGTATTCGTACGCACATGGCTCCCATTGGTATCCTCATGATAACCGCCGAGTCATTGGTAATGTCACCGGAGTGTATAGTTCCCCTGCGAGGCTCAATCGGTAAGGTCCATCAATCGTCTTGCCCCGGGGTACCTCCGGGCCTCACCATGTACCCTCATACGGCCCCCGACTTCTCGCATAGGGTATATATATCAGAACCGATAAATCTCATGGTGAATGCCGAAATATCATATCAAGGGAAGCCGGGTTTTTCAAATAATGCATAATTTCATGAAATACCACGGTCCCCAAATCCAGAAAACATCATGAAAAATCTATATCTCAATGCGAAAATCTATGAATATAATATATGCAAAATAAAACTGAAATGTAAGCATATAAGGAAAAGCCGCTAATTAACTGCAACAAGTTAATATAAAATATCATGCGTTTCCTATTTTCTCCAATTCTAAATAACATCAAGTAAAGGTAAACATGTAGCTATAACTGATATATGCGTAAACATAAAGTTATAGCAAGATATAGATATCTACCAATCAGAAATGATGTAATATACCCGCCGGGTATAAGTGAAGTATGTATGCAAAGTATACATGTAGCTATGTCATTATGTGTGTATGTACCTATCACTAATGGTACAATACCCTATAAGTATACAGGTAACTAGCATGTAAGTATGTCAAGGCATATGTGTAAGCATATTGGTATACAGGTATGCTATAAGTCATATGAATAAAGAAATATGAATTAATGTCTCAATGTCCCTAACCAAACAAAATCATATCTATAAATGGGTTGTGCGTGTCATGGCAATTATTGACGGTGTGTGTGGCATACAATCAGTGCTCGTGCAACATAAACCGTCAATAATAGTGCAGTGTTCTAAGGATACTAGTCCAAGCACAACAATTAACTAAGCAGTAGGGTGTATACGCAATTCTAAATATGAAATAGAATATGCGACAAGTCAAGTCATTTTTTTCCCATGCGTATAACGCCATGCGGGCGATTCCCCTGTAGATATTAAATCTACTCACCAACGCTCCTGGCTCAGTGAAGCCTACCTCCTGTTTTCCCTTTGTCATAGCGTCCGAAGTCCCCGCCTGCGAACCTAAAATTTCACAAACATATCACATAAGCTAAATATCTTACATCGACGAAAAGACAACGAAACGCAATGAAAACGGCCAGAAAATTACACTGCGCACTTAGCGCATCTAACGCGCACGACATCGGTCAGAAACCCTAACTAGGGTCGCTAAACTACGAAACACCAAGTCTAGACTCCGATCCTCCCTATCGTGCAACACAAAACAACTAAATGCAAGGAATATAATAGATATAATCTCACAGCGACCAATTGAAACTACGTCGGAGAAACCCCGAAACCTAGTAAACAACTTATCGCAATATTTCGCACTAGTTTCAAGCTAACGCATATCTAGCGATTACAAACACCTTATAATAGCTTAACTAATCTATCTAAACCATTTCTATATTTTTAACACTTGCAAAATAAGTTTTAGCAAAAACCTAGTAGGCAATATTTCATAATTAAATAGAGTATTCATTAAAAATAATTATCATTTTCTACTAGGTTAAGCTTTTCCTAATCATAAATTAACACTTTAATTAAAATTGAACACTTAAATCAAGATTTAACCTTAACTTGAATTTCTTAAAAAAATATTATGAATAATGCATTAAACATGAAATTAAAAGCTTAAATTAACATCTAATTAAGCTAGCATAAAGAATTAAACATAACAATTAAGGATTATGGTTAGGATTTTATACCTCCAAATGATTCAAAAACTTGCAACAAGAAAACCAAGATTAGCCTCCAAAATCAAGACTTCATGAAGAACAAAGCATGGTTTAGGGTTAAGGAAATAAAGGAAAATGATTATATTTGAATTTTTGTGAATTTATTTGGATTTGTGATGATTTATTTGTGCAAGAAATGATAAAAATGGTACAAAAGAGAAGTGAGGGCAGCAAGGAATAAGTGGCCAGCCATGAGAAATGAGGGAGGGGGGTGTCTTGTGAAAAAAAAATTGAAGAAAGTTCTAGCAAGAATTCAATAAATGCACATTTAATGCAAAATGCCATCTTTCTTTTCTTTTCTTTTCTTTTTTCTAATTCAAAACCTTTTGCACTAAAAATATCTAGTTATTTAGAAAAGAAGCTTCCAAAATAATTGTAGTGATAAGATTCAATTTATTCCCATGAGAAGAAATTTCCCGATTTACGTGCATAATTTACCGCTTAAAATAATATTTTATTTGGGAAAAATTCTATCTGAACCAAAACCTCCCATATACCCTCAAAGTTCGCGCACTAGCTTTATTTTAGCTAAAATAGGTGCCGGCAAGTTTCTACGGACGTTTGATCGAAATCGGGTTAAAACGGAAAAATTCGGAAAATGATTTCTAAAACGTTACAATCATCTATGATGATGCAATCCTCGCTCCCACCGTCACTGAGGAAACCGTAGTATTTCTCAGGTGGATGAGGATCTCTACCAGATTCGCGGAGAGGATGAGGTTCGTTGGAGACTATTGAATTCTTTGGTTTTACCAAATTATCAACTGTTAGTCTGTCTAGCTGGAGCTCCTTCCAGTTCTACCTCATGACAATTAATTTCTTCCATAAGAAATTCCTTTTCTAAAATGGTAGCATGCCGAGAAACAAAACAGCTTTTGCTCCTCAGTGTGGTAGAAGATATACCCTCGCGAATGTTCGGGATATCCAACAAACTTATATAGAACTGACCTTGCCTCCAGCTTGTCTGGATTTTTCTTTTCAACATAGGCCGGACAACCCCATATCTTAACTCGTTTAAGACATGATCTCTTTCCATTCCATATCTTATATGGAGTGGTAGGCACAGATTTGGATGGAACCCCATTCAATAGGTATGCAGCTTCTCAAGTGCATAACTCCAAAAGGAAACAGGCAACTCAGCAGTACTCATCATAGAGCACACCATATCTCATAAGGCGCTATTCATCTGCCCCGATACACCATTATGCTATGGTGTATACGGAGGTGTAAGCTGAGAGAGAATCCTATTATCTTTTAAATAATCCAGGAACTACATGCTCAAGTATTCTCCTCCTCGATCACATCGAAGGACTTTAATACTTCTACCCATCTGGTTCTCAACTTCAAGCTTCTATTTCTTGAATTTCTTAAAACTTTCAGACATGTGTTTCAACAGGAACATATGTCCGAATCTTGAGAGATGGTCAGTGAATATAATGAAGTACGAGGAACCAACCCTGGCATTTGGAGACATAGGACCATAGACATCACCATGTATCAGTCTCAAGAGTTCAGTAACTCTTTCTCCGTTTCCAGTAAATGGAGTATTGGTCATTTTACCTTTGAGACATGACTGGCAAGTTTCATATGATGAAAATTCGAACGGATTCAAATATTCATCCTTACGTAACATAGTTAGTCGTGTCGCATTGATATGGCCTAGTCTACAATGCCACAAGAAGGATTCGTTCATTTCTGAACTACTCCTCTTGTGTGTGTTCTAAATACTTTGAACCGTGCTTTGATTTAGAACATATATGCCATTACTTAACGTGCCTGATCCAATCAAATTTTGATTAAGGAAAATGTTCACAAAATTTTCCTGCAATACAAAATTATATCCTTCTTTAATTTAATAAAGAAACTGATGTAATGTTGTATATAAGGTTCGGCATGTAATAACATTTGTTCAAAATCAAAGTATTTACCATTTGATAATACAAGGAAATATTCGCCAACTGCTTTGGCTGCAACACTTGCACCATTCCCTACTCTAGAGAATGATCACCTTTTCTCAGTTATCTACCTTTCTTTAGCCCACGTAACATCTTACATATGTGGGATCATGTTCCAGTATGTCATACCAAGGACGTAGAGTCTACTGAGAAATGGTTCTCGGTAACCAACACACCCGAAGAAGATGCATCAACAAGCACATTCCTCGATTGGGTCGCGTAGGAATCCGGATATTCCCCTATTTTCTACTCGGACTTATAACAATTATAAGATAGAGCGTAACCAACATTTCAAGCTTAGTATAATAAGCAGGTTCGATCAAAACATCCATATTATTATCTTGATTAAGGCATGGCATGGTCACTACCTGGAGAGAGAGAGAAGATAACACTCAGCGTATGCTCTTGCAAGATCAGATTGGTTATTATTTTATCTAATCAGGATGGCTCCCACTATTTTTATCAAATCTTCTTTCAAACCCTAAAAGGTAAGACTAGCTGGGATTAATTACACCCTACAAGTTTGCCAATCTTTCGGCCAGGCCAGTGTCGGTACTTTGAGGGAGGTTCCCCGTGCTTTCGCACGGACCAAATTAAAATAAACCTCGGTTTCCTAGAGACGTAACCCCATTAACACCTTTCTAGACAGCTACACTGATTGGCTAATTGTAATGTGTAAAACTTTCCCAGGAGTAACTCTTACTCGCACTGGGTATCGGGATCCAACTATCTCATAGAAGGTATGCAACCTCATAGCAAATTTCAACACTTGAAATTCCCGATAATATTTTGCCCCTATTAACTTATGACCTTGGCTATGGTCAACAAATCATAAGCGCAAGTGTAACGTTTTAGAAATCGTTTTGCGAATTTTTCCGTTTTAGGGTAAAATTGTCGGTGTTTTCTCTTTTAACCCGATTGTGATCAAACTTCCGTAGAAACTAGCCGGCACCTAGTTTAGCTAAAATAAAGCTAGTGTACGAACTTTGGGAGTCAATGGGAAGTTTTGGTTCACATAGAATTTTTCCCAAATTAAATTATTATTTTAATGCTTTATTTGCGCACTTTATTAGTGGTAATTACAGTTTTATGTGGGGTATGTTAGTTATATGTATGCCCTATAGGCCATTACTGTACATACGATGTATATTGTAGTGGATGCTTGGACATATATAGGGAGGACTTTCTTGCTCGACATGATAGTATGCTATCTGGTTGTATTTTATCTTAACATGTACTATGATTGTCTCTATGTTACATTTTGATAAAGCCCTTAGGATATGTACTCGACTACTGGGACTATGATGAGATCATACTAGTGGGGCCACGGTAGTCGACGAGTACATCCTGTAACTGTTCCTAGTCGAGGGTGTATCGAGACAGGGCATCGATGCACCAGAGTAGACTAGCGTATACGCATCTTGACCCATATGATGGGCGATGGATGATCCCATATCCATCGGTGTTTGACATCAAGGATGGTGTATGGGTGCTCAGTGGAGACTGGGTACACTAGAAGGACTCGCCGAGAACTCCCAGATGGTGTTATACCTCATGTCAGATGGCAGTTCTCCGGTGACACTAGTACAGAGTAGTCTGTTGACCCGAGATCGTCATAGAGACTTGTGTGATTCCCACTGTGCTTTGATTTCCATCATACCACGTCCAAGAGGGCGTGCAAAAAGGTGGCTTTTGGGTACAGTCCCGAATCACATGGAGGCAATGAGCGATAGGAGGGGATTCGTCTCTCCCGGTATAGGGAGTTGATGTTGCGCTGTGTTCGATTGGCTAAAACCGGAAATCCCTGACCAGGGTTGTTGAGATTTACTGGTAAGTGTTATCAATAGTTTCTCGAACTGTTATAGACCTCATATCGACACGACTTATCAAACTACTGGGGTCTGACGTTTACCACCCCTAGGCGAGATATACGACATATCAGACGACGAGACCGGACTGTACGGGAGTGTTACTGATTGGATTCACAGGAGAATGTACAGGCTTGCTTGTTGATCTTCTGAGCGCTCAATACCTGGGTGGCTGTTATGTTTAGCTGACCGCTTGCAGCTTGTAGGTGTTTGATATGATCATCACCTACTGCCGGCGTAATGACGATTCTTTAGACTCTTACACAGAGGTTTCTTGGCTCAGGCAAAACGGAGTAGGAGCACATATGTGATATGTGCGGAACCGAGGATAATGCGTTTTATGATACCGTATTGGATTCTCGCGATATGAGATATCGGCCGGGTAAATGTGATATACCCGGGTCATCATATTAGTCGGTTATTTGTGAAATAGCCGGATTATCGGATAAAGTGTTGATTCGATAATTTAATGTATAATAATATATATGATATATTAAATTACATTAACTGATATTAGCTCACTAAAAGATTCATTTTCTCACGGGATAATACATTGATATATATGCGATATATGTTAATTGTATTATTTTCTCTTGTTACAAAATATATTATATATGTGATATATAATATTGTAACATGTTAGGGTTACAAATTTAACAATGGTTTAGGGTTTAAACTTGGTTAGGGTTTGGATTAGGGTTAGCTTTTGTATGAAGCTTCCATGAAGCTTTGACTTTGTTTTTAGCTAGATATTTTGTTAACCCAATCCAAACCATTAACTCTAGTCAATTCTCTACATGGGTTAACTCCTTCATGCTTAACCCTTGGTTAGATTTGTAACCACTACAATAATTCGTTACTCATCACAAAAGGATTCATTCTTCTACTTCTTTGAGTTCCTTCTTGAAAAAGCTTTCTTGTTTTGCTTTTGTGATGAAAATGAGTGAAAAAAATATTATAAATGAGGGCAAAAATCCTACTTCATCATCCACATCTTCCCTTTCCATTTAGGTGAGGGTGTTCACTTCATTTAGTGAGTGTTAGCTTGTGTTAATGAAACTTCAAGGTAGATCATCTATGTTATCGAAGATCGGAAGCAAGGTTGCATCATTCTCTTCGTGAAACCTCTCGAGAGTCCGGAACACGATGATCGCAGCGAAGGGACCTCAACACGGAGCTTAAGAAGTGAAGGACCGGATCTACAAAGGTTGTAATCTCTCTCACTTAGTGTTAAAGTGTTTAACATGCTAGTTTTCACCTAAACTCTAGTTTAAAGATCCGGGTTTGGGTTGTTCGGCACGGCTAAATTTTAAATCGGGCATGGTTGATACCTCGTAGACCCTTGTGCGTGTGCCTAGCAACTCTACTGTGGTATCAGAGCCAAGCTAGAGCTTTAGGCAAAGTCTGAGCGAAGTTTAAAGTCCGATCGAACCCAGAAACCCCGACACGAACCCTTCTCTGGACATTTTCTAAAAATGTGATTTTTTATGACTTAAAAATGCTCAGAAAAATAAGCAGGAAAAACTAAGAATTACTGTGAAATACGGCCCACTAATTCGCACACATGACCGCGGAACCGCGGCCAAACGAAATGTTTGGAGGCGGTTCCGCGGCCAAAATTTTGAATTAGTCCCTGGAATTTCATATATTTATTCTTTGGTCCTTTCTTGGCAATTTTTTCTGGGAATATTTTAATTCCATTCAAGTGTTGAGTTTTCTAGCGTTGTATTAGGGACTCGTTGATTCGATCGGATAATTTAATTTTGTTTAGTTTGTCAGGTTAATTTTTCAGATCGTGTTAAAAAGTTCGAACGGATATCAATAACTCACTTTTTCCCCTGCCAGAAAATTTCCAAGCGTTGGATTTTTTCGTAGTTTAGGAACGTTCTAAGTCGTGCAAGTAACGTGGTGGACCCTCTAGAAGACAACAAACCTTAACTCGGTTATGTGACCGTCTTGAACTGCCTCTTAACCTTAGAGTTTGGGGCAGTACGGCGTGCCATATGTGAGGCGTTGGCTTGACCCTTCTACGGCCGGACCATTGGTACTGTGGCATGTGATGGATGTTTTTAAACTAATTTCAAGTGTTGAGCTTTTCGGGAAAACTTGGGTGTTTGATTGTTCGATCAGAAAGTTTAACATTGTCTATTTATCTGGAATGTGATACAATATTTGGAATCCACAAAAAGTTATGAGATAGCTGATTTGAATGCTATAAACAAAGCAGTTTAGTCTCAGATGATCAGTTGCCACGGGATTTTGATGTGATCAAAAGTCCATCGCAATCACGTAGCGTACGCGGATACTCGCCGGGTAAACTTAATAGACAGCCATGCCCCATAGCCCCGACCAAGTGACTGTAAGAGAACCCCGTCGCCAAAAGCATCCGTTCGGGTGCTCACGGCAGTGGTGTTCCGCCTTAGTGCACTTCGTCGACGGCATCTGGGGGTGCGGCCGTCTAGTAAAGTTTGCGACGAGCATTCAATAAGGATATCGGGAATCTTGTTGAATTGCCCGACTTAATATTGAAAAGAGTTTTCGATAATGAGACTAAAACGCGGGGTTTATAATTTTTAAGCATGCGATGTCTAAGGAATTCATTTGGTTAGGCATGCAATGTCTAAAGAGGTTACGGATTCCAACTGTTGTAGTTTTACACTTTCTTTTCTGTGACCGTAAGCGTAGTATGTGGTGTATCGCCGGCTTCGTTGCTATACATCAACGATAATCGGGATACGCATACTTGCTTACGTTGATGATATGAGATATTATGTGTTGCTGTGATATGTTATATAGGATCGTCGCGTTCTGAATAGCCGGGGGTTTTATGTGAGATGAGAGTTTTTCTTTTTCAGTCATGTAAAATTCATTTGTATGTAATATTCTTCTATTGGGGCACTTCCGGGCTGAGGATGATGTCACCGTTGTATATTATTTACTTTTCCGCATTAGGTAGACCCAAGGCGGGGAGCACAAGTAACCGGGTTCTAGGGTCCAGTGGGAGACCATCTCGAGGAGTCGAGACCGGGTCTCCTAACCCTAGAATTGGCAGTGTTACTTGCCGCTCTCGTAGGGGTCTAGGGATGTGGGTTTGGCTATTCATCGCGACCGTGGAATCCGTGTTTTATACAGGCTCGTATTAAAAACACGGACTTCCTAGTATATCCAATATTTCATATATGTTCTTCTGCTGCAATATTCTGTGATGAGATCATATTACTGGCTGAGACGAATGTTTATATTATATATATGAGATATATGTTATATTGCAGATTTCGTTCCAAATGTGATGCTTGTGAAGCATAATAAAATGGGACTTCATTTAATGAGATTAATGAAACTAAAAAGAAACCTAAAGATGTTGTAGAAACTTGTTTAAAAACTAGTAGCTCTAGTTCTTGCTTTGCATAGCGGTGTTCCTTGTAGAACATCCAGCACCTTATTCGATAAGGAAAGAGCCGAGATCCCTTCACCGGGAGTGACCTCTTTAGTGAAACTAGCAGATGCTACAAACTCGGTTTATCTTTTGATTGCTTCTTTAGTTTTTGCTTTGCATAGTGATATTTGTAAAATATCCTGCACCTTATTCGATGAGGAAAGGGACGACGATCCCTTCACCGGCAGTGACCCCTTTAGCAAAACTAGAAAATCCTCAAAAACACTCCATTTAAAATCATTCGATTCTACAACGATATCAAGTTTATTACGCAAAGGGTTTCCTGAAAAACCCGTCGTAGCCCTCCGTCATTTCAGATAAGTACCTCATAGTATTCGTGCTGCGTTTGTTGACCTTGTCAAGGCGTAGTGTGCGGTAGCTATTTATGCTTATCTGCATAAGCATATGATGCGATTGGATTAGGGTAGTCGTGTGACTTTGTTGACCTTGTCAAGGGTCGTGCGGGTGGGTTTAATTCAATCAGGAAATGACGGGTTGAACTTGACTTGCGGTCTATGGTTTGTTGACCTTGTCAAGGTCATAGATCGCTTGGGGCAAAATTATCGGGAATTTCAAGTGTTGAAATTTGCAATGAGATTGCATTCCTTCTATAAGATAGTTGGATCCCGATACCCACTGCGAGTAAGACTTACTCCTGGGAGAGTTTTACACATTATAATTAGCCGATCAAGTAGGTGTCTAGAAAGGTGTTAACGGGGTTACGCCTCTGGGAAAACGAGGTTTACTTTAATTAGGTTCGTGCGAAAGCACGGGGGACCTCCCTCAAAGTACCGACACTGGCATGGCTGAAAGATTGGCGAACTTGTAGCGTGTAATTAATCCCGGCTAGTCTTTCCTTTTAGGGTTTGAAGGAAGATTTGACTAAAACAGTAGGAGACATCTGATCAGTCGAAAATATTGTATATTTTAGCCGGCAATTTCCCCATCTTTTGCATACATTTAGAAGTGTTCGGTATTCATATTTCACATATTAGCAAATCAGTCGTAAAATATCAGATTGCATGTATTAGACTTTTAAACCGACACTTTAAGGGAAATTAACCGCATTTCATGGCATCGCATCATTTCTGTATTTGCGCAACACTTGTCTTGAGTCTGTGCAGGAAATACGGAAGAAAAGCAAAAGAGCTGATAAAAAATACACCAACTAAATCATTTCAGATCTGGTAGCAATTCCAAAAGAGCTGATAAAAAATACACCAACTAAATCATTTCAGATCTGGTAGCAATTCAGAAGGAATTATACAATTATATATATCAAAAGAAGGCCCAACAATCATCCCAAGACTGTACCAGAAGAATGGAAGCCCAAAGCCCACATGTAGCCGCGGATCCGCGGCAGGAACCTGCATGAGCCGCGGATCCGCGCCTCTTCTGCCACTTCATCAATTCATTTTTACTGCAGAATCTCAATTTCTGGGCCCACAGTCATTTCTGATATGTAAAGTTCCAGAATACCCTCGAAGATACTGCCAGATCAGCAAAGAAGATTAAAGCAAGGCTAATCCTAATTAAGCCCCTAACTAACTTCTTCTAGAAGCTCCCTCCTAACTAATCACATCTAGAAGCTTCTCCCCTAACTAACTTTTGGAGGGAAATTTGAATTTCTTCAACAAACTTTAGGAGGGAAACTTAGAATTTGAAATCCTAGATCTAGGGTTAGTTATCTATAAATAGGAACCTAGACCTAGGGTTAAAGGGTAATCAATAATCATTGGTTCATTAATCATTAGTTAGTTTTCTCTCATCATCCTCTTTCTTCATCTTCTTCCACAAGTCTAGTGACAAGGCTTGTGCGAAACCCTAACCCTAATTCCACTCCAAATCCAAGATCTTGAGTACCAAATCAAGTGAGAAGCCTTCAACCTTTTAGGAGCCGAGCCGATCTTCAATCGGGCAAGTGATCCAAGCCGATCCGCGATCCACGGAGACGAGCGAAGCCAAATCGACGATCAAGTTCTTCCTCTTGTAGTTCTTGAGCGAATGTAACTAAATTGTTGATATAAATAAAAGGTGAAATTCTTGAATCTTGCTTTCTTTTAATTCTTGCATCATGATTAGATCTCAATTTGTAATTGTTACTCTTGTTGTGATGTGTGAGTAAAACTCCGCTCGTAAAGGAGTCGAGACGATTGTAGAATGATGATGTAACAAATCTTAATACGATTTTTAAGTCCTACGAGTTTTGTAAACCCTAGCAAGTTCAAGAATCGATGACCTAGTTTCGTAGCGATGCTTTCTTGATTGTGATCGCTCCAAATTAGGGATCTACGATCGTTTCTTGAATTTACTAGAGGCTAAAATGTGAATGATATCGACGAAAGAACAAGGGATAAGATGAAACCCTAGTTTCATAAGAAATCCCAGTTTCATAAGAAATCCCTAATTCTCGATCGATCATCATCGATCTAGTATCAATTCATCGAAGGATAAGAATACGTAATTGTAAGATTACATCACATCTATAGATCCGATCGATTCCTACGAGCCTCATTTCGATTCGTGATATTTGGTTTGGAAAAATCATCAAACGATCAATTCTTGATTCTATCTTTTTCTTGTTATTAGATCTATATTTTCTCATTCTTGAGCTTCAATTCTTTAAATCATGAATTGTTTTGTTTTGTTTTCTTTAAAGTTTCAACTCATCTAATTCAAAAGACGAACGATTACACTTTCCCTGTGGACGATCCGCACTCACTAACAATCTACATCCGACACCGTAGTTGATTGCGGTCAAATATTTTTGGTTGTGATTTCTTTACAATTTTCCATTCACACAATCCGAAATCTTTTACAATCAAATGGCGCCGTTGCCGGGGATAGTGCGCTAATTGTTCGTATTTTGAAATATGAGTTGAAAATTTTATTCCATCTAAATTTTGTGATCAAAATTCGTGCAAACACTAATACGTGTTTTGTGATTTGATTGCGAGAAAATCTGGGATCATTGGAGCTTGAGAAAAATTATTCTGAAAATTCCAGAGAGCCTTTAAAGTGAACAGGAACCTACTGTGAAATTTTCGTGTAGAGATCACCTTGGACCGCGGCGGATCCGCGGTGTTAGCCTTCAATTGCGGCGGAAGCGCGGCTGTGGTGACTGTTCACTGCACCAATTTTCCTCTGTGAGTCCCTAACTTTCTTATCTTCTTCTCTGTCTACTCCAATTAACATTTTACTGCAGGTTTCTTTGCAAATAATCGCAGCGCGCAAAAGCAAAATAAAATTTGTGCGTGTTTTGATTCTTGGTTGTTTGCATATTAATACGGAATTTAAGGGGCACGACCAAATCCAAATTAGGTGGGGATTTCATTACCCTTCCTAGGCCCCGAAAATCGCAAAACTTGCATCCGCATTTACCCTCATTAATTAAAAGAAATCTAGAGATGACTCTAAGGACCGTCGCGCTCAATTAGGACAAGAGAAGGCCGTGGGTAATTCATTGCTTATCCGAGTTTTCTTGTGATGTCTAAGGCGAGTGTGTCTAAGGCTAGTGGTTTTTAATTAGGCCCACTACTTATGTGGTGGAGTACCTTCCCACTTACCTGGCACTTATCCGGCCACAGGGGGACAAAGAGGCAGTGGAGGATTGATCCAGCGACTTGTCTTTTGGCAGTTAGGAGCGGTCTAGAGCCAGACCTAGGTGACCACTAGATTCTAGGGTTTTTGTGTGTTGCATTTGTTTTGTTGCATCATTTTTTAAAAATCCGTATCAATTTTCAAAACAAACACCGCATTCACTTCATTTCCCCTAATTATAAATTCACGCTGCCACTTGTACTAACCCTTTTTAGTGCAAGATAGGCTGGACAACAGGATTCTAGTGCCTGTTTTGTCCGCGTCCCCCGATCGACCCTAAAGTCGGTATTTCTACACTTACTTTTTCTTTACCCACCACCACACCCACATCGATGGATCCGTCTCCATCGAACTTCTTTTCCACTACCCTGCCACCGTCCGTTGGTGCGCAGAATCCACCTCGCATCTCTCTCCAAGAGAGGTGCTATCCTACACGAGGTCCCCTTTCCACCTGTCTTTCCATTCCACCAGCCAACGGGGAAAATTTTCAGATTAAACCCCAATACATCAACCTTCTACCAAAATTTCACGGTCTCGAGTCTGAAGACGCATACGTGTTTATCACGAAATTTGAAAATGTATGCGCAATGATGGGTACCTCACAGTTGTCTATGGATGCTTTGCGTCTTCGTCTTCTCCCATTTACCTTGTGCGATTTAGCCGAGAAGTGGCTATATAACACTACCGCACATTCAATTTCAAATTGGGACGAATTCGTCAAAGCATTCCTTAAGAAATTCTACCCACATCAAAAGACAGCTCGAGTCCGTAGCGAAATCTATCAATTCACCCAGCTTCCAAATGAAACATTTTCAAAATGTCTTGAACGCTTCAAGGATTTGTTAGTCCAATGTCCACATCACGGCATCCCGAGATGGGAATTGTGCCGAATCATTTATGAGGGCATTACTCCTTACACAAGACAGACCCTTGAATCTATGTGTCAAGGCAACTTCATGACTAAAGATGATGGGGAAGCCTGGAATTTTCTAGAAGATTTCGCTGAAAAATCTTTACAGTGGGAGGCTGTGAGTCAATCGTCTAGGGAAGGCAATGATATTTCCATAGGAGTTAGAGCTGACATTTCGGCTATGCAAAAGAAACTTGAAACTATGGAAAACAAATTTTTAGCCGCCCTAAGTCAAATATCACTCTCCAAAACTGTATGTGGCTGCTGTTCTGATCCGTCTCACTTGACGGAAGAATGTCCATTTCAAGGTCATGAGCATACCAATGCCGCATTT
Organism: Agapanthus africanus; assembly: GCA_030015575.1. Lineage (NCBI taxonomy): Eukaryota > Viridiplantae > Streptophyta > Magnoliopsida > Asparagales > Amaryllidaceae > Agapanthus > Agapanthus africanus. The sequence continues at coordinate 308,546,816 of CM057350.1, forward strand.
CAAAGACCTAGAAACAATCCATTCTCCTCCACATATGATCAGGGTTGGAAGAATCACCCTAATTTTGCTTGGAACCAATCACAATCTCAAAACACGGTTCCAAACCCGAATCAATTCCAAAGGGTCCCTCCACCACAACAGCAACCACCACAATTAAGTCAGCACCCCTTTCAAGCATAAAACTTTCAAAATCCGATCAACACTTTTGCACCATCTAGTCCTTTGCAATTGACCGGTACAGATAATACCTCTGCACTAGCACAAACCTTGGATACTTTCATGAAACAATCCATCCAAGGGACGGCAAGTTTGCAATCTTCCGTCGAGAATATGATGAAGATCATTATCTCTCAAAATGAGAACATCAAATCGATGGAAGAACAAATTGCACAACTAAAAGTCGAAATGCGTGCAAGAGAGAAAGGGAAACTTCCAGCTCAACCTTTACCCAATCCTGGCTATTCACATCATGTGAATGCAACCACGTTGAGATCTGGAAGAGTGCTTGACAGTCACGTTGGGGAAGAGTTTGATGTTACTGATAAATCAATCAATAAAACCCCGGCTGAGACCTTTCCTCACACACACACTTCTTACCCCAGTTCTTCTACCCCACCACCTTCTTCCGAGCCTATTCTTCGTTTCCCAAAAGGCTCGCCACTTCAGCCCACCTCTTTTACCCCTCCACGGACGATCCCCACTTCTATTCTGGGATCGGTTCCACAAACACTTCCTTCTCCTATGATGGACCCAGCGCTTATTGCTAAAACACCTTATCCTAATCGGTTAAGGGCTAACACACCAAGTCCACATATGGAGAAGATTATGAACATGTTTAAGGAAGTTAACATCAACATCCCTCTCCTAGATGCTATCCAACAAGTTCCGTCCTATGCAAAAACCCTTAAGAACTTGTGCACTAGGAAGAGGAAGACTCAAGTGCCTAAAAAAATCTTCATGTCAAGTACTGTAGACACGGCTTTTCCCCAACAATTACCACGGAAACGTAAGGACCCTGGTTGTCCTACTATTTCCATTTCTATTGGGGAGAAACACATCAACCGTGCGTTACTTGACCTTGGCGCTAGTGTTAACTTACTTCCTTACTCGGTATACGAGCAACTAGGTATCGGAGTGTTAAAGCCTTCGAGCATAACTCTCCAGATGGCTGACCGATCAATCACGAAACCTAGGGGTGAACTGGAGGATGTGTTAATAAAAATCGGGGAATTTATATTCCCTGTGGACTTTATTGTAATTGATACACAGCCTGTAGCGAACCCACGGAATCAAATTCCGGTGATTTTAGGTCGCCCCTTTTTGGCCACTTCCAATGCTATTATCAACTGTCGTAACGGTTCTATGACCCTATCTTTCGGGAATAGGTCAATAGAACTAAACATTTACAAGTTGGGAAGTGTACCCTCCGAACCTACTGCTCAGGTCTGTTCTGTCGACTTAATGGATGTCGACAGCAGCGAATTTGATGATCCTCTTTATACTGATCTTGACTCTTTTCATACGTTGTTGTTTGACCCAACTATGTATCATACACATACGGAATCTTCCACCGAGATGTCCGGGTCAACAATTAACACTGATTATGAACTGTTTTTAGAGTCTGAAGATCACCCCGCACTTTGTGATGACATTATTCACCGGGGTATTGATGGAACATTTGAGGAAATTTTCGCTGATGAACTCGCATTTTTGAATGACACGGGTGTTGAGATGAATCATCTCCCAATCACTGAAATTGAACCTCCACCCCTTCTTCTGAACTGTAAAAAGAATGCGAGTAATCCATCACATTCACTGCATCGTCTCTCCAAAATGAGACGCACACATATTCTATTCCACCCCTTACCTTTTCCCCACTTCTTCTTCCACCAACCAGAGCACTGCATTGATAAAATTTTTTGAATGGTTGGTGTTAACATTCGGTCTTTGCAAAGCTTGGCATCGACCACGGATTTTTGACCCCCTCATGTGATTTTCAAAGCTTAACATTGCATAACTCAAGTTTGGGGGGGTATGTTTTTCTGGCTCCAAAAAAGAATTTTTACAAAATTTTGAGCCAAAAATAAGTTTGGGGGAGGTTCTTCACTTAAATATTTTGTCCCACTAATAAATTCCTCCCAAGCTTACAGGTTTTTCGAGATTTAGCTGATGGCAACAGTGAGGACACTGTTGAAAACAAGTTTGGAGGAGGTTTGTGCTTATTTGCGCATCATTTGCATCATACTTTGCATAAGCACAAAACATTTTTTCGAAAACCTATAAAAATTTAAAAAAAATTCAAAAAGATAAAAATATTTTTTGTACATAAATAAGATAATAAAAGTTTAGATAGTGAAAAATTACATCCATGAGATTAGAAAAATTTAAGAAAACTAAGAAAATTAGAAGTTTTCTTATACGAAATAGTAATAAGTAGTTATGAGCCGTTGTCCCAAGGGTTAGTAAGATGAAAGACGTCACTTAATCTGAGGATAAAAATAAGTCTGAAAAATAGTTTCTATTCTGGAAGCCAAACATTTTGAATGTTGCTACCCTGCTATTCGCACTTACACACGTCTTGAAACCTGGGATAGTAGAGGATACCTTGAAATGCTCTTGTCTTAAAGCCAAAAGTATGAAGGAAATAAAAAGAAAAAAAATGAATAAAGAAAATATAAAATGGTGAGAAAAATGAACACTGGTTTTGTTATCACCGAGGGCAATAAAAAATGTATAGCGAGGGTGCTTCTTCACCTAGTGCCCTAAGGCCAACTGGTCTGGGAGTCACTGCTATGCCTGAGGTGGTGCAAGACGAGGAAAATACACCAAATAAGCAAGCACATGAGTAATCGGTCGGTTAGTACCTCAAGAAGTATTAACGGTCTCATGAAAGTGTGTGAGCAAATTCATATAAATATTCATTAATTAAAAAGTACTGAGGCTGATGGGCAAGAGTATGATAGCTTGAATTGAATTCTCCGGGTGTAGGGATGTCTTTACACACACGCAGGGTTATATGATCGATGTTTGGAAGAAAGATAGGAATGAAGAATAAGACGATGTTTTATTGAGGGAGGACGTGATTTCTGACATCTTTTCATGACCATTAAGATAGGGCTCATGACAACCGAAAAGCTAGCTTAGTTGGAAACCCTAATTTTCAAAGCTTTTCTTTTACAATTCTTGTCTTTAAATGTAATATTCATGATCTTCCTTTTATTATTGGATTTTGTGGGTGCAATCCGCTGCAAACCCTCAGGAGACAACACTCCTCCTACTAGGGACACCTAGAGGTTTAAAGGCTTGTTGCACGTGCTCAGTGCAATCGTGTTGCCTACGAAAGTGTGCTAGTTAGTTTTTCTCTTTCTTTATTTTCTCCTTCTCTTTATAATAAAACAATCGCTCGAGACGATCGAAATTAAGTTTGGGGGTATTTGATCAGTCGAAAATATTGTATATTTTAGCCGGCAATTTCCCCATCTTTTGCATACATTTAGAAGTGTTCGGTATTCATATTTCACATATTAGCAAATCAGTCGTAAAATATCAGATTGCATGTATTAGACTTTTAAACCGACACTTTAAGGGAAATTAACCGCATTTCATGGCATCGCATCATTTCTGTATTTGCGCAACACTTGTCTTGAGTCTGTGCAGGAAATACGGAAGAAAAGCAAAAGAGCTGATCAAAAATACACCAACTAAATCATTTCAGATCTGGTAGCAATTCAGAAGGAATTATACAATTATATATATCAAAAGAAGGCCCAACAATCACCCCAAGACTGTACCAGAAGAATGGAAGCCCAAAGCCCACATGTAGCCGCGGATTCGAGGCAGGAACCTGCATGAGCCACGGATTCGCGCCTCTTCTGCCACTTCATCAATTCATTTTTACTGCAGAATCTCAATTTCTGGGCCCACAGTCATTTCTGATATGTAAAGTTCCAGAATACACTCGAAGATACTGCCAGATCAGCAAAGAAGATTAAAGCAAGGCTAATCCTAATTAAGCCCCTAACTAACTTCTTCTAGAAGCTCCCTCCTAACTAATCACATCTAGAAGCTTCTCCCCTAACTAACTTTTGGAGGGAAATTTGAATTTCTTCAACAAACTTTAGGAGGGAAACTTAGAATTTGAAATCCTAGATCTAGGGTTAGTTATCTATAAATAGGAACCTAGACCTAGGGTTAAAGGGTAATCAATAATCATTGGTTCATTAATCATTAGTTAGTTTTCTCTCATCATCCTCTTTCTTCATCTTCTTCCACAAGTCTAGTGACAAGGCTTGTGCGAAACCCTAACCCTAATTCCACTCCAAATCCAAGATCTTGAGTACCAAATCAAGTGAGAAGCCTTCAACCTTTTAGGAGCCGAGCCGATCTTCAATCGGGCAAGTGATCCAAGCCGATCCGCGATCCACGGAGACGAGCGAAGCCAAATCGACGATCAAGTTCTTCCTCTTGTAGTTCTTGAGCGAATGTAACTAAATTGTTGATATAAATAAAAGGTGAAATTCTTGAATCTTGCTTTCTTTTAATTCTTGCATCATGATTAGATCTCAATTTGTAATTGTTACTCTTGTTGTGATGTGTGAGTAAAACTCCGCTCGTAAAGGAGTCGAGACGATTGTAGAATGATGATGTAACAAATCTTAATACGATTTTTAAGTCCTACGAGTTTTGTGAACCCTAGCAAGTTCAAGAATCGATGACCTAGTTTCGTAGCGATGCTTTCTTGATTGTGATTGCTCGAAATTAGGGATCTACGATCGTTTCTTGAATTTACTAGAGGCTAGAATGTGAATGATATCGACGAAAGAACAAGGGATAAGATGAAACCCTAGTTTCATAAGAAATCCCTAATTCTCGATCGATCATCATCGATCTAGTATCAATTCATCGAAGGATAAGAATACGTAATTGTAAGATTACATCACATCTATAGATCCGATCGATTCCTACGAGCCTCATTTCGATTCTTGATATTTGGTTTGGAAAAATCATCAAACGATCAATTCTTGATTCTATCTTTTTCTTGTTATTAGATCTATATTTTCTCATTCTTGAGCTTCAATTCTTTAAATCATGAATTGTTTTGTTTTGTTTTCTTTAAAGTTTCAACTCATCTAATTCAAAAGACGAACGATTACACTTTCCCTGTGGACGATCCGCACTCACTAACAATCTACATCCGACACCGTAGTTGATTGCGGTCAAATATTTTTGGTTGTGATTTCTTTACAATTTTCCATTCACACAATCCGAAATCTTTTAACATCCTGATTAGATATATTAGATAACCAATCTTATCTTGCAATAGCATACGCTGAGTGTTTTCTTCTCTCTCTCTCCTTGTAGCGACCATGTCACGTCTTCATCAAGATAATAATACGGATGTATTGACCGAACCCGCTTATTATACCGAGCTGGGGAACGTTGCTCCCGCTCCAACTTATAATTGTTATAAGACAGAGCAGGAAATTGGGGATTTCCAGAATTCCCGTGCCGCCCAAACGAAGAAAGTGCATGCTGATGCATCATCTTCGGGTGTGTTCGTTACATAGAACTGTTTCTCAGTATCCTTTATGTCCTGGGTATGAGATACAGGATCAGGATCCCGCATATGTAATCTGTTGCATGGGTTACAGATAGGTAGAGAACTGAGAACGGGTGACAAGTTTCATGAGATAGAAACGGTGCAAGTGTTGCAGCCAAGTCTGTTGGTCACTATCACCCGGTATTACCATAATACATTGATTCTGAACGAATGTTATTAGATACCGAACCTGATATATAACATCATATCAGTCTCTTTATTAGTAAAGAAAGGATATAATTTTGTATTGTTGGATAATGTTTTGAACATTTCCTATATCAAGAGTTGATCGGTTCAGGCACGTTATCTAAAAGCATAGACGTTCTAAATCAAACTACAGTTCTTAGTATACAGAACACACACAAGAGGAAGAGTTCAGAAATGAACGGATCCTTCTTGAGCCATTGTACACTAGGTCATATCAATGCGACCCGACTAGCAAAGTTACATTTAGATGCATATTTAAATTTGTTTGAATTTACATCTTGTGAAACTTGCCGGTCATGTCACAAAGATAAGATGACCACGGCTCTGTTTATTGGAAACAGAGAAAGAGTTAGTGAACTCATGGGATTGATACATGCTGATGTATGAAAGTCCCCTGTTTGCACATGCCAAGACCGGTTCTTTGTACTTTATTATATTCTCTGATGACCTCTCAAGATTCATACATATGTTCCTGTTGAAACACACAAGTCCGAACCTTTTGAGATATTCACAGAATATAAGTTAGAAGTAGAGAACCAAATACGGGTATAAGTATTATGCCCTTTGATGTGATCAAGGAGGAGAATACTTGAGCACGGAATTCCTGGATTATTCAAAAGGAGAATGAGATTCTCTCTCACCATTACTCCTCCGTATACACCACAGCACGTCGGTGTATCGGGGCGGAGCAATCACACCCTATATGATATGGTGCGCTCTATGATAAGTACTATTGAGTTTCCTATTTCCTTTTGGGAGTTATGCACTTGAGAAGTTGCATACCTATTAAATAGGGTTCAAATCAAATCAGTTGTCTACCACTTCATATGTGATATGGAAGGGGAAGAGCCCATATCTTGAGTTTGTTAAGATTTGGGGTTGTCCGGCCTATGTCTAAAAGCATAATCCGGACAAACTCGAGGCAAAGTCAGATCTGTGGAAATTTGTTGGATATCCCAAGCATTCGCAACGGAATATCTTCTACCAAACCGAGAAACAAAAGTGTTTTATTTCTCAGCATGCCACCTTTGTGAAAGGGAATTTCTTGTGAAGAAATTATTGCTCATGAGGTAGAACTGGAAGGAGTTCCAGCTATACAAACTGCAGCTGATGATTTGGTAGAACCAAAAGATTCAATTGTAACCAACGAACCTCAGCCTCTCCGCCGATCTAGTAGGGTTCCTCACCCACCTGAGAGATACTTCGGTTTCCCTATGACAGTGGGAGCGAGGATTGCATCATGAGATGATGACCCAACTAGTTTCGAGCAGGCCATCAGGAGTGGGACTCTGTAAGAATGGCTGGATGCTTATCGATCTGAGATGGAATCCTTATACACCAACAAAGTATGGACTTTGGTTGCTTTATCTGAAGGGTTAAATCCCCATCAGGAGCAAGTATTTCTTGAGAAGATTACTTGGTGTACATGGAAAAGTTGAGACTTTCAAAGCTATGCTTAAGTCTATCCAGATCCTACTTGCCACGGCAACATACCATGACTACGATATCTGGTGGTTGGGTGTCATGACTGCTTTTCTAAATGATGTTTTAGAAGAGAGCGTCTATAAGTACACAGCCAGAGGGCTTCGTAGACAGTGGAGCAGCGGAAACGTGGGCAAGATGTTTTATGCGATAAAGCAGGCATCGCGGAGTTGGAATGTCTGTTTTGATGTGGTAGTCAAAGAGTTTGACTTCATCAAAATGGTAGATGAACCTTGTATATACAAAAAGGGTAATAGAGTGTATGGTGGTGATCCTCGTAGAGTACGTGGATGACATACTCTTAATAGGGAAGGAGTTTCCTATGCTACGCTCGGTCAATCTCCACTTATCACAAGGATTCTCCATATAGGATCAAAGTGATACCTCCTAAATCCTGGGTTTTGGATCGATGAGATAGATCTAATTGGATGTTAGGATTCTCACTAGTTGTAGTGAGATGGTATCAATCGATCCTGGGAAGAAACACTGGAAAGGTTTCAGGGTGATAAGGGCGACTGAATGTCAGTCGAAGGCATTGTCTTTACCCTCTGTCGAGGGACGGTATGTTGGAAGAGTTCCAAGCTATATACCGTGACTTACTAGACGATTAATGGCAAGATACATCATTACCAAGGATGCTACCAAAGACGCAGTCTGGATATATAAGTTCATGAGATGAACTTCGTTCCTACCATTGTGTGACAATGGAGTTGTGGCTTATGCGAAGGAAACCCCGTCCCATCAGAATTCCAGATATAATTCTTAGGCAGTATCACCTGATCATGGAGATGGTTGATCTCCAGGGAGATCGAGGTTAGGAGAGTAGACACAGAGGACAACAGCGCGGATCCACTCACAAAGTCCTTTTTCCCAGTAGAGACTTTTATGGGATGGTTGAGTATGAGATACTTCAACCGCAGCTAATTGTTGGGTATGTGATATCACAACAGATGGCCCTAGTGCAAGTGGGAGATTGTTAGTTATATGTATGCCCTAGAGGCCATTACTGTACATATGATGTATATTGTAGTAGATGCTTGGACATATATAGGGAGGACGTTCTTGCTCGACATGATAGTATGCTATCTGGTTGTACTTTATCTTAACATGTACTCTGATTGTCTCTATGTTGCATGTTGATAAAGCCCTTAGGATATCTACACGACTACTGGGACTACGATGAGATCATACTAGTGGGGCTACGGTAGTCGACGAGTATATCCTATAACTATTCCTAGTCGAGGGTGTATCGAGACAGGACAGAGATGCACCAGAGTAGACTAGCGTATACGCATCTTGACCCATATGATGGGCGTTGGATGATCCTATATCCATCGGTGTTTGACATCAAGGATGGTGTACGGGTGCTCAGTGGACACTGGGTACACCGGACGGACTCGTCGAGAAATCCCAGATGGTATTATACCTCACGTCAGATGGCAGTTATCCGGTGACACTGGTACAGAGTAGTCTGTTGACCCGAAATCGCCATAGAGTCTTGTTTGATTCCCACCGTGCTTTGATTTCCATCATACCACGTCCAAGAGGGCGTGCAAAAAGGTGGCTTTTGGGTACAGTCCCGAATCACATGGAGGCAATGAGCAATAGGAGGGGATTCGTCTCTCCCGGTATAGGGAGTTGATGTTGCGCTGTGTTGATTGGCTATAACCGGAAATCCCTAACCAGGGTTGTTAAAATTTACTGGTAAGCGTTATCAGTAGTTTCTCGAACTGTTATAGACCTCATATCGACACGAATTATCAAGCTACTGGGGTCCGACGTTTAACACCCCTAGGCGAGATATGCGACATATCATACGACGAGACCGGACTGTACGGGAGTGTTACTGATTGGATTCACAGGAGAATGTACAGGCTTGCTTGTTGATCTTCTGAGCACGCAATACCTGGGTGGCTGTTACGTTTAGCTGACCGCTTGCAGCTTGTGGGTGTTTGATATGATCATCACCTAATGCCGGCGTATTGACGATTCTTTAGAGTCCTACACAGAGGTTTCTTGGCTCAGGCAAAACGGAGTAGGAGCACATATGTGATATGTGCGGGACCGAGGATAATGCGGTATGTCATACCGTTTTGGATTCTCGCGATATGAGATATCGGCCGGGTATATATGATATACCCGGGTCATCATATTTGTCGGTTATTTGTGAAATAGCCGGATTATCGGATCAAGTGTTGATTCGATAATTTAATGTATAATAATATATATGATATATTAAATTATATTAACTAATATTAGCTCACTAAAAGATTCATTTCCTCACGGGATAATATATTGATATATATGCGATATATGTTAATTGTATTATTTTCTATTGTTACGAAATATATTGTATATGTGATATATAATATTGTAACATGTTAGGGTTACAAATTTAACAATGGTTTAGGGTTTAAACTCCGTTACGGTTTGGATTAGGGTTAGCTTTTGCATGAAGCTTCCATGAAGCTTCATGAAGCTTTGACTTTGTTTTTAGCTAGATATTTTGTTAACCCAATCCAAACCATTAACTCTAGTCAATTCTCTACATGGATTAACTCCTTCATGCTTAACCCTTGGTTAGATTTGTAACCACTACAACAATTCATTATTCATCACAAAAGGATTCATTCTTCTTCTTCCTTGAGTTCCTTCTTGAAAAAGCTTTCTAGTTTTGCTTTTGTGATGAAAGTGAGTGATAAAAAATTATAAATGAGGGCAAAAATCCTACTTCATCATCCTCATCTACCCTTGCCATTTAGATGAGGGTGTTCACTTCATTTAGTGAGTGTTAGCTTGTGTTAATGAAACTTCAAGGTAGATCATCTATGTTATCGAAGATCAGAAGTAAGGTTGCATCATTCTCTTCGTGAAGCCTCTCGAGAGTCCGGAACACGATGATCGCAGCGAAAGGAACTCAACACGGAGCTTAAGTAGTGAAGGACCGAATCTACAAAGGTTGTAATCCCTTTCACTTATTGTTAAAGTGTTTAACATGCTAGTTTTCACCTAAACTCTAGTTTAAATATCCGGCTTTGGGTTGTTCAGCACGGCTAAATTTTAAATCGGGCATGGTTGATGCCTCGTAGACCCTTGTGCGTGTGCCTAGCAACCCTATAGGGTAATTACTACAAATGGGATTCTATGCTAAGTAAATCACTAGAATTATGTTTTTAACTATTCATCCAAAATATCTAGATTTTTAGGATTTAATTTGAGCTTTAAAGAAAAAGAAAATGAGTGGATAATGGCTATTTTGTTTTATATTACAATTATTGCAAATTTGTTCTAGAATTTCCTACACTTTTCCACACTCTCCTCCTTCTCCCTCAAGTGGCCGAAACCCCATCCCATTTCTGCCCTCAATTTCCCTCCTCCAATTTCATCTCTTTATGCTTCAAAAATTCATGAAAAATTAAAATAAATTCATACCAACTTAAATATAAGTCAAAAACTCCATTCTTCTTCACTTAAACATGCTTGGATCTTCAAACAAAACATCATTTTGAAGGAAAAGATGATGAGTTTTGTTTCTTGATTTTGATCTTTGTGGAGGTATAAAAGCCTAATCCTAATCCTTTTTGTTGTTTCTAAATCTTTAATTAGCATATTAATTGTTTATTTATGCTTTTAATTTCATGTTTGAAATTCAAACCATGATTTTTGTGATAATCTAGTTAGGGTTTTGGTTAGTAAAAAGGGTAAATTGATAGGTTAAGCTTGAAGAAAATTTAACCTAGTTGTTAGTTTGTTAATTGATATTTTCCTAATTAGATAATTAAGCTAATTAACAAACTAAACTTTTGCTAACCCTAATTAGTAAAATCTGAAATTTTAGTAAAGGTATAACTGGTTTAACCTTGCAATTTGAAGATGTTTGTAAGTTCTAGTTTTGGTAAAACTTGTAGTTTTGTGCTAAAATGATAAATATTGCTTACTAGATTTACGGATATTTTTGGCGTGGTTTTCTTTTGACATTGCGACGTTATGTATATTAATTCCACGCTATATCTTGTGTTGTGAACGCCCGATCAGTACGATCAGGGTCTAGACTTGGTAGTTGTATCGCTTTGCGTTCCTAGCTAGGATTGTGCCGATATCGTTCGTGTCTTTGTGTAGCTTTTGCTCTTGAGTTCGTTTCGTAGTGTCGCTACGCGCGTTAGCCACTAAACGGACACTCGAGGGTAAGTTTGGAGTTGGTGTGTCGGTAAAACGTAGTTATACGTATTTTTGGTCGATTGCTTATATACACTTGCTTTATTGTTATATGTGTTCAGGATCGCAGGCGGAGACTTCGGACATTGCGAAGAGGGGAAAGTGAGTGGTAGGCTTTACTTAGCCAGGATCGTCGATGAGTAGATTTAACATCTACAGGGGGATCGCCAATATGGCGTTATGCGTCTGGGCTAGATCAAATGATATGACCTTTAGTGTTTAGTATATGGACTCGTTTGTGCACGTGTATTTCGTTGCATATCTCTTTTACCTATTGTATTTGGACATAGTGTTAATCAGACACAACACAATTATTGATGGTTCATGTTACACGAGCACTGATTGTATGCCACTCACACCGTCAATAATTGCCATGACACGCACAACACCTATACATATGTGATATAGTATTATTTAGGGACATCGAGACATGATCCTTATCTTCATTGTGCATATAAAATATAGCATACCTGTATACCTACATGCTTACACATATGCCCTGACATGATTACATGCTAGTTACCCATATACCTATAGGGTAGTGTACCATTAGTGATAGGTACATACGCATATGAGATATAGCTACATGTACATCTTACATACATACATATACCTGGAGGGTATTACAATGTATGGATAGGTATAGACACATACCGTGCTACAGCTACTTTGACATCATACATACTTACAAATGGACACATATATCTTGCTATACCGACATGGTTACACATACCTTGTTATAGCTACATGTTCATCTGTATCTGATGTTGCATCTGATTTTGGAGGAAATCAGGAACCTAATGAAATATTTAATAACTTGTTGCAGTTAAATAGCTGTTTTCCTTTATTGCTCATATTACTGTTTCATGTTTCATATATTACATTCATGGATTTCATATGATGTTCTCTGATATTTTTACTCCTAAGTATATATAACAGTGAAATGGGACGCTGTTATATATGCCTATACACATAAATTAGTGGAATGGGATGCTAATACATGTGTATTGATTCATGCATTCATACGTATTCACTACTTGATGTTTTCTGGATTTGAGGACCATGGTGGTTTCATGGAATTATGCAAGTATTCTTATTCTTTACTTGATATTTGGATGGATCCACTTGAGATTTGTTTTTAAACCGATACGGGATCGAGAGTGTCGATGTTGGGGGCACTTAAGATTCGGAGGACGTATATACCGATACGTGGAACACCAGTGTCAAGGTCGTAAGATTACGGTAGCGCCCCGTCCTTCTGTCCGAGGCCAAAATGCGGAAACGAAAACTTTTTCTTAACTAGAAACCGGCGCTATCGTATGCTTAAATCCCGGATCGAACTATTAACCTACAACTAACAACTAGAGAAAGGGTTGGAAAGATATACGGATCGATCTGTGTCCTTCGGTTTTTGGCCAACATCCCAAGCTCCTCGCGGCATCTTCGGTCGTGATCTCCTCGTCGGAAAGAGCACCACATTATCGATTCCTTTTACGGGCTCCCGCTTCATCAGAAGCAACTCGGGCACGAAGTGTGCTAGCCGACGTGTCCAAGGTGTTGTAGAGAATGTTTATGATCACTTTGTCTCTTGCATCCATTGATTTGGATGGAGGTTAGAGGTGTTGCCATTGATGGAGATAATGAACTAGAGGAAGAAGAAGAAGAAGAAGCCTTATTCTTTCCTTTTGTTATGCTCTCAAAAATGAGAATGAGCCTTAAAAATACAAGACCAAAACTCTTCATATTGCTGCCCTTCTCTCTCTTCCTCTCATTTCATCTCACTAATCAATCACATAAGGTGACATTTGCACAAGAAATGATACCATGAGTCATCTATGAAGTACATGTATCATTTAATGCACAAAATGATGAAATAAGCTCACAATTTCCATTTGTAAACATTAACCCAAATGTTTACAACAATAAAAAGATACGGCAACATCTAAAGTAAACTCGTGACGGATCACAAGGATACTCCTCACCTGTATATACATACCTGCATCCGCATTCCGACTGAATGCGAATGCGATGAGACTAAAATAATCCAACAAATCTAATACTAGGATCCGGCTTAAACCAAAGCCTACTAGTATGATGCGTCCGATCATGATCCGTGCACTATTGCACGTATATGATCGGACCCTGCTATATATCAAACGGCCTCTACAACGTTTCGCCCGAAACTTGAGAAACTGTCTGTGGGGTACTCTAATGACTCGTCAATACTTTGGCTGTGGATTTAACCACTAGCACGTCAGTGGTACTAGCTGTACGTAATGGGCTACCAGGTATTGACCAAAAGGAGGTCGATGAGCGAACTCATCCTGACACCCTACTGAGCCTGTCAGTGACAATATCCGTACAGTCCGGTCCGTTCGTCTAGAGCATCGCATGGCGGGCCTAAGGGTTGGTAAAAGTCAGACACCCAAAAGCGGTGCAAGTCGTGTCGGAGTGTAGCCCAAAACACCCTGAGATACTACTAAAATACCTACTAGTAAATCTCCTGCCTTGGCCAAGGACTTTGTGCAATGGCTCTCTTAGACACAGCGCGATCTCACCCCCAATACCGGGAGAGACGAAACCCCTGTCGATCCACTCAGTGCCTCCATGTGGCTCGGGACTGTACTCAACTAAAACATGTTTGCATGACTACTTTGAGCCGTGGTAGGGTAGTAATCAAAGTACGGTGGGAACTCACACGAGACAAATGACGATCTCAGGTAGATGAACTAATCTGTACACATGTCACCAGGGAACTGCTATCTGACGTCAGGTATAATACCAACTAGCATGTTCCCGGCGAGTCCTGTCCGGTGTACTCATAACCCAATGAGTACCAGTATACATCTTAGGTGAACCAACTGACACCAATGGCTTGTGATACCGGCCACCACACCTTATCGGGGTCTCGACTATATATAGTAGTCTACTCCGGAGTATCGATGCCCTGTCTCGAAAACTCCCACGACTAGGGACCTTTTAAGGATGTGCTTATAGACCCCAGCTCCCACGTATATGATCGCCATCATACTGCTGGCAGTCAAGCAAGAATCCTAAGGGCTCTATCAATGCGTAATAGCGACCGGTAAGGTCACCTGAAGCCGTACACGATGATAAAGATGAACCAGATAGCATACTATCATCTCGAGTAAGACTGTCCTACCGGCATAGGTCCTCCCTCAATCATTTTAATCACGTGCCTGTGATCCAATAGTTGACTCTGAGGGCACTATATCCAATAGAGGTGAGATACTTGGGTTTCGAGGAACGTATAGATATCAGAAATACCGATACGTGGATCACGGGTGTCGTTACCGGACACTTATGATTCGAGGAACGTATGGATATGAGTATTTCTGTGTCGATGCTTGACACTAGTTTCATGATATTTTTGGGTGTCGATGTTTGACGCTCACCTTATATGAAACTTACTTGATACTGATATTGGACATACAGGATATGTGAGATATACTGATGTTGTACATACAGGATATGGGCGATATAATGATGCTGTACATACAGGATATATGAGATCTACTTGATATGAGAGCCAATTTGGGGGCTGATTTGAGGAACTTTTGGATTTAGATTGTCTTGATGGATGTTGTTCCCGTCACGAGGTCAGGATTCCATGAGAATGACATATTTATTTCCATACCCCTCATTTACTTTATATGCATCGCTTCATGTATTAGTAGTACCTGCTAGAGTACTTTTCATGATTATTGCATATACATACTTGTCATTTATTTTATATGCATCGCTTCATGTATTAGTAGTACCTGATAGAGTACCTTTCATGACTGCTGCGTATACATTTTGCCATCTTATTGCTATCAGCTTTCATGTTTTAGATTCGCGCTGTTCGTGTATACTTGCGATTACCTGCATATGTTATTTACTATTCACGAGTGGGCAACTCACCCTCGTTGTGCCACAGTGTTGCAGGTGTTTTCCCCAGGGCAGTTGCAGCAGGCTTTCCATCTTTCGTATCATCTTTTACTGCAGATATCGCTTCGGCTAACTGTGCACGGTTTTGCTTTAGGTGGGTTTTTGCGGCTATCTATTGTTGTTATTGTTATCTTGTAACTTGTACTCTCCATTTACCATTATCATGTATTGACTTAGAGACTTGATGTGATGACGATATTGTTTATTTTGGTGACTTGGATGTCTTTTAAAAAGTTTTACTTATATCGTCATTTATTTCTTCGCTACGGCGTCGTATATCTGTTGTGGTGGTTGTTTTCCGCCGTTGGGTGTGGATTTGCTCCCGTTGGGGATACTTTACTTATATTTATGTTGTACCCATTTTTTAGGTTGGTTTTTAAAAAGGAGGTGCTGCCAAAATTTTAAAAGAAGAAAAGTTGGATTTTAAAGAATTTGGGTTGAGATTTCAAAGGTTTTTAAAATGCTATTATCACTTTCTTACTAATTTTGATGGTTTAGATTTCTGGGTTTTTGGCCTTCTTAAATTGCATTACGCATGTAGACGTTGCGTAGTTTAACGGCTGTCACGTGCCAATTTTTGGTCGTGACAAATTTGGTATCAAAGTGCTAGGTTTTACATTTCGGAGTGTAGAATGACCTTGGTATGATGGAGTGGGTAGCTTAAGCAGAGTAACATAGCGTGTGTATGTTCCGCGGCATACTTACGACACGGTACTCCGTCTAAAGTGACCTAAGTACAATTTGCTTGAAATTCCTTCCTTGATGATACATATCCTTGTGATTCGTTTTCCATGTTAATATCGAATCCTATTTTCATTGCTAGCCATATGCCTGAGATGACTGTGGGGACTCAGAATGGTGCTGCGAGGGCCGAGATCAGAGTTGACTCATGTGGGACGAGGACTGACCAGGATGGCACGCCCGTTGCACAGGAGCAGTTTGATCCGCTTTTGTTAGATCATATTGCTGGACTTGAGGCTAAGATGCAGGATATGTGCCAGAGGATGAGGACATTGGTGGAGACCAGTCGAGCGCAGCGACAGGAGGTTGCCACCCTTGTTACCCAGTTTTTCTTTGCGGTCAGCACACAGCATAGCGTTACGTATACAGCACCAGTGGATGCAGCCCCAGTTGACGAGGCACGTCTTCCAGAGAATTTGGGAGTTCCGGATCAGAGGAGGGCTCGTGCAGGTGTGCCAGCCCAGAGCCAGATGTTCAGTCACCGTGATAGGTTTCGTGCACGTCGTGGGAGTACCAGAGGCTTGAGGACGAGGATGGTCGTCTAGCTCTTATCCCCAGGATGGTCAGCAGTTTTCTTCCGGATATTATCAGTGCGGGAGCCTTCAGCACTTCATCTGGGATTGTTCCTTAGTAACGCGTCAGACCCATGTTCAGAGATGTCGAGGATGCAGAGGGTTTGTTTTGTTCGGGATCTATGCACTTGTTATTTTACACACTTGGTGCCATGGTTGGGCCGAGAGTTGTGTATGCTAGATCAGCCGTGCTGTGTTAATTTTTGTCAGCGATTCTTTTGTTGCGCGGCACGTATTTCGGTCGTGAGCCAATCGGATAGGAGATAAAGATTCGTCCGTCACTTTGATCCTTCTAGAGATGTTGGATTTGACGTTCTCCTGGGCATGGGCTAGTTACCTACGTGCGATGCGTCTGTGGACTGCCGCGAGAAAACAGTCAAGTTTTTGTTTTCCCAGCGAGTCAGTTCTTATTGTGCAGGGGGACAGTGGTGCCGCCTCTCACCGCTTGAATTCAGCCTTTTTCGCTGTTCGGCTTTTGAGGAGAGGATGTCGAGGATTCTTGGCTTTCATTCGTGTTATCGGAGCGACAGTGGATTGTTGGACCGGGTTCCTATCGTCCGAGAGTTTTCCGATGTGTTCCAGATGAGCCGGCAGAGTTTAGGGCGTTTGAGGATCAGCTGCAGAGTTGTTTGTTGAGGGACTTGTTCGTCCAAGTGTTTTGCTTTGGGGAGCTCCTATTCAGTTCGTCAAGAGAAGGACGGCGGTTTGTGGTTGTATATCGACTTGTTGTCAATTAAACCGAGTTACGGTGTGGATACGTACCCTTTACCTCGCCTTGATGATTTTTTCGATCAGCTCTAGGGTGCGAGACATGCTTTTCTAAGTTTGTTTTGGGATCAGGTCATCATTTATTGCGGGTTCGGAGTGAGGATATTCCGAAGACTGCTTTGTGTGCGCTATGGGCAATTTGAGTTTTTGGTGGTGTCGTTGGACTCACTAATGCCCTAGTAGCATTCATGGATGTGATAAACCAGATTTCTTCAGGACGTTCCTCGACCAGTTTTTTGTTGTGTTATTGATGACATTCTGGTCTATTCCAATGTGTCGTGAGGAACAAGAGCAGCACTTGAGGATTTGCGTTGCAGACATTGGGAGAGCCCCAGCGGTTTGCTAATTCTCGGAGTGTTCCTTCAGGCTTGATTGTGTTGACTTCCTAAGGTCATGTGGTTACGGGAGACGGTTTCATACGGACCCGAGGGAGATCGAGGCAATACAGCTTTGGCCCAGACTTGTAGCAGGGACAGTGGTCCGCAGCTTTTTGGTTTTAGCCAATTTTTACCACCGTTTCGTGCAGGATTGCTTGTGTAGCGCTGCACCGTTGACCGGATTGACCAGGAAGGGAGTTCCTTTTCTTACACTGAGGCATGCGTGCGAAGTTTTCAGCAGTTGAAGACTCGGGTGGCGACTGCACCAGATCTATTTTTGCTTCTGGATCAGGCGACTTTGTTGTTCACTGTGATGTTTCGCTAGTGGGGCTCAAATGTGTACTGATGTGGCACTATTGAGTTATCACTCATGCTTCCCGAAAGTTGGAGGAAGTATGAGCAGGATATGCCACACATGATCTGGAGATGACCGGGGTGGTTTGCGTTGAAAATTGGGGACACTACTTGTGTGGAAAGTCGTGCCAGATTTTCACGGACCACCAGAGCTTTGTGTACATCTTCCTGCAGCGGGTTTTGATTGTTGAAACAGCGCCGTTGGATGTAGCTTGTGAAGGATTGTGCTTGTGAGATCCTTTGTTTCCCGGGGCAAGGCGATTGTAGTAGTTGATGCTTTGAGTCGTAGGCTCGGGGGTAGCTTGTTTCAGTTATGCGCAGTTCAGAGATAGTCTACAACAAATTTACAGTTTTGTGCGATCGTGGAGTATAGCTTAAGTTCTCCTCTACTGAGGTGACAGCTTGCTCATTTCCGCGCCGGTCCACTTTTCCTGAATCGTTCGTGAGGCACAGCCCGCCGATACTCGTTTGTCTGAGATTCTGAGCATGTTCGGCTGGGTAAAGATTCGGAGTTCTGATTTGTGACAGGGTGTGCTATGTTCCGGACTCACTGGGGTATACCTGATACTGATAGGTAGAGACGTGAGGTCCCAGAGCAGGCACATCGGTCAGCTTTCTGTGTTCATCCAAGTGCCGCCAAGATGTAACGTGACTTGAGAGTTATTTATGGTGCGCAGGGATGAAGAGTGAAGTTTCAGATTTCGTTTCGATGTGTCTGACTTGTTGCGTGCTTGGTTGAGCAGTTGAGACCAGCTGGAGAGTTGCAACCTTTAACCGTTCCAGAGAGGGAATGGGAGCAGATCTCCATGAATTTCGTTGTGGTGTCTACCCAGGTCTTGACTGGGTGTGACTCCATTTAGGTGTTTGTTGTCCGGTTATACTCAATTTGCTATGTTTATCTTCTTTAAGTTGTACGTTTGCGCGGAGTTCCTTCATGCGTCGTATCCATTAGAGAGCACCCCGTTCACTAGCCATCTTTGGCAGAAGTTTCAGGAAGTCTTGGTTACCGGTTCAGCTTTAGCTCTGCTTTTTCATCAGTCGGCTGATGGTTAGATAGAGCGGACTATACGGACTCTGGAGGTATGCTTGTGCGTATGTGCTAATTGGTTGTTGGCTATTGGGATCGTCACTTGCCATTATTAGGGTTCTCCCTCGATAGCTGTTATCAGGAGACTTTCCAATTAGCATCCTTTCTGGCCTTGTGTGGTAGGTCGTGTCGATTGCCAGTCTGTTTTACTAACTCTGTGAGTTTAGGATTTTTGGACCCCAGCTAGTCCAGAGATATCGGAGAATATCCAGTTGGTTCAGGTCAGGATGAGAGTAGCCCAGCGCAGACAGAAGTCTTCTGTCGACCGTGGTGGTCGCAGACTTGAGTTCGCAGTGGGAGATCATGTATTCCTACGGATTTTTCCGATGAATGGCGTGTTGAGTTTTGGGAAGTTTAGTTCCAGAATTGTAGGTCCTTTTGAGATCCTTGAAGTGAGTTAGTACCGTTGCCTATAATATGGCACTTCCGCCCAGATTATGGAGTATTCACCCCGTATTACTTGTGTCGATACTTCGCAGTTACCTTCATGACCTTTTTTCACATGATTCTGCATCAGACCGTTTAGCTTGGACGCGATCTTCCGTTCATCAGCAGCCGATTTTTATAGTGGATCGGCAGGTGGAGGAATTTCGGTCAAGGGTCTTGCCATCTGTGAAGGTTCTTTTGTATAGCCGTATATTGAGGTGATCACTTGGGTGGCTGCCAGCGAGATTTGGGAGTTTTGTACTCATCTTTTTGAAGGTACGCTTAGTGAGAATTTTAAATTCGGGGACCAAATTTCTTTAAGGGGGGAAGATTGTAACATTTTAGAAATTGTTTTGCGAATCTTTCCGTTTTAGGGTAAAATTGTCGGTGTTTTCCCTTTTAATCCGATTGTGATCAAACTTCCGTAGAAACTTGCTGGCACCTAGTTTAGTTAAAATAAATCTAGTGCGCAATGTTTAGGGGTCAATGGGAAGTTTTGGTTCACATAGAATTTTTCCCTAATTAAATTATTATTTTAATGCTTTATTTGCGCACTTTATTAGTGGTAATTACAGTTTTATGTGGGGTAATTACTACAAATGGGATTCTATGCTAAGTAAATCACTAGAATTATGTTTTGAACTATTCATCCAAAATATCAAGATTTTTAGGATTTAATTTGAGTTTTAAAGAAAAGGAAAATGAGTGGATAATGGCTATTTTGTTTTATATTACAATTATTGCAAATTTGTTCTAGAATTTCCTACACTTTTCCACACTCTCCTCCTTCTCCCTCAAGTGGACGAAACCCCCTCCCATTTCTGCCCTCATTTTCCCTCCTCCAATTTCATCTCCTTATGCTTCAAAAATTCATGAAAAATCCAAATAAATTCATACCAACTGAAATATAAATCAAAGCTTCCATTCTTCTTCACTTAAACATGCTTGGATCTTCATACAAAACATCATTTTGAAAGAAAAGATGATGAGTTTGGTTTCTTGATTTTGATCTTGGTGGAGGTATAAAACCCTAACCCTAATTCTTTTTGTTGTTTCTAAATTTTTAAATAGCATATTAATTGTTTATTTATGCTTTTAATTTCATGTTTGAAATTCAAGAGTTGATTTTTATGATATCTAGTTAGGGTTTTGGTTAGTAAAAAGGGTTAATTGATAGGTTAAGCTTGAAGAAAATTTAACCTAGTTGTTAGTTTGTTAATTGATATTTTCCTAATTAGATAATTAAGCTAATTAACAAACTAAAATTTTGCTGATCCTAATTAGTGAAATCTAAAATTTTAGTAAAGGTATAAGTGGTTTAACCTTGCTATTTGAAGATGTTTGTAAGTTCTAGTTTTGTGCTAAAATGATATATATATTTCTTACTAGATTTACGGATATTTTAGGTGTGGTTTTCTTTTGACGTTGCGAAGTTATGTATATTGATTCAACGCTATATTTTGTGTTGTGAATGTGCGATCGGTATGATCAGGGTCTAGACTTGGTAGTTGTGTCGCTTTGCGTTCCTAGATAGGGTCGTGCCGATATCGTTCGTGTCTTTGTGTAGGTTTTGGTCTTGAGTTCGTTTCGTAGTGTCGCTACGCTCATTAGCCACTAAATTGTCACTCGAGGGTATGTTTGGAGTTGGTGCGTCGGTCAAACGTAGTTATATGTATTTTTGGTCGATTGCTTATAAACACTTGCTTTATTGTTATATGTATTCAGGATCGCTGGCGGGGACTTCGTACGTTGCGAAGAGGGGAAAGCGAGTGGTAGGCTTTACTTAGCCAAGATCGTTGGTGGGTCGATTTAACATCTACAGGTGGATTGTCCGCATGGAGTTATGCATCTGGGCTAGATCAAATGATATGACCTTTAGTGTTTAATATATGGACTCATTTGTGCACGTGTATTTCGTTGCATATATAATTTACCTATTGTATTTGGACATAATGTTAATGAGACACAATACTATTATTCACGGTTCATGTTGCACAACCACTGATTGTATGCCACTCACACCATCAATAATTGCCATGACACGCACAACACCTATACATATGTGATATAGTATTGTTTAGGGACATCGAGACGTGACCCTTATCATCATTGTGCATATGACATATAGCATACCTATATACCTACATGCTTACATATATGCCCTGACATGCTTACATTCTAGTTACCCATATACCTATAAGGCAGTTTACCATTAGTGATAGTTACATACACATATGAGACATAGCAACATGTACATCTTACATACATACATATACCTAGAGGGTATTACAATGTATGGATAGGTATAGACACATACCTTGCTACAGCAACTTTGACATCATACATACTTACATATGGACACACATATCTTGCTATACCGACATGGTTACGCATACCTTGTTATAGCTACATGTTCACCTGTATATGATGTTGCATCTAATTTCGGAGGAAATCAGGAACCGCATGGAATATTTAATAACTTGTTGCAGTTAAATAGTTGTTTTCCTTTATATGCTCATATTACTGTTTCATGTTGCATATATTACATTCATGGATTTCATATGATGTTCTCTGATATTTTTACTCCTAAGTATATATAACAGTGGAATGGGACGCTGTTATATATGCCTATACACATATATTAATGGAATGGGACGCTAATATATGTGTATTGATTCATGCATTCATATGTATTCACTACTTGATGTTTTTTGGATTTGAGGACCGTGGTGGTTTCATAGAATTATGAAAGCATTCTTGTTCTTTACTTGATATTTGGATGGATCCACTTGAGATTTGTTTTTAAACCGATACGAGATCGAGAGCGTCGATGTTGGGGGCACTTAAGATTCGGAGGACGTATATACCGATACGTGGAACACAAGTGTCGAGGTGAGATACTTGGGTTTCGAGGAACGTATAAATATCAGAAAGACTGATACGTGGATCACGGGTGTCGATACCGGACATATACAATTCGAGGAACGCATGGATATGAGTATTTCTGTGTCGATGCTTGACACTTGTTTCATGATATTTTTGGGTGTCGATGTTTGACGCTCACCTTATATGAAACTTACTTCATACTGATATTGGACATACAGGATTTGTGAGATATACTGATGTTGTACATACAGGATATGTGAGATATACTGATGTTGTACATACATGATATATGAAATCTACTTGATATGAGAGCCAATTTGGGGGCCGATTTGAGGAACTTTGGGATTTAGATTGTCTTGATGGACGTTGGTCCTGTCACGAGATCAGGATTCCGTGAGAATGACATATTTATTTCCATACCCCTCATTTACTTTATATGCATTGCTTCATGTATTAGTAGTACCTTCTAGAGTACTTTTCATGATTATTGCATGTACATACTTGTCATTTATTTTATATGCATTGCTTCATGTATTAGTAGTACATGATAGAGTACCTTTCATGATTGCTGCATATACATACTGCCATCTTATTGCTATCAGCTTGCATGTTTTAGACTCGCGCTGTACGTGCATACTTGCGATTACCTGCATATGTTATTTACTATTCACGAGTTGGCAACTCACCCCCATTATGCCACAGCGTTGCTGGTGTTTTCCCCAGGGCCGTCGCAGCAGGCTTGCTATCTTTCGTATCATCTTTTGCTGTAGATACCGCTTCGGCTGACTGTGCACGCTTTTGCTATAGGTGGGTTTTTGCGGCTATCTATTGTTGTTATTGTTATCTTGTACCTTGTACTCTCCATCTGTTACTTATATGTATGCCCTAGAGGCCATTACTGTACATATGATGTATATTGTAGTGGATGCTTGGCCATATATAGGGAGGACTTTCTTGCTCGACATGATAGTATGCTATCTGGTTGCACTTTATGTTAACATGTACTCTGATTGTCTCTATTTTACATGTTGATAAAGCCCTTAGGATATGTATTCGACTATTGGGACTATGATGAGATCATACTAGTGGGGCCACGGTAGTCGACGAGTACATCCTATAACTGTTCCTGGTCGAGGGTGTATCGAGACAGGGCATCGATACACCAGAGTAGACTAGCGTATACGCATCTTGACCCATATGATGGGCGATGGATGATCCCATATCCATCGGTGTTTGACATCAAGGATGGTGTATGGGTTCTCAGTAGAGACTGGGTACACTAGACGGACTCACCGAGAACTCCCAGATAGTATTATACCTCACGTCAGATGGCAGTTCTCGGGTGACACTGGTACAGGTTAGTCTGTAGACCCGAGATCATCATAGAGTCTTGTGTGATTCCCACTGTGCTTTGATTTCCATCATACCACGTCCAAGAGGGCGTGCAAAAAGGTGGCTTTTGGGTACAGTCCCGAATCACATGGAGGCAATGAGCGATAGGAGGGGATTCATCTCTCCTGGTGTAGGGAGTTGATGTTGCGCAGTGTTCGATTGGCTATAACTGGATATCCCTGGCCAGGGTTGCTGTGATTAACTAGTAAGTTTTATTAGTAGTTTCTTGAACTATTATGGATCTCATATCGACACGACTTATCAAGCTACTGGGGTCTGACGTTTTCCACCCCTATGCGAGATATGCGACATATCAGACAGAGAGACCGGACTGTATGAGAGTGTTATGATTGGATTCGCGGGAGAAAGTACAGTCTTCTGAACGCTCAATACCTGGGTGGCTATTATGTTGAGCTTACCGCTTGCAGCTTGTGGGTGTTTGATATGATCATCACCTACTGCCAGCTTATTGACGATTCTTTAGAGTCCTATACAGAGGTTTCCTAGCTCAGGCAAAACGGAGTAGGAGCACATATATGATATGTGCGGGACCGAGTACAATGCATGTATGTGATATCGTATTAGATTCTCGCGATATGAGATAACGGCCGGGTATATGTGATATAGCCGGGTCATCGGATCAAGTGTTGATTCGGTGAACTGATACAAATTATATTAGTCGGTTATTTGTGAAATAGCCGGATTATCGGATCAAGTGTTGATCCGATAATTTAATGTATAATTATATATTTGATATATTAAATTACATTAACTAATATAAGCTCACTAAAAGATTCTTTTTCTCACTCGGGTAATACATTGATATATATGCGATATATGTTAATTGTATTATTTTATTTTGTTACAATAAATATTATATATGTGATATATAATATTGTAACAAGTTAAGCTTACAAATGCAACATGTTTTGTTGAGTTTAAACATGGTTAGGGTTTGGATTAGGGTTAAGCCTTCTAGTAGCTTCTAGAAACTTTGCTTTTGTTTTCTTGTAAAGATATTTTGTGCAGATATTTCCTTAACCAAACCCAAACCCTTAACTATGATTCATTCTCTTCAATGGTTAAGTCTTCTCTTTCTTAACTATGGTTGCATTTCTAACCTCATATATTAGTTTTCATTATTCATCACAAAAGGATTACTATTCTTCTTCTTTTTCCTTGAGCTTTTAAAATGCTCTCTAGGTTTTTCTTATGTGATGAAAATGAGTGAGAAAAAGAAAAAAAGTGAGAGCTAAAATCCTACTTCATCATCCTAATCTATCCTAGCCATTTAGATTAGGGTGTTCACTTCATTAGTGAGTGAGAGCTTGTGTTAAAGAAACTTCAAGGTAGATCATCTTTGTTATTGAAGATCGGAAGCAAGCTTGCATCTTTCTCTTCGTGGAGCCTCTCTAGAGTCCGGGTACTCGATGATCGCAGCGAAGGGACCTCACACAAAGCTTTAGAAGGGAAGGACCGGACTACAAAGGTTGTAATCCCAAACTCTTAGATGTTAAACTGTTTAACATGGTTTATTTCGCCTAATCTCTAGTTTAAAGATCTTGGTTAGGGTTGTTCGGCACGTCTAAATTTTAAACTAGGCATGGTTGATTCCTTATAGACCCTTTTGAGAGTTCTCAGCAACCCTGCAGTGGTATCAGAGCCAAGCTAGAGCTTTAGGCGATGTCTAGGCGAAGTTTAAAGTCCGTTCGAACTCCGAATACCCGTAAAACCCTAGTTTCTGGAAATTTTTCAAAATGTTGATTTTTTTCATATTAAAAATTCTCCGAAAATTCAGCAGGTGATTTTATGGGTCACTGTAAAAAACGACCCCACAATACATTTATTGCGCCGCGGAACCGCGGCAATACCCATGCTTGCGCGGCGGTTCCGCGGCCAAACAGTAAGATTATGGGATTGTGTTTCTACAGTAATGTCCGTATGTTTCTGGGAATTTTTTATTTTACTCTGGTGTTGAGTTTTCTGGGTTGTATTGGGAGCTCGTTGATTCGATCGGAAAGTATAACTTCGTTTATTTTGTCCGGGTAATTTTAGAACGTGTTAAAAAGTTCGAACGGATATCGATAACTCACTTTTTCCCCTGTCGGAAAATTTTCAAAAGTTGGATTTTTCCGTAGTTTAAGGACATTCTAAGTCGTGCAAGTAATGCGGTGGTCCCTCTAGAAGAACACAAACCTTAACTCGATTATGTGACTGTCTGAACCGTCTCTGAACCTTAGGGTTTGGGGCAGTATGGCGTTGCTACATATGAGGCTTTGGCTTGACCCTTCTACGGCTGGACCATTGGTACTGTGGCATGTGATGGATATTTTTTGAACTTCGCTCAAGTGTTGAGCTATTTGGGAAATCTTGTGTGTTTGTTTATTCGATCGGGAAGTTTAACATTGTCTATTTATTTGGAATGTGTGATACAATATATGGAATCCATAAGTAGTTATGGGATAACTAATTTGAATGTTATAAATCTAGCAGTTCAATCTCAGATGATCGGTTGCCACGGGATTTTGATACGATCAAAAGTCCGTTGCAATCACGTAGCGTACACGGATACTCGCCGGGTAAACTTAATAGATAGCCACGCCCCATAGCCCCGACCAAGTGACTGTAGGAGAACCCTGTCGCCAAAAGCATCCGTTCGGGTGCTCGCGGCAGTGGTGTTCTGCCTTAGTGCACTTCGTCGACGGCATCCGGGGGTGCGGCCGTCTACTAAAGTTTGCGACGAGCATTCGATCAGGATGTCGGGAATCTTGTTGAATTGCCCGACTTTATGTTGAAAAGCGTTTTCGATAATAAGACTAAAATGCGGGGTTTATAATTGTTAGGCATGCGATGTCTAAGAAAATTCATTTGGTTAGGCATGCGATGTCTAAATGAGTTTGCGGATTCCAACTGTTGTAGTTTTACACTTTCTTTTCTACGACCGTAAGCGTAGTATGTCGTGTATCGCCGGCTTCGTTGCTATACATCAATGACAATCGGAATACGCATACTTACTTACGTTGATGATATGCGATATTATGTGTTGCTGTGATATGTTATATTGGATCGTTGTGTTCTGAATAGCCGGGGGTTTTATGTGAGATGAGGGTTTTTATTTTCATTTATGTAAAATTCATTTGTATGTAATATTCTTTTATTGGGGCACTTCCGGGCTGAGGATGATGTCACCATTGTATATTATTTACTTTTTCGCATTAGGTAGTCCCAAGGCGGGGAGCACAAGTAACCAGGTTCTAGGGTCCAGTGGGAGACCATCTCGAGGAGTCGAGACCGGGTCTCCTAACCCTAGAATTGGCAGTGTTACTTGCCGCTCTCGTAGGGGTCTAGGGATGTGGGTTTGGCTATTCATCGCGACCGTGGAATCCGTGTTTTATACAGGCTCGTATTAAAAACATGGACCTCCTAGTATATCCAATATTTCATATATGTTCTTCTGCTACAATATTCTGTGATGAGATCATATTACTGTCTGAGACGAATGTTTATATTATATATATGAGATATATGTTATATTGCAGATTTCGTTTCAAATGTGATGCTTGTGAAGCATAATAAAATGGGACTTCATTAATAAGATTAATGAAAATAAAAGAAACCTAAATATGTTGTAGAAACTTGTTTAAAAACTGGTAGCTCTAGTTCTTGCTTTGCATAGCGGTGTTCCTTGTAGAACATCCAGCACCTTATTCGATAAGGAAAGAGCCGAGATCCCTTCACCGGGAGTGACCTCTTTAGCGAAACTAGCAGATGCTACAAACTCGGTTTGTCTTTTGATTGTTTTTATAGTTTCTGCTTTGCATAGTGATATTTGCGAAATATCCTGCACCTTATTCGATGAGGAAAGAGCCGACGATCCCTTCACCGGGAGTGACCTCTTTAGCAAAACTAGAAAAGCCTCAAAAACACTCCATTTAAAATCACTCGATTCTACAACGATATCAAGTTCATTACGCAAAGGGTTTTCTTAAAAACCTGTCGTAGCCCTTCGTCTTTTCAGATAATTACTACTTAGTATTCGTGTTGCGGTTGTTTGGCATTCGTCAAGGAGTAGTGTACGGTAGCTAACTAGTGCTTATCTGCTAGCATACGATACGATTGGATTAGGGTATTCGTACGGCGTTGTTTGGCATTCGTCAAGGGTCGTGCGGGTGGGTTTAATTCAATCAAGAAATATACGGGTTGAACTTGACTAGCGGACTATGGGTGGTTTGGCATTCGTCAAGGTCATAGGACGCTAGGGGTAAAATATTATTGGGAATTTCAAGAGTTGAAATTTGCAATGAGATTGCGTACCTTCTATGAGATAGTTGGATCCCGATACCCGCCGTGAGTAAGAGTTACTCCTGGGAGAGTTTTACACATTACAATTAGCCGATCAAGTAGGTGTCTAGAAAGGTGTTAACGGGGTTACGCCCCTGGGAAAACGAGGTTTACTTTAATTAGGTCCGTGCGAAAGCACGGAGAACCTCCCTCAAAGTACCGGCACTGGCCTGGCTGAAAGATTGGCGAACTTGTAGCGTGTAATTAATCCCGGCTATTCTTTCCTTTTAGGGTTTGAAAGAAGATTTGACTAAAACAGTGGGAGACATCCTGATTAGATAAATTGATAACCAATCTAATCTTGTAAAAGCGTACGCTGAGTGTTTTCTTCTCTCTCTCACCTGGTTGCGACTATGTCACGCCTTAATCAAAGATAATAATACGGATGTGTTGACCGAACCCGCTTGTTATACTGCGCTAAGGAACGTTGGTCCTGCTCCAACTTATAATTGTTATAAGATAGAGCAGGAAATAGGGGATTACCAGAATTCCCATGCCACCCAAAGGAAAAAAGTGCATGCTGATGCATCTTCTTCGGGTGTGTTCATTACCGAGAACTGTTTCTCAGTATCCTTTACGTCCTGGGTATGAGATACCGGATCAGGATCCCACATTTGTAATTTGTTACATGGGCTACAGATAGGTAGAGAACTGAGAACGGGTGATAAATTTCATGAGATAGAAACGGTGCAAGTGTTGCAGCTAAGTCTGTTGGTAGTTATCACCCTGTATTACCAGAATACATTGATTCTGAATGAATGTTATTAGATACTGAACCTGATATACAACATCATATCAATCTCTTTATTAGTAAAGAAGGATATAATTTTGTATTCTTGGATAATGTGTTGAACATTTCCTATATCAAGAGTTGATCGGTTCAGGCACGTTATCTAAAAGCATAGACGTTCTAAATCAAACCACAGTTCTTAATGTACAGAACACACACAAGAGGAAGAGTTCAGAAATGAACGAATCCTTCTTGAGGCATTGTAGACTAGGTCATATCAATGTGACCCGACTTGCTGAAGTTACATAAAGATGCATATTTAAATTAGTTTGGATTTACATCTTGTGAAACTTGCCGGTCATGCCACAAAGATAAGATGACCATAGCTCTTTTTATTGAAAACAGAGAAAGAGTTAGTGAACTCTTGGGATTGATACATGATGATGTATGTAAGTTCCCTGTCTACACATGTCAGGACTGGTTCTTTGTACTTTATTATATTCACTGATAGTCTCTCAAGATTCATACATGTATTCCTATTGAAACACAAGTCTGAACCTTTTGAGAAATTCAATGAATATATGTCAGAAGTAGAGAACCAAAAACGGGTATAAGTATTATTTCCTTGATGAGATCAAGGAGGAGAATACTTGAGCACGGGATTCCTGGACTATTCTAAAGGAGAATAAGATTCTCTCTCAGCATTAATCCTCGGTATACACCACAGCACCTCGGTGTATCGGGGTGGAGCAATCATACCCTATGTGATATGGTGTGCTCTATGATAGGTACTACTGAGTAGCCTATTTCCTTTTGGGAGTTATGCACTTGAGAAGCTGCATACCTATTGAATAGGGTTCAAATCAAATCAGTTACCTACCACTTCATATGTGATATGGAATGGGAAGAGCTCATATCTTAAGTTAAGATTTGGGGTTGTCCGGCCTATGTCTAAAACCAAAATCTGGACAAACTCGAGGCAAAGTCATTTCTGTGGTAGTTTGTTGGATATCCCAAGCATTCGCAAGGGAATATCTTCTACCAAACCGAGAAACAAAAGACGTTTTGTTTCTTAGCATGCCACCTTTGTGAAAGGGAATTTCATGTGAAGAAATTATTGGTCATGAGGTAGAACTGGAAAGAGTTCCAGCTATACAAACTGCAGCTGATGATTTGGTAGAACCAAAAGATTCAATAGTTTCCAAGGAACCTCAGCCTCTTCACCGATCTAGTAGGGTTCCTCACCCACCTGAAAGATACTTTGGTTTTCTCTATGACAGTGGGAGCGAGGATTGCATCATGAGATGATGACCCAACTAGTTTCGAGCTGGCCATCAGGAGTGGGACTCTGTAAGAATGGATGGATGCTTAGCGATCTGAGATGGAATCCTTATACACCAACAAAGTATGGACTTTGGTTGCTTTATCTGAAAGGTTAAATCCTATTCAGGAGCAAGTATATCTTGAGAAGATTACTTGGTGTACATGGAAAAGTTGAGACTTTCAAAGCTATGCTTAAGTCCATCCAGATCCTACTTGCCACGGCTACATACCATGACTACGATATCTGGAGGTAGGGTGTCATGACTGCTTTTCTAAATGATGATTTGGAAGAGCGTCTATAAGTACACAGCCAGAGGGCTTCGTAGATAGTGGGAGCAGCGGAAATGTGTGCAAAATGTTTTATGTGATAAAGCAGGCATCGCGGAGTTGGAACGTCTGTTTTAATGTGGTAGTCAAAGAGTTTGACTTCATTAAAATGGTAGATGAACCTTGTATATACAAAAAGGTAGTAGGGAGTATGGTGGTCATCTTCGTAGAGTACGTGGATGACATACTCTTGATAGGGAAGGAGTTTCCTATGCTACGATCGGTCAATCTCCGCTTATCACAAAGATTCTCCATATAGGAGGATAAAGTGATACCTCCTAAATCCTAGGTTTTATATCTATGAGATAGATCTAAATGGATGTTAGGATTCTCACTAGGTGTAGTGAGATGGTATCAATCGATCCTGGGGAGAATCACTGGAAAAGTTCCAGGGTGATAAGGACGACTGAATGTCAGTCGCAGGCATTATCTTTACACTCAGTGGAGGGACAGTATGTTGGAAGAGTT
The DNA here is from genome assembly GCA_030015575.1 of Agapanthus africanus. Lineage (NCBI taxonomy): Eukaryota > Viridiplantae > Streptophyta > Magnoliopsida > Asparagales > Amaryllidaceae > Agapanthus > Agapanthus africanus. Next base: position 308,578,062 of record CM057350.1, read on the forward strand.
CCAAGCTAGATACCGTGACTTACTAGATGATTAAAGGCAAGATACATCGTTACCAAGGATGCTACCAAAGAGGCAGTCTGGATATATATATAAGTTCATGAGATGAACTTCGTTCCTACCATTGTGTGACAATGGAGCTGTGGCCTATGCCAAAGAATCCCCGTCCTATCAGAAATCCAGATATAATTCTTAGGCAGTATCACCTGATCTTGGAAATGGTTGATCTCCAGGGAGATCGAGGTTAGGAGAGTAGACACAGAGGACAACAACGCCGATCCACCCACAAAAGCCTTTTTCCTAGTAGAGACTTTTATAGAATGGTTGAGTATGAGATACTTCAACCACAGCTGATTGTTAGGTATGCGATACCACAACAGATGGCCCTAGTGCAAGTAGGAGATTGTTAGTTATATGTATGCCCTAGAGGCCATTACTGTACATATGATGTATATTGTAGCGGATGCTTGGACATATATAGGGAGGACTTTCTTGCTCGACATGATACTATGCTATCTGGTTGCACTTTATCTTAATATGTACTCTGATTGTCTCAATGTTACATGTTGATAAAGCCCTTAGGATATGTACTCGACTACTTGGACTATGATGAGATCATACTGGTGGGGCCACGGTAGTCGACGAGTACATCCTATAACTGTTCCTAGTCGAGGGTGTATCGAGACAGGGCATCGATACACCAGAGTAGACTAGCGTATACGCATCTTGACCCATATGATGGGCGATGGATGATCCTATATCCATTGGTGTTTGACATCAAGGTTGGTGTACGGGTGCTCAGTAGAGACTGGGTACACTGGACGGACTCGCCGAGAACCCCCAGATGGTATTATACCCCACGTCAGATGGCAGTTCTCTGGTGACACTGGTACAGGTTAGTCTGCAAATCCGAGATCGTTATAGAATCTTCTGTGTTTCCCACTGTGCTTTGATTTCCATACCACGTCCAAGAGGGTGTGCAAAAAGGTGGCTTTTGGGTAAAGTCCCGAATCACATGGAGGCAATGAGCGATAGGAGGGGATTCTTCTCACCCGTTGTAGGGAGTTGATGTTGCGCAGTGTTCGATTGGCTATAACTGGAAATCCCTGGCTAGAGTTGCTGAGATTTACTGGTAAGTGATATCAGTAGTTTCTCGAACTGTTATGGACCTCATATCGACACGACTTATCAAGCTATTAGGGTCTGACGTTTACCAACCCTAGGCGAGATATGCGACATATCAGACGGAGAGACCGGACTGTACAGGAGTGTTACTGATTGGATTCGCGGGAGATAGTATAGGCTTGCTTGTTGATCTTCTGATCGCTCAATATCTGGGTGGCTGTTACGTTTAGCTGACCGCTTGCAGCTTGTGGGTGTTTGATATGATCATCACCTACTGCCGGCGAATTGACGATTCTTTAGAGTCCTACACAGAGGTTTCCTGGCTCAGGAAAAATGGAGTAGGAGCACATATATGATATGTGCAGGACCGAGAACAATACGTGTATGTGATACCGTATTAGATTCTCGTGATATGAGATATCGGCCGGGTATATGTGATATAGCCGGGTCATCGGATCAAGTGTTGATTCGATGAACTGATACAGATTATATTAGTCGGTTATTTATGAAATAGCCAAATTATCGGATCAAGTGTTGATTCGATAATTTAATGTATAATTATATATTTGATATATTAAATTACATTAAGTAATATAAGCTCACTAAAAGATTCTTTTTCTCACTCGGGTAATATATTGATATATATGCGATATATGTTAATTGTATTATTTTATTTTGTTACAATAAATATTATATATGTGATATATAATATTGTAACAAGTTAAGCTTACAAATGCAACATGTTTTGTGGAGTATAAACATGGTTAGGGTTTGGATTAGGGTTAAGCCTTCTAGTAGCTTCTAGAAGCTTTGCTTTTGTTTTCTTGTAAAGATATTTTGTGTAGATATTTCCTTAACCAAGCCCAAACCCTTAACTATGATTCATTCTCTACAATGGTTAAGTCTTCTCTTTCTTAACTATGGTTGCATTTCTAACCTCACATATTAGTTTTCATTATTCATCACAAAAGGATTACTATTCTTCTTCTTCTTCCTTGAGCTTTTAAAAAGCTTTCTAGGTTTTTCTTATGTGATGAAAATGAGTGAGAAAAAAAAAACAAGTGAGAGCTAAAATCCTACTTCATCATCCTAATCTATCCTAGCCATTTAGATTAGGGTGTTCACTTCATTAGTGAGTGAGAGCTTGTGTTAAAGAAACTTCAAGGTAGATCATCTTTGTTATCGAAGATCGGAAGCAAGCTTGTATCTTTCTCTTCGTGGTGCCTCTCTAGAGTCTGGATACTCAATAATCGCAGCGAAGAGACCTCAACATGGAGCTTTAGAAGTGAAGGACCGGACTACAAAGTTTGTAATCCCAAACTCTTAGATGTTAAACTGTTTAACATGCTTTGTTTCACCTAATCTCTAGTTTAATGATCTTGGTTAGGGTTGTTCGGCACGTCTAAATTTTAAATCGGTCATTGTTGATGCCTTATAGACCCTTGTGAAAGTGTCTAGCAACCCTGCACCATCTACTATTATCATGTATTGACTTAGAGACTTGATGTGAGGACGATATTATATATTTTGGTAACTTAGATGTCTTTTATGAAGTTTTACTCATATCGTCTTTTATTTCTTTCCTACGGCGTCGTATATCTGTTGTGGTGGTTTTTTCCGCCGTTGGGCGTGAATTTTCTCCCGTTAGGGATGCTTTAATTATATTTATATTGTACCCATTTTTGGGGTTGGTTTTTACAAAAGAGGTGCTGCCAAAATTTAAATGGAAGAAAAGTTGGACTTTAAAGAATTTGGGTTGAGATTTCAAAGGTTTTGAAAATGCTATTATCACTTTCTTACTACTTTTGATGGTTTAGATTTCTGGGTTTTTGTCCTTCTTAAATTGCGTTACGCCTGTAAACGTTGCGTAGTTTAAGGGCCGTCACGTGCCAATTTCGGGTCGTGACAGCTAGCCAAGTTCAACCCGTTATTTCCTGGTTGAATTAAACCCACTCGTACGACCCTTGGTTATAGTAAACAAAGCCGTACGACTACCCTAACTCAATCGCATTATATGGTTGCAGATAAGCACTAATTATCTTCCGCACACTACGCCTTGGCTATGGTTAACAAACGCAGCATGAATATTAAATAGTCCTTATCTAAAATGATGGAGGGCTACGACTGGTTTTTAAGAAAACCTTTTATTGTAATGAACTTGATATCGTTGTAGAATCGAGTGATTTTGAAAAGGAGTGTTTTTGAGGCTTTTACTAGTTTCGCTAAAGTGGTCACTCCCGGTAAAGGGATCTCGGCTCTTTCCTCATCGAATCAGGTGCTGGATATTCAGAAATACCACTATGCAAAACAAGACCTAGAGAAGCAATCAAAAACAAAACCGAGTGGGTTTTAGCGTCTGCCAGTTTCGCTAAAGTGATCACTCTCGGTGAAGAGATCTCTGCTCTTTCCTTGTCGAATAAGGTGCTGGATATTCTACAAGGAATACCACTATGCAAAGCAAGAACTAGAGCTACCTTTTTTGAAAATTTGATTCCACAAAATCTTTAGGATTCTTTCATTTCATCAATCTCATTAATGAAGTCCCATCATTTTATGCTTCCTAAGCATCACAAAAGAAACGAAAATATAACATACGCTTATGCCATCGGCATTCGCCATAGTATCCCGTTATGAACCGTTAGGTTACTTAACTAACGGTATAGCGGGGCAGGATTAGCATGGGTGCAAAACATAAGCAACGTTTATCATATATCATATATATAATAACAACAATCATCTCATCATATAAAGTGATCACATCACAGAATATCAGCAGTAGAAGTCCACATATGAAATATTGGATATACTAGAAATTTTGTGTTTTAAATTAAGCCAGTAAAAAACAAGGATTCCACGGTCGTGATGAATAGCCAAACCCACATTCCTAGACCCCTACGAGAGCGGCAAGAAACCCTACCAATTCTAGTGTTAGGAGACCCGGTCTCGACTCCTCGAGATGGTCCCCCACTGGACTCTAGAACCCGGTTACTTGTGTTCCCCGCCTTGGTTCTATCCTAATACGGAAAAGTAAATAATATACATCAATAGTGACATCTTCCTCAACCCGGAAGTGCCCCAATAAAAGAATTACATACAAGGTTTTACATGAATGTAAATGAAAAATTCTCATCTCACATAAAAAAAACCCGGCTATTCAAACACGACGATCCAATATAACATATCACAGCAACACATAACATCACATGTCATCAACGTAAGTAAATATGCGTATCCCAATTGTCGTTGATATATAGCAACGAAACTGGTGATACACCACATATTACACTTACGGTCGCAAAAAGAAAGTGAAAACTACAACAATTGGAATCCGCAACCACTTTATACACCATAAACCCAATTTATCACATACTTTGGATTTGATGCCTAACCAAATGAATTCCTTAGACATCATAAACCCGGAATATCCCATATTCCGAATTTCATGCCTAACAGTTATAAACCCCGCATTTTAGTCTCGATATTGAAAACACTTTTCAATAACAAGTCGGGCAATTCAACAAGATTCGCGATAGCCTGATCGAATGCTCGTCGGAATCTTTAGTAGACGGTCACACCCCCGATGCCGTCGACGGAGTGCACTTAGGCGGAACACCATGGCCGCGACCACTCGGACGGATACTTTTGGCAACGGGGTTGTCCTACAGTCACTTGGTCGGGGCTATGGGATGTGGCTATCTAGTAAGGTTACCCGGTGAGTATCCGCGTACGCTACGTGATTGCGAAAGACTTTTGATCCATATCAAAATCCCATGGCAACCGATCAATTGAGACTAAATTGCTAAATTTATAAAATTCAAATTAGGTTTCTAAAACTAATTATTGTGCATTCCAAATATTGTATCACATTTCACAGATAGCTAGATGATGTTAAACTTTTCGACCGAATCAACAAAAACCCAAAATTTCTCAGAGAGCTCAACACTTGAGCACAGTTTAAAAAAAACCCATAACATGCCACAGCGCCTATGGACCTGTCACGTCCCGAAAGTACGGAATATGACCGGCACTTAAACTACGAAACGTCTCGAGGCGTACGTAATCTAAGTAAGCCGAAAACCCAGAAATCCAAACCAAGAAAAATGGTAGAGTGAAGGAAAAACCAATTTAAAATCAAGTAATTTTAATAGCAAAAGCCGAATTATGCGGTTTTAAAAACATCAAATATTTCCTGAAAATTTTGGCAGAGTCTCCTTTGTAAATACTGGCCCCCAAACGGGATACAACATGAATAGTATACGAAATCAATAAAAAGGCATCCCCAAGCGGGAGCTAGCTCTTCATCAATCGACGGTCACAACCACATAAGCAATATAATATACAACGCCAAGGGCGAGGTTCAAAATCTCAAAAGGAAACTCAAACAACAAGAATTCCACAGAAATATAACGCGCGACTCTAAGATCGAAAGAATAACATCTCTGGTCTCTATCTCAATAAATACATATTTGGTTGATGGAACTTCTAGATACAACTGAATAATAATATACAATATCTAATGATGGGTACAATACAAATAAACCCACCTACTGGCAAGTCACCCGAAAGAAGAAGTGCCAGCAAAGCCGTAATGAAACCTGTACGGCAAAACCTGCAAGAAACTGGGGCACAACGGGGGTGAGTTGCCAACTCGTGAATAGAATACATCTATGAACAGGAATCGCATGTATGACGCAATCCTAGGTCATACGATCAATATATATCCTCCAATATAAAACCAACAGCCTATAACAATGGCTAGGGTATACCTCTAAACAACAGTAATACCAAGTGCTCGTGTCAGTGCCTCAGATAGCAATATATCATATGGATGATGTATGAATGCAGGAAAACAGAGTACATGTACTAAAGAAACTGCTTCCATAACTCAGTGAGATTTCTGTATTTTTTTTAAAATGAGGTATCATAAGGAAATCAGTATAAACCATGTCTAACATCGACACAAAAACATAAATCCACATATCTCAATATCTCAGGCTCCGGCTACCTGGACTGACCTGGACCATCAAATCTCAGTACCTCAATATCTCAAAATCTCAATGTATCAAATCTCAATATCTAGGGCGCCGTCAGTCCAGACCAGCCCCTACCATCCATCTCAAGACTACGAAGGTATCCTCCGGATATCCGACGCATCGGGTAATATCACCGGTCGGTAGTGCTCCCTGCCAGGCTCAACGTCAGCAACACGACCTTCTTGCCCCGGGGTACCTTACCGGGTCCACCATGTACCCGAAACGGTTCATCCGTCTTCTCGAATCGGGTCTCGAAATCAATCAGCAAACTCATGGTGGACGACTTATACATCATGGGAAAACCGCGCTTTTCATTTAAAAAGAGAGAAGAAGTTTGTATAAGTTTTGCGGTTTTCCCCTAAATCCAGAAAATCTTATGGAAATCCGAATCCAAAGCCTCAATAACACGTAAAATAGTGAATATATGCATGAGAATCCATGAATGCGGCATAACAATGAACAACAGTATGCATGAAGTGACAAGTAATAACTACAATGTCTAAACTATTAGCTAACAACCTATGTCAATGAAATAGTATTTTCTAAGTGTACGTGACATGGCAATTACCGATGAAGATGTGTGTGAGACGGCAAGTAAGTGTACGTGGTACATACGCATCATCGGTAATGGTGATGGTGTCCTAACAGCATGATATCAATAATGAAATATGAATTACAATAAGTATGCGATGCGGAGCAACAGCAATAATATGCGGGAGCTGAACACTAGACACAATGATAACTAAACTGCATTACCCTAATATAAGTCCTATAATAATGCCTTTTGAAATAACACGAATCGCGGTGTTTTGGAAATAAGGGCTACGGTGTTTTTAAGAAAAGATGCGTCTTTCGAAATATCCGTAAAATCCCTTGACCTGTCTTTTAAAATACCCATGATTCGTTATTTTTGAAATAGGTAGGAGTCTAATCTAGTCTAACAACTACACTAAATTATACAGCTGAACTAACAAGCTGAACTACAGGTAAGGAAACCGCCTAACATCTGAGTCGATACGTATACATACCTGTATATACATTAGTCGGTGATCCCACCTCAATAATATCATATCCGATACCATATCTATAATCAGACATCCTAAGTCAAGAGTGCGGATTAATCATCAATATATAGCTCGTACGTAAATCCGTCGTATGGCATCCCCAAATTTCGATACGGGTCAATATCATACTCATCACAGTATTCATATGGTATCCTCTTTATCAAGATCATCATCTGGGGTACTGACCTACGTCTAGTATACTACTAATATCACTATTCACATGGCATTGTCATCCAAAGATCCGCTATAACATCAGAACGTATCTCAAGTATGTATCCTGCCATATCACCGATCTCACGGCCTCAACTCAAAACTCATCGACTCATCTCAATCCCAAGTATCATCCGCAAATCCAGTATGTGAACACCTAGTCCCATACCCAGGTGAACACATAAACACATCTCCCCATATACGCACAGGTAATAACATAGATGTATGCATGTGTGTGCCTGTGTGTGTGGGTGTAACAACTACTCTAGGGTTTCGCAACTAACACTAAACTAATCCATGAACACCTGGAATCCACCTTTATCATCAAGTCTCATATCAACATAATATATATAATCAAAATATGTGTGTGTATACGTATTCGTATGCATCACCACGAACTGCGGGGGTGCTATACGCCATCCACCCGACTTCTCCCCGTAGATATAAATCTACTCACCTGGTCCTCGCTCGCCGGTGCCAACGTCGCCACGCGCTTGCTTGTTGTCTCGAAGTCTACATGGGGTACCTATATATCATAACGCACCGTATCGTATTAAAATCCGACTCATGACCAAAACAACACACGAATCCCACATAGGTCAAGACCTATGGTTGCTTTCGCAAATCAACTCAAAAACCCTCGATATCGGCGTACAAACGTCGATTGATCAAGAAAAACACTAAACATACCAATCATGGTTTCACAAATCACTAATTATTATATGAAATAGGTTAAAATTTACAAAAACCCCAAACTCACCTGAAAAGCTATTTTTCCGAAAACCTAGCAAGCAAAAATTTACCGTTTTAGTACAAAACTTGATGTTTTAATAATTCTAATGACAATAATACTTATTAACATCTTAAATAAGTCATAAAATAATTTCCACAATTTAATCTCATTAAATTTCATTAACCCCAAAAATCTAGTTTACAAAATACCCAATTTTAACAATTTTATAGCAAAAATGCACAAATAACATTTGAGCTTGGATTTTCATGAACTAAACTATTAAACTACAATTTAAAATGTTAATAATGTTATGAATACCCTAATTAGATTTTTATCTCACCAATATATATATATTTTTAAAACCTAGTTTGCAATTTATATAATTATCACAATTAAAATTTACAAAAAAAGCAAACTAGCAACTTGATTTGATTTAGCATAACACTAATATGTCAAATATATCACACAACCATAATCTCACAACACAAAACCCCAATTTGAATTCAAACCCCTCTCTTGAATTTCAAAGCATGCATTTAGAACTAATTAAAAACCTATTTAAACATATAATTAAGCTAACCTAAGGCAATTAACAACAATTTAAGAGAAAGGTCAGAATTGTACCTCTTGATCAAGAGATCAAACATGAATCAAGCACGAAAATCTTGGCCTCCAAAATGAAAACTTTTAACTAAGAATCATACTATAGTAGCCAAGAAATAATGGGTAAGGCTTGGATTTTGAATTAGCTTTGATTTTGCAAGGATTTTGAGGCAAAATTGTGGATTTTTTTGATGCAAAATGGAGGGGATTTGGGGGAGGGGCTGCTGCTGATTGGGGACAGCAATTTTCGGCCATGTTGTGTGGGGGGAGTGAGGAGAGAGAGAGAGGTGAAGAAAGTGGGGAGAAAAGACAAATTCTACACCTCTTTGACTTTTCTTTTCATTTCTTTTCTTTTGAAATGTGAGGTGATTGGAGAGAGAGAGAGAGGGAGGGGCTGTCAAAGTGGGCCAGCCACATGGGGAGGGGGAGAGAGGGTGAGGTGTGGGTGTGTGGGTTAGGAAAAAGATAAATGTATTACCCCAATTCCCATTAACACTAATTTCGCTAATTAAGCCATTTTTCTTCGATATTTTCTAAACCGTTTTGGCAAACCATTTCATTTCAAAAACCAAATGATAAAATTTTGTTTAATGTGTTATGATGCACAAAATTTGTTTCAACTCATTCCAATTTGTAATTTTCCCTAATTAAATGTATTAGGGACGGCTTAAAATAATATTAAAATAAATTTTTTCAGAAAATTTGAAATTTCACCAGTGGCTCAATAAACACCAAATACTAGCAATTATATAGCTAGAATATATATATTTAATTTTATAATAAAGATATTTTTATTTTGACTTTTTACAGAAAACCTCCTTATTTTACCGATTTTCCGAAATTTCACCGAAACGATTTTCAAAACGTTACAGTCTTCCCCCCTTAAAGAAATTCGGTTCCCGAATTTAAATTAAAACTTCCCCCCAAATACTAAATCATCTAACCAAAACCATCAAGTCATCGGGGCTCCGAAATCATTAATATATAAAACAAATCGTAGCGCAGCACAGGCGCATTAAAAATGAGCATATAACTCAAAATCAAAACTGTGTCAAGCATCCCGCAATCATCGGAGTCATGGTGAAGACACAATGTCTAAATCCAAAATGAAAATCAATATGATATACATCATTAAAACATCTGGAAGCAATGCATGCCAAATCTTCTTCAATACGCTGTGCGATGCTCGCAGCACTGCACAGTGGCGGACGTCTACTGTAAGAAAATAACTACACACACACATATATATATATATATGTATATATATATATATATCCTTTGTTTATTATGTACGTTCCGCCGTTTTGGAAACAATTTAGAAGGGTCTCCTTGTTTTAAACATTTCGTGTCATATCAAACACGTAGGTAAATACTGAGACTATAGCTCGCTTTTTTTTTTTTGGAAATCCCTTCAATAACTATCAATGCATGCAAAATATATTCAGGTACTGTCCTCTGACTAGTCCTGCTTAGTACAAAAACTCATAGCAATCATCATAAAAACGTACTGCTCCATAAGAAATCAATTCCCAAAATATGCATATAAATTCTATGTGCGTCTGGTATGCACGGAAATCAAAATCCATATACGTGCCATACATGCGCACAGAAACAATATCTAAGTGCATCGGGTATGCACACAACATCTGTCATAGGCAACGTGTGTGCCTGACAGCAAGGACAGGTGCATCTGACACACACGAAGAATCTCGATTTAGTGCATCTGGTGTGCACCAAAATCGCTTCTCAAAACATGCGCTCAACATGCGCGAAAATCCAAATCAAGTGTATCCATCATGCACGAGATCATGAAATCCAATATCAAGCGCCGAACATGCGCAAAATCAAATCAGGTGCACAAGGTGCACAAAACAAATATCGAACATCACAATCGAAATCGAAGTCTAGTGCATCTAAATTCACAATATGCGTATCACTGCACTGCAGGCATATGTGAACTATATCGAGTGCAAAAACCAAATCGTAAGCGTTTATACGCACAAATCAACTCAACTTTATGAAATCTATAAAATCACAAACATGAGAAACCAAGGCACGAAAACTATCTCAAGTGCAACAACTGTGCAAAAATCGTAAATACTCAGTAGGTGCAACCATGGCGCATGAAACAAATATCATGAAGCTCAATCATCAAAATAAATCATGCGAATAGATCGCCCAAAATACCGAAATCAAATATGGCGGAATAGTCCCCGCTCAAGCACTTCCTCTAAGAACCTCCGGACAACTGTCATGGTCAATCATAGCATGTCTCGTCGACGATCTTGAACTCTGGCCTGCCGGCGTGCACAGCATGACCACTCCTGGGTCCTAGTCTTCTCGTAATTCATTCCAGAAAGGTCCTGTAAAGACCTCTTCCAAATCTCGTCTCTGCCGAACTGTCCGGAAGTCATCGTCCTTTACTATATCTATTTCTTGTTCCGGAACGGCTGCATACTCATCGCGACTCCTTCTAGAAGGTATATCCAAGCACAATGCCTCGGCATGCGTATCGCATCTCTGATGTCGGTGGAGTGGAACGTCGTCTCATCAAGATCTCGTACGAACCTCTTGCTCCACTTTCTCTAATGTCGACTGCTTCGGACTCGTCTCATCGTGGCTGCATGGACTGAGCTCCAACGGCTATCCTCGTATCTGGAGTCTCCCAAGAAATGCATCTCACCACCTAGCATCCGAATGAAGTCGAACCATCCGATCGATTCGTCAAAACATCATAATCCCCCAAGAGCTCAACATCTTGGGTACAGTTTAACAGTATCGAGTACGTACCACAGCATCGATGGTCCAGCCATAGAAGGGCAAACCCAAGCCTCACTAATGGCGCCGCGGAATTGCCGCAAACCCTAAGGTTCAAAGGCTTTCACACGGTCATTAAGTCGAGTTAGGGTTTCATTCTTCTGGAGGGTCCATAGAATTGCCTGCATGCCTTTCCGAATACTTTATACTTGGAATAATAGGTTGCTGACACTCGATCGTCTCTGTCGACTCTCAACGTCTCCGCATGAAGTCGTCTCTAGCTGGAATCAATCTATCTGATGACCTCGCATCGGGATAGGCGAACGAACAACATGTCCTACCCATTCATCCTCGGGTGACTAGCGACCTTCTATCATCTCTTAGTACAATCCGTACTGCAATAGCTCGAACATCTGGGACGATATCTCGTCGTTCGCAGCAACAACTGGCTCATTCGTCTCCATGCTGAACAGTGCCTCAATCATCATGAATAAGCAATACGCCAACGGTCATCAAAATCTGGCTGGCCTCTTATCATTGGCTCAATCCTCTGGCGCTGATCTGCACATCCAAGTAATCTCATAGAGCGATCCATCCAAACGCTCATGGCGTAAAAACATAATCAGACGACGCCTCTCAATGCAATCGTATGTCGCCGGAATTACGCCCTGGTCAATCCTCGTTTGTGACAAGCTCATGCTGACCGCAACTCTAGCCGTAGTTCTCCCTGCCCGTAATTATGGCAGTAAAACCATAACTGGTACCGATGAGGCTAGATCAGGAATGAATATGATACTGAACAAAGAAATGTACATCCTAAGGCTTCTTAAGTGGAGTAGCGTATCGTAAGTATGCCGCGGATCATACCCACGGTACGTCACTCTACTTTAGTCACCTATTCCATCAACCAAGGGCCATCCTATGCTCCGAAGGTAAAACCTAACGCTCTGATACTAACTTTGTCACGTCCCGAAAGTACGGAACATGACCAGCACTTAAACTACGAAACGTCTAGAGGCGTACGTAATCTAAGTAAGCCGAAAACCCAGAAAGCTAAACCAAGAAAAATGGTAGAGTGAAGGAAAACCAATTTAAAATCAAGTAATTTTAATAGCATAACCCGAATTATACAGTTTTAAAAACATCAAATATTTCCTGAAAAATTCGGCAGAGTCTCCTTTGTAAATACTGGCCCCCAAACGGGATACAACATGAATAGTATACGAAATCAATAAAAAGGCATCCCCAAGCGGGAGCTAGCCCTTCATCAATCGACGGTCACAACCATATAAGCAATATAATATACAACGCCAAGGGCCAGGATCAAAATCTCAAAACGAAACTCAAACAACAAGAATTCCACAGAAATATAACGCGCGACTCTAGGGTCAAAAGAATAACATCTCTGGTCTCTATCTCAATAAATACATGTTTGGTTGATGGAACTTCTAGATACAACTGAATAATAATATACAATATCTAATGATGGGTACGATACAAATAAACCCACCTACTGGCAAGTCACCCGAAATAAGAAGTGCCAGCAAAGCCGTAATGAAACCTGTACGGCAAAACCTGCAAGAAACTGGGGCACAACGGGGGTGAGTTGCCAACTCGTGAATAGAATACATCTATGAACAGGAATCGCATGTATGACGCAATCCTAGGTCATACGATCAATATATATCCTCCAATATAAAACCAACAGCCTATAACAATGGATAGGGTATACCTCTAAACAACAGTAATACCAAGTGCTCGTGTCAGTGCCTCAGATAGCAATATATCATATGGATGATGTATGAATGCAGGAAAACAGAGTACATGTACTAAAGAAACTGCTTCCATAACTCAGTGAGATTTCTGTATTTTTTTTAAAATGAGGTATCATAAGGAAATCAGTATAAACCATGTCTAACATCGACACAAAAACATAAATCCACATATCTCAATATCTCAGGCTCCGGCTACCTGGACTGACCTGGACCATCAAATCTCAGTACCTCAATATCTCAAAATCTCAATGTATCAAATCTCAATATCTAGGGCGCCGTCAGTCCAGACCAGCCCCTACCATCCATCTCAAGACTACGAAGGTATCCTCCGGATATCCGACGCGTCGGGTAATATCACCGGTCGGTAGTGCTCGCTGCCAGGCTCAACGTCAGCAACACGACCTTCTTGCCCCGGGGTACCTTACCAGGTCCACCATGTACCCGAAACGGTTCATCCGTCTCCTCGAATCGGGTCTCGAAATCCATCAGCAAACTCATGGTAGACGACTTATACATCATGGGAAAACCGCGCTTTTTATTTAAAAAGAGAGAAGAAGTTTGTATAAGTTTTGCGATTTTCCCCTAAATCCAGAAAATCTCATGGAAATCTGAATCCAAAGCCTCAGTAGCACGTAAAATAGTGAATATATGCATGAGAATCCATGAATGCGGCATAACAATGAATAACAGTATGCATGAAGTGACAAGTAATAACTACAATGTCTAAACTATTAGCTAACAACCTATGTCAATGAAATAGTATTTTCTAAGTGTACGTGACATGGCAATTACCGATGAAGATGTGTGTGAGCCGGCAAGTAAGTGTACGTGGTACATACGCATTATCGGTAATGGTGATGGTGTCCTAACAGCATGATATCAATAATGAAATATGAATTACAATAAGTATGCGATGCGGAGCAACAGCAATAATATGCGGGAGCTGAACACTAGACACAACGATAACTAAACTGCATTACCCTAATATAAGTCCTATAATATTGCCTTTTGAAATAACACGAATCGCGGTGTTTTGGAAATAAGGGCTACGATGTTTTTAAGAAAAGATACGTCTTTTGAAATGTCCGTAAAATCCCTTGACCTGTCTTTTAAAATACCCACGATTCGTTAGTTTTGAAATAGGTAGGAGTCTAATCTAGTCTAACAACTACACTAAATTATACGGCTGAACTAACAAGCTGAACTACAGGTAAGGAAACCGCCTAACATCTGAGTCGATACGTATACATACCTGTATATACATTAGTCGGTGATCCCGCCTCAATAATATCATATCCGATACCATATCTATAATCAGACATCCCAAGTCAAGAGTGCGGATCAATCATAAATATATAGCTCGTACATAAATCCGTCGTACGGCATCCCCAAATTTGGATACGGGTCTATATCATACTCATCACACTATTCATATAGTATCCTCTTTATCAAGATCATCATCTGGGGTACTGACCTACGTCTAGTACACTACTAATATCACTATTCACATGGCATTGTCATCCAAAGATCCGCTATAAAATCAGAACGTATCTCAAGTACGAATCCTGCCATATCACCGATCTCACGGCCTCAACTCAAATCTCATCGACTCATCTCAATCCCAAGTATCATCCGCAAATCCAGTATGTGAACACCTAGTCCCATACCCAGGTGAACACATAAACACATCTCCCCATATACGCACAGGTAATAACATAGATGTATGCATGTGTGTGCGTGCGTGTGTGGGTGTAACAACTACTCTAGGGTTTCGCAACTAACACTAAACTAATCCATGAACACCTGGAATCCACCTTTATCATCAAGTCTCATATCAACATAATATATATAATCAAAATATGTGTGTGTATACGTATTCGTATACATCACCACGTACTGCAGGGGTGCTATATGCCATCCACCCGACTTCTCCCCATAGATGTAAATCTACTCACCTGGTCCTCGCTCGCCGGTGCCAACGTCGCCACGCGCTTGCTTGTAGTCTCGAAGTTTACATGGGGTACCTACATATCATAACGCACCGTATCGCATTAAAATCCGATTCATGACCAAAACAACACATGAATCCCACATAGGTCAAGACCTATGGTTGCTTTCGCAAATCAACTCAAAAACCCTCGATATCGGCGTACAAACGTCGATTGATCAAGAAAAACACTAAACATACCAATCATGGTTTCACAAATCACTAATTATTATATGAAATAGGTTAAAATTTACAAAAACCCCAAACTCACCTTAAAAGCTATTTTTCCGAAAACCTAGGAAGCAAAAATTTATCGTTTTAGTACAAAACTTGATGTTTTAACAATTCTAATGGCAATAATACTTATTAACATCTTAAATAAGTCATAAAATAATTTCCACAATTTAATTTCATTAAATTTCATTAAATTTCATTAACATCAAAAATCTAGTTTACAAAATACCCAATTTTAACAATTTTATAACAAAAATGCACAAATATCAATTTAGCTTGGATTTTCATGAACTAAACTATTAAACTACAATTTAAAATGTTAATAATGTTATGAATACCCTAATTATATTTTTATCTCACCAAAATATATATATTTTTAAAACCTAGTTTGCAATTTATATAATTATCACAATTAAAATTTACAAAAAAAGCAAACTAGCAGCTTGATTTGATTTAGCATAACACTAATATGTCAAATACATCACACAACCATAATCTCACAACTCAAAACCCCAATTTGAATTCAAACCCCTCTCTTGAATTTCAAATCATGCACTTAGAACTAATTAAAAGCCTATTTAAACATATAATTAAGCTAACCTAAGGCAATTAACAACAATTTAAGAGAAATGTTAGAATTATACCTCATGATCAAGAGATCAAAAATGAATCTAGCACGAAAATCTTGGCCCCCAAAACGAAAACTTTTCACTAAGAATCATTCTATAGTAGCCAAGAAATAATGGGTAAGGCTTGGATTTTGAATTAGCTTTGATTTTGCAAGGATTTTGAGGCAAAATTGTGGATTTTTTTGATGCAAAATGGAGGGGATTTGGGGGAGGGGCTGCTGCTGATTGGGGACAGCAATTTTCGGCCATGTTGTGTGGGGGGAGTGAGGGGAGAGAGAGAGGTGAAGAAAGTGGGGAGAAAAGACAAATTCTACACCTCTTTGACTTTTCTTTTCTTTTCTTTTCTTTTGAAATGTGAGGTGATTGGAGAGAGAGAGAGGGGGAGGGGCTGTCAAAGTGGGCCAGCCACATGGGGAGGGGGAGAGAGGGTGAGGTGTGGGTGTGTGGGTTCGGAAGAATATAAATGTATTACCCCAATTCCCATTAACACTAATTTCGCTAATTAAGCCATTTTTCTTCGATATTTTCTTAACCATTTTGGCAAACCATTTCATTTCAAAAACCACATGATAAAATTTTGTTTAATGTGTTGTGATGCACAAAATTTGTTTCAACTCATTCCAATTTGTAATTTTCCCTAATTAAATGTATTAGGAACGGCTTAAAATAATATTGAAATAATTTTTTTCAGAATATTTGAAATTTCTCCAGTGGCTCAATAAACACCAAATACTAGCAATTACATAGCTAGAATATATATATATTTAATTTTATAATAAAGATATTTATATTTTGACTTTTTACAGAAAACCCCCTTATTTTACCGATTTTCCGAAATTTCACCGAAACGATTTTCAAAACGTTACAGGACCAACCGTAGAAGGGCCGACCCATGCCTCACTCATAGCACCCCAGAACTGCCACAAACCCTAGAACTGCCAAAAACCACCGTTTTGCACGTTCTCTTGAACCTGGTAAGGTGGAAATCAGATTA
Source organism: Agapanthus africanus (assembly GCA_030015575.1). NCBI lineage: Eukaryota > Viridiplantae > Streptophyta > Magnoliopsida > Asparagales > Amaryllidaceae > Agapanthus > Agapanthus africanus. The sequence continues at coordinate 308,595,203 of CM057350.1, forward strand.
CATTAGGAATCACACAAGACTCTATGACGATCTCGGGTCTACAGACTAACCTGTACCAGTGTCACCAGAGAACTGCTATCTGACATGATGTATAATACAATCTAGGAGTTCTCGGCGAGTCCTGTTCAGTGTACCCAGTCTCCACTGAGCACCCGTATACCATCTTTGATGTCAAACACCAATTGATGTGGGATCATCCATCGCCATCATATGGGTCAAGAAGCGTATACGTTAGTCTACTCTGGAATATCGATGCCCCGTTTCGATACTCCCACGACTAGGAACTATTGAAGGATGTACTTACCAACTACCCTGGCCCCACTATTATGATCTACATCATAATCCCGTTAGTCAAGTACTCATCCTAAGGGCTTTATCAACATGTGATAGAGAGACTATAAGTGTACATGTTAAGATAAAGAGTAACCATATAGCATATTATCATGTCGAGTAAGAAAGTCCTCCCTATATATGTCCAAGCATCCACTATAATATACATCATATGTACAATAATGTCCTCTAGGGCATACATATAACTAACATATTATGGTATTATGTTCTTTGTATTATTCAACCTATTTGGTTATTCGTATTTTGATACGAATATGGGTATGTATATACGGTGGAGTGTATTTCGTATTTATACGGAAAACATTCTAAAAGGAGGACACCTCATTTCCTTAGTTTTTCTTTTCTAGAAATTAGAAATGAGGTGGAGGGGTGAGGTGGCATGAGATTGGTGTGAGGCATGAATGAATATGGTAGACAAATAAATTTATAATTCATTTGTCTACACTATTCAAGTATGCTTGGTTTTTTATATTGCAAAAATCATTTGATCAAAATCATGCTTGCATTATGATTATGATGATTTTTTTGATTCATTTGACCATTCTCTTTCTCTCTCCTTTCTTAAGCATTTTCTTCCCCTTCATCCCTACACTCTCATGAGTTGAGAATCAAGGATGAAGAGATGTAGAAAAAAAACTAGAACAACTCACTACATCATTAGATATACTAGTTTAGCAAGCTAGGACCTTTAGTTTGTCCACTTGATTTTTAGTATGGAGATAGAGCCATGAACCACATCCCTCGGGTGGATCATCTTCGACGGAGGAAGACCGGTGGTCAAGCTCCATCACGAAGACCTTATGGAGCTTAGTAAGTGGTTAGACGACCGAAGGACATGAATCTTTTGGTATAACACTTCTATCATAGTAGTTAACCTCTTTGTATTTGGTCTAGTTTAAGTGTTTGATTTCGATTCAAGGGTTTGCAGTTTCTAGCGCCTCTATAATTTTTTTTCATTCCGCGTAGGCCGTAGTAATGGCGGCTAAGGTGCTAGGAACCCCAATATGGTATCAGATCCAACCAAAACATAAACTAGCATGTTATGACATTTAAACTCCGTTGTTTTCGTCGCGAAAAAACTGCTGACGAAAATAGTCCCAAAAATCTTAGTTCTAGCATGTTTTACTCACTCCGGGCTCATGGTTTGGACCGTGAAGCCATGTGGAGTTGCGTAGGTACCCCAAGGATCACCCTGGGGGGATGAAGGTCAGGCCCACCCTCGAGACCGCCACAAGGTGGCCTTGGGGGGACCTGAGACCTACTCCATAGGGGTACGCTCGGGTTTGCATACCCTTATAGGCCATGTCTTGGTGGCCCTCAGGGGTGGATTCCCCCCAGCCCCCCAAGCGACAGTTAATTTTGGGTACTTTAATGCAGCGAAGGTTCGGGCGAGTTTCGAGTTCGTTTCGACTCCCAGATTAGCTTAAAACGATGGTTTTTTGGGACGTAGTAAACTGTTTTTTCCTGCTTTGGAAAACATGCAATGTTTTACTATTTGTGTGTGGAATTTTATTGTCATGGTTTTCATTACTTGCTTCTGTGATGCGTTCTTGTGTTGTTTAACATTTTCTAATCGCTATACGTCGATAAGAAGGGGTTACACGCATCTTGTTTATTTGTGATGATGCTTGTGATATCTTTGTGATGGTTTCGTCGGATTGTCGTGATGGATAGCCTTTAGTGCAATGTTTGTTGTACAGTTTTGATTCATTTGTATATTCATTATTGCGAGATGAGCGCCCGACATGTGGACTGCCGTTTCTGCTAGTTTGTATATTCTTTTATTGGGGCACGGCCGGGTTGAGGTCGATGTCACCGTTGTATATATTATTTCTTTTCTGTACTAGGATTACCACGTGGTGGAGTAATCGACTAGCCGGGTTTTAGAGGTAAACGGGCCTCCATTTCATAGCGTTGAGATCGAGGTGCCTTACTCTAGAATTGGCGGGCTACATGCCGTACTCGTAGGGGGTATAGGATGACCCACGGTGGAGTGCTCAAGTTACCGGATTCGGTGAAGTGTCGGGTGGCCCATTCACTTCATTGATTGGGGTTGCCTCGTTCCGGGATTGGTGGGTAACTTGCCGCACTCGTAGGGGTCTTAGTTTTACAATGTACAGGCCATCCACACGATCGGGGAATGACGGGTTTCATTTGCGGCTCAAATGAAACATGAGGCTCTTAGATAATCCGCTTTTCCATATTTCTTATCGCTTTTCTATGATGTTGCTTATATTATGCCTGAGACGAATGGTTATATATATATATATATTAGTATATGTTGTATATTTTTTGCATCCATTCTAGTCCAGCCCCCGCTCTGTTGTTAGTTAAGTAACCTAACGGTGCATGACGGGGCCCAATGGCGAATGCGGATGGCATATACGTATATTGTATTTTCATTCTTTTTTGGTGTGATAAGACTTAATTGATGGGACTACATTAATTTTGATTAATGAAAGGAAAAATAAATCTAAAAGATGTTGTTGGAACAATCGACAAACTATAGTCGTATTCTTTTGCTTTGTATAGCGGTTTTTGGTCATTAATATCCCACATTTCATTAAAGGAGGCAATGTTCATACCGTAATTTTGCATTATTATATTCCCCATTCTTATGCATTTTACAAATAAACAGGTGCTTTTGACCCATGTCTGCTACATAGTTACAGGTTACAGGTTCATGGAATAAAAACAGTGAAAAAGATAAAAGACGATGCAAAAGTGAGACTACGACCAACAAATAGAAGGATCTTGATCAAGCATACACGAATATCAGTTCACAAAGTACAAGGCAGCGCAAGCTTAAAAACTTCGATACAAATCGAACAGTTAAAGTCCACTACATTACTCACTGTGGAGATCTGGAACCAAAATAGAAAACATTAAAAAGAACCAACCAAAGAAATAGTCAGAAAAAGTCAACCAGAAGAAGACCAAGAAAGTACAGACCAAGATGCTCCTATTTGGCCGCGGTTCCGCGGCCGTGCTAAGCCCATAGTAGCGAAAAATTTTCCAAAACGTTTGGCGACGCGTTGACTAGTCTACCTAGGGGTATTTTTGTAAAAGCATACATGCGGCGATTGTAAAGCTAAGGTGTTCTATGTCCTATAAATAGAGACCCAAAAAATTGTATTAGGTCATTCCTCCTTTCATTAATAAAATTCAGATTTCTTTTCAAGTTTTGGAGAGCATCAATTTGTAAGTAGTTTTAATTTTTGCCCTAGTTCTTAATTTATTTTCTGCCCTAGGTTAAATTTATTTTCTGCCCTACTTTAATTTTGATCTTACTTTTTATTAATCTGCAGTAGTTAGATAATTAATCTTTTAAATAAAAAAAACTCATAAAAATCATGTTTTTCGTAGATCACTTAATGAGCGAGTAGTTTCCTCGCTTGTTAGGGTTAGGAATAGGGAAGAGTTTGAGAGATGAAGATCTATCACACCTTTCTTGCCCATCACATGTTAATAATTAGGACTCCATGCATACATACATATTCCTCTCCCTACGGCACCCTACCTACGGGGTAACGGTGATACCATAGTATAAAAGACCGGATATGCATGTCTTCCATGGAGGTTAGGGTAAGGATTAATAAAGGACGGACAAGGACCTAGAGGAAGGAAAATCGTTTCTTCCCGATCGTCCTAATCCCCTCTATTAATAATTACCATAACACCTAAAAAGATCTAATTTAGGGCATTGAAAGAGGTGGAAAATTTTATTTTACCAAACTTAACCTAAACCTAACCCTAGCAAGATTTCTAAATTCTAGTCTAAATCAGATTAGTTTTAGTGATAAAGATCCATTCAAACCGTTTGGAATTAACTCGTTAGAACAACTAGGAAATTCGCATCATCCCTGTGGACCGACCCGTACTCACCGGCTAGCTACCAAGCGACGCCGTTCTTGATTACGGTTAACATATATTTTTTATCTAAAAATTCACTCGAATCAAATAGCGCCGTTGCCGGGGTTGGCGTAATATTTCCTTTTTGTAATTTTGGGTTTATATAAAATTAAATATCATAAAAAACTAAAATAAATAAATAAATAAAAAAATTCTATCACCTTTTGTTGTTTGAAGGGTTTCTTGTCTGAATCTTTGCAGGATAGACGTACAAGTTCGGATCTGGAAAAATCCAGAGAGCGAAACAGAAAGCTGAATGTATGAACAACAGAGGATTTCCACAACAGAACCATAGAAGAAATCGGGAGAACTGAACCGCCGCCGCCGCAGCCTTTCCGCCGCGCGACCCCCCTTTCCGACCGCGGAACCGTGGCTTTTCTGTGACGTCATCCTCTGCAAAAAGCACTGTTTGTTTCCTTTCTCTCTCCTCTGAACCTCTGATATCTCGTCTGTCAAATATTCTGCAGGATTCTTTGCGCTAAAAAAAATCTCTCCCCTTCCAATAATTGATCTTGTGCAGGATTCTTTGCGCTAAAAAAAATCTCTCCCCTTCCAATAATTGATCTTGTGCAGGATTCTTTGCGCCGCGCTAAAAATTGATTGCAAGTGATTGTTACTATTTTGCATATTTTTAATCGAACTTTAAGAGGCTTGAGACCAATTCAGATTGGGTGGGGATTTCATCACCCTTCCCAGGACCCCAGAAATCACATAAGGCATATGCAATGACCAATATTTAATTAAAAAATACTAGACTCAACCCTAAGGACGCCGTGCTCAATAGGACAGAGGACTAGTTGTAGGCATCGGCCGTTGATCCTAACCTGACTTTGCGGTGTCTAGGAAAGTGTGTCTAAGGCGAGAGGTTACTTAATTAGGGTCACTACTTGTAGTGGAGAGCCTCCCACTCACCTGGCACTTACCTGGCCGCAATTGGCAGTGAAGAGGCGGTTTGAGGTCCTATTTCTAGCCCTTTGGAACAGTTAGGAGCTGTCTAGCTGACCTAGGTGACCCTAGATCTAGGCCTGATTGTGCATTTTTGGTTGATTGCATTTGTGTCATAGCCTTTTATCGAAAATCTTTTTGCAAAAAAAAAAAGCTCCACATAAAAAAAGGTTTAAAAAAAGGAAAAAAACAAAAAAAAACTTGCAACTTGTCGCTAAAGAAATCTTTGCACCTCACTTACACCATTCACTTCTCATTAACTTTTTCTTACCCCCACATTCTGTTTTCACCTTTTTGACTACACTACCTCTTAAGTGTATGTCCGGTTGGACTAGAGACACTAGCGCCCGATTAGTCTGTATTTCGTTGGTACCGACCGACGAAGCTTTCGACTACGATGTCGAAATTCTTTCTACTTCCTTACCTTCACCTTCAAATTCTTCTTCCGAAGGTATGTCGGGATATAATCCTAACAACACCTTACCCACGGGACTGATTCCACCTCCGTTAGGTGCGAATAACCCGAATCACCCGCCTGTTGAAGCGCCCCAACGAATCGCGCTCTAGGATCTTTTCTACCCGATCCGCACCACCTTACCTACTTGTCATTCACTCCCACTGGCAAATGGGGACAATTTTGAGATCAAACCCCACTTCATCAATATGCTGCCAAAATTTCACGGATTGGAATCTAAATATGCCTATATCTTTATCAACAAATTCCAAAACGTTTGCGCAATGATAAAAACAACCCAATTATCCGACGATGCTATAAGGCTAAGGGTCATTCCTTTCACCTTATGTGACTTAGCCGAGAAGTGGTTATACACCACAGCGTCGCATTCAATTAAGAATTGGGAAGAGTTTGTGAAAGCTTTTCTTAAAAAGTTTTATCCTTATCACAAGACTGCGAGAATTCGCAATGAGATTATACAATTTTCCCAGCTTCCTTCTGAACCTTTTTGGAAGTGTTTTGAATGATTCAAAGACTTACTTGTTCACTGCCCTCACCATGGGATCGAAAATTGGCAACTTTGTCAAACATTATACGAGAGATTAAAACCGGCAACGAAGCAGTTGCTAGAAACAATTTGTCAAGGTCACTTTCTAACCAAATCTAGTGAGGAAGCGTGGCAGTTTCTCGAGGATCTTGCTGAACAAACACTTCAGTGGGAAAGCACCAAGACCACCTCATCTTCTTTTATTGGTAAGTCTTGGGCAGACATACATCAACTAGATATGTCGATTGCTATGAAGGCCGAGATGGCCGCACTTACGAAAAAGCTAGAAGCGATTGAGACCAAGATTTCGTCGCCTTCTCCTGCCCCTGTTGTGCCCCCACGAACTGTTTGTGCTTGTTGTTCAGATCCATCACATCTCACCGAAGAGTGTCCTTACAATCCATCTGCTCAAGGACATGATCAAGTCAATGCCGTCTTTCAGCAACGACAAAGAAATGATCCATACTCTTCGACATACAATCCGGGTTGGAGGAGTCACCCAAATTTCGCTTGGAACCAAAATCAACAAATCCAAGGAAACAACAACTTTTAAAGGCCTCCTCCTCCACAACAACAAGCACCTCCACAAACTCAATTCCAGCAACCTTTCCAACCGCAACCTTACCCTAATCAAATGAACAATTTTGTGCCCAACAATTCTTACCCTCAAAACAACTTTGTTCAACCTCATAATGAAGGTTAACTCGCTAGAAAGAAGTCTAGATGTGTTCCTAAAGCAATCTACACAACCCAAAGCAAGGTTGGAGACTTCTATTCAATCTTTGGTGCAAAACAGTGCCTAACACGATCAAAGCATCAAATCTATTGAGGCACAAATTGCACAACTCAATGCTGCGTTGAGCGAGCGAGAAAAAGGAAAGCTTCCATCTCAACCACTGCCAAATCCCGGTCACGCATATGTTGCATATGAACAGCAGAATCATAACGTAAATGCTGTGACCATGTTGAGATCCGGAAAAGTGTTGCAAAATAATGTGGGTATTAACAATGACACCCCTGCCGGTAATCCTTCTTCATCTTCTTCACCTTCTTCTTCTTCTTCTTCTTCGTTATAGCCTATTTTTCATCCTTCACAAGGCTCTACTTCTTCTAGCTCGAACGGACCCACTTCACACGTCACGAACACATCTACACGGGGATCCGTTCCAACTCCACAATCTGATCCACAAAAATTGGACTCAACAAATTTTCAAAATGTTCCTTTTCCAAATAGGTTGAGATCCAATAAACCAACTCCACAAATGGAGAAGATTGTAGAGTTGTTCAAACAGGTTAGTATAAATATCCCTCTCTTGGATGCAATCCAGCAAGTTCCTTCATACGCGAAAATCTTAAAGGACTTATACACCAAGAAGAGGAAGTCACAAGTACCAAAGAAATTTTCGTGGCTAGTGTTGTTAGTGATGCTCTTATCCAATCTTTACCCCAAAAGCACAAGGGCCCCGGTTGTCCTACTATTTCGATAACAATTGGGGACAAGAACATCAATAGAGCACTATTAGATCTTGGTGCTAGTGTCAATTTGCTACCTTATTCTGTGTACGAACAATTAGGCGTTGGAAAGCTTAAACCCACTCATTGTACTCTCCAAATGGCCGACCGATCCATCACCCATCCTAGGGGAGAGTTGGAGGATGTGTTAATTAGAGTAGGGGATTTCATTTTCCCCGTTGACTTTATTGTTATGGATACACAACCTGTAGCTAACCCCCGGAGTCAAATTCCGGTGATATTTTGTCGACCATTCCTTGCGACTTCTAATGCGGTGATCAATTGTCGTAATGGTTCAATGAATCTATCTTTTGGCAATATGACAATTGAACTCAACATTTTTAAGTTGGGAAATCAGCCTTCCGAGCCTAATTCTAGCGTACTTGATGTTTGCTCGATCAATGAGATCGCGGAGGAGGACTGTGAGTTCGAAAATTTTATGTTCGACCACAGCAGTGTTGACGACTCTAGTGCGTTCCACCTAGAATCCGACACAGCTTTCACGCCGGACAACGACTATGAGTGTTTCACCTTTGTAGACGATTTTGAAGACTCACTACCCGAGTTTGAGTCTTTTGTTTTTTCGGATGAGTTAGTTGAACCATCCGACACGGTTGTGTACACTCGATTTGAACCATTGATGGAATCCTTCGAGTTTGAAACTATTACACCATTGTTACCATCAATTGTTTCACCTCCTAAACTCGAACTAAAGCTTTTGCCATCGCACCTTAAATATGCTTACCTAGGTGAGAATGAGACCCTTCTTGTCATCATATCGGCCTCTCTAGCTCTCGAGCAAGAGAAGGCCCTTTTAATGGTCTTACAAAATAATCGGCAAGCTTTTTGCTGGTCTATGGTGGACATCAAGGGGATTAGTCCCCTCATAATTGAACATCATATACACTTGATGGATGATGCCAAGCCGGTAAGTGATCTACAAAGACGCCTCAACCCCATAATGAAAGAGTCTGTCAAGAAGGAGATTGTTAAATGTCTTGATAGTGGTATCATTTACCCTATCTCGGATAGTCAGTGGGTTAGCCCCATTCATGTTGTGCCAAAGAAATCGGGCATTACGGTCATAACCAATGGGGCAAATGAGTTAATACCTACTCGCACCCAAACTGGATAGCGAGTTTGCATCGACTATAGAAAACTCTATGCCGCGACAAGGAAAGACCACTTTCCATTACCTTTCATTGACCAAATGCTAGAACGATTAGCTGGGCACGAGTTTTACTTCTTTTTGGATGGCTATTCCGGCTATAACTAAGTCCCCATCGCCAAAGAGGATCAAGACAAGACCACATTTACTTGTCTTTTTGGTACTTTTGCTTATCGTCGCATGCCCTTTGGGTTATGCAATGCACCCGCTACATTTCAGCGGTGTATGATGGGGATATTTTCAGACATAGTTGAACAGTTTTTGGAGATCTTTATGGATGATTTCTCCATTTTTGGTGACTCTTTCGACGAGTGTTTGCTACACCTTGACGCAGTTCTTACCCGCTGTAGGGATAAGATCCTCACTTTGAATTGGGAGAAGTGCCAATTTATGGTACGAGAAGGCATTGTCTTAAGACATGTCATCTCGCAAAACGGCATAGAGGTTGATAAAGCCAAAATTGAGGTCATTTCTAATCTTCCTCCTCCTAAATGCATCAAAGATATCCGAGCTTTCCTTGGCCATGCCGGTTCTTATAGACGGTTCATCAAGGATTTTAGCAAGATTGCTAGACCCTTGACTCTCTTATTGGCCAAGGACACAACATTTGATTTTGACTCAACTTGCATGGAAGCGTTCGAGTCATTGAAACACTCTCTCATTTCTGCGCCCATTCTTTCATCTCCAGACTGGACGCATCCAATTGAAATTATGTGCGATGCATCAGATTTCGCCATTGGTGCTGTTCTTGGACAGCACATTAATAAGATGCCGCACGTAATTTATTACGCTAGCCGTTCACTAAATGAGGCCCAACTGAACTACACAACAACAGAAAAAGAATTTTTAGCCGTTGTATTTGCACTTGAAAAATTCTGGCCTTATTTAATCGGCTCTCCAGTTATTGTGTATACGGACCATTCAGCTCTTCGCCACCTTTTTGCGAAGAAGGATGCTAAATCGAGGCTAATATGTTGGATCCTCTTGCTACAAGAGTTTGACCTTGTCATAAGGGATAAAAGAGGATGTGAAAACGTAGTGGCCGATCACCTTTCACGACTTCCTTCTTCGCCTACACTTGAAATTCCAATCAAAGATGTTTTTCCCGATGAGCAACTCTTAACCGTATCTTGCGAACCATGGTTCGCTGATATAGTATACTACTTGGCCACCAGCTTGATACCTAAAGATTGGTCGAAACAGGATAAACTCCGATTCTTATCCCATGTAAAGAATTTTTACTGGGATGAACCGTATCTTTTTAAATACTGTTCCAACCAAATCATTCGTCGGTGTGTACCTGAAAATGAGTTTAAGAGTGTGCTATCTTTTTGCCACGATCAAGCGTGTGGCGGGCACTTTGGCCCAAAGAAGACAGCCGAGAAAATCTTGCAGTGTGGTTTCTATTGGCCACGACTCTTTAAGGATGCATATGAATACTGCAAGACATGCTCCCGGTGCCAACATTTGGGCCGGATATCGCGGAGAAACGAAATGCCGCTCCAACCAATTTTGGTTGTGGATATTTTTTATGTTTGGGGAATCGACTTTATGGGACCATTTCCCAATTCCTTTGGGAATGTGTATATTGTTTTGGCTGTTGACTATGTATCAAAGTGGGTCGAGGCTGTGCCTAGCCGAACGAATGATAACAAGGTTATCGTTCGATTTCTTCAAAAACATATCTTTTCTCAATTTGGGCACCCTCGAGCGATTATAAATGATAATGGATCTCACTTTTGCAACACGACTTTTAAGTCCTTAATGCGTAAATATTCTATTACTCACATGCTGTCAACGCCATACCATCCCCAAACATATGGGCAAGCCGAGATTTTGAATCGGAAAATTAAGCAAATCTTGGAGAAAACGGTTTCTAAAAACCGTAAAGATTGGTCACTCAAACTTATCGATACACTATGGGCTTTCCGTACCGCATACAAGACCGATCCTGGTATGTCTCCATACCGGCTTGTTTATGGGAAGGCTTGCCACCTCCCAGTCGAGATTGAGCATAAGGCATTTTGGGCGATCAAGGAGTTGAATTTATCAATGGGAGATGCGGGCAGCAATCGAAAGCTGCAATTAAACCAACTAGAAGAGCTGCGAGATAAGGCATATGATAATGCTGTCATTGTTAAAAACCGAACTAAGGTGTTCCATGGCAAACACCTTATACGCAAAACGTTTAAACCTGGTAAACAGGTTTTACTCTATGACACTCGGTTACATTATCACCCGGGCAAGCTCCGATCTAGGTGGAAAGGGCCATTTTTAGTACGCACCGTATATCCGCACGGTGCGGTAGATCTTGAAAATCCGGAGGACGGTAATTTATTTAAAGTAAACGGACATCGATTGAAACCATTCCTCACAGCGGACCCGTCGGAGGAGCTTCTGTTTTTGCAGGAGCCGATTTACACCGATTGATTCTCCTCCATTTTTACCCCCAACTTTTCGATCTTCTTGCCAAAACTTTATTTGACATAAGTTTAGGGGTGTGTATCATTTGTAAAAATAAAAAAATAAATAAATAAACAGGAAAGTGCCAACATTTTCGACCCACTTGGTGCAGCCTGACAGTGAGGACACTGTCCAGTTTAAGTTTGGGGGTATGCTCGGTAAGTTTTCTTCCTTCGCATTCATATGTATATTTTTGCATTTGCATCCTTATATAAAAATCATAAAAATTGAAAATTTTGAAAAAAAAATAGAAAAAGAAAAACCCATAAAAACTGAAAATTTGAAAAAATTATAAGAATTAAGGTATTCAATTTTGGCCATATTTGACTTAAGTTTGATAAATAGGTTAACTGGCTAGGAACAACTAGATCTTAGACTTAGTAAATTAAAAACCCTAAAAATAACCTTTCTTTGAGCTTAACGGTAGAAAGTATATGTCTCTGCAGTTTATTTAGAAACAGGTAAATTTTTAGTTGACTTCTTGGGCTAAGTTAAAATAAGGGTAGAGTATTGATGTTTTTATTAGAGTATAAGTTTGAAAAATAATTCCTAGCTTAAGTCTAAATTCTGAAAATATATACCCTACAAATTGCACAAACACGAACCTTGAAACTTGGAATAGTAGGAGAGACCTTGAAATGCTTTTGTCTAAAGTCAGTAGTACAAAGAAAAATACAAAATATACAAGTGTGAATAAAGAAAAAAATATGAACACTGGTTTTTGTAATTACTTAAGGCTGCAAAAATTGAAAAATATTTAGCGAGGGTGCTTCATCACCTAGTGCCTTAGACCAACTTGTTTGGGAGTCACTACTAAAGCCTTAGGTGTTACAAGACTAGGAATTACGCTTTAATGTGCATACACATTTTGTAATCAGTTGTTGGTACCTCAAGAAGTATTAACAATCGCATGAAGAATGTGTGAGCAAAATTCATCTAAAATTCACCAATTAAGAAGTGCTTTGGACAACGGACAAGAGTATGATTGCTCGATTTGAATTTCCAAGTGTAGGGGTGATATACACACACACGTAGGGGTATGTGATTGGGGTTTAGATAAGAGATAGGAATGAAGAATAGGACTTATATCTCTAATAGGGATGATAAAAATTCCTAAGTTGAGATAGAACCCTAGAAGGAAAACTTAAGAGATGCCAAAAGCTAAGTAGGTCTGCAAAACATATATAATCTTAAGTTAAATGATAAGGAAGCGTGAAGAAAACGGGTAGATAATTTACGAGTCGAAGGTAATAGAATTCCTTGTTAGAAAACCTAATTGGAAAATAAAAGTCAATGGACCGAATTGATAGGATTTTGTGGGTAGTATCCGCTGAAAACCCTCAGGAGACAACACTCCTCCTACTAGGGACACCTAGAGGTTTAACGGCTTGTTGCACGAGCTCAGTGCAATCGCGTTTCCCGGCGAAAGTGAGGTTAGGTTTTTGTTGAAAACAAAACTAGGTTTGCTCGAGGACGAGCAAAAGATAAGTTTGGGGGTATTTGTTCATACCGTAATTTTGCATTATTATATTCCCCATTCTCATGCATTTTACAAATAAACAGGTGCTTTTGACCCATGTCTGCTACATAGTTACAGGTTACAGGCTCTCGGAACAAAAACAGTGAAAAAGATAAAAGACGATGCAAAAGTGAGACTACGACCAACAAATAGAAGGATCTTGATCAAGCCTACACGAATATCAGTTCACAATGTACAAGGCAGCGCAAGGTTAAAAACTTCAACACAAAGCGAACAGTTAAAGTCCACTACATTACTCACTGTGGAGATCTGGAAGCAAAATAGAAAACATTAAGAAGAAAAAACCAAAGAAATAGTCAGAAAAAGTCAACCAGAAGAAGAGTTAGGAAGTACAGACCAAGATGCTCCTATTTGGCCACGGAACCGCGGCCAAACCTGGCCTACGGCCGCGGTTCCGCGGCCGTGCTAAGCCCGTTGTGGCAAAAAAATTTCCAAAACGTTTGGCGGCGCGTTGACTAGTCTACCTAGGTTTTTTTTTGTAAAAGCATATATGCGGCGATTGTAAACCTAGGGTTTTCTATGTCCTATAAATAGAGACCCAAAAACTTATATTAGGTCATGACTCCTTTCATTAATAAAATTCAGATTTCTTTTCAAGTTTTGGAAAACGTTAATTTGTAAGTAGTTTTAATTTTTACCCTAGTTCTTAATTTATCTTCTGCCTTAGGTTAAATTTATTCTCTACCCTAGTTTAATTTAGATCTTACTTTTTATTAATCTGCAGTAGTTAGATAATTAATCTTTTAAATCAAAAAAATCATAAAAATCATGTTTTTCGTAGATCCCTAATGAGCGAGTAGTTTCCTCGCTTGTTAGGGTTAGGAATAGGGAAGGGTTTGAGAGATGAAGATCTCTCACCCCTTTCTTGCCCATCATATTTTAATAATTAGGACTCCATGCATACATACATATTCCGCTCCCTATGGCACCCTACCCACGAGGTAACGGTGATACCAAAGTATAAAAGACCGGATATGCGTGTCTTCCATGGAGGTTAGGGTAAGGATTAATAAAGGATGGACAAGGACCTAGAGGAAGAAACATCGTTTGTTCCCGATCGTCCTAATCCGCTCTATTAATAATTACCACAACACCTAAAAAGATCTAATTTAGGGCATTGAAAGATGTGGTAAATTTTATTTTACCAAACTTAACCTAAACCTAACCTTAGCAAGATTTCTAAATCCTAGCCTAAATCAAATTAGTTTTAGTGATAAAGTTCCATTTACACCGTTTGGAATTAACTCGTTAGAACAACTAGAAAATTCACATCATCCCTGTAGATCGACCCGTACTCACCGGCTAGCTACCAAGCGACGCCGTTCTTGATTACGGTTAACATATATTTTTGATCTAAAAATCCACTCGAATCAGGCAAGAGCCTAGATCCCTTTATAGGGAGTGATCTTTTGAGCAAAAGTTTATATTGTTAGGAATATGTATGCCCTAGAGGCCATTATTGTATATTATAGTGGATGCTTGGACATATATACATAGGACTTTCTTGCTCGACATGATAGTATGCTATCTGGTAGCTCTTTATCTTAACATGTACACTTATTTTAGTTTACTATCTCTTTGATACATTTTGATAAATCCTTTAGGATGTTGGCTTGTACAGGTTAGTCTGTAGACCCGAGATTGTCATAGTGTCTTGTGTGGTTCCCATTGTGCTTTGATTTTCTCCCATATATATAGAAGACTTTCTTGCTCGACATGATAGTATGCTATCTGGTAGCTTTTTATCATAACATGTACACTTGTTTTAGTTTACTATCTCTTTGATACATGTTGATAAAGCCCTTAGGATGTTGGCTTGTACAGATTAGTCTGTAGACCCGAGATTGTCATAGTGTCTTGTGTGGTTCCCATTGTTCTTTGATTTCCTCCCTACCACGGGTCAAAGGAGTCATGCAAACAGGTGGTTTTTGGGTACAGTCCCGATTCACATGGAGGCAGTGAGCGATATGAGAGGTTTAGTCTCTCCCGGTATTGGGATTTGATGTTGCGCTATGCTCGATTGGCTATAATAACAAGTCCCTAGCCAGGGGTGATAAGATTTACTGATAAGTGTTATCATTAGTTTCTCGAAAGGTTATAAGCCACACATCGACATGACTTATCTAGTTAGTGTGGTCTGACGATTCCACCCCCAAGACTCGATATGCGACATATCAGACGTGGAGACCGGACTGTATGGTAAGTGTTGCTTATAGTCTATACGGGAGTTTGGACAAGTTTTCTTGTTGATCATCTATTCATTCAATACCTGGATAGCCGTTACGTCCAGCTGTACCGCTGACTGCTTGTGAGGATCTGATGCAATCATTACCTACTGCTAGCATATTGACGAGTCTTTAGAGTCCCACATAGAGCTTTCCTAGCTCAAGCGAAACGAAGTAGGGCACGTATGGAGATATGTCCGGGAGCTTGATTAAATACGAGTATATGACACCGTATTTTAATCTAGCGATATTTGATATCAGCCGGTTATATATGATATAACCGGATTATTGAATCAAGTGTTGATTTAATAATTTGATATATATTTATATATATTATATATAGATATACACATTAACTAATATATAGCTGACTTATGATTTTCTTCTCTTTATATATATATATATATTCATTTGTATCATGGTTGATGATACGTAGAACTAGAATGTGTGAGAATTACATTGGAGTGAAGACAATCATAAATATTAATGAATTAAAGAAAATAAGAATGAGACATTGTTTAGAAGTATGGAGAAGTCATGACTCATCCTATTTTTCTTGTTTTATTCATTGTGATTTGTTGGATATGTATGCCCTAGAGGGCTGTATTGTATAGGATGCTAGAGATATGTATGTACAGGACAATCTTGCTCATTTGTATATAATATATTATTTGAGTTATCTTTATCTTGATATGTGTATTTCTTTCTATTGTGCTTTATATTGCTTGCACATATTGATAAAGACTCGATATAGTAGTATACTATTATGTTTTGACTTAATCTTAACATGTGCATATGTTATACTTGATGTAACATATGGCGGTTACATGTTGATAAAGCCCATAGGATTTTGCTTGACTACCAGCGTTATGATGGTGATCATACTTGTATGAGCTGGGTCGTCCATAAGCATATCTTTAAAGGTCCCAAGTCGTAGGAGTATCGAAATCAGGCATCGATACTCCAGAGTAGACTTGTGTATATGTTTCTAGACTCCGACGAGGGGCGGTGGTTGGTCCCACAACCATTGGTGTGATCACCTAAGATTGTATACAGGTGCTCCCTAGGGGTGAGTACACTGGACAGACTCGCCGAGAACCTCTAGATGGTATTATATCTATCGTCAGATGGGGGTTCTCAGGTGACATGAGTACATGTTAGTCTTAGGACCTAACACCATCATTTGTCTCATGTGAGTTCCCACTGTGCTTTGACCACTACCCTACCACGGCTTTACGGAGTCATCCAGATAGGTTTTGGTTGGGTGCAGTCCCGAGCCAAATGGAGGCAATGAGTGATTGTCAAGGATTCGTCTCTCCTAGTATTGGGAGTCGATATCGCACCGTGTCCGGTTGGCTAGAACTATAAGACCTTGGCCAAGACAGTTGAGAACTATTGATGGTTAGATCAGTAGTTTCTCGGATTGGTCCTGAGCCAAATCGACACGAATTATTGGGTCAGTAGGGGTCTGACATTTACCACCCTCTAGACCCAGTATGCGATGCTCATAGACAAAGAGACCGGACTGTACGGAGATTGTCACGGATAGGCTCAGTAGGGGTCCGGATGAGCTTTCTCGTCGACCTTCCTTTTTAGAGGTAACTGGGAAGACATTACGTACAGCTAGTGCCACTGACGTGCTTGTCGTTAAACCCACTGCCAGCGTACTGTCGAGTCTTTAGAGTCCCACACATAGGGTTTTTATGATTGAGGCGAAACGATGTGGTGGCCGTATGTTTGTACATGCAGGGTTTTGATCGAATGATAATACTAGCTGGCTTAGGATTAAGCCGGATTATTAAATCAAGTATTGATTTAATAATCTACATATACATATTTCGATATGTATATTCTATTGTTATCCAAATTTTTTGATCGGTCGGTTGATACTGGTGGGCTTAGGATAAAGCCGGTTCATTAAATCGGAAATTGATTTAATGCTAGTATTATTTTAGTGGTATTATTCTATCTCTCGGGTATTCGTATTTTGATACGAATATGGGTTTGTATATACGGTAGAAAGTATTTTGTATTTATACAAAATACCTTCTAGAAGATAACACCTCATCATGTTTATTTTTCTCTTTTTTGAAAATAGAAAATGAGGTGGAAAAGGAAGAGATGGCTTGAGAATTGGCATGATGAATGGTCTTGGCATTTATTGTTGTTACTATTGAAGTATGGATGATTTTAACTGAAAAGAAAATACTTCATAAAAGTAAATCCTTAGCCATTCTCATGCTCATTCTTGAGTTGCCTTTCTCTGTCATCTTTGAGTGCTCACTCTCTTCTTCTTCTTAAGTTCATCTTCAACTCAAAACCCTACCATTCTCATGTGTTGAGAAACAAGGGTTTTGAGGTAGAAAATTACCATTAATATCACTACATCTAGCAAAATAGGTCACTAAGTTGCTTCATTTGTGAAGCCAAGCTTGATCAAGAACTCTCAGGTGGATCATCTAGGATCAATAAGGCGATCTAGCAAGGTCGATCATGATCACCTAAGGAGCTTAAGAAAAGGAGTAAAGACCCGAAGGACACTCTCTAGGTATAACTACTCATCACAGTAGATAGATCCCTTTCGATAGCTAGTTTCGGTTTATGGATAGATTCTAGGACGAGTTTTCTAGTGCCGTATTTTTAAAAGTAAAAGTTTTTCATTCTGCAACGGCCGCGGTAGGCGGCCAGGATGCTCGGAAACTCAACATAGTATCAGACATGGTCCATAAAGCTTAACTAGCTAATTTGCACTAATTTTGAACTTCGATCGACAAAATTATCCGAATCATATTTCCAAAAACCCTACCCGCTGTTCGAATTTTAAAGTTATTCAAAAAATATTTTCAGTGAGCTTAAAAATATGTGCAGGGTTTTTCTGAGCTAAGAATTTTTTTTATAGATTTTAGTCACCAAAAACACACGCTAATTTGCGGCCATATAGCTCATTTGGCCGCGGATCAGCGACCAATTTGTGGCAACAATGCTCCAAATCTTTTCAGGGGTTCTTGTTTCTGGAAATGTGATTTTTGGTATGTTTTGTTCTGCCCAGATTTGTTTGTAAACTGGTTTGTACATGGGATGAAAGCGGAAAGTTTTAATCAATCGAAACTCTAAATTCTTTCTTTTCTGTGTATATATTTCTGCTACCGTGAATATCATTGGGCGGTATAACCCGACTGATTGCTATATGTACAATCAGACGGGTTTATGAATATGATATTCACGTTGATATTTTGTGTTGCACTGATGTTGTGGATGGATTGTCATGGTGGATAGCCAATAGTGCAATGGTAGTTGTACAATTCAGATTCGTTTGTATATTCATTATTGCGGGGCGAGCGTCTGATATATGGACTGCCAATTGAGCCAGATTGTATATTTTTTGTTGGGGCATGACCGGGTTAAGGTCGATGTCACCGTTATATATATATTTGTTTTCTGTACTAGGATTGCCCCACGGAGGAGTGCTTGAATACCCGGGTTCTAGAGGGCAACGGGCCCGCATCTTATGGCGTTGAGACAGAGGGGGCCTTACTCTAGAATTGGCAGGCTGCTTGCCGCATTCGTAGAGGTATAGGTATAAGTGTGTCTTAGTACCTCTACAAGTGTTTAAACAACTATATGTGGTGTATTTTAAAAATTTAGAGAGCTAAAGCACACAATCCACGAATCGAACTAGAGATTAAGGTAAGTATCATATACAAAGAGTGTCTAACACTAAGAGAAAGAGAACTACAACCTTTGTAGACCACTCCTTCTCTTTAATGGCTCCATGTAGAATTCCTTAGGCTCCTTTTGGCTCTACTCGAAGCTTTGAATAATTCCGCTTGAAGTCCTCGATGTCCACAATGATCCACCCGGAGTTCCTTACACTCAAGCTCTAACCTCACTAAACTAAGATGAAGTGAAGCTAACAACCTATACAAGTTTGCTAGACTAATATAGATTGATGAAGTGCAATTTTTCTCACTCAAAGGCCTTTCTTTTTCTAACCTAGAAAAGGGTAGAGACCATAAGAGGAAGAAGATAAACTAATAGCTTAGCTTGAGATTATGAGAGTGATCACAATCATAATTAATGAAGCAAAGAAAATATCTTAGATATTTGTAAGTGAGTGGAAGAATAAAATAATCAACCATGGTTAGATATTTCACGAAGAGTGTAGAAACCATGACTCATCATTCCATTTCCATTTTCACAAAAAGAAATATCTAATATATTCCCATTTGAGTCTAGCATAGCCATGTCCAATGTATCATCCACCATAACACACACACAAACACACACATACACACACACATATAAATAAAATTACAAATACAAATACACACACACACATGCATAAAGAAAGGAATTATGAATGAGTAATTAGTCTTTTTATTAAATTAAAATTTGATTTAATATCCCGGTCATATCACATATAAGCCGACTAATAAAAAACGCTTGATTAAACTATGGTATCATATACTTGTATTTAATCAAGATCCTGCACACATCTGCATATGTGCCCTACTTCGTTTCGCCTGAGCTCGGATACCCCTATGTGGGACTCTAAGACTCGTCAATACGCTAGCATTAGGAAGTGATCATATCCGATACCCACAAACTGTCAGCGGTACTAACTGCACGTAACGGCTACATAGGTATTGAGCGAACAAAAGAACAACAAGCGAACTTGTTCAAACTCGTGTAGAGCCAACCAGCAACACTTACCGTTCAGTCCGGTCTCTTCGTCTGATATGCTGCATATTGAGCCTGGGGATGGAATCGTCAAGCCCCAATAACTCAATAAGTCATGCCGATGTGTGGCCTATAACAGGTCAAGAAACTACTGATAACACTTATCTGTAAATCTCATCAGTCCTGACCAGGGACTTCCACTTATAGCCAATCGCGCATAGTACAACATCAACTCCCAATACCGGAAGAGACGAAACCCTTCCTATCGCTCATTTCCTCCATGTGTCTCGGGACTGTACCTAAAATACACCAGTTTTCATGACTCGGTACAGCCGTGGTAGGGTGGAAATCAAAGCATAGTAGGAAACACACAAGGCTCTATAACGATCTCGGGTCTACAGACTAAGCTGCACAAGTGTCACTAGAGAACTGCTATTCTATAATAGCTATAATACCATATAGGAGTTCTCGGCGAGTCCGTTCAGTGTACTCAGTCTCCAATGAGCACCTGTATACAATCTTTGATGTCAAACACCAATGGATATGGGATCATCCGTCGCCCCTCAACTGGGTCAAGAAACATATACACTAGTCTACCCTGGAATATTGATGCCCCGTCTCGATACAAACACGACTAGGAACAATTAAGGATATGCTTATAGACTACACATGCCCCACTAGTATGATCTGCATCATAATCATGGTAGCCAAGCTGATATCCTAAGGGCTTTATCAACATGTATCAAATGAACAGTAAACCCAATCAAGTGAACATGTTAAGATAATGAGCAACAAGATAGCATATTATCATGTCGAGCAAGAAAGTCCTCTATATATATACATGTCCAAGCATCCACTATACAAATAATGGCCTCTAGGGCATACATATATCCAACAATCTCCCACTTGCACTAAGGCCAATTATTCGCGTATCTCATACCTAACATCTCAAAAAGTCGCTCATGTTGCGGCTGTGGAAGGGCCTTGGTGAGTGGTTCCGCGGTGTTATTCTTTATGTCTACTCTCCGAATCTCAATCTCGCGGCGATCAACTATCTCCCGGATCAAATGATATCGCTTCAGGATGTGTCAGAATCGTTGATGGCACCTAGGCTCTTTGGCCAATGCTATAGTCCCATTATTATACCAATACAATGGTATTGGATCAATAATGGTGGGAACTACTCCTAGTTCCGAAATGAACTTCCGTATCCAGACGGCTTCCTTGGCAGCATCATTTGCAGCAATGTACTCAGCTTCAATCGTTTAGTCTGCAATGGTGTCCTCTTTGGAACTCTTCCAACAAACCGCCCCTCTATTGAGGGTAAATACAAACCCCGAGATAGATTTGCTGTCATCTTTACCACTATGGAAGCTCGAATCGGTAAAGGCCTAAATCTGGAGATCCCCATTACTATACACCAAGAACATTTCTTTAGTCCTTCGCATGTACTTAAGAATGTTCTTCTCAGCTGTCCAGTGTTTCTACCCTGGATTGGATTGATACATGCTTACTACACTAAATGCATAAGCAACATTAGCACGAGTACATAACATCGCATACATTATAGATCCTATAGCAGAAGCGTAGGGTGTAACACTCATGCGAGCTCTCTCTTCATCAGACTTTGGACAAAAGTCTTTGGAGAGAGTGATTCCGTGACAAGCGGGTAAAGTACCTCGCTTGCAATCTTCCATATTAAACCTTTTTAGGATGGTGTTAATGTACCTTGATTGGGAAAATCCCAACAATCTCTTAGATCTATCTTTATAGTTCTTAATGCCCAAAATATATGAGGTATCATCTAGGTCCTTCAAGGAGAACCTTTGTGATAAGAATAGTTTGACCGATTGCAGCATAGGAACGTCGTTTCCTATCAAGAGAATGTCATCCACGTACAATACGAGAAATATGACAGTACTCCCTACATTCTTCTTATAAATACAAGGTTCATCTACATTTTTGAAAAAATCAAACTCTTTGATTGTATCATCAAAGCAGATGTTCCAACTATGTGATGCCTGCTTTAATCCATAAATGGATTTAAGCAACCTACATGCCTTCTCGCTTCTCCCACTATCAATGAAGCCTTCCGGCTGATCCATAAAAACGCACTCTTCTAAATCACCATTTAGAAATGCAGTTTTAACGTCCATCTGCCAGATTTCATAGTCGTAGTGAGCAACAATAGCAAGTAGGATCCTAATGGATTTAAGCATTGCTAATGGAGAGAAAGTCTCATAATAGTCCAGTCCGGGTCTTTGACAAAATCCTTTTGCTTCAAGCCTTGCTTTATAGGTCTACACCTGTCCATCTACACAAATCTTTTTCTTAAAGATCCATTTGCACCCTACGGGTTTTACTCCAGAAGGTGCAACTTCAAAAGCCCATACTTTGTTGGTGTGCATGGACTCCATTTCAGATCGCATAGCACCCAGCCATTTCACGGTGTCACTACTCGTGATAGCTTGCTGAAAACTAGTAGGGTCATCATCATCCATGGTGCAATCTTCTCTATCACCATCAATGAGGAAACCATGGTATCTCTTCGGTGGACGAGAAGTCCTATTAGATCTACGGAGTGACCGAGGCTCGTGGGTTCCTATTGCAACTTCAGGTTCAACCAAATCGTCAGTAGTTATTTGTGTCTCTAGAACTTCTTCTAGTTCTACCGTGTTGCCATCAGTATTATTTGAAAAAAATTCATTTTCTAAAAATGTGGCATACTGAGAAACAAACACTCTTTCTTCTTCCTTGTGGTAGAAAATATATCCATATGAATGTTTTGGATATCCCACAAATATACACAGGACCGATCGTGTCTCGAGTTTGTCTGGATTCTGTTTTTTAACAAAAGCAGGACAACCCCATATCCTAACTCGTTTAAGAGATGGTCTTTTCCCATACCATATCTCATATGGAGTGGTAGGCACGCTTTTGGTTGGAACCCTGTTCAATAGATATACAGCAGTCTCGAATGCATGTCCCCGAAAGGAATGTGGTAACTCAGTATCACTCATCATTGAATGTACCATATCTAATAGGGTACGATTCCTCCATTCTGACACACCATTATGTTGTGGTGTGTAAGGGGGAGTGAGCTGAGAGAGAATCCCATTCTCTTTTGGGAAGTCTAAAAACTCTGTACTTAAATACTCTCCTCCTCTATCTGATCGATATTTCTTGATGCTCAAACTAGTTTGTTTTTCTACTTCAAGTTTATACTCCTTGAATTTTTCGAAAGCTTCAGACTTATGTTTCAATATGAACACGTGTCCGAACCTTGAGAAATCATCAGTAAAAGTTTTGAAGTAAGAATAACTGCCTCTAGCATGTGTAGACATTGGTCCGCATACATCACCATGTATGAGGCCTAAGAGTTCTGTAGCTCTCTCTCCGTGTCCAATAAACGGAGTTTTGGTCATTGTACCCTTGATACAAGACTAACAAGTTGTATAAGATTTATATTCAAAAGGATTTAAATATCCATCTTTATTTATCTTGGTTAGTCTTGTTTCGTTAATATGACCAAGTCTACAATGCCGTACAAAATCTTCATTTATATCTGAAAATTTTCTTTTGTTTTTTGTGTTATATATTGAAAACTGTGTGTTGATTTAGGACATAAATACCATTATTTAGTGTACCATAGCCAATCAACTATTGATTCAGGTTAATGTTCATAACATTATTTTGCAACACAAAATGATACCCTTCATTGTCTAACAAAGTTACAGATATTATATTACATAACATGCTTGGTACAAAATAACACGGGTTCAAAACCAATATACATTCCGAGGTCAACCCCATGTGATACTCTCCCACTGATACAACATGTATATTGGAACCATTTCCAACCCGGAGAGTGTGATCACTTGTCTTCAAAACTATGCTATTTCTCAATCACTGCACACAATTGCAGATGTGAGAACCCGAACCGGTATCTAATACCCAGGATGCAGAGTTTATAGAAAAACGGTTTTCAGTGACGAACACACCTGAAGTGGAAGCATCATCATGCTTCTTCATCTTGAGATCAACGAGGTACTCAATACAATTACGCGTCCAGTGTCCTGACTTGTGGCAGTAGAAATATTCTCCCTTTCCCGATCCTTCAGCCCCGGATTTGTCTTTCCCTTTTGCCTTTTTATCTCCACCTCTCAGTTTAGTGGGTTTCTTCTTCTTCTTTCCCTTAGCTTTGGCTTTTTTGATGGAAGGTGGAATGGGTCCACTAATCGGAGAGGGAGTTTTCACTGTTTTAAGTGTGCTCTCTGCACTTCTCAATATATTGAGAAGTTCAGGAAGTGACTTCTCCATATTTTGCATATTGAAGTTCACTATAAACTGAGCAAAGGGAGAGGGAGAGACTGTAGAACTATATCAATATACTGATCGTTCTCCATGGTCCTCAAGTTCTTCAATAAGTCATATCATTTTCAAGACACGATCTCCTACTGACATACCAGCAGCCATCCTCATCTGAAATAACTTTCTAGATGCCTCGTAACGAAGAGTACGAGATTGCTCCCCATACAACTCCTTTGTATGGAAAAAGATGGATTGAACAACCTTCTTCTCATGTTTCTTTTGATGTACATTGTCCATCGAGACTAACGTGAGGCATTTGGCCGTGGCAAAATAAATATCCCATGTCTTGCGGATCTCCTTATCCATAATAGTGGAATCAGGGCCTGGGATAGGAGGGGCTGGGGCAATAAGGACATATGCAACCTTATCATATGTAAGGGTAATGTTTACGCTCCTTAGCAAGTCTTTATAATTGGGTCCCGTCAGTTTATTTTTCTCTAATAGAAGCTTAAGTCCAGTCATAGGTATCTTCCGTTAAGAGAGAGAAAAGAATACACTCAGCGAAAGCTCTTGCAAAGATTAGATTGGTTATTTATCTTATTTAATCAATGTTTCCCACTGCTTTTATCAAATTTCACTTCAAACCTCAAAAAGAAAATTAGCCAGGATTAATTACATTCTAGAAGTTCGCTAACCGGTCAGCCAGGCTAGTGTCGGTACTCCGAGGGAGGTTCCCCGGGCTTTCGCATGGACCTAATTAAAATAAACTTCGTTTCCCTAGAGGCATAACCCTGTTGACACTTTTCTAGACACCTACTGGATTAGCTAATTGTAAAGTGAAAAACTCTCCCGGGAGTAACTTTTACTCACGTGGGATCGGGATCCAACTATCAATATATAAGGTATGCAATCTCATTGCAAATTTCAACCCTTGAAATTCCCGATTCGGTTTTTACCCCTAGCGGCTTATGACCTTAACTATGGTCAACAAATCATAAGAACTGGTCAAGTTCTACCTATTATTTCTTTATTAATTAGACCCACTCATATGACCCTTAAGTATGGTCAACAAAGTCATATAAATGTCCTAATTAATCGCATCATATGCTGTATAGGAAGACATCACTTAGCTACCGTACACTACGCCTTAATTATGGTCAACAAACGCAGCACGAATTCTAAGTACTCTACTTCTTAAAATAATGGAGGATTACGGATGGTTTTGATGAAAACATTTAAAGTTTTGAACTAGATATCGTTGTAGAACCAAATAATTTAAAAGGGAGTTGCCTAAGCTTCGCATTTTGAAACTTGCTTTTTCATAAAAATGGCCGAGTGGGTTTCAAATTTGATTCTATAACATCTTTAGGCTTCTTTTCTTTACATTAATCTCATTAATGTAGTCCCATCATTCAAGTTCCTGAGCATCACAGAAGAAACGAAAATAGAACGTACGCTTATGCCATCCGCATTCGCCATGGGTCCCGTCATGCACCGTTAGGTTACTTAACTAACGGCAGAGTGGGGACAGGACTAGCGCGGGTGCAAAACATAAGCAACGTTTATTATATATCATATATATAAATAACATTCATCTCATGCAGTTAATATGATCACATCAAAGAGTAACAGCAGCAGAAGTAGATATATGAAATTATAGGATATACTAGGCGTCCATATTTTAGATTGAGCCAATGATAAAAAAAAATACGGATTTCACGGGCGTGATGAATAGCCAAGCCCACAACCCTAGACCCCTACGAGAGCTGCAAGCAACCTTGCCAATTCTAGAGTTAGGCGACCGGTCCCGACTTCTCGAGATGGCCTCCCACTGGACTCTAGAACCCGGTTACTTATGCTCCCTACCTTGGGTCTATCCTAATGCGGAAAAGTAAATAATATATATCAATGGTGACATCAACCTCAACCCGGAAGTGTTCAAATAAAAGAATATTACATACATTGAATTTACATGAATGAAAAGAAAATATCTCATCTCACATTAAAAAAAACCGGTAATTCTATCACGACGATCCTATACATCATATCAGTACAGCAACAGAATAATCATCACAGATCATCAACGTAAGTAAATATGCGTATTTATAATGTCGTCGACATATAGAAACGCGATTAGGGATATACATATTACACTTACGGTCGCAGAAAAGGAATGTAAAACTACAACTGTTGGAATCCGGACTAGCCTTATACATCGCAAACCTGGATTATCTTATATTTTGTATTTCATGCCTAACCACATAAATCTTACATTTAAGTCTTGAAATGAAAACACCTTTTCATAAACAAGTGTTGCGCCACGGCAGCGCCCCGGCCGTCTTACTCGAGGCCAAATTGCGGAATCAAAATTTTTCCTTGCTCGGAAACCGGCGCTACCGCGGACAAAGAAAAAACCCGGATCGATAACCATTAACCTATCCTAGCTATCTAGAGATGGGAAGAAAAGTATACCGAGTGATCCGAGTCCTCCGGTCTTCTCTTCATCATCCCGATCTCCCGCGGAAAAGGTTGGCTCCACATCGTCGCCTCCTCGCCGGAAAGGGCACCACATCGCCTTCGTCTTTTACGGGCTCCCGCCTCAATACCGAGGCAACTCGAGCATGAAGCCGGCAACTCGACATGCTCAAGATTTGCTGTAGGAAGTAGTGTAGATGATGCTAGTCTCATTTGGGGTTTGTAGTTGCCATGATGGAGGATTGGGGTTAGGAAAAATGGTGCTTTCATTTTTCCAAAACAAGAAGAAGAAGGAGATGATGAATTCCTCACATAACCAAGATGAACTCTCTCATTCTTTTCTTTCTCTCAAGTGTTCTTTCTTTCATCAAGTGAGAGAATGATTATTATGGTGGAGGAATGAGAATACTAACCATAAGAAGGGAGGTGAGTGTAGGAGCAAGAGAGGAGGTAACCACAACCTAGACAAAGAAACATGCAAGCATGCTTCATCTCACATCAAACCCATACCCTTTTCAAATCACAATTAAACAAAGTCAAGGTGCAAGAAAAGAAAGCTATCATAATAGATCTTTATGCAAGAAAACCCTCCACAAAGAGTTATTTTCAAAACTACAAATAACCCCCTCCATCGGAAAAGTCCGGCCGGGAAAGAACAAAGGAAAACCGGCCGGAACGGAATGCAAACTGGCAACTCCAGAAAACTGGTCCCGTAATAAATTACAGGAAAACCCCGATACTGTGCATACACACCCGCATCTGTATTCCGACCGGATACAAATGCAATGAGACAAAATCTACACTGTACTAGACTAGGACCAGCTTAAGCCAAAGCCGGCTAGTAAAATCCGTTCGATCCTGATCCGTGCAATACCGCACGTATCTGATCGAACCCTGCCATATACCTATACGGCTACTAGTACAAACCGTCCGATCCTGATCCGTGCAATACCGCACGTATCTGATCGGACCCTGCCATATCTCCATACGGCCTCTACAGCGTTTCGCCCGAAAGCTGAGTAACTGAATGTGTGGTGGACTCTAAAGACTCGTCAATACTATGGCTGTGGATTTAACCACTGGCACGTCAGAGGTATAAGCCAATACGTGACGGGCCACCAGCTATTGACCAAAAGGGACGTCGATGAGGAAGCTCACCCCGACACCCAACTGAGCCTGTCAGTGACAATATCCGTACAGTCCGGTCCGTTCGTCTATGAGTATCGCATGGCGGGCCTAGGGGGTTGGTGAAAGTCAGACCCCCAAAAGCGGTACAAGTCGTGTCGGAGTGTAGCCCAGAACGCCCTGAGATACTACTGGAATACCTACCAGTAAATCTCCTGCCTCGGCCGAGGGCTTTGCGTAATGGCTCTCCTAGACACAGCGCGACCTCACCCCCAATACCGGGAGAGACGAACCCCTGCAGATCCGCTCACTGCCTCCATGTGGCTCGGGACTGTACCCAACTAAAACCTGTTTGCACGACTCCTTTGAGCCGTGGTAGGGTAGTAATCAAAGTACAGTGGGAACTCACACGAGACAAATGACGATCTCAGGTCGATGAACTAACCTGTACACATGTCACCTGGGAACTGCTATCTGACATCTGGTATAAGACCAACTAGCAGGTTCCCGGCGAGTCCTGTCCGGTGTACTCATAACCCAATAAGCACCTGTATACATCTTAGGTGAACCAACTGACACCAGTGGCTTGTGAGACCGGCCACCGCCCCTCGTCGGGGTCTCGACTGTATACACTAGTCTACTAATGGAGTATCGATGCCCAGTCTCGAAACTCCCACGACTAGGGACCTTTTAAGGATGTGCTTATGGACCCCAGCTCCCACGTATATGATCGCCATCATACTGCCGGTCGTCAAGCAAGAATCCTAGGGCCTCTATCAACGTGCAATAGCGACATGTCAGGTCACCTAAAGCAGTACACGATGATAAAGATAAACCAGATAGCATACTATCATCTCGAGTAAGACTGTCCTACCGGGATAGGTCCTCCCTCAATCATTGCAATCACGTGCCTGTGATCCAATAATTGACTCTGAGGGCACTAACTCCAACAATCTCCCACTTGCACTCAAGGCTAATTATTGCGATGTCGCATACTCACAGCCCGTGTGATACCGAACACCCAACTCCTCTACTAGTCAGTCTCACAAAACCCGTTTGCGAAACTATTGCGTTCGAGGAATAGCCTCAGTGAGTGGATCCGCTATGAAGTTTCTTTCTATGTCTCTCTATATCTCAAGTTCGCGGAGAAAGCCATCTCCCGAAATGAGCAATACCTGTCTTAGAATGTCTGGATGTCTGATGGGACCTAGTTCATAAATGAACTCCAAATCCAAACTTCTTAGACTGTATCGTTAACTGAACTTAATCAGTATCCTGCGCCATGCCTCCCTCAGTATTGCCTTGGACCACCTGTCCAAAATACTGCCCCTCGTCAGAGGGAGAACTATAACTCTGACAACCTCCTTGTCGTCCATGTCACCTTGGAAGCCTGGAGTGATAACCGTCTCCTAAAGGAGACAGCCGTTATCATATCCCTAGAACATTCACTTATGTTCTATAACTGCTTCCCACTGTTCCTCCAGGATTGGATCAATATCAACTTATTGCACCTACTGCAAGAACAACATCTGGTGTGGTACTTGACATCTCATGATTGACTCAATTGCCTAAGCAAGTGATCTGTCAATCATGCGTATCCCTCTCCCCTTTAGTCTGTAAGACACCTTTAGAGAGGGTGACTCCATTACCTGCAGGTACACTACCGTGCCAGGAGTCGTCCATTCTAAATACTCTTAGAATGCTGTCAAAGTACCCTGATTGGGAAACCACCCAAATCTAGATCTAAAACCATAGATCTAGTAACCAGTATGTCTGATATAATGTCCAAGTCCCTTGTGGAGAAAACACTGTGTGACGACCAAAGTATAACCGATCGTAGTATAGGAATATCACTTCCTACTACCTTCTCAACAGATCCATCCCCTATTCTGATGACGTCAAACCCATGACTGTCACATCAGAAACAGATGATCTTACTCCGCTATATCTGCTTTAGTCTATAAATAGACATAAGCACAAAGTCCACCAATGCTTCCGCTGCTCCCACTGACTACGACAACCCTCTGCCAGAGTCATATAGACGTGCACTTCTAAAGCTAGTTTAGAACGACGCTATACTCATCCTCCTGCCGGGTCTCGCAGCCTGGAACAACAACAATGGCAAGTGTGGGTAAACAAGAACTTCCCTGTCACCGTCATTGAGGCTACCGGAGTACCTCTCGGGTGCCTGAAGTTACCCACCTTATCTGCGGAGTGGCCAATGGAATGTCAAATCAGATTGAATCTTTAGGTTCCTTATTAAATCTTCAGTAATCGTTTGCGGTTCTGGAATCACTTCCAGTTCTACCATACTCCCACTGCTGTTTTTGAAAAAATCCATTTTTAATAAAACTGTGGCGAGTCTAGAACAATATTTCTATTGATTTGCCAGATGGTAGAAAGTCAACCCTCGTCATAGCCTGGGTCAACCCACAAACAGCTATTACAGAAACGTGCCTTGAGTTGTCCAGTGTCTGGTTTTAATCATAAGCTGGACAACTCCCCGTACCTTAACATCGTTAAGATATGAACTGTTCTATATCCAATATAGAACCAGAGGCACTGATTCAATTGAACCAGATTCAAATCATGCAACTATCTCCAGTGCATGTCAACTAAATGGAAGGAGGCCGATCAGCGTTACTCAACTTAGGAATGCTTCCAATTATGAGTAACCTGAAAGAGAAGCAAGTTCTCATTACTATCAACTGAATACCATACATAAGTATCTACATCTTCGATCACCTTGAAGAATCCCGATACTTGCTACACCTGGTTCTCTACTCTATTCAAATACCTATAACTCCTCAAAACTTAGACCCTGTGTTTCCACGAAACAGCTGTCTAAAATCTAGAGAAGTCATAAGTAAACCGAATATAGTACGAGCACCAACCCCTCTGTCCTAATGGACACTGGACAACATACAATACTCTGTATAAGTCCGCTGAGTCTAACAACTCTTTCACTGTGTGTCGTAGGTTGAAAACTGTACTTATAGTTAAGAAGAATTACACCGCTGTTTAATGCTCCTTACCTAACCATCCACTGATATAGGTAAATGTCATCGACATAATATCAAAAAGTATATCTCACTCTATAAAAATAGACGTACAGATATATCAATTTGAAATTGGTGCACAATAGCGGATATTCAAAACCAAATATTTGCCGACCGGCAAACAGCCTAGGTGATCTCCTCAAATATCACCGATTACAACGAATCCCGATATAATGAGGATGATCACCCAATTCCCAATAACTTACTCCCACTCATCATCTGTAAAACCATACAGATGTGAGAATCCAACCTGGTAAATACATACCCTGGAGTAAGTGTATAATCGGGAAATCAGTTTTCTATTAACAGTACACAGTGAAACTGAAACATTGAAATGTTTCGTCGGGGTATCCTGGTATTCCTAGTAATGCCTCTTCCATTATCCAGATTCACAACTGTAACCGTATATCTCTTTGTCATCTGTCCAAATCCCTTTATATGTCTTTAGTCATTACCGTCTGCACACCCCCTTAGGCCAAATGGTTTTCTTCCTTCCCTACCGTTCGGCACCAGCCTATGGTTTGGAAGAAGACTATCCAATAAGCATAAAAGGTGTACTGTCCTAATCTTAGGAGCACTCGCAAAGCGAGAGAAGGTGAAGATAAAAGACAACTGAATGTACTTTATTCCTATTTCTCCTGAACCAGAATCCATCCCCGAACTGGAACTAGTTCCTTTCGAGTTCGTATATAACCATACGATGGAGTATCCAATAAAATGGGATCTTCGTAGTGATACGGAGTGTCCTGGAGAAATACAAAGGTGATTTAGGATTGGCGAAGAAATACTTGGTTCGGTCGTGAATAGCAGTCGCAATTTACTTTGCCCTCCTACTAATCCCTTTCTTTGTCTGAACTTAATACCTTCTGTACACCGTTTAGGTTAACTGGTTTTCTTCATTCCCTACCGGTCGGCACCAGCCTATGGTTTGGAAGAAGACTACCCAATTTACGTAATAGGTGTACTACTCCTAAACCAAGGAGTACTCGCAACGAGAGAAGGTGAAAAGAAAAGACAACTGAATAATCCTATTCGTTTTCTCCAGAACCAGAAACCATCCTCGAAGTCCTTCGAGTTCGTATATAACCATACGATGGTTTTGTCCAATGGAAGTGGACGTTCGTAGTAATACGGGGTGTCCTGGAGAAAAGGGTAAAAGTAGGAGTGGCAACGAGGTCTGCAACTCTGACAATCCAAAAGCCAGTGTTAAGAAGGTTCGGTCAACTTGGTCACTGAGTCATAGTCCAGGGTCGGGTCAATGGTCGCTGCTGAAAGAGAGAGAGAAAAGAAACACTCAGCGTGCACTCTAACCTAGATCAGAAAGGTTATCACTTTATCTAATCTGGAAACCTCCCACTGTACCTCAAATTCTCCTCCAAACCTGAAAGAAGAATTAGTCGGGGATCACCCGAGGAGTAAACCAACTCATCAGTGGAAATCGGGATCCAACTATCACCGCATGATAACGTGACGGAATCCACTCACGTCACCACACTCCAGAAGGTATGCGCATGCCTGGCAAGTTTCAGTTCTTTTGAAACTCCCGATGTGATTTTTACCCCTAGGACTCAAGTGACCTTGACGGAGTCAACAAATCAAAGAGTCCTAGTCAAGTTCAACCCGTCATTATCTGGATTGCATTAAACCCACCCGTACGTGCCCTTGACGGAGTCAACAAGGCCGCACGACTGTCCTAACCAATCCCACTTATGCAACAAACAAGCACCACTTAGCTACCGTACACTACGCCTTGACGGAGTCAACAAACGCAGCACGAATACTAAATAATACCCATAAGAAATGACGGAGGGCTACGAATGGTTTTTGGCGAAAAACCTTTAACGTAATGAACTTGATATCGTTGAAGGAACTGCATAGCCTTTTAGAAAATATAGTGACGAAAACCTTTACTAAAGAGGTCACTCCCGGTGAAGGGATCTCGGCTCTTTCCCCGTAGAATGAGGTGCAGGATATTCCAACTGAATACCACGATGCAAAGCAAAAGTAATCGGCTATAGTGAAGTTAATGCCCTGACGCAAACTTCTGTCCAAGGGGTCACTCCCGGTGAAGGGATCTCGGCCCTTGCCTCGTCGACTGAGGAGCAGGATATTCCAAATGAATACCACGATGCAAAACAAAAGTGAACGTCCTTGCAATAACAGCTTTTTGAAAAAAGTGTTCCAACAACATCAGAATAGGTTTGTTTAACTTGCATTGATCCGAATCAATGCAGTCCCATCAAATGATCACACCACAAAGAACGAAAATATACTGACGTACGTATATGCCATCCGCATTCGCCACTGGGTCCCGTCATCACCCGTTAGGTTAGCTAACTAACGGCAGAGCGGGGACTGGACTAGCGCGGATGTAAAACATACACAACATCTACTAATATATATACCAATATATAGTATTTCGCTCAAGGCGTGAATAAAATGCAACATCACAGAAATGTACAGCATCACAGAACAATACAGATATCTGGAAGCCCCGGGTTTCACAGAGCCGCTGCTGAAACCCGACGTTCCCCTGGTCGTGTGGATAGCCTGTGCAATGAAATCCTAGACCCCTACGGGCGCGGCAAGTCACCCGCCAAGACCTGAAGCGAGGCAGCCCCCTTCAGTACCGTGAATGGACCACCCAGCACTTCACGGAATCCGGCAACTTGGGCACCCCTCCTGGGTCAACCTGAACCCCCTACGAGTGCGGCGAATAGCCCGCCAATCCTGGACTGAAGCCCCCTCCGTCTCAATGCCCTGAGATGCGGGCCCGTTGCCCTCCAGAACCCGGCTATCCGTGCACCCCACCGCGGGGCAACCCTAGAACAGAAAGTAAAATATACATACACCGGGTACATCGACCGCAACCAGGTCGTGCCCCAAAAGAATAATACAAACAGGCAGTGACGGCAGTCCACATGTCGGACGCTCGCCCCGCAATATCAAATGTACATAATACAACAAAGCTGTACTAGCATTGCATCCAGGCTATCCCCCACGACCGATCCGCAACAACACAGCATAAACATAGAACATCAACGTGAAAATCACGTTCGCAAATCCGTCTAACCGGGCTATAGCAGTCAGACCGGATTTACCGATCGAGTGACATTCACGGTCGCAGATATAATGTAAATACTGTGAAATAATGTGTTTAAAATTTTCCGATTGACCAAAAATTAACAAGTGGGCCCCCAATCAAAACTGTAGCACTCACAGAAAACCTGGGCCCAATTTTAATATTCCAAATAACCCATTTTCATGTACAAGACAATCTGGCAGAATTTGGTACAGTGCAAAAGTTAAAGCGCGGCGGAAGAGCGGCCAAAGCAAGGCCTTGGCCGCGCTTCCGCGGTGAAAACAGGGAATTAGGCTACCAATTTTTACCAGATATCTTATATTTCCCTGCATATCATTCTGCAACCACCTGAAAAAATTTTGGACTTCAAAAAATTTCGACAGAAACTGATATGCAATAAAAATACGGTTTTTGGAAATTTCGGTCGATCGGAAACGCAAACACATCAAACGAAGCTAGGTAAGGTTAATGGCGTGGCTCTGATACCATGTTGCGCCACGGCAGCGCCCCGGCCGTCTTACTCGAGGCCAAATTGCGGAATCAAAATTTTTCCTTGCTCGGAAACCGGCGCTACCGCGGACAAAGAAAAAACCCGGATCGATAACCATTAACCTATCCTAGCTATCTAGAGATGGGAAGAAAAGTATACCGAGTGATCCGAGTCCTCCGGTCTTCTCTTCATCATCCCGATCTCCCGCGGAAAAGGTTGGCTCCACATCGTCGCCTCCTCGCCGGAAAGGGCACCACATCGCCTTCGTCTTTTACGGGCTCCCGCCTCAATACCGAGGCAACTCGAGCATGAAGCCGGCAACTCGACATGCTCAAGATTTGCTGTAGGAAGTAGTGTAGATGATGCTAGTCTCATTTGGGGTTTGTAGTTGCCATGATGGAGGATTGGGGTTAGGAAAAATGGTGCTTTCATTTTTCCAAAACAAGAAGAAGAAGGAGATGATGAATTCCTCACATAACCAAGATGAACTCTCTCATTCTTTTCTTTCTCTCAAGTGTTCTTTCTTTCATCAAGTGAGAGAATGATTATTATGGTGGAGGAATGAGAATACTAACCATAAGAAGGGAGGTGAGTGTAGGAGCAAGAGAGGAGGTAACCACAACCTAGACAAAGAAACATGCAAGCATGCTTCATCTCACATCAAACCCATACCCTTTTCAAATCACAATTAAACAAAGTCAAGGTGCAAGAAAAGAAAGCTATCATAATAGATCTTTATGCAAGAAAACCCTCCACAAAGAGTTATTTGCAAAACTGCAAATAACCCCCTCCATCGGAAAAGTCCGGCCGGGAAAGAACAAAGGAAAACCGGCCGGAACGGAATGCAAACTGGCAACTCCAGAAAACTGGTCCCGTAATAAATTACAGGAAAACCCCGATACTGTGCATACACACCCGCATCTGTATTCCGACCGGATACAAATGCAATGAGACAAAATCTACACTGTACTAGACTAGGACCAGCTTAAGCCAAAGCCGGCTAGTAAAATCCGTTCGATCCTGATCCGTGCAATACCGCACGTATCTGATCGAACCCTGCCATATACCTATACGGCTACTAGTACAAACCGTCCGATCCTGATCCGTGCAATACCGCACGTATCTGATCGGACCCTGCCATATCTCCATACGGCCTCTACAGCGTTTCGCCCGAAAGCTGAGTAACTGAATGTGTGGTGGACTCTAAAGACTCGTCAATACTATGGCTGTGGATTTAACCACTGGCACGTCAGAGGTATAAGCCAATACGTGACGGGCCACCAGCTATTGACCAAAAGGGGCGTCGATGAGGAAGCTCACCCCGACACCCAACTGAGCCTGTCAGTGACAATATCCGTACAGTCCGGTCCGTTCGTCTATGAGTATCGCATGGCGGGCCTAGGGGGTTGGTGAAAGTCAGACCCCCAAAAGCGGTACAAGTCGTGTCGGAGTGTAGCCCAGAACGCCCTGAGATACTACTGGAATACCTACCAGTAAATCTCCTGCCTCGGCCGAGGGCTTTGCGTAATGGCTCTCCTAGACACAGCGCGA
This sequence comes from Agapanthus africanus, assembly GCA_030015575.1. NCBI lineage: Eukaryota > Viridiplantae > Streptophyta > Magnoliopsida > Asparagales > Amaryllidaceae > Agapanthus > Agapanthus africanus. Next base: position 308,631,093 of record CM057350.1, read on the forward strand.
CCTCACCCCCAATACCGGGAGAGACGAACCCCTGCAGATCCGCTCACTGCCTCCATGTGGCTCGGGACTGTACCCAACTAAAACCTGTTTGCACGACTCCTTTGAGCCGTGGTAGGGTAGTAATCAAAGTACAGTGGGAACTCACACGAGACAAATGACGATCTCAGGTCGATGAACTAACCTGTACACATGTCACCTGGGAACTGCTATCTGACATCTGGTATAAGACCAACTAGCAGGTTCCCGGCGAGTCCTGTCCGGTGTACTCATAACCCAATAAGCACCTGTATACATCTTAGGTGAACCAACTGACACCAGTGGCTTGTGAGACCGGCCACCGCCCCTCGTCGGGGTCTCGACTGTATACACTAGTCTACTAATGGAGTATCGATGCCCAGTCTCGAAACTCCCACGACTAGGGACCTTTTAAGGATGTGCTTATGGACCCCAGCTCCCACGTATATGATCGCCATCATACTGCCGGTCGTCAAGCAAGAATCCTAGGGCCTCTATCAACGTGCAATAGCGACATGTCAGGTCACCTAAAGCAGTACACGATGATAAAGATAAACCAGATAGCATACTATCATCTCGAGTAAGACTGTCCTACCGGGATAGGTCCTCCCTCAATCATTGCAATCACGTGCCTGTGATCCAATAATTGACTCTGAGGGCACTAACTCCAACAACAAGACGGGTAATTCAACAAGGTTCCCGATTATTAATGAGACTGAAATGTTAGATTTACACACAACCAATTAATTTTCTCAAAACTAATTAGTGTAGATTCCAAATATTGTATCACACATAGTAACTGTCTAGACGATATTAAACATTTCGATCGACATCAAAAATTTCTTCAAACCACAGAGACATTAAAACCTTGAGCCTCAACAAAAATATCCAGAAAGTCACAAATGTCAAAATGGAGCAGCACAGAAAATTTGAAACCCTAATTCTCCAAATACGCAGCGGAACTGCGGCTAAACCAAGGGTTATGCCGTAGTTCCGCGGCCATTCTAGGGAATATTCGTTTTTCTTGGGGTTCCATAGATTTACCTGAACGATTTTTTGAATATTTTTATTCTGCAGAATACCAACATTTGGAAAATGCTATAGAAACTATGAAAAAGTCAGTATTTTGATTTCGTCGAATACTTTTAATGTCGTCTAAACTACCTTAATGCTCTAGCCTGGCTCTGATACCATGTAAGTGTGTCTTAGCACCTGTACAAGTGTTTAAACAACTATATGTAGTGTATTTTAAAAATTTAGAGAGCTAAAGCACACAAGCCACGAATTGAGCTAGAGATTTGGGTAACTATTAAATACAAAGAGTGTCTAACACTAAAAGGGAGAGAACTATAATCTTTGTAGACCACTCCTTTTCTTTAATGGCTCCATATAGAAGTCCTTGGGGTCCTGTTGGCTCCACTCGAACTTTGGAACAATTCCGCTTGAAGTCTTCGATGTCCACGATGATCCACCCGGAGTTTCTTACACTCAAGTGCTTGCTTCACTAAACTAAGATGAAGTGAAGCTAACAACCTATACAAGTTTTCTAGACTAATATAGATTGATGAAGTGCGATTTTTCTCACTTAAAGACCTTTCTTTTTCTTTATCTTTTTCCAACCTAGAAAAAGTAGAGAGCTTAAGAGGAAGAAGATGAAATAATGGCTTAGCTTGAGATAATGACAGTGATCACAATCACAATTAATGAAGCAAAGAAAATATCTTAGATATTTGTAAGTGAGTGGAGGAATAAAATAATCAACCATGGTTAGATATTTCAAGAAGAGTGTAGAAACCATGACTCATTATTCTATTTTCCATTTTCACAAAAATAAATATCTAATATATTCCCATGTGAGTCTAGCATAGCCATGTCCAATGTATCATCCGCCATGACACGCACACACACACATACACACACACACACACTCACACACATATAAATACAAATATAAATACACACACACACACATGCATAAAGAAAGGAATTATAAATGAGTAATTAGTCTTTGTATTAAATCAACACTTGATTTAATAAACCGGTTTTATCACATATAACCCGACTAATAAAAAATGCTAGATTAAAATACGGTATCATATACTCGTATTTAATCAAGCTCCCGCACATATTTCCATATGTTTCCCGCTTCATTTCGCTTGAGCTCGGAAACCCCTATGTGGGACTCTAAGACTCGTCAATACGCTACCAGTAGGAAGTGATCATATCAGATACCCACAAACCGTCAGCGGTACTAAATTCACGTAATGGCTACCCAAGTATTGAGCGAACAGAAGAACAACAAGCGAACCTGTTCAAACTCCCGTAGAGCCAACTAGCAACACATACCGTACAGTCCGGTCTCTTCATCTGATATATTGCATATTGAGTCTGGGGATGGAATCGTCAATCCCCAACAACTCAATAAGTCATGTCGATGTGTGGCCTATAACAGGTCGAGAAACTACTGATAACACTTATCAGTAAATCTCATCAGCCCTGGCCAGGGACTTCTAGTTATAGCCAATCGTGCATAGTACAACATCAACTCCCAATACCAGGAGAGACGAAACCCCTCCTATCGCTCATTGCCTCGATGTATCTCTGGACTGTACCCAAAAGCCACCTGTTTACACGACTCATTAGAGCCATGGTAGGGTTGAAATCAAAGCACATTGGGAAAAACACAAGGTTCTATGACGATCTCGGGTCTACAGACTAACCTGTACAAGTGTCACCAGATAACTGCAATTCAATGATAGGTATAATACCATATAGGAGTTCTCGGTGAGTCCTTTCAGTGTACTCAGTCTCCAATAAGAACCTGTATCCAATCTCTGATATCAAACACCAATGTATATGGGATCATCAATCGCCCCCTCTACTGGGTCAAGAAATGTATACACTAATCTACTCTGGAATATCGATGCCGCATCTCGATACACCCATGACTCGGAACAATTAATGATATGATTATAGACTACACATGCCCCACTAGTATGATCTGCGTCATAATCATGGTAGTCAAGCTGATATCCTAAGGGCTTTATCAACATGTATCAAATGAATAGTAAACACAATCAAGTGAACATGTTAAGATAAAGAACAACCAGATAGCATACTATCATGTTGAGCAAGAAAATCATCTCTATATATACATGTCCAAGCATCCACTATAAAAATAATGGCCTCTAGGGCATACATATATCCAATATTAGGATGACCCACGGAGGGGTGCTCAGGTTACTGGATTCCGTGAAGTGCTGGATGGCCCATTCACTTTGTTGATTGGGGTTGCCTCACTTCCGGGATTGGCGGGTAACTTGCCGCGCTCGTAGGGACCTAGGTTTTTCATTGCATGGGCTATCCACACGACCGGGAACGTCGGGTCTCATTTGTGGCTCAAATGAATCCCGAGGATCCAAGATTATCCGCTATTCGATGTTGCTTATTGCTGTTCTGTGATGTTGCTTATATCATGCCTGGGACGAATGATTATATATATATATATATATACTTGTATATGTTGTATATGTTTTGCATCAGCGCTAGTCCTGCCCCCGCTTTGCCGGTAGTTAAGTAACCTAACGGTGCATGACGGGGCCCCATGGAGAATACGGATGGTATATACATACATTTTATTTTCGTTCTTTTCTGGTGTGATAGGAATTAATTGATGGGACCGCGTTAATTTTAATTAATGCAAGAAAAGAAACCTAAAAGATGTTGTTGGAACAAATTTCAAAAAACTATAGCAGTACTTTTTCGCTTTGCATAGTGGTATTCGGTTAGGAATATCTAGCATCTCATTCGAGGAGGCAAGAGTCTATATCCCTTTACGGGGAGTGACCTCTTGAGCTAAAGTTTATGCTACTATAGATTACTCAGTTTCTTCAAAACCACTAGTGTTCAAAAGTGGAGCCTAAACCACTCCTTTTCAGAACTACTCGGTTCCTTCAACGATATTAAGTTCATTACGTTAAAGGAGTTTTTGCCAAAAACCCAATCGTAGCCCTCCGTCATTTCGGATGAGTAGTACTTAATATTTGTGTTGCATTTTTTTTCCTTTGTTAAGACATAGTGTACAGCAACTAGAGATTGCTTGTCTTTACATAGAGATGCGATTATCTAGGACAATCGTATAGCCTTGTTGGCCTTTGTCAAGGGTTTATACGGGTGGGTCTAGATTAATCTAGGATAACGACGGGTTGAATTTGACTAGGGGTTTATGATTTGTTGGCCTTTGTCAAGGTCATAAACCGCTAGGGGAAAAAACCACATCGGGAGTTTCAAATATATAGGAAACTTGCTAATGTTGTATACCTTTTGGAGTGTGGTGACTAGAGTGGCTTCCATCTAGGTTATCGCATGATGATAGTTGGATCCCGATCCCATTGATGAGTAGGATTACTCTTGAGAGATATTTTTCACTTCATAATTAGCTAACCTATTAGGTGTCTAGAAAAGTGTTAACAGGGCTACGCCTCTGCGGAAACGAGGTTTATTTTAATTAGGTCCGTGCGAGAGCACGGGGAACCTCCCTCGGAGTACCAACACTCACATGGCTGAACGGTTAGCGAACTTATGAGGTGCGATTGATCCCGACTAGTTTTCCTTTTAATGGTTTGAAGGAAAATTCCAGGAAATAGTGGGAGCCATCCTGATTAGATAAACTAATAACCAATCTAATCTTGCAAGAGCGCACGCTGAGTGTTTCTTTTCTCTCTTTCTCCATGTAGCAACCATTTCACGTTCTAATCAAGATAATAAAATGTTTGACTTGACCAAACCAGCTTGTTACACTGGGCTGGGGAACGTCGGTTCAGCTCTAACTTATGACAACTTTCACAAGTATGGGCAAGGGAAAGAGGACTATAAGGAATTCCAGATAACCCTATTAAAGGAGAAGCATTCTAATGTGTCTTCTTCGTGTGTATTTGTTGTTGAAAACTGTTTTTTGGTCAACGCTACATCCTGGGTACTAGATACCGGATCAGAATCTCATATCTGTAATTTATTACAAAGACTGAGAAAAAGTAGAATGGTTAGACCGGGTGATATGTCCTTCAGAGTTGGGAACAGAGCACAGGTTAGTGATGCTGCCGTCGGTGAATATTGCCAAGAGGCAATACTATGATTTTGATCAATTGTTACTATGTACCTTCCATGCTTTGCGATATCATATCAGTATCTTTACTTTATAAAGAAGGATATAACTTTGTTATGGATAGAAATATCATGAACATTTACCTTAATCAGGTATTAGTTGCAGATGGTATACTATGTAATGATATCTACGTTCTAAATCAAAACACAGTCTTCAATATACAAAACACACAAAAGAGAAATAGTTCATATATGGACGAAACCTACTTGTGGTATTGCAGACTTGGTCATATCGGTGAGAAGAGACTGGGTAAGTTGCATAAGTATGGCTATCTGAATTCATTTGAATTTTCATCTTATGAAACTTACCAATCCTGTCTCATTGGGAAGATGACCAAATCTCCATTCACCGGACACGGATAAAGAGTTACAGAGCTCTTAGGACTCATACACAGTGATGTATATGGCCCGATGTCTATAAATACGAGGGGTGGGTTCTCGTACTTCATTACATTCACTGATGATCTCTTTATGTTCGGATATGTGTTTCTCATGAAACATAAATCAGAAGCTTTTGAGAAGTTCAAAGAATTTAAAAGCGAAGTAGAGAACGAGACAGGAAAAAGTATCAAGATCTTTCGATCTGATCAAGGAGGGAAGTACTTAAGTATGGAATTCCGGGACTTTCTAAAAGAGAATGGTATTCTTTTTCAGCTTACTCATCCCTATACACCACAGCACAACGGTGTATCGGAGCGGAGGAACCGTACCCTATTGGACATGGTTAGCTCTATGATGAGTAATGTTGAATTGCCACTTTCGTTCTGGGGACTTGCGCATGAAACAATAGCGTACCTATTTAATCAGGTTCCGTCTAAATCCATTCCTAAGACTCCATATGAAATATGGAGTGGAAAGAAACCTTATTTTAAGCGTATTAAAATATGAGGTTGTCCGGTCTATGTTAAAATGCAAAATCCGGACAAGCTTCAGGCACGATCATTTCTATGTAGGTTTCTGGGATATCCTAAGCATTCGCATGGATATCTGTTCTACCACACTGAGGAATAGAAGGTGTATGTTGCTTGCCACGCCGCATTTTTAGAGAAGGAATTTCTTGCAAAAGAAATTAGTTGGAGCACGGTAAAACTGGAAGAAATTCAGGAACCACAAACTGAAAATGAAGATTTGGTAGAACCTCGGGATTCAATAATCCCGGACGAACCTCAACCACTTCGCAAATGTAGTAGGATTTCTCGTCCGCCCGAGAGATACTACGGTTTTCTGATAGATGGGGATCAATAGGATTTCATCTTGGAAGAAGATGATCCTACTAGTTATGACCAGGCCATTAACAGTAAGGATTCTGTAAAATGGCTTGATGCTATGAAATCCGAAATGGAGTCCATGTACACCAACAAAGTTTGGACTTCGGATGTTTCTCCTCCAGGGGTAAAACCCGTTGGATGCAAGTGGATCTTCAAAAAGAAGATTGGTGCAGATGGAAAGGTGGAAAGATATAAGGCTAGACTTGTTGCAAAAGGTTTTCGTCAAAGACCAGGAGTGGACTATGATGAAATCTTTTCTCCAGTGGCTATGCTGAAATCCATTCGGATCCTGCTTGCCATTGCTGCCTACTCTGACTACGATATCAGGCAGATGGACGTAAAAAAGGCCTTTCTAAATGGAAGTTTAGAAGAGTACGTTTATATGGATCAGCCGAGAACTTTTAGATGGCATTATATCTATCGTCAGATGGAGGTTCACCGGTGACATGAGTACAGGTTAGTCGTAGGACCTGAGGCCATCATTTGTCTCATGTGAGTTCCCACTGTGCTTTGATCACTACCCTACCACGGCTCTACTGAGTCATGCAAACAGGTTTTTGGTTGGGTGCAGTCCCGAGTCACATGGAGGCAATGAGTGATTGTCAGGGATTCGTCTCTCCTGGTATTGGCAGTCGATATCGCACTGTGACCGGTTGGCTAGAACCATAAGAAGTTAGCCAAGGCAGTTTATAACTACTGGTGGTTAGATCAGTAGTTTCTCAGATTGGTCCTAAGCCAAATCGACATGACTTATAGGGTAAGTAGGGGTCTGACGTTTACCATCCCTTAGACCCGGTATGCGATGCTCTTAGACGAAGAGACCGGACTGTACGGAGATTGTCACGGATAGGCTCAGTAGGGGTCCGGATGAGCTTGCTCGTCGGCCATCTTTTTGATAGGTACCTGGGTAGCCGTTACGTACAGCTAGTGCCACTGACATGCTTGTGGTTAAACCCATTACCAGCAAATTGTCGAGTCTTTAGAGTCCCACACAGATGGTTTCTCTGATTCAGGCGAAACGATGTTGTGGCCGTATGTTTATACATGCAGGGTTTTGATCGAATAATAATACTAGCCGGTTTAGGATTAAGCCGGATTATTAAATCAAGTATTGATTTAATAATTTACGTGTACATATTTCGATATGTATATTCTAGTGTTATCCAGATATTTCGATCGTATGGTTGACATTGCCGGGCTCAGGATTACGCCGGTTCATTAAATCAGATATTGATTTAATGCTAGTATTATTTTAGTGGTATTATTCTATCTCTTGGGTATTCGTATTTTGATACGAATATGGGTATGTATATATGTTAGAAAGTATTTTGTATTTATACAAAATACCTTCTACAAGATGACACATCATCATGTTTATTTTTCTATTTTTTGAAAATAGAAAAATGAGGTGGAAAAGGAAGAGATGGTTTGAAGCTTGGCATGAAGAATGGTCTTGGCATTTATTGTTGTTACTATTAAAGTATGGTTGATTTTAAATGAAAAGAAAATACTTCATAAAATTAAATCCTTAGCCATTCTCATGCTCATTCTTGAGTTACCTTTCTCTCTCATCTTTGAGAGCTCACTCTCTTGTTCTTCTTAAGTTCATCATCGACTTAAAACCCTACAATTCTCATGTGTTGAGAAATAAGGGTTTTGAGGTAGAAAATCACCACTAATATCACAACATATCCTTAGTGACCTAGACTAGCAAACTAGGTCACTAAGTTGCTTCTGTTAGTGATATATGCTCTAGAGGCCATTATTGTATAGTACTACTTTGTATATTACATTTTGGAAGCTTGGGATATACACGGATTTTATGACAGTCTTGCTCAATATGGTAATATGCTACTTGGTTTGTTTTTATCTTAATATGTGTAATTTTTCTTTTAGCGTATCGCTAATATATATTCGTAGAGCCCTAAGGATAGTTGCTTGACTACCAGCGTTGTGATGGCAGTTACACTAGTGGGGGCTGGGTAGTCTATAAGCACATCCTTATACGTCTTCCTTTACTATCTTTGTCATTTTATTATGAGCAATAGACAGGTCCCTAGTCATAGGATTATCGAGACAGGGCATCGATACACCAGAGTCAAAGATGCTTCAAGCTTCTCCAAGCTTCCGAGCATGACAATTTCCAATTAATATTGAATTATTTTAAATAATGTAACGTTTTTGAAATCATTATGTGAAATTTTTCGTTTTAGGGTAAAATAGTCGGTATTTTCCGTTTTAACCGGATTTTATCAAACTTCCGTATAAACTTGCCGGCACCTAGTTTAGCTAAAATAAAGCTAGTGTACGAGCTTTGGGGGGGTCAATAGGAAGTTTTGGTTCACATAATTTTTTTTTCCTAATTAAATATTATTTTAATGTATTATTTATGCACTTAATTAGTGGAAATTACTTTTTTATGTTGATAAATTAGTTCTAATTAGGATCATTGCTAATCTAATCACTAGAATTAGTTTAGAAGCTTCTCTTGAAATATGTAGATTTTTTGTGCAAAAGGATTTATTTTTTTAAAGAAAAGAAAAGAAATGAAAATGTGGCATTAAGCATTTATTAGCATTTAATGCTAAATTTTAGCTAGAAAATTCTACTTTTTTTTTCACAAAACCCCCCTTTTTGTGTTGGCCGAACCCTAGCTTGGCTGCCCTCTTCTCTTCCTCACTCCATTTCTTCATCTTCTAGTTCCAAAATTTCATCAAAATCTACAAATAAATCCACAAAATTCATAAATAAATCATTACCCATAATTCTTCATCTCTAATCTAGCATGGATCTTCATGAAAGAGCTTCATTTTGGAGGGTTAATTTTGGTGATATTGATAAAATGGAGATCTTGTTTATGAGGTATAAATCTTAAACCTAATCCTAATTTGTTGCTTAATTCTTTAAGCTTGCTTAATTAAGTGTTTATTATAGCTTTAAGTTCATGTTTAAATTAATTCATGATAATAATTGTGAAATCAAGTTAGGGTTTTGTTGTGATTAAGTGGTTAATCATGAAGTGTTAACTTGGAAATTTTATTCAATTTGTGAGTATGATATTTGTTAAATTCCTATTTGTCTAATTGGGTAATTAGCAAACTAGGTTTTACTAAATCATGTTTTGGATTAGAATAAAAATATGGAATTGGTTTGGAACACTTAATTAGGCAGCTTTATGATAATTGTGATCGCTAGAATTTGTGTAAACTTTTAGCTTTGTGCTAAAATGATATAACTGCTTACTAGCTTTTCGGTAATATTTGACGTGGGTTTTAAATGGAAGTGGAGATAACGTAAATATTAATACCTACAATTTTTATTATGTTGTAAATGCGTATTGGTACTATTGGGATTTTATTGTGGCAGTTTTCATGTATAGCGACCCTATTTAGGGTTTCGGCTATGTTTTACGGTATTTGGATTCTTGGTCTTGAGTTTCGGATGTTGTACTTGGTCGTTGGATATTTGTACGTCAACGACAAGTGTAGTTGATTGTTTTGCATGTGTAGGCTATAGATTCTAACCTAAGAGCGCACCACGTGCCGTATTCGATTTCGGAACTTGATGTTGATAGCTTTGCGATTTGGTATTGATTACAGGTACCTTTGCATGGATTCCGAGATGACGAACCACATCGATTTCGGCTAGGCGAGGAGATTTGCAGTGAGTAGATTTAATATCTACAGGGGAATCGCCGGCATGGCATTTTGCGTCTGGGCTAGAGATGACTTGATTTGTCGCATATTCTATTTCATATATAGTGTTGCGCATACACCTTGTTGCTTAGTTATTTGTTGTGTTTGGACTTGTACCCTTAGGACACTGCACTATTATTGACGGCTCATGTTACACGGGCACTGATTGTATGCCACACACACCGTCAATACTTTCCATGACACGCACAACACACATACCTATATGATATTGTTTGCTTAGGGACATTGAGACATGATCCTGTTCATACCAGAATATTGCATTTTATACCGCCCATTCTTACGCTCGTTTGTTTATAGGCAGGTGCTTTTTATCAGTGTTTGCTACATAATTGCAGAATACAGGTTCTCGGCTCTGAACAGTGAAATCCATGAAAAGTACGACAAATTCTGGATTACTGCCAACAACTGATAAAACACGGGTCTCCGCTCTCTATACGTGTGTTGCCACATACCAGTTAAGGGACAAGATGGCAAATCGATTGTCATGTCATGCACAAAGCTCTAGGTCAACACAAGATCCAAGAAATCTACGCGGAGCTCGAGGAAATCATGGCAAAAGATCCACATCACATCACCTTTTTGTTGTGCTAGAATTCTGGAAATATTGTGAAGAGATTCTGAGAAAAGTCATATACCACACTGAAGAGGATAACAAACCAGGGACCCCGACCAAAGCCCACAGCCCAACACCACTAAAGGGCCGCGGATCCGCGGCCAATAGGGGGTATTGGCCGCGGATCCGCGGCCATGTGGGGTCTTCATTCTGTCGTTTTTCATGGGCACTTTGGGTACTTCATTTTATGTCAGAATTTGCCCCTAGGGTTTCATTTCCCTGCCTATAAATACAGCAGATCTGAGCCAAGCCAAGGGTCCAATTTTGTGTCCACTCTTTTCTAGTTTTTTGTATAGTTCTTCTTCTTCTTCTTCATTCTTCCTCCATGGAAATGTAGTGAGAGCATTGAGTGGATATTAATGAAGATGAGGGTTTTGTATCATTCTCTTTTGTTTCTTCTTCCCCTTTTGATTCTTGCTTTCTCTTGATCATTCAACCTCTTCATTGAGCTTGAATGGTTAAGGGTTAGTTATTGATCTCAAGGGTCGCATTTTCTTATGGAATTAGCGCTTCATTTCACATGCGTTCTCTACCCTTCCCTTGATCTTGCAACCTCTTGATTGAGCTTGCAAGTTTAAGGGTTAGCTATTGATCACATGCTTGTCTTGAGTTCTAGTTTCTTGTTCTTTTTATCGCTTTTTATTACTTGCTTATTATTTTCTTGTCTTTAATTACTTGCAATTTATTACCATGCACTTTAATTACTTGCTTGTAATCTTTTCTTTTCTTTTCGTTGTTCTTTTTGTTCTCTCTTTTTGGTTCTTTTTGTGAATGTTGTAATTATCATTGTTAAGAAGAAATACGATATTATAAGTTAAAGATTTTCTTTTCTCATTTCCTTTTCCCGTTATTTTCCATTGAACTCCGCCCAAACCATACGCAAGCGCTCCGTTAGGCACCCTACCCTAACAAGGTAACGGTGATTCCTAACCGCGACCGGTTGCGTTCGGTTTGGCCGGAGGCGAAAGCAAGAGACAAGAACGGAAGGACAAGGGTAAACAAGCCGGATTCCACGAATACCGCGCTTAAATCCCCTAATCCACGTTGTTGCCGATTGCTCTAGCTTCAATTGGTCAAGACTCGGCTCAAAGGTTTTGAGTACGGATTTCTTTAGCTTACAATTTCGTATCTCTTTCTTAACAACTTCATATTTGCAAATAATACACAAAGGATAGTCTCGAACAAACATATACTCATTCTTTATTGACTCGTCTAAGACAAGAACGGACATACAACCATCTCCCTGTGGATCGACCCGTGCTCAACCGGCTAGCTGCATAGCGACACCGTCTTGATTGCGGTTAACTTTAATTCTTTCAGTCAAATGGCGCCGTTGCCGGGGAGACGGTAACGTATTTCTTTTCTTGTTATTCGGGTTAATATTCTTTTTGTATATATATAAAATATATATATATATATATAAAATCTTTTTGTTTTTTGTTTTTTGATCATTTTTGTGGGCTCCGTGCAGATTTTTGCAAGTTTGCAAACTGCGATTGTGGGGAGCAAAGTGTGCATTCAAGGCAAGGGTGATTTACGAAGTACAGTGCCAAAGATCCGGGTAGTTTGACCCGCGCAAGAGAACTTTTCAAGCTTACCGGATTTGATTCAACGGGGGTTTCCTAACCCAAAAACTTAACGGTACGTACTTTCCTAACACCTTCTTCTCAAATCCGACGCTTCCAATATACTATTCTTTGCAGGATTCTTTGCAAGTTCGCTAGCAAAGGCCAAAATTGACTAACCCCGTATTTGTTGCAGTGCCGTGCTAAAATAAAAAAAAACAATTTTTTGATTCTTTATAGAATTTTTATTGAATTGTGCATTGCATACATTAATACGGACTTAAGGGCAAGCGAACCCCATAAGATACGGTAAAGGATTTCATCACCTTTTCCGTGGCCCACAAATCACGAACTTGCGCATAACGTTTACCCGCACAAAATTTAAAAGAAACTAGACTTTAAGCCTTAAGAACTTCGCGCTCACTAGGAGAAGTTAACTGTGTTTAGAACTTTACTTAACGGTATATTGTTTACGGGGTGTCTAGGAAAGTGTTAACGGCGAAACCGCCAAAAGAGAAAGGGTTATTTAATTAAGGAACTTCGCGAAAGCGTTGGAAAACCTCCCTTTATCTCTGCACTTACCTGGCCTCGTGATCAGTGTATCTTGAGCCTGTTTCTCGACACAGTTTTACTTCGACAATCAAGTTCTGGAGCGGGTCTAGTTGACCTAGGTTAACCCTAGAACGATTAGGTGTGTGGTATTTTTTGTGCCGTGATTGTTTTTGTCCATATTCTTTTTGTGTGTATATTTCATTCTTTTGTTAATATCTAAAAAAAAAAAATTTAAAAAATCACATTCTTTTCCCCCTCCTTGTCTCTGCCTTTCTTTCTCCCTCTCTTCATATCATGGGTACCCCACCTCGCAAAACACTTGCCGAACTTTGGTACCCACAACCAGACATTACTTCTTACGGTTCTTGCTTTGGCCGAACATCGAACGACCCCTCCATGCCCAAAGTTTCACTGAAAGATCGCATAGCAGCGTCTAGGACAAACACTTGCACTCCTCATTCCACTTTGTATCAACCTTTTCAACCTCCCGCACCCGCTTATGTTGATACCCCTTCTGCAAGTCGTCCTTTGTCCATCGCTGAACGTATTGAACAATCCCGTAGCCGATCTTTCGCTCCTTTCACCACTTCAAATTCTTGGGATCAACAATTTCATTCACCTTCTTATCCAACTGTTGATCCTACCCCTGTCCAACCATTCAATTCCTACCAGTCCTATCCTACTTTTGCACCTTCCCTAGACATTGCTTCAGAACCGCCATTTGGGAGTTTTCAGTATCCAAACAACTTTGAATCTTTTAATGAAACCCCTTCACAACCCATGTCTAGTCTGGAACAGTTGTTGGAAGACTTTAGGGTAGGGTCAAGCCAACAAATGATGGATTTGAATGCGTCTATGGCCGCTCTCATACAACCTACTGACCCGGTAGCTAGTTTCCAACTAGCTCCACATTTTCCAATGTATGATGAGACGGTAGGACAGGCTGTGAATTTGAGTGGTGAGAGTGAGATGTACCCCCTTCCAAATCAAACCTACCCGTCCCAAATTGAATCCCACAACTCCTGTTTTGAAAGTCTATCGAGTATCCCACATGATTTATCAATTGATGATAGAATAATGAATGAGTTGTGCGACTTCATAGTGTTTGATTTGCCCGATTGTGAAGGGTCCCTTCCAAGTGAAACCATACCTAATCCTTTTGACCGCTATACCTCCATCTTAGAACCAGAATCGATTAATATCCATGCTTTTGATGAGGTGTCAGAGAATTTTGATTTTTGCTTGATTGAGGATGTTGACGCTGGGGATATTTTGGATGATGAACCCGTAGATTTGGCTGAGTTTGTCTCTTCAGATCATCATCCCGAGTCATTAAATATTTTTCCCGAACCCCATATGCGTCCGGAATATGAAGAGAAGTCCATGGATGTGCTAAATTTTGAGGAGAGTATTGAGGATAGTTTTGAGGATGAACCCGTTTTGCTTGATGAGTCGGATTTTCCAATTCATCCTGTTCCTTCCACTGACTGTGTACACCCTCCTGAACCTTTAACCGATAACCTTCCTCAACTACTTCCCTCCATCCTTTCCATCGTTCCGACTTGGCAAGAAACCGTATCATTTCCATTTTCATTGTCTGGTTTACCAAGTTCGGCGTACCCATGGTTTCTTACGAATCTTGAGGGATTTGACCCAATTTCTCGCCATATTGATAGATTAGTACAATCCATCTTTTCACATCGATCATTACAGATTGTACTAATCTATTCACTCCATTTGCACCCTCAAGTTCATATTCCACTTCTTTTTCCCTTCCGCCATTCTTCTTCTTCTGATATACCGAGACCGTATCCCGCTTCTCTCCGCATACGGTCTCGCGTATTTTCCATTTCTTTCCTCTTCACCTTCTTTCACCAGCCACTGCTTTATCACGATAAGATCTTTGATTGGTTGGTACTAACTTTTGGCCTGTGTAAGGCCTTGTATAGCTTGATACTGTTCTCTTTCCCCCCTAATCCTGAACTTCAACACTTAACAGTGAAAACACTGTTTTACTTAAGTTTGGGGGGGACTCCTTTTTTTGTATATATTTTTTGTTTTTCTTTTTTGTATATAATTTGTTTCTAGGGAGCGCCGACAATTTTCACCCTCTTGGTGTAGCCTGACAGTGAGGGCACTGTCAAGTTTAAGTTTGGGGGTGTGCTCGGTAAGTTTTCTTCCTTCGCATTCATTTGTATATTTTGCATTTGCATACCTTATTAAAAACCCAAAAAAAAATTCGAAAATTTTCCATAAATATAAAAACTTTGTCGTCAAGTTAGCTAATAGGGTAACTTAGATTTTTATTCTGAAAGTTTAGTTGATATGATAGAAATAACTAAATTCTAGGCTTAGGGATCGAAAACCCTAAAAATAACCCTCATTCTGTCTAACTTTGGTAAGTATACATCCTTACAGTTTTTTTTGAGAAATAGGTAATCTTGAGTTCAGTTCTTGAGTTAAGTCAAGATGAAAGGAAAGTATTGATGCTTTACTGAAGGATAAGTCTGAAAAATAGTTTCTTTTCTTGAGTTCAAATTTAGAAAGTATATACCCTACAAACTGCAGTTACACGCACCTTGAAACTTGGGATAGTAGAGGATACCTTGAAATATTCTTGCCTGAAAGCCTAGTATGAAAGAAAAAACGGTATTTAAAGCTAAACACCAAAAGAGCATATTGAAAAATATATCCGGTCTTGAAAAAGAAAAAGAAAAAGAGAAAAAAAAGAAAAATAGAATAAAGTCAAGACCTGGAAACTGCTATTTACGCTTTAAGTTCACACATTCAGTAATCGGCCGTTAGTGCCTCAGGAAGCATTAATAGTCGCATAAAAGGTGTGTGAGCAAATCCGTCCATCCTTAATGAAAAGAAGTAGTATTAGGTATTAGGACAAGGGTATTATAGCTTGAATTGAATTCTTAAGTGTAGGGGTGCAAATACACACACACGTAGGGGTATACAATCGATGTTTGGATAAAAGATAGAAATAAAGAATAAGACTTGTGTTTTCTGTAAAGTTGATAAAAATCCCTGATTTGAGGCCGCACTTTAGAAGGAAAACTCAGGAGAACCAACATCTTTCTAAACTTTTTTGGAACGTATATGAACCAAGGTTAAATAGATAGGAGGTGTGAAAAATAAGGGTTGGATATTTCTAACTTAGGATGATAGAGTTTCTAACGTAAATACTAAACTGTAGGAGTAGAATCAATGTTAACTTATGACACTAGCTTTACGTGATTTTGTGGGTAGTATCCGCTGAAAACCCTCAGGAGACAACACTCCTCCTACTAGGGACACCTAGAGGTTGAACGGCTTGTTGCACGCGCTCAGTGCAATCGCGTTCCCTGCGAAAGTGCGGTTATCATTATATTTTTGTGAATAATTGGTTTTGCTCGGGACGAGCAAAAGTTTAGTTTGGGGGTATTTGTTCATACCAGAATATTGCATTTTACACCGCCCATTCTTACGCTCGTTTGTTCATAGGCATGTGCTTTTTATCAGTGTTTGCTACATAATTGCAGAATACAGGTTCTCGGCTCTGAACAGTGAAATCCATGAAAAGTACGACAAATTCTTGATTACTGCCAACAACTGATAAAACACGGGTCTCCGCTCTCTATCCGTGTGTTGCCACATACCAGTTAAGGGACAAGATGGCAAATCGATTGTCATGTAATGCACAAAGCTCTAGGTCAACACAAGATCCAAGAAATCTACGCAGAGCTCGAGGAAATCATGGCAAAAGATCCACATCACATCACCTTTTTGTTGTGCTAGAATTCTGGAAATATTGTGAAGAGATTCTGAGAAAAGTCATATACCACACTGAATAGGACAACAAACCAGGGACCCCGACCAAAGCCCACAGCCCAACACCACTAAAGGGCCGCGGATCCGCGGCCAATAGGGGGTATTGGCCGCGGATCCGCGGCCATGTGGGGTCTTCATTCTGTCGTTTTTCATGGGCACTTTGGGTACTTCATTTTATGTCAGAATTTGCCCCTAGGGTTTCATTTCCCTGCCTATAAATACAGCAGATCTGAGCCAAGCCAAGGGTCCAATTTTGTGTCCACTCTTTTCTAGTTTTTTGTATAGTTCTTCTTCTTCTTCTTCATTCTTCCTCCATGGAAATGTAGTGAGAGCATTGAGTGGATATTAATGAAGATGAGGGTTTTGTATCATTCTCTTTTGTTTCTTCTTCCCCTTTAGATTCTTGCTTTCTTTTGATCATTCAACCTCTTCATTGAGCTTGAATGGTGAAGGGTTAGTTATTGATCTCAAGGGTCGCATTTTCTTATGGAATTAGCGCTTCATTTCACATGCGTTCTCTACCCTTCCCTTGATCTTGCAACCTCTTGATTGAGCTTGCAAGTTTAAGGGTTGGCTATTGATCACATGCTTGTCTTGAGTTCTAGTTTCTTGTTCTTTTTATCGCTTTTTATTACTTGCTTATTAATTTCTTGTCTTTAATTACTTGCAATTTATTACCATGCACTTTAATTACTTGCTTGTAATCTTTTCTTTTCTTTTCGTTGTTCTTTTTGTTCTCTCTTTTTGGTTCTTTTTGTGAATGTTGTAATTATCATTGTTAAGAAGAAATACGATATTATAAGTTAAAGATTTTCTTTTCTCATTTTCTTTTCCCGTTATTTTCCATTGAACTCCGCCCAAACCATACGCAAGCGCTCCGTTAGGCACCCTACCCTAACAAGGTAACGGTGATTCCTAACCGCGACCGGTTGCGTTCGGTTTGGCCGGAGGCGAAAGCAAGAGACAAGAATGGAAGGACAAGGGTAAACAAGCCGAATTCCACGAATACCGCGCTTAAATCCCCTAATCCACGTTGTTGCCGATTGCTCTAGCTTCAATTGGTCAAGACTCGGCTCAAAGGTTTTGAGTACGGATTTCTTTAGCTTACAATTTCGTATCTCTTTCTTAACAACTTCATACTTGCAAATAATACACAAAGGATAGTCTCGAACAAACATATATTCATTCTTTATTGACTCGTCTAAGACAAGAACGGACATACAACCATCTCCCTGTGGATCGACCCGTGCTCAACCGGCTAGCTGCATAGCGACACCGTCTTGATTGCGGTTAACTTTAATTCTTTCATTCAGATCCCTATTTCCTTTTATGCATATGACATATAGAATACCTGTATACCTACATGCTTACATATATGCCTTGACATGCTTACATGCTAGTTACCTGTATACCTATAGGGTATTACACTATTAGCGATAGGTATATATACACATAATGATATAGCTATAAGTATACCTTGCATGCATACTGTACTTATACCTAGAGGGTATATTACATCATTACTGATAGGTAGATATATATACTTTGCTATATCTTTATGTTTACACATATATCTGGCTATAGCTACATGGTTACCTTTATTTGATATTATATAGAATTGGAGTAATTAGGACCCGCATGATATATATATTAACTTGTTGCAGTTAAATAGCGGTCTTTCTTTTATATGCTCATATTACTGTTTCAAGTTGCAAATATTACATTCATCGATTTCATATGATGTTCGATGATATTTTTACTTCTAAGTTTATATAACAATGGAATGGGACGCTGTTATATATGCCTATATATATATATATATATATTAGTGGAATGGGACGCTAATATATGTGTATTGATTCATGCAGTTATACTTATTCATTACTTGATGTTTTCTGGATTTGAGGACCGTGGTGGTTTCATAAAATTATGCAAGTATTCTTATTCTTTACTTGATATTTGTATGCATCCACAGGGATTTGTTTTAAACCGATACGGGATCGAGAGTGTCGATGTCGGGGCGCATAAGATTTGGAGGACGTATATACCGATACGTGGAACACAAGTGTCGAGGTGAGACACTTGGGTTTCGAGGAACGTATAGATAAGAGAAAGACCGATACGTTGATCACGGGTGTCGATACCGGACACTTACGATTCGAGGAACGTATGAATATGAGAAAGTCCGATACGTGGATCACGGGTGTCGATACCGGACACTTACAATTCGAGGAACGTATGGATATGAGTATTTATGTGTCGATGCTAGACACTTGTTTCATGATGTTTTTAGGTGTCGATGTTGAACACTCACCTTATATGAAACTTACTCGATACTGATATTGTACATTCAGGATATATGAGATCTACTTGATGTTGTACATACATGATACATGAGATTTACTTGATATTGGATATAGGATATATGAGATTTACTTGATATTGTACTTTCAGGATTTATGAGATTTACATGATATAAGAGCCAATTTGGGGGCTGAATTGAGGAAATTGGGATTCAGATTGTCTTGATGGATTTTGGTCCTACCACGAGGTCAGGATTCCGTGGGAATGACATGTTTTATCCCATACTGCGCATTTATTGTTTATGCACTCCTTCATATATTAGTAGTACCTGATAGAGAATGACCTGTTTTATCCCATACTTCGCATTTATTGTTTATGCACTGCTTCATGTATTAGTAGTACCTGATAGAGTACCTTCCATGACCGTTGCATTTACATACTTATTTTATATGCATTGCTTCATGTATTAGTTGTACCTGATAGTGTACCTTACATGATTGTTGTATACAGATTGTCATATTATTGGTTCATGTATTAGTTGTACCTACTAGTGTACCTTTCATGACCATTGCTTACATATGACCATTTATTGTTATTAGTTTGCATATGTATTAGATTCATGCTATACGTGCATACTTACGATTACCTGCATATGTTATTTACTACTCACGAGTTGGCAACTCACCCTCGTTGTGCCACAGTTCTTGCAGGTTGACCGTATGGATCAGTTGCGGCATCGCTGGCACACAGCTGTTTTCGGGTGACTTGCTTGTGGTAGGTGGTACATGTTGGATCGTGCCCCTCTTGTATTCAGTATTCATATTGTATCTAGTCACTCCATCAATTCAGAAACTAGAGATTGTATATGTTGCAGACTTAGAGGACATGTAGTTGCGAGACTTGAGCGATGGGTTTTATGTTCGCTTTTGGGGTTGTTGTCTTGCTTTACTTTATTTCCTTATGTGGATCTTTGCCGTTAGGCGTCGTATACTTGTTATTTATACTTGTGGTGGTGGTTTCTGCCGTTGGGCATGATTTGCTCCCGTTTGGGATGCTTTATTTATAATCTGTGTTGTTCCCGTATTCGGAGTTAGTTTTTACAAGGGTGGTGCTGCCCGAATTTTCAAAAAACAAAACATGATTTACTATACCTTAATTCGAAGCTTCATCTTTTTATTTCTTAAAAAGGTTTAGATTTCTCGGTTTCAGCTTACTTGAATTTTGTTACGCCTGTAGACGTCGCATGATTTAAGTGCTGGTCGTGAACTAATATTTTGGGTCGTGACAAATAAATAAAACCTCACATTATTATAAGCATGGTGTGAGTCCCATACACCCATGTAGCATGTGGCATCTAGCATAACACAAAAGATGTACATTAATATATATCACATATATACTAAGTGCACACTAGTGAGAAAAAGAAATGTTTAGTGAGCTAATATTTGTTAATGTAAGTTAATATATCAAATATGTAATTATACATTAAATTATCAAATCAACACTTGATTTAATAATCCGGCTATATCACATACAACCGACTAATATCAAATGTAACAACTTATTGAATCAACACTTGATCTGATAACCCGGCTTTATCACATATAACCGTCTGATATCACATATCGTGAGAATATAATGTGGTATCACATACGTGCATTAATCTCGGTCCCTCACATATCACATAAGTGATCCTACTTCGTTTCGCATGAACCAAGAAACCTCTGTGTAGGACTCTAAAGACTCGTTAATACGCCGACAGTAGGTGATGATCATATCAAACACCCACAAGCCGCAAACGGTCTGCTAAACGTAACGGCCACCCGGGTATTTAGCGATCAGAAGATCAACAAGCAAGCCTGCTCATACTCCTGCGAATCCAATCAGTAACACTACCATACAGTCCGGTCTCTTCGTCAGATATGTCGCACATCACAGCCTGGGAGTGGTATAACGTCAGAACCCAATAGCCTGATAAGTCATGCCGATGTAAGGTCCATAACGGTTTGAGAAACTACTAATAACACTTACCAGTAGATCTCAGCTACCCTGGCTAGGGATTTCATGTTATGGCCAATCGAGAATAGCGCAACATCAACCCCCAATACCGGGAGAGACGAATCCCTTCCTATCGCTCATTGCATCCACGTGACTCGGGATTGTACCCAAAGACCACCGTTTTACACGACTCAGTTGTAACGCCTTGAAAAGTCGTTTTGGTATTTCCTGAAAATCGGTGAAAATTCGGTATTTTTCCGTAAACCGTCTTTTTTTTATTTTGCAGTTTAGGACTAATTATACCTAATTTGGATAGGTAATTGCTTGTTTTTAGTAGCAAATGAGTTACTTATGAAATTCTGGTCGTTTAAAAATTTTCCCTAATTTTTCAATTTTTAATATTATTTTAAGCCGGTAAGAAAATACATTAAATTAGCGATAAATACAAATTTAAATGGGCTAAATTTAAGCTTTAAAATCATGTTAATTAAAATCTAGTTGTAACATAAATTTTTAGAAATTTATTTTAAGTTTTTACTAATTTTTATTATAGAAAACGAAATTTATTGAATTTAAGCTTAAACTTGCAATTTTTGACTTGTAGGGGGTCTTTTTGCATAAAATTTCTGTTGTAAAACCCCTCTCTCTCTTCCCTCAGCCATAGGCCGGCCCATTTCCAGCAACCCAAGAAAAAAAATGCTTGCCTCTTTGACTTCATTTTTGTGTAGAAAAGAGGTGTTTTTTTAAGGACTTTGGATTTTTTTATTAGGTATGGGTCTTTACTTGTTTGGTGTGGATTGACCAAGACTTTTCCCACACCCCACACCACTCCCCTCTCCCTCATCTGGCCGAGAGCAGCTCCCCCCCCCATTCCATTATTTTTTCTTCTTTTTTCTCTCATTTTCTTCAAAAAATTGCATCAAAATTCAATAAAAATCAACAAATCCTTCTCTATTTCAACACAAAACCTTAATCCATCTCTTCTCACACCCACTTTAGTTTAAATTTTGGAGAAAGGAGGCATCTTTGGAGGCAAATTGTTCTTGCTAGATCTCTAGTTGAGGTATAAATTCTTCCTAACTAAATTCTTTTGGTCAATTCCTTTAATTTAGTTGTTTTAGTGTTAATTTTAGTGCTATTTGCATACTAGTTTTTTTAAAGTTTGTGGTTTGAAATTAATTTAGGGTTTAGAACACCATTAAGAGATTAATTAAGCTATTTTGTTATCTAGTTATTTTGTTAGCTTAATCTAAGTGGTTAACTTGCTAATTGGGCTAAAATCTAGTGTTAATTTATTGTTAGTTTCTAATCTAGTTTTTAAAGGTTTATGGTTAGAGTTAAACTAGGGTTTTTTAGAAACCATTATTTAGTTAATTGAAGCTAATTAGCTATCTAGTTGTTTACTAAACCAATTTTTAAGGTTACTTTGCTTAAGTGGCTTCATATTATGCTAATCTAAGTTAAACTTGTGTGAAATTTTCATTAAGATTGCTAATTACCAAAATTCAAGAAAGAGTTGTGTTTGGATATTGGGGTTTGTAGCATGGTAAATGAGTTAAAATTGAGTTATTGTGGCTAACTAGTTGTGTGGTTGGATGGTTGCGTTGGATTGTGATAACTTTGTCGCAAATTGTCGATGTTAAAACCAAATTGCAAATTCTAGCTTACTGGTTGTGTTATAAAATATTGTGATGAATTAATTGCGATGTCTTGATGAAATTTTTAGCGTATCCTATGACTTTTAGGATGAGTGAGTGTGAATTTTTGAGTGATTGGGTTCCAGCTTTGCCGGGCGACCAAATCGGCGATTTTAGTTAGTTTTTGCGATTTTCGCGTGTGTTCCGCGCACCTTGTGCACGTTGTACCTAGCTTGTGAACATTGGTATTTTTGTTAGGGAATTGCGTTGTTCTTGATATGTAACCTTATGTTTGTATTGATGTAAATTCCAGGTTCGATCGCGGAGACGTCAGACGCGGCACGAAAGGGGAAAGCGGTGATTGGACGTGACTAGCTAGGGATTCCGGTGAGTAGATGTAACATCTACGGGGGACTATCGTTGGATGGCGCAAGTCGTCCGATAGTTTAGTGGCTTAAAAGGATTCTTAGTAATGTTAGTAATTAGGGGTGTAATACTTGTATGATTATTTGCTTCATTCATGCCTTATATTGACATACATATACGAACCAATTCTATAGGACACCTGCACCATTGCCAGGGTTTTTATATGCAGCACGAGCACTATTCATGCTTACACACACACCTTGGTAATTGCCATGCCACCACACTAGATAACCTTTAAATTGAAACCTTTTACTATAATTGATACTTAAACTTGCGCGATTGCTTTAATTCCTTAAAATGAAATCGTAGGATTGCTATTCATGTGCATGTACTTCATCATATTATTTGTTCATGCCTAATCTATTAATCACACATCGCAACTTGATTATTGATACCATATGCATTCATTATCATTGACATATGCACTTATGAGGATTTCTTCAGATTTTATGATATTTCTGGATTTCGGGGGAAAGCCGCAAAATTTCTAAACTTATTGTATTTTTAAAATATGTAAATTGCGGTTTTCTAGTGATGTAAGTGTCGTCCACCATGAGTTTTCTGTGGTTTTCGAGATCCGTGTCGAGGAGTGGAGGAACCGTCACGGGTACATGGTGGGCCCGGTAAGGTACCACGGGGCAAGAGGAATGTGTTGTTGACGTTGAGCCTGGCAGGGGACGGATTACCTACCGGTGACTGTTTGGGATGGCGGATATCCAGAGGATACCGACCGTGGCCGCGAGATGATGAGATATTGATATTGAGATGGGTCAGCCGGATGGCTGAGGCCAGAGATACTATGACATGGATATATGAGATTTGTGATAGTTTTGAGGTGTCGTTGCTGGACACAGGTTCTTGTTGATTCTATTGGTATTGTGCCGGTATTTCAAAAGAGATTCCTAAAGGAAAAACAAGATTCTTATACTTACACATTCAGATCATGAGTTGATTCGCATTGCATTCATACCTGCTAGTATATTCATATTGCATACATACCTGCTATTATGTCCTGCCTTACCTGTATTTTAGATGTTAGGATGCTTGTGTGCATGCATTCGATAGCCTGTGTAGATGTTATTTATTACTCACGAGTTGGCAACTCACCCCCGTTGTGCCACAGCCTTTTTCAGGTCCGCTCCGTCAGTACAGTAGCGGCGGGCGCACTTGCTTCTTTTGCCTGGACTCGAGGTTTTGCTCTTAGGTGGGTTATATTAATATTTTTGCACCACCTTGTATATCCTTGTATCTAGTGTACTCCATCTACTGTATTTACCAGTATTATTGTGTATTGACCTAAAGACGAGGCTGTGAGGTTTGTGGACTGTTATGCTGTATTTGGGGTCGAGCTCACTTGAGTCGACGTGCGGTTTTCTCATGCTTCTTTATGATTATTTTGCATGTTGTTGTTTTATATTGCGTGGGATTTGTGACCGCCTTGTGGCGAAGAGCTAGCTCCCGCTTGGGGATGCCTTATTTGTTGGATTCATATATATTCTTGTTGTACCCATTTTGGGGGCCAGTATTTACAAAGGAGACTCTGCCGAAATTTTCGGAAAAAAATTGATATTGTTTTTTAAAAAGGCTTGATGTGACTCATTTGATAAACTCGCTTTCAATTGATTGGTTTTCCTTCATTCTTTTGCTTATTTGGTTTTGGTTTCTGGGCTTTGGCTTACTTATTTTACGGACGTCTTGAGACGTTTCGTAACTTAAGTGCCAGTCACGTTCCGTACCCTTCGGGTCGTGACAAAGTTGGTATCAGAGCGATATGTTTTACCTTTTTGAGTGTAGGACGACCCTTGGTAGATGGAGTAAGTGACTTAAGTAGGGTAACGTAGCGTGTGTATGTCCGCGGCATACTTGCGATACGGTACTCCGCCTAAGTGACTTAGGATATACTTGCTTGAAATTCCTTCTTCAATTCCGTGTATCCTATGATCCTATTGCACTGTTCTTATCATCCTGTTCTTGTAACAGCCACTATGCCGCCGAAGACTACGAGAGCGCAGAGGACTGCCACCCGTGATGAGATCCGAGCAGGCTCGTCCGAGACGAGGACTGAGCAGGGGGGTGTACCTACGCCTCAGGGACAGACTGATCCGCATTCCCCAGGTCGCATGGACAGGCTAGAGTCTGGTATGGAGGAGCTACGACAGATGGTGGGATCCTTAGTAGAGGTCAATCGAGTGCAGAGATCAGATACTACTCCCCCTACGGTCGTTTCGAGACCGAGTCGGATTCGCACTGATATGTTAGCACCTAGGCGTGTTCGCAGAGGCCGTGGCGGATTCTTTAGGGGCCAGCTGTATCGCCATCACCCATATGGTCAGCAGCCATGGTTAGGATGTTTTTGGTGTGGTAGCCTGCATCATCGTATCAGAGACTGTCCGGTGAGATGACAGGGAGCAGCGACAGTTCCACATGTGACCCTACCACCATCACCACCCCCTCCTCAGAGAGCCCTACTTCCTACCACAGGCGATGCTCCACGCCAGTTAGGTGCACCCAGAGGCCGTGGACGCGGCGGTCCTGTTCAGAGAGGACGAGGAGGCAGAGGCCGAGGTCGAGGTCAGCCCGCTATCGGTGGAGGACAGGCCCGAGTTTTTGCTTTGACACCGCAGGATGCGCAGGCATCCAATGCCGTTGTGACAGGTACCTTGCCAGTTTGTTCTTTCGACGCTCGGGTATTATTTGACCCAGGTTCCACACATTCGTACGTCTCTACACACTTTGCATCGATGTTGGGCCGTGAGTCGTCATCGCTAGATCATCCGCTTGTTGTTGTTACCCCGGTAGGCGAGTCGTTTGTCGCTCGTTTTGTATTTCGATTATGTTCCGTTCGTATCGGGGAGAGGGATTCATCAGTTGATTTGATTCTCCTCGATATGTTGGACTTTGTTGTGCTTCTGGGCATGGATTGGCTAGCCACTTGTTATGATTCGGTGGACTGCCGTGAGAAGGCAGTCATATTTAGCTTTCCGGGAGAGCCAGTCCTTGTTATTCAGGGAGACCGCAGCGTCACCCTTCCCAGCTTGATTTTGTCTCTTCGCGCTGGTCAGCTCTTGTGGAAGGGATGTCAGGGATTTTTAGGGTATATTTGTGATACTCGAGCTGCAGAGGTTCCGTTGGACCGGGTCACGGTTGTTTGTGAGTTCCCTGATGTTTTCCCTGATGAGCTACCTGGGATACCACCTGAGCGCGACGTTGAGTTCTGCATCGATTTGATTCCCGGTTCGGGGCCTATTTCTATACCGCCTTATCGGATGGCCCCGGCAGAGCTTCGGGAGCTGAAGGATCAGTTGCAGGATTTGTTAGAGAAGGGGCTTATTCGACCTAGTGTTTCTCCGTGGGGTGCTCCGGTCCTGTTTGTCAAGAAGAAGGATGGAAGTTTGCGCTTATGCATCGACTACCGCCAGCTGAACAAAGTTACCATTCGGAACAGATATCCGTTTCCACACATTGATGATTTGTTCGACCAACTTCAGGGTGCGGGGTATTTTTCGAGGATCGACTTACGATCAGGATACCACCAGCTGCGAGTCCGACAGGAGGATATACCGAAGACAGCCTTCCGTACACGCTATGGCCACTATGAGTTTTTGGTGATGTCGTTCGGACTCACCAACGCCCCAGCAGCATTCATGGATTTGATGAACCGTACATTCAGTCCGTATCTTGACTTGTTCATCATCGTGTTTATTGACGATATCTTGGTGTACTCCCGGAGCAGAAAGGAGCACGAGCAGCACTTGCGGATTACGTTACAGACTCTGAGGGAGCACCAGTTGTTCGCAAAGTTCTCCAAGTATGCATTCTGGCTGGACAGCGTCGGATTCTTGGGTCACGTGGTTACGAGAGACGGCATATGTGTGGACCAGAAGAAGATTGAGGCTGTTCAGCAGTGGCCCCGACCTACATCGGTTACTGAGATCCGTAGTTTTCTAGGCCTGGCAGGCTACTACAGGCGTTTTGTTTAGGACTTCTCCTGTATAGCTGCACCTTTGACCGGTTTGACCCGGAAGGGAGTTCCTTTCGTTTGGACAAAGGAGTGCGAGCGCAGTTTTCAGCAGCTACGGACTTGTTTGACTACGGCGCCGGTATTATCTTTGCCTTCTGGATCAGGCGGATTTGTGGTCTACTATGATGCTTCGCGAGTGGGGTTAGGATGCGTATTGATGCAGCATGGCCGGGTGATCGCATATGCTTCTCGGCAGTTGAAGAAGCATGAACAGAACTACCCCACTCATGATTTGGAGATGGCTGCAGTGGTCTTTGCATTGAAGATTTAGCGACATTACTTATATGGCGAGTCGTGCCAAATATTCACAGACCATAAGAGCTTAAAGTACATATTTCAGCAGCGAGACCTGAACCTCAGACAGCGTCGTTGGATGGAGTTGGTGAAAGACTACGACTGCGCGATCCTATATCACCCAGGCAAGGCGAATGTGGTGGCGGATGCGTTGAGTAGGAGGCCCGGGGGTAGTCTATCCTTTTTGCGTGCAGTGCAGAGGCAGTTGTCGGCAGATTGGCAGATGTTATGCGACAGCCGAGTTAAGTTCGAGTTCACTCAGACAGGGGGACAGCTCGCGCATGTTCGTGCACACCCACAGTTGCTTGACCGTATATATGAGGCACAGCGCAGTGACGACCGTTGCTCAGAGATCATGGCACAGATGGGACAGGGCAGATTTTCCGAGTTCGTGATTGCCGATCAGGGGATTTTACGCTATGGATCTAGACTGTGCATACCAGATGCTGATGGATTACGGCGCGACATTCTTGAGGAGGCACACCGATCAGTGTATTGTTAGTGTTTATGCCCTAGAAGGCCATTACTGTATCATACTAGTTTGTATATTACTTAATGGAAGCTTGGGATATTCATATGTATATAACAGTCTTGCTAAACATGGTAGTATGCTACTTGGTTTTTCTATCTTAATATGTGAGTATACGTATTGATAGAGCTCTAAGGATCTTGCTTGACTACCAGCGTTGTGATGGCAGTCACACTAGTGGGGGCTGGGTAGTCTACAAGCACATCCTTATTCAGGTCCCTAGTCGTTGGATTATCGAGACAGGGCATCGATACTCTGGAGTAGACTAGTGTGTACGCTTCTCATCCTAGTTGGGGAGATGGTCTGTCCCACAGCCGTCAGTACGTCGTACAGGAGATAGTATGCAGGTGCTCGTTAGGTTACGGGTACACCGGACAGGACTCATAGGGAACTGTTGGTTGGTTTTATACCAGTCGTCAGTGAACAGTTCCCAGGTGACATGAGTACAGCATAGTCCGCAGACTTGACACTGCTACCTCTCCTCGAGTGTATCCCACTGTTCTTAGATTGCTACCCTACCACGGCTCAAAGGAGTCATGCAAACAGGTAGCAGTTGGGTACAGTCCCGAGCACTTGGAGGCAGTGGCGGTTAGACAGGATTCGTCTCTCCCGGTATTGGGGGTTGATATCGCGCTGTGTCAGAGAGCCATTACGCAAAGTCCCTGGCCAGGGCAAGCGAGATTTGCTGGTAGGTTCCAGTAGTTTCTCAGGGTGTAATGGGCTACGCTCCGACACGACTTATACCGCTATTAGGGGACTGACACTTGCCGCCCCCTAGGCCCGATATGCGATAGTCTTAGACGAACGGACCGGACTGTACGGAGATTGTCACATCAGACTCAGTAGAAGTTCGGATGGGTTTCCTCATCGGCCTTCTTATCGACATCTACCTGGGGACCGTTACGTACAGCTAGTGCGGCTTGCGGTCTGTGGTTAAACCCACTGCCAGCGTAGTAGTCGAGTCTCTAGAGTCCCACACAGAGAGTTTCCCTACTCCAGGCGAAACGATATAGAGGTCGTATGGTTTTACGACAAGGGTTCGGACGCATACGTGTTTTTACGCACGTACGACTTTCGGACAGTTTTTTATCAGTCGGCTTTGGTTTAAGCCAGTTACTGGTATCCGGTTATTGGATTTATACAGTCTAAAGTTTTTCCGTATTTTTGCGGAAAGGAGGGGCGTTCTCGTAATTGCGCGAGAAGCTTCTAGAAGACGGTGACTAAGGAGGTTTAGGTGGCATATACAATGAATGCGATTAGTGAGTCATATGGATGATTCATCCATGTCATTAATGCATCATAAATGCTTAATGACTCATGGATGTGAATCATCACTAGATATTATCAAGCATGGTTGTTAAATTCATTTCTTTTCTTTTCTTGATAAAAGAAATGCTTGATATATATTATCATAACTCATTCTTCTCACTTCATTATTATCTTCACCTTCTCTCTCCTCAAGCTCTCCCTCTTCAAACCCTAATCCTCCCCTCTCATGTATTGAGTACAAGGATTAGTTAGACTAATTAAACCATAACCCTCACTCTATATCACCTAGCTTCTTTGATTAGCACTTAAAGAAGGTTAGTTGCCTCAAGTTTAGAGGCTAAGCTTGGAGTAAAGCTCTCGGGTGGATCGTCTACTACTTCGAGAAGGCCGAGGAGGAGGTGGAGTTCGTAAAGACGAAGGACACGGTTCTTTAGGTATAATCCCTTTACATAGTAGTTGTTAACTTCTATGTTTGATGTTAGTTATCGTTTAGCTTCGATTCTTGCGGTTAGTCGATGTTTAAGCAAAGAACAAGATCGTTTTTCATATTTCCGCCTCCCCGCAAGTCATGGGGTGTTGTACATCGACTTACAGTGGTATCAGAGCCTCGCTAAACAATAAATAACTTACTTGCAAATTTGTATGAATTTCGAACGGAAAAAAACGAAACCGGAAAACCCCGAAATCACTAGTTTCTGTCGAATTTTAAATGAAGTCCTAAAATTTTTCAGGGAGGTTCAGAAAGCTTAAAAAGACAGTAGAAGAACACCCAAGAAATTTGGGCCCCTGAATCGCCTAAGGCGCCGCGGAACCACGGCGGATCGCACCGATCCGCCGCGCTTCCGCCGCCGAGTTGGCGATTCAGGAACCCAATTTTCCTGTGTTGCTTCTCTATGATATTTGGTATTGTCTGGAAGTTTTTATTTTTGCTCAGGTTTCAGATCTACAGAGAAGTATTGGAGCAAAATTAAAAGTGTTTAATCGATCGAAATTATACAGTATTGCTTGTTGGATTATATCTGTGTTTGTATAATGTGTTCGTAAACCTCCTCTAACTGCTAGTATGTCGGTTGGCAGGGGGTTGCACATTTCTGTAATGGTTTTTACTATTTGTGGATATGAACTGTGTTGGACTGTTGTGATGTATAGCCGGGGTTATGTGATGGGTTATTATTTAATTCATTTGATGTAAATGTAATTTTTTGTAATATTATTTTGCGGGGCACATCCAGATTGCGGTTGTAGCCACCGTTGTATTATTTCATTTTACTGTTTTTGCTCCTAGGACAAACCCAAGGTGGGCTGCACAAACTGCCGGGCGGGTAGTTTGCCGTACCCGTTGGGGTCTTAGGTGGGGTAATGGTTATTCATCACAACTGTGTAATCCGTCTTTTGTTGCAGGCTCAAAACAAACACGGATTGCTTGCAAATCCAATAAAGTTCATCTGTGATCTGGAATGCCTATTATTGCATCTGACGAATGTACAATATCTATATATGATAGCTATTTAGACGTCACTTATGTTTTACACCCGCGCTAGCCCAGCCCCCGCTCTGTCGTTAGTTAAGTAACCTAACGGGTGATGACGGGACCCCGTGGCGAATGCGGATGGCATAAGAGGACGTTGTATTTTCGTTGTTTTCTGCAATGATAGGTTAATGATGGGACGCATTATTTATAATGCAAAGAAAATAAACCAAAAGTTTAATCGTTGGAACAATTTAAAAGAAAACACTCGGTTAATTTTAAAAACCAGATATTTTTAAAATGCGGAGCTTTAACCACTCCTTTTAAAAGCTATTAGGTTCCTTCGGTTATATCAAGTTCACTACGTTCACGGTTTTGCCAAAACCATTCGTAGCCCTCCGTCATTTCATTTGGGTATTCAGTAGTATTCAAGCTATGCATTTTGGCCAAAGTCAAGGCATAGTGTTTCGTAGCTACTGGGTTTTCATTTGTTGCATAAGATAGATGAGTTAGTTTGGGACAGTCGTATTATCATTTGACCAAAGTCAGGGGTATATACGGATGGGTTCAAATTGACAAGATAATGACGGGTAGAACTTGACATGTGACTTATGACATTTTGACCAAAGCCAAGGTCATAAGAGCATGGGGCAAATATATATATCGGGAATTTTTAAAGAAACTGAAATTTGCAAAGAGTTGCATACCATTTGGAGTTTGATGAATGTTGTTAGGATTCCTTCAACATTATCATACGATGATATTTGGATCCCGATCCTACTGTGAGTATATGCTACTTATCAGGAGATTCGTCACTTAACGATCAATGCTATAAACCAAGTAGGTGTCAAGAAAGGTGTCAGCGGGGTTACGCCCCCAGAGAAAAGAGGTTATTTAATTAAGGAACTTCGCGAAAGCGTTGGAAAACCTCCCTCGAAGTATCGACACTAGCCTGGCTGAACGGTTAAGCAAGTATTGTACAGTGAGAATACTCCTGGCTAATTCTTCTTTTATGGTTTGAGGAAGGATTCGAGAAACAGTGGGAGCCATCCAGTTTAGATAAACTAAAAACCACTCTAAACTTGCAAGAGCATCATGCTAAAGAGTTTTCTTCTCTCTCTCCTAATTGCAGCGACCCTGAAAATGACTGGACTTAAGTTACTTTTAGAGAAAAATATACTGACAGGGCCAAACTATAAAGATTGGCTGCGGAATGTCAAAATGGCTTTGACCTATGACAAACTGGGGTACGTCCTCACCGCTACGGCACCTGCTGTCCCTGGTCCCAAATCCAGCAATGCGGATAAGGAAATCCGCAAAACCTGGGATTTAGATTGCGCGAAAGCCAAGTGCATCGTGCTTGCCTCAATGAACAATGAACATCAGAGGAGGCACGAGGATATGAACCTAGATGGCATATTTCTCCATACAAAGGAACTTTATGGAGAGCAATCTCGTATAGCAAGATACGAGACCTCTAAGAACTTGTTTCGAGCGAGGTTGGCTGTCGGGTCATCAGTAGGAGAACATGTCCTAAAGATGATCGGCTATATTGAAGAGCTCGCAGACCTTGGGACGACTTTGGACAATGAGCTCTATACAGACCTTATTCTCCAGTCCTTTCCTCCCACCTACGCCCAGTTTATCCTGAACTTCAACCTTCAAAGAAAAGAAGTTGAACTTCCGGAACTCCTGAACATGTTAAGGAGTGCAGAGGGAACCTTGCAGAAAGCAAGGGAAACATCCGCTATGTTTGTTAGCGATGCATCTTCTTCCGGGTCCAAGGCTAGGGCCAAAGGAAGGAAGAAGAAGGCCGCCACCAAACCTAGAGGAGGTGTTAGTAAGGTGGGAGGGAAGGGAAAGAAAAAGTTTGCGGTACCGGTAGTTGGCCAGGATGAGTGCTTCCATTGTCACAGGAAAGGGCACCGGAAGAAGGATTGCAAGGCGTGGAACGCCAAGAACCAGGAACCGAAGCAAGCTGTGGCTTCGACTTATGGTGTGTTTATAATTGAGAATTGTCTGTCGATCAACTCTACTTCCTGGGTATTGGATACCGGATCAGGATCTCATATTTGCAATTCATTGCAGGCACTGAGAAACCGTAGAGTGCTGAAGGAAGGTGATATGACCCTAAAGGTTGCTAACGGAGCTAGCATGGGAGCTGCGTCCGTCGGGGATTATCACCTAGGATTGACGAGTGGACACATTTTGGTTTTACATAACTGTTTTTTTTGTACCAAGCTTAACGTGTAATATCATATCAGTTTTCTTGTTATCAAATAAAGGTTATGATTTCACGTTTGTAAGAGATGTTGTTAACATCCACCTTAATCATGGTTTGATTGGGTCCGGTACACTAAATAACGGTATATATGTTTTAAACCAACTCCAAATTTTCAATGTCCAGAACACACTAAAAAGAAAGTCTCCAGATTTAAATAAAGCTTTCTTATGGTATTGTAGACTGGGTCACATCAATGAAAGAAGGTTGACTAAGTTGCATAGAGAAGGATATTTGGACTCGTTCGAATATCAAACTTATGACACTTGTCAATCTTGTCTCAAAGGAAAGATGACAAAAACTCCATTTACTGGACAAGGAGTAAGAGCGAGCGAGCTCTTAGGGCTCATACACAGCGATGTATGCGGTCCAATGTCTACACATGCAAGAGGTGGTTTTTCCTATTTCATTACTTTCACGGATGATTACTCAAGGTACGGATTCATTTATCTGATGAAACATAAATCCGAGGCTTTTGAGAAATTCCAAGAGTATAAGAATGAAGTAGAAAACCAAACCGGCAAAAGTATCAAGACACTTAGATCTGATCGTGGTGGTGAATACTTGAGTGCCGAGTTCCTAGGTTACCTAAAAGAGAAAGGAATTCTCTCTCAGCTTACTCCTCCATACACTCCACAGCATAATGGTGTATCGGAGAGACGGAATCGAACCCTATTGGATATGGTACGATCCATGATGAGTAATGCTAAGTTACAGCGATCTTTCTGGGGTTATGCGCTAGAATCAGCGGCATATCTTTTGAACAGGGCTCCTACCAAGACTGTGCCTACCACTCCATATCAGATGTGGACTGGGAAGAAACCCCATCTTCAGCATATGAAGATTTGGGGATGTCCAGCTTTTGTTAAAAAGCAGCATGTGGACAAGCTCGAGGAACGATCAGTAAAATGTATATTTGTAGGATATCCAAAGAACTCCAAGGGATATTAATTCTATTACGCAGAGGAACAAAAGGTTTTTGTTTCTCGTAATGCCCATTTTCTGGAACATCAGTTTTTAGAAAAGGAAATAAGTGGGAGCGAAATAGAACTGGAAGAAATTCCAGAACCACAAACTGCTACTGAAAGTTTGGTAGAACCGGGAGTTCAAGAAGAACAGGACATTCCCGCACCCCTCCGCAGGAGTAGTAGGCCCTCTCATCCGCCTGAGAGATACTACGGTTTTCTCATAGATGGGGATAGAGAGGATTGCATCATAGATGATGATGAACCTACTGACTTCCAGCAGGCCATCCAGAGCGGCGACTCGGTACGATGGCTAGATGCAATGCGGACCGAAATGGAGTCCATGTACACCAACGAAGTATGGACTTTGGACTTTGCTCCAGATGGGGTAAAACCCATAGGATGCAAATGGATCTTCAAGAAAAAGATTGGTGTAGATGGACAGGTGGAAACCTATAAGGCTAGACTTGTTGCAAAGGGTTTTCGTCAAAGACCTGGTTTGGACTATGACGAAACTTTTTCTCCAGTGGCTATGCTCAAATCCATTCGGGTCCTTCTTGCTATTGCTGCCTTCCATGATTATGAAATCTGGCAGATGGACGTAAAGACGGCTTTTCTGAATGGAAATTTAGAAGTGTGCGTCTATATGGATCAGCCAGAAGGTTTCAATCAGAGTGGGAGCAGCGGGAAAGTATGCAAGCTGCTTAAGTCCATTTATGGACTAAAGCAGGCATCACGGAGTTGGAACATCTTTTTTGATGAGACAGTCAAAGAATATGACTTTATCAAAAATCCAGATGAACCGTGCATATATAGTAAAGTTGTAACCAGAAGTGTCGTATTCCTCGTCTTGTACGTGGATGACATTCTATTGATAGGAAATGACATTCCTATGCTACAATCTGTCAAAGGATTCTTGTCACACAGGTTCTCCATGAAAGACCTGGGTGATGCCTCTTACATTCTGGGGATCCGGATCTATCGTGATAGATCCAAGAGGATGTTGGGACTTTCGCAGTCAAGGTATATCGACACTGTACTGAAAAGATTCAGTATGGAAGATTCTGAGCGCGGTAATCTACCGGCTTGTCACGGAATCACCCTCTCCAAAGAGATGTCTCCCATGACTGATTTGGAAAGGGAACACTTGTCTATTATACCCTACGCTTCTGCGGTAGGCTCTATAATGTATGCGATGTTGTGCACCAGACCAGATGTAGCTTACGCACTAAGCATGGTAAGCCGGTATCAGTCAGACCCAGGGGAGAAGTACTGGATAGCAGTAAAGAACATTCTCAAGTACCTGAGAAGGACTAAGGAGATGTTCTTGGTTTACGGCGGAAAAGACCTCAGGTTGGAGGCCTTTGCTGATTCCGGCTTTCAGAGTGATAAGGACGATTCCAAGTCCATGTCGGGTTATGTCTTTACCCTCAATGGAGGGGCGGTGTGCTGGAAGAGCTCCAAGCAAGACACCGTTGCTGACTCAACGATGGAAGCGGAGTATATAGCTGCTTGCGATGCCACAAAAGAAGCAGTCTGGATGAAGAAGTTCCTAACAGAACATCAGGTGGTTCCTACCATAGTTGATCCAATACCTCTGTATTGCGACAACAACGGAGCTATAGCTTTAGCAAAGGAACCAAGGTCCCATCAGAAGTCCAGACACATCTTAAGGCGGTATCACCTGATCAGGGAGATCATTGATCGTCAGGAGATCGAGGTTCGGAGAGTTGCTTCTGAAGAGAACATTGCTGATCCATTCACAAAGGCCCTACCTCAGATTCAGTTTGAGAGGCTACTCGAGATCATCGGTCTTCGATACGCCAGTACATGGCCCTAGTGCAAGTGGGAGATTGTTAGTGTTTATGCCCTAGAAGGCAATTACTGTATCATACTAGTTTGTATATTACTTAATGGAAGCTTGGGATATTCACATGTATATAATAGTCTTGCTAAACATGGTAGTATGCTACTTGGTTTTTCTATCTTAATATGTGAGTATACGTATTGATAGAGCTCTAAGGATCTTGCTTGACTACCAGCGTTGTGATGGCAGTCACACTAGTGGGGGCTGGGTAGTCTACAAGCACATTCTTATTCAGGTCCCTAGTCGTTGGATTATCGAGACAGGGTATCGATACTCTGGAGTAGACTAGTGTGTACGCTTCTCATCCCAGTTGGGGAGATGGTCTATCCCACAGCCGTCAGTACGTCGTACTGGAGATAGTATGCTGATCGCACGCCAAAAGCGTGTCGGATGTTCAAAGAATTAAAGTATAACCGCGATCAGGACGGTGTCGCTATGTAGCTAGCCGGTTGAGCACGGGTCGATCCACAGGGAGATGGTGGTATTTTACCTTCTTGTCTTAGACGAGTCAATAAAGAATCTGTATGTGTTTGATTCTAACCTATGTGTTTATTTGCAAGTATAAAGTTGTTAAGAAAATACGAGATTGTAAGCTAAGAAATCCGTACTCAAAAACCTTTGAGCCGAGTCTTGACCAATTGAAGCTAAGCAATTGGCAACAACGGGGATTAGGGGATTTAAGCGCGGTATTCGTGGAATACGGCTTATTTACCCTTGTCCTTCCGTTCTTGTCTCTTGCTTTCGCCTCCGGCTAAACCGAACGCAACCGGTCGTGGTTAGGAATCACCGTTACCTTGTCAGGGTACGGTGCCTAACGGAGCGCTTGCGTATGGTTTGGGCGAAGTTCAAATGGAAAATAACGGGAAAAGGAATTGGCAAAGAAATGTTAACTTATAAAATCGTATTAATTCTTAGCAACAACAATAATTACAACATTTACAAAATGAACAAAAAGAGAACAAAAAGAAAAGAACAAAGAAAAGAAAAGATACAAGTAATAAAGAGCATGAATAAAATTGCATGAAATAGAATGCAAGTAATAAAAAGCGAGTAATAAAAAGAACAAGAAAAGAACACGGAAGTAGAACCCAAGCCAAGCATGTGCTCAATAGCCAACCCTTAAACTTGCAAGCTCAATGAAGAGGTTGCAAGATAAAGGGAAGGGTAGAGAACGCATGTGAAGTGAAGAACTAGTCCCGGGAGAAAATACGACCTTTGAGATAAATAACTAACCCTTAACCATTCAAGCTCAATGAAGAGGTTGAATGAGCAAGAGAAAGCAAAAATCTCAAAGGGGAAGAAGAAGCACAAGAGAATGATACAAAACCCTCATCTTTATTCACATCCATAAAAAGCTCTCACTACAATTCATGGAAGAGGTTGCAAGATCAAGGGAAAAAGAACTAAAAACTACAAAAGAAAGAGGAACAAAAGAATACAAAAGAATGCCCCTTGGTTGAGCTCAGTTCTGCTGTATTTATAGGCAGGGAGTTGAAGTTCTAGGGCAACCAGCAGACCACATGCAAGATTACCAAAAAGCCCCTGAAACACGACAGTTAGTGGGCCCCACATGGCCGCGGAACCGCGGCCAAGACCCCCCTTTGGCCGCGGTTCCGCGGCCATCTTGGTGAGTTGGGCAGTGGGTTTTCTGGTGCTTTCCTGGTTTGGTGTCCCTTGTTGTCTGGTACATGTAGTTTCTGAAAATACTTTAACATTTCTTCCAGAATTTCTGTTGAGGAAAGGTGGACTTTTGTGGATGCTTTTGTCATGATTGCCTCGAGTTCCGCGTAGATCTCTTGGATCTTGTGCTACCATTGAGCCTTGTGCCTGAAAACGACATTGATTTGACATTTTGTCTTCCTAAACTGTTATCTGGCAGCATACGGATGAAGAGCGGAGACCGTGTTTTATCAGTGGTTGGCAGGAACCCGGATTTTGTCGTGTTTTCCATGAATTTCACCGTTTTAGAACCGAGAACCTGTATCCTGTAAATATATAACAAACACGGATAAAAAGCACCTACCTATAAACACACGAGCGTAAGAATGGGCGGTATAAAATGCAGTATTCTGTGATGAACAAATACCCCCAAACTTAACTTTTGCTCGTCCCGAGCAAAACCAATTATTCACAAAAATAAAATGATAACCGCACTTTCGCAGGGAACGCGATTGCACTGAGCGCGTGCAACAAGCCGTTAAACCTCTAGGTGTCCCTAGTAGGAGGAGTGTCGTCTCCTGAAGGTTTTCAGCGGATTACACCCACAAAATCCCGTCAAGCTAGTGTCATAAAATAACTAAGATTCAAACCCTAAAGTTTTGTTTCAGAAAATAACAATTCTATAATCCTAAGTCTAGACTATCGAACCTTTAGTTTTCACACCTCTCTTCTTATTTAACTACAGGTTTTATATGTCTTTACGTATAGTGCAAATAGTGCCGTTAAGTTCCAGAAAGGTCGATTAAAGTCATCATGTCACACAATAAAGCCCAGATAACAATTTTAAAAGGATCACATAAGTTTTATAAAGAGTTAAGCATTTTTCAAGTTTCGTTTTCCAGTAAAGGTTCAACTTCAGAATTTCTATCTTCCCTAACGGAAACTAGGTCTTATTCTTCACTCCACCTTTTTCTTGTTTTCATTTCATACACACCTCTGTGAACGTGCAATAGTCTTTATCATAGAGTAAAACCTTCATATCTCCGTTAAAATTTTTGTTTAAAAGCTTGTCTTTTATCAAGATTATTCTCACACAAAGAACCGTTAGGAATTTTAACTCGGAGAGAACACTTGCTTGATTTTGTTTTAAAACTGGACTTTCTAGGCTTCTTAGCGAGCTTTGGGCCAATGCGCCCAAACCAGTTGGTTTTAGGGCATTAGGTGTAGAAACACCCCAGCGGACTTAATTACTCAAGTTACCTAAGTCCAAAAACAAAAGACAGATTGTCGTGAAAATCAGATGATTTAATACGAACGGAGATATAACCGGCAGTTCAATTATTTTTCAGATAAAAGACGTGTTTAGTGGGTTTGGTGTGTAATTATTCCAATCAAGTTTCAGATGGGTTATTTTTCAGACTTAGTTCCAATTAAGGTATCAATAACATTCCTTCATATTCACTCACTTCATAAACAATTCTTGATATATTACTTATTTCAGAACAAACCTATTTGATCCTCAGAAAATCATTTATCTATTTAAAAGTTTTTAAACATAAAAGACTTGTCATCTAATTTCCAAGACTCACAACACGTGTAGTGTAATGTAAAGACGTATATCAGCTATAGTTAACTTCAAAGGAGAGTTATCTTTCAGGTTTTCAAAATCCAAACATAGGATTTAGTTATTCCTATCTTTTCAAACAAAAACCGTCGAATGTTGAATCAGAGTTCTTCCACAAGCTAACTTGACAAAAAAGTTTTTATATTTTTAGAAAATTTTCAGTTTTTATGGGTTTTTAAAATAAGGTATGCAAATGCAAAATATACATATGAATGCGAAGGAAGAAAGTTTACCGAGCACACACCCCCAAACTTAAACTTGACAGTGCCCTCACTGTCAGGCTATACCAAGAGGGTCAAAATTGCCGGTGCTTCCTAAAAACAAATTATATACAAAACAAAAACCAAAAAGATATATACAAAAAAGGTGTCCCCCCCAAACTTAAGTAAAACAGTGTTTCCACTGTTAAGCGTTGAAATTCAGGATTTAGGGGGGAAAGAACAGTATCCATCTATACAAGGCCTTACACAGGCCAAAAGTTAACACCAACCACTCAAAGATTTTATCTCGATAAAGCAGTGGCTGGTGAAAGAAGGCGTAGGTAAAAGAGATGGAAACTAAGCGAGACCGCTTGGGGAGAGAAGTGGAATGCGGTCTCGGTAGATGAGAAGAAGAAGAATGGCGGAAGGGAAAAAGAAGTGGAGTACGAACTTGAGGGTGCAAATGGAGTAAATAGATTAGCACAATCTGTGATGAGCGATGTGTAAAAAGCGATTGTGCTAATATATTTACCCGTCGAGAGATTGGGTCAAATCCCTCAAGGTTCGTGAGAAACCATGGGTACGCCGAACTTGGTAAACCAGACATATGAAGTGAAAATGATACGGGTTCTTGCAAGGTCGGAACGATGGAAAGGATGGAGGGAAGCGGTTGAGGAAGGGCATCGGTTAAGGTTTCGGGAGGGTGTACACAGTCAATGAAAGGAACAGGATGAATTGGAAAATCCGACTCATCAATTAAAACTGGTTCATCCTCAACACTATCCTCAATATTCTCCTCAAAATTTATCTCATCCATGCCTTTAGCATTAATATCAAGACGCATATGAAGTTCGGGAAAAATAGTTAAAGACTCGGGATGATGATTTGAAAAGACAAACTCAGCCAAATCTATGGGTTCATCATCCAAAATATTCCCGGCGTCAATATCCTCAATCAAGT
Organism: Agapanthus africanus; assembly: GCA_030015575.1. Taxonomy (NCBI): domain Eukaryota; kingdom Viridiplantae; phylum Streptophyta; class Magnoliopsida; order Asparagales; family Amaryllidaceae; genus Agapanthus; species Agapanthus africanus. The sequence continues at coordinate 308,671,303 of CM057350.1, forward strand.
GAAAATCAAAATTCTCTGACACCTCATCAAAAGCATGGATATTAATCGATTCTGGTTCTAAGATATAGGTGTAGAGGCCAAAAGGATTAGGTATGGTTTCACTTGGAAGGGACCCTTCACAATCTGGCAAATCAAATACTACGAAGTCGCACAACTCATTCATCATTCTATCTTCAATTGATAAATCTTGTGGAACACTAGATAGACATTCAAAATCAGAGTTGTGGGAGTCAATGTGGACCGGGTAGGCTTGATTCGGAAGGGGGTACAGCTCACTCTCTCCACTCAAATTCACAGCCTGTCCTACCGCCTCTTCATACATTGGAAAATTTGGAGCTAGTTGAAAACTAGCTGCCGGGTCACTAGGTTGTATGAGGGCGGCCATGGACGTATTCAGATCCATCATCTGTTGGCTTGAAGCTACCCTAAAGTCTTCCAAGGATTGTTCTAGACTAGACATTGGTTGTGAAGGGGTTTCAGTGAAAGATTCACAGTTGTATGGATACTGAAAACTCCCAAAAGGCGGTTCTGAAGCAATGTCTAGGGAAGGTGCATAAGTAGGGTAGGATTGGTAGGAATTGAATGGCTGGACAGGAGTGGGATCAACATTGGGATAGGAAGGTGAATGGAATTGTTGATCCCAAGAATTTGAAGTGGTGAAAGGAGTGAAAGATCGGCTACGGGATTGTTCAATTCGTTCAGCAAGAGACATTGGTCTCGGGGTTACAACTGGATTTTCAAAAGGTGTATCAACGCAAGAAGGGGTGAATGTTTGAAACGGTTGATACGAAGTGGATTGCGGGGTCCAGTTGTTCGTCCTAGACGCGTCTATCCGATCTTTCAATGAAATTTTTGGCATGGAGGGGTCGTTCGATGTTCCGCCAAAGCAAGAACCGTATGAAGTAATTTCTGGTTGTGGGTACCAAAGTTCGGCAAGAGTTTTTCGAGGTGGAGTACCCATGATATGAAGAGAGAAAGGTAGAGAAAAAGGAAGGGAAAAAGAATGTGATTTTTTTTTTTTTAATTTTATTTAGTTAGTTGTTAGCAAAAGAATGAAGTATACACAAAAAAGAATATGGACAAAAAATCACGACACAAAAATACCACACACCTAATCGTTCTAGGGTTCACCTAGGTCAATTAGACCTGCTCGAGAACTTGATTGTCGAAGAAAAACTGTGTCGAGAAACAGGCTCAAGATACACTGATCACGAGGCCAGGTAAGTGCAGAGATAAGGGGTGGTTTTCCAACGCTTTCGCGAAGTTCCTTAATTAAATAACCCTTTCTCTTTTGGCGGTTTCGCCGTTAACACTTTCCTAGACACCCCGTAAACAATATACCGTTAAGCAAGCTTCTAAATACAGTTAACTTCTCCTAGTGAGCGCGAAGTCCTTAAGGCTTAAAGTCTAGTTTCTTTTAAAATTTGTGCGGGTTATCGTTATGCGCAAGTTCGTGATTTGTGGGCCACGGAAAAGGTGATGAAATCCTTTACTGTATGTTGTGGGGTTCGCTTGCCCTTAAGTCCGTATTAATGTATGCAATGCGCAATTCAAAAATTCTATAAAGAATCAAAACAATCGTTTTTTAGTTTAAGCGCGGCGCTGCAACAAATACGGGTTAGTCAATTTTTAGCGTTTGCTAGCGAACTTGCAAAGAATCCTGCAAAAGAATAGTATATTGGAAGCGTCGGATTTGAGAAGAAGGTGTTAGTAAAATACGTACCGTTAAGTTTTGGGTTAGGAAACCCCCGTTGAATCAAATCCGGGAAGCTTGAAAGGTTCGCTTGCGCGGGTCAAACTACCCGGATCTTTGGCACTGTACTTCGTAATCACCTTAACGTTGAATGTACACCTTGCTTCCCTACTATCGCAGTTTGCAAATACGCAAAATTCTGCACACTTGCCCACAAAAATATTGTCCAAAAAACAAAAAAAAAGTATATATATATTTTTTTTATATACAAAAAAGAATATTAACCCGAATAACAAGAAAGAAAATACGCTACCGTCTCCCCGGCAACGGCGCCATTTGATCGCACGCCAAAAGCGTGTCGGATGTTCAAAGAATTAAAGTATAACCGCGATCAGGACGGTGTCGCTATGCAGCTAGCCGGTTGAGCACGGGTCGATCCACAGGGAGATGGTGGTATTTTACCTTCTTGTCTTAGACGAGTCAATAAAGAATCTGTATGTGTTTGATTCTAACCTATGTGTTTATTTGCAAGTATAAAGTTGTTAAGAAAATACGAGATTGTAAGCTAAGAAATCCGTACTCAAAAACCTTTGAGCCGAGTCTTGACCAATTGAAGCTAAGCAATTGGCAACAACGGGGATTAGGGGATTTAAGCGCGGTATTCGTGGAATACGGCTTATTTACCCTTGTCCTTCCGTTCTTGTCTCTTGCTTTCGCCTCCGGCTAAACCGAACGCAACCGGTCGTGGTTAGGAATCACCGTTACCTTGTCAGGGTACGGTGCCTAACGGAGCGCTTGCGTATGGTTTGGGCGAAGTTCAAATGGAAAATAACGGGAAAAGGAATTGGCAAAGAAATGTTAACTTATAAAATCGTATTAATTCTTAGCAACAACAATAATTACAACATTTACAAAATGAACAAAAAGAGAACAAAAAGAAAAGAACAAAGAAAAGAAAAGATACAAGTAATAAAGAGCATGAATAAAATTGCATGAAATAGAATGCAAGTAATAAAAAGCGAGTAATAAAAAGAACAAGAAAAGAACACGGAAGTAGAACCCAAGCCAAGCATGTGCTCAATAGCCAACCCTTAAACTTGCAAGCTCAATGAAGAGGTTGCAAGATAAAGGGAAGGGTAGAGAACGCATGTGAAGTGAAGAACTAGTCCCGGGAGAAAATACGACCTTTGAGATCAATAACTAACCCTTAACCATTCAAGCTCAATGAAGAGGTTGAATGAGCAAGAGAAAGCAAAAATCTCAAAGGGGAAGAAGAAGCACAAGAGAATGATACAAAACCCTCATCTTTATTCACATCCATAAAAAGCTCTCACTACAATTCATGGAAGAGGTTGCAAGATCAAGGGAAAAAGAACTAAAAACTACAAAAGAAAGAGGAACAAAAGAATACAAAAGAATGCCCCTTGGTTGATCTCAGTTCTGCTGTATTTATAGGCAGGGAGTTGAAGTTCTAGGGCAACCAGCAGACCACATGCAAGATTACCAAAAAGCCCCTGAAACACGACAGTTAGTGGGCCCCACATGGCCGCGGAACCGCGGCCAAGACCCCCCTTTGGCCGCGGTTCCGCGGCCATCTTAGTGAGTTGGGCAGTGGGTTTTCTGGTGCTTTCCTGGTTTGGTGTCCCTTGTTGTCTGGTACATGTAGTTTCTGAAAATACTTTAACATTTCTTCCAGAATTTCTGTTGAGGAAAGGTGGACTTTTGTGGATGCTTTTGTCATGATTGCCTCGAGCTCCGCGTAGATCTCTTGGATCTTGTGCTACCATTGAGCCTTGTGCCTGAAAACGACATTGATTTGACATTTTGTCTTCCTAAACTGTTATCTGGCAGCATACGGATGAAGAGCGGAGACCGTGTTTTATCAGTGGTTGGCAGGAACCCGGATTTTGTCGTGTTTTCCATGAATTTCACCGTTTTAGAACCGAGAACCTGTATCCTGTAAATATATAACAAACACGGATAAAAAGCACCTACCTATAAACACACGAGCGTAAGAATGGGCGGTATAAAATGCAGTATTCTGTGATGAACATATGCAGGTGCTCGTTAGGTTACGGGTACACCGGACAGGACTCACAGGGAACTGTTGGTTGGTTTTATACCAGTCGTCAGTGAACAGTTCCCAGGTGACATGAGTACAGCATAGTCCGCAGACTTGACACTGCTACTTCGCCTCGAGTGTATCCCACTGTTCTTAGATTGCTCCCCTACCACGGCTCAAAGGAGTTGTGCAAACAGGTAGCAGTTGGGTACAGTCCCGAGCACTTGGAGGCAGTGGCGGTTAGACAGGATTCGTCTCTCCCGGTATTGGGGGTTGATATCGCGCTGTGTCAGAGAGCCATTACGCAAAGTCCCTGGCCAGGGCAAGCGAGATTTGCTGGTAGGTTCCAGTAGTTTCTCAGGGTGTAATGGGCTACGCTCCGACACGACTTATACCGCTATTAGGGGACTGACGCTTGCCGCCCCCTAGGCCCGATATGCGATAGTCTTAGACGAACGGACCGGACTGTACGGAGATTGTCACATCAGACTCAGTAGGAGTTCGGATGGGTTTCCTCATCGGCCTTCTTATCGACATCTACCTGGGGACCGTTACGTACAGCTAGTGCCGCTTGCGGTCTGTGGTTAAACCCACTGCCAGCGTAGTAGTCGAGTCTCTAGAGTCCCACACAGAGAGTTTCCTTACTCCAGGCGAAACGATATAGAGGTCGTATGGTTTTACGACAAGGGTTCGGACGCATACGTGTGTTTACGCACGTACGACTTTCGGACAGTTTTTTACAAGTCGGCTTTGGTTTAAGCCAGTTACTGGTATCCGGTTATTGGATTTATACAGTCTAAAGTTTTTCCGTATTTTTGCGGAAAGGAGGGGCGTTCTCGTAATTGCGCGAGAAGCTTCTAGAAGATGGTGACTAAGGATTTTTAGGTGGCATATACAATGAATGTGATTAGTGAGTCATATGGATGATTCATCCATGTCATTAATGCATCATAAATGCTTAATGACTCATGGATGTGAATCATCACTAGATATTATCAAGCATGGTTGTTAAATTCATTTCTTTTCTTTTCTTGATAAATGAAATGCTTGATATATATTATTATAACTCATTCTTCTCACTTCATTATTATCTTCACCTTCTCTCTCCTCAAGCTCTCCCTCTTCAAACCCTAATCCTCCCCTCTCATGTGTTGAGTACAAGGATTAGTTAGACTAATTAAACCATAACCTTCACTCTATATCACCTAGCTTCTTTGATTAGCACTTAAAGAAGGTTAGTTGCCTCAAGTTTAGAGGCTAAGCTTGGAGTAAAGCTCTCGGGTGGATCGTCTATTACTTCGAGAAGGCCGAGGAGGAGGTAGAGTTCGTAAAGACGAAGGACACGGTTCTTTAGGTATAATCCCTTTACATAGTAGTTGTTAACTTCTATGTTTGATGTTAGTTATCGTTTAGCTTCGATTCTTGTGGTTAGTCGATGTTTAAGCAAAGAACAAGATCGTTTTTCATATTTCCGCCTCCCCGCAAGTCGTGGGGTGTTGTACATCGACTTACATGTATAGTGTCCACCCCGGTTCCACCAAGATGTACCATGATATGAGAGAGACCTACTGGTGGGATGGGATGAAGAGGGACATTGCGGAGTTTGTATCGAGATGCCTGACTTGTCAGCAAGTCAAGGCCGAGCACCAGAGGCCCGCGGGAGAGCTATAGCCGTTACCCATTCCGGAGTGGAAATGGGAGCAGATTTCGATGGATTTCGTTGTGGGTCTACCCAGGACCAGTCGGGGGTATGACTCCATCTGGGTGATCGTAGATCGATGGACGAAAGCGGCTCACTTACTGCCAGTGAAGACGACTTTCAGCTTCGCTCAGTATGCCCAGCTTTACATCGACGAGATCGTGCGGTTGCATGGCATACCGACTTGTATCGTGTCAGATCGAGGCACCCAGTTCACCAGCCGACTTTGGCAGAGACTTCAGGAGGCTTTGGGCACTCGTTTGAGCTTCAGCACAGCGTTTCATCTGCAGACCGACGGACAGTCAGAGCGGACCATTCAGACTCTCGAGGACATGCTCAGAGCGTGCGTTTTAGACTTCGGCGGTAGCTGGGATCGTCATTTACCTCTAGTGGAGTTCTCCTACAAGAACAGCTTCCAGGATACTATTCAGATGGCACCTTTTGAGGCATTGTATGGGAGGAGATGCAGATCGCCTGTTTGTTGGACAGAGCTCAGCGAGAGCAGTATTTTGGGGCCGCAGCTTGTTGAGGAGACGACAGCGAAGATACAGTTGATCCGAGACCAGATGAGAGTGGCTCAGAGCAGGCAGAAGTCGTATGCAGACAGGCGCTGTCGCAGATTAGAGTTCGCAGTTGGCGACCATGTTTTCCTGAGGGTCTCTCCGATGAAGGGCGTGATTCGATTTGGGCGAAAAGGAAAGCTTAGCCCTAGATTCGTAAGTCCCTTCGAGATCCTCGAGCGTGTCGGCGCTGTTGCATATCGTTTGGCCCTTCCACCCAGCTTTCCCGATGTTCACCCCGTCTTCGATGTTTCGATGCTCCGCAAGTACCTTCACGACCCTTCACATGCGATTCGGCACCCGACAGTCCAGCTAGAGCGCGACCTTTCTTTTGCAGAGTAGCCGGTGGCCATCCTGGATCGGCAGGTGAAGAAGTTGAGATCGAAAGTTATACCGACAGTCAAGGTCCTTTGGCGTGGCCCGAGCAGCGAGGAGGTTACCTGGGAGACCGAGGGCGAGATGAGGAAGAAATATCCCTATCTCTTTGAAGGTACGTGTAGTTATATTTTTAAGTTCGGGGACCAAATTTCTTTAAGGGGGGAAGATTGTAACGCCTTGAAAAGTCGTTTTGGTGTTTTCCTGAAAATTGGTGAAAATTCGGTATTTTTCCGTAAACCGTCTTTTTGTTATTTTGCATTTTAGGACTAATTATACCTAATTTGGATAGGTAATTGCTTTCTTTTAGTAGCAAATGAGTTACTTATGAAATTCTGGTCATTTAAAAATTTTCCCTAATTTTTCAATTTTTAATATTATTTTAAGCCGGTAAGAAAATACATTAAATTAGCGATAAATACAAATTTAAATGGGCTAAATTTAAGCTTTAAAATCATGTTGATTAAAATCTAGTTGTAACATAAATTTTTAGAAATTTATTTTAAGTTTTTACTAATTTTTATTATAGAAAACGAAATTTATTGAATTTAAGCTTAAACTTGTAATTTTTGACTTGTAGGGGGTCTTTTTGCATAAATTTTCTTTTGTAAAACCCCTCTCTCTTCCCTCAGCCCTAGGCCGGCCCATTTCCAGCAACCCAAGAAAAAAAAAATGCTTGCCACTTTGACTTCATTTTTGTGTAGAAAAGAGGTGTTTTTTTTAAGGATTTTGGATTTTTTTATTAGGTATGGGTCTTTACTTGTTTGGTGTGGGTTGACCAAGACTTTTCCCACACCCCACACCACTCCCCTCTCCCTCATCTGGCCGAGAGCAGCTCCCCCCCCCCAATCCATTATTTTTCCTTCTCTTTTCTCTCATTTTCTTCAAAAAATTGCATCAAAATTCAATAAAAATCAACAAATCCTTCTCTATTTCAACACAAAACCTTAATCCATCTCTTCTCACACCCACTTTAGTTTAAATCTTGGAGAAAGGAGGCATCTTTGGAGGCAAATTGTTCTTGCTAGATCTCTAGTTAAGGTATAAATTCTTCCTAACTAAATTCTTTTGGTTAATTCCTTTAATTTAGTTGTTTTAGTGTTAATTTTAGTGCTATTTGCATACTAGTTTTTTTAAAGTTTGTGGTTTGAAATTAATTTAGGGTTTAGAACACCATTAAGAGATTAATTAAGCTATTTTGTTATCTAGTTATTTTGTTAGCTTAATCTAAGTGGTTAACTTGCTAATTGGGCTAAAATCTAGTTTTAATTTAGTGTTAGTTTCTAATCTAGTTTTTAAAGGTTTATGGTTAGAGTTAAACTAGGGTTTTTTAGAAACCATTATTTAGTTAATTAAAGCTAATTAGCTATCTAGTTGTTTACTAAACCAATCTTTAAGGTTACTTTGCTTAAGTGGCTTCATATTATGCTAATCTAAGTTAAACTTGTGTGAAATTTTCATTAAGATTGCTAATTACCAAAATTCAAGAAAGGGTTGTGTTTGGATATTGGGTTTTGTAGCATGGTAAATGAGTTAAAATTGTGTTATTGTGGCTAACTAGTTGTGTGGTTGGATGGTTGCGTTGGATTGTGATAACTTTGTCGCAAGTTGTCGATGTTTGCACCAAATTGCAAATTCTAGCTTACTAGTTGTGTTATAAAATATTGTGATGAATTAATTGTGATGTCTTGATGACATTTTTAGCGTATCCTATGACTTTTTGGATGGGTGAGTGCGAATTTTTGAGTGATTGGGTTTCAGCTTTGCCGGGCGACCAAATCGGCGATTTTAGTTAGTTTTTGCGATTTTCGCGTGTGTTCCGCGCACCTTGTGCACGTTGTACCTAGCTTGTGAACGTTGGTATTTTCGTTAGGGAATTGCGTCGTTCTTGATATGTAACCTTATGTTTGTATTGATGTAAATTCCAAGTTCGATCGCGGAGACGTCAGACGCGGCACGAAAGGGGAAAGCGGTGATTGGACGTGACTAGCTAGGGATTCCGGTAAGTAGATGTAACGTCTACGGGGGACTATCGTTGGATGGCGCAAGTCGTCAGATATTTTAGTGGCTTAAAAGGATTCTTAGTAATGTTAGTAATTAGGGGTGTAATACTTGTATGATTATTTGCTACATTCATGCCTTATATTGACATACATATACGAACCCATTCTATAGGACACCTGCACCATTACCAGGGTTTTTATATGCAGCACGAGCACTATTCATGCTTACACACACACCCTGGTAATTGCCATGCCACCACACTAGATAACCTTTAAATTGAAACCTTTAACTATAATTGATACTTAAACTTGCGCTATTGCTTTAATTCCTTAAAATGAAATCGTAGGATTGCTATTCATGTGCATGTACTTCATCATATTATTTGTTCATGCCTAATCTATTAATCACACATCGCAACTTGATTATTCATACCATATGCATTCATTATCATTGACATAAGCACTTATGAGGATTTCTTGAGATTTTATGATATTTCTGGATTTCGGGGGAAAGCCGCAAAATTTCTAAACTTATTATATTTTTAAAATATATAAATTGCGGTTTTCTAGTGATGTAAGTGTCGTCCACCATAAGTTTGTTGTGGTTTTCAAGATCCGTGTCGAGGAGTGGAGGAACCGTCACGGGTACATGGTGGGCCCGGTAAGGTACCCCGGGGCAAGAGGAAAGTGTTGTTGACGTTGAGCCTGGCAGGGGACGGATTACCTACCGGTGACTGTTTGGGACGGCGGATATCCAGAGAATACCGACCGTGGCCGTGAAATGATGAGATATTGATATTGAGATGGGTCAGCCGGATGGCTGAGGCCAGAGATACTATGACATGGATATATGAGTTTTGTGATAGTTTTGAGATGTTGTTGCTGGACACAGGTTCTTGTTGATTCTATTGGTATTGTGCTGGTATTTCAAAAGAGATTCCTAAAGGAAAAACATGATTCTTATACTTACACATTCAGATCATGAGTTGATTCGCATTGCATTCATACCTGCTAGTATATTCATATTGCATACATACCTGCTATTATGTCCTGCCTTACCTGTATTTTAGATGCTAGGATGCTTGTGTGCATGCATTCGATAGCCTGTGTAGATGTTATTTATTACTCACGAGTTGGCAACTCACCCCCGTTGTGCCACAGCCTTTTTCAGGTCCGCTCCGTCAGTACAGTAGCGGCGGGCGCACTTGCTTCTTTTGCCTGGACTCGAGGTTTTGCTCTTAGGTGGGTTATATTGTTATTTTTGCACCACCTTGTATATCCTTGTATCTAGTGTACTCCATCTACTGTATCTACCAGTATTATTGTGTATTGACCTAGAGACGAGACTGTGAGGTTTGTGGACTGTTATGCTGTATTTGGGGTCGAGCTCACTTGAGTCGACGTGCGGTTTTCTCATGCTTCTTTATGATTATTTTGCATGTTGTTGTTTTATATTGCGTGGGATTTGTGACCGCCTTGTGGCGAAGAGCTAGCTCCCGCTTGGGGATGCCTTATTTGTTGGATTCATATATATTCTTGTTGTACCCATTTTGGGGGCCAGTATTTACAAAGGAGACTCTGCCGAAATTTTCGGAAAAAAATTGATATTGTTTTTTAAAAAGGCTTGATGTGACTCATTTGATAAACTCGCTTTCAATTGATTGGTTTTCCTTCATTCTTTTGCTTATTTGGTTTTGGTTTCTGGGCTTTGGCTTACTTATTTTACGGACGTCTTGAGACGTTTCGTAACTTAAGTGCCAGTCACGTTCCGTACCCTTCGGGTCGTGACATCAGTAGAGCCGTGGTAGGGTGGAAATCAAAGCACAGTGAGAGACACACAAGACTCTATAACGATCTCGGGTCGACAGACTAACATGTACCAGTGTCACAAGAGAACTGCTATCTGATGATAGGTATAATACCATCTATGAGTTCTCGACGAGTCCGTTCAGTGTACCCAATCTCCACTGAGAACCCGTAAACCTTCTCTGATGTCAAACACCAATGGATGCGGGATCATCCATCGCCCATCATATGGGTCGAGAAGCGTATACGCTAGTCTACCCTGTAATATCGATGTCCTGTCTCGATACACCCTGGACTAGGAACAATTATATGGTATACTTGTGGACTACCATTGGCCCCACTTGTATGATCTCTGATTGAATGAATTCTCGGTGTGTAGGTTTAGAAAATGTATAGAAATCACAACCAAAAAAATTTGTAAACCGCAATCAATAACGGTGTCAATTGTAGGTTCGTTAGAGAGTACGGATCGTCCACAGGGAAAGTGAGATTTGCTCGTATTTGTTTTAGTTGAGTTGAACATTAAAGAGAAAGAAAAGACAAGTCAATTCAAGATTTAAAAGTGAATTTCAAGAATTATCTAGATCTAAATCTAAAATCAAGAAAACATTAAAATCAAGAATCAAGAATTGATGATATCCAATCGAATTGGGTTTCATGAATTGAAGTGAGGCTTATAGGAATCGATTGAATCTATAGACATGATGAAAACTATTGATTACGTTTTCTTATCTATTAATGATTTGATACTAGATCGATGACGATCAATCGAGGTTTAAGGATCTCTTGAAGAACTAGGGTTTCTTCATCTCATCCTTTTGTCCTTTCGATGAATTTCATTCAAAAACTAGCCTCTAGTGAATTGAATTACCGATCGTTGATCTCTAGTTACGAGCGAAAACATTCAAGAAAGCATCTCGCTCGAAACTAGGTTGTCGATAATTCAATTTACAAGAGTTTACAAAACTTAGAGGAATTAAGAATCGTTTCAAGATTTATAACATCATCATCTATAGATTCCCTCGACTCCTCCACGAGCGGAGTTTTTACTCAAGCATCATATCAAAGAACACAATCAAGAATCGAGATCTAATCATAATGCTCAAATATCGAAGTAAGCAAGATAAAGAAATTTCACCTTTTATTTATCAACAATTTTGTTACAATTCTCTCAAGATCTATAAGAGGAAAGAACTCGATCGTCGATTTAGCTCCGCATCGTCTCCATGAGTCTTGGATCGTCCTTGGATCACTTGCTCTGTTGAAGATCGGCTTCGCTTCTGAATGGTTGAAGCCTTCTTGCTTGATTTGTACCCAAAGATCTTGAATTTTGGTTTTGGTGATTGGATTAGGGTTAGGGGTTGAATGCACAAGTTGTGTCACTCAACTTGTCGGTGGAAATTGATGGAAGGATCAAAAACCTTTAGATAAAAGCTTTAGGGTCCCTTTCATAGCCTTAGGATTGGGATTAGCTTCCTTTAGAAGCTAGGTTTAGTTTAGCTTCTCTTGTAAGCTTGGTAGTTAGGTAGAAGGTTCTAGAGTTAGTTAGTTAGGGTTAGCTTCCTTCATAAGCTTGGAGGTTAGGGAGAAGCTTCTAGGCTTAGGTAGTTATTTGAGATGCTTGTTTGAGAAGCTTGAGAGTATTTAGCTTGAAAAAAGAGCTTTGTTGTTCGGACAGAAGCTTCTAGAGATCTATGGACTTTGAAGTGGCTTGAAGACATTTATCCAGTGAAATGAGAAACCTGAGCTGAAGATATGCCGACGTCACGATTACATGGCCGCGGATCCGCCGCGGCAAGGCTGCTCTGGCCACGGATCCGCGGCCCATTGATAGCTTCGCTGCATGATTTTTCCAGTGATGCTTGGTGCTGACTATATGTGTATTTTCTGATGTGTGGAATCTTATAATTCTCTCTAGTTCACTGCTAGATCTCAAGTCTTGGAATTGGCGTATTTTGGTCAGCACTTTTGACCGTTTCGGCTCTTTTCCTGGAATTTCCTGCACAGATTCTTGTGACAAGTGTTGCGCTATACAAAGATGATGCAATGCAATGATAAACACTCAATTTCCCTCAAAATGTCGGTTTTAAAGTATAACACAAGTAATTTGGTATTTTACGGATGTTTTGCTAATATGTGCTATAATCATTTCGAACACCTTTAGATGAGTGCAAATGGTAGGGAAATTGACGTGTTAAAAATGCATTATTTTCGACTGATCAAATTCCCCCAAACTTATTTTTTTGTCGACTCGAGCAAACTGTTTTATTAAAAAGAGAAGGAGAAAATAAAAAAAGAGAAAAACTAACTAGCACACTTTCGTAGGCAACACGATAGCACTGAGCATGTGCAACAAGCCTTTAAACCTCTAGGTGTCCCTAGTAGGAGTGTTTCCTCCTGAGGGTTTTCAGTGGATTGCACAGACAAAATCCAATAATAAAAGGAAGACCGTGAAAGTTACATATAAAGATAAGAATTGTAAAAGAAAGACTTTGAAAATTAGAGTTTCCAACTACACTAGCTTTTCGGTTGTCATGAGCCCTATCTTAATAGTCATGAAAAGATATTAGAAATCACATCATCCCTCAATCAAATATCGTCTTTATTCTTCAATCCGATCTTTCTTCCAAATATCGATCATATAATCCTACGTGTGTGTAAAGAACATCCCTACACTCGGAGAATTCAATTCAAGCTATCATACTCTTGTCCATCTGCCTCAGTACTTTTTAATTAATGAATATTTAGATGAATTTGCTTACACACTTTCATGTGACCGTTAATACTTCTTGAGGTACTAACCGACCGATTACTCATATGCTTGCTTATATGGTGTATTTTCCTCGTCTTGCACCACCTAGGGCTTAGCAGTGACTCCCAAACTAGTTGGTCTAAGGCACTAGGTGATAAAGCACCCTCGCTATATTTTTTTTATTGCTGCCTTGGCGATAACAAAACCAGTGTAAATTTTTCTCACCATTTTATATTTTATTCATTTTTTATTTCCTTCATACTTTGGCTTTTAGACAAGAGCATTTCTAGGTATCCTCTACTATCCCGAGCTTCAAGACGTGTGTAAGTGCGTATAGTAGGGTATCAACGTTCAAAATGTTTGGCTTTTAGAATAGGAACTATTTTTCAGATTTATTTTTATCCTCAGATTAGTGACATCCTTCATCTTACTAACCCTTGGGACAACGGCTCATAACTACTTATTACTAGTTTCGTTTACGAAAACTTCTAATTTTCTTGGTTTTCTTAAATTTTTCTAATCTTTTGGATGTAATTTTTCACTATCTAATCTTTTATTATCTTATTTATGTACAAAAATTTAAATATTAAATATTTTTATATCTTTTTGAAAATTTTTAAATTTTTATAGGTTTTCAAATATTTTGTGCTTATGCAAAGTGATATGCAAATGATGCGTAAATAAGCGCACAAACCTCCCCCAAAATTGTTTTCAACAGTGTCCTCACTGTTGCCATCTGCTAAATCTCAAAAACCTGTAAGCCTGGGAGGAAATTTATTAATGGGGGCAATAAATATGATCGTGAAAATCCTCCCCCAAACTTATTCTTTTTACTCACCTCCATTCAAAAGATGATACAGTAATTTACAGGACATGGAGGTGAGATGGAGGAATTTTAATCAAGATAAATTGGCTCCTGTAAGAACATGAGCTCCTCCGTGGGGTCAGTGGAAAAATACGGCTTTAATCTATGTCCATTCACTTTGAAAAATGTACCATTTTTAACATTTTCTACCTCAACTGCCTCGTGCGGGTATACAAACCGCACAACAAAATGTCCTTTCCACCGAGATCGTAGCTTACCAGCGTGAAGGTGTAGTCGTGAGTCATAAAGAAGGACTTGTTGATCAGGTGTAAAAGTTTTCCTCAAAATGTTTTTATCGTGAAATAGCTTAGTCCGTTTCTTTACAATTACAGCATTATCATAAGCTTCATCGCGGAGTTCGCTTGGCTCATTTAATTGCAGCTTCCGAAAGTTGCAGGCTTGATTCAAGTCAAAGTTGATTTCTCTTATGACCCACATTGCTTTGTGCTCAATCTCAACCGGTAGGTGACAAGCCTTACCAAAGACTAACCTATAAGGAGACATCCCTAGATCGGTTTTATAAGCAGTTCGGAATGCCCAAAGAGCATCCGTCAATTTGGTTGACCAATCTTTTCTATTCTTCGAAACAGTTTTCTCCAGAATTTGTTTGATTTGTCTGTTGGAAATCTCAGCCTGCTCGCTCGTTTGGGGATGATAGAGTGTGGAAAGTTTGTGGTTGATTGCGTATTTCCGCATCAAAGTCTCGAAAGACCTGTTGCAGAAATACGCCTCGTTATCACTAATGATAGCGCGTGGGTATCCAAATCGCGAAAAGATTTTTTCTTTTAAGAACTTAATGACAACCTTTTTGTCATTAGTGCGACAAGAAATAGCATCAACCCACTTTGGGATGTAATCAACCGCAAGCAGTATGTACAGATTCCCAAAGGAGTTGGGAAAAGGACCCATAAAGTCAATGCCCCAAACATCAAAATTTCAACCACTAAAATGGGTTGCTGTGGCATCTCATTTCTCCGGGAAATCATACCCGTGTGTTGACATTATGTACAGGTTTTGTAATGATCAAATGTGTCTTTGAACAAAGTCGGCCAATAAAAACCGCATTGCAAAACCTTCTCCGCTGTCTTTCTAGGACCGAAGTGACCCCCGCATGCCTGATCATAACTAAAAGATAGAACACTCTTGAATTCCTCATTCGGGACACACCGGCGAATGATCTAGTCAGGACAATACTTAAACAGATATGGTTCATCCCAGTAAAAGTGTTTTACTTGGTATAGAAAACGATGATTGTCCTGTTTTGACCATTCAATGGGGATAAGTCACGTGGCAAGATAGTTCATAATATCCCTGAACCATGGTTCATCGGATACGTTCAAGAGTTGTTCATCTGGAAAAGAATCATTGATCGGCAGGGTCACAGGTGAAGAAGAGATGCGCGAAAGATAGTCGGCTACAACTTTTTCACATCCTTTCTTATCTTTAATAACAAGATCAAATTCTTGTAATAGAAGGATCCAACGTATTAGCCTACCTTTAGCATCCTTCTTCGCCAAAAGTTGTTTCAAGGTGGAGTGGTCAGTGTACACAACAATCGGTGAGCCAATCAAGTAAGGCCTGAATTTTTCTAATGCAAAATACAACTGCCAAAAGTTCTTTTTCGGTAGTTGTATAATTCACTTGAGCATCGTTCAGGGTCTTACTTGCGTAATAGATCACGGGTGGCATCTTTTTAATGTGTTGTCCTAAGACTACACCAACTGCAAAATCTGATGCATCACACATAAGCTCAAAAGGGTGGTTCTCTTGCTCTGATGCTAGAGCAGCGGATATGATAACCGGTAAAGACTCATTCTGACCTAAATATGCATATTTAAGATGAGAAGGTAAAAGTTGGAGATTTAATGCTGGCGGATAAATAATAGAAGGTGGGATCATCGAATGATTTTCGGAGTCACAAAGAAGCTCATAGCCTATGAAAGATACAGACTCGGAAGGTGATGAGTCAAGAGTGCCAGACCCAAGCGTGGAAAATGTGACCTCAATAAGATGTGCAAGATCAAACATTGATGTGATAGTGTCGTCGAGATCTTCAAAGCAAAGTTCATCAACTTCGCAACATTCGAGAGCAATCTCGTGGACAGAACAGACATCAAGTATATGAGCAGAGGGTTCAGATGGCTGACTTTCAATTTTGTAGATATTCAGTTCAATTGTCATTTTTCCAAATCATAGGTTCATTGAACCGTTTCGATAGTTAATGAAAGCATTGGAAGTGGCAAGGAATGATCGCCCCAAAATCACCGGAATTTGATTCTGTGGGTTTGCTACAGGTTGTGTATCTAGAACAATGAAGCCCACAGGGAATACAAATTCCCCGCCTTTTATTAACACATTCTCAAGTTCACCCCTATGTTTGGTGATCGAACGGTCTGCCATTTGGAGAGTGCAGTGAGCTGGTTTCAACTCTCCAATCCCTAACTGCTCGTATACAGAATATGGAAGCAGGTTAACACTTGCGCCAAGGTCAAGAAGAGCACGGTTGATGTTTTTACCCCCAATAGAAATCGATAGGGTAGGACATCCAGTGTCCTTACGTTTCTTTGGTAGCTGTGGGGTAAACGCAGTGCTAACATTATTAGTCATGAAGGCCTTTTTGGGCACTTGAGTCTTCCTCCTTCTAGTGCACAATTCTTCAAGAATTTTCGCATAGGGTTTCTAGACACTCTTACAAGGGTCTATAAGGCATCAACCTTGCCCGATTTGAAATTTAGACGTGCCGAACAACCCTAACCAAGATCTTAGACTAGAGATTAGGCGAAACAAAGCAAGTAAACAACTTTACTTCTAAGAGTTTAGGATTACAACCTATGTAGTCCGTTCCTTCACTTCTAAAGCTCCGTATTGAGGTCCCTTCGCTGCAATCATCGAGTATCCGGACTCTAGAGTGGCTCTATAAAAGAAAAATGCAACCTTATTTCCGATTTTCGATAACTAAGATGATCTACCGTGAAGAAACTCAAGCCCAAGCTCTTGCTTTCCTAATCAAGTATTAGCAAAGCAAACACCCTAATCTAAACGTCTAGAATAGATGAGGATGAAGAAGTATGAATTTAGATCTCATTTATTTTCTATTTCTCATTCATTTTTATCACATCACAAAAAGCTAGAAAGCTTTTTCAAGCAAGAAGAAGAAGGAAGAAGAAGAAGCAAACTCTTTGTGATGAATAATGAAACTCTAGTGAGGTTAGAAATGCAACCATGGGTTAAGTATGATAACTTAACCCATGTAGAGACTTAACCATGGTGAAGGGTTGGGTTGGGTTAACAAGTATCAAACAAAATATCTTTAGAAAATATCTTTAGTCAAAAACAACATCAAAGCTTCTAGAAACTTCAAGAAGGTTTAACCCTAATCCAAACCCTAACCATATTTAAACTCCACAAAACATGTTTCATTTGTAACCTTAACTTATTACAATATTATATATCACATATATAATATATTTTGTAACAAAATAAAATAATACAATTAACATATATCGCATATATATCAATGTATTACCCGAGTGAGAAAAAGAATCTTTTAGTGAGCTTATATTACTTAATATAATTTAATATATCAAATATATAATTATACATTAAATTATCGAATCAACACTTGATCTGATAATCCGGCTATTTCACAAATAACCAACTAATATAATCTGTATTAGCTCATCGAATCAACACTTGATCCGATGACCCGGCAATATCACATATATCCGGCCGATATCTCATAATGCGAGAATCTAATACGGTATCACATACACGTATTGTTCTCGATCCCGCACATATCATATATGTGCTCCTACTCCGTTTTGCCCGAGTCAGAAAACCTCTATGTACGACTCTAAAGAATCGTCAATACGGCGGCAGTAGGTGATGATCATATCAAACACCCACAAGCTGCAAGCGGTCAGCTAAACGTAACAGCCACCCAGGTGTTGAGCAATCAGAAGATCAACAAGCAAGCCTGTACATTCTCCCGTGAATCCAACCAGTAACACTCCCGTACAGTCCGGTCTCTTCGTTTGATATGTCGCATATCTTGCCTAGGTGTGGTAAACGTCAGACCCCAGTAGCTTGATAAGTCGTGTCGATATGAGGTCTATAACAGTTCGAGAAACTACTGATAACACTTACCAGTAAATCTCATCAACCCTGTTCAGGGATTTCTAGTTATAGCCAATCAAACACAGCGCAACATCAACTCCCTATACCGGGAGAGACGAAACCCCTCCTATCGCTCATTGCCTCCATGTGATTCGAGACTGTACCCAAAAGCCACCTTTTTGCATGCCCTCTTGGACGTGGTATGATGGAAATCAAAGCACCGTGGGAATCACACATGACTCTATGACGATCTCGGGTCTACAGACAAACATGTACCAGTGTCACCAGAGAACTGCCATCTGACGTGAGGTATAATACCATCTGGGAGTTCTCAGCGAGTCCGTCCAATGTACCCAGTCTCCACTGAGCACCCGTATACCTTCTCTGATGTCAAACACCAATGGATATGGGATCATCCATCGCCCATCATATGGGTCAAGAAGCGCATACGCTAGTCTATTCTGGAGTATCGATGCCCTGTCTCGGTACTCCCACCACTAGGAACATTTGAAGGATGTACTTGGCGACTACTCTGTACCTACTAGTATGATCTGCATCATAGTCCTAGTAGTCAAGTACTCACCCTATGGACTTTATCAATATGTAACATAGAGACCATTAGACTACATGTTAAGATAAAGGATGACCAGATAGCATACTATCATGTCGAGCAAGAAAGTCCTCCCTATATATGTCCAAGCATCCACCAAAATATACATCGTATATACAGTAATGGCCTCTTGGGCATACATATAACTAACAATCTCCCACTTGCACTAGGGCCATCTGTTGGGGTATCGCATACCCAACAATCAGCTGTGGTCGAAGTATCTCATACTCAACCATCCCATAAAAGTCTCTACTGGGAATTAGGTCTTTGTGAGTGGATCCGCGTTGTTGTCCTCTGTGTCAACTCTCCTAACCTCGATCTACCTAGAGACCAACCATTTCCATGATCAGGTGATACTGCTAAGAATTATATCTGGATTTCTGATGGGACAGGGTTTCTAGGCCAAAACCATAACTCCATTGTCATACAATGGTTGGAACGAAGTTCACCTCATGAACTTATATATATCCAGACTGGCTCTTTGGTAGAATCCTTGGTAACGATGTATCTTGCCTTTAATCGTCTAGTAAGTCACGGTATTTAGCTTGGAACTCTTCTAACATACCATCCCTCCACTGAGGGTAAAGACAATGCATGCGACTGACATTCATCTACCATTTTGATGAAGTCAAACTCTTTGACTACCACATCAAAACAGACGTTCCAACTCCGTGATGCCTGATTTATCACATAAAACAACTTGCACATGTTTCTGCTGCTCCCACTATCGACGAAGCTCTCTGGCTGTGTATGTTAGTTATATGTATGCCCTAGAGGCCATTACTGTACATATGATGTATATTGTAGTGGATGCTAGGACATATATAGGTAGGACTTTCTTGCTCGACATGATAGTACGCTATCTGGTTGCTCTTTATCTTAACATGTATACTTTCTGTCTCTCTGTTACATGTTGATAAAGTCCTTAGGATGTGTACTCGACTTCCAGAACTATGATGTAGATCATACTAGTAGGGCCTGGGTAGTCCATGAATACATCCTTCAATGTTCCTAATTGTGGGAATATCGAGACGGGGCATCGATATTCCAGAGTAGACTATCGTATATCTTCTCGACCCATGTGATGAGTGATGGATTATCCCATATCCATTGATGTTTGACATCAGAGATGGTATGCGGGTGCTCATTGGAGACTGGGTACACTGAACGGACTCGCCGAGAACTCCCAGATGGTATTATATCTCACGTCAGATGGCAGTTCTCTGGTGACACTGGTACAGCTTAGTCTGTTGACCCGAGATCGTCATAGAGTCTTGTGTGTCTCCCACTGTGCTTTGATTTCCACCATACCACGGCTCTACTGAGTCGTGCAAACAGGTGGTTTTTGGGTACAGTCCCGATTCACATGGAGGCAATGAGCGATAGGAGGGGATTCATTTCTCTCGGTATTGGGGGTTGATTTTGCGCTATGCTCGACTGGCCATAACTGGAAATCCCTGGCCAGGGTTGCAGTGATTTACAGGTAAGTGTTATCAGTAGTTTCATGCTTGTTATGGACCTTACATCGGCATGACTTTTCGAGCTACGGGGGTCTGACGTTTACCACCCCTAGGCGAGATATGCGACATATCAGACGAACAGATCGGACTGTACGGTAAGTGTTACTGGTTGGGTTCACAGGAGTGTGAGCGGGCTTGCTCGTTGATCTTCTGATCGCTCAATACCCGGTTGGCCGTTACGTTTAGAAGACCGCTTGCTGCTTGTGGGTGTTTGATATGATCATCACCTACTGCCGGCGTATTGACGAGTCTTTAGAGTCCTATACAGAGGTTTCCTGGCCCAAGCGAAACGAAATAGGAGCGCATATGAGATATGTGCGGGACAGAGAATAATACCAGTATGTGATACTGAATTCTATTCTCGCGATTTGTATCATTGGACGGTTATATAAGATATAGCCGGGTTACCGAATCAAGTGTTGATTCGATACATTGATACACTTGATATTAGTCGGTTATATGCAGTATGACCGGATCATTAAATCAAGTGTTGATTTAATAATTTGATGTATAATTATATATTTGATATATTACTTTACATTAAATAATATTGGTTCATTTAAGATTGATTTTCTCACTTGAATGTGCACATTGTTTATATGTGATATATGCAAGTGTTGTTGGATATAGTGCCCTCAGAGTCAATTATTGGATCACAGGCACGCGATTGCAATGATTGAGGGAGGACCTATACCTGTAGGACAGTTTTACTCGAGATGATAGTATGCTATCTGGTTTATCTTTATCATCGTGTACTGCTTTAGGTGATCTTATGAGTCGCTATTACTGGTTGATAGAGCCCCTAGGATTCTTGCTTGACTACGAGCAGTATGAGAGCGATCATATACGTGAGAGCTGGAGTCTATAAGTACATCCTTAAAAGGTCCGTAGTCGTGGAAGTTTCGAGACAGGGCATCGATTCTCCAGAGTAGACCAGTGTATAGAGTCGAGACCCCGACGAGGGGCGGTGGCCGATCTCACACGCCACTGGTGTCAGTTGGTTCACCTAAGATGTATACAGGTGCTCATTGGGTTATGAGTACACCGGACAGGACTCGCCGGGAACCTGCTAGTTGGTATTATACCTGACGTCAGATAGCAGTTCCCTGGTGACATGTGTACAGGTTAGTTCATCGACCTGAGATCGTCATTTGTCTCGAGTGAGTTCCCACTGTACTTAGATTACTACCCTACCACGCTCAAAGGAGACGTGCAAATAGGTTTTAGTTGGGTACAGTCCCGAGCCATAAGGAGGCAGTGAGCGGATCTGCAGGGGTTCGTCTCTCCCGGTATTGGGGGTGAGGTCGCGCTGTGTCTAGGAGAGCCAGTACATGAAAAGTCCTTGGCCAAGGCAGGAGATTTACTGGTAGGTATTCCAGTAGTATCTCAGGGTGTTCTGGGCTACACTCCGACACGACTGTACCGCTATTGGGGGTCTGACTTTTACCAACTCCCTAGGCCCGCCATGCGATGCTCATAGACGAACGGACCGGACTGTACGGATATTGTCACTGACAGGCTCAGTAGGGTGTCAGGATGAGTTCACTCATCGACGTTCCTTTTGGTCAATACCTGGTAGCCCGTCACGTATTGGCTAATACCTCTGACGTGCAAGTGGTTAAATCCACGGCCAAAGTATTGACGAGTCTTTAGAGTCCCCTGATTAAATGATTTAGCGTGCTTGCGCTTTCTAAAAGATAGATCAAAAATATTTGTAACCGCAATCAAGAACGGCGTCGCTTTGCAGCTAGCCGGTGAGTACGGGTCGGTCCACAGGGATGTTGTGAATCTCCGATTCGTTCTTACGAGTTAATTCCGAAGGGTGTTCGGAGTTGTTATTAAATCTAAAAACCTAAATTATCCTAGGGCAATTATCTAGATCTAAATCTTGCTAGGGTTAGGTTTAGGAATGGTTTGGAAATGTAAATAAATCTCAACGCTTTCTATACCCAGATTAGGATCTAAGAGGAGTTACGGTAATTATCAATAAAGGGGATTAGATCCATTTGGGAAGGTGTTCCTTCCTCTAGGTTCTTGTCCTTCCTTTAGAGATCCTTACCCTAACCCCCATGGAAAACGCGCGCAACTGAGCCTTTATACTACGGTATCACCGCTACCTCGAGGGATAGGGTGCCGTAGGGCGCAGTGTGTGCGTGTATGCATGGAGTCCTATAGATTCTATGTGTTGGGTAAGAAAGGGATGAGAGATCTCATCTCTCAAAAGCCCTTCCCAAAGCTAACATCTAAGGCAAGGAATTAAAATCTAAACTAGAACAATTAAATAAAACTACCTACAGTTGGCTCTCTCCAAACATCAACGCAGGGTTGTCAGATCTGGATTCATGATTTGAAAAGAGGCACTGATGCTCTCCAAAAGAATTCTAAAATTTATTAATGAAGGGAGGCACAACATTTTACAGATCTGTAATTACAATTTATAGGAAAACAGAAAACCTAGGGTTACAGACTCTTGCACATGCGAAATTACAGATTTGCCCACGGAAAATCCAAACACCCGCACCGACGCACCGACACACTAAAAATCCACCGACACTGGCTCCAAACGGCCGCGGAACCGCGGCTCAAGGCTAGGTTTGGCCGTGGTTCCGCGGCCAAACAGAGGAATTAGTGCATGAAACTTATGGGCTTGGTTCAGGGCTTCATGGGCTTTTTACTTTTATACTTGTTTTCTCTTTTTGGCTTCTGGGCTTCTCCAGATCTTCAGTGAAAACTTGTACGTATCTTTTGACCGTTCACTTGACATTTTGGACCTTGCACTAGCTTGACTAGGATCTGTCTACTTGTTCGTCAAAAGTCCCTTTTCTGTATCAGCTTTCGTTTTTTTCACTGTATTTGCTCCAAGAGCCTGTATCCTGTAACATGCAACAAAAGTGCGTCAAGAGTACCTGTTTATTTCTAAAACGGATAAAAATAGGGGAATGATAAATGTAATATTATGGTCTGAACAAATACCCCCAAACTTATCTTTTGCTCGTCCTCGAGCAAACTTATTATTTTTATTCACTAAAATCCTAACCGCACTTTCGCAGGGAAACGCGATTGCACTGAGCACGTGCAACAAGCCGTTAAACCTCTAGGTGTCCCTAGTAGGAGGAGTGTTGTCTCCTGAGGGTTTTCAGCGGATACTACCCACAAAATCCTATCAATTCAGCCCATTAACTTTTGTTCTCCAATTAGGTCTTCTAATAAGGAATTCTATTATCTTCTACTTGTAAATTATCCACCCACATTCTTCACACTTCCTCATTATCTAACTTAAGATTATATATGTTCTATAGATTTATTTAGCTTTCGGCATCTCTTAAGTCTTCCTTCTTGGGTTTCATCTCTACTTAGGAATTTCTATCAACTCTATTAAAGATACAAGTTTTATCTTTCATTCCTTTCTCTCATCTAAACTCTAATCACATATCCCCATGTGTGTATATAGATCACCCCTACACTTGGAAATTCAAATCAAGCAATCATACTCTCGTCCATTGTCCAAAGCACTTATTAATTAGTGAATTTTTAAATGAAATTTTGCTTACACATCTTCCATGCGACCGTTAATACTTCTTGAGGTACCAACAATCGATTACAAGATGCGTTAGCACTTTAAAGCGTACTTCCTAGTTTTTGCAATACCCAAGGTTTTTAGCAGTGACTCCCAAACCAGTTGGTCTAAGGCACTAGGTGATGAAGCACCCTCGCTAAAGATTTTTCTATTTTTACAGCCTTAAGTAATCACAAAAAACCAGTGTCCATTTTTTTATTCACTTTTTTTTCATTGTACTAAGGACTTTAGACAAGAGCATTTCAAGGTCTCTTCTACTATTCCAAGTTTCAAGGTGCGTGATTGTGTAAGTTGTAGGGTATACATTTTCAGAAATTAGACTTAAGCTAGGAACTATTTTTCAAACTTGTACTCTATTAAGAACATCAGTACTCTTCCCTTGTTTCGACTTAGTCCAAGAAGTGAACCCTAAAATTTGCCTAATTCTAAATAAACTACAAGGCATATACTTTCTACCGTTAAACTTTAAGAAATGTTATCTTTAGGGTTTTTAATTTACTAAGTCTAAGATCTAGTTGTTCCTAGCCAGTTAACCTATTTGTCAAACTCAAGTCAATTAGCCAATATTGAATACAATAATTTTTATAATTTTTGAAAATTTTCAATTTTTATGGGTTTTCAAATAAATATGCAAATTCAAAAATATAAACAAATGAATGCGAAGGAAGAAGACGTACCGAGCATACCCCCAAACCTGAACTTGACAGTGTCCTCACTGTCATGCTAAACCAAGAGGGTCAAAATACCGGCACTCCCCTGTTTATTTATTTATAATTTTTATATTTTTAATGTTTTGAATTTTTTTTTTATTTTTAATAGAAAAGAAAACAAAAAATATATACATATATACAAAGATTCCCCCAAACTTAAGCTTGGCCTTGCACAAGCCAAAAGTTAGCACCAACCATTCAAAAATCTTATCGTGGAAATGTTAGAGTTGGTGCAAGAAAATGAGAAGCACGCTAGACCGTGTGGAAAGAAGAATGGTAGAATATGGTCTCGGTGGGGGAGAAGAATGGCGAAAAGAAGAAGGAAGTGGAGTACGATCTTGAGGGTGTAAATTGAGTGAATAAATTAGCGCAATATGTGATGACCGATATGTTATAAGCGATTGCGCTAACCTATCTACTCGTCGAGAAATGGGATCAAATCCCTCAAGATTCGCAAGAAAACATGGGTACGCCGAACTTGGTATCGGAGATGAAAGCGTTACGGTCATTTGTACGGTCGGGACAATCGGAGAGACGAAAGGGAGTGAATTAGGGATAGTATATTTCTCACCGTACTAAACTGTTTCGAACATGAAAGATTCTATTAATGGTTCGAAACTACTATAATCAACCGAGTCTGACGGCTCATCTAAAAATGTAAAGGACTCAAACTCGGGCGGTGAGTCATCAATATCGTCCGAAAAAGTGAAACACTCGTAAGTGTTATCATCTGTGAGAACAGTATCGGATTCAAACGAAAATCTTTCAAGCTCACAGTCTTCAAGCGGGGTCGGAACGATGAGAAGGAGGTAGGGTGATATAACAGTCAAAGGTTCAGGAGGATGAATTGGAAAATCAGACACATCAAACAAAAATGATTCAACCTCAATATTATCCTCAAGACTCTTCTCGATACTATCCTCAATATTCAACTCATCCATGCCATTATTATCAAAATCTAGACGCATATGAGATTCGGGAGAAACATTTAATAACTCAGGATGATGATTTGAACATAAAATTTCAAGCAAATCGACAGGTTCATCATCCGAAATATTCCCGGCGTCTATATCCTCAATCAAGTGAAAATCAATTTCTTTAGACACCTCATCAAAAGCATGGATATCTATCGATTTAGGTTCTAGAGTGGAGGTGTAAAGATCGAAAGGATTAGGTGTGGTTTCACTCGAAAGGGGTTCTTCACAATCTGGCAAATCAAACACTACAAAATCACACAACTCATCATTTTGGACACATGTTTGAAAATTGGAGTTGTTGGATTCAATAGGGTATGGATAGGTTTGATTTGGAAATCCTCTCGCATTCTCACTCTGTCCAACCGCCTCCTTATACATTGAAAATTTTGAAGCTAGTGGGAGACTAGCTACCGGTTCACAAGGATGCATAAGGGTGGCCATGGACGCTTCCACATTCCTCACCATTTTATTCGTTGCTGCAATGTATGCTTCCAACGACTCTTCCAAACTAGACTAAGGTGGTGAAGGGGTTTCAGTAAAAGATTCAAAATTGGTTGGATATGTGAAACTCCCTAATGACTGTGTAGAAACAGTGTCTAGTGAAGGTGGGAAAGTCGGTTAGGACTGGTAGGAAGTGGGTGATTGGACAGGGGTAGGGTCAACATGTGGATAAAAAGGTGAATAGTCGTGCGGATCCCTAGAACTAGATGAGTGGAGAGGGGTGAAAGATCGACTACGAGATCGAGCAATATGCTCAGCAATGGACATCGGCCTAGGAGTGACAGAGGGACTTGAAGAAGTGGTATCAACATATGTAGGTGGTAAAGGTTGACTCGATTGACACAAAGTAGGTTGAAAAGTCAAACTATTTCTCCTAGACGCCTCTATGTGATCTTTCAAAGATTTTTTAGGCATGGAGGGATCGTTTTTAAATTGACCGAACAAATTGACATATGACGCAAAATTAGGTTCGGGATACCAAAGTTCGGCTAATGATTTATTATGTGGGGTACCCATGTTGTAAGAAAAGGGGAAAGAAGGAAAGTTTATTGTGTGCAAGTATTTATTTGCGGCTAAAAATTTTGCAAGTTTCTATAAAATATTTGTCCTTTTTATTTTCATTCTTTTTCTCTTTATTTGGAAAAATTTTGTAGCAAAAAGATTTTAGAGAAAAGATATGCAACAGCAAAATATTTTATAGAAGAGATATGCAACAGCAAAATATTACATGCAATCTAATTTTATTTCAAGCAAGGCACAAAAATCCTGCACAAGATCGTTATTTGGAAGGGAAAAAAATTTTGAGCGTAAAGAAATCCTGCAGACAAATTTACAGAAGATATATCAAGATTTGCAGAGGAGGAGAGAGAAAACTCAAAGAAATTTGCAATGGCAGAACAGTCTTCTGCCTTTTTTTCTGGCAACCGATCTGTCGCCACCACCGCGGAACCGCCGCGAAGTGCCGCCTCCGACCGCGGATCCGCCGTGGGTTAGTGCCTTCGGCGATTTTTTTTTTTTTTTTGCGCTCACCAGATCGCTGCTGTTCTTCTTGTTGACTCGGTCCTCAATATTTTTTCTGTTCCTCTGTTGTTGCAATCTTCTGTTGATAGGATCGTCTATTTGCTGTTTTGATCTCTGGAGATTTCCAGATCCGAACTTGATTGTAGATCCTGCAAAATTCAAACAACAAAGTACCCTTTCCAAAAATAACAGATGATATATTTTTATATTTTTTGGATTTTTCATATTTTTATGATTTTTTTTTATTAAGATTAACCCGAAATTGCAAAAAGGAAATAACACGCCATCCCCGGCAACGGCGCCATTTGATTAAATGATTTAGCGTGCTTGCGCTTTCTAAAAGATAGATCAAAAATATTTGTAACCGCAATCAAGAACGGCGTCGCTTTGCAGCTAGCCGGTGAGTACAGGTCGGTCCACAGGGATGTTGTGAATCTCCGATTCGTTCTTACGAGTTAATTCCGAAGGGTGTTCGGAGTTGTTATTAAATCTAAAAACCTAAATTATCCTAGGGCCATTATCTAGATCTAAATCTTGCTAAGGTTAGGTTTAGGAATGGTTTGGAAATGTAAATAAATCTCAACGCTTTCTATACCCAGATTAGGATCTAAGAGGAGTTACGGTAATTATCAATAAAGGGGATTAGATCCATTTGGGAAGGTGTTCCTTCCTCTAGGTTCTTGTTCTTCCTTTAGAGATCCTTACCCTAACCTCCATGGAAAACGCGCGCAACTGAACCTTTATACTACGGTATCACCGCTACCTCGAGGGATAGGGTGCCGTAGGGCGCAGTGTGTGCGTGTATGCATGGAGTCCTATAGTTTCTATATGATGGGTAAGAAAGGGATGAGAGATCTCATCTCTCAAAAGCCCTTCCCAAAGCTAACATCTAAGGCAAGGAATTAAAATCTAAACTAGAACAATTAAATAAAACTACCTACAGTTGGCTCTCTCCAAACATCAACGCAGGGTTGTCAGATCTGGATTCATGATTTGAAAAGAGGCACTGATGCTCTCCAAAAGAATTCTAAAATTTATTAATGAAGGGAGGCATAACATTTTACAGATCTGTAATTACAATTTATAGGAAAACAGAAAACCTAGGGTCACAGACTCTTGCACATGCGAAATTACAGATTTGCCCACGGAAAATCCAAACACGCGCACCGACGCACCGACACACAAAAAATCCACCGACACGGGCTCCAAACGGCCTCGGAACCGCGGCTCAAGGCTAGGTTTGGCCGCGGTTCCGCGGCCAAACAGAGGAATTAGTGCATGAAACTTATGGGCTTGGTTCAGGGCTTCATGGGCTTTTTACTTTTATACTTGTTTTCTCTTTTTGGCTTCTGGGGCTTCTCCAGATCTTCAGTGAAAACTTGTACGTATCTTTTGACCGTTCACTTGACATTTTGGACCTTGCACTAGCTTGACTAGGATCTGTCTACTTGTTCGTCAAAAGTCCCTTTTCTGTATCAGCTTTCGTCTTTTTCACTGTATTTGCTCCAAGAGCCTGTATCCTGTAACATGCAACAAAAGTGCGTCAAGAGTACCTGTTTATTTCTAAAACGGATAAGAATAGGGGAATGATAAATGCAATATTATGGTCTGAACATCCCCTACAGACCAGTTTCTCAAGTTTTGGGCGAAACTCTGTAGAGGCCGTTTGGAGATATGGCAGGGTTCGATCAGATACGTGCGGTATTGCACGGATCGTGATCGGACGGTTTTTACTAGGCGGCTTTGGCTTAAGCTGGATCCTAGTATTAGATAGTGTAGATTTTGTCTCTTTGCATTTGTGTTCAGTGGGAATACAAATGCGGGCATTTATATGCAGTAGCGGGGTTTTCCTGTAATTTATTATGGGATCAGTTTTCTGAAGTTGCCAGTTTGCATTCCATTATTTGCAAGTTTGCAAATAACTTATTTGTGGAGGGGTTTCTTACATTTGTGCCTTCATTATCATGAGATTCCAATTTAATCTCATCACTTGCATTTATTGAGATTGGATTGAGTGGGATGGTGAGGTTGATATTGTAGTGATCATTACTCTTGTTTATGAATTCTTTTTCTCCACTTGCATTGCTTGCAATTTTTTTCCACCACCCATTTTTCTTGGGGGAGGCCGGCCATTCTTGGAAGAGAGAATGAGAGAGATTCATTTTTGAGTGGTGGCATTTATCTTCATCTCATTTTCATGCTAGGAAAAATGAAAGCACCATTTTTCCTTAACCTCTTTCCTCCACATCCATGGCAACTTCCAAAGACCCCAAAAGAGACAACCTACTACACTACATGTACAGCAAATCTTGGACGCGTCGGCTAGTCAACTTCACACCCGAGTTGCCTCGGTCCAGAGGTGGGAGCCCGTAAAAGTATCCGGCTACGTGGTGCCCTTTCCGACGAGGAGGTGACAGACGGAGATTCCGCTGGATATTGGAGTGGAGACGAAGTCCGAAGGACACGGATCGCTTGGTATATCTCTTCACCCATCTTTTAGTTTGCTAGTAGCTAGGTTAATGGCCCGATCCGGGTTAAAAGTGCGCGGTGGTGCCGGTTTGCAAGTTTCGAAAAGTTTTTCGTTTCCGCATTTTCGGCGTCGGATCGACGGCCGGGGCGCCGCCGTGCACTTACATTGGTATCTGAGCTACGCCATTAACCTAGTCTAGCTTGCTCTAACGTGTTTACAAGTTCGATTGATCGGATTTTCCAAAAACCGCATTTTCTGGTCTTGTTCTCTGTCGAATTTTTTTTTGCTCCAAAATTTTTTCAGGTCACTGCAGAAGAACATACAGGAAGTTATAAGAGTTCTGTGAAAAATTGGTAGTGTAACGCTGTAGTATGACCGCGGAACCGCGGCCAAACCTCTATTTTGGCCGCGGTTCCGCCGC
Source organism: Agapanthus africanus (assembly GCA_030015575.1). NCBI lineage: Eukaryota > Viridiplantae > Streptophyta > Magnoliopsida > Asparagales > Amaryllidaceae > Agapanthus > Agapanthus africanus. The sequence goes on from CM057350.1 coordinate 308,701,040, forward strand.
ACAAAAGTGTCTTCACTGTACCAATTTTGGTACAGAGCTCTTTAAACTTGAAAATAGGGTTTTTGGAACATTCTTTTTGGGCCCAGATTTTCTGTGAGTGCTACAGTAGTGCTTGGGGCCCACTTCGGTAAATTTGTTCGATCGGATATTTTAAACATGCTAGTTCACAGTATTTACATTATATCTACGACCGTGAATGTCATTTGATCGGTAAATCCTGTCTAACTGCTATAGCCCGGTTAGACGGATTTGCGAACGTGACATTCACGTTGATGTTCTGTGTTGTGCTGTGATGTTGCGGATTGGTCGTAGGGGATAGCCTGGTTGCAATATTAGTACAGTTTTGTTTTATATGTACATTTGATATTGCGGGGCGAGCGTCCGACATGTGGACTGCCGTCACTGCCTGTTTATATTATTCTTTTGGGGCACGACCGGGTCGAGGTCAATGTACCCGTTGTATGTATATTTTTACTTTCTGTACTAGGATTACCCCGCGGAGGGGTGCACGGATAGCCGGGTTCTACAGGGCAACGAGCCCGCATCTCATGGCTTTGAGACGGAGGGGGCTCTACTCTAGAATTGGCGGGCTATTCGCCGCACTCGTAGGGGGTACAGGTTGACCCAGGAGGGGTGCCCAAGTTACCGGATTCCGTGAAGTGCTGGGCGGTCCATTCACGTTGCTGAAGGGGGCTGCCTCGCTTCAGGTTTTGGCGGGTAACTTGCCGCGCCCGTAGGGGTCTAGGATCTCATTGCACAGGCTATCCACACGACCACGGGAACGTCGGGTTTCAGTAGCGGCTCTATGAAACCCGGGGATCCCAGATATCTGTATTGTTCTGTGATGCTGGTTACATTTCTGTGATGTTGCATTTTATCACGCCTTGAGCGAAAATTATATATATACTAGTAGATGTTGTATATGTTTTGCATCCGCGCTAGTCCAGTCCCCGCTCTGTCGTTAGTTAGCTAACCTAACGGGTGATGACGGGACCCAGTGGCGAATGCGGATGGCATATACGTACGTCATTATTTTCGTTCTTTATTGGTGTGATCAATTGATGGGACTGCGTTGATTCGGATCAATGCAAGAAAAACAAACCTATTCTGAAGTTGTTGGAACAATTTTCAAAAAGCTGTTATTGCAAGGGCGTTCACTTTTGTTTTGCATCGTGGTATTCATTTGGAATATCCTGCTCCTCAGTCGACGAGGCAAGGGCCGAGATCCCTTCACCGGGAGTGACCCCTTGGACAGACGTTTGCATCAGGGCAATAACTTCACTATAGCCGATTACTTTTGCTTTGCATCGTGGTATTCAGTTGGAATATCCTGCACCCCATCCTAAGGGGAAAGAACCGAGATCCCTTCACCGGGAGTGACCTCTTTAGCAAAGGTTTTCGTCACTATATTTTTATAAAGCTATTAGTTCTTTCAACGATATCATGTTCATTACGTTAAAGGTTTTCGCCAGAAACCATTCGTAGCCCTCCGTCATTTCAGAACGGTAGCACTTAGTATTCATGCTATGTATGTTGGCCTTTGTCAAGGCATAGTGTATGGTAGCTATTTGTTACTTTTCTGCAGCATAGATAGATGCGTTGGTTTGGGACAGTCGTACTACTATTTTGGCCTTCGTCAAGGGTATGTACGGGTGGGTTCAAACTAACCTGGATAATGACGGGTAGAACTTGACATATGACTTATGATATGTTGGCTTTCGTCAAGGTCATAAGAGCATGGGGGAAAAATCCACATCGGGAGTTTCTAAAGAAACTCAAACTTGCCAGATATGCGCATACCTTCTAGAGTGTGATAACGTGAACGGATTCCATCACGTTATCATGCGATGATAGTTGGATCCCGATTCCCACTGATGAGTTGGTTTACTCCTCGGGTGGTCCCGGCTAATTCTTCTTTCAGGTTTGGGGAAGAATTTGACGTTACAGTGGGAGGTTTTCAGATTAGATAAAGTGATAATCATTCTGATCTAGGCTAGAGTGCACGCTGAGTGTTTCTTTTCTCTCTCTCCCTTTGGCAGCGACCATTGACCCGACCCTAGACTATGACTCAGTGACCAAGTTGACCGAACCTTCTTAACACTGGCTTTTGGATTGTCAGAGTTGCAAATCTCATTGCCACTCCTACTTTTACCCTTTTCTCCAGGACACCCCATATTACTACGAAAGTCCACTTCCATTGGACAAAACCATCGTATAATTATATACGAACTCGAAGGAATTCGAGGATGGTTTACGGTTCTGGAGAAAACGAATAGGACTATTCAGTTGTCTTTTCCTTTTACCTCCTCTCAGGTTGCGAGTACTCCTTGGTTTAGGAGATAGTACACCTATTACGCAAATTGGATAAGTCTTCTTCCAAACCTTAGGCTGGTGCCGAACGGTAGGGAATGAAGAAACCAATTACCCTAAACGGTGTACAGAAGTTATTAAGTTAAGACAAAGAAAGGGATTAGTAAGAGGGCAAAGTAAATTGCGACTGCTATTCACGACCAAACCAAGTATTTCTTCGCCAATCCTAAATCACCTTTGTATTTCTCCAGGACACTCCGTATCACTACGAAGATCCCAAGTTTATTGGATAATCCATCGTATGGTTATATACGAACTCGAAAGGAACTTGTTCCAGTTCGGGGATGGATCCTGGTTCACGAGAAATAGGAATAAGGTTTATTCGGTTGTCTTTTATCTGCACCTTCTCTTGTTAGTTATATGTATGCCCTAGAGGTCATTACTGTACATAGGATGTATATTGTAGTGGATGCTGGGACATATATAGGGAGGACTTTCTTGCTCGACATGATAGTATGCTATCTGGTTACCCTTTACCTTAACGTGTATGCTGATTGTCTCTCTGTTACATGTTGGTAAAGACCTTAGGATCTGTACTTGACTACCTGGACTATGATGCGGATCGTACTAGTGGGGACATGGTAGTCCATAAGTACATCCTTCAAAGTCCCTAGTCGTGGGTATATCGAGACGGGGCATCGATATACCAGAGTAGACTAGCGTATACCTTCTCGACCCATACAGATGGGCGATGGATGATCCCATATCCATCGGTGTTTGACATCAGAGATGATATACGGGTGCTCAGTAGAGACTGGGTACACTGGACGGACTCGCCGAGAACTCCCAGATGGTATTATACCTCACGTCAGATGGCAGTTCTCTGGTGACACTGGTACAGAGTAGTCTGTTGACCCGAGATCGTCATAAAGTCTTGTGTGGTTCCCACTGTGCTTTGATTTCCATCTTACCATGTCCAAGAGGGCATGCAAAACGGTGGTTTTTGGGTACAGTCCCGAGTCACATGGAGACAATGAGCGATAGGAGGGGATTTGTCTCTCCCGGTATAGGGAGTTGATGTTGCGCTGTGTTCGATTGGCTATAACAGGAAATCCCTGGCCAGGGTTGCTAAGATTTACTGGTAAGTGTTACCAGTAGTTTCTCGAATGTTATAGACCTCATATCGACACGACTTATCAAGCTATTGGAGTCTGACGTTTACCACCCCTAGGCAAGATATGCGACATATCAGACGATCAGACCGGACTGTACGGTAGTGTTACTGGTTGGATTCACTGGAGTGTGAGCGGACTTGCTCGTCGATCTTCAGATCGCTCAATACCCGGGTGGCCGTTACGTTTAGCAGACCGCTTGCGGCTTGTGGGTGCTTGATATGATCATCATCTGCTGCCGGCGTATTGACGAGTCTTTAGAGTCCTACACTGAGGATTCCTGGTTCAAGCGAAACGAAATAGGAGCGCATATGAGATATGTGCGGGACCGAGAATAATGCGTGTATGTGATACCGTATTCTATTCTCGCGATGAATGTATCGAATGGTTGTATGCGATATAACCTAGTTATCGAATCAAGTATTGATTCGATAAGCCGATACATTGAATACTAGTCGGTTGTGTGCGACATGACCGAATCATTGAATCAAGTGTTGATTTAATGATTTAATGCATAATTATATATTTGATATATTACTTTGCACTAACTAGTATTGGTTCACTTTAAACGGATTTTCTCACTTGGTTTGTGCACATTGTATATGTGATATACTTTTGTACACATGATTGTATCATGTTTGATGATACATTCTTTTTGGTTAAGAGTAAAAAATTAAACCATGGTTAAGTTGGAAATTAGGGTTTTGTTTTATCCATTATTTATTCATTTATTTATTTTGGAAAAATATTAAGCATAAAGAAATGAAATGGTGGCTAATTTTGGACTTGCATGTTGAAGCTTCATGAAGCTTTGACTTAGTCACCATTTTGTCTCATGCTTAACCCTAACCACTCCACTCAACCCTAGTTGATTCTCTACACTTCACCATGGTTAGATTATGATAAGCATTCCATTTATTTTCTATTTTGAAGATAACTTAATATAACTATATTCATCTTCTTCATCTTCTTCTTCCATGAAGAAGCTTTCTTCATCAATGGTGATTGATGAAATAAAGTGAGAAATCCAATTCTAAAGTCTACCCACTTCCTATTTCTTCATCCTCTACCTCTTGCCAAGTAGTAGAGTGTGTTTCCTTCACAAGTTTTCTTGACTTGGTGAAGTTGGAGCTTGATCTAGCGATGCCTCGACGTAGATCATCTTCGGCATGGACATCGACGACCTAGCTCGCCATTTCTCCGACGAAGCCGACGCTAAAGCCCGGGAATTCATTTGGACAGCGATGGGACTTCGTTGCGGAGCTATGGAGGTGGAGCACCGGATCTACAAAGGTTGTATTTCCGTTTAAACTTTAGTTAAGTTGTTAACTAGTTTCTTTTTCGCCTAGATTTCTAGCCAACGATCCGTAGTTTAGAGTTTCTCGGCACCGTTAAATTTGAAATTGGCATGGTTGATGCCTTGTGAGACCTCTTGAGAGTGCCTAGGAACCCTACAGTGGTATCAGAGCCTAGCTAGAGCCTTAAGCGATGCGTAGACGGAGTTAGAAGTCCGATCGACACGAAACCCCGACTTGAAAGTGCTCTCTGGACATTTTCTGTTTTCGTGGATTTTTGAGAATTAAAAATATGCAGAAAAATCAGCAGGAAATTCTAAGAATTACGGTGCAAAAAGTAACTAATGATCCCTCAAAAGTGCGGCGGAACCGCGGCATTAGCATGCTAATGCGGCGGTTCCGCGGCCGTTTCGTCTTATTAGGCACTCAATTTTGCACAGTAATTCCTATTTTGCAGTGCTGGTTTTCCTGGGAATTTTTGATCTGAAATAAAGAGTTGAGTATTTTGGGTTGTATTGGGAGTTCGTTTATTCGATCGGATTGTCAAACTCTTTCTATGTGTCTTTCCGGATGATTTTTGAATATGTTAAAAAGTTCGACCGGATATAAATACCCAACTTTTCCCCTGCCGGAAAATTTCCAAGTGTTGGATCTTTCCGTGGTTTAAAGACGTTCTAAGTAGTGCAAGTAACGCGATGGACCCTCTAGAAGATAACAAACCTTAACTCGATTATGTGACCGTCTTGAACTGCCCTTTGAACCTTCGGGTTTGGGGCAGTACGGCGTGCCACATGTGAGGCGTTGGCTTGACCCTTCTACGGCTGGACCGTTGGTACTGAGGCACGAACTGAATGTTGTTAGACTTATTTCATGTGTTGTGCTGTATCGGGAAAACTTGGGTGTTCGATTGTTCGATCGGAAAGTTTAACATTTTCTATTTATCCGGAATGTGATACAATAATTGGAATTCACAAGTAGTTATGTGATAACTGAATGAATGTTATAAATATAGCACTTTAGTCTCATTTGATCGGTTGCCACGGAGTTTTGATGTGATCAAAAGTCCGTCGCAATCACGTAGCGTACGCGGATACTCGCCGGGTAAACTTAATAGACAGCTTCACTCCATAGCCCCGACAAAGTGACTGTAGGAGAACCCCGTCGCTGAAAGCATCCGTTTGGGTGCTCGCGGTAGCGGTGTTCCGCCTTGGTGCACTTCGTCGACGGCATCGGGGGTGCGGCCGCCTACTAAAGTTTGCGACGAGCATTCGATCAGGATGTCGGGAATCTTGTTGAATTGCCCGACTTGATATTGAAAAGAGTTTTCGATAATGAGACTAAAATGCGGGGTTTATAATTGTTAGGCATGCGATGTCTAAGGAATTCATTTAGTCAGGCATGTGATGTCTGAGGTGGTTGCGGATTCCAACTGTTGTAGTTTTACACTTTCTTTTCTGTGACCGTAAGTGTAATATATGATATCGCCGGTTTCGTTGCTATATGTCAATGACAATTGGGATGCGCATATTTACTTACGTTGATGACATGTGATGTTATGTGTTGCTGGATATATTATATTGGATCGTCGTGTTGGAATAGCCGGGGGTTTTTATGTGAGATGAGTGTTTTTCATTTTCATTCATGTAAAAACTTGTTTGTAATATTCTTTTATTGGGGCGCTTCCAGGTTGCGGAAGTTGTCACCGTTTGTATATTATTTACTTTTCCGCACTAGGATAGACCCAAGGAGGAGGGCACAAGTAACCGGGTTCTGGAGTCCAGTGGGAGACCAACTCGAGGAGTCGAGTCCGGGTCTCCTAACTCCAGAATTGGTAGGGTTGCTTGCCGCTCTCGTAGGGGTCTAGGGGTGTGGGTTTGGCTATTCATCGCGACCATGGAATCCGTGTTTTATACTGGCTCGTATTGAAAACACGGACGTCCTAGTATATCCAATATTTCATATGTTTCTTCTGCTGCGATATCTGTGATGTGATCATGTGATGTTCTGTGATAGATACGGTATATAGTATATATGATATATTATATAAACGTTACTTATGTTTTACACCCGCGCTAGCCCTGCCCTGCTCTGCCGTTAGTTACCTAACCTAACGGTGCACGAGGGGACATCGAGGCGAATGCGGATGGCATAAGTGTACGTCGTATTTATCTGTGATGTTTAGGTAATTTAAATGATGGGACTTCATTAATGAGATTAATGAAAGAAAAGAAACCTAAGATGTTGTAGAATCGAATTTCAAAATAAAACAGGTAGCTACAGTTCTTGCTTTGCACAGAGGTATATGTGATATATCCTGCACTTTATTCGATGAGGAAAGGACCGAGATCCCTTCACCGGGAGTGACTCCTTTAGCAATAACTGGCAGATGCTACACACTCGGTTTGTCTTTTGATAGCTTTTAAGAGTTTTTGCTTTGCACAGTGATATATATGATATATCCTGCACCTCATTCGACGAGGAAAGGACCGACGATCCCTTCACCGGGAGTGACTCCTTTAGCAAAACTAGAAAAGCCTCAAAAGCACTCCATTTTAAAATCATTTGATTCTACAACGATATCAAGTTCATTACGCAATAGGTTTGTAGAAAAACCTGTCGTAGCCCTCTGTCATTTCAGATAAATGGTAGTTAGTATTCGTGCTACGTTTGTTGGCCTGCATCAAGGCGTAGTGTGCGGTAGCTAACAAGTATTTATCTGCTTATGCATATGATGCAGATTGGATTAGGGTAGTCGTGCGACTTTGTTGGCCTGCGTCAAGGGTCGTGCGGGTGGGTTTAATTCAATCAGGAAATGACGGGTTGAACTTGACTAGCGCACTATGGTTTGTTGGCCTACGTCAAGGTCATAGGACGCTAGGGGCAAAATATTATCGGGAATTTCAAGTGTTGAAATTTGCAATGAGATTGCATACCTTCTATGAGATAGTTGGATCCCGATACCCGCTGTGAGTAATTGTTACTCCTGGGAGAGTTTTATACATTACAATTAGCCGATCAAGTAGGTGTCTAGAAAGGTGTCAACGGGGTTACGCCTCTGGGAAAACGAGGTTTACATTAATTAGGTTCGTGCGAAAGCACGGGGGACCTCCCTCAAAGTACCGACACTGGCCTGGCTGAAAGATTGGCGAACTTGTAGTGTGTAATTAATCCCGGCTAGTCTTTCCTTTTAGGGTTTGAAGGAAGATTTGATAAAAAGCAGTGGGAGCCATCCTGATTAGATAAAATAATAACCAATCTATTCTTGCAAGAGCGCACGCTGGGTGTTTTCTTCTCTCTCTTTCCAGGTAGCGACCATATCACGCATTAATCAAGATAATAATACGGAATATTGACCGAACCCGCTTGTTATACTGAGCTGGGGAACGTTGGTCCCGCTCCAACTTATAATTGTTATAAGACAGAGCAGGAAATTGAGGAATACCAGAATTCCCGTGCCGCCCAAACGAAGAGTGTGCATGCTGATGCATCATCTTCGGGTGTGTTCATTACAGAGAACTGTTTCTCAGTGTCCTTTACGTCCTGGGTATGTGATACCAGATCAGGATCACAAATATGTAATATGTTACATAGGGCTACAGAAAGGTAGAGAACTGAGAACGGGTGATAAGTTTCATGAGACAGAAAACGGGGCATGTGTTGCAGCCAAGTCTGTTGGTCACTGTCACCCTGTATTATCAGTACATTGATTCTGAACAAATGCTATTAGATACCGAACCTGATATACAAAATCATATCAGTCCCTTTATCAGTAAAGAAATGATAAAATTTTGTATAGTTGGATAATGTTTTGAACATTTCCTATATCAAAAGTTGATCGGTTCAGGCACGTTATCTAAAAGCGTTGATGTTCTAAATCAAACCACAGTTCTTTAGTATACGGAACACACACAAGAGGAAGAGTTCAGAACTGAACGAATCCTTCTTGAGGCATTGTAGACTAGGTCATATCAATGCGACCCGACTAGCTGAAGTTACATGTAGATGTATATTTAAATCAGTTTGAATTTACATCTTATGAAACTTGCCAGTCATGTCACAAAGATATAATGACACCAGCTCTGTTTATTGGAAACAGAGAAAGAGTTAGTAAACTCTTGGGATGATACATGTTGATGTATGTAAGGTCCCCTGTCTACACATGCCAAGACCGGTTCTTTATACTTCATTATATTCTCTGATAATCTCTCAAGATTCAGTCATATGTTCCTGTTGAAACATGAGTCCGAACCTTTTGAGATATTCACAGAATATAAGCTAGAAGTAGAGAACCAAAATACGGGTATAAGTATTATATCCTTTGATGTGATCAAGGAGGAGAATACTTGAGCACGGAATTTCTGGACTTTTCTAAAGGAGAATGAGATTCTCTCTCGGCATTACTCCTCCGTATACACCATTGCACGATGGTATATCGGGATGGAGCAGATACACCCTATTTGATATGGTGTGCTCTATGATGAGTACTACTGAGTTACCTATTTCCTTTTGGGAGTTATGCACTTGAGAAGCTGCATACCTATTGAATAGGGTTCCACTCAAATCAGTTGCCTACCATTTCATATGTTATATGGAAAGGGAAGAGCCCATATCTTAAGCTAGTTAAGATTTGGGGTTGTCCAGCCTTTGTCTAAAACCAAAATCCGGAAAAGCTCAAGGCAAGGTCTGTTATGTAGAACTGGAAATGTTCCAGCTATACAGACTGCAGCTGATGATTTGATAGAACCAAAGGATTCAGTAGATTCCAACGAACCTCAGCCTCTCCGACGATCTAGTAGGGTTCCTCACCCACCTAAGAGATACTTCTGTTTCTCTATGACAGTGGGAGCGAGGATTGCATCATGAGATGATGACCCAACTAGTTTCGAGCTGGCCATCAGGAGTGGGACTCTGTAAGAATGGCTGGATGCTTAGCGATCTGAGATGGAATCCTTATACACCAACAAAGTATGGACTTTAGTTGCTATATCTGAAGGGTTAAATCCCCATCAGGAGCAAGTATATCTTGAGAAGATTACTTGGTGTAGATGGAAAAGTTGAGACTTTCAAAGCTAGACTTGTTAAAGGTTTGCATCATTGACCAGGTGTGGATCATGTTGAAACCTTTTCTAAGGATCTATGCTTAAGTCCATCCAGATCCTACTTGCCACGGCTACATACCATGACTACGATATCTGGTGGTTGGGTGTCTTGACTGCTTTTCTAAATGATGATTTGGAAGAGAGCGTCTATAAGTACACAGCCAGAGGGCTTCGTAGACAGTGGGAGCAGCGGAAACGTGTGCAAGATGCTTTATAGGATAAAGCAGGCATCGCGGAGTTGGATCATCTGTTTTGATGTAGTAGTCAAAGAGTTTGACATCATCAAAATGGTAGATGAACCTTGTATATACAAAAAGGTAGTAGGGAGTATGGTGATGATCCTCGTAGAGTACGTGGATGACATACTCTTGATAAGGAAGGAGTTTCTTATGCTACGCTCGATCAATCTCCGTTTATCACAAAGATTCTCCGTGTAGGATCAAAATGATACCTCCTAAACCCTGAGTTTTAGATCTATGAGATAGATTTAATTAGATGTTAGGATTCTCACTAGTTGTAGTGAGACGGTATCAACCGATCCTGGGGAGAATCACTGGAAGGGTTCCAGGGTGATAAAGACGACTGAATGTCAGTCACAGGCATTGTCTTTACCCTCAGTGGAGGGACGGTATGTTGGAAGAGTTCCAAGCTAGATACCGTGACATACTAGACGATAAAGGCTGGATACATCGCTACTTAAGATGCTACCAAAGAGGCTGTTTGGGTGTATATTGGTTCATGAGATGAACTATGTTCCTCCTATTGTGTGACAATGGAGTTGTGGCTTATGCCAAGGAACGCCGGTCCCATCAGTGATCCAGACATATTCTAAGGCAGTGTCACTTGATCATGGAGATGGTTGATCTCTAGGGAGATCGAGGTTAGTAGAGTAGACTCAGAGGACAACACAGCGGATCCACTCACAAAGGCCTATTCCCAGAGAGAGACTTTCATGGGATGGTTGAGTATGAGATACTGCAACCACTGCTACAGATGGCCCTAGTGCAAGTGGGAGATTGTTAGTTATATGTATGCCCTAGAGGCCATTACTGTATATAGGATGTATATTGTAGTGGATGCTGGGACATATATAGGGAAAACTTTCTTGCTCGACATGATAGTATGCTATCTGGTTACCCTTTACCTTAACGTGTATGCTGATTGTCTCTCTGTTACATGTTGGTAAAGACCTTAGGATCTGTACTTGACTACCTAGACTATGATGCGGATCATACTAGTGGGGACATGGTAGTCCATAAGTACATCTTTCAAAGTCCCTAGTCGTGGGTATATCGAGACGGGGCATCGATATACCAGAGTAGACTAGCGTATACCTTCTCGACCCATACAGATGGGCGATGGATGATCCCATATCCATCGGTGTTTGACATCAGAGATGATATACGGGTGCTCAGTTGAGACTGGGTACACTGGACGGACTCGCCGAGAACTCCCAGATGGTATTATACCTCACGTCAGATGGCAGTTCTCTGGTGACACTGGTACAGAGTAGTCTGTTGACCCGAGATCGTCATAGAGTCTTGTGTGGTTCCCACTGTGCTTTGATTTCCATCTTACCACGTCCAAGAGGGCGTGCAAAACGGTGGTTTTTGGGTACAGTCCCGAGTCACATGGAGACAATGAGCGATAGGAGGGGATTCGTCTCTCCCGGTATAGGGAGTTGATGTTGCGCTGTGTTCGATTGGCTATAACAGAAAATACCTGGCCAGGGTTACTGAGATTTACTGGTAAGTGTTACCAGTAGTTTCTCGAATGTTATAGACCTCATATCGACACGACTTATCAAGCTATTGGGGTCTGACGTTTACCACCCCTAGGCGAGATATGCGACATATCAGACGATCAGACCGGACTGTACGGTAGTGTTACTGGTTGGATTCACTGGAGTGTGTGCGGGCTTGCTCGTCGATCTTCAGATCGCTCAATACCCGGATGGCCGTTACGTTTAGCAGACCGCTTGCGGCTTGTGGGTGCTTGATATGATCATCATCTGTTGCCGGCGTATTGACGAGTCTTTAGAGTCCTACACAGAGGTTTCCTGGCTCAAGCGAAACGAAATAGGAGCGCATATGAGATATGTGCGGGACCGAGAATAATGCGTGTATGTGATACCGTATTCTATTCTCGCGATGAATGTATCGAATGGTTGTATGCGATATAACCTAGTTATCGAATCAAGTATTGATTCGATAAACCGATACATTGAATACTAGTCGGTTGTGTGCGACATGACCGAATCATTGAATCAAGTGTTGATTTAATGATTTAATGCATAATTATATATTTGATATATTACTTTGCACTAACTAGTATTGGTTCACTTTAAACGGATTTTCTCACTTGGTTTGTGCACATTGTATATGTGATATACTTTTGTACACATGATTGTATCATGTTTGATGATACATTCTTTTTGGTTAAGTGTAAAAAATTAAACCATGGTTAAGTTGGAAATTAGGGTTTTGTTTTATCCATTATTTATTCATTTATTTATTTTGGAAAAATATTAAGCATAAAGAAATGAAATGGTGGCTAATTTTGGACTTGCATGTTGAAGCTTCATGAAGCTTTGACTTAGTCACCATTTTGTCTCATGCTTAACCCTAACCACTCCACTCAACCCTAGTTGATTCTCGACACTTCACCATGGTTAGATTATGATAAGCATTCCATTTATTTTCTATTTTGAAGATAACTTAATATAACTATATTCATCTTCTTCATCTTCTTCTTCCATGAAGAAGCTTTCTTCATCAATGGTGATTGATGAAATAAAGTGAGAAATCCAATTCTAAAGTCTACCCACTTCCTATTTCTTCATCCTTTACCTCTTACCAAGTAGTAGAGTGTGTTTCCTTCACAAGTTTTCTTGACTTGGTGAAGTTGGAGCTTGATCTAGCGATGCCTCGACGTAGATCATCTTCGGCATGGACATCGACGACCTAGCTCGCCATTTCTCCGACGAAGCCGACGCTAGAGCCCGGGAATTCATTTGGACAGCGAGGGGACTTCATTGCGGAGCTATGGAGGTGGAGCACCGGATCTACAAAGGTTGTATTTCCGTTTAAACTTTAGTTAAGTTGTTAACTAGTTTCTTTTTCGCCTAGATTTCTAGCCAACGATCCGTAGTTTAGAGTTTCTCGGCACCTTTAAATTTGAAATTGGCATGGTTGATGCCTTATGAGACCTCTTGAGAGTGCCTAGGAACCCTACATCTCTCGCATTACGAGTGCTCCTAGGAATAGGACAGTACACCCATTATGCTTATTGGATAGTCTTCTTCCAAACTATAGACTGGTGCCGAACGGTAGGGAAGGAAGAAAACCATTTAGCCCAAAGGGCTGTACAGAAGGTAATGACTAAAGACATATAAAGGGATTTGGAGAGATGGCAAAGAATTACACGGTTATAGTTGTGAATCGGATAATGGAAGAGGCATTACTAGGAATACCCAGATACCCCATCGAAACATTTCAATGTTTCAGTTTCACCGTGTACTGTTAAAAGAAAACCGATTTCCCAATTAGACACTTGCTCCAGGGTATGTATTTACAAGGTTTGATTCTCTCAACTGTATGGTTTTACAGATGATGAGTGGGAGTAAGTTATTGGGAATTAGGTGATCATCCTCATTATAACGGAATTCGTTGTAATTGGTGATATTTGAGGAAATCGCCTGGGTTGTTTGCCGGACGACAAATATTTTGTTTTGAATATCCGTTGTTATGCACCAATTTCAAATTGATATATCTGTACATCTATTTTTATAGAGTGAGATATACCTTTATGAAATTATGTCTATGACATTTACCTATATCAGTGGATGGTTAGGTAAGGAGCATTAAACAGCGGTGTAATTCTTCTTAACCATAAGTACAGTTTTCAACCTACAACACACAGTGAACGAGTCATTTGACTCAAGGGACTTATACAGAGTATTGTATGTTGTCCAGTGTCCATTAGGTCAGAGGGGTAGGTCCTCGTACTGTATTCGGCTTACTTATGACTTCTCTAGTTCTTAGACAGGTGTTTCGTGGAAACACAGGGTCTAAGTTTTGAGAAGTTATAGGTATATGAGTAAAGTAGAGAACCGAATATTGCAAGTATCGGGATTCTTCAAGGTGATCGAAGATGTAGATACTTGTGTATGGTATTCAGTTGATAGTAATGTTTAAAAGAACTTGCTTCTCTTTCAGGTTACTCATAATTGGAAGCATTCCTAAATTGAGTAACGCTGATCGGCCTCTCTCCATTCAGTTGACATGCACTGGAGACAGCTGCATGATTTGAATCTGGTTCAATTAAATCAGTGCCTCTGTTCCTGTATTGGATATAGAACAGTTCATATCTTGACATTGTTAAGAAACGGGGAGTTGTCCGGCTTATGCTTAAAACCAGACTCTGGACAACTCAAGGCACGTTTCTGTAACGGCTGTTTGTGGGTTGACCCGGGCTATGACGAGGGTTGACTTTCTACCATCTGGAAGATCAATAGTGATATTGTTCTTAACTCGCCACAGTTTTAACAAAAATGGATTTTTTCAGAAAACAGTAGTGGGAGTATGGTAGAACTGGAAGTGATTCCAGAATCGCAAACGATTACTGAAGATTTGATAAGAACTTAAAGATTCAATCTGGTTTGATATTCCATTGGCCACTCCACAGATATGGTGGGTAACCTCAGGCACTCGAGAGGTACTTCGGTATGCTCAAGGACGGTGGCAGGGAGGTTCTTGTTTACCCAGACTTGCCATTGCTGTTGTTCCAGACTGTGAGACCCGGCAGGAAGATGAGTATAGCGTCGTTCTAAATTAGCTTTAGAGTTGTACATTTATATGACTCTTCCAGAGGGTTGTCGTAGTCAGTGGGAGCAGCGGAAGCATTGGTGGACAGGTGGCTTATGTCTATTTATAGACTAAAGCGGATATAGCGGAGATAGATCATCTATTTCTGATGTGACAGTCATAGGTTTGACTTCGTCAGAATAGGAGATGGATCTGTTAAGAAAGTAGTAGGGTGTGATGTCCTGGTATTTGATGACATACACAGAGTAGGAAGTGATATTCCTATACTGCGATCGGTTACACTTTGGTTGTCACACAGTGGTTTCTCCACACAGGACTTGGATATTATATCAGACATTCTGGTTACTAGATCTATGGTTTTAGATCTAGATTTGGGTAGTTTCCCAATCAGGGTACTTAGACAGCATTCTATGAGTATTTAGAATGGACGACTCCTGGCACGGTAGTATACCTGCAGGTGATGGAGTCACCCTCTCTAATGGTGTCTTACAGACTAAAGGGGAGAGGGTTACGCATGATTGGAAGATCACATGCTTAGGCAATTGAGTTGATCATGAGATGTCAAGTACCACACCAGATGTTGTTCTTGCAGTAGATGCAATAAGTTGATATTGATCCAATCCTGGGGAAACAGTCGGAAGCAGTTTTAGAACATAAGTGGATGTTCTAGGGATATGATAACGGCAGCCTCCTTCGGGAAACAGTTATCATTCCAGGCCTCCAAGGTGACATGGATGACAGAGTGACTGTCAGAGTTATAGGTTTCCCTCTGACGAGGGGCAGTATTTTGGACAGGTGGTCCAGGTGGATACCGAGGGAACGATGGCGCAGGATACCGATTAAGTTCAGTTGACGATACAGTCTAAGAAGTTTGGATTTGGAGTTCACTTATGAGTTAGGTCCCATCAGACATCCAGACACATTCTAAGACAGGTATTGCTCATTTCGGGAGATGGCTTTCTCCGCGAACATGGGATATAGAGAGATATAGAAAGAAACATCACAGCGGATCCAGTGACTGAGGCTATTCCACGAACGCAATAGTTTTGCAAACGAGCTTTGTGAGACTGACTAGTAGAGGAGTTGGGTGTTCGGTATCACACGGGCTGTGAGTATGCGATATCGCAATAATTAGCCTTTAGTGCAAGTGGGAGATTGTTGGATATAGTGCCCTCAGAGTCAATTATTGGATCACAGGCACGTGATTGCAATGATTGAGGGAGGACCTATACCGGTAGGACAGTCTTACTCGAGATGATAGTATGCTATCTGGTTTATATTTATCATCGTGTACTGCTTTAGGTGACCTTACGAGTTGCTATTACACGTTGATAGAGCCCATAGGATTCTTGCTTGACTACCAGCAGTATGAGGGCGATCATATACGTGAGAGCTGGAGTCTATAAGCACATCCTTAAAAGGTCCCTAGTCGTGGGAGTTTCGAGACAGGGCATCGATTCTCCAGAGTGGACTAGTGTATACAGTCGAGACCCCGACGAGGGGCGGTGGCCAGTCTCACAAGCCACTGGTATTAGTTGGTTCACCTAAGATGTATACAGGTGCTCATTGGGTTATGAGTACACCGGACAGGACTCGCCGGGAACCTGCTAGTTGGTATTATACTTGACGTCAGATAGCAGTTCCCTGGTGACATGTGTACAGGTTAGTTCATCGACCTGAGATCGTCATTTGTCTCGTGTGAGTTCCCACTATACTTAGATTACTACCCTACCATGCTCAAAGGAGACGTGCAAACAGGTTTTAGTTGGGTACAGTCCCGAGCCACATGGAGGCAGTGAGCGAATCTGCAGGGGTTCGTCTCTCCCGGTATTGGGGGTGAGGTCGCGCTGTGTCTAGGAGAGCCAGTACATGAAAAGTCCTTGGCCAAGGCAGAAGATTTACTGGTAGGTATTCCAGTAGTATCTCAGGGTGTTCTGGGCCACACTCCGACACGACTTGTACCGCTATTGGGGGTCTGACTTTTACCAACCCCCTAGGCCCTCCATGCGATGCTCATAGACGAACGGACCGGACTGTACGGATATTGTCACTGACAGGCTCAGTAGGGTGTCAGGATGAGTTCGCTCATCGACGTCCCTTTTGGTCAATACCTGGTAGCCTGTCACGTATTGGCTAATACCTCTGACGTGCTAGTGGTTAAATCCACAGCCAAAGTATTGACGAGTCTTTAGAGTCCCCCACAGACCAGTTTCTTAAGTTTCGGGCGAAACGCTGTAGAGGCCGTATGGAGATATGGCAGGGTTCGATTAGATACGTGCGGCATTGCACGGATCGTGATCGGACGGTTTTTACTAGCCGGCTTTGGCTTAAGCCGGATCCTAGTATTAGATAGTGTAGATTTTGTCTCTTTGTATTTGTATTCAGTGGGAATACAAATGCGGGCATGTATATGCAGTAGCGGGGTTTTCCTGTAATTTATTATGGGATCAGTTTTCTATAGTTGCCAGTTTGCATTCCGTTATTTGCAAGTTTGCAAATAACTTATTTGTGGAGGGGTTTCTTGCATTTGTGCCTTCATAATCATGAGATTACATTTTAATCTCATCACTTGAATTTATTGAGATTGGATTGAGTGGGATGGTGAGGTTGATATTGTAGTGATCATTATTCTTGCTTATGAATTCTTTTTCTCCACTTGCATTGCTTGCAATTTTTTTCCACCAACCATTTTTCGTAGGGGAGGCCGGCCATTCTTGGAAGAGAGAATGAGAGAGATTCATTTTTGAGTGGTGGCATTTATCTTCATCTCATTTTCATGCTAGGAAAAATGAAAGCGCCATTTTTCCTTAACCTCTTTCCTCCACATCCATGGCAACTTCCAAAGACCCCAAAAGAGACAACCTAATACACTACATCTACAGAAAATCTTGGACGCGTCGGCTAGCCAACTTCACGCCCGAGTTGCCTCGGTCCAGAGGTGGGAGGCCGTAAAAGAATCCGGCTACGTGGTGCCCTTTCCGACGAGGAGGTGACGGACGGAGATTCCGCGGGAGATTGGAGTGGAGACGAAGACCGAAAGACACGGATCGCTTGGTATATCTCTTCACCCATCTTTTAGTTTGCTAGTAGCTAGGTTAATGGCCCGATCCGGGTTAAAAGTGCACGGTGGTGCCGGTTTGCAAGTTTCGCAAAGTTATTCGTTTCTGCGTTTCCGGCGTCGGATCGACGGCCGGGGCGCCGCCGTGCACTTACAAGTGTACATGTTTGTATCATGTTTGATGATACATACAAGTTGTGTGTATGAGACATAAACCAAATTGAGGTTAAATTAGGGTTTACTAATTTCCTAATAAATAACAAATGAAATAAGACTTTGGTCAAAGTTATCAAGCTTCATGAAGCTTGAAGAAACTTTGAGAAAGTCAATTTCTTTTGTCATTTACTTAGGATGCTAGTTACCCCAACCTTTAACACAAGTCTTTGGTTAATTCTCTGCACAAGTTAAGCATGAGGGCTTAAATTAATCATGGTACCATAATTAAAAGGATAAGTTTCATTCTTTATTATATTATTCTCATCATTATTCTTTCTTCTTCTTCTTCTTGAAGAAGAAGAAAGCTCGCTAGCTCTAATGGTGCCATGAGATTAAGAGTGAGAAATCCAATTCTAAAATGAACCCACTTCTTATTTCTTCATTCTCTACCACATGCCATGTAGTAGAGTGTGTTATCTTCACAAGTTTCATGACCAAGTGAAGATGGAGCTTGAGTTTGAGTCGCATCGACGTAGATCATCTTCGGCATCGAAGTCAACGACCTAGCCCGATTATTTCTCCAAAGAAACCAACGCGAGGGTCCGGGATTCCGATGATCGCAGCGGAGGGACGTCAACACGGAGCTAAAGAAGTGGAGGACCGGATCTACAAAGGTTGTAGTCATTTTCACTTGTAGTTAAACTGTTAACTTGCTTATTATCGCCTTATCTCTAGTTAACGATCTAGCATTAGGGTTCTTTGGCACATAAAAAATTTGATTTTTGCATGGTTGATCAGTTGTAGAACCTCATGAGTGTGCCTAGGAATACTACAGTGGTATCAGAGCCTAGCTAGAGCTTTAGGCCATGCGTAGACGAAGTTAGAAACCCGATCGAACCCCGAAACCTTAACTTAGAGCCCTCTCTGTAAATTTTTCAAAACTATGGAATTTTGTGAATTAAAAATATGCAGAAAAATTAGCAGGGTTTTCTAAGAAATACTGTGCAAAATGTGCCCCTAAATCGATCAAGGCGCCGTGGAACCGCGACACGAGCTTGGCACATGCGGCGGTTCCGCGGCCGTACGGTCACTTCTTTCATCATTGTTTGCACAATAATGTCTTAATTTTATTCCTTTGTTTTCTGGGAATTTTTAATTTGCACTCAAGAGTTGAGTTTTCTGGGTTGTATTGGGAGTTCGTAGAGTCGATCGGATTGTTTAATTTTGTCTATGTGTTCTTCCGCGTAATTTTAGAACATGTTGAATAGTTCGACCGGATATGAACACCCATTTTTTCCCCTGCCGGGAAATTTCCAAATGTTGGATTTTTCCGTGGTTTAAGAATGTTCTAAGTAGTGCAGGTAACGCGATGGACCCTCTAGAAGACAACAAACCTTAACTCGATTATGTGACCGTCTTGAACTGCCCTTTGAACCTTAGGGTTTGGGGCAGTACGGCGTGCTACATGTGAGGCGTTGGCTTGACCCTTTTACGGCTGGACCATTGGTATTGTGGCATAAAGTGAATGTTTTTAAACTTATTTCATGTGTTGAGCTGTTTCGGGAAAACTTGGGTGTTTGATTGTTCGATCGGAAAGTTTAACATTTTCTATTTATTTGGAATGTGATACAATATTTGGAATCCACATGAAGTTATGAGATAACTGATTTGGATGTTATGAACATAGCAGTTTAGTCTCACTTGATCGGTTGCCACAGAATTTTGATGTGATCAAAAGTCCGTCGCAATCACGTTGCATATGCGGATACTCGCCGGGTAAACTTAATAGGCAGCTACACCCCATAGCCCCGACCAAGTGACTGTAGGAGAACCCCGTCGCCGAAAGCATCCGTTCGGGTGCTCGCGGCAGCGGTGTTCCGCCTTAGTGCACTTCGTCGACGGTATCGGGGATGCGGCCGTCTACTAAAGTTTGCGACGAGCATTCGTTCTGGATATCGGGAATCTTGTTGAATTACCCGACTTCATATTGAAAAGTGTTTTCGATAAAGAGACTAAAATGCGGGGTTTATAATTGTTAGGCATGCGATGTCTAAGGAATTCATTTGGTTAGGCATGCGATGTCTATGCAGGTTGCGGATTCCAACTGTTGTAGTTTTACACTTTCTTTTTTGCGACCGTAAGTGTAATATGTGATATCGCCGGTTTCGTTGCTATATGTCAACGACAATTGGGATGGGCATATTTACTTACGTTGATGACATGTGATGTTATGTGTTGCTGGATATATTATATTGGATCGTCGTATTTGAATAACCGGGTTTTTTTTATGTAAGATGAGTGTTTTTCCATTTTCATTCATGTAAAAACTTGTATGTAATATTCTTTTATTGGGGCACTTCCAGGTTGCGGAAGATGTCACCGTTGATGTATATTATTTACTTTTCCGCATTAGGATAGACCCAAGGAGGGGAGCACAAGTAACCGGGTTCTAGGGTCCAGTGGGAGACCATCTCGAGGAGTCGAGTCTGGGTCTCCTAACCCTAGAATTGGTAGGGTTGCTTGCCGCTCTCGTAGGGGTCTAGGGGTGTGGGATTGGCTATTCATCACGACCGTAGAATCCGTGTTTTATTCAGGCTCAAAATAAAACACGGACGTCCTAGTATATCCGATATTTCATATGATATTTTCTGCTACGTTATCTGTGATGTGATCATGTGATTTGTTCAGATAGATATTGTATATAGTATATATGATATATTATATAGACGTTGCTTATGTTTTACACCCGCGCTACCCCTGCCTCGCTCTGGCGTTAGTTACCTAACCTAACGGTGCAGACGGTACATCGAGACAAATGCGGATGGCATAAGCGTACGTTATATTTATCTGTGATGTTTAGGTGGACTTAAATGATGAGACTTCATTAATGTGATTAATGAAAGAAGATAAACCTAAAAGATGTTGTGGAATCGAATTTCAAAAATAAAACAGGTAGCTACAGTTCTTGCTTTGCATCACGGTGTTCCTTGTAGAGCATCCTGCACCTTATTCGATGAGGAAAGGGCCGACGATCCCTTCACCGGGAGTGACACCTTTTGCAATAACTGGCAGATGCTACAACCCTCGGTTTGTCTTTTGATTGCTTCTATAGTTTTTGCTTTGAACAGCGGTATATATGATATATCCTGCACCTTATTCGACGAGGAAAGGGCCGACGATCCCTTCACCGGGAGTGACCCCTTTAGCAAAACTAGAAAAGCCAAAAAAACACTCCATTTAAAAACTATTTGATTCCGCAACGAGATCAAGTTCAATGCGTTAAAGTTTTTCTTAAAAACCAACCGCAACCCTCCGTCATTTTAGGAAGTAGAGTACTTAGTATTCGTGCTGTGTTTGTTGACCATAGTTAAGGCACAGTATACGGTAGCTAAGTGATGTTTTCCTACACCGCATATGATGCGATTAGTTAGGAAAGTCATGTAGCTTTGTTGACCTTAGCCAAGGGTCATGTGGGTGGGTCTAATTAATCACGAAATGACGGGTAGAACTTGACTAGTGCTTATGATTTGTTGACCATACCCAAGGTCATAAGTGCTAGGGGTAGAAACCTTTATCGGGAGTTTCAAGTGTTGAAATTTGCAATGAGATTGCATACCTTCTATATGATAGTTGGATCCCGATACCCACTGCGAGTAATTGTTACTCCTGGGAGAGTTTTGCACTTTGCAATTAGCCGATCAAGTAGGTGTCTAGAAAGGTGTCAACGGGGTTACGGCTCTGGGAAAACGAGGTTTATTCTAATTAGGTCCGTGCGAAAGCACGGGTAACCTCCCTCAAAGTACCGACACTGGCCTGGCTGAAAGATTGGCGAACTTGTAGAGTGTAATTAATCCCGACTAGTCTTTCCTTTTAGGGTTTGAAGGAAGATTTGATAAAAACAGTGGGAGCCATCCTGATTAGATAAAATAAATAACCAATCTAATCTTGCAAGAGCACACGCAGAGTGTTTTCTTCTTTCTCTCTCCAGGTAGCGACCATATCACGCCTTAATCAAGATAATAATATGGACGTATTGACCGAATCCGCTTATTATACTGAGCTGGGGAACGTTGGTCCCGCTCCAATTTATAATTGTTATAAGACCGAGCAGGAAATAGGGGAATACCAGGATTCCCATGCCGCCCAAACGAAGAAAGTGCATGAGATGCATCTCCTTCGGGTGTGTTCATTACAAAGAACTGTTTCTCAGTATCCTTTACGTCCTGGGTATGAAATACCGGATCAGGATCCCGCATATGTAATCTGTTACATGGGCTACAGATAGGTAGAGAACTGAGAACGGGTGATAAGTTTCATGTGACAGAAAACGGTGCAAGTGTTGCAGCCAAGTCTGTTGGTTACTGTCACCTTGTATTACCAATAAATTGATTCTGAACAAATGCTATTAGATACCGAATCTGATATACAAAATCATATCAGTCTGTTTATTAGTGATGAAAGGATATAATTTTGTATTATTGAATATTGTTTTGAACATTTCCTATATCGGTTCAGGCACGTTATCTAAAAGCATTGACGTTCTAAATCAAACTACAGTTCCTAGTATACAGAACACACACGAGAGGAAGAGTTCAGAAATGAACGATTCCTTCTTGAGGTATTGTAGACTAGGTCATATCAATGTGACCCGACTAGCTTAAGTTACATTTTAGATGCATATTTAAATAAGTTTGAATTTACATCTTATGAAACTTTCCAGTCATGTCACAAAGATAAGATGACCATAGCTCCGTTTACTGGAAACAGAGAAAGAGTTAGTAAACTCTTGGGACTGATACATGATGATGTATGTAAGGTCCCCTGTCTACACATGCCAGGATCGGTTCTTTGTACTTCCTTACATTCACTGATGATCTCTTAAGATTCGGGCACATGTTCTTGTTGAAACACATGTCTGAAACTTTTGAGAAATTAAAAGAATATAAGTTAGAAGTAGAGAACAAAAATACGGGTATTAGTATTATCTCCTATGATATGATCAGGGAGGAGAATACTTGTGCATAGAATTCCTGGACTATTCTAAAAGAGAATGAGATTCTCTCTCGGTTTTACTCCTCTGAATATACCACAGCACAACGGTGTATCGGGGCAGAGCAATCGCACCATATTAGATATGGTGTGCTCTATGATGAGTATTATTGAGTTACCTATTTCCTTTTGGGGGTTGTGCACTTAAGAAGCTGCATACCTATTGAATTAGGTTCGAATCAGATCGATGCCTACCACTCCATATAAGATATGGTATGGGAAGAGCCTATCTCTTAAGTAAGTTAAGATTTGGGATTGTCCGGCCTATGTCAAAAGCAAAATCCGGACAAGATCGAGGAAAGTTCAGTTCTGTAGAACTGGAAAGGTTCCAGCTATACAAACTGCACCTGATGACTTGACAGAACCAAGGGATTCGATAGTCTCCGACGAACCACAACCTCTCCGCCGATCTGGAAGGGTTCCTCATCCGCCTGAGAGATACTTCGGTTTCTCGATGACAGTGGGAGCGAAGAATGCATCATGAGATGATGACCCAACTAGTTTCGAGCAGGCCATCGAGAGTAGGGACTCTGTAAGAATGGCTGGATGCTTAGCGATCTGAGATGGAATCCATGTACACAAACAAAGTATGGACTTTGGTTGCTATATCTGAAGGGTTAAATCCCCATCAGGAGCAAGTATATCTTGAGAAGATTACTTGGTGTAGATGGAAAAGTTGAGACTTTCAAAGCTAGACATGTTAAAGGTTTTCATCATCGACCAGGTGTGGATAATGATGAAACCTTTTCCAGTGGCTATGCATAAGTCCATCCGGATCCTACTTGCCATTGCTACATACCATGACTACGATATCTGGGGGTTGGGTGCCATGACTGCTTTTCTAAATAATGATTTAGAACAGAACGTCTAAAAGAACGCAGCCAGAGGGCTTCGTAAACAGTGGGAGCAGCGGAAACGTGTGCAAGTTTCTTTACAGAATAAAGCAGGCATAGCGGAGTTGGAACGTCTGTTTTGATGTGATAGTCAAAGTGTTTGACTTCATCAAAATGGTAGATGAACCTTGTATATACAAAAAGGTAGTAGAGAGTAAGGTGGTCATCCTCGTATTGTACGTGGACAACATACTCTTGATAGGAAAAGAGTTTCCTATGTTACGATCGATCGATCTCCTCTTATCACCTGGATTCTCCAATAGGATCAAGGTGATACCTCCTAAATCCTGGGATTTGGATCTATGAGATAGATCTAAATAGATGTCAGGATTCTCACTAGTTGTAGTGAGATGGTATCAGTTGATCCTGGGGAGAATCACTGGAAAGGTTCCAGGGTGATAAGGACGACTGAATGTCAGTCGCAGGCATTGTCTTTACCCTCAGTGGAGGGACGGTATGTTGGATGAGTTCCAAGCAAGATACCGTGGAAAACTAGACGATAAAGGCTGGTGACATCGCTATCGAAGATACTACCAAAGAGGCAGTTTGGATGTATATTGGTTCATAAGATGAACTAGGTTCCTACCATTGTATGACAATGGATGTGTGGCTTTGGCCCAGGAACCCCGGTCCCATTAGTGACCCAGACATATTCTGAGGCAGCATCACCTAATCATGGAGATAGATGATCTCCAGGGTGATCGAGGTAAGGAGAGTAGACTCAGAGGACAACAAGGCGGATCCACTCACAAAAGCTTTTTCCCAAAGAGAGACTTTTATGAGATGGTTGAGTATTAGATACTGCAACCACTGCTACAGATGGACCTAGTGCAAGTGGGAGATTGTAAGTTATATGTATGCCCTACAGGCTATTACTGTACATAGGATGTATATTGTAGTGGATGCTGGGACATATATTGGTAGGACTTTCTTACTCGACATGATAGTACGCTATCTGGTTACTCATTATCTTAACATGTATACTTTCTGTCTCTCTGTTACATGTTGATAAAGCCCTTAGGATGTGTACTCGACTTCCAGGACTATGATGTAGATCATACTAGTGGGGTCTGGGTAGTCCATGAGTACATCCTTCAATGTTCCTAGTCATGGGAATATCGAGACGGGGCATCGATATTCCAGAGTAGACTAGCGTATATCTTCTCGACCTATGTGATGGGCGATGGATGATCCCATATCCATTGGTGTTTGACATCAGAGATGGTATGCGGGTGCTCAGTGGAGACTGGGTACACTGAACGGACTCGCCGAGAACTCCCAGATGGTATTATACCTCACGTCAGATGGCAGTTTTCTGGTGACACTGGTACAGCTTTGTCTGTTGACCTGAGATCGTCATAGAGTTTTGTGTGTCTCCCACCGTGCTTTGATTTCTACCCTACCACGGCTCTACTGAGTCATGCAAACAGGTGGTTTTTAGGTACAGTCCCGATTCACATGGAGGCAATGAGCGATAGGAGGGGATTGGTCTCTCCCGGTATTGGGGGTTGATGTTGCGCTATGCTCGACTGGCCATAACTGGAAATCCCTGGCCAGGGTTGCAGTGATTTACTGGTAAGTGCTATCAGTAGTTTCATGCTTGTTATGGACCTTACATCGGCATGACTTATCGAGCTACTGGGGTCTGACGTTTACCACCCCTAGGCGAGATATGCGACATATCAGACGAACAGACCGGACTGTACGGTAAGTGTCACTGGTTGGATTCACAGGAGTATGAGCGGGCTTGGTCGTTGATCTTCTGATCGCTCAATACCCGGGTGGCCGTTACGTTAAGCAGACCGCTTGCGGCTTGTGGGTGTTTGATATGATCATCACCTACTGCCGGCGTATTGACGAGTCTTTAGAGTCCTACACAGAGGTTTCCTGGCTCAAGCGAAACGAAATAGGAGCGCATATGAGATATGTGCGGGACCGAGAATAATACCAGTATGCGATACTGAATTCTATTCTCGCGATTTGTATCATTGGACAGTTATATAAGATATAGCCGGGTTACCGAATCAAGTGTTTATTCGATACATTGATACACTTGATATTAGTCGGTTGTATGCAGTATGACCGGATCATTAAACCAAGTGTTGATTTAATAATTTAATGTATAATTATATATTTGATATATTACTTTACATTAACTAATATTGGTTCATTTAAGATTGATTTTCTCACTTGAATGTGCACATTGTTTATATGTGATATATGCAAGTGTACATGTTTGTATCATGCTTGATGATACATACAAGTTGTGTGTATGAGAAATAAACCAAATTGAGGTTAAATTAGGGTTTACTAATTTCCTAATAAATAACAAATGAAATAAGACTTTGGTCAAAGTTATCAAGCTTCATGAAACTTGAAGAAACTTTGAGAAAATCAATTTCTTTTGTCATTTACTTAGGATGCTTGTTAACCCAACCCTTAACCCAAGTCTTTGGTTAATTATCTACACAAGTTAAGCATGAGGGCTTAACTTAAACATGGTACCATAATTAAAAGGATAAGTTTCATTCTTTATTCTATTATTCTCATCATTATTCTTTCTTCTTCTTCTTCTTCAAGAAGAAGAAAGCTCACTAGCTCTAATGGTGCCATGAGATTAAGAGTGAGAAATCCAATTCTAAAATGAACCCACTTCCTATTTCTTCATTCTCTACCACTTGCCATGTAGTAGAGTGTGTTATCTTCACAAGTTTCATGACCAAGTGAAGATGGTGCTTGAGTTTGAGTCGCCTCGACGTAGATCATCTTCGGCATCGAAGTCAACGACCTAGCCCGATTATTTCTCCGACGAAACCAACGCGAGGGTCCGGGATTCCGATGATCACAGCGGAGGGACGTCAACACGGAGCTAAAGAAGTGGAGGTCCGGATCTACAAAGGTTGTAGTCACTTTCACTTGTAGTTAAACTATTAACTTGCTTAGTATCGCCTTACCTCTAGTTAACGATCTAGCATTAGGGTTCTATGGCAAATAAAAAATTTGATTTTGTCATGGTTGATCAGTTGTAGAACCTCATGAGTGTGCCTAGGAACCCTACAGTGTACTTATACATGCTCTCGTCCAAAACATCATTTAGAAAAGCTGTCATGACACCCAACCGCCAGAAATCGTAGTCATGGTATGTAGCAATAACAAATAGGATCTGGATGGACTTAAGGATAGCTTTGAAAGTCTCAACTTTTCCATGTACACCAAGTAATCTTCTTAAGATATACTTGCTCCTGATGGGGATTTAACCCTTCAGATAAAGCAACCAAAGTCCATACTTTGTTGGTGTATAAGGATTCCATCTCAGATCGCTAAGCATCCAGCCATTCTCACAGTGTCCCTACACCTGATGGCCTGCTCGAAACAAGTTGGGTCATCATCTCATGATGCAATCCTCGCTCCCACTGTCATAGAGAAACCGAAGTATCTCTCAGGTGGTGAGGAACCCTACTAGATCGGCGGAGAGGCTGTGGTTCGTTGGAAACTATGTAATCCTCCGGTTTTACCAAATTATCAGCTGCAGTTTGTATAGCTGGAACTCTTTCCAGTTCTACCTCATGACCACTAATTTCTTCATAAGAAATCCCCTTTATTTCAAAATGTGGTATGCCGAGAAATAAAACATCTTTTGTTTCTCGGTGTGGTAGAAGATATTCCCTTGCGAATGCTTGGGATATCCAACAAAGTTCTACAGAACTGACCTTGCCGCGAGCTTGTCCAGATTTTGTTTTTGACATAGGCCGGACAACCCTAAATCTTAACTTCATTAAGAGATGGGCTCTTACCATACCATATCACATATGGAGTGGTAGAAAATTTGATTTGGTTGGAACCCCATTCAATAGGTATGCAACTTCTAAAGTGCATAACCCTAAAAGAAAATAGGCAACTCAGTATTACTCATCATAGAGCACACCATATCACATAAGGTGCGATTTCTCCACGCCGTTACACCGACATGCTGTGGTGCATGAAGACGAGTAATGATGAGAGAGAATCTCATCCTCCTTTAGAATAGACGAGGAATTCCGTGCATAAGTATTCTTCTCCATGATGTCATCAAAGGACATAATACTTATACCTGTTTTGGTTCTCAACTTCTAACTTATATTCTGTGATTATCTCAAAAATTTCGGACTTGTGTTTCTACAGGAACATATGTCTGAATCTTGAGAGATCATCAGTGAATGTAATGAAGTACAAAGAACCGGTCCTGGCATATGTCGACAGGGGACTTTCATACATCAGCATGTATCAATCCCAAGAGTTCACTAACTCTTTCTCTGTTTCTAATAAACGGAGCTGTGGTCATCTTATCTTTATGACATGACTGAAAAGTTTTATAAGATGTAAATCCAAACTTATTTAAATATGCATCTAAATGTAACTTCAGCTAGTCGGGTCGCATTGATATGACCTAGTCTACAATGCCTCAAGAAGGATTCGTTCATTTCTGAATTCTTCCTCTTGCGTTTGTTCTATACATTAAGAACTGTAGTTTGATTTAGAACGTCTATGCTTTTAGATAAAGTGCCTGAACCGATCAATTCTTGATATAGGAAATGTTCAAAGCATTATACAACAATACAAAATTATATCTTTCTTTACTAATAAAGAGACAGATATGATGTTGTATATCAGGTTCGGTATCTAATAACATTCGTTCAGAATCAATGCATTCTGATAATACAGGGTGATAACTGCCAACAGATTTGGCTGCAAAACTTGCATCATTTCCAACTCTTGAAACTTATCACCCGTTCTCAGTTCTATACCTATCTGTAGCCTATGTAACAAATTACATTTGCGGGATCCTGATCCGGTATCTCATACCCAGGACGTAAAGGATACTGAGAAATAGTTCTCGGTAATGAACATACCCGAAGATGATGCATCACCAAGCACTTTCTTCGTTTGGGCGGCACGGGAATTCTGGTAATCCCCTATTTCCTGCTCGGTCTTATAACAATTATAAGTTGGTGCGATACCAACGTTCCTTAGCGCAGTATAATAAGCGGGTTCGGTCAATACATCGGTATTATTATCTTGATTAAGGCGTGACATAGTCGTAAGCAGGAGAGAGAGAGAAGAAAACACTCAGCGTATGCTCTTGCAAGATTAGATTGGTTATTAATATATCTAATCAGGATGTCTCCTACTGTTTTAGTCAAATCTTCCTTCAAACCCTAAAATGGAAAGACTAGCCGGGATTAATTATACTCTACAAGTTCGCCAACCATTCAGCCAGGCCAGTGCCGGTACATTGAGGGAGGTTCCCCGTGCATTCGTACGGACCAAATTAAAATAAACCACGTATTCCCAGAGGCATAACCCCGTTGACACCTTTCTAGACACCTACTTGATCGGCTAATTGTAATGTGTATAACTCTCCCAGGAGTAACTCTTATTCGCAGCGGGTATCGGGATCCAACTATCTCATAGAAGGTATGTAATCTCATTGCAAATTTCAACACTTGAAATTCCCAATAATATTTTACCCCTAGCATCTATATGACCTTAACATAGTCAACAAATCATAAGGGCTAGTCAAGTTCAACCCGTCATTTCCCGATCGAAATAAACCCACCCGCACGACCCTTAACACAGTCAAAAAAGTCGCACGACTACCTTAATCCAATCGCATCATATGCTTATACAGATAAGCAATAATCAGCTACCGCACACTACGCCTTAACATAGTCAACAAACGTAGCACGAATACTAACTAGTACTTATCTGAAATGACGGAAGGCAACGACAGGTTTTTAAGAAAACCCTTTGCGTAATGAACTAGATATCGTTGTAAAATCGAGTGATTTTAAATAGAGTGTTTTTAGGCCTTTACTAGTTTTGCTAAAGAGGTCACTCCTGGTGAAGCGATCTCGGCTCTTTCCTTATCGAATAAGGTGCAGGATATTTCACAAATACCACTATGCAAAGCAAAAACTATAAAAACAATCAAAAGACAAACCGAGTTTGTAGCATC
The DNA here is from genome assembly GCA_030015575.1 of Agapanthus africanus. Classification (NCBI taxonomy): domain Eukaryota; kingdom Viridiplantae; phylum Streptophyta; class Magnoliopsida; order Asparagales; family Amaryllidaceae; genus Agapanthus; species Agapanthus africanus. The sequence goes on from CM057350.1 coordinate 308,730,893, forward strand.
TGCCAGTTTCGCTAAAGAGGTCACTCCGGGTGAAGGGATCTCGGCTCTTTCCTTATCGAATAAGGTGCTAGATGTTCTACAAGGAACACCGCTATTCAAAGCAAGAACTAAAGCTACCATTTTTTAAACAAGTTTCTACAACATCTTTAGGTTTCTTTTATTTCATTAATCTTATTAATGAGGTCCCATTTTATTATGCTTCACAAGCATCATTTTTGAAACGAAATCTGCAATATAACATATATCTCATATATATAATATAAGCATTCGTCTCAGGCAGTAATATGATCTCATCGCAGAACATTGCAGCAGAAGAACACATATGAAATATTGGATATACTAGGACGTCCGTGTTTTTAATACGAGCCTGTATAAAACACGGATTCCACGGTCGTGATGAATAGCCAAACCCACATCCCTAGACCCCTACGAGAGCGGCAAGCAACACTGCCAATTCTAGGGTTAGGAGACCCGGTCTTGACTCCTCGAGATGGTCTCCCACTGGACCCTAGAACCCGGTTACTTGTGCTCGCCGCCTTGGGTCTACCTAATGCGGAATAGTAAATAATATATAATGGTGACATCATCCTCAGCTCGGAAGTGCCCCAATAAAAGAATATTACATACAATGAATTTTACATGAATGAAAAAGAAAAACTCTCATTTCATATAAAACCCCCGGCTACTCAAAACACGACGATCCAATATAACATATCACAGCAACACATAATATCACATATCATCAACGTAAGTAAATAAGCGTATCCCAATTGTCATTGATGTATAGCAACGAAACCGGCGATACACCACATATCACACTTACGGTCACAGAAAAGAATGTGTAAAACTACAACAGTTGGAATCCGCAACCACCTTAGACATCTCATGCCTAACCAAATGAATTCCTTATACATCGCATGCCTAATTATAAACCCCGCATTTTATTCTCGATCTCGGAGACACTTTTCAATATCTAGTTGGCCAATTCAACAAGATTCCCGACATTCTGATCGAATGCTCGTCGCAAACTTTAGTAGACGGCCACACCCCCGGATGCCGTCGACGAAGAGCACTAAGGCGGAACACCGCTGCCGCGAGCACCCGAACGGATGCTTTTGGCGACGGGGTTCTCCTACAGTCACTTGGTCGGAGCAATGGGTTGTGGCTATCTATAAAGTTTACTCGGCGAGTATCCGCGTACGCTACGTGATTGCGACAGACTTTTGATCTCATCTAAATCCCGTGGCAACCGATCAAATGAGACTAAACTGCTAGATTTATAACATTCAAATTAGTTATCTCATAACTACTTGTGGATTGCAAATATTGTATCAAATTCCAGATAAATAGACAATGTTAAACTTTCTGATCGAATAAACAAACACCTAAGATTTCCCAGATAGCTCAACACTTGAGCGGAGTTCAAAAAATATCCATCACATGCCACAGTACCAATGGTCCAGCCATAGAAGGGTCAAACCAACGCCTCACATGTGGTAACGCCGTACTGCCCCAAACCCTAAGGTTTAGAGGCGGTTCAGACGGTCACATAATCGAATTAAGGTTTGTGTTCTTCTAGAGGGTCCACCGCGTTACTTGCATGATTTTCCGGAAGTTTCAAACTCGAGAAAAAATCCAACACTTGAATGTTTTCCGACAGGGGAAAAGTGAGTTATTGATATCCGTTCGAACTTTTTAACACGTTCTAAATTACCCGGAAAAACTTAAACGAAGATAAACTTTCCGATCGAATCAACGAATAGAAAAGATCTCCAGAAAACTCAACAGTTGAGTAATATTAAAAATTCCTATAAGCAGGCAAAAGTACCCAAGAATCATACCTTGAAGTATGAGCCCCTGACTTCTCATGATGGCCGCGGAACCGCAGCCAAACCAATGGTTTGGCCGCGGTTCCGCGCTCCCATGATGGAGTTAGGGTATCGTGCTTCACAGTAATTCTTAGAACTCCCTGCTTATTTTTCTGAGTATTTTTAATATGAAAATATCAACATTTTAAAAAAAAATTTGGAGAAGGGGTTCGTGTCGATGTTTCGGGGTTCGATCGGACTTTAAACTTCGCCTAAAGCTCTAGCTTGGCTCTGATACCACTGTAGGGTTACTAGGAACTCTCACAAGGGTCTATAAGGCATCAACCATGCCCGATTTAAAATTTAGACGTGCCGAACAACCCTAACCAGGATTTTAGACTAGAAATTAGGCGAAACAAAGCAAGTAAACAACTTTACTTCTAAGAGTTTAGGATTACAACCTATGTACTCCGTTCCTTCACTTCTAAAGCTCCGTGTTGAGGTCCCTTCGCTGTAATCATCGAGTATCCGGACTCTAGAGTGGCTCCATAAAAGAAAGATGCAAGCTTGCTTCCGATCTTCGATAACTAAGATGATCTACCTTGAAGAAACTCAAGCCCAAGCTCTTGCTTTGCTAATCAAGTATTAGCAAAGCAAACACCCTAATCTAAACGGCTAGAATAGATGAGGATGAAGAAGTAGGAATTTAGCAATCATTTATTTTCTATTTCTCACTCATTTTTATCACATCACAAAAAGCTAGAAAGCTTTTTCAAGCAAGAAGAAGAAGGAAGAAGAAGAAGCAAACTCTTTGTGATGAATAATGAAACTCTAGTGAGGTTAGAAATGCAACCATGGGTTAAGTATGATAACTTAACCCATGTAGAGACTTAACCATGGTGAAGGGTTGGGTTGGGTTAACAAATATCAAACAAAATATCTTTAGAAAATATCTTTAGTTAAAAACAAAAGCAAAGCTTCTAGAAACTTCAAGAAGGTTTAACCCTAATCCAAACCCTAACCATGTTTAAACTCCACAAAACATGTTTCATTTGTAACCTTAACTTATTACAATATTATATATCACATATATAATATATTTTGTAACAAAATAAAATAATACAATTAACATATATCGCATATATATCAATGTATTACCCGAGTGAGAAAAAGAATCTTTTAGTGAGCTTATATTACTTAATGTAATTTAATATATCAAATATATAATTATACATTAAATTATCGAATCAACACTTGATCTGATAATCCGGCTATTTCACAAATAACCGACTAATATAATCTGTATCAGTTCATCGAATCAACACTTGATCCGATGACCCAGCTATATCACATATATCCGGCCGATATCTCATAATGCGAGAATCTAATACGGTATCACATACACGTATTGTTCTCGGTCACGCACATATCATATATGTGCTCCTACTCCGTTTTGCCCGAGTCAGAAAACCTCTGTGTAGGACTCTAAAGAATCGTCAATACGGCGGTAGTAGGTGATGATCATATCAAACACCTACAAGCTGCAAGCGGTCAGCTAAACGTAACAGCCACCTAGGTATTGAGCAATCAGAAGATCAACAAGCAAGCCTGTACATTCTCCCGTGAATCCAACCAGTGACACTGCCGTACAGTCCGGTCTCTTCGTCTGATATGTCGCATATCTCGCCTAGGTGTGGTAAACGTCAGACCCCAGTAGCTTGATAAGTCGTGTCGATATGAGGTCTATGACAGTTCAAGAAACTATCGATAACACTTACCAGTAAATCTCAGCAACCCTGTCCAGGGATTTCCAGTTATAGCCAATCAAACACAGCGCAACATCAACTCCCTATACCGGGAGAGACGAAACCCCTCCTATCGCTCATTGCCTCCATGTGAATCGGGACTGTACCCAAAAGCCACCTTTTTGCACGGCCTCTTAGACGTGGTATGTTGGAAATCAAAGCACCGTGGGAATCACACAAGACTCTATGACGATCTCGGGTCTACAGACTAACCTGTACCAGTGTCACCAGAGAACTGCCATCTGACGTGAGGTATAATACCATCTGGGAGTTCCCGGCGAGTCCGTCCAGTGTACCCAGTCTCAACTGAGCACCCGTATACCTTCTCTGATGTCAAACACCAATGGATATGGGATCATCCATCGCCCATCATATGGGTCAAGAAGCGCATACGCTAGTCTACTCAGGTGTATCGATGCCCTGTCTCTGTACTCCCATGACTAGGAACATTTGAATGATGTACTTGGCGACTATTCTGTACCCACTAGTATGATCTGCATCGTAGTCCTAGTAGTCAAGTACTCATTCTAAGGACTTTATCAACATGTAACATAGAGACCATCAGAGTACATGTTAAGATAAAGGACGACCAGATAGCATACTATCATGTCGAGCAAGAAAGTCCTCCCTATATATGTCCAAGCATCTACTACAATATACATCGTATGTACAGTAATGGCCTCTTGGGCATACAAATAACTAACAATCTCCCACTTGCACTAGGGCCATCTGTTGGGGTACCGCATACCCAACAATCAGCTGTGGTCAAAGTATCTCATACAAAACCATCCTATAAAAGTCTCTACTGGGAATTAGGCCTTTGTAAGTGGATCCACGCTGTTGTCCTCTGTGTCAACTCTCCTAACCTCGATCTACCTGGAGATCAACCATCTCCATGATCAGGTGATACTGCCTAAGAATTATATCTGGATTTCTGATGGGACGGGGTTTCTAGGCCAAAGCCATAACTCCATTGTCATACAATGGTTGGAACGAAGTTCATCTCATGAACTTATATATATCCAGACTGCCTCTTTGGTAGCATCTTTTGTAACGATGTATCTTGCCTTTAATCATCTAGTAAGTCACGGTATCTATCTTGGAACTGTTCCAACATACCGTCCCTCCACTGAGGGTAAAGACAATGCCTGCGACTGACATTCAGTCGTCCTTATCACCCTGGAACCTTTCCAGTGACTCTCCCTAGGATCGATTGATACCATCTCACTACAACTAGTGAGAATCCTAATATCCAATTAGATCTATCTCATAGATCCATAACCTTAGATTTAGGAGGTATCACCTTGATCCTGTATGGAGAATCCTTGTGATAAGAGGAGATTGACGGAGCGTAGTAAAGGAACTCCTTCACTATCTAGAGTATGTCATCTACGTACTCTACGAGGATCACCACCATACTCTCTACTACCTTTTTGTACATACACGGTTCATCTACCATTTTGATGAAGTCAAACTCTTTGACTACCATATCAAAACAGACGTTCCAGCTCCGCGATGCCTGATTTATCACATAAAACAACTTGCACATGTTTCTGCGGCTCCCACTATCTACGAAGCTCTCTGGCTATGTACTTATAGATGCTCTCTTCCAAAACATCATTTAGGAAAGCTGTCATGACACCCAACCGCCAGAAATCGTAGTTATGGTATGTAGCAATGACAAGTAGGATCTGGATGGACTTAAGCATAGCTTTGAAAGTCTCAACTTTTCCATGTACACCAAATAATCTTCTCAAGATATACTTGCTCCTGATGGGGATTTAACCCTTCAGATAAAGCAACCAAAGTCCATACTTTGTTGGTGTATAAGGATTCCATCTCAGATCGCTAAGCATCCAGCCATTCTCACAGAGTCCCCACTCTTGATGGCCTGCTCGAAACAAGTTGGGCCATCATCTCATGATGCAATCCTCGCTCCCACTGTCATAGAGAAACCGAAGTATCTCTCAGGTGGTGAGGAACCCTACTAGATGTTAGTTATATGTATGCCCTAGAGGCCATTACTATACATAGGATGTATATTGTAGTGGATGCTTGGACATATATAGGGAGGACTTTCTTGCTCGACATGATAGTATGCTATCTGGTTACTCTTTACCTTAACGTGTACATTGATTGTCTCTCTGTTACATGTTGGTAAAGCCCTTAGGATGTGTACTTGACTACCTGGACTATGGTGCAGATCATACTAGTGGGGACATGGTAATCCATAAGTACATCCTTCAAAGTCCCTAGTCGTGGGTGTATCGAGACGGGGCATCGATATACCAGAGTAGACTAGCGTATACCTTCTCGACCCATACAGATGGGCGATGGATAATCCCATATCCATTGGTGTTTGACATCAGAGATGATATACGGGTGCTCAGTTGAGACTGGGTACACTGGACGGACTCGCCGAGAACTCCCAGATGGTATTATACCTTACGTCAGATGGCGGTTCTCTGGTGACACTGGTACAGAGTAGTCTGTTGACCCGAGATCGTCATAGAGTCTTGTGTGATTCCCACTGTGCTTTGATTTCCACCTTACCACGTCCAAGTGGGCGTGCAAAACGGTGGTTTTTGGGGACAGTCCCGAATCACATGGAGGCAATGAGCAATAGGAGGGGATTCGTCTCTCCCGGTATAGGGAGTTGATGTTGCGCTGTGTTCGATTGGCTATAACCGGAAATCCCTGGCCAGGATTGCTGAGATTTACTGGTAAGTGTTACCAGTAGTTTCTCGAACTGTTATAGACCTCATATCGACACGACTTATCGAGCTATTGAGGTCTGACGTTTACCACCCCTAGGCGAGATATGCGATATATCAGAAGAACAGACCGGACTGTACGGTAAGTGTTACTGGTTGGATTCACAGGAGTGTGAGCGGGCTTGCTCGTCGATCTTCTAATCGCTCAATACCCGGGTGGCCGTTACGTTTAGCAGACCGCTTGCGGCTTGTGGGTGTTTGATATGATCATCACCTGCTGCCGGCGTATTGACGAGTCTTTAGAGTCCTACACGGAGGTTTCCTGGCTCAAGCGAAACGAAATAGGAGCGCATATGAGATATGTGCGGGGCCGAGAATAATGCGTGTATGTGATACCGTATTCTATTCTCGCGATGAATGTATCGATATGGTTGTATGCGATATAACCTAGTTATCGAATCAATGATTGATTCGATAAGCCGATACATTGGATATTAGTCGGTTATATGCGATATGACCGGATCGTTAAATCAAGTGTTGATTTAATGATTTAATGCATAATTATATATTTGATATATTACTTTGCATTAACTAGTATTGGTTCACTTTAAATGGTTTTTCTCACTTGTTTGTGCAAGTTGTATATGTGATATACTTTTGTGCACATGATTGTATCATGTTTGATGATACATGCTTTTTTGGTTAAGTGTTAAGAATTAAACCATGGTTTAGTTGATGATTAGCGTTTTGCTTATTCATTTATTTATTTGTTTATTCATTTTGGAAAAGATAAGAAAAGAATGGTGGCTTTATTTGTAGTTTTGTTGAAGCTTCATGAAGCTTTGACCTAGTCCACCATTCTTGTCTCTTGCTTAACCCTAACCATCATGACTAACCATAATCTATTCTCTACACTTAACTAAGGTTAGAATATGATAAGAATCAATTCCTTTTCAATTATTCTTTAACACTGTATCATATTCTTTCTTCTTCTTCTTCTTCTTCTTCTTCACATGAAGAAAAGCTTGCTATCAACAATGGCAACTAGTGAAAAAGAGTGAGAAATCCAATTCTAAAGTGAACCCACTTCCTATTTCATCATCCTCTACCTCTTGCTAAGTAGTATAGGGTGTTTTCTTCACATGTTTCATGACTTGGTGAAGTGGGAGCTTGATCTTGTGATGCCTCGACGTAGATCATCTTCGGCATCGTAGTCGATGACCTAGCCCTCCCATTTCTCCGATGAAGCCGACGCTAGAGCCCGGGATTCGATTTGGACAGCAAGGAGACTTCATCATGGAGCTATGGAGGTGGAGAATCGGATCTACAAAGGTTGTATTTCCATTCACTTAGTTAAGTTGTTAACTAGCTTCTTGTTTCGCCTAAAATTCTAATTAACGATCCGTATTAGGGTATCTCGGCACTTGTAAAATTTGAAATTGGCATGGTTGATGCCTTGTGAGACCTCATTAGTGTGCCGAGGAACCCTACAGTGGTATCAGAGCCTAGCTAGAGCCTTAGGCGATGCGTAGACGAAGTTTGAAACCCGAACGAACCCGAAACCCTAATCCGAGACCACTCTCTGTCCAATTTTTGAAAATGTGGATTTTTCAATATTAAAAATATGCAGAAAATTCAGCAGGGTTTTCTAAGAAAAACTGTGCAAAACGAGATCATGATTCCACTACAGTGCGGCGGAACCGCGGCATTAGCATGGCTAATGCGGCGGTTCCGCGGAAAGTTTGTCCCTTCTCCCAGTACTTTTTGCACAGTAACTCTTACATTTTAATGCTGTATTTTCTGGGAATTTTTAATTTGACTCAAGAGTTGAGTGTTCTGGGGTTGTATTGGGAGTTCGTATATTCGATCGGATTATCAGATTTTGTATATGTGGATTCCGGATAATTTTTGAATATGTTAAAAAGTTCGACCGGATATAAATACCCACCTTTTCCCCTGTCGGGAAATTTCCAAGTGTTGGATCTTTCCGTAGTTTAACGACGTTCTAAGTAGTGCAAGTAACGCGATGGTCTCTCTAGAAGACAACAAACCTTAACTCGATTATGTGACCGTCTTGAACTGCCCTTTGAACCTTAGGGTTTGGGGCAGTACGGCGTGCCACATGTGAGGCGTTGGCTTGACCCTTCTACGGCTGGACCGTTGGCACTGAGGCATGAACTGAATGTTTTTAGACTTATTTCATGTGTTGATCTGTATCGGGAAAACTTGGGTGTTCGATTGTTCGATCAGAGAGTTTAACATTTTCTATTTATCCGGAATGTGATACAATAATTGGAATTCACAAGTAGTTATGAGATAACTGAATGAATGTTATAAACATAGCAGTTTAGTCTCACTTGATCGGTTGCCACGGAATTTTGATGCGATCAAAAGTCCGTCGCAATCACGTAGCATACGCGGATACTCGCTGGGTAAACTTAATAGACAGCCTCACTCCATAGCCCCGACCAAGTGACTGTAGGAGAACCCCGTCGCCGAAAGCGTCCGTTCGGGTGCTCGCGGCAGCGGTGTTCCGCCTTGGTGCACTTCGTCGACGGTATCGGGGGTGCGGCCGCCTACTAAAGTTTGCGACGAGCATTCGATCAGGATGTCGGGAATCTTGCTGAATTGCCCGACTTGATATTGAAAAGTGTTTTCGATAATGAGACTAAAATGCGGGGTTTATAATTGTTAGGCATGCGATTTCTAAGGAATTCATTTGATTAGGCATGCGATGTCTAAAGAGGTTGCGGATTCCAACTGTTGTAGTTTTACACTTTCTTTTCTGTGACCGTAAGTGTAATATGTGATATCGCCGGTTTCGTTGCTATATGTCAACGACAATTAGGATACGCATGTTTACTTACGTTGATGACATGTGATGTTATGTGTTGCTGGATATGTTATATTGGATCGTCGTGTTTGAATAGCCGGCGGTTTTTATGTGAGATGAGTGTTTTTCATTTTCATTCATGTAAAAACTTGTATGTAATATTCTTTTATTGGGGCACTTCCAGGTTGCGGAAGATGTCACCTTTTGTATATTATTTACTTTTCCGCACTAGGATAGACCCAAGGAGGAGGGCACAAGTAACCGGGTTCTGGAGTCCAGTGGGAGACCAACTCGAGGAGTCGAGTCCGGGTCTCCTAACCCTAGAATTGGTAGGGTTGCTTGCCGCTCTCGTAGGGGTCTAGGGGTGTGGGTTTGGCTATTCATCGCGACCGTGGAATCCGTGTTTTATACTGGCTCGTATTGAAAACACGGACGTCCTAGTATATCCAATATTTCATATATTTCTTCTGCTGCGATATCTGTGATGTGATCATGTGATATGTTCTGTGATGGATACTTTATATAGTATATATGATATATTATATAGACGTTACTTATGTTTTACACCCGCACTAGCCCTGCCCCACTCTGCCGTTAGTTACCTAACCTAACGGTGCATGAGGGGACATCGAGGCGAATGCGGATGGCATAAGTGTACGTCGTATTTATCTGTGATGTTTAGGTACTTAAATGATGGGACTTCATTAATGTGATTAATGAAAGTAAAAGAAACCTAAAGATGTTGTAGAATCGAATTTCAAAATAAAACAGGTAGCTACAGTTCTTGCTTTGCACAGAGGTATATGTGATATATCCCGCACCTTATTCGATAAGGAAAGGACCGAGATCCCTTCACCGGGAGTGACTCCTTTAGCAATAACTGGCAGATGCTACACACTCGGTTTGTCTTTTGATTGCTTTTAAGAGTTTTTGCTTTGCCCAGTTCTATATATGATATATCCCGCACCTCACTCGACGAGGAAAGGGCCGACGATCCCTTCACCGGGAGTGACCCCTTTAGCAAAACTAGAAAAGCATCAAAAACACTCCATTTTAAAATCAATTGATTCTGCAACGATATCAAGTTCATTACGCAATAGGTTTTCAGAAAAACCTGTCGTAGCCCTCCGTCATTTCAGAGAAGTCCTGTTTAGTATTCGTGCTGCGTTTGTTGACCTTGTCAAGGCGCAGTGTGCGGTAGCTAACCAGTATTTATCTGCTTATGCATATGATGCAGATTGGGTTAGGGTAGTCGTGCGGCCTTGTTGACCTTGTCAAGGGTCGTGTGGGTGGGTTTGATTCAATCAAGAAATGATGGGTTGAACTTGACTTGCGATCTATGGTTTGTTGACCTTGTCAAGGTCATAGATTGTTCGGGGCAAAATATTATCGGGAATTTCAAGTGTTGAAATTTGCAATGAGATTGCATACCTTCTATGAGATAGTTGGATCCCGATACCCGCTGTGAGTAAGAGTTACTCCTGGGAGAGTTTTACACATTGCAACTAGCCGATCAAGTAGGTGTCTAGAAAGGTGTCAACGGGGTTACGCCTCTGGGAAAACGAGGTTTACATTAATTAGGTTCGTGCGAAAGCACGGGGGACCTCCCTCAAAGTACCGACACTGGCCTGGCTGAAAGATTGGCGAACTTGTAGCGTGTAATTAATCCCGGCTAGTCTTTCCTTTTAGGGTTTGAAGGAAGATTTGATAAAAAACAGTGGGAGCCATCCTGATTAGATAAAATAATAACCAATCTATTCTTGCAAGAGCGCACGCTGAGTGTTTTCTTCTCTCTCTCTCCAGGTAGCGACCATATCACGCCTTAATCAAGATAATAATACGGATATTTGACCGAACCCGCTTGTTATTCTAAGCTGGGGAACGTTGGTCCCGCTCCAACTTATAATTGTTATAAGACAGAGCAGAAAATAGGGGATTACCAGAATTCCCTTGCCGCCCAAACGAAGAGAGTGCATGCTGATGCATCATCTTCGGGTGTGTTCATTATACAGAACTGTTTCTCAGTATTCTTTACGTCCTGGGTATATGATACCGGATCAGGATCCCAGATATGTAATCTGTTACATAGGGCTACAAAAAGGTAGAAAAACTGAGAACGGGTGATAAGTTTCATGACGCAGAAAACGGGGCAAGTGTTGCAGCCAAGTCTGTTGGTCACTGTCACCCTGTATTACAAATACATTGATTCTGAATGAATGTGATTAGATACCGAACCTGATATGCAAAATCATATCTGTCTCTTTATTAGTAATGAAACGATAAAATTTTGTATTGTTGGGTAATGTTTTGAACATTTCCTATATCAAAAGTTGATCGGATCAGGCACGTTATCTAAAAGCATTGATGTTCTAAATCAAACTACAGTTCTTAGTATACAGAACACACACAAGAGGAAGAGTTCAGAAAAGAACGGATCCTTCTTGAGGTATTGTAGACTAGGTCATATCAATGCGACCTGACTAGCTAAGTTGCACATTGATGCATATTTAAAACTGTTTGAATTTACATCTTGTGAAACTTGCCAGTCATGTCACAAAGATAAGATGACCATAGCTCCGTTTACTGAAACAGAGAAAGAGTTAGTGAACTCTTGGGATGATACATGTTGATGTATGATAGGTCCCCTGTCTATATATGCCAGGACTGGTTCTTTGTACTTCGTTACATTCTCTGATAATCTCTCAAGATTCAGACATATGTTCCTGTTGAAACACAAGTCCGAACCTTTTGAGATATTCACAGAATATGATTTAGAAGTAGAAAACCAAAACACGGGTATAAGTATTATGTCCTTTGATAAGATCGAGGAGGAGAATACTAAAGCACGGAAATCCTGGATTATTCTAAAGGAGAATGAGATTCTCTCTCAGCATTACTCCTCCGTATACACCATAGCACGATGGTATATCGGGGCGGAGCAGTTGCACCATATTCGATATGGTGTGCTCTATGATGAGTACTACTGTGTTTCCTATTTCCTTTTGGGAGTTATGCACTTGAGAAGTTGCATACCTATTGAATAGGGTTCAAATCAAATCAGTTGCCTACCGCTTCATATGTGACATGGAAAGGGAAGATCCCATATCTTAAGTTGGTTAAGATTTGGGGTTGTCCGGGCTATGTCTAAAAGCATAATCCGGACAAGCTCGAGGCAAGGTCAGTTATGTAGAACTGGAAGTGTTTCAGCTATACAAATTACAGCATATGATTTGGTAGAACCGAAGGATTCAATAGTAACCAACGAATCTCAGCCTCTCCGCCGATCTAGTAGGGTTCCTTACCCACCTGAGAGATACTTTGGTTTCTCTATGACAGTGGGAGTGAGGATTGCATCATGAGATGATGACCCAACTAGTTTCGAGCTGGCCATCAGGAGTGGGACTCTGTAAGAATGGCTGGATGCTTAGCGATCTGAGATGGAATCCTTATACACCAACAAAGTATGGACTTTGGTTGCTATATCTGAAGGGTTAAATCCCCATCAGGAGCAAGTATATCTTGAGAAGATTACTTGGTGCAGATGGAAAAGTTGAGACTTTCAAAGCTAGACTTGTTAAAGGTTTTCTTCATCGACCAGGCGTGGATAATGACGAAACCTTTTCAGTGGCTATGCTTAAGTCCATCCGGATCCTACTTGCCACGGCTACGTACCATGACTACGATATCTGGCGGTTGGGTGTCATGACAGCTTTTCTAAATGATATTTTAGAAGAGAGCATCTATAAGTACACAGCCAGAGGGCTTCGTAGACAGTGGGAGCAGCGGAAACGTGTGCAAGATGCTTTATAGGATAAAGCAGGCATCGCTGGGTATGGAACATCTGTTTTGATGTGTTAGTCAAAGAGTTTGACATCATCAAAATGGTAGATGAACCTTGTATAAACAAAAAGGTAGTAGGGAGTATGGTGGCGATCCTCGTAGAGTACGTGGATGACATACTCTTGAAAAGAAAGAAGTTTCCTATGCTACTCTCGGTCAATCTCCGCTTATCACAATGATTCTCCATATAAGATCATAATGATACCTCCTAAATCCTGGGTTTTGGATCTATGAGATAGATCTAATTGGATGTTAGGATTCTCACTAGTTGTAGTGAGATGGTATCAACCGATCCTAGGGAGAATCACTGGAAGGGTTCCAGGGTGATAAGGACGACTGAATGTCAGTCACAGGCATTGTCTTCACCCTCAGTGGAGGGACGGTATGTTGGAAGAGTTCCAAGCTAGATACCGTGGCATACTAGACGATTAAGGCCGGATACATCGCTACTTAAGATGCTACCAAAGAGGCAGTCTGGGTGTATATTAGTTCATGAGATGAACTTTGTTCCTCCTATTGTGTGGCAATGGAGTTGTTGCTTATGCCAAGGAACGCCGGTCCCATCAGTGATCCAGACATATTCTAAGGCAGTATCACCTGATCATGGAGATGGTTGATCTCCAGGGTGATCGAGGTGAGGAGAGTAGACTCAGAGGACAACACGGCGGATCCACTCACAAAGGCCTTTTCCCAGAGAGAGACTTTTATGGGATGGTTGAGTATGAGATACTACAACCACTGCTATCAGATGGCCCTAGTGCAAGTGGGAGATTGTTAGTTATATGTATGCCCTAGAGGCCATTACTATACATAGGATGTATATTGTAGTGGATGCTTGGACATATATAGGGAGGACTTTCTTGCTCGACATGATAGTATGCTATCTGGTTACTCTTTACCTTAACGTGTACATTGATTGTCTCTCTGTTACATGTTGGTAAAGCCCTTAGGATGTGTACTTGACTACCTGGACTATGATGCAGATCATACTAGTGGGTACATGGTAATCCATAAGTACATCGTTCAAAGTCCCTAGTCGTGGGTGTATCGAGACGGGGCATCGATATACCAGAGTAGACTAGCGTATACCTTCTCGACCCATACAGATGGGCGATGGATGGTCCCATATCCATTGGTGTTTGACATCAGAGATGATATACGGGTGCTCAGTTGAGACTGGGTACACTGGACGGACTCGCCGAGAACTCCCAGATGGTATTATACCTTACGTCAGATGGCGGTTCTCTGGTGACACTGGTACAGAGTAGTCTGTTGACCCGAGATCGTCATAGAGTCTTGTGTGATTCCCACTGTGCTTTGATTTCCACCTTACCACGTCCAAGAGGGCGTGCAAAACGGTGGTTTTTGGGTACAGTCCCGAATCACATGGAGGCAATGAGCGATAGGAGGGGATTCGTCTCTCCCGATATAGGGAGTAGATGTTGCGCTGTATTCGATTGGCTATAACCGGAAATCCCTGGCCAGGGTTGCTAAGATTTACTGGTAAGTGTTACCAGTAGTTTCTCGAACTGTTATAGACCTCATATCGACCCGACTTATCGAGCTATTGGGGTCTGACGTTTACCACCCCTAGGCGAGATATGCGACATATCAGACGAACAGACCGGACAGTACGGTAAGTGTTACTGGTTGGATTCACAGGAGTGTGAGCGGGCTTGCTCGTCGATCTTCTGTTCGCTCAATACCCGGGTGGCCGTTACGTTTAGCAGACCGCTTGCGGCTTGTGGGTGTTTGATATGATCATCACCTGCTGCCGGCGTATTGACGAGTCTTTAGAGTCCTACACAGAGGTTTTCTTGCTCAAGCGAAACGAAATAGGAGCGCATATGAGATATGTGCGGGACCGAGAATAATGCGTGTATGTGATACCGTATTCTATTCTCGCGATGAATGTATCGATATGGTTGTATGCGATATAACCTAGTTATCGAATCAAGGATTGATTCGATAAGCCGATACATTGGATATTAGTCGGTTATATGCGATATGAGCGGATCGTTAAATCAAGTGTTGATTTAATGATTTAATGCATAATTATATATTTGATATATTACTTTGCATTAACTAGTATTGGTTCACTTTAATGGTTTTTCTCACTTGTTTGTGCAAGTTGTATATGTGATATACTTTTGTGCACATGATTGTATCATGTTTGATGATACATGCTTTTTTGGTTAAGTGTTAAGAATTAAACCATGGTTAAGTTGATGATTAGGGTTTTGCTTATTCATTTATTTATTTGTTTATTCATTTTGGAAAAGATAAGAAAAGAATGGTGGCTTTATTTGTAGTTTTGTTGAAGCTTCATGAAGCTTTGACCTAGTCCACCATTCTTGTCTCTTGCTTAACCCTAACCATCATGACTAACCATGGTCTATTCTCTACACTTAACTAAGGTTAGAATATGATAAGAATCAATTCCTTTTCAATTATTCTTTAACACTTTATCATATTCTTTCTTTTTCTTCTTCTTCACATGAAGAAAAGCTTGCTATCAACAATGGCAACTAGTGAAAAAGAGTGAGAAATCCAATTCTAAAGTGAACCCACTTCCTATTTCTTCAACCTCTACCTCTTGCCAAGTAGTATAGGGTGTTTTCTTCACAAGTTTCATGACTTGTTGAAGTGGGAGCTTGATCTTGTGATGCCTCGACGTAGATCATCTTCGGCATCGTAGTCGATGACCTAGCCCGCCCATTTCTCCGATGAAGCCGACGCTAGAGCCCGGGATTCGATTTGGACAGCAAGGAGACTTCATCATGGAGCTATGGAGGTGGAGAATCGGATCTACAAAGGTTGTATTTCCGTTCACTTAGTTAAGTTGTTAACTAGCTTCTTGTTTCGCCTAAAATTCTAGTTAACGATCCGTATTAGGGTATCTCGGCACTTGTAAAATTTGAAATTGGCATGGTTGATGCCTTGTGAGACCTCATTAGTGTGCCGAGGAACCCTACACTGGATCGGCGGAGAGGCTGAGGTTCGTTGGAAACTATTGAATCCTCCGGGTTTACCAAATTATCAGCAGCAGTTTGTATAGCTGGAACTCTTTCCAGTTCTACCTCATGACCACTAATTTCTTCATAAGAAATCCCCTTTTTTTTTCAAAAAGTGGTATGCCGAGAAATAAAACATCTTTTGTTTCTCGGTGTGGTAGAAGATATTCCCTTGCGAATGCTTGGGATATCCAACAAAGTTCCACAGAACTGACCTTGCCTCGAGCTTCTCCAGATTTTGTTTTTGACATAGGCCGGACAACCCTAAATCTTAACTTCCTTAAGAGATGGGCTCTTACCATACCATATCACATATAGAGTGGTAGACATTTGATTTGGTTGGAACCCTATTCAATAGGTATGCAACTTCTCAAGTGCATAACCCCAAAAGAAAATAAGCAACTCGGTATTACTCATCATAGAGCACACCATATCACATAAGGTGCGATTGCTCCACCCCGATACACCGACATGCTGTGGTATATGCGGAGGAGTAATGCTGAGAGAGAATCTCATTCTCCTTTAGAATAGACCAGGAATTCCGTGCTTATGTATTCTCCTCCTTGATCTCATCAAAGGACATAATACTTATACCTGTTTTGGTTCTCTACTTCTAACTTATATTATGTGATTATCTCAAAAGTTTCGGACTTGTGTTTCTACAGGAACATATGTCTGAATCTTGAGAGATCATCAGTGAATGTAATGAACTACAAAGAACAGGTCCTGGCATATGTAGACAGGGGACTTTCATACATCAGCAAGTATCAATCCCAAGAGTTCACTAACTCTTTCTCTGTTTCTAATAAATGGAGCTGTGGTCATCTTATCTTTGTGACATGACTGGCAAGTTTTACAAGATGTAAATCCAAACTAATTTAAATATGCATCTAAATGTAACTTCAGCTAGTCGGGTCGCATTGATATGACGTAGTCTACAATGCCTCAAGAAGGATTTGTTCATTTCTGAATTCTTTCTTTTATGTTTGTTCTATACATTAAGAACTGTAGTTTGATTTAGAACGTCTATGCTTTTAGATAACGTGCCTGAACCGATCAACTCTTGATATAGGAAATGTTCGAAATATTATCCAACAATACAAAATTATATCCTTCTTTACTAATAAAGAGACAGATATGATGTTGTATATCAGGTTCGGTATCTAATAACATTCGTTCAGAATCAATGTATTCTGATAATACAGGGTGGTAACTGCCAACAGACATGGCTGCAACACTTGCATCATTTCCAACTCTTGATATATATCACCCGTTCTCAGTTTTCTACCTATCTGTAGCCCATGTAACAAATTACATTTGCGGGACCCTGATCCGGTATCTCATACCCAGGACGTAAAGGATACTGAGAAACAGTTCTCTGTAATGAACATACCCGAAGATGATGCATCACCATGCACTTTCTTCGTTTGGGCGGCACGGGAATTCTGGTAATCCCCTATTTCCTTGTCACGACCCGCAGGGTACGGAACGTGACTGGCACTTAAGTTTACGAAACGTCTCAAGACGTCCATAAAATAAGTAAGCCAAAGCCCAGAAGCCAAAACCAAATAAGCAAAAGAGTGAAGAAACCCAATCAGTTGAAAGCAAGTTTATCAATAAGTCATGTAAAACCCTTTTTTTAAAAACAGTACAAATTTTTCCGAAAATTTCGGCAGAGTCACCTTTGTAAATACTGGCCCCCAAAATGGGTACAACAAGAATATATATGGATCCAACAAATAAGGCATCCCCAAGCGGGAGCTAGCTCTTCGCCACAGGGCGGTCACAAATCCCACGCAATATAAAGCAACAACATGCGAAATAATCATAAGGAAGCATGAGAAAAACAGCATGTCGACTCAAGTGAGCTCGACCCTAAAATACAGCATAAAAAGTCTACAATCTCACCGTCAAATCTCTAGGTCAATATACAACAATGATGGTAGATACAGTAGATGGAGTACACTAGATACAAGGAATATACAAGGTGGTACAAAAATAATGATATACCCCACCTAAGAGCAAAACCTCAAGTCCAGGAAAAAGTAGCAAAAGAAGCAAGTGCGCCCGCCGCTACTGTACTGACGGAGCGGACCTGCAAATGGATGTGGCATAACGGGGGTGGGTTGCCAACTCGTGAATAATAAATAACATCTACACAGGCTATCGAAAGCATGCACACAAGTATCCTAGCATTTAAAATACAGGTAAGGCAGGACATAATAGCAGGTAGGTATGCAATATGAATATACTAGCAGGTATGAATGCAATGCGAATCACCTCGTGATCTGAATGTGTAAGTATAAGAAATCATGTTTTTTTTCCCTTTAAGAATCTCTTTTGAAATACCAGCACAATACCAATAGAATCAACAAGAACCTGTGTCCAGCAACGACACCTCAAAACTATCACAAATCTCATATATCCATGTCATCGTATCTCTGGCCTCAGCCATCCGGCTGACCCAGCTCAATATCAAAATCTCATCATCTCGCGGCCACGGTCGGGATCCTCTGGATATCCGCCGTGCCAAACAGTCACCGGTAGGTAATCCGTCCCCTGCCAGGCTCAACGTCAACACCACATTCATCTTGCCCCGGGGTACCATACCGGGCCCACCATGTACCCGTGACGGTTCCTCCACTCCTCGACACGGATCTCGAAAACCACAGCAAACTCATGGTGGACGACACTTACATCACTAGAAAACCGCAATTTACATATTTTAAAATATAATAAGTTTAGAAATTTTGCGGCTTTCCCCCGAAATCCAGAAATATCATAAAATCTCAAGAAATCCTCATAAGTGCATATGTCAATGATAATGAATGCATATGATATCAATAATCAAGTTGCGATGCGTGATTAATAGACTAAGCATGAACAAATAATATGATGAGGTACATGCACATGAATAGCAATCCTACGATTTCATTTTAAGGAATTAAAGAAATAGCGCGAGTTTAAGTATCAATTATAGTAAAAGGTTTCAATTTAAAAGTTATCTAGTGTGGTGGCATGGCAATTACCAGGGAGTGTGTGTAAGCATGAATAGTGCTCGTGCTGCATATAAAAACCCTGGCAATGGTGCAGGTGTCCTATAACATGGTTTCGTATATGTATGTCAATATAGGGCATGAATGTAGCAAATAATCATACAAGTATTACACCCCTAATTACTAACATTACTAAGAATCTTTTTAAGGTACTAAAACTATCGGGCGACTTGCGCCATCCAACGATAGTCCCCCGTAGATGTTACATCTACTCACCGAAATCCCTAGCTAGTCACGTCCGATCACCGCTTTCCCCTTTCGAGCCGCGTCTGACGTCTCCGCGACCGAACCTGGAATTTACATCAATACCAAACATAAGGTTACATATCAAGAACGACGCAAAACCCAAACGAAAACACTAACGTTCACAAGCTAGGTACAACGTGCACAAGGTGCGCGGAACACACGCGAAAATCGCAAAAACTAACTAAAATCGTCCTCTTTGGTGCGCCCGGCAAAACTAAAACCCGAGCACACAAAATTCCGTTCTCACGCATCCTAAATGTCATAGGATATCTCAAAAATATCATCAAGATATCGCAAATAGTTCATCACATAATTTTATATAAAACTAGTAAGCATTACCTTCAAAAAAAATCGGTGCAAAAATCGCCGATTTGCGACAAAAGACTACAACCTAGCATAAACATCCAACCGCATAACTAGTTAACCACAATCATTTTAATTATAACACATTACAATGCTTCAAATCATATTTTCCATAAACAAACCCTTTCTAGAATTTTATAACTAGCAATCTTAATCCAAACTATACATGAAAAACCTTAAATTAACACTAATTTATAGCCCAATTAGCAAGTTAACCTCTTAGATTAGGTTAGCAAAACAACTAGATAACAAAATAGATTTAATCAACTAAATAATGGTTTCTAAAACCCTAGTTAAACTCAAACCATTAACTAGAGAAAAAAAACTAGATTAGGATTAACACTAATTTAACATATCAAAGTTCAATTTTAGCATAATACAACTAACAATTAACCATAGATTAGAAATTATACCTCCCAAGCCTAAACCCTTGGTTGCTCTAACCACTCAAGACACCTCTTTTCTTCAAGATTTGAACAAATTTAGGTTTGAGAGGAGGTGGAAAAAGGGTTTGCTTTGAATTTGTGAAAGAAATTTTGGATTTTGATGGATTTTTCTGATAAAAATGAAGCAAAAAGGGAATGAGAATTGGGGAATTTTCATGGGCTGTTGCTGCAGAATTTCTGAGCTGTTGAGGAGTGGGGAGAGGTGTGGGGGAGTTAAGGAAAGGTGTAGAGAAAGTTTCCAAGTCAAAAGACCAAGTCAACCAACAAAACCCATAGCCAATTTAATATATTAAAACCCTTATCATATCATTTTGTTCAAATGAGATGGGGAAATTTTTTTGTGGGCTTGCTGCTGAGGTGGGGCCGGCCTAGGGGTGAGGGAAGAGTGAATGGGATTTTACAAAAAAAATTTTATGCAAAAAGACCCCTACAAGTCCAAAATTGCAAGTTTTAGCTTAAATTCAATAGATTTCGTTTTCTATAACAAAAATTAGTTAAAAATCAAAATAAAATAATAAAAATTTATGTTACAACTATATTTTAATTAACATTAATTTAGAGCCTAAATTTAGCCCAATTAAATTTGTATTTATCGCTAATTTAATGTATTTTTCTTACCGGCTTAAAATAATATTAAAAAATTGAAAAATAGGGAAAATTTTTTAAATGACCAAAATTTCATAAGTAACTCATTTGCTACTAAAAACAAGCAATTACCTATCCAAATTAGGTATAATTAGTCCTAAACTGCAAAATAACGAGAAAGACGGTTTTCGGAAAAATACCGAATTTTCACCGATTTTCAGGAAAACACCAAAACGAATTTTCAAGGTGCTACAATCTTCCCCCCTTAAAGAAATTCGGTCCCCGAATTAAAAAAATATAACTACGCGTACCTTCAAAGAGATGAGGGAATTTCTTCCGCATCTCGCCCTCGGTCTCCCAGGTAACCTCCTCGCTGCTCGGGCCACGCCAAAGGACCTTGACGGTCGGTATAACTTTCGATCTCAACTTCACCTGCCGATCCAGGATGGCCACCGGCTGCTCTGCAAAAGAAAGGTCGCACTCTAGCTGGACTGTCGGGTGCTGAATCGCATGCGAAGGGTCGTGAAGGTACTTGCGGAGCATCGAAACATGGAAGACGGGGTGAACATCGGGAAAGCTGGGTGGAAGAGCCAAACGATACGCAACAGCGCCGACACGCTCGAGGATCTCGAAGGGACCTACGAATCTAGGGCTAAGCTTCCCCTTTCGCCCAAAACGCATCATGCCCTTCATCGGAGAGACTTTCAGAAAAACATGGTCGCCAACTGCGAACTCTAACCTGCGACGGCGCCTGTCTGCATAGGATTTCTGTCTGCTCTGAGCTGCTCTCATCCGGTCTCGAATCAACTGTACTTTTTCGGTCGTCTCCTGTACGATCTGCGGTCCGAAGATACTGCTCTCGCTCAACTCGGTCCAACAAATGGGCGATCTACATCTCCTCCCATACAACGCCTCGAAAGGTGCCATCTGGATAGTATCCTGGAAGCTGTTGTTGTAGGAGAACTCCACTAGAGGTAAATGACGGTCCCAGCTACCACCGAAGTCTAAAACGCACGCTCTGAGCATGTCCTCGAGAGTCTGAATGGTCCGCTTTGACTGTCCGTCGGTCTGCGGATGAAATGCTGTGCTGAAGCTCAAACGAGTGCCCAAAGCCTCCTGGAGTCTCTGCCATAGTCGGCTGGTAAACTGAGTGCCTCGATCTGACATGATACAAGTCGGTACTCCATGTAGTCGCACGATCTCGTCAATGTAGAGCTGAGCATACTGAGCGAAGCTGAAAGTGGTCTTCACTGGTAGGAAGTGAGCCGCTTTCGTCAATCTATCCACGATCACCCAGATGGAGTCGTACCCTCGATTATTCCTGGGTAGACCCACAACGAAGTCCATCGAAATCTGCTCCCATTTCCACTCTGGAATAGGTAACGGCTGTAGCTCTCCTGCGGGCCTCTGGTGCTCGGCCTTGACTTGCTGACAAGTCAGGAATCTCGATACAAACTCCGCAATGTCCCTCTTCATCCCGTCCCACCAGTAGGTCTCTCTCATATCATGGTACATCTTGGTGGAACCGGGGTGGACACTATACACTGATCGGTGTGCCTCCTCAAGAATGTCGCGCCGTAATCCATCAGCATCTGGTACGCACAGTCTAGATCCATATCGTAAAATCCCCTGATCGTCAATCACGAACTCGGAAAATCTGCCATGTCCCATCTATGCCATGATCTCTGAGCAACGGTCGTCACTGCGCTGTGCCTCATATATACGGTCAAGCAACTGTGGGCGTGCACGAACAAGCGCGAGCTGTCCCCCTGTCTGAGTGAACTCGAACTCAACTCGGCTGTCGCATAACTTCTGCCAATCTGCTGACGACTGCCTCTGCACTGCACGCAAAAAGGATAGACTACCCCCGGGCCTCCTACTCAACGCATCTGCCACTACATTCGCCTTGCCTGGGTGATATAAGATCTCGCAGTCATAGTCTTTCACCAACTCCATCCAACGACGCTGTCTGAGGTTCAGGTCTCGCTGCTGAAATATGTACGTTAAGCTCTTGTGATCGGTGAATATCTGACACGACTCACCGTATAGGTAATGTCGCCAAATCTTCAGTGCAAAGACCACTGCAGCCATCTCCAAATCATGAGTAGGGTAGTTCTGTTCGTGCTTCTTCAACTGCCGAGAAGCATAAGCGATCACCCGGCCATGCTGCATCAATACGCATCCTAATCCCACTCGCGAACCATCACAGTAGACCACAAATCCGCCTGATCCCGAAGGCAAAGATAATACCGGTGTCGTAGTCAAACATGTCCGCAGCTGTTGAAAACTGCGCTCGCACTCCTCCGTCCAGACAAAAGGAACTCCCTTCCGGGTCAAACCGGTCAAAGGTGAAGCTATACGGGAGAAGTCCTGAACAAAACTCTTGTAGTAGCCCGCCAGGGCTAGAAAACTACGGATCTCAGTAACCGATGTAGGTCGGGGCCACTGCTGAACAACCTCAATCTTCTTCGGGTCCACACAAATGCCGTCTCTCGTAACCACGTGACCCAAGAATCCGACGCTGTCCAGCCAGAATGCACACTTGGAGAACTTTGCGAACAGCTGGTGCTCCCTCAGAGTCTGTAACGTAATCCGCAAGTGTTGCTCGTGCTCCTCTCTGCTACGGGAGTACACCAAGATATCGTCGATAAACACGATGATGAACAAGTCAAGATACGGCCTGAATGTACGGTTCATCAAATCCATGAATGCTGCTGGGGCGTTGGTGAGTCCGAACGACATCACCAAAAACTCATAGTGGCCATAGCGTGTACGGAAGGCTGTCTTCGGTATATCCTCCTGTCGGACTCGCAGCTGGTGGTATCCTGATCGCAAGTCGATTCTCGAAAAATATCCCGCACCCTGAAGCTGGTCGAACAAATCATCAATGCGTGGCAACAGATATCTGTTCCGCACGGTAACCTTGTTCAGCTGGCGGTAGTCGATACATAAGCGCAAACTTCCATCCTTCTTCTTGACAAATAGGACCGGAGCACCCCACGGAGAAACACTAGGTCGAATAAGCCCCTTATCTAACAAATCCTGCAACTGATCCTTCAGCTCTCGAAGCTCTGCCGGGGCCATCCGATAAGGCGGTATAGAAATAGGCCCCGAGCTAGGAATCAAATCAATGCAGAATTCAACATCGCGCTCAGGCGGTAGCCCAGGTAGCTCATCAGGGAAAACATCAGGGATCTCACAAACAACCGGGACTCGGTCCAACGGAACCTCTGCAGCTCGAGTATCACAAATAAACGCTAAGAATCCCTGACATCCCTTCCGCAAGAGCTGACCAGCGCGAAGAGACGAAATCAAGCAGGGAAGGGTGACGCTGCGGTCTCCCTGAATAACAAGGACTGGCTCTCCCGGAAATCTAAATCTGACTGCCTTCTCACGGCAGTCCACCGAAGCATAACAAGTGGCTAGCCAATCCATGCCCAGAAGCACATCAAAGTCCAACATATCGAGGAGAATCAAATCAACCGATGAATCCCTCTCCTCGATACGAACGGAACACAAACGAAAAAAAAACGAGCGACAAACGACTCGCCTACCGGAGTACTAATAACAAGCGGATGATCTAACGACGACGACTCACGGCCCAACATCAGTGCAAAGTGTGTAGATACGTACGAATGTGTGGAACCTGGGTCGAATAATACCCGTGCGTCGAAAGAGCAAACTGGCAAGGTACCTGTCACAACAGCATTGGATGCCTGCATATCCTGTGGTGTCAAAGCAAATACTCGGGCCTGTCCTCCACCGATAGCGGGCTGACCTCGACCTCGGCCTCTGCCTCCTCGTCCTCTCTGAATAGGACCGTCGCGTCCACGGCCTCTGGGTGCACCTAACTGGCGTGGAGAATCGCCTGTGGTAGGAAGTAGGGCTCTCTGAGTTGGGGGTGGTGATGGTGGTAGGGTCACATGCGGAACGGTCGCCGCTCCCTGTCGTCTCGCCGGACAGTCTCTGACAAGATGGTGTGGACTCCCGCACCAAAAACACCCTGGCGACGGCTGCTGTCCCTGGGGATAAGAACCATATAACTGTCTCCGTCCAAATCCTCTGCCAGGCCTATCTCTCGGGAAGAATCTGGCGCGCTGCCTCTGAGACGGTACATCGGTGCGAATCCTCTTCGGCCGAGAAATGGCCGAAGTCTGTGATATGCGTGCCTCCATCCGTAATGCCGTATCCATAGCAGCTGAATAAGTGTCGTAGTGCTGGGCGCCAATGGCAAGATATAGCTGGGCATCAAGTCCCTGTACGAACCTCTTCACCATCTTCTCTTCGGTATCCACCAAATACGGAGCATATCGGGATAACTGTGTAAACTGGATGTCATACTCAGACACCGTCATCCCAGGTGTCTTGAATAAGGCCTCGAAGCTACGAGCTCTGGCGTCACGAACGCTCTCTGGGAGGGAACGAGCTAGAAAGACCGCTGTAAACTCGGCCCACGTCATAGGCGGTAGACCTGCAGCTCGACCTCTCAAGACTGACTCCCACCATGTCTGCGCGAGACCCTCTAGTCGGAAACTCGCAAGCTCCACCCATCGATCATCCGAACATCTCAGCGAACGGCAGATCCTGGCTAAACTGTCAAGGAACGTCTGTGGGTCCTCCGCTGCCTCGGTGCCGGTGAATACTGGAGGTCTCAGCCTCATGAAATCCTGTAGTGAAACCGGGATGGTCACGGTGGTAGTAGTAGGAGCAGGTATCATGGTCGTCTGTGATGTAGTAGGTGCGTCATCCGGCCTCGGTGTACGACTGGCTGCAACTAGGGATCCTACCATCTGACGTAGCTCCTGCATGCCCCTCATCATCTGTCGCAACTCCTCCATACCAGTCTCGAGCCTATCCATACAGCCTGGGGAAGGTGGATCGGTCTGTCCCTGCGGCGTAGGCATACCACCCTGCTCAGTCCTAGTCTCGGACGAGCCGGCTCGAATCTCGTCTCGGGCGGCAGCCCTCTGTGCCCTCGTACCCTTCGGCGGCATAGTGGCTGTTACAGGAAAACGGATAATAAGAACAGTGCAATAGAATCATAGGATACACGGAATTGAAGAAGGAATTTCAAGCAAGTATCCTAAAGTCACTTAGGCGGAGTACCGTATCGCAAGTATGCCGCGGACATACGCACGCTACATTACCCTGCTTAAGTCACTTACTCCATCTACCAAGGGTCATCCTACACTCAAAAAGGTAAAACTTATCGTTCTGATACCAACTTTGTCACGACCCGCAGGGTACGGAACGTGACTCGCACTTAAGTTTACGAAACGTCTCAAGACGTCCGTAAAATAAGTAAGCCAAAGCCTAGAAGCCAAAACCAAATAAGCAAAAGAGTGAAGAAACCCAATCAGTTGAAAGCAAGTTTATCAATAAGTCATGTAAAACCCTTTTTTTAAAAACAGTACAAATTTTTCCGAAAATTTCGGCAGAGTCTCCTTTGTAAATACTGGCCCCCAAAATGGGTACAACAAGAATATATATGGATCCAACAAATAAGGCATCCCCAAGCGGGAGCTAGCTCTTCGCCACAAGGCGGTCACAAATCACACGCAATATAAAGAAACAACATGCAAAATAATCATAAGAAAGCATGAGAAAAACAGCATGTCGACTCAAGTGAGCTCGACCCCAAAATACAGCATAAAAGGTCCACAATCTCACCGTCAAATCTCTAGGTCAATATACAACAATGATGGTAGATACAGTAGATGGAGTACACTAGATACAAGGAATATACAAGGTGGTACAAAAATAATGATATACCCCACCTAAGAGAAAAACTTCAAGTCCAGGAAAAAGTAGCAAAAGAAGCAAGTGCGCCCGCCGCTACTGTACTGACGGAGTGGACCTGCAAATGGCTGTGGCACAACGGGGGTGAGTTGCCAACTCGTGAGTAATAAATAACATCTACACAGGCTATCGAAAGCATGCACACAAGTATCCTAGCATCTTAAATACAGGTAAGGCAGGACATAATAGCAGGTAGGTATGCAATATGAATATACTAGCAGGTATGAATGCAATGCGAATCACCTCGTGATCTGAATGTGTAAGTATAAGAAATCATGTTTTTTTCCCCTTTAAGAATCTCTTTTGAAATACCAGCACAATACCAATAGAATCAACAAGAACCTGTGTCCAGCAACGACACCTCAAAACTATCACAAATCTCATATATCCATGTCATCGTATCTCTGGCCTCAGCCATCCGGCTGACCCAGCTCAATATCAAAATCTCATCATCTCGCGGCCACGGTCGGGATCCTCTGGATATGCGCCGTGCCAAACAGTCACCGGTAGGTAATCCGTCCCCTGCCAGGCTCAACGTCAACACCACATTCATCTTGCCCCGGGGTACCATACCGGGCCCACCATGTACCCGTGACGGTTCCTCCACTCCTCGACACGAATCTCGAAAACCACAGCAAACTCATGGTGGACGACACTTACATCACTAGAAAACCGCGATTTACATATTTTAAAATATAATAAGTTTAGAAATTTTGCGGCTTTCCACCGAAATCCAGAAATATCATAAAATCTCAAGAAATCCTCATAAGTGCATATGTCAATGATAATGAATGCATATAATATCAATAATCAAGTTGCGATGCGTGATTAATAGACTAAGCATGAACAAATAATATGATGAGGTACATGCACATGAATAGCAATCCTACGATTTCATTTTAAGGAATTAAAGAAATAGCGCGAGTTTAAGTATCAATTATAGTAAAAGGTTTCAATTTAAAGGTTATCTAGTGTGGTGGCATGGCAATTTCCAGGGTGTGTGTGTAAGCATGAATAGTGCTCGTGCTGCATATAAAAACCCTGGCAATGGTGCAGGTGTCCTATAACATGGTTTCGTATATGTATGTCAATATAGGGCATGAATGTAGCAAATAATCATACAAGTATTACACCCCTAATTACTAACATTACTAAGAATCTTTTTAAGGTACTAAAACTATCAGGCGACTTGCGCCATCCAACGATAGTCCCCCGTAGATGTTACATCTACTCACCGAAATCCCTAGCTAGTCACGTCCGATCACCGCTTTCCCCTTTCGAGCCGCGTCTGACGTCTCCGCGACGGAACCTGGAATTTAGATCAATACCAAACATAAGTTTACATATCAAGAACGACGCAAAACCGAAACGAAAACACTAACGTTCACAAGCTAGGTTTAACGTGCACAAGGTGCGCGGAACACACGCGAAAATCGCAAAAACTAACTAAAATCGTCCACTTTGGGGCGCCCGGCAAAACTAAAACCCGAACACACAAAATTCCGCACTCACGCATCCTAAATGTCATAGGATATCTCAAAAATATCATCAAGATATCGCAAATAGTTCATCACATAATTTTATATAAAATTAGTAAGCATTACCTTCAAAAAAAATCAGTGCAAAAATCGCCGATTTGCGACAAAAGACTACAACCTAGCATAAACATCCAACCGCATAACTAGTTAACCACAATCATTTTAATTATAACACATTACAATTCTTCAAATCATATTTTCCATAAACAAACCCTTTCTAGAATTTTATAACTAGCAATCTTAATCCAAACTATACATGAAAAACCTTAAATTAACACTAATTTATAGCCCAATTAGCAAGTTAACCTCTT
Source organism: Agapanthus africanus (assembly GCA_030015575.1). NCBI lineage: Eukaryota > Viridiplantae > Streptophyta > Magnoliopsida > Asparagales > Amaryllidaceae > Agapanthus > Agapanthus africanus. The sequence continues at coordinate 308,759,251 of CM057350.1, forward strand.
AGATTAGGTTAGCAAAACAACTAGATAACAAAATAGATTTAATCAACTAAATAATGGTTTCTAAAACCCTAGTTAAACTCAAACCATTAACTAGAGAGAAAAAAAACTAGATTAGGATTAACACTAATTTAACATATCAAAGTTCAATTTTAGCATAATACAACTAACAATTAACCATAGATTAGAAATTATACCTCCCAAGCCTAAACCCTTGGTTTCTCTAACCACTCAAGACACCTCTTTTCTTCAAGATTTGAACAAATTTAGGTTTTAGAGGAGGTGGAAAAAGGGTTTGCTTTGAATTTGTGAAAGAAATTTTGGATTTTGATGGATTTTTGTGATAAAAATGAAGCAAAAAGGGAATGAGAATTGGGGAATTTTCATGGGCTGTTGCTGCAGAATTTCTGAGCTGTTGAGGAGTGGGGAGGGGTGTGGGGGAGTTGAGGAAAGGTGTAGAGAAAGTTTCCAAGACAAAAGACCAAGTCAATCAACAAAACCCATACCCAATTTAATATATTAAAACCCTTATCATATCATTTTGTTCAAATGAGATGGGGAAATTTTTTTGTGGGCTTGCTGCTGAGGTGGGACCGGCCTAGGGGTGAGGGAAGAGTGAATGGGATTTTACAAAAAAAAATTTATGCAAAAAGACCTCCTACAAGTCTAAAATTGCAAGTTTTAGCTTAAATTCAATAGATTTCGTTTTCTATAACAAAAATTAGTTAAAAATCAAAATAAAATACTAAAAATTTATGTTACAACTATATTTTAATTAACATTAATATAGAGCCTAAATTTAGCACAATTAAATTTGTATTTATCGCTAATTTAATGTATTTTCTTACCGGATTAAAATAATATTAAAAAATTGAAGAATAGGGAAAATTTTTTAAATGACCAAAATTTCATAAGTAACTCATTTGCTACTAAAAACAAGCAATTACATATCCAAATTAGGTATAATTACTCCCAAACTGCAAAATAACGAGAAAGACGGTTTTCGGAAAAATACCGAATTTTCACCGATTTTCAGGAAAACACCAAAACGAATTTTCAAGGCGCTACATTCCTGCTCGGTCTTATAACAATTATAAGTTGGAGCGGGACCAACGTTCCTTAGCGAAGTATAACAAGCGGGTTCGGTCAATACATCCGTTTTATTATCTTGATTAAGGCGTGACATAGTCGTAACCAGGAGAGAGAGAGTAGAAAACACTCAGTGTATGCTCTTGCAAGATTAGATTGGTTATTAATATATCTAATCAGGATGTCTTCCACTGTTTTAGTCAAATCTTTCTTCAAACCCTAAAAAGGAAAGACTAGCCGGGATTAATTACACTCTACAAGTTCGCCAATCTTTCAGCCAGTCCAGTGCCGGTACTTTGAGGGAGCTTCCCCGTGCATTCGCACGGACCTAATTAAAATAAACCTCGTTTTTCCAGAGGCATAACCCAGTTGACACCTTTCTAGTCACCTACTTGATCGGCTAATTGTAATGTGTAAAACTCTCCCAGGAGTAACTCTTACTCGCAGCGGGTATCGGGATCCAACTATCTCATAGAAGGTATGCAATCTCATTGCAAATTTCAACACTTAAAATTCCCAATAATATTTTACCCCTAGCATTTATATGACCTTAACATAGTCAACAAATCATAATTGCTAGTCAAGTTCAACCCGTCATTTCCCGATTGAATTAAACCCACCAGCACGACCCTTAACATAGTCAACAAAGTCGCACGACTACCTTAATCCAATCGCATCATATGCTAATACAGATAAGCACTAATCAGCTACCGCACACTACGCCTTAACATAGTCAACAAACGTAGCACGAATACTAACTAGTACTTATCTGAAATGACGGAGGGCTATGACAGGTTTTTAAGAAAACCCTTTGCGTAATGAACTTGATATCGTTGTAGAATCGAGTGATTTTAAATGGAGTGTTTTTTAGGCCTTTACTAGTTTTGCTAAAGAGGTCACTCCCGGTGAATGGATCTCGGCTCTTTCCTTATCGAATAAGGTGCAGGATATTTCACAAATACCACTATGCAAAGCAAAAACTATAAAAACAATCAAAAGACAAACCGAGTTTGTAGTATCTGCCAGTTTCGCTAAAGAGGCCACTCTTGGTGAAGGGATCTCGGCTCTTTCCTTATAGAATAAGGTGCTGGATGTTCTACAAGGAACACCACTATTCAAAGCAAGAACTAGAGCTACCATTTTTTAAACAAGTTTCAACAACATCTTTATGTTTCTTTTATTTCATTAATCTCATTAATGAGGTCCCATTTTATTGTGCTTCAAAAGCATCATTTTTGAAACGAAATCTGCAATATAACATATATCTCATATATATAATATAAATATTCGTCTCTGGCAGTAATATGATCTCATTACAGAACATTGCACTAGAAGAACACATATGAAATATTGGATATACCAGGACGTCCGTGTTTTTAATATGAGCCTGTATAAAACACGGATTCCACGGTCGTGATGAATAGCCAAAACCACTTCCCTAGACCCCTACGAGAGCGGCAAGCAACACTGCCAATTCTAGGGTTAGGAGGCCCGGTCTCGACTCCTCGAGATGGTCTCCCACTGGACCCTAGAACACGGTTACTTGTGCTCCCCGTCTTGGGTCTACCTAATGCGGAAAAGTAAATAATATATAATGGAGACATCATCATCGGCCCGGAAGTGCCCCAATAAAAGAATATTACATACAATGAATTTTACATGAATGAAAAAGAAAAACTCCCATTTCACATAAAACCCCCGACTATTCAAAACACGACGATCCAATATAACATTTCACAGCAACACATAATATCACATATCATCAACGTAAGTAAATATGCGTATCCCAATTGTCGTTGATGTATAGCAACGAAACCGGCGATACACCACATATTACACTTACGGTCACAGGAAAGAAAGTGTAAAACTACAACAGTTGGAATCCGCAACCACCTTAGACATCTCATGCCTAACCAAATGAATTCCTTATACATCGCATGCCTAACAATTAAAAACCCCGCATTTTAGTCTCGATCTCGAAAACACTTTTCAATATCTAGTCGGGCAATTCAACAAGATTCCCGACATTCTGATCGAATGCTCATCGCAAAGTTAAGTAGACGGCCACATCCCCGGAAGCCGTCGACGAAGAGCACTAAGGCGGAACACCATTGCCGCGAGCACCCGAACGAATGCTTTTGGCGACGGGGTTCTCCTACATTCACTTGGTCGGGGCTATGGGCCGTGGCTATCTATTAAGTTTACTCAGCGAGTATCCGTGTACGCTGCGTGATTGCGACTGAATTTTGAACTCATCAAAATCCTGTGGCAACCGATCAAATGAGACTAAACTGCTAGATTTATAACATTCAAATTAGTTATCTCATAACTACTTGTGGATTCCAAATATTGTATCACATTCCAGATAAATAGACAATGTTAAACTTTCCGATCGAATAAACAAACACCCAAGATTTCCCAGATAGCTCAACACTTGAGCGGAGTTCAAAAGATATCCATCACATGCCACAGTACCAATGGTCCAGCCGTAGAAGGGTCAAACCAACACCTCACATGTGGCAACGCCGTACTGCCCCAAAGCCTAAGGTTTAGAGGCGGTTCAGACGGTCACATAATCGTCTTAGGTTTGTGTTCTTCTAGAGGGTCCACCGCATTACTTGCATGATTTTCCGGAAGTTTCAAACTCGAGAAAAAATCCAACACTTGAAAGTTTTCCGACAAGGGAAAAGTGAGTTATTGATATCCGTTCGAACTTTATAACACGTTCTAAATTACCCGGAAATACTTAAACGAAGTTAAAATTTCCGATCGAATCAACGAATACAAAAGATCTCCAGAAAACTCAACACTTGAGTAATATTAAAAATTCCTAGAAGTAGGCAAAAGTACCCAAGAATCATACCTTGAAGTAAGAGCCCCTGACTCCTCCTGATGGCCGCGGAACCGCCGCCAAACCAATGGTTTGGCTGCGGTTCCCCGCTCCCATGATGGAGTTGGGGTATCGTACATCACAGTAATTCTTAGAACTCCCTGCTTATTTTTCTGAGTATTTTTAATATGAAAAAATCAACATTTAAAAAAAAATTCTAGAGAAGGGGTTCGTGTTGAGGTTTCGGGGTTCGATCGGACTTTAAACTTCGCCTAAAGCTCTAGCTTGGCTCTGATACCACTGTAGGGTTACTAGGCACTCTCACAAGGGTCTATAAGGTATCAACCATGCCCGATTTAAAATTTAGATATGCCGAACAACCCTAACCAAGATCCTAGACTAGAAATTAGGCGAAACAAAGCAAGTAAACAACTTTACTTCTAAGAGTTTGGGATTGCAACCTATGTAGTCCGTTCCTTCACTTCTAAAGCTCCGCGTTGAGGTCCCTTCCCAGCAATCATCAAGTATCCGAACTCTAGAGTGGTTCCACAAAAGAAAGATGCATGTTTGCTTCCGATCTTTGATAACTAAGATGATCTACCTTGAAGAAACTCAAGCCCAAGCTCTTTCTTTGTTAATCAAGTATTAGCAAAGAAAACACCCTAATATAAATGGCTAGAATAGATGAGGATGAAGAAGTAGGAATTTATCTCTCATTAATTTTCTATTTCTCACTCATTTTTATCACATCACAAAAAGCTAAAAAGCTTTTTCAAGCAAGAAGAAGAAGGAAGAAGAAGAAGCAAACTCTTTGTGATGAATAATGAAACTCTAGTGAGGTTAGAAATGCAACCATAGGTTAAGTATGATAACTTAACCCATGTAGAGACTTAACCATGGTGAAGGGTTGGGTTGGGTTAACAAATATCAAACAAAATATCTTTATAAAATATCTTTAGTTAAAAACAAAAGCAAAGCTTCTAGCAGCTTCAAGAAGGTTTAACCCTAATTCAAACCCTAACCATGTTTAAACTCCACAAAACATGTTGCATTTTTAACCTTAACTTGTTACAATATTATATATCACATATATATTATATTTTGTAACAAAATAAAATAATACAATTAACATATATCGCATACATATCAATGTATTTCCCGAGTGTGAAAAAGAATCTTTTAGTTAGCTTATATTAGTTAATATAATTTAATATATCAAATATATAAATATACATTAAATTATCGAATCAACACTTAATCCGATAATCCGGCTATTTCACAAATAACCGACTAATATAATCTGTATCAGTTCATCGAATCAACACTTGATCCGATGACCCGGCTATATCACATATACCCGGCCGATATCTCATATCGCGAGAATCTAATACGGTATCACATACACGTATTGTTCTCGTTCCTGCACATATCATATATGTTCTCCAACTCAGTTTTTCCCGAGTCAGGAAACCTCTGTGTTGGACTCTAAACAATTGTCAATACGCCGGCAGTAGGTGATGATCATATAAAACACCCACAAGCTGCAAGCGGTCAGCTAAACGTAACAGCCACCCAGGTATTGAGCAATCAGAAGATCAAAAAGAAAGACTGTACATTCTCCCGTGAATCCAACCAGTAACACTCCCGTACAGTCCGGTCTCTTCGTCTGATATGTCGCATATCTCGCCTAGGGGTGGTAAATGTCAGACCCCAGTAGCTTGATAAGTCGTGTCGATATGAGGTCTATAACAGTTCGAGAAACTACTGATAACTCTTACTAGTAAATCTGAGCAACCCTGGCCAGGGATTTCCATTTATAACCAATCAAACACAGCGCAACATCAACTCCCTATACCGGGAGAGACGAAACCCCTCCTATCGCTCATTGCCTCCATGTGAATCGGGGCTGTACCCAAAAGCCACCTTTTTGCACGCCCTCTTGGACGTGGTATGATAGAAATCAAAGCACAGTGGGAATCACACAAGACTCTATGACGATCTCGGGTCTACAGACTAACCTGTACCAGTGTCACCAGAGAACTGCCATCTGACGTGAGGTATAATACCATCTGGGACTTCTCGGCGAGTCCGTCCAGTTTACCCAGTCTCCACTGAGCACCCGTATACCTTCTCTGATATCAAACTCCAGTAGATATGGGATCATCCATCGCCCATCATATGGGTCAAGAAGCACATACGTTTGTCTACTCTGGAGTATCGATGCCCTGTCTCGGTACTTCCACGACTAGGAACATTTGAAGGACGTACTTGGCGACTACTCTTTCCCCATTAGTATGATCTGCATCATAGTTCTAGTAGTCAAGTACTCATCCTAAGGACTTTATCAACATGTAACATAGAGACCATCAGAGTACATATTAAGATAAAGGACGACCAGATTGCATACTATCATGTCGAGCAAGAAAGTCCTCCCTATATATGTCCAAGCATCCACTACAATATACATTGTATGTACAGCAATGGCCTCTAGGGCATACATATAACTAACACTTCCTAGTGCACAAGTCTTCAAGAATTTTTGCATAAGCGGGGACTTGTTGAATAGCATCTAGGAGAGGGATGTTGATGTTAACCTGTTTGAACATTTCCATAATCTTCTCCATATGTGGACTCAATTTGTTTCCCCTTAACCTATTCGGATAAGGTACTTTGGCAATAAGAGCTGGGTCCATCATAGGAGAAGGTGGTGTGTGTGGAGGTGATCCTAGAATAGGAGTGGGGATCGTCTTTGGTGGACTAGAAGAGGGTTGCTGAGGTAACGAGCCTTGTGGGAAACGAAGAATAGGCTCGAAAGAAGCCGGTAGGGTAGAAGAACAAGGATCAGAGGTAGAAGTGTGTGTGTATGGAAAGGTCTCAGCCGGGGTGTTATTGATAGATTTTTTAGCATCATCAATCTCTTCCCCAACATGATTATTCAGCACTCTTCCTGATCTCAACGTTGTGATGGCACTCGCATTGTAGTGTTTTGAATGCCCATGATTCAGTAAAGGTTGAGACGGAAGTTTCCCTTTCTCTCTTGCACTCATTTCGGCTTTTAATAGGCCAATTTGGTTTTCCAACGATTTTAATCTCTCAGCTTGGAGGTCAGAGTTTTTCTCAAATTTATTGAGGGAAGACCTAAAATCGGCCGACATTCGTTTCATGTACATTTCAAAAGTCCATTCGAGTGAAGCAAAGAGATCAGTACCAGTCAACTATGCAGGATTATACGGTGCAGGTGTGTTGACTGGATCTTGAAAGTTTTGTGATTGGTAGGGGTGCTGAGTTAGTTGAAATGGTTGCTGTTGTGGTGGAAGAGCCCTTTGAAAATTATTTTGATTTAGAACCGCGTGTTGTTTTTGCTGTTGGTTCTAAGCAAAGTTAGGGTGATTCCTCAAACCCCGATTATATGTGGAAGAATAAGGATCGTTTCTAGGTCTTTGAAAAGAAGCATTGCTAAATTCTTGACATTGAAATGGAGAATTCAATGGACATTCTTCCGTCAAATGAGAAGTATCATAACAGCATCCACATACAGTTTTGGGGAGCGACATCGGATTTAGGGAGGCTGCTAAAAGTTTTTGTTCCATAGCTTCTAGCTTCTTTTGCATTGCTGCCGTCTCAGCTCTAACACCTATGGAAACATCAATTTGGTGAATGCCACCACAAGACGATGACTTGTTTACACTCTCCCATTGTAAAGATTTTTCAGCGAAATCTTCTAAGAATTTCCAAGCTTCCCCATCATCTTTGGTCATAATTGTGCCTTGACACATGGATTCAAGGTTCTGTTTAGTGGTAGGATTAATACCCTCATATATGATTATGCACAGATCCCATCTAGGGATTCCGTGATGTGGATATTGAACCAACAGATCCTTGATGCGTTCAAAACACTTCGAGAATGGTTCATTCGAAAGCTGGGTGAATTGATTTATTTCGCTATGGACTCGAACTGTTTTATGATTCGGGTGGAATTTCTTAAGGAATGCTGCAACGAATTCTTCCCAGTTTGAAATGGAATGTGCGGTTGTGTTATACAGCCACTTCTCGGCTATATCGCACAAAGTAAATGGAAGAAGATGGAGACGCATAACATCCACAGAAAGTTGTGAAGTACCCATCATAGCGCATACATTTTCAAATTTGGTAATAAAGACATATGCGTCTTCAGACTCGAGACCGTGATATTTGGGTAGAAGATTTATGTATTGGGGTTTTATTTCAAAATTATCCCCGTTGGCTGGTGGAATGGTGAGACAGGTCGAAAGAGGACCTCGCATAGGATAACATCTCTCTTGGAGAGATATGCGGCGTGGATTCTGCGCACCTGCGGATGGCGGCAGAGTAGTGGTAAAGAAGTTCGATGGAGAAGCGTCCATCGATGTGTGTGTGGTTGAGGGTAAAGAAGAAGTAGACGTAGAAATACCGACTTCAGAGTCGATCAGGAGAACGTGGACAAGACGGGCACTAGAATCCCGTGTCCAGCCTATCTTGCACTAATTGGTTTAATACAAGTGGCAGCGTTGATATAATTAGAGAAAAGATAAGATTGGTGTTTGTTTTGAAAGAGATACGGATTTAAAAAAAAAAATGCAAATCACAACAAATGCACAAGCAACCCTAAAATCTAGTGGTCACCTAGGTCAAGTCTTTAGACCGCTCCTAACTGCCAGAAGACAAGTCGTAAGATCAATCCTCTACTACCTCTTTGTCCTTCCTGTGGCCAGGTAAGTGGGAGGTTCTCCACTACGTAAGTAGTGGGCCTAATTAAGTAACCACTTGCCTTAGACACACTTGTCTCAGACACCATAAAAAAAACGCGGATAAGCAATAGATTACCCACGACCTTCTCCTGTCCTAAGTGAGCGCGGCGGTCCTTAGAGTCATGTCTAAATTTCTTTATTTAATGAAGGTAATGCGGATGCAGTTTTGCGATTTTCGAGGCTTAGAAAGGGTATTGAACTCCCCACCTAATCTGAATTTGGTCTTTACCCCTTAATTTCCGTATTAAAAATGCAAACAACTAAGATCAAACACGCACAATTTTTTCTTTTAGCGGCGCTGCGAATTTTTGCAAAGAAACCTGCAGAAATTTGTTAATGGAGCAGATTGAGAAGGAGATAAGAAAGTCTGAGAGTCACCGAGCAATTTTTCTGCACTGTAGCCTTCAGCGCGCCGCGGGACCACCACGCTAAGCTTCTTATGCCGCGGAAATGCGGTCCAATGAGGGAATTCCTGCACAAAAATTCTTGCAGCAGCTCCAGTTCACTCCTTGACTTCTCTGGAATATTCCAATAAATTTTTCTCTCGCTCCACTGATTCCAGATTTCCTTGCAACAAATCACAACGAATCGTTTAGTGTTTGCACGAATTTTAATCTAAAAATTCTGATGGAATAAATTTTTCAACTCAAATTTCAAAAACGAACAAATTAGCACACGATCCCCGGCAACGGCGCCATTTGATTGAATGAATTCTCGGTGTGTTGGTTTAGAAAATGTATAGAAATCACAACCAAAGAAATTTGTAAACCGCAATCAATAACGTTGTCAATTGTAGGTTCGTTAGCTAGTGCGGATCATCCACAGGGAAAGTGAGATTTGCTCGTATTTGTTTTAGTTGAGTTGAAAATTAAAGAGAAAAGAAAAGACAATTCAATTCAAGATTTAAAAGTGAATTTCAAGAATTATCTAGATCCAAATCTAAAATCAAGAAAACATTAAAATCAAGAATCAAGAATTGATGATATCCAATCGAATTAGGTTCCAAGAATTGAAGTGAGGCTCGTAGGAATCGATTGAATCTATAGACGTGATGAAAACTATTGATTACGTTTTCTTATCCATTAATGATTTGATACTAGATCGATGACGATCAATCGAGGTTTAAGGATCTCTTGAAGGAACTAGGGTTTCTTCATCTCATCCTTTGTCCTTTCGAAGAATCTCATTCAAAAACTAGCCTCTAGAATTGAATTACCGATCATTGATCTCTAGTTACGAGCGAAAACATTCAAAAAAGCATCTCGCTCGAAACTAGGTTGTCGATGATTCAATTTACAAGAGTTTACAAAACTTATAGGAATTAAGAATCGTTTCAAGATTTGTAACATCATCATCTATTGATTCTCTCGACTCCTCCACGAGCGGAGTTTTTACTCAAGCATCATATCAAAGAACACAATCAAGAATCGAGATCTAATCATAATGCTCAAATATCGAAGTAAGCAAGATAAAGAAATTTCACCTTTTATTTATCAACAATTTTGTTACAATTCTCTCAAGATCTACAAGAGGAAAGAACTCGATCGTCGATTGAGCTCCGCATCGTCTCCGTGAGTCGCGGATCGTTTTTGGATCACTTGCTTTGTTGAAGATCGGCTTCACTTCTAAAAGGTTCAAGGCTTCTTGCTTGATTTGTACTCAAAGATCTTGAATTTTGGCTTTGGTGATTGGATTAGGGTTAGGGTTTGAATGCACAAGTTGTGTCACTCAACTTGTGGGTGGAAATTGATGGAAGGATCAACAACCTTTAGATAAAAGCTTTTGGGTCCCTTTTATAGCCTTAGGATTAGGATTAGCTTCCTTTAGAAGCTAGGTTTAGTTTAGCTTCTCTTGTAAACTTGGTAGTTAGGTATAAGGTTCTAGAGTTAGTTAGTTAGGGTTAGCTTCCTTCATAAGCTTGGAGGTTAAGGAGAAACTTCTAGGCTTAGGCAGTTATTTGAGAGGCTTGTTAAAGAAGCTTGAGAGTGTTTAGCTTGAACAAAGAGCTTTGCTGCTCGGACAGAAGCTTCTGGAGTTCTATGGACTTTCAAGTGGCTTGAACACATTTATCCAGTGAAATGAGAAACCTGAGTTGAAGAGATGTTGACGTCATGATTACATGGCCGCGGATCCGCCGTGGGAAGGATGCTCTGGCCGCGGATACACGGCCCATTGATAGCTTCGCTGCATGATTTTTCCAGTGATACTTGGTGCTGATTGTATATGTATTTTCTGATGTGTGGAATCTTATAATTCTCTCTAGTTCACTACCAGATCTCAAGTCTTGGACTTGGCGTATTTTGGTCAGCACTTTTGACCGTTTCGGCTCTTTTCCTGGAATTTCCTGCACAAATTCTCGAGACAAGTGTTGCTGTATACAAAGATGATGCAATGCAATGATAAACACTCAATTTCCCTCAAAATGTCGGTTTTAAAGTATAACACAAGTAATTTGGTATTTTACGGATGTTTTGCTAATATGTGCTATAACATTCCGAACACCTTTAGATGGGTGCAAATGGTAGGGAAATTGACGTGTTAAAAATGCATTATTTTCGACTGATCAATCTCCATCATAGTCCTGGTAGTCAAGTATACATCCTAAGGGCTTTATCAACATGTGAGAGTAAGACAGCATCACTGTTGGAGATAGTGCCTTCAGAGTCAATTATTGGATCACAGGCACGTGATTGCAATTATTGAGGGAGGACCTATCCCGGTAGGACAGTCTTACTCAAGATGATAGTATGCTATCTGGATTATCTTTATCATCGTGTATTGCTTTAGGTGACCTGACTGGTCGCTATTACACGTTGATAGAGCCCCTAGGATTCTTGCTTGACTGCCAGCAGTATGAGGGCGATCATATACGTGGGAGCTGGTAGTCTATAAGCACATCCTTAAAAGGTCCCTAGTCGTGGGAGTTTCGAGACAGGGCATCGATACTCTAGAGTAGACTAGTGTATACAGTCGAGACCCCGACGAGGGGCGGTAGCCAGTCCCAGAAGCCACTGGTGTCAGTTGGTTCACCTAAGATGTATACAGGTGCTCATTGGGTTATGAGTACACCGGACAGGACTCGCCGGGAACATGCTAGTTGGTCTTATAGCTGACGTCAGATAGAAGTTCCCTGGCGACATGTGTACATGTCAGTTCATCGACCTGAGATCTTCATTTGTCTCGTGTGAGTTCCCACTGTACTTTGATTACTACCTTACCATGCTCAAAGGAGACGTGCAAACAGGTTTTAGTTGGGTACAGTCCCGAGCCACATGGAGGCGGTGAGCGGATCTTCAGGGGTTCGTCTCTCCCGGTATTGGGGGTGAGGTCGTGCTTGTTCCCCTCCGAATGGCGGCGCACAGGACTGCGATGTCCTGACGCTGAGATTCGGGGCAGATGCTATTTGGTTTTATCCGTCCACCTCTCCAAAAATGCCAAGTTGATTTATGGTACCGTGTATCGGAGGTTTAGACGGATGCGGCCGATGTAGCAGACTTCGTCAGATTCCCCCTCACTTGAGGGGTTTTTGATTATGGGGACGCTCTTCCCTGTAGGCGCAAGCCCCTGCAGTTAATTACGCTACCGCATCGCGGTAACAACTTTCTCCTTCTCCAGAATTTTACTTCGTGTCGTGTTTGTTTGTTTTGTTTGTGGTTGCCCGTGGATTGTATACGGAGACTGAGTAATGCCGTCGGCCGTAGGACGCGGATTAGTCCAAATCCGTATTTACTTAGATTTGGGTTTGGTGTTTTTAGTTTAAGGATGCGTTAGTCGCGTCGCGGCTAAGATCAACTTAAACGTTCGTCAAGGATACGTTAGTCCTGTTTTGGACTAAGATCAACTTGACGTGATGGTCGATTTAATAGATATGGTCGTCAGGACTCGTCGCCTCTCTGACGTCGTTGAAGGATTACAACGATAGGTGTCAGAGGAGTTCGGAGATGTACCCTCGAACCGAAGTTGATTTAGGGTTTTATAGTCCATTTGAATGTTTAAGGATACGTTAGCCGTGTATGGGGCTAAGATCAACTTAAACGGGACCGTTTAGATCCGGTAAAAGAGCATTTGGAGGCTCTATTGTTCCAGTTTAGGGACGTAGTGGTCCATGTTCCAGTTTAGGGGACGTGGTGGTCCATCGCCCGTTAAGGGACGTGGTGGTCCATTATTAGTTTAAGGACGTTTCGGTCCAACATTAGTTTAAGGACGTCTCGGTCCGATATTAGTTTGGGGACGTCTCGGTCCAATGTTAGTTTAGGGACGTTTCGGTCCGATATTAGTTTAGGAACGTTTCGGTCCGATATTAGTTTAAGGACGTTTCGGTCCGATATTAGTTTAAGGACATTTCGGTCCGATATTAGTTTAAGGACGTTTCGGTCCACGAGTTTAAGGACCCCGCAGTCCGTATCCATGTGTGGTCGTTGGGACCCGTCTCCTCTCTGACGTCGTTGAAGGATTACAACAAGAAGTGTCAGAGGAGTTCGGAGATGTACCCTCGAACCGGAGGTAAATTGATTTGAGAGAGCATTTGTGCTCAGTTCAATTTAATTTAAGGACTTACGGCCAGAATTGGGCTAAGTCCAGTTGAAAAATGTTCAACATTTTATTTGCATTTGACCTGTTAGGCCTTTACTGGGACTCTGCTCTTGTTTAATAATGCAAGGCATTTTTGTTTGGTCTATTAGACCTTTATTTGGGCTCTGCCCTTTTATAAATGATGCGCAGCATCTGTTTTTTATTTGGGCTCTGCCCTTTTTAAAGTAATGCATTGCATTTAATTTGGCCTGTTAGGCCCTTTTTAATTGGGCTTGGCCCTTCTGTAAATAATGCAGTGCAAATCATCTGATAGTGGCTTGTCAGGCGCTTTGCGCCAATTATTGAGCGCAAGCGCTTGTGATGAGGACACGTGTCCTGCTCTGGTGAGCGCAAGCGCAACAGTGCAGTGCGCTGCGCTAGTGCGCTGCACTGTTGCGCTGCTGACACGTGGCGCGCTCTGGTGAGCTGCGCCAAGTCCAGAGAGCAAAGCTCTATTTCAAGAGCGCGTAGCGCAAGTTGTTCTGTAGCTGACACGTGGCGCTCTCCCAAGAGCGCAACAGCGCAGTTTGGAAGTGCTTGTTGGATATATGTATGCCCTAGAGACCATTATGTGATAGTGGATGTATCTATACATATATATATATATTCAGTTTGCATTCTTGCTCGACATGATAGTATGCTATCTGGTTATTCTTTATCTGACATGTTGATTTGATCATGCTTTTATTCATTCATACATGCTGATAAAGCCCTGAGGATATTGGCTTGACTACTCTGATTATGATGGAGATCATACTAGTGGGACATCTGTAGTCTATAAGCATATCCTGAAATGTCCCTAGTCGGAGGTGTATCGAGACGGTGTATCGATATACCAGAGTAGACTAGCGTATATGATACTAGACCCATACGATGGGCGATGAATGTTCCCACATTCATCGATGTTTGACATCAAGATCATATACGGGTGCTCAGTGGTGACTGGGTACACTGGACGGACTCACCGAGAACTCCTATATGGAATTATATCTATCGTCGGATAGCAGTTCTCAGGTGACACTGGTACAGGTTAGTCTGTAGACCCGAGATCGTCATAGAGCCTTGTGTGTTCTCCCACTGTACTTTGATTACCACCCTACCACGGCTCTACTGAGTCGTGCAAACAGGTGGCCGTTGGGTACAGTCCCGAGACACACGAAGACGATGAGCGATAGGAGGGGTTTCGTCTCTCCCGGTATTGGGAGTTGATGCTGTGCTGTGCCCGACTGGTTATAACAGCAAGTCCCTGGCCAGGGCTGCTGAGATTTGCTGATAAGTGTTATCAGTAGTTTCTCGATCTGTTATAGACCATTCACCGGCACGACTTATTGAGTTATTGGGGTCGACGTGACCATCCCTAGGCTCGATATGCAACATATCTGACGAAGAGACCGGACTGTACGGTAGTGTTGCCGGATGGCTCGACGGGAGTTGTAGCAGGTTCGCTTGTTGTCTTCTGATCGCTCAATACCCGGGTGGCCGTTACGTTTAGCTGACCGCTTGCGGCTTGAGGGTACTTGATATGATCATCACCTTCTGCCGGCGTATTGACGAGTCTTAGAGTCCCACAAAGGAGTTACCCAGTCCAGGCGAAACGTTGTGGTGCGCGTATGCGATATGCGCATGCACCCGATTGAAATGTGCGTATATGATACCGAACATTGATCGGGTGAACTGCTTTTGGTGGGGTCATATGAGATATGACCGGGTTGATATATTAAGTGTTGATTTATCATTTAACCATTAGTTTTCTCACTTAAAACCTTTTCTTGGATGATGGATGTGTGCATGCATGTGTGCTTTTCTTTCTTTCTTTCATGCTAGTTTCATGCACATGTGGATGTGCATACATGCACACATACATACACTCATCCATCATGGTTGTTAGCATATGGAAATGGTGGCAATATAAGACTCACACCATGGATTATATAATGGATTATTATTTGATTTTGGATTTAAAAGAAAATGAAAAGGAAAGGATAATCATTCTTGCTTCTACATTCTTCCTTTGACCTAACCATGCTCAACTACCACTAACCTAAGGTTATCCTTCTCTTTATCATTCAAAACTCAAGTTAAATAATGTCTCCATCACTTTAACCATGGTTCATAGTAAGAAGGAATAAAATATATATTGATATATTTTCTTTTTCTTCTTATGAGTTATCTTTTTACCTCTTGTTAAAAATTGCCACCATCTTCTTCCTCTTTCTCTTTTGCTCTCTAGTTTTTTTCTAGTGAGCAAATACCACTTAAAGATAGGTTTTTGAAGTGAGAAACTTGACCACAACTTCATTCTACACAAGCTTAGCCGTTTTGTTTAGAGTGTTCTCTTCGGTTTTACGAAGTTGCGAGCTTGGACAGAGATCTCCGTGGTGGATCGTCGTGGACACAAGAGGACCTCAAGAGGACCTCCGTTCAACACCCTAGAGACCAAGGAGTCCAGCGAAAGGGAGCTACAAAGGTTGTAGTCTCGAAACACTAGATTAGTTCGCTTTATATTTCGAAACCCTAATTTTCTAGGATCGATTCCTTTGCATGTTCGTTTAGCACCATAAAAATTTAAACTTTGGGTCATGTGATACTTCAAAACTCTTCTTAGGGTGCTAGAGTAACCTTACATTGGTATCAGAGCCGACCTAGAACATTAGGCGACCTTTTTACGAAGTTAAAACTCCGATCGAACCGAAATACGACTTTTTAGGGTGCACTCTGGAAATTTTCTAAAAATTGACTTTTTTCAGAATTAAAAATATGTAAAAAATACAGCAAAAAAAAATAAGGGTTACGGTACAAAAATTATTCCATGAACAGTGATTCTCGCCGCGGAAACGCGGCCTAAGCTTGCTTAGGCCGCGGTTCCGCGGCCGTATATATGAATTGATGAATACTTTTTGTACAGTAATTCATGAATCTGCTTGTATATATTTTTGGATATTTTTAATCTGTATTTGGTTTTGAAAAATTCTGGAGATGGTTTTGGACTCGTAATTTCGATCGGGATTTTTATTTCGTAGCTTTTCCGGGTAAATTAGAAAGTATTGAAGTGTTTGAACGAGTATCATTTACTCACTATTCACGGGGTTTAAATACTTTGGAGATACGTGCAAGTCTTTTTACGGTGGTCCCTCTAGAAGACAACAAACCTTAACTCGATTATGTGACCGTCTTGAACTGCCCTTTGAACCTTAGGGTTTGGGGCTGTACGGCGTGCCACATGTGAGGCGCTGGCTTGACCCTTCTACGGCTGGACCGCTACTACTGTGTCACACTCCAGGTGTTTGAACTCTGCTCAAGTGTTGGGCTTTAGTGAATCCTGGGTATTTGATCGTTCGTTCGAAAACTTCGATAATGTCTGTTTATCCGGAATGTGATGCAATGTGTGGAATTCATATTACTAGACATGAAATACGGAATATGTGATATTTTGCATTTGAGATGTCTAAAGAGAATGTGGATTCCAGATATTGCAGTTTTACACTTTCTTTTCTGTGACCGTAAGTGTAGTATGTACGATATCGCCGGTTTCGTTGCTATACATCAACGACAATTAGGGTATGCATACTTACTTACGTTAATGATATGAGATATTATGTGTTGCTGAGATATGATGTGCAGGATTGTCGCGATCGAATAGCCGGGGTTTTTTTTGTGAGATGAGAGTTTTATATTTTCATTCATGTAAATTCAAATGTAATGTAATATTCTTTTATTTGGGGCACTTCCGGGTTGAGGTTGTGTCGCCAGTGTTGTATATTATTTACTTTTCCGCATTAGGATGGACCCAAGGAGGGGAGCACAGGTGACCGGGTTCTGGGGTTCAGTAGGAGGCCATCTCGAGGAGTCGAGACCGGGTCTCCTAAACTCCAAGATTGGTAGGGTCACTTGCTGCTCTCATAGGGGTCCAGGGTGTGGGCTTGGCTATTCTTCGCGACTGTGGAATCCGTATTTTATATTCTGGCTAAATACTAAATACGGACATCCTAGGATATCCCACGTTATATCTATGTTTCTGCTGCCTGTGTTCTGTGATATCTGAGATGAATGACATATTATATATATGATATATAGTAGACGTTGCTTATGTTTTACACCCGCGCTAGTCCCGTCCCGGTATGCCGTTAGTTAAGTAACCTAACGGTGCATAACGGAACATTGCGGCGAATGCGGATGGCATAAGCGTACGTGTTATTTTCGTTTCTTTTCTGTGATTGGCTTAAGGACTTAAATGATGGGATTACATTAATGTGATTAATGTAAAGATAATAAACCTAAAAAGATGTTGTAGAATCGGATTTGAAAACTACTCGGCTAATTATGAAAAAGCTATATTTCAAAACTGCGGAGCTTAAGCCACTCCTTTTGAAAACTGTTTGATTCTAGAACAATATCAAGTTCAAAGCTTTAAAGATTTTTCTTAAAAATCATCCGCAACCCTCCGTTATTTTAGGAAGTAGAGTACTTAGTATTCGTGCTACGTTTGTTGACCTTAGCCAAGGCGTAGTGTACGGTAGCTAAGTGATGTCTTCCTACAAACGCATATGATGCAGATTAATTAGGACGGGCATATGACTTTGTTGACCTTAGCCAAGGGTCATGTGAACGGGTCTAATTAATCAAGAAATGACGGGTTGAGCTTGACTAGTGCTCGTGATTTGTTGACCTTAGCCAAGGTCACCGAGTATTAGGGGTAAAAACCACATCGGGAATTTCAATAGTTGAAATTTGCAATGAGATTGCATACCTTCCATATGATGGTTGGATCCCGATCCCACTGTGGGCAATAGTTGCTCCTAGGAGAGTTTTACAGTTTACAATTAGCTAACTCATTAGGTGTCTAGAAAGGTGTTAACGGGGCTCCGCCTCTGGGAAAACGAGGTTTACTCTAATTAGGTCTGTGCGAAAGCACGGGGAACCTCCCTCAAAGTACCGACACTGGCCTGGCTGAACAGTTAGCGAAGTTGTAGACTGTAATTAATCCTGGCTAGTTTTTCTTTTTAAGGTTTGAAAGAAAAACTTGATAAAAAGCAGTGGGAAACATTGATTAGACAAGATAATAAACCAATCTAATCTGTGCAAGAGCTTTCGCTGAGTGTATTCTTTTCTCTCTCTTAATGGCAGATACCAATGACTAGACTTAAGCTTCTACTAGATAAAAACAAACTGAATGGGACCAACTATAAAGACTGGCTGAGGAATCTGAAAATCGCCTTGACTTATGATAAAGTATCATATGTCCTCACGGCCTCAGCCCCGCCCGTCCCTGGTCCAAAATCCTCAGTTGCGGACATTGAAGTCCGCAAGACATGGGACGCTGACTGTGCCATGGCCACATGCCTCGCGCTTGCATCGATGGATAACACACATCAAAAGCAGCACGAGGACATGGACATTCACGGTATATTGCTCCATACAAAGGAGTTGTATGGGGAGCAGTCCCGCGTATTACGATACGAAGCATCAAAGAAATTGTTTCAGATGCGAATGGCCCCTGGCACACCAGTAGGAGACCATGTTCTGAAGATGTTAGCTCTTATAGAAGAGCTTGAGGACCTTGGATGGACGATGGACGATGGACAAGGAACAATATATAGATATTATTCTGTAGTCCCTCCCCTCCACCTTTGCTCAGTTCATAGTGAACTTCAACATGCATGGCATGGAGAAGGATCTCCCTGAACTCCTTAATATGTTAAGGAGTGCAGAGAGCACTATGAAGTTAGCAAAAACTCCCGTTATGACTATTGGACAGTCTTCCTCTTCTCGCCCGAAAGCCAAGGCCAAGGGAAAGAAAAAGAAGAAACCCACTAATCCTAAGGGAGGAGTTAAAACGGTGAAGGGAAAGGGAAAGCCCAAGGCTGGAGACTCAGGGAAGGGCGAATGTTTCCATTGCCACAAGACAGGACACTGGAAGCGCAATTGCACGGAGTACTTAAGTCTCAAGAAGAAGCATGGTGATGTTTCTACTTCAGGTGCGTTTGTGACTGAAAACTGTTTTTCTATAAACTCTGCTTCCTGGGTATTGGATACCGGTTC
The DNA here is from genome assembly GCA_030015575.1 of Agapanthus africanus. Lineage (NCBI taxonomy): Eukaryota > Viridiplantae > Streptophyta > Magnoliopsida > Asparagales > Amaryllidaceae > Agapanthus > Agapanthus africanus. The sequence continues at coordinate 308,778,544 of CM057350.1, forward strand.
AGGTTCTCACATTTGCAATTCTATGCAGGGGCTGAGAAATAGCAAGGTTTTGAAGACAGGTGACCATACTCTCCGCGTTGGAAATGGTTCCAATGTACATACAATCGCAGTGGGAGAGTATCACTTGGGGTTGCCATCTGGATGTATTTTGATTTTGAATCCATGTTATTTTGTACCAAGTATGCTATGTAATATAATATCCGTTTCTTTGTTGGACAATGAAGGATATAATTTTGTGTTGCAGAACAATGTTATGAACATTCACCTAAATCAAATGTTGGTTGGGTATGGTACGCTTAATAACGAAATATATGTCCTAAATCAACACACAGTTTTCAGTATACAACACACTAATAAAAGAAAACTTTCAGAATTAAATGAAGCTTTTCTTTGGCACTGTAGACTTGGTCATATTAACGAAACAAGGCTAAACAGGTTACACAAAGATGGATATTTAAACTCTTTTGAATATAAATCTTATGCGACTTGCCAGTCTTGTATCAAGGGTAAAATGACCAAAACTCCGTTTACTGGACACGGAGAAAGAGCTACCCAGCTCCTTGGCCTCATACATAGTGATGTATGTGGGCCAATGTCTACACAGGCTAGAGGCGGTTTTTCATACTTCATTACATTCACTGATGATTTCTCAAGATTCGGTCATGTATTTTTATTAAAACACAAGTCCGAAGCTTTTGAGAAATTCATTGAATATAAACAAGAAGTAGGAAAACAAACCGGCTTGAGTATCAAGATGCTTCGATCAGATCGAGGTGGTGAGTATCTCAGTGCAGAATTTGCAAACTTCTTGAAAGAGAATGGGATTCTCTCTCAGCTCACTCCTCCTTACACACCACAGCACAACGGTGTGTCAGAACGAAGGAATCGGACCCTATTAGATATGGTCCGGTCCATGATGAGTGACGCTGAGTTACCCGTCTCGTTTTGGGGGCATGCATTAGAGACTGCAGCGTTTCTACTGAACAGGGTTCCAACCAAAGCCGTGTCCACCACACCATATAAGATATGGCATGGGAAAAGACCATCTCTTAAGAGAATTAAGATTTGGGGTTGCCCGGCCTATGTTAAAAAGCAGAATCCGGACAAACTCGAGACACGGTCGGTCATGTGTAACTTTGTGGGATATCCAAAGAATTCTTATGGATATCTTTTCTACCACAAAGAGGAACAAAAAGTGTTCGTTTCTCAACATGCCACATTCTTGGAAAAAGAGTTTTTCACAGACAAAGATGATGGCAAGGTGGTGGATCTAGAAGAGGTTCTAGAGACACAAACTACAAATGACGATTTGGTTGAACCGGCTGTTGCAGCAGAAACTGAAGAACCTCGGCCACTCCGTAGGTCTGGTAGGACTTCTCGCCCACCGGAAAGGTACTACGGTTTCCTCATTAATGGTAACGGAGAAGATTGCATCATGGATGATGATGATCCTACCATTTTTCAGCAAGCTATCACGAGTAAAGACTCTGTGAAGTGGCTGGATGCCATGAGATCCGAAATGGAGTCTATGTACACCAACAAAGTGTGGACTTTGGACGTTGTACCCCCTGGGGTAAAACCTGTAGGGTGCAAATGGATCTTTAAAAGAAAGATTGGTGTAGATAGGCAGGTGGAGACCTATAAAGCAAGACTTGTGGCGAAGGGTTTTCGTTAAAGACCAGGTTTGGACTATGACGAGACTTTTTCTCCCGTAGCCATGCTTAAATCCATTCGGATCCTACTTGCTATTGCTGCTCACTACGACTATGAAATCTGGCAGATGGACGTTAAAACCGCATTTCTAAATGGAAATTTAGAAGAATGTGTTTATATGGATCAGCCAGAGGGTTTCATTGACAGTGGGAGCAGCGGGAAAGCATGTAAATTGCTTAAATCCATATATGGGTTAAAGCAGGCATCACGGAGTTGGAACATCTGTTTCGATGATGTCATCAAAAAGTTTGATTTCATCAAAAATCCAGATGAACCTTGTTTTTATAAGAAGGCTGTAGGGAGAGCAGTGGTTCATTCCTCGTATTGTACGTGGACGACATTCTTCTGATAGGAAATGATATTCCTATGCTACAGTCGGTCAAATCTTTCTTATCACTAAGGTTCTCCATGAAGGACCTGGGTGATGCCACATACATTCTGGGCATAAGGATCTATAGGGATAGATCCAAAAGGTTATTGGGATTGTCCCAAACCAGGTACATTGACACCATCCTAAAAAGGTTTAGTATGGAAGACTCCAAACGGGGTGCCTTACCCGCTTGCCATGGGGTCACTCTCTCCAAGGATTCTTGTCCAAAGACCGATGAAGAGAGAGCTCGCATGAGTATTATACCCTTGCTTCGGCAGTAGGATCTATAATGTATGCAATGTTATGTACACGCCCAGATGTAGCTTACGCACTTAGTGCTGTAAGAAGGTATCAATCCAACCCAGGGGAGAATCACTGGACAGCAGTGAAGAACATTCTTAAGTACTTACGAAGGACTAAAGAATTGTTCTTGGTGTATGGTAATGGAGATCTCCAAATGGAGGCCTTTACTGATTCGAGCTTCCAGAGCGATAAGGACGACAGCAAATCTATCTCTGGGTTTGTATTTACCCTCAATGGAGGGGAGGTGAGTTGGAAGAGTTCCAAACAAGATACCGTTGCAGACTCTACGATGGAAGCTGAGTACATTGCTGCAAATGATGCCGCCAAGGAAGCCGTCTGGATGAAGAAGTTCGTCTCGGAGCTAGGAGTAGTTCCAACCATTATTGATCCAATACCTTTGTATTGTGACAATAATGGGGCGATGGCGTTAGCCAAGGAGCCCAGATCCCATCAGCGGTCTAGACATATCCTGAGGCACTTTCATTTGATCCGGGAGATTGTAGATCGCCGCGAGATCGAGATTAAGAGAGTAGATACAAAGAACAACGCCGCGGATCCACTCACCAAGGCCCTCCCTCAGCCACAGCATGAGCGACTTTTTGATATGTTGGGTATGAGATACGCCAATAACTGGCCTTAGTGCAAGTGGGAGATTGTTGGATATATGTATACCCTAGAGGCCATTATGTGATAGTGGATGTATCTATATATGTATATATATTCAGTTTGCATTCTTGCTCGACATGATAGTATGCTATCTGGTTATTCTTTATCTGACATGTTGATTTGATCATGCTTTTATTCATTCATACATACTGATAAAGCCCTGAGGATATCGGCTTGACTACTCTGATTATGATGGAGATCATACTAGTGGGACATCTGTAGTCTATAAGCATATCCTGAAATGTTCCTAGTCAGAGGTGTATCGAGACGGGGTATCGATATACCAGAGTAGACTAGCGTATATGATACTAGACCCATACGATGGGCGATGAATGTTCCCACATTATCGATGTTTGACATCAAGATCATATACGGGTGCTCAGTGGTGACTGGGTACACTAGACGGACTCACCGAGAACTCCTATATGGAATTATATCTATCGTCGGATAGCAGTTCTCAGGTGACACTGGTACAGGTTAGTCTGTAGACCCGAGATCGTCATAGAGCCTTGTGTGTTCTCCCACTGTACTTTGATTACCACCCTACCACGGCTCTACTGAGTCGTACAAACAGGTGGTCGTTGGGTACAGTCCCGAGACACACGAAGACGATGAGCGATAGGAGGGGTTTCGTATCTCCCGGTATTGGGAGTTGATGCTGTGCTATGCCCGACTGGTTATAACAGCAAGTCCCTGGCCAGGGCTGCTGAGATTTGCTGATAAGTGTTATCAGTAGTTTCTCGATCTGTTATAGACCATTCACCGGCACGACTTATTGAGTTATTGGGGTCAACGTGACCATCCCTAGGCTCGATATGCAGTATATCTGACGAAGAGACCGGACTGTACGGTAGTGTTGCCGGATGGCTCGACGGGAGTTGTAGCAGGTTCGCTTGTTGTCTTCTGATCGCTCAATACCCGGGTGGCCGTTACGTTTAGCTGACCGCTTGCGGCTTGAGGGTACTTGATATGATCATCACCCTCTGCCGGCGTATTGACGAGTCTTAGAGTCCCATAAAGGAGTTACCCAGTCCAGGCGAAACGTTGTGGTGCGCGTATGCGATATGCGCATGCACCCGATTGAAATGTGTGTATATGATACCGAACATTGATCGGGTGAACTGCTTTTGGTGGGGTCATATGAGATATGACCGGGTTGATAAATCAAGTGTTGATTTATCATTTAACCATTAGTTTTCTCACTTAAAACGTTTTCTTGGATGATGGATGTGTGCATGCATGTGTGCTTTTCTTTCTTTCTTTCATGCTAGTTTCATGCACATGTGGATGTGCATACATGCACACATACATACACTCATCCATCATGGTTGTTAGCATATGGAAATGGTGGCAATATAAGACTCACACCATGGATTATATAATGGATTATTATTTGATTTTGGATTTAAAAGAAAATGAAAAGTAAAGGATAATCATTCTTCCTTTGACCTAACCATGCTCAACTACCACTAACCTAAGGTTATCCTTCTCTTTATCATTCAAAACTCAAGTTAAATAATGTCTCCATCACTTTAACCATGGTTCATAATAAGAAGGAATAAAATATATATTGATATATTTTCTTTTTCTTCTTATGAGTTATCTTTTTACCTCTTGTTAAAAATTGCCACCATCTTCTTCCTCTTTCTCTTTTGCTCTCTAGTTTTTTTCTAGTGAGCAAATACCACTTAAAGATAGGTTTTTGAAGTGAGAAACTTAACCACAACTTCATTCTACACAAGCTTAGCCGTTTTGTTTAGAGTGTTCTCTTCGGTTTTACGAAGTTGCGAGCATGGACAGAGATCTCCGTGGTGGATCGTCGTGGAAACAAGAGGACTTCAAGAAGACCTCCGTTCAACACCCTAGAGACCAAGGAGTCCAGCGAAAGGGAGCTACAAAGGTTGTAGTCTCGAAACCCTAGATTAGTTCGCTTTATATTTCGAAACCCTAATTTTCTAGGATCGGTTCCTTTGCATGTTCGTTTAGCACCATAAAAATTTAAACTTTGGGTCATGTGATGCTTCAAAACTCTTCTTAGGGTGCTAGACTAACCTTACACAGAGCACTTAGAATCTTTTAGATTAAAGAACAGAAGTGCAAAGCACTATTTGATTTCTCGATCTAACTTAGATCAAAGAAAAAATAAGTTTTTTCTTGTTTTTCTTATCTTAAAGGACCAAAGGTTCATAAAAGTGCAAAGCACTATTTTATTATTATTTTTTTTATTAAAAATCATTGATCTTGTTTTTTGATCTATGATCTGTTCATGAGAGAACTTTCTCTTTTTTCTAAAGGTTTTTACCTTTTTCTTTGAAATTTTCTCATAATTCTCTCTCTGTTTGAAGCTCTTGACTTTTTTCAAAAAAAAATGTTCCTCTTTTTGAATTGAGGTCTGGGGTCTCTTTTATAGTGATCATAAATTAGTTAAATTTGTTACAGAGATCTTTTTCTGAGTGATTTAGGGAATTTTCCTCACCGTTGGATCTTCGAACCAAAGGCCTCTGCTTTACAGCAGAAAATCTTCTTGTTTTAACAAGAACAGAAAAGATTTCTTTAAAATCTTAATTCTGTTTGGCGCAAATGCCCCAACGGGTGACACGTGTCGTGCAGCGCACAGTGCAGCGCAACTGCGCTAGCGTATCGGCGCCGACACGTGTCACGCAGCGCACAGCGCAGCGCAACTGCGCTAGCGCATCCGCTCCGACACGTGTCGCGCAGCGCAAAGCACAGCGCAACTATGCTAGCGCATCCGCGCCGACACGTGTCGCGCAACGCAAATGTAGGGTTCCTAGGCATACAATAGAGGTCTCACAAGGCATCAACCATGCCAATTTCAAATTTTACAAGTGCCGAGAAACTCTAATACGGATCGTTAACTAGAATTTTAGGCGAAACATTAAACTAGTTAACAACTTAACTAAAGATAAGAAGCTACAACCTTTGTAGATCCGGTTATACACTTCCTTAGCTCCACGTAGTCGTCCCCTCGCTGTCCATCTCGAATCCCGGACTCTTGCGTCGGCTTCATCGGAGAAAATGAGCGGACTAGTCGTCGACTACGATGCCGAAGATGATCTACGTCGAGGTTGCACAAGATCAAGTTCCAACTTCACCAAGTTGTGAAACTTATGAAGAAAACACCCTATACTACTTGGCAAGAGGTAGAGGGTGAAGAAATAGGAAGTGGGTTCACTTTAGAATTGGATTTCTCACTCTTTTTCTCAAGGTGCTATTGATGGAGGCTAGGTTTTCTTCATGAAGATTAAGAAGAAGAAGAAGATAGAATATGATCAGTGTTATTAAAAAGAATAATTAAAATGAATACTTATCATCTTCTAACCTTGGTTAGGTGTAGAGAATAGACCATAGTTAGTGGGAATGGTTTGGGTTAAGGATGAAGACAAAATGGTCACTTTAGTCAAAGCTTCATGAAGCTTCAACAAGCTTCATGATAAAAAGAAACCATTTTGTTTTCCTTTTTTTATTTATCAAGAAAGAATGGATAAATAAATAAGTGAATAACTCAAAACCCTAACCATTATCATAACCATGGTTTAATTCTTTGCACAAAGCCAAGTAAAAATGTATCATCAAACATGATACAAACAAGTGCACACAAAATGTATCACATATACAATGTGCACTTCAAGAGAGAAAATCCTTTTAAAATGAACCAATACTAGTTAATGCAAAGTAATATATCAAATATATAATTATACATTAAATCATTAAATCAACACTTGATTCAATGATCCGGTCATGTCGTACATAACCGACTAGTATCAAATGAATCGACTTATCGAATCAATCTTCGATTCGATAACTAGGTTATATCGCATATAAACAATCGAAACATTCATCGCGAGAATGAAATACGGTATCACATACACGCATCATTCTCGGTCCCGCACATATCTCATATGCGCCCCTATTTCGTTTCGCTTGAGCCAGAAAACCTCTGTGTAGGACTCTAAAGACTCGTCAATACGCCGGCAGCAGATGATGATCATATCAATCATCCACAAGCCGCAAGCGGTCTGCTAAACGTAACGGCCACCCGGGTATTGAGCGATCGAAAGATCGACGAGCTAGCCCGCTCACACTCCTGTGAATCCAACCAGTAACACTTACCGTACAGTCCGGTCTGTTCGTCTGATATGTCGCATATCAAGTCTAGGGGTGGTATACGTCAGACCCCAATAACCGATAAGTCGTGCCGATGTGAGGCTCATAACGGGTCGAGAAACTACTGGTAACACTTACCAGCAAATCTCTGATCAGCCCTGGCCAGGGACTTCCCTGTTACGGCCAATCGAGCACAACGCAACATCAACCCCCAATACCGGGAGAGACGAAACCCCTCCTATCGCTCATTGCCTCCATGTAACTCGGGACTGTACCCAAAGATGACCATTTTGCACGCCCTCATGGACGTGGTAAGGTGGAGATCAAAGCACAGTGGGAATCACACAAGACTCTATGACGATCTCGGGTCTACAGACTAACCTGCACAAGTGTCACCTGAGAACTGCCATCTGACGTGAGGTATAATACCATCTGGGAGTTCTCGGCGAGTCCGTCCAGTATACCCAGTCTCTACTGAGCACCCGTATACCATCTCTGATGTCAAACACCAATGGATATGGGATCATCCATCGCCTATCTCATGGGTCGAGAAGCGTATACGCTAGTCTACACTGGTATATCGATGCCCCGTCTCGATACACCCACGACTAGGGACCTTGAAGGATGTACCTATGGACTACCATATCCCTACTAGTATGATCTGCATCATAGTCCAGGTAGTCAAGTACACATCCTAAGGGCTTTACCAACATGTAACTATAAGACAGTTTAAAGAGACAAGTGTACATGTTAAGATAAAGAGCAACCAGATAGCATACTATCATATCGAGCAAGAAATTCATCTCTATATATGTCCAAGCATCCAATATAATATACATCATCTGTACAATACTGGCCTCTAGGGCATACATACAACTAACAATCTCTCACTTGCACTAGGGCCAGCTGCTGTAGTATCGCATACCGAGCATCCCGAAGAGTCTCTCAAACTGTATCTGGGGAATGGCCTTCGTGAGTGGATCCGCCGTGTTGTTCTTCGTGTCAACCATCCTGACCTCGATCTCCCGGCGATTAACTATCTCCCGGATTAGGTGATACCGCCTCAGAATATGCCTGGATCGCTGATGGGACCTGGGTTCCTTGGCCAAAGCCACCGCTCCATTGTTATCGCAATACAAAGGTATTGGATGCTCAATGGATGGAACCACACCAAGTTCAGTAATGAACTTCTTGATCCAGACAGCCTCTTTAGCAGCATCGTTGGCAGCGATGTATTCAGCCTCCATCGTCGAGTCTGCCACGGTTTCCTGCTTGGAACTCTTCCAGCTAACCGTCCCTCCGTAAAGGGTAAAGACAAATCCCGACTGCGACTTAGAGTCGTCCTTATCACTCTGGAAGCTCGAATCGGTAAAGGACTCCACTTGGAGTTCTCCGTTACCATACACCAAGAGCATCTCTTTAGTCCTTCGTAAGTACTTGAGAATGCTCTTCACAGCTGTCCAGTGACTCTCTCCAGGATCAGCTTGATACCTGCTCACTACACTTAGTGAGTATGCTACATCGGGTCTGGTACATAGCATCGCGTACATGATAGAGCCTACAGCCGAAGCATAGGGTATCCCTTGCATGCGAGCTCTCTCCAAATCAGTCTTGGGAGACATCTCTTTGGAGAGAGTGACTCCAGAGATCGTGGGTAAGTTCCCACGCTTGGATTCTTCCATACTAAACTTCTTTAGTATGGTGTCAATGTACCTGGATTGGGACAATCCCAATATCCGTTTGGATCTATCTCTATAGATCCTAATTCCCAATATGCAGGAGGCATCACCAAGATCTTTCATTGAGAATCTTTGTGATAAGAAGAGCTTGACCGATTGCAGCATAGGAATATCATTTCCTATCAAGAGTATGTCGTCCACGTACAATACGAGGAAGACAACCTTACTCTCTGCCACCTTCTTGTAAATACAAGGTTCATCTGGGTTTTTGACGAAATCAAACTCTTTGATAACGACGTCAAAGCAGATGTTCCAACTCCGCCATGCTTGCTTTAATCCATAAATGGATTTAAGCAGCTTGCACACTTTCCCGCTGCTCCCACTGTCTACGAAGCCCTCTGGCTGAGTCATGTACACGCACTCTTCTAAATCACCATTTAGAAAGACGGTCTTAACATCCATTTGCCAGATTTCGTAGTCATGATATGCAGCGATGGCAAGCATGATCCGGATGGATTTAAGCATAGCCACTGGAGAAAAGGTTTCGCCATAGTCCACACCTGGTCTTTGACGAAACCTTTTGCAACAAGTCTAGCTTTGAAAGTCTCCACTTTCCCATCTACACCAAGTTTTTTCTTGAAGATCCACTTGCTCCCGATGGGTTTTCCCCCTTCAGGAGAAACTTCCAAAGTCCATACTTTGTTGGTGTACATGGATTCCATCTCGGACCGCATAGCATCCAGCCATTTCACTGAGTCCCCACTCGTGATGGCCTGCTCGAAGCTAGTTGGGTCATCATCCTCCATGATGCAATCCTCGCTCCCACCATCCATGAGAAAACCATAGTATCTCTCAGGTTGGCGAGGAACCCTACTAGATCGGCGGAATGGCTGGGGTTCATTGGAAACTATTGAATCCTCTATTTCCACCAGATCTTCTGTTGTAACTTATGTAGCTGGAACCTCTTCCAGTTCTACCTCATGACCACTAATCTCTTTTTCAAGAAATTCCTTTTCTAAAAAGGTGGCATGCCGAGAAACAAACACTCTTTGTTCCTCAGGGTGGTAGAAGATATACCCTTGTGAATTTTTGGGATATCCTATAAATTTGCATAGAACAGACCGTGCCTCGAGTTTGTCCGGATTTTGTTGTTTGATATAGGCTGGACAACCCCATATCTTAACATAGTTAAGACATGGTCTCTTCCCTTTCCATATCTCATATGGAGTGGTAGGCACTGATTTGGTGGGGACCATATTCAGTAGATGTATGGCTGTCTCAAGCGCATACCCCCAGAAGGAAATAGGTAACTCAGCTGTGCTCATCATAGAGCGCACCATATCTAATAGGGTGCGGTTCCTTCGTTCTGATACACCGTTGTGCTGTGGTGTATATGGAGGAGTCAGCTGAGAGAGAATCCTATTCTCTTTTAGGAAGTCCAGGAATTCATTGCTTAAGTATTCACCTCCTCGATCAGATCGAAGGATTTTAATACTTTTTCCGGTTTGGTTCTCGACTTCTTGTTTATATTCTCTAAATTTCTCAAAAGCTTCAGACTTGTGTCTTATCAAGTACACATGTCCGTATCTTGAGAGATCGTCAGTGAATGTAATGAAGTACGAAGAACCATCCCTGGCATGTGTAGACATGGGACCGCATACATCACTATGTATCAGTCCCAAGAGATCGGTAACTCTTTCTCCGTGTCCCGTAAACGGAGTTTTGGTCATCTTGCCTTTGAGACATGACTGGCAAGTGTCATAAGATGAAAATTCGAATTGTTTCAAATATCCATCCTTATGCAACTTAGCCAGTCATGTCACATTGATGTGACCCAGTCTACAATGCCATAAGAAGGATTCGTTCAGTTCTGAACTCTTCCTCTTGTGTGTGTTTGTTATGCTCAGAACTGTTGATTGATTTAGAACATAAATGCCATTGCACAACGTGCCTGATCCAACCAACTTTTGGTTACGGAAAATATTCATAACATTATCCTGTAATACAAAATTATATCCCTCTTTACTCAATAAAGAAACCGATATAATGTTGCATATTAGGTTCGTCATGTAATAGCATTCGTTCAGAACCAATGTATTACCAGTTGGTAATACAAGGTGATATTCCCCGACAGTCTTAGCTGCAACAATTGCACCATTTCCAACTCTAATGTCTTTATCACCTTCTCCAAGTTCTCTACCTTTTCTAAGCCCATGTAACTGATTACATATATGGGATCCTGACCCGGTATCTAATACCCAGGACGTAGGGCAAATGGAGAAACAGTTCTCTGTAACGAACACACCCGAAGAAAATGCATCACCATGTACTTTCTTCAATCGGGTGGCATGGGAATCCTGGTATTCCCCTATATCCTGTTCATTCCTATAACTCTTATAAGAAAGAACGGAACCAACGTTCCCCAGCACAGTAAAACATGCGGGTACAGTCAATACATCCATATTATTATCTTTATTAGGGCATGACATGGTCGCTACCTGGAGAGAGAGAGAAGAAAACACTTTAGCGTATGCTCTTGCAAGATCAGATTGGTTATTATCTTACCTAATCAGGATGGCTCCCACTGGTTTTTATCAAATCTTCCTTCAAACTCTAAAAGGAAAGACTAGCCGGGATTAATTACACACTACAAGTTCGCCAATCTTTCAGCCAGGCCAGTGTCGGTACTTTGAGGGTGGTCCCCCGTGCTTTCGCACGAACCTAATTAATGTAAACCTCGTTTTCCCAGAAGCGTAACCCCGTTGACACCTTTCTAGACACCTACTTGATCAGCTAATTGCAATGTGTAAAACTCTTCCAGGAGTAACTCTTACTCACAGTGGGTATCGGGATCCAACTATCTCATAGAAGGTATGCAATCTCATTGCAAATTTCAACACTTGAAATTCCCGATAATATTTTTGCCCCTAGCGTGCTATGACCTTGACGAAGCCAACAAACCACAGCCCGCTAGTCAAGTTCGAGCCGTACATTTCTTGACTGAATTAAACCCACCCGCACGACCCTTGACGAAAGCCAACAAAGCCGTACGACTACCCTAATCCAGTCGCATCATATGCAGCAGATAAGCAGCACATAGCTACCGCACACTACACCTTGACGAAAGCCAACAAATGTAGCACGAATACTATATGCAACTTATCTGAAATGACGGAGGGCTACGACAGGTTTTTCTGAAAACCTATTGCGTAATGAACTTGATATCGTTGTAGAATCAAATGAAGTTTTGAAATGAAGTGATTTTGAGACTTTTCTAGTTTTGCTAAAGGGGTCACTCCCGGTGAAGGGATCGTCGGCCCTTTCCTCGTCGAATGAGGTGCGGGATATATCATATATATCACTGTGCAAAGCAGAAACTATAGAAGCAATCAAAAGTCAAACCGAGTGTGTAGCATCTGCCACTTATTGCTAAAGGAGTCACTCCCGGTGAAGGGATCTCGGTCCTTTCCTCATCGAATAAGGTGCAGGGTATATCATATATACCGCTATGCAAAGCAAGAACTGTAGCTACCTGTTTTGTTTAAAATTTGATTCTACATCTTAGGTTTCTTTTCTTTCATTAATCACATTAATGAAGTCCCATCATTTAAGTCACCTAAACATCACAGATAAATACGACGTACACTTATGCCATCCGCATTCGCCTGGATGTCCCCTCGTGCACCGTTAGGTTAGGTAACTAACGACAGAGCAGGGCAGGGCTAGTGCGGGTGAAAAACATAAGTAACGTCTATATAATATATCATATATACTATATACTGTATCTATCACAGAACATCACATGATCACATCACAGATATCGCAGTAGAAGAAACATATGAAACATTGGATATACTAGGACGTCCGTGTTTTCAATACGAGCCAGTATAAAACACGGATTCCACGGTCGTGATGAATAGCCAATCCCACACCCCTAGACCCCTACGAGAGCGGCAAGCAACCCTACCAATTCTAGGGTTAGGAGACTCGGACTCGACTCCTCGAGATGGTCTCCCACTGGACCCTAGAACCCGGTTACTTGTGCTCCCCTCCTTGGGTCTATCCTAATGCGGAAAAGTAAATAATATACAAAAGGTGACAACTTCCGCAACCTGGAAGTGCCCCAATAAAAGAATATTACATACAAGTTTTTACATGAATGAAAATGAAAAACACTCATCTCACATAAAAAACCCCGGCTATTCAAACACGACGATCCAATATAACATATCCAGCAATACATAACATCACATGTCATCAACGTAAGTAAATATGCGCATCCCAATTGTCGTTGACATATAGCAACGAAACCGGCGATATCACATATTACACTTACGGTCATAGAAAAGAAAGTGTAAAACTACAACAGTTGGAATCCACAACCTCATTAGACATCGCATGCCTAATCAAATAAAATACTTAGACATCACATGCCTAACAATTATAAACCCCGCATTTTAGTCCCATTATCGAAAACTCTTTTCAATATCAAGTGAGACTAAACCGCTAGATTTATAACATTCATCCAGTTATCTCATAACTGCTTGTGAATTCCAATTATTGTATCCCATTCCGGATAAATAGAAAATATTAAACTTTCCGATCGAACATTCGAACACCCAAGTTTTCCCGAAACCGTTCTACACATGAAATAGGTTCAAATACATTCATTTCATGCCTCAGTACCAACGGTCCAGCCGTAGAAGGGTCAAGCCAACGCCTCACATGTGGCACGCCGTACTGCCCCAAACCCGAATGTTCAAAGGGCAGTTCAAGACGGTCACATAATCGAGTTAAGGTTTGTTGTCTTCTAAAGGGACCATCGCGTTACTTGCACTACTCAGAACGTCCTTAAACCACAGAAAAATCCAACACTTGGATATTTTCCGGCAGGGGAAAGATTGGGTATTTACATCCGGTCGAACTTTTTATCATATTCCAAAATATCCGGAAAGCCACATAGACAAAGTCTGATAATCCGATCGAATCAGCGAACACCCAAAACACCCCAGAAAATTAAATTCTTGAATAAATATTAAAAATTCCCATAAAACTCAGCACTGTAAATTAGGAATTACTGTGCAAATTTAGAGGGCCGACGTCATCATGTCGCCGCGGAACCGCCGCAGAAGCTAGGCTTCTGCCGCGGTTTCACCGCAGGTTGGAGGCATCATTTGTCCAATTTTGCACCGTAATTCTTATAACTTCCTGCTGAATTTTTTAAGCATTTTTAATATGGAAAAAACCTAGTTTTTAGAAAAAGTCCAGAGAGCGATTTGGTTTTAGGATTTCGGTTTCGATCGGGTTTCAAACATCGTCTAAGGCTCTAGCTAGGCTTTGATACCACTGTAGGGTTCCTAGGCACACAATAGAGGTCTCATAAGGCATCAACCATGCCAATTTCAAATTTTACAAGTGCCGAGAAACTCTAATACGGATCGTTAACTAGAATTTTAGGCGAAACATTAAACTAGTTAACAACTTAACTAAAGATAAGAAGCTACAACCTTTGTAGATCCAGTTATCCACTTCCTTAGCTCCACGTAGTCGTCCCCTCGCTGTCCATCTCGAATCCCGGACTCTTGCGTCGGCTTCATCGGAGAAAATGAGCGGACTAGTCGTCGGCTACGATGCCGAAGATGATCTACGTCGAGGTTGCACAAGATCAAGCTCCAACTTCACCAAGTTATGAAACTTGTGAAGAAAACATCCTATACTACTTGGCAAGAGGTAGAGGGTGAAGAAATAGGAAGTGGGTTCACTTTAGAATTGGATTTCTCACTCTTTTTCTCAAGGTGCCATTGATGGAGGCTAGGTTTTCTTCATGAAGATGAAGAAGAAGAAGAAGATAGAATATGATCAGTGTTATTAAAAAGAATAATTAAAATGAATACTTATCATCTTCTAACCTTGGTTAGGTGTAGAGAATAGACCATAGTTAGTGGGAATGGTTTGGGTTAAGGATGAAGACAAAATGGTCACTTTAGTCAAAGCTTCATGAAGCTTCAACAAGCTTCATGATAAAAAGAAACCATTTTGTTTTCCTTTATTTATTTGTCAAGAAAGAATGGATAAATAAATAAGTGAATAACTCAAAACCCTAACCATTATCATAACCATGGTTTAATTCTTTGCACAAAGCCAAGTAAAAATGTATCATCAAACATGATACAAACAAGTGCACACAAAATGTATCACATATACAATGTGCACTTCAAGTGAGAAAATCCTATTAAAATGAACCAATACTAGTTAATGAAAAGTAATATATCAAATATATAATTATACATTAAATCATTAAATCAACACTTGATTCAATGATCCGGTCATGTCGCACATAACCGACTAGTATCAAATGAATCGACTTATCAAATCAATCTTCGATTCGATAACTAGGTTATATCGCATATAACCAATCGAAACATTCATCGCGAGAATGAAATACGGTATCACATACACGCATCATTCTCGGTCCCGCACATATCTCATATGCGCCCCTATTTCGTTTCGCTTGAGCCAGGAAACCTCTGTGTAGGACTCTAAAGACTCGTCAATACGCCGGCAGCAGATGATTATCATATCAATCACCCACAAGCCGCAAGCGGTCTGCTAAACGTAACGGCCACCCGGGTATTGAGCGATCAGAAGATCGACGAGCTAGCCCGCTCACACTCCTGTGAATCCAACCAGTAACACTTACCGTACAGTCCGGTCTGTTCGTCTGATATGTCGCATATCAAGTCTAGGGGTGGTATACGTCAGACCCCGATAACCGATAAGTCGTGCCGATGTGAGGCTCATAACGGGTCGAGAAACTACTGGTAACACTTACCAGCAAATCTCTGATCAGCCTTGGCCAGGGACTTCCCTGTTACGGCCAATCGAGCACAGCGCAACATCAACCCTTAATACCGGGAGAGACGAAACCCCTCCTATCGCTCATTGCCTCCATGTAACTCGGGACTGTACCCAAAGACCACCGTTTTGCACGCCCTAATGGACGTGGTAAGGTGGAGATCAAAGCACAGTGGGAATCACACAAGACTCTATGACGATCTCGGGTCTACAGACTAACCTGCACAAGTGTCACCTGAGAACTGCCATCTGACGTGAGGTATAATACCATCTGGGAGTTCTCGGCGAGTCCGTCCAGTGTACCCAGTCGCCAGTGAGCACCCGTATACCATCTCTGATGTCAAACACCAATGGATATGGGATCATCCATCGCCCATCTCATGGGTCGAGAAGCGTATACGCTAGTCTACACTGGTATATCGATGCCCCGTCTCGATACACCCACGACTAGGGACCTTGAAGGATGTCCCTATGGACTACCATCTCCCCACTAGTATGATCTGCATCATAGTCCAGGTAGTCAAGTACACATCCTAAGGGCTTTACCAACATGTAACTATAAGACAGTTTAAAGAGACAAGTGTACATGTTAAGATAAAGAGCAACCAGAAAGCATACTATCATATCGAACAAGAAAGTCATCTCTATATATGTCCAAGCATCCAACATAATATACATCATCTGTACAATACTGGCCTCTAGGGCATACATACAACTAACAGCAAAGCGCAGCGCAACTGCGCGAGCGCATCTGTGCTGACACGTGTCGCGCAGCGCACAGCGCAGCGCAACTGCGCGAGCGCATCTGTGCTGACACGTGTCGCGCAGCGCACAGCGCAGCGCAACTGCGCGAGCGCATCTGCGCTGATAGCGTTGCTTCCTTTAATTTTTCTTAACATAGAGCTTTGTTCTGATTGGGCGCGGCTTCTTGGGCGCTGCGCTGACGTATCAGCGCCTGACATGTGGTGCGTTGTGCCCGAGATTTGAAGCGTTGTTTTAAAATTTTGAATTTTGAATTTCAACAGAGCTTTGCTCTGATTGGGCGAAACAAATGCCCCCCCACCGTTGCGCTCACGTGGCGCACACGTGAGTGCAGCGGTGGCAAACTCCTGATCGTTGGATCAAGGGGTGAGCTCAAGGGGCGCAAGCGCCTTATAAATAGGACCTCTGGCCCTTAGAAAAATCTTACCGTTTTAAGATTTTTATTTTACAGAGCTTTGCTCTCACTCAAGAACTTCAGAGGTTTGCTCATTTCTAAAGTCGGAAACTTTAGGTAAAAATTAATTTAAATCGAATTAATTTAACTTAATCTCAACCAAAGAGCTTTGCTCTCATAGATCTTTTGATCTAAAGAGATCCCCATTGGGGTTTCATAAACACAGCTTTGCTCTCTAAAACTTATAAACCTACAGGGATCTTGTTCATGGGTTTTAACCCATGAACAGAGCTTTGCTCATAGATCTAAAAAATAGCTCTTTTAGATTTGAAAAATGAAGAATCTTTTTATATGTTTTTCATGAATCTTTCAAGATTCCCAAAATTTTTAATTCTTTTAAGTGTAAATTTTTTTCTGATGGTCCTTTTCCATTATTACCACAGAGCCATGCTTCTTTAAGGAATCTTATTTCCCTGGGACCAGAGCTTGACAAGTGTCACTCTGTGACAGAGCTTTGCTCTGAAAGAGAAGATTTTCTCCTTGTCTCTAGGGATTCTTCCCCCCCTTTTTTATAAATGGGAATGTTTTTTTGGGGACCAACAGACAATCTCATCCAATGATGAGGTTGTCTTATTAACTGACGTATTGTCATCCAGATTTTATGGGTCCCCCTTTGGTCTCCTACTCACTGCACTGCTGTGTGGTGTAATTAATTAATTTTAATTTAATTAATGCATTTTCTTTTTTAGACGCCAAACATTAGAATTACAATACTAACGGCTAAATTGTTCTTTTTGCATCGATCATGTCTCTAGACACTTCATTCCCGTTCGTTCGCTCGGCGGAGGGATTTCCCGAGGCGCCCTCGGACTGTGAAGTCCTGACCATGATTAGAGAATACGACCCGGAGTTCAAAAATATCCACCTTTGGGGGTCCTGGTATAACCAGATCATTATGGGTCGACGCAGCTTCACATGCGCAGTGCCGTCTGAGCCCATAACGGCGATTCATTATGCTACCAACCCTCGGTGCAGTATGCCGTGGAGTTGGTGGATTGGACATCGAAGGGCTTTCCACATCCCGCCATAGATGCGATACCGGTTCAGCGTCTTATGGTTTTGGACATCCTAGGATGCCATATCTGTCAGGGCGAGGCGATACCCTGGGGGCAATCATATAACATTGGTCTGATCCCCCGTCACCCGATTGGCTATCTGCCGTGGGCCCGGTACATCCGGTCGACGAAGAAGTCGCAGTTGATAAGACTAGGACAGTACACCGCGGTCTACGTCTCTCTCTTCCAGTATCCCACGCTTCCCACCTGGTTGTTCAAGGCTTTCTTGGAGCAATGGAATATTCCCACCCACACTTTCCTTGCCATGGATCGGGAAGTGTCCATCTCTTTGGAGGAATTCGCGGAGGTATCCGGCCTACCAGTCATGGGGGAACACTATGAAGAGCTGCTCCCGACAGATGAGTACATCTTCGGTGCTAAGCCGATGGTGAGGGGAATCACGCCGGAAATTGCTGTTCAACACCAATTCCCGAGCCTGATCAAGGTGTTGAACATCTACGAGTCCCTATTTATCGAACATGGGAGCCGAGGAGTTAATTTTGAGGGCTTCATTGCTCGTTTCCTTCGCCCAAGCGTCATTTCATCAGAAGCTGCCAAGTCTGCTATCCTGGATGATCCTTTCGGCCTAGGTTTGGATAACCTGCCAGCGAAGGAGATAGACCAAAAGGTTTTCTTCCTTCCGGACTTCCCTACTATATCTTTTGCAGAAATTGCAGCCCCCGGGATGGACGAGGAGGCCTTTTTCTTAGGATTTCTCGGACTGTGGCTGAGTTGGTTCGCGATCCCAATGCACTCTCATCGCATGCGGCCTTCCGTCTTTTACCAAGCCCACCGTATGGTCATCGGGTTAAAGGTGGCTGTAGGGATCGCCGGCTTGGTGCACTTATATCATGGTCTCAGTCGAGCCGGGATGCTAACGAGCCCGGGGTATTGCACGTGGTTTTCCCGATGCACTACTTTATGTCGTGGCTCGAGCTACATACGGCGGGTGTTTTCGGCATGCATAAAAGGCCCTCGTTCTTTAACAAGTGTGGTTTCCCTCGCATTATTCAGTTGATTGGCGCATCAATCGTGACCCCTTCACCACGGAACGCCAGAGGTTTACTGCTTCGCCCTCACACCGTTGGAGTCGGGATGTCCTTCATTGACAAGGTATTAACCATTGGAAAAGCGTCCACCACTGCGGTGCGACCATTACAGGACTCCTTTAAGGATGGAGCTTCAGTGTTGACGGCCCGGGAGACCCTCCACTTGTATTCTATTAGACCGGGCTTCCTAGTATTCAGGCAGGGCGGTGCGACAATCTTCATGAGATATAACCCGTATCGTTTCACCCAACAACTGGGCTACGATCAAGGGGTACCCTTGGAAGCTTTCTTACTGGAACCTGCTGCCAATGAAGAAGGGATGGAGAACGCGTTACATCACTTCATGCGGCTGAACACGGGTTCTCGTTTTTTTATCAGCGCGCCGGCCTGCGCTCCACGACTCCTTAATGTATATAAAGAGTGGTACAATCATGCGACGGGGGCGGTTATAAAGGAGGAGAGGCGAGTATTGATCTACCGTAAAGAAGCACCTCCCGGCACCGACCGTAACGCTCCCTTAATGCCAAGGACCCCGGTGGTTCCTCCTCTAAAAGATGCCGCGGGCAGACCATCGCGTGCGCAAAGTCCTCCGCATGGATTGCCGCTTCCCGATATTACAGATGCAGCCCCAGCGCCCCGTGCTCCAGTGGAGACAGTGGTCGTGGCCTCGCCGGAGTCCGGTGTAGGTGCAGACATCGGGACCCGCCGTCCCTAGGTGGCTGCTAAACGTAAGTCGATCCCGCGTGCACCTAGGGTTGGCGGGCAGAAGAAAAAGAAGTCGCTCTTCGCCACGGACGTCGTGTTCGGTCAGGATGTAAGTCCACGTTGCGACCCCCGGTTCTTACGGGGAGGCGGAAACGGTATAAAAATCAAATTTTTAGCGCATGGGGCAACATGGACTAACAAAGTCGGGATCTTTTCCTAAACTAAAACTAGCAAACAAGCTAAAGAGAGTTAGCTACTCGGAAAGATGGTTATACCTAAACTTGAACTCCTTCTTCTTCAAACTTTGTAGAGGTTGATGGTTCTTTCCTCGTCGCCTTCTTCCGTCAAAGATGGATCCACCTGAGGGTTCAACCTTCGGGCTCTTTCTCGAACTTTGAGAGAACTAGAATCTTCGGCTTGCTAAACTTTTGATCCTAGAGTGAGTAGAGAGTGTCTAAGGGGTGTTTTCTTTTCAAGGAGAGGGATTCTCAACACATGAGAAGGATTCTCCTTGAGCTTGAGGAAGAAGAAGATGATGTGAGGAGAGAGAATGAATATGATAGAATGAGCTATCTTTTTCCTTTTTGCAACCATATCAAAAGAAAAAGAATTATCTAATTAGTAATAATAATTCAAATTAGAATAGTTGATGGTTGTTTTGGAATGACCACTATCATCACTTCATTAAATGAATGTTGGCAAGAATCAAGAAGCATCCTTGCAAAGTAATGATGATGGTCAAACATTCAACCATGGTCAACAAGTCAACCATGGTCAACAAGTCAACAAAACCAACCATAACATAATTTCATTTAATTACTATTATTAATAGATATCTCACTAATTCATTAGGGTTTGGAAAAAAGACGACCGTCAACTGTGCATGCGCACCCGTTCCGAAATCCTAATGAAAAACCTCTTCTTCCGCCTCAAACAACTGTGCATACACACCTGCATTCTTGTTCCGAGCAACATGAATACTGAGAGATAAAAGTAACCCCAAAACATATACCAGTATCTGGCTCAAACCAGAGCCCGCTGGCAATATCCGTCCGGACTCCAAACGTGCACAAGTGCGCGGATGAGAACGAACCCTGTCGCAAAACCATGCGACCTCTACTCTGTTTTGCCCAGAGGCGAATACCCTCTGTGTGGGACTCTAAAGACTCGACACTACGCTGGCAGTGGGTTTAACCACAGACCGCAAGCGGCACTAGCTATGCGTAACGGTCCCCAGGTAGAAGCCGACAAGAAAGCTGACGAGGTGAACCCCATCTGAACTCCTACTGAGTCTGAATGTGACATTCTCCGTACAGTCCGGTCTGTTCGTCTAATACATTGCATGTCGGGCCTACGGGGCGGTAAAACGTCAGTCCCCTAATAGCGGTACAAGTCGTGTCGGAGTGAAGCCCAAGACACCTTGAGATAATACGGGAAGCCTACCGGTATATCTCGCTTGCCCTGGCCAGGGACTACTCGTGTAATGGCTCTCCTAGACACAGCACGATGTCAACCCCCAATACCGGGAGAGACGAATCATGTCTAACCGTCACTGCCTCCAAGTGCTTCGGGACTGCACCCAACCACTACCTGTTTGCACGACCCTTTTGAGCCGTGGTAGGATAGTGATCAAAGTGCAGTGGGAACACACTCGAGGCGAAGTGCCAGTGTCAAGTCAGCGGACTAAGCTGTACTCATGTCACCTAGGAACTGATAACTGACGATAGGTATAATACCAACCTGTCAGTTCCCGACGAGTCCTGTCCAGTGTACTCGTAACCCAACGAGCACCCGTATACTATCTCCAGTACGACGTACTGATGGCTGTGGGACAGACCATCTCCCACACTGGGATGAGAAGCGCATACGCTAGTCTACTCCGGAGTATCGATGCCCTGTCTCGATAGTCCTGCGACTAGGGACCTGTATAAGGATGTGCTTATAGATTACCCAGCCCCCACTAGTGTGACTGCTATCACAACACTGGTAATCAAGCAAAGATCCTAAGGGCTCCACTAATGCGTATAGGTGATATCGCAAAATAAACACATGTACACATTGAAGTAGAAACAAACCAAGTAGCATACTACTATTTTGAGCAAGATTGTTTATACAAGGTGAATATCCCAAGCTTCCATTAAGTAATATACAAACTAGTATGATACAGTAATGGCCTCTAGGGCATATACACTAACAATCTCCCACTTGCACTAAGGCCATGTACTGGCGTATCGAAGACCTATCATCTCGATCAGCCGCTCGAACTGAGTCTGGGGTAGGGCCTTGGTGAATGGATCTGCAGTGTTTTCTTCTGAAGCAACCCTCCGAACCTCGATCTCCTTGCGATCCACGATCTCCCTGATCAGGTGATACCGCCTCAAGATGTGCCTGGATCTCTGATGGGACCTGGGTTCCTTCGCTAAAGCTATAGCCCCGTTGTTGTCGCAATACAGAGGTATTGGGTCAACAATGGACGGAACCACCTGAAGTTCTCTCAAGAACTTCCTCATCCAGACAGCTTCTTTTGCGGCATCAGATGCAGCGATGTATTCCGCTTCCATCGTCGAGTCTGCAACGGTTTCCTGTTTGGAACTCTTCCAACACACCGCCCCTCCATTGAGGGTAAAGACAAATCCCGACATGGACTTGGAATCATCCTTGTCACTCTGGAAGCTGGAGTCAGCAAAGGCCTCGATCTGGAGGTCTTTTCCGCCATACACCAAGAACATCTCCTTAGTTCTTCTCAGTTACTTGAGAATGTTCTTTACCGCTATCCAGTGTTTCTCCCCAGGGTTTGACTGATACCTGCTTACCACACTCAGTGCATAAGCTACATCCGGTCTGGTACACAACATCGCATACATTATAGAGCCTACCGCAGAAGCGTAGGGTATAATAGACATGCGATCCCTCTCCAAATCAGTCTTGGGAGACATTTCTTTAGAGAGGGTGATCCCGTGACAAGCCGGTAGGTTACCGCGCTTGGAATCTTCCATACTGAATCTCTTCAGTATAGTGTCGATGTACCTGGACTGTGAAAGTCCTAATATCCTCTTGGATCTATCACGATGGATCCGGATCCCCAGGATGTAAGAGGCATCACCCAGGTCTTTCATGGAGAACCAGTGTGACAAGAATCCCTTGACAGATTGTAGCATAGGAATTTCATTTCCTATTAAGAGAATGTCATCCACGTATAAAACGAGGAATACTACAGTTCTCGCTACAAATCTACAATAGATGCATGGTTCATCTGGATTTTTGATAAAGCCAAATTCCTTGACCGTCTCATCAAAACAGATGTTCCAACTCCGCGATGCCTGCTTTAGTCCATAGATGGACTTAAGCAACTTGCACACCTTTCCGCTGCTCCCACTCTGAATGAAACCCTCTGGCTGATCCATATAGACACACTCCTCTAAATTTCCATTTAGAAAAGCGGTTTTTACGTCCATCTGCCAAATCTCATAATCGTGGAAGGCAGCAATGGCAAGAAGGATCCGAATGGATTTCAGCATAGCCACTGGAGAAAAGGTTTCGTCATAGTCCAAGCCAGGTCTTTGACGGAAACCCTTTGCTACAAGTCTAGCTTTATAGGTCTCAACCTGTCCATATACACCAATCTTCCTTTTGAAGATCCACTTGCATCCTACGGGTTTTACCCCGTCTGGAGCAATGTCCAACGTCCATACTTTGTTGGTGTACATGGACTCCATTTCGGTCCGCATTGCATCCAGCCATTTTACCGAGTCAACGCTATGAACGGCCTGTTGGAAGCTAGTAGGCTCATCATAATCTATGATGCAATCCTCTCTATCCCCGTCTATGAGAAAACCGTAGTATCTCTTGGGCGGATGAGACTGCCTACTACTCCTGCGGAGCAGCGTAGGAATGTCCTGTTCTTTTGAACTTACTGGCTCTTCCAAGCTTTCAGTAATAGCTTGTGGTTCTGTAATTTCTTCCAGTTCTATTGCGTTCCCACTTATCTGGGTTTCCAAAAACTCAGTTTCCAAGAAGCGGGCATGATGAGAAATAAAAACCTTTTGTTCCTCAGCGGAATAGAACAGATACCCCCTGGAGTTCTTTAGGTATCCCACAAACTTACACTGTACTGAACGTGCCTCGAGCTTGTCCGCATGCTGCTTTTTTACAAAAGCTGGACATCCCCATATCTTAAGGTACTTAAGACAGGGTTTCTTCCCACTCCACATCTGATATGGAGTGGTAGGCACAGTCTTGGTGGGAGCCTTGTTCAAGAGATATGCAGCTGCTTCTAGTGCATAGCCCCAGAAAGATCGCGGTAACTCAGCCTTACTCATCATGGAACGAACCATATCCAATAGGGTTCGATTCCTCCTTTCCGATACACCGTTATGTTGCGGAGTGTATGGAGGAGTACGCTGAGAGAGAATTCCATTCTCTTTTAAATAGTCCAGGAACTCGGCACTCAAGTATTCACCACCTCGATCCGATCTTAGAATCTTAATCCTTTTGCCTGTTTGTTTTTCAACTTCATTCTTGTAATCCCGAAATTTCTCAAAGGCCTCGGATTTGTGCTTCATTAAGAAGACATGTCCATACCTAGAGAAATCGTCTGTGAAAGTAATGAAGTATGAATAACCGCTTCGCACATGTGTAGACATTGGACCACACACGTCACTGTGTATGAGTCCCAAGAGCTCGCTCGCTCTTTCTCCGTGTCCAGTGAACGGAGTCTTTGTCATCTTTCCCATGAGACAAGATTCACAAGTGGCATAAGACTGATACTCGAACGGATCCAAGTATCCTTCTTTATGTAACTTAGTCAACCGTGTCTCATTGATGTGACCCAGTCTACAATGCCATAAGAAAGCCTGATTGATATCTGGAGTCTTTCTTTTGTGTGTATTCTGGACATTGAAAATCTGTGGTTGGTTTAATACGTATATACCATTGCTCAATGTACCTGACCCAATCAGAACTTGATTAAGGTGAATGTTTACAACATTACTTACAAACGCAAATTCATAACCTTCTTTAGAAACCAAAGATACAGAAATGATATTACAAGTTGCGTTGGGTACAAAAAAGCAATTACGCAAAACCAAAACATGTCCATCTGACATTCCCAGGTGATAGTCCCCCACGGCTTTAGCATCCATGCTAGCTCCGTTCGCAACTCTGAGGGTCATGTCACCTGCCTTCAAAAATCTACGATTTCTCAACGCCTGCAAAGAATTACAGATATGAGATCCTGATCCGGTATCCAATACCCAGGAAGTAGAGTTTATCGAAAGACAGTTTTCAATAACATACACACCTGAAGCTGAAGCCGCAACCTGCTTCAGTTCTTGTGTCCTGGCTTTCCAAGCCCTGCAATCTTTCTTCCAGTGTCCACTCTTGTGACAATAGAAGCATTCCTTTTTACCCACAAGCTTCCCCGCTATCTTTGTTGCCTTTGCTTTTCCCTTCGTATCCACTTTACTAACACCGCTCCTTGGTTTGGCGGGGGCTTTCCTCTTCTTTCCCTTGGCTTTCGCCTTGGACCTAGAAGAAGAAGATCCTCCTACAAACAAAGTGGATGTTTCCCTACCTTTCTGTAGGGTGCCCTCTGCACTCCTCAGCATGTTGAAGAGTTCAGAAAGTTCAACTTCTTTTTCTTGCAAGTTGAAATTCAGTATGAACTGGGCGTAAGTGGAAGGAAGGGACTGGAGAACTAAGTCCGTATAGAGCTCACTCTCCAACGTGGTCCCAAGTTCTGCGAGCTCCTCAATGTAGCCTATCATCTTAAGCACGTGGTCCGCTACCGATGATCCGACGGCCAACTTTGCCGAAAATAACTTCTTCGACACTTCGTATCTTGCGATACGAGACTGCTCTCCATACAGTTCTTTTGTATGAAGAAATATGGATTCCAAGTCCATATTCTCGTGCCTCCTCTGATGTTCCATGTCCATAGAGGCAAGCACGAGGCATCTGGCCTTCGCGCAATCAATCTCCCAAGTCTTACGGATTTCCTTATCCGCAACGCTGGAGGTGGGACCTGGGACGGGGGGAGCTTTGGTGGTAAGAAGATACCCCAGCTTGTCGTAAGTGATTGCCATTTTGACATTC
Organism: Agapanthus africanus; assembly: GCA_030015575.1. NCBI lineage: Eukaryota > Viridiplantae > Streptophyta > Magnoliopsida > Asparagales > Amaryllidaceae > Agapanthus > Agapanthus africanus. The sequence goes on from CM057350.1 coordinate 308,804,373, forward strand.
CTTAGCCAATCTTTGTAGTTTGGCCCTGTCAGTATGTTTTTATCTAGAAGTAACTTAAGTCCAGTCATTTCGATTTGGTCGCTGCAGGGGGGAGATAAGAAACACTTTAGCACGATGCTCTTGCAAGTTTATAATGGTTTTTAATTTGTCTAAACAGGATGGCTCCCACTGTCTCTCGAATTCCTCCTCAAACCATAAAGGAAGAATCAGTCGGGATCAATCCCACCGTACAATACTTGCTTAACCGTTCAGCCAGGCCAGTGTCGGTACTTCGAGGGAGGTTTTCCAACGCTTTCGCGAAGTTCCTTAATTTAAGAACCTCTTTTCCCTGGGGGCATAGCCCCGCTAACACCTTTCTAGGCACCTACTAGGTTTATAGCATTGATCGTTTAGCGAGAAATTTCCCGAGGAGTAGCATATACTCACAGTAGGATCGAGATCCAAATATCATCGCGTGACGAAACTGAAGGAATCCTACCAGAATCATCACACTCTAAATGGTATGCAACTCTAGCAAGTTTCAGTACTTATGAAACTCCCGATGTGGATTTTTTTTGCCCCATGCTCTTATGACCTTGACGAAGGTCAACAAATCATAAGTCACATGTCAAGTTCTGCCCGTCATTATCCAGGTTAATTTGAACCCACCCGTATTTACCCTTGACGAAGGTCAACAAGAAAATACGACTGTCCCAAACCAACGCATCTATCTATGCTACATATGAACACCCAACAGCTACCAATCTCTATGCCTTGACGAAGGTCAACAAACATAGCTTGAATACTATTGAATATTCATACGAAACGACAGAGGGCTACGAATGGTTTTGGCGAAACCGTGAACGTAGTGAACTTGATATAATCGATGGAACGAGATAGCTTTTAGAAGGAGTGGCTCAAGCTCTGCATTTAAAAGTTAGTTTTGAAAAGAACCGAGTGGTTTTTCGAAAGTGTTCCAACGACTTTAACTTGGTTTATTATCTTGCATTAGTTCTTTTAATGCGTGATATTCTTGCATTAGTTCTTTTAATGTGTCCCATCAATTAATCCTACCATTGCAGAAAACAACCAAAATATGACGTACGCTTATGCCATTCGCATTCGCCACGGGGTCCCGTCATCACCCGTTAGGTTACTTAACTAACGACAGAGCGGGGGCTGGGCTAGCGCGGCTATAAAACATAAGCAACGCCTAAATATAAAGCAATGATAAACATTACAGATCACAGATGAATACATTGGATATACTAGGAATCCGCAATCCGTTCGAGCCTGCAACGAAAAGCGGATTACACGGTCGCGGTGAATAGCCAAAACCCCACCCAAGACCCCTACGGGTGCGGCAAACTACCCGCCAAGTACCCGGTAGTTTGTGCACCCCTCCATGGGTCTATCCTAGGAGCAAAAACAGTAAAAATAATTATACAATGACGGCTACAACCCCGACCCGGTTGTGCGGCCATACAAAAAATATTATTACATCAATTTACATTTACAAATGAATGAAAGAAAAACAAAAGCTCATCTCACATCCACCCCGGCTATTCACCCGCGACAGTCCAACACATTCATATACACATTCCAATATCAAACACAGATCACAGAGATGTATAACCCCGACTAATCGACTTATAGCGATTAGCCGACGTTCAATACATACAAACATCACAGATATAACCAATATAGCCAAAATGTAGCGAAGTTCGAAAAAAATACGGATTTATAGGACCCCAAAAGTAAATTTCTTTTCTGGAAAATCTGGGCACATATAACATATTTGAAAAATCCCAAAACCCTACCAGAAGAACACTGCACAAAACACGATCACATGAAGAGCCCAAACGGCGGCGGATCCGCGGCGACGAGAATAGCTGAGGCCGCGGATCCGCGGCGGTTTGAAGGATTCATGGGATCGTTTTTCTTGGGTGTTCTCACAAAACCCTGAGCTGATTTTAGGAGTAAAAAGTTTTACTTTTAGAGCACAAAAAATTTCAACAGAAACTTAGGGTTTTAGAATTTCCGGTTTTGTGATTTTTTTCGTTTCGAACTTCCATACACTTCGCTACCAAGCTAGTTTAAGTTTAGTTAGGCTCTGATACCACTGTAAGTCCACGTTGCGACCCCCGGTTCTTACGGGGAGGCGGAAACGGTATAAAAATAAAATTTTTAGCGCATGGGGCAACATGGACTAACAAAGTCGGGATCTTTTCCTAAACTAAAACTAGCAAACAAGCTAAAGAGAGTTAGCTACTCGGAAAGATGGTTATACGTAAACTTGAACTCCTTCTTCTTCAAACTTTGTAGAGGTTGATGGTTCTTTCCTCGTCGCCTTCTTCCGTCGAAGATGGATCCACCTGAGGGTTCAACCTTCGGGCTCTTTCTCGAACTTTGAGAGAACTAGAATCTTCGGCTTGCTAAACCTTTGATCCTAGAGTGAGTAGAGAGTGTCTAAGGGGTGTTTTCTTTTCAAGGAGAGGGATTCTCAACACATGAGAAGGATTCTCCTTGAGCTTGAGGAAGAAGAAGATGAAGTGAGGAGAGAGAATGAATATGATAGAATGAGCTATCTTTTTCCTTTTTGCAACCATATCAAAAGAAAAAGAATTATCTAATTAGTAATAATAATTCAAATGAGAATAGTTGATGGTTGTTTTGGAATGACCACTATCATCACTTTATTAAATGAATGTTGGCAAGAATCAAGGAGCATCCTTGCAAAGTAATGATGATGGTCAAACATTCAACCATGGTCAACAAGTCAACCATGGTCAACAAGTCAACAAAACCAACCATAACATAATTTCATTTAATACTATTATTAATAGATATCTCACTAATTCATTAGGGTTTGGAAAAAAGACGACTGTCAACTGTGCATGCGCACCCGTTCCGAAACCCTAATGAAAAACCTCTTCTTCCGCCTCAAACAACTGTGCATACACACCTGCACTCTTGTTCCGAGCAACATGAATACTGAGAGATAAAAGTAACCCCAAAACATATACCAGTATCCGGCTCAAACCAGAGCCCGCTAGCAATATCCGTCCGGACTCCAAACGTGCACAAGTGCGCGGATGAGAACGAACCCTGTCGCAAAACCATGCGACCTCTACTCTGTTTTGCCCAGAGGCGAATACCCTCTGTGTGGGACTCTAAAGACTCGACACTACGCTGGCAGTGGGTTTAACCACAGACCGCAAGCGGCACTAGCTGTGCGTAACGGTCCCCAGGTAGAAGCCGACAAGAAGGCTGACGAGGTGAATCCCATCTGAACTCCTACTGAGTCTGAATGTGACATTCTCCGTACAGTCCGGTCTGTTCGTCTAATACATCGCATGTCGGGCCTAGGGGGCGGTAAAACGTCAGTCCCCTAATAGCGGTACAAGTCGTGTCGGAGTGAAGCCCAAGACACCCTGAGATAATACTGGAAGCCTACCAGTATATCTCGCTTGCCCTGGCCAGGGACTACTCGTGTAATGGCTCTCCTAGACACAGCGCGATGTCAACCCCCAATACCGGGAGAGACGAATCATGTCTAACCGTCACTGCCTCCAAGTGCTTCGGGACTGCACCCAACCACTACCTGTTTGCACGACCCCTTTGAGCCGTGGTAGGGTAGTGATCAAAGTGCAATGGGAACACACTCGAGGCGAAGTGCCAGTGTCAAGTCAGCGGACTAAGCTGTACTCATGTCACCTGAGAACTGATAACCGACGATAGGTATAATACCAACCTGTCAGTTCCCGACGAGTCCTGTCCAGTGTACTCGTAACCCAACGAGCACCCGTATACTATCTCCAGTATGACGTACTGATGGCTGTGGGACAGACCATCTCCCACACTGGGATGAGAAGCGCATACGCTAGTCTACTCCGGAGTATCGATGCCCTGTCACGATAGTCCTGCGACTAGGGACCTGTATAAGGATGTGCTTATAGATTACCCAGCCCCCACTAGTGTGACTGCCATCACAACGCTGGTAATCAAGCTAAGATCCTAAGGGCTCCACTAATGCGTATAGGTGATATCGCAAAATAAACACATGTACACATTGAAGTAGAAACAAACCAAGTAGCATACTACTATTTTGAGCAAGATTGTTTATACAAGGTGAATATCCCAAGCTTCCATTAAGTAATATACAAACTAGTATGATACAGTAATGGCCTCTAAGGCATATACACTAACACAGGAACCCCATGCTCCCTATGCCGAGGGCCTGATCGAATATGGGACTAACGAGGGATTGGTCATGCCGCCGCTGGACGATACGGATTTGGAGGCCGCTCTCGAAGCTTCAGTGTGGTTGGCAAAGCGTGACGCGTGGGTAGCTAGGCTTGCGCAGTCAGGTAACTACTAGTCGCATTTTCTTTATTGCAACATATTTCCTTCGTTGCTTTTGACTAACGCTTTTCTTTCTTTTCTACCAACAGGCATCACTGATGAAGAAGCCATTGCCGCTTCTTTGAAGACTTTCCAGGAGGAGGAACGTCTTAGAGCATCCATGGGACTTAGTAAGTTTCGATTCATTAAGTTTTCATTTCCCCTGTGTTATGGTCAATCTAACCTTTCCCTTTTAATCAAAGGAACCTCAATGCCGCTCCCGCCAAGTGATGCAGATGTCCTACCGGCTGTCGACGTTCCCGCTTCCTCGGGGTTACCGCAAGAAGTCCGTCTTGAGGAGCCAATGAGAGACGCCTTAAAGGCTCTGGAGGTGTCTTTGTTTACGGATGACGACGCCGCGGTGAAAGAGGCGTCACAGAGGTCCATTGTGACAGCTCGGGAGGAAAGAAAGCGGCTAAGGCGTGAGGCGAAGGCGCGCAGGGCTGCCTTGGCTGTGGGAGCGGGCCCCAGCACCGTCCCTCGCGCTGATACTCCATCCGAAGAGGCCCCTGTCGCCCTATCCACTGCCCGCAGAGAGGTGGCGCGTGCAGTTCGGAGCGCAAACGGTAAATCCATTTCAGGTAATATTTCTCTCAGAGTTTTGGTTATAAGGATTTTAATGCCATTGGGCCTTATATCTCTCATCTTGCAGGGCCAAGTACGATCGAGGCGAGGCGGAGACCGTTGAACCCAAGGAAGAAGAGGAGGCGGCTCCTACCGAGCCTGAGCCGACGGTGGGCAACGTCGCCGAGGCTTCGGGGTCCGAGATAGAGGTTGAGGGGTCTACAGCTGAGAGGGTCATTGATGCCCAGCCTAAAGTGGCGGCAGATGAAATGATCATTACAACTGAACCGAGGGTGGTGGCGGACGAAGCGCTTGAGGCTGGTGAACTCATGGTGACGGTGGATGAGCCGATGGAGGCGGCGGAGCCCGAAGAAGTAGCGGATGAGATGGGCACAAGCCTCGAGGATGAGTCAGCCGCTTCCTTCCAAGAATCTGGTAACGCTCCAATCATTGCCATCCCTGCCTACGATCTTCCGCCGTCTCTAGGTCTTGCGAGCAAGACAACGGTCCCTATCGAGTCGGGTGATGAGGCCACAGGCGGTGGCCTCATGTCCACGGAGGAGGGAGACGCCTCTGTTTCTGCCGGCAGCTCGTCAGGTAAATCCCAAGTTAGTGCTCTTTCTTTACCTCACAATTTTTTTGACAAATTTACCTTTTTTGTAACGCAGGTGCAGTCAGCGCCAATGCCCCACTGTTCGAGGGAGCGCCTTAAACGACTGCCTTGGCGGTGGTCACCTCTCAACCCTCTCTCGTACCCTCGAAGATGTTGGTGTAAGTCCACGTTGCGACCCCCGGTTCTTACGGGGAGGCGGAAACGGTATAAAAATCAAATTTTTAGCGCAAGGGGCAACATGGACTAAGCATAGTCGGGATCTTTAGCTAAACTAAAACTAGCATACAAGCTAAAGAAAGTTAGCTACTCGGATGAGGATGGTTATACCTAAACTTGAACTCCTTCTTCTTCAAACTTTTATAGAGGTTGATGGTTCTCTTCTTGTCGCCTTCTTCCGTCGAAGATGGATCCACCTCGAAGGTTCGACCTTTGGGCTCTTCCTCGATCTTTGAGTGAACTAGGGTTTCCGGTTTGCTAAACCTTGAACCTAGAATGAGTAGAGAGAGTCTAAGGGGTGCTTTTCTTTTTAAAGAGAAGGATTCTCAACACATGAGAAGGTTTCTCTTTAGCTAGAGGAAGAAGAAGATGAAGTGAAGAGAGAGAATGAATATGATAGAATGAGCTATCCTTTTTCTTTCTTGCAACCATAATGCAAAAGAAAAAGAATTATCAATAATAATAATAATGAAAATGAAAAGGTTGATGGAAAGTTTTAGAATGACCATTATCATTTCAAACATTAAATGAATTTGCTAGAATCAAAGAGCATCTTTCTTTTGTAATGATGATGGTCAAAACTTCAACCATGGTCAATAAGTCAACCATGGTCAACAAGTCAACAAAAACCAACCATGACACAATTTCATTTTATTATATATTATTAATTGATATAATACAAATCCATTAGGGTTTGGAAAAAGACGACTGTCAACTGTGCATACGCACCCGTTCCGAAACCCTAATGAAAGTCATCTTCCTCTTCCTCAAATAACCGTGCATACACACCTGCATCCTTGTTCCGAGGAACATGAATACTGAGATAAAAGCAACCCCAAAACATATACCGGCATCTGACTCAAACCAGAGCCAGCCAGTAATATCCGTCCGGACTCCAAACGTGCACAAGTGCGCGGATGAGAACGAACCCTGTCGCAAAACCATGCGACCTCTACTCAGTTTTGCCCAGAGGCGAATACCCTCTGTGTGGGACTCTAAAGACTTGACACTACGCTGGCAGTGGGTTTAACCACAGACCGCAAGCGGCACTAGCTGTGCGTAACGGTCCCCAGGTAGATGCCGACAAGAAGGCTGACGAGGTGAAACCCCATCTGAACTCCTACTGAGTCTGAATGTGACAGTCTCCGTACAGTCCGGTCTGTTCGTCTGATACATCGCATGTCGGGCCTAGGGGGCGGTAAAATGTCAGTCCCCCAATAGCGGTACAAGTCGTGTCGGAGTGAGGCCCAAAACACCCTGAGATAACACTGGAAGCCTACCAGTATATCTCGCTTGCCCTGGCCAGGGACTACTCGTGTAATGGCTCTCTTAGACACAGCGCGATGTCAACCCCCAATACCGGGAGAGACGAATCCTGTCTAACCGTCACTGCCTCCAAGTGCTTCGGGACTGCACCCAACCACCACCTGTTTGCACGACTCCTTTGAGCCGTGGTAGGGTAGTGATCAAAGTGCAGTGGGAACACACTCGAGGCGAAGTGCCAGTGTCAAGTCAGCGGACTAAGCTGTACTCATGTCACCTGGGAACTGATAACTGACGATAGGTATAGTACCAACCTGTCAGTTCCCGACGAGTCCTGTCCTGTGTACTCGCAACCTAACGAGCACCCGTATACTATCTCCAGTACGACGTACTGATGGCTGTGGGACAGATCATCTCCCACACTGGGATGAGAAGCGCATACGCTAGTCTACTCCGGAGTATCGATGCCTTGTCTCGATAGTCCTGCGACTAGGGACCTGTATAAGGATGTGCTTATAGATTACCCAGCCCCGACTAGTGTGACTGCCATCACAACGCTGGTAATCAAGCAAAGATCCTAAGGGCTCCACTAATGCGTATAGGTGATATCGCAATATAAACACATGTACACATTGAAGTAGAAACAAACCAAGTAGCATACTACTATTTTGAGCAAGATTGTTTATACAAGGTGAATATCCCAAGCTTCCATCAAGTAATATACAAACTAGTATGATACAGTAATGGCCTCTAGGGCATATACACTAACAATCTCCCACTTGCACTAAGGCCATGAACTGGCGTACCGAAGACCTATCATCTCGATCAGCCGCTCGAACTGAGTCTGGGGTAAGGCCTTGGTGAATGGATCTGCAGTGTTCTCTTCTGAAGCAACCCTCCGAACCTCGATCTCCTTGCGATCTACGATCTCCCTGATCAGGTGATACCGCCTTAAGATGTGCCTGGATCTCTGATGGGACCTGGGTTCCTTCGCTAAAGCTATAGCCCCGTTGTTGTCGCAATACAGAGGTACTGGGTCAACAATGGACGGAACCACCTGAAGTTCTTTTAAGAACTTCCTTATCCAGACAGCTTCTTTTGCGGCATCAGATGCAGCGATGTATTCCGCTTCCATAGTCGAGTCTGCAACGGTTTCCTGTTTGGAACTCTTCCAACACACCGCCCCTCCATTGAGGGTAAAGACAAAACCCGACATGGACTTGGAATCATCCTTGTCACTCTGGAAGCTGGAGTCAGCAAAGGCCTCGATCTGGAGGTCTTTTCCGCCATACACCAAGAACATCTCCTTAGTCCTCCTGAGGTACTTGAGAATGTTCTTTACTGCTATCCAGTGTTTCTCCCCAGGGTTTGACTGATACCGGCTTACCACACTCAGTGCATAAGCTACATCCGGTCTGGTACATAACATCGCATACATTATAGAGCCTACCGCAGAAGCGTAGGGTATAATAGACATGCGATCTCTCTCCAAACCAGTCTTGGGAGACATCTCTTTAGAGAGGGTGATCCCGTGACAAGCCGGTAGGTTACCGCGCTTGGAATCTTCCATACTGAATCTTTTCAGTACGGTGTCAATGTACCTGGACTGTGAAAGTCCTAATATCCTCTTGGATCTATCACGATGGATCCGGATCCCCAGGATGTAAGAGGCATCACCCAGGTCTTTCATGGAGAACCTGTGTGACAAGAAACCCTTGACAGATTGTAGCATAGGAATGTCATTTCCTATTAAGAGAATGTCATCCACGTATAAAACAAGGAATACTACAGTTCTCGCTACAAATCTACTATAGATGCATGGTTCATCTGGATTTTTGATAAAGTCAAATTCCTTGACCGTCTCATCAAAACAGATGTTCCAACTCCGCGATGCCTGCTTTAGTCCATAGATGGACTTAAGCAACTTGCACACCTTTCCGCTGCTCCCACTCTGAATGAAACCCTCTGGCTGATCCATATAGACACACTCCTCTAAACTTCCATTTAGAAAAGCGGTTTTTACGTCCATCTGCCAAATCTCATAATCGTGGAAGGCAGCAATGGCAAGAAGGATCCGAATGGATTTCAGCATAGCCACTGGAGAAAAGGTTTCGTCATAGTTCAAGCCAGGTCTTTGACGGAAACCCTTTGCTACAAGTCTAGCTTTATAGGTCTCAACCTGTCCATCTACACCAATCTTCCTTTTGAAGATCCACTTGCATCCTACGGGTTTTACCCCGTCTGGAGCAATGTCCAACGTCCATACTTTGTTGTTGTACATGGACTCCATTTCGGTCCGCATTGCATCCAGCCATTTTACCGAGTCAACGCTCTGAACGGCCTGCTGGAAGCTAGTAGGCTCATCATAATCTATGATGCAATCCTCTCGATCCCCGTCTATGAGAAAACCGTAGTATCTCTCGGGCGGATGAGACTGCCTACTACTCCTGCGGAGCGGCGTAGGAATGTCCTGTTCTTTTGAACCCTCTGGTTCCTCTAAGCTTTCAGTAATAGCTCGTGGTTCTGGAATTTCTTCCAGTTCTACTGTGCTCCCACTTATCTGGTTTTCCAAAAACTCAGTTTCCAAGAAGTAGGCATGACGAGAAACAAGAACTTTTTGTTCCTCTTCACAGTAGAAGAAATATCCCTTGGAGTTCTTTGGATATCCCACGAACTTACACTGTACTGAGCGTGCCTCTAGCTTGTCCGCATGCTGCTTTTTAACAAAAGCTGGACATCCCAATGTCTTAATGTGCTTAAGATAGGGTCTCTTCCCACTCCACATCTCATATGGTGTAGTAGGCACAGTCTTAGTAGGAACTCGGTTCAAAAGGTACGCAGCTGATTCTAGCGCATACCCCCAGAATGATCGCGGTAACTCAGCGTTACTCATCATGGACCGTACCATATCCAATAGGGTTCGGTTCCGTCTCTCCGATACACCGTTGTGCTGCGGAGTGTATGGAGGAGTAAGCTGAGAGAGAATCCCATTCTCTTTTAAGTAATTTAGGAACTCGGCACTTAAGTATTCTCCACCTCGATCCGATCTTAGAATCTTGATACTTTTGCCGGTCTGTTTCTCTACTTCATTCTTATATTCCTGGAACTTTTCAAAAGCCTCGGACTTATGTTTCATTAAGAAGACATAACCGTACCTTGAAAAATCATCCGTAAAAGTAATGAAGTAAGAGTAACCGCTTCGCGCATGTGTAGACATTGGACCGCACACATCGCTGTGTACGAGTCCCAAGAGCTCGCTCGCTCTTTCTCCGTGTCCAGTGAACGGAGTCTTTGTCATCTTTCCCATGAGACAAGATTCACAAGTGGCATAAGACTGATACTCGAACGGATCCAAGTATCCTTCTTTATGTAACTTAGTCAACCGTGTCTCATTGATGTGACCCAGTCTACAATGCCATAAGAAAGCCTGATTAATATCTGGTGACTTTCTTTTGTGTGTATTCTGGACATTGAAAATCTGTGGTTGGTTCAATACGTATATACCATTGCTCAGTGTACCTGACCCAATCAGAACTTGATTAAGGTGAATGTTTACAACATTACTTACAAACGCAAATTCATAACCTTCTTTAGAAACCAAAGATACAGAAATGATATTACAAGTTGCGTTGGGTACAAAAAAGCAATTACGCAAAACCAAAACATGCCCATCTGACATTCCCAGGTGATAGTCCCCCACGGCTTTAGCGTCCATGCTAGCTCCGTTTGCAACTCTGAGGGTCATGTCACCTGCCTTCAAAACACTACGGTTTCTCAACGCCTGCAAAGAATTACAGATATGAGATCCTGATCCGGTATCCAATACCCAGGAAGTAGAGTTTATAGAAAGACAGTTTTCAATAACATACACACCTGAAGCTGAAGCTGCAACCTGCTTCAGTTCCTGTGTCCTGGCTTTCCAAGCCCTGCAATCTTTCTTCCAGTGTCCACTCTTATGACAATAGAAGCACTCTTCCTTTCCAACAAGCTTCCCCGCAATCTTTGTTGCCTTTTCTTTTCCCTTCGCACCCACTTTACTAACACCGCCTCTTGGTTTGGCGGGGGCTTTCTTCCTCTTTCCCTTGGCTTTCGCCTTGGACCTAGAGGAAGAAGATCCTCCTACAAACAAAGCGGGTGTTTCCCTACCCTTCTGTAGGGTGCCCTCTGCGCTCCTCAGCAGGTTGAGGAGTTCTGAAAGTTCAACTTCCTTTTCTTGCAAGTTGAAGTTTAGTATGAACTGGGCGTAAGTGGATGGAAGGGACTGGAGAATTATATCCGTATAGAGTTCACTGTCCAACGTGGTCCCAAGTTCCGCGAGCTCCTCAGTGTTGCCAATCATCTTAAGCACGTGGTCCGCTAACGATGATCCGACGGCCAACTTTGTCGAAAATAACTTCTTCGACACTTCGTATCTTGCGATACGAGACTGCTCTCCATACAGTTCTTTTGTATGAAGAAATATGGATTCCAAATCCATATTCTCGTGCCTCCTCTGATGGTCGTTGTCCATCGAGGCAAGTACGAGGCATCTGGCCTTCGCGCTGTCAATCTCCCAAGTCTTACGGATTTCCTTATCCGCGACGCTGGAGGTGGGACCTGGGACGGGGGGAGCTTTGGTGGTAAGAAGATACCCCAGCTTGTCGTAAGAGATTGCCAATTTGACATTCCTGAGCCAATCTTTGTAGTTTGTCCCTGTCAATATGTTTTTATCTAGAAGTAACTTAAGTCCAGTCATTTCGAATTTGGTTGCTGCAGGGGGGAGAGAAGAAACACTTTAGCACGATGCTCTTGCAAGTTTAGAATGGTTTTTAATTTGTCTAAACAGGATGGCTCCCACTGTCTCTCGAATCCTTCCTCAAACCACAAAGGAAGAATTAGCCGGGATCAATCCCACCGCACAATACTTGCTTAACCGTTCAGCCAGGCCAGTGTCGGTACTTCGAGGGAGGTTTTCCAACGCTTTCGCGAAGTTCCTTAATTAAATAACCTCTTTTCCCTGGGGGCGTAGCCCCGCTAACACCTTTCTAGGCACCTACTAGGTTTATAGCATTGATCGTTTAGTGAGAAATTTCCCGAGGAGTAGCATATACTCACAGTAGGATCGGGATCCAAATATCATCGCGTGACGAAACTGAAGGAATCCTACCAGAATCATCACACTCCAAATGGTATGCAAATCTAGCAAGTTTCAGTACTTATGAAACTCCCGATGTGGATTTTTGCCCCATGCTCTTATGACCTTGACTTTGGCCAACAAATCATAAGTCACATGTCAAGTTCTACCCGTCGTTCTCCAGGTTAATTTGAATCCATCCGTACCTACCCTTGACTTTGGCCAACAAGGCAGTGCGACTGTTCCAAACCAACATATCTATCTATGCTGCACATGAATACCCAATAGCTACCAATCACTATGCCTTGACTTTGGCCAACAAACACAGCTTGAATACTATTGACTATTCATGTGAAACGACGGAGGGCTATGAATGGTTTTGGTAAAACCGTGAACGTAGTGAACTTGATATAATCGATGGAACGAGATAGCTTTTAGAAGGAGTGGCTCAATCTCCGCGTTTAAAAGTTAGTTTTGAAAAGAACCGAGTGGTTTTTCGAAAGTGTTCCAACGATTTTAAACTTGGTTTATTATCTTGCATTAGTTCTTTTAATGCGTGATATTCTTGCATTAGTACTTTTAATGCGTCCCATCATTTAATTCCTACCATTGCAGGAAACAACCAAAATATGACGTACGCTTATGCCATTCGCATTCGCCACGGGGTCCCGTCATCACTCTTTAGGTTACTTAACTAACGACAGAGCGGGGGCTGGGCTAGCGCGGCTGTAAAACATAAGCAACGCCTAAATAGAAAGCAATGATAGACATTACAGATCACAGATGATATACTAGCAATCCGCAATCCCTTCGAGCCTGCAACGAAAAGCGGATTACACGGTCGCGGTGAATAGCCAAATACCCCACCCAAGACCCCTACGGGTGCGGCAAACTACCCGCCAAGTACCCGGCAGTTTGTGCACCCCTCCATGGGTCTATCCTAGGAGCAAAAACAGTAAAAAGAATTATACAATGACGGCTACAACCCCGACCCGGTTGTGCGGCCAAACAAATAATAATTATTACATCAATTTACATTAACAATGAATGAAAGAAAAACAAAAGCTCATCTCACATCCACCCCGGCTATTCACCCGCGACAGTCCAACATATTCATATACACATTCCAATGTCAAACACAGATCATGTATAACCCCGACTAATCGTCTTATAGCGATTAGCCGACGTTCAATACATGCAAGCATCACAGATATAACCATCATAGTCAAAGTGCAGTGAAGTTCGGAAAAAAATACGGAATTATAGGACCCCAAAAGTGAGTTTCAGTTCTGGAAAATCTGGGCACATATAATATATTTTAAAAATCCTAAAACCAACACAGACACACACTGCACGAAAAACGATGCAAAGAAGACGACAAACCGCGGCGCTTCCGCGGCACATGCCTACCTAGTGCGGCGGAAGCGCGGCGGTTTGAATGAATCACTGCATCGTTTTTCTTGGGTGTTCACACAAAACCCTGAGCCGAATTTACAAGTATAAAGTATTTCATTTAGAGCAGAAAAAAATTCAACAGAAACTTAGGGTTTTGTTTTTCCGGTTTTGTGATTTTTTCGGTTCCGAACTTCGTTACACTTCACTACTAAGCTAGTTTAAGTTTAGTTAGGCTCTGATACCACTGTAAGTCCACGTTGCGACCACCGGTTCTTACGGGGAGGCGGAAACGGTATAAAAATCAAATTTTTAGCGCAAGGGGCAACATGGACTAAGCAAAGTCGGGATCTTTAGCTAAACTAAAACTAGCATACAAGCTAAAGAAAGTTAGCTACTCGGATGAGGATGGTTATACCTAAACTTGAACTCCTTCTTCTTCAAACTTTTGTAGAGGTTGATGGTGTAAGTGCACGGCGGCTCCCCGGCCGTCAAGCCGACGGCCAAATGCGGAAACGGTGATATACTTAAATTTTGCGGACTTAGCAAACCGGCACCACCGCGCACTAAACAACCGGATCGTGCCATTAAACTAGATCTAGCCAACTAAAAGACGGGTTAGAGATATACCGAGTGATCCGAGTCCTCCGGTCTTCTCGTCGTCGTCCCGATCTCCCGCGGAATGTCCGGTCTCCACCTCGTCGCCGGAAGGGCACCACATCGCCTACTTCTTTTACGGGCTCCCATCTCAATGCCGAGGCAACTCGGGCACGAAGCTGGCTAGTCGACGTACCCAAGATTTGCTGTAGAATGTAGTGTACAAGTCTCAATTTGGGGTTGTAGGAATTGCCTTTTTGATGGAGAAATGATGCAAGAGAAAAATCAATGGAGGCTTGCTGGAAAAATTGGAGAGGACTGGATAATGAGCTCGGCCTCATACCAGAGTGTGCTCTGTGTAATGCTCTAGAGGACAGCATGTAAACTCTTCATTCATTTTAACATCTAAATTAATGCCACAACCTACAACTCCTGCACACACAAGGGGAGGGGGCCCACGAAAATGGAACATGCAGGGAAAGCCATACCCACTTAGCACAAAGCACAACCAATAGCCCATCCCTCACTTCAAAAAATAATGCTTTAACCATTATTCACAGCACACACATTTTAACACCATGCAATCTCCTTTATTAATTAATCATATAACCCATTCATGTTCAATGAAAATAAATCTCCAACAGTGGCCGGCCATTATCAAATTTCCACACAAACAGTGGCCGGCCCCACTCCAATTTCCAACACAAAATTCACATTCAAAACCCATACCCAACCTTACCTCAATTAATGCAAGGTATGGAGCATGGCAATATACAAAGAACCCCTCCACAAGATATTATTTGCAAACTGCAAATAATCCCCTCCATCGGAAAAGTCCGGCCGGGAAAGAACAAAGGAAAACCGGCCGGAACGGAATGCAAACTGGCAACTCCAGAAAACAGGTCCCGCAATAAATTACAGGAAAACCCCGATACTGTGCATACACACCCACATCTGTATTCCGTCCGGATACAAATGCAAAAAGACAAAACTACATTATCAAATACTAAGATCCGGCTTAAGCCAAAGCCGGCTAGTAAAAACCGTCCGATCACGATCCGTGCAATACCGCACGTATCTGATTGAACCCTGCCATATCTCCATACGGCCTCTACAGCGTTTCGCCCGAAAGCTGAGTAACTGAAAGTGTGGCGGACTCTAAAGACTCGTCAATACTATGGCTGTGGATTTAACCACTAGCCCGTCAGAGGTATAAGCCAATACGTAACGGGCCACCAGCTATTGACTAAAAGGGACGTCGATGAGCGAACTCATCCTGACACCCTACTGAGCCTGTCAGTGACAATATCCATGCAGTCCGGTCCGTTCGTCTATGAGTATCGCATGGCGGGCCTAGGGGGTTGGTAAAAGTCAGACCCCCAAAAGCGGTACAAGTCGTGTCGGAGTGTAGCCCAGAACACCCTGAGATACTACTGGAATACCTACCAGTAAATCTCCTTGCCTTGGCCAAGGACTTTGTGTAATTGCTCTCCTAGACACAGCACGACCTCACCCCCAATACCGGGAGAGACGAACCCCTGAAGATACGCTCACTGCCTCCATGTGGCTCGGGACTGTACCCAACTAAAACCTGTTTGCACGACTCCTTTGAGCCGTGGTAGGGTAGTAATCAAAGTACAGTGGGAACTCACACGAGACAAATGACGATCCCCAGGTCGATGAACTAACCTGCACACATGTCACCAGGGAACTGCCATCTGACGTCTGGTATATGACCAACTAGCATGTTCCCGGCGAGTCCTGTCCGGTGTACTCATAACCCAATGAGCACCTGTATACATCTTAGGTGATCCAACTGACACCAGTGGCTTGTGAGACCGGCCACCGCCCCTCGTCGGGGTCTCGACTGTATACACTAGTCTACTAATGGAGTATCGATGCCCGGTCTCGAAACTCCCACGACTAGGGACCTTTTAAGGATATGCTTGTAGACCCCCAGCTCCCACTTATATGATCGCCCTCATACTGCTGGTGGTCAAGCAAGAATCCTAGGGGCTCTATCAACGTGTAATAGCGACGTGTCATGTCACCTAAAGCAGTACACGATGATAAAGGTAAACCAGATAGCATACTATCATCTCGAGTAAGACTGTCCTACCGGGATAGGTCCTCCTTCAATCATTACAATCACGTACCTGTGACCTAATAATTGACTCTGAGGGCACTATCTCCAACAATCTCCCACTTGCACTCAAGGCTAATTATTGCGATGTCGCATACTCACAGCCCGTGTGATACCGAACATCCAACTCCTCTACTAGTCAGTCTCACGAAGCTCGTTTGCGAAACTATTGCGTTCGAGGAATAGCCTCAGTGAGTGGATCCGTTTAGTTGTTTCTTTCTATGTCTCTCTATATCTCAAGTTCGCGGAGAAAGCCATCTCCCGAAAAGAGTAATACCAGTCTCAGAATATGTCTGGATGTCTGATGGGACCTAGCTCATAAATGAACTCTAAATCCAAACTTCTTAGACTGTATCGTCAACTAAACTTAATCAGTATCCTGTGCGCCATGCCTCCCTCAGTATTTCCTTGGACCACCTGTCCAAAATACTGCCCCTCATCAGAAGGAAAACTATAACTCTGACAACCTCCTTGTCGTCCATGTCACCTTGGAAGCCTGGAATGATAACTGTCTCCTGAATGAGGCTGTCGTTATCATATCCCTAAAACATCCACTTATGTTCTAAAACTGCTTCCGACTGTTTCTCCAGGATTGGATTAATGTCAACTTATTGCATCTTGTGCAAGAACAACATCTGGTGTGGTACTTGACATCTCACGATTGACTCAATTGCCTGAGCAAGTGATCTGCCAATCATGCCCGTCCCTCTCCCTTTTAGTCTGTAAGACACATTTGGAGAGGGTGACTCCATTATCTGCAGGTACACTACCGTGCCAGGAGTCGTCCATCCTAAATACTCTTAGAATGCTGTCAAGTACCCTGATTGGGAAACCACCCAAATCTAGATCTAAAACCATAGATCCAGTAACCAGTATGTCAGATATAAAATCCATTTCCTTTGTGGAGAAACCACTGTGTGACGACCAAAGTATAACCGATCGTAGTATAGGAGTTTCTTTTCCTACTTTGTGTATGTCATCCAAATACCATGACATCACATCCTACTACCTTCTCAACAGATCCATCTCCTATTCTGATGAAGTCAAACCTATGACTGTCACGTCAGAAATAGATGATCTATCTCCGCTACATCTGCTTTAGTCTATAAATAGACATAAGCTACCTGTCCACCAATGCTTCCGCTGCTCCCACTGACTACGACAACCCTCTGGCAGAGTCATATAGACGTACACTTCTAAAACTAGTTTAGAACGACGCTATACTCATCCTCCCGCCGGGTCTCGCAGCCTGGAACAACAGCAATGGTAATTTTGGGTAAACAAGAACTTCCCTGTCACCGTCCTTGAAGCTACCGTAGTATCTCTCGGGTGCCTGAAGTTACCCACCAAAATCTGCGGAGTGGCCAATGGAATGTCAAACCAGATTCAAATCATGCAACTGTCTCCAGTGCATGTCAACTAAATGGAAGGAGGCTGATCAGCGTTACTCAACTTAGGAATACTTCCGATTATGAGTAACCTGAAAGAGAAGCAAAAATCTCTTATCATTACTATCAACTGAATACCATGCACAAGTGTCTACATCTTCGATTGCTTTGAAGAATCCCGATACTTGCTACACCTGGTTCTCTACTCTATTCAAATACCTATAACTTCTCAAAATTCGGACCCTGTGTTTCCACGAAACACTTGTCTAAAAACTAGAGAAGTCATAAGTAAACCGAATATAGTACGAGGACCAACCCCTCTGTCCTGATGGACCCTGGACAACATACAATACTCTGTATAAGTCCCTTGAGTCTGATAACTCATTCACTGTGTGTCGTAGGTTGAAAACTGTACTTATGGTTAAGAAGAATTACACCGCTGTTTAATGCTCCTTACCTAACCATCCACTGATATAGGTAAATGTCATCGACATAATATCAAAAGGTATATCTCACTCTATTCAAATAGACGTACAGATATATCAATTTGAAATTGGTGCACAACAGCGGATATTCAAAAACAAATATTTGCCTACCGGCAAACAGCCCAGGTGATCTCCTCAAATATCACCGATTACAACGAATCCCGATATAATGAGGATGATCACCCAATTCCCAATAACTTACTCCCACTCATCATCTGTAAAACCATACAGATGTGAGAATCAAACCTGGTAAATACATACCCTGGAGCAAGTATCTAATCGGGAAATCAGTTTTCCTTTAACATTACACAGTGAAACTGAAACATTGAAATGTTCCGATGGGGTATTCTGGTATTCCTAGTAATGCCTCTTCCAGATTCACGACTGTAACCGTATAGTTCTTTGCCACCTCTCCAAATCCCTTCATATGTCTTTAATCTTTACCTTCTGCACACCCTTTTAGGCCAAATGGTTTTCTTCCTTCCCTACCGTTCGGCACCAGCCTATGGTTTGGAAGAAGACTATCCAATAAGCATAATGGGTGTACTGTTCCAATCCTAGGAACACTCGCAATGCGAGAGAAGGTGAAGATAAAGGACACCTGAATAAACCTTATTCCTATTTCTCCTGAACCAGAATCCATCCCCGAACAGGAACAAGTTCCTTTCGAGTTCGTATATAACCATACGATGGAGTATCCAAATAAACTGTGGATCTTCGTAGTGATACGGAGTGTCCTGGAGAAATACAAAGGTGATGTGGGAGTGGTAACGAAATATTTGGTTTGGTCGTGAATATCTGTTGCAATTTACTTTGCCCTCTTACTAATCCCTTGCTTTGTCTGAACTTAATACCTTCTGCACACCATCGTTATGCTAATTGGTTTTCTTCATTCCCTACCGGTCGGCACCAGCCTAAGGTTTGGAAGAAGACAATCCAATTTGCGTAATAGGTGTACTACCCCTAAACCAAGGAGTACTCGTAACCTGAGAGAGGGTAGAAGGAAAAGACAACTGAATAATCCTATCCGTTTTGTCCAGAACCGAAAACCATCCTCGAATAAATTCTTTCGAGTTCGTATCTAACCATACGATGGTTTTGTCCAATGGAAGTGGACATTCGTAGTAAAACGGGGTGTCCTGGAGAAAAGGGTAAAAGTTGGAGTGGCAATGAGGTTTGCAACTCTGACAATCCAAAAGCCGGTGTTAAGAAGGTTCGGTTAATTTGGTCACTGAGTCATAGTCTTAGGGTCGGGTCAAAGGTCGCTGCCAGAGAGAGAGAAAAGAAACACTCAGCGTGCACTCTATCCTAGATCAGAATGGTTACCAATTTATCTAATCTGGAAACCTCCCACTGTACCTCAAATTCTCCTCCAAACCTGAAAGAAGAATTAGTCGGGGTCACCCGAGGAGTAAACTAACTCATCAGTGGGAATCGGGATCCAACTATCATCGCATGATAACGTGACGGAATCCGCTCACGCTATCACACTCCAGAAGGTATGCGCATATCTGGCAAGTTTCAGTTCTTTTGAAACTCCCGATGTGATTTCTGCCCCATGCTCTTATGACCTTGACGAAGGTCAACAAATCATAAGTCACATGTCAAGTTCCACCCGTCATTGTCCAGGTTAATTTGAACCCACCCGTACAAGCCCTTGACGAAGGTCAACAAGGCTATACGACTGTCCCAAACCAACACATCTATCTATGCAACAGAAAGGCAACAAGCAGCTACCATACACTATGCCTTGACGAAGGTCAATAAACATAGCATGAATACTACGAGCTACCCGTCTGAAACGACGGAGGGCTACGAATGGTTTCTGGCGAAAACCTTTAACGTAATGAACTTGATATTGTTGAAGGAACGGATAGCTTTTTAGAAAATATAGTGACGAAAACCTTTACTAAAGAGGTCACTCCCGGTGAAGGGATCTCGGCTCTTTCCCCGTAGAATGGGGTGCAGGATATTCATAACCGAATATCACTGTGCAAAGCAAAAGTAATCGGCTCTAGTGAAGTTAATGCCCTGACGCAAACTTCTGTCCAAGGGGTCACTCCCGGTGAAGGGATCTCGGCCCTTGCCTCGTCGACTGAGGAGCAGAATATTCTAGATGAATACCGCGATGCAAAACAAAAGTGAACGTCCTTGCAATAACAGCTTTTTGAAAAGTGTTCCAACAACATCAGATTAGGTTTGTTTTTAACTTGCATTGATCCAAATCAATGCAGTCCCATCAATTGATCACACCAAAGAGAACGAAAATATACTGATGTACGTATATGCCATCCGCATTCGCCACTGGGTCCCGTCATTACCCGTTAGGTTAGCTTACTAACGACAGAGCGGGGACTGGACTAGCGCGGATGCAAAACATATACAACATCTACTAATATATATACCAATATATTATATTCGCTCAAGGCGTGAATAGAATGCAACATCACAGAGAATGAACAGCATCACAGAAACAATACAGATATTTGGGATCCCCGGGTTTCACAGAGCCACTACTGAAACCCGACGTTCCCCTGGTCGTGTGGATAGCCTGTGCAATGAAATCCTAGACCCCTACGGACGCGGCAAGTCACCCGCCAAAACCTGAAGCGAGGCAGCCCCCTTCAGCGACGTGAATGGACCACCCGGCACTTCACGGAATCCGGTAACTTGGGCACCCCTCCTGGGTCAACCTGTACCCCCTACGAGTGCGGCGAATAGCCCGCCAATCCTAGAGTGAAGCCCCCTCCGTCTCAATGCCATGAGATGTGGGCTTGTTGCCCTCCAGAACCCGGCTATCCGTGCACCCCTCCGCGGGGCAATCCTAGTACAGAAAATAAAATATACATACAACGGGTACATCGACCGCAACCAGGTCGTGCCCCAAAATAATAATAATACAAACAGGCAGTGACGGCAGTCCACAAGTCGGACGCTCGCCCCGCAATATCAAATGTACATAATACAACAATACTGTACTAGCATTGCATCCAGGCTATCCCCCACGACCGATCCGCAACATCACAGCAAAAACAAAACATCAACGTGAAAGTCACGTTCGCAAATCCGTCTAACCGGGCTATAGCAGTTAGACCGGATTTACCGATCAAGTGACATTCACGGTCGCAGATATAATGTAAATACTGTGAAAAATGTGTTTAAAATATTCCGATTGATCAAACTTTAACAAGTGGGCCCACAAAGAATACTGCAGCAGTTAAAGAAAAACTGGACCCAATTTTAATATCTCAAAACCCCTGAAATAAGCCCATAAGCCCACTGCAAAAAAATAAACACACGAGCCCACAAACATGCGGCGGAAGCGCGGCCAGAAGAGGGTTTTGGCCGCCCTTCCGCGGTCGTACGGAGGGATCGTGCTACGAAATTTTTCCAGTGTTCTTAAATCTCCCTGCACATCATTCTGAGACCAACAGAAAAATTATTCGAGACCAAAAATTTTCAACAGAAACTGATGCGAAGGTAATACGGGTTTTGGAACTTTTTGATCAAT
Organism: Agapanthus africanus; assembly: GCA_030015575.1. NCBI lineage: Eukaryota > Viridiplantae > Streptophyta > Magnoliopsida > Asparagales > Amaryllidaceae > Agapanthus > Agapanthus africanus. The sequence goes on from CM057350.1 coordinate 308,826,041, forward strand.
CGGAAATGCAAACACATTACACAAAGCTAGACGAAGTTAATGGCGAGGCTCTGATACCAATGTAAGTGCACGGCGGCGCCCCGGCCGTCAAGCCGACGGCCAAATGCGGAAACGGTGATATACTTAAATTTTGCGGACTTAGCAAACCGGCACCACCGCGCACTAAACACCCGGATCGTGCCATTAAACTAGATCTAGCCAACTAAAAGACGGGTTAGAGATATACCGAGTGATCCGAGTCCTCCGGTCTTCTCGTCGTCGTCCCGATCTCCCGCGGAATGTCCGGTCTCCACCTCGTCGCCGGAAGGGCACCACATCGCCTACTTCTTTTACGGGCTCCCATCTCAATGCCGAGGCAACTCGGGCACGAAGCTGGCTAGTCGACGTGCCCAAGATTTGCTGTAGAATGTAGTGTACAAGTCTCAATTTGGGGTTGTAGGAATTGCCTTTTTGATGGAGAAATGATGCAAGAGAAAAATCAATGGAGGCTTGCTGGAAAAATTGGAGAGGACTGGATAATGAGCTCGGCCTCATACCAGAGTGTGCTCTGTGTAATGCTCTAGAGGACAGCATGTAAACTCTTCATTCATTTTAACATCTAAATTAATGCCACAACCTACAACTCCTGCACACACAAGGGGAGGGGGCCCACGAAAATGGAACATGCAGGGAAAGCCATACCCACTTAGCACAAAGCACAACCAATAGCCCATCCCTCACTTCAAAAAATAATGCTTTAACCATTATTCACAGCACACACATTTTAACACCATGCAATCTCCTTTATTAATTAATCATATAACCCATTCATGTTCAATGAAAATAAATCTCCAACAGTGGCCGGCCATTATCAAATTTCCACACAAACAGTGGCCGGCCCCACTCCAATTTCCAACACAAAATTCACATTCAAAACCCATACCCAACCTTACCTCAATTAATGCAAGGTATGGAGCATGGCAATATACAAAGAACCCCTCCACAAGATATTATTTGCAAACTGCAAATAATCCCCTCCATCGGAAAAGTCCGGCCGGGAAAGAACAAAGGAAAACCGGCCGGAACGGAATGCAAACTGGCAACTCCAGAAAACAGGTCCCGCAATAAATTACAGGAAAACCCCGATACTGTGCATACACACCCGCATCTGTATTCCGTCCGGATACAAATGCAAAAAGACAAAACTACATTATCAAATACTAAGATCCGGCTTAAGCCAAAGCCGGCTAGTAAAAACCGTCCGATCACGATCCGTGCAATACCGCACGTATCTGATCGAACCCTGCCATATCTCCATACGGCCTCTACAGCGTTTCGCCCGAAAGCTGAGTAACTGAAAGTGTGGCGGACTCTAAAGACTCGTCAATACTATGGCTGTGGATTTAACCACTAGCCCGTCAGAGGTATAAGCCAATACGTAACGGGCCACCAGCTATTGACTAAAAGGGACGTCGATGAGCGAACTCATCCTGACACCCTACTGAGCCTGTCAGTGACAATATCCGTGCAGTCCGGTCCGTTCGTCTATGAGTATCGCATGGCGGGCCTAGGGGGTTGGTAAAAGTCAGACCCCCAAAAGCGGTACAAGTCGTGTCGGAGTGTAGCCCAGAACACCCTGAGATACTACTGGAATACCTACCAGTAAATCTCCTTGCCTTGGCCAAGGACTTTGTGTAATGGCTCTCCTAGACACAGCACGACCTCACCCCCAATACCGGGAGAGACGAACCCCTGAAGATACGCTCACTGCCTCCATGTGGCTCGGGACTGTACCCAACTAAAACCTGTTTGCACGACTCCTTTGAGCCGTGGTAGGGTAGTAATCAAAGTACAGTGGGAACTCACACGAGACAAATGACGATCCCCAGGTCGATGAACTAACCTGCACACATGTCACCAGGGAACTGCCATCTGACGTCTGGTATATGACCAACTAGCATGTTCCCGGCGAGTCCTGTCCGGTGTACTCATAACCCAATGAGCACCTGTATACATCTTAGGTGATCCAACTGACACCAGTGGCTTGTGAGACCGGCCACCGCCCCTCGTCGGGGTCTCGACTGTATACACTAGTCTACTAATGGAGTATCGATGCCCGGTCTCGAAACTCCCACGACTAGGGACCTTTTAAGGATATGCTTGTAGACCCCCAGCTCCCACTTATATGATCGCCCTCATACTGCTGGTGGTCAAGCAAGAATCCTAGGGGCTCTATCAACGTGTAATAGCGACGTGTCATGTCACCTAAAGCAGTACACGATGATAAAGGTAAACCAGATAGCATACTATCATCTCGAGTAAGACTGTCCTACCGGGATAGGTCCTCCCTCAATCATTACAATCATGTACCTGTGACCTAATAATTGACTCTGAGGGCACTATCTCCAACAGATGGTTCTCTTCTTGTCGCCTTCTTCCGTCGAAGATGGATCCACCTCGAAGGTTCGACCTTTGGGCTCTTCCTCGATCTTTGAGTGAACTAGGGTTTCCGGCTTGCTAAACCTTGAACCTAGAATGAGTAGAGAGAGTCTAAGGGGTGCTTTTCTTTTTAAAGAGAAGGATTCTCAACACATGAGAAGGTTTCTCTTTAGCTAGAGGAAGAAGAAGATGAAGTGAAGAGAAAGAATGAATATGATAGAATGAGCTATCCTTTTTCTTTCTTGCAACCATAATGCAAAAGAAAAAGAATTATCAATAATAATAATAATGAAAATGAAAAGGTTGATGGAAAGTTTTAGAATGACCATTATCATTTCAAACATTAAATGAATTTGCTAGAATCAAAGAGCATCTTTCTTTTGTAATGATGATGGTCAAAACTTCAACCATGGTCAACAAGTCAACCATGGTCAACAAGTCAACAAAAACCAAGCATGACATAATTTCATTTTATTATATATTATTAATTGATATAATACAAATCCCTTAGGGTTTGGAAAAAGACGACTGTCAACTGTGCATACGCACCCGTTCCGAAACCCTAATGAAAGTCATCTTCCTCTTCCTCAAATAACCGTGCATACACACCTGCATCCTTGTTCCGAGGAACATGAATACTGAGATAAAAGCAACCCCAAAACATATACCGGCATCTGACTCAAACCAGAGCCAGCCAGTAATATCCGTCCGGACTCCAAACGTGCACAAGTGCGCGGATGAGAACGAACCCTGTCGCAAAACCATGCGACCTCTACTCAGTTTTGCCCAGAGGCAAATACCCTCTGTGTGGGACTCTAAAGACTCGACACTACGCTGGCAGTGGGTTTAACCACAGACCGCAAGCGGCACTAGCTGTGCGTAACGGTCCCCAGGTAGATGCCGACAAGAAGGCTGACGAGGTGAAACCCCATCTGAACTCCTACTGAGTCTGAATGTGACAGTCTCCGTACAGTCCGGTCTGTTCGTCTGATACATCGCATGTCGGGCCTAGGGGGCGGTAAAACGTCAGTCCCCCAATAGCGGTACAAGTCGTGTCGGAGTGAGGCCCAAAACACCCTGAGATAACACTGGAAGCCTACCAGTATATCTCGCTTGCCCTGGCCAGGGACTACTCGTGTAATGGCTCTCCTAGACACAGCGCGATGTCAACCCCCAATACCGGGAGAGACGAATCCTGTCTAACCGTCACTGCCTCCAAGTGCTTCGGGACTGCACCCAATCACCACCTGTTTGCACGACTCCTTTGAGCCGTGGTAGGGTAGTGATCAAAGTGCAGTGGGAACACACTCGAGGCGAAGTGCCAGTGTCAAGTCAGCGGACTAAGCTGTACTCATGTCACCTGGGAACTGATAACTGACGATAGGTATAGTACCAACCTGTTAGTTCCCGACGAGTCCTGTCCAGTGTACTCGTAACCTAACGAGCACCCGTATACTATCTCCAGTACGACGTACTGATGGCTGTGGGACAGATCATCTCCCACACTGGGATGAGAAGCGCATACGCTAGTCTACTCCGGAGTATCGATGCCCTGTCTCGATAGTCCTGCGACTAGGGACCTGTATAAGGATGTGCTTATAGATTACCCAGCCTCCACTAGTGTGACTGCCATCACAACGCTGGTAATCAAGCAAAGATCCTAAGGGCTCCACTAATGCGTATAGGTGATATCGCAATATAAACACATGTACACATTGAAGTAGAAACAAACCAAGTAGCATACTACTATTTTGAGCAAGATTGTTTATACAAGGTGAATATCCCAAGCTTCCATCAAGTAATATACAAACTAGTATGATACAGTAATGGCCTCTAGGGCATATAAACTAACAGTTGGAAGGTATGGGTTTGCAATTTATTAATCTTATCTTCCAGACGCATAATTTGTGTACTAAAGTTATACTGTTGTGTCTTTCAGGTGTGCTTTTTGACCATCTTTATCAAGTGTTGCTCCCACACTTCTCCTTCCCATCTGAATTCGCCTACCTCTCTGGTAGCGCAGGTGAGTACGGTTCCCGATTGATATCTTTGTTTTTTTTAGTGGTAGAATTATTTCTAACTCTCTCTTGTCCTGACCGCAATGTTACAAATCGAAGGGGGAGAAGAAAGATCGGTTGCGCCACCGGCCCTTCCGGCCTTGCCACCTGCTTCAACCGGTATAGTAAACTATCTTATCAATGACTTTCTCCGCATCTATTGAATCATGATCTAATCACATTTTGTCCTTTTCAGCTAACGTTCCAGTCTCGCTGCCTTTTGAGTCTCGCATTACAATACCGGGCGGCCCTTCCCAGAGACGTCCGTCCTCAAAAGGTGCGGCGAATAGTCTGTGTATGTTGAGCGACTACATGGAGGAACTCGACGTCGAGGCTCCTACATCTGCCGAGGACTTCGCTACGACGGTTAACCCGATGTTGTTGATATTTTCCACCTTCCATGACGAGGGCATTGTCACCTCTTGGGTTAACTATTGTCGGGAGATTGAGGCTCGCCTTCATCAGCTGCAGTCGATGCGCCTATCCCCTGAGACTTTGGCCGTGAGAACTCAACGGGGAGCATGGCTCGAGCAAAGCACTTCTCATTTCCATCATTTGGAACAAGAAGCAGCTTTGAGGCTGAAGGAGTGCCAAGAATCATCAAGCGAAACTGCTCGCCTGCGTGCTGAAGTTGAAGCAAACGCCGCTGAGGTAAAGGCCGTCTTCGAGGGCCTTCTGAAGCGCATATCAAATGGGCTGAGACTGAAGCGGGCACTTGATGTCGCCGAGCATGACACTCTAGGCCGTGAAGCTGCTCATCAGGCCGTCAGGGATCAGCTTGCATCTGTCGCACAGCAACGGGCCCAAGTGGAGACGGAGTTGGCAGTGGTGGCCAATCAGGAAAAGGCATGGAAGGAAGTGTACGAACAACTGATAAAGCTACTTAAGACGCTTCCTTCCAATAGCTACCTTTATATCAATGTATTTGTAAAATTTTCCTTTTATAATATGTATTCATTCTTTATTCTTTTGTACGATTCATCTTGTCTTTGATTGAAGTCAATGAATAAAGATACACATTATCTTTTTGTAATGTCTTGTACTATCTCTTTGCTTTCTCCCTTTTTATCATGATGTTTTCGATGAACCTAATTGGCCGATAACTTAATTTCTCCAAGAGATAGCGATGGCTTAGGCCGCAGGTTCAGATCTGCCGCCTAAGACGTTTCAACTCTATGAGCCGTGAGGGTCTCATAAAGACTTTTCTCCCTACGGATCGAGAGGATCTCGTAGGTGGGTTTTTCTCCTTAGGAATCATGAGGATCCCTAAGTGTGGTTTTCTCTTATAAGTCGTAAGGATCCTACAAGAGAATTTTTCCCTCTTATCAGTCGAGAGGACCCGTAAGCGGTTGTTTCCCTCCTTGTCGAAACTCGACTTTGGAGAGTGAGACCCATGAATAGTATGCAAGAGATTGTTTTAGATCGACTTGTAGGGTCCCATTTTTTAGGAAGCAAGTTTTTCAATCCCTGCTGCCTGAGGCTTCATCTTGCGAGTTGAGACGAATCGGGAATTTCTCCCGCGGAGACACTGATGGCTCTGCGAGTTGACGTGGATCAGGAGGATCTCGTCACGGAGTGTTTGTATCCGTGAGTCAAGGAGTTTGCTAGGGATTATTTGTTTCCTAAGTGCCAAGGATTATTTGTTTCCTTGGGGTTTGAAACGAGTCGAGGATTTCCCACGGAAGCGCTGGTGGCTCTGCTAGTCGACGCGGATCAGGAGGCTCTCGTCAAGGAGTGTTTGTATCCGTGAGTCGAGGAGTTTTGCTAGGAATTATTTGTTTCCCAAGCACCAAGGATTATTTGTTTCCTTGGGGTTTGAAACGAGTCGAGGATTTCCCACGGAGGCGCTGGTGGCTCTGTGAGTCGACGCGGATCAGGAGGCTCTCGTCAAGGAGTGTTTGTATCCGTGAGTCGAGGAGTTTTGCTAGGGATTATTTGTTTCCCAAGCTCCAAGGATTATTTGTTTCCTTGGGGTTTGAAACGAATCGAGAATTTCCCACGGAGGCACTGGTGGCTCTGCGAGTCGACGCGGATCAGGAGGCTCTCGTCAAGGAGAGTTTGTATCCGTGAGTCGAGGAGTTTTGCTAGGGATTATTTGTTTCCCAAGCACCAAGGATTATTTGTTTCCTTGGGGTTTGAAACGAGTCGAGGATTTCCCACGGAGGCGCTGGTGGCTCTGCGAGTCGACGCGGATCAGGAAGCTCTCGTCAAGGAGTGTTTGTAACCGTGAGTCGAGGAGTTTTGCTAGGGATTATTTGTTTCCCAAGCACCAAGGATTATTTGTTTCCTTGGGGTTTGAACGAGAATTTCCCACGGAAGCACTGGTGGCTCTGCGAGTCGACGCGGATCAGGAGGCTCTCGTCAAGGAGTGTTTGTATCCGTGAGTCGAGGAGTTTTGCTAGGGATTTTTTGTTTCCCAAGCACCAAGGATTATTTGTTTTCTTAGGGTTTGAAACAAGTCGAGAATTTCCCACGGAGGCACTGGTGGTTCTGCGAGTCGACGCGGATCAGGAGGCTCTCGTCAAGGAGTGTTTGTATCCATGAGTCGAGGAGTTTGTTGAAGACACTGGTTTCTTCGGAGTTGGAATGAACCGTCGAGGTTTGGCTTTGTCTTCTGGCGAAGCCTATTGGGAAAGTATGGTTCCCTCTTTGTTTACGCCCTTGGATTGTATACAGGGGTGGATGTGATCTTAACTATAGGGCCAAAGTTTTACCATCATTTTTTTTATCTCCGCGATGCTCTATCATTTCAGCTTTTATATCGCGAAGGTCGCGATTGCCCAATCATTTCGGCTATTTTTCGCGGTGCCCAATCATTTCGGCTATTTTCCATGCATACTTTTTCTTTACTTGCTGTTTTTTATTGCAAGCTGCCCTATCCTTTCGGCTATTTCGTATGCATGTGCGGCCTACTGCCTTTTCACCGTAAACCTGAAATTAGACACCGATTTCGGCGTCAGCACCGCTACAACTGGGATATTACCAGGAGCGAATCATCATCTGCTTCCGTCGATGTCGAACAAGGGTGGCTTAGCAAACAGGGTTAGGCTCCTGTCGACTAAGGCTTTGACTTCATGAGCCGTAAGGGTCTCACAAAGTTATTTCTCCCTACAAGTCATGAGGATCTTATAGGTGTATTTTCTCCTTAGGAATCGTGAGGATTCCTAAGTGTATATTCCTCTGTAAGTCGTAAGGATCCTACAAGAGGGTTTTCTCCTTGTAAGTCGAGAGGACTTATAAGGGTTGTTCATCATGCGAACATATCCCCAATCACGGATGAGACTTGTTTAGGGAAATGTTTATTCGCGCCCGTGGATTGTATACAAGGGTCAGTATTGAGCCACTTGTAGGGCAATATTGGAAGTTTGTTGGGGTTTGCTTAAGCACAGGTTTAGGTCTTATGAGCCGTGAGGGTCCCATAAGAGAGTTCTCCTCACGAGTCGTGAGGATCTCGCGAGTGTATTTTCTCCTTAGGAATCGTGGGGATCCCTAAGTGTGTTGCTCCCTTGTGAGTCGTAAGGATCTCACGCAGGTGGTTTCTCCTTACAAGGTCGAGAGGACCCTGTAAGTGTCCTTTAACGAGGTTGCGCCCTTTCAGGTTTTCACAAACACTCGCCGGTAGTCCTGCTGTTTTTACTCACGGAGCCCTTTCGGGTTTTCATCCGTGCCCATTTTGCTTATGGACATACCGTTTTTTTTCTTTTTATTTTCTTTTTCTCTCTTTTTTTTACGAGGTCGCGCCCTTTTGGGTTTTCACGAACACTCGCTGGTAGTCCTGCTGTTTTTACTCACGGAGCCCTTTGGGGTTTTCATCCGTGCCCTTTTTTGCTTATGGACATACCCTTTTTTTTATTCTTTTTATTTTCCTTTTCTCTCTTTTTTTAACGAGGTCACGCCTTTCGGGTTTTCATGAACACTCGCCGGTAGCCCTGCTGTTTTTACTCACGGAGCCCTTTCGGGTTTTCATCCGTGCCCTTTTTGCTTATGGACATACCGTTTTTATTTATTATATATTTTTTTATTTATATTATTTTTTTTATCTCGTCAACCTAAGGATGCTGCGGTATTAGTTTAAAGACGTTTCGGTCTGCTATTAGTTTAAGGACATTTCGGTCCGACTTTGAGAAGGCTGGCTACTGCTGATAGAGTTTGAGCTTAGGATGATAGAGTTTGAGCTTAGGAAGATAGCGAGCGGACATAGTCGTCGTCATCTATCATTGACCTAGGCTATAACTCATTAAGCGTAGTATTTCTTTAGGAAGCGATCGTTTATCGGCCTGAAAGGCCTTTCACCGTGCATGTCCATGAGTAGATAGGCCCTACCATGGTAGACCTTATCTATGATATACGGGCCTTCATAGTTTGGCTCGAATTTTCCCCGCTTGGCTCGATTGGGGATCATAGGCCTTTTGACCACTAGCACGAGTTCTCCTTGGCAGAATGTCCTCGGTCGGGTCAATCTTTCGTATGAGCGCGTCATCTTTGCTTTATAAGCTTCCAGATTTTGTTGCGCTATGAGCCGTGTTTCTTCAAGGGCGTCAAGCTCCTCAAGCCGAAGGTTAGCATTTTCTTCGTTCGTCAGCTGGTAGTGAACTGCCTCTCGCAGATAGGGTAACTCTATCTCGAGGAGGAGTACTGCCTCCGTACCGAACACCAACACGTATGGCGTTGTGTTCGTGGCTGTCTTGAATGTGGTTCGATACGCCCAAAGAGCTTCTTGCAGTCTCTCATGCCAGTCCTTCTTATTTCGGGACACCGTTTTCTTCATGATCTTTGTCAAGGTTTTATTGAAGGCTTCGGCTAAACCATTAGCTCGCGGATTATAGACTGAGGAATATCTCCAGTCTATATTATGCTGCTGCGCGAAGCGGCTGATTTTATGGCTTCGGTAGGCTGGCCCGTTATCGGAGATGATCCGTCTCGGAGTTCTAAACTGATATATGACGTGCGTCTTGAAGAAGTGGAGGATATTTTCCGTCTTCACTTCTCTTAACGGTATCGCTTCTGCCCATTTAGAGAAGTAGTCAGTCGTTGCTAGGATGAAACGATGTACTCTAGACGATGCTGGTTCGATGGGGCCGACTATATCAGTCCCCCACATCTCAAATGGCTAGCTAGCTACCATTGGATGTAGTGGATTTGGATGTTGGTGGATGAAGTCCCCATGGATTTGGCATGAGTGGCATTGCCTCGCATATTCAAGGCAGTCCTGAATCATCGTGGGCCAGTAGTAGCCCATCCGTTTTATCTTCAACTTCATCTTTGGGCCCGCTTGGTGAGAACCTCAGAATCCATCGCGAACTTCCTGAACGACTCTTTTTGCTTCGTCAGGTCCCAGGCATCTCAACCACAGAGAATCAAACGATCTCTTGTACAGAGTATTGTTGACGAAGGCGAAAGATAGAGCCCGCTTCATGAGCTGATGTCTTGTGGACGCTTCTTCAGGCAATCGGTGGGACTTAGAGTAGTCTATGAAGACTTCCCTCCAATCTTCGGCCTTTTCCCAGTCATTTATTTGCAGAGCCATTCGCTCAGTCATTTCCTTTTCTTCGGATGATTCCGGAGATATTTCTGCTGGGGCAAGCACTCGACGGCTTTGTACCACGATTCTAACGTCATCGAGGTTCTCGTCAGCCAGTTCTTTAGCAAGTTTGGCCAACGCGTCTGCTTTGCTGTTTTCCGCGCGCGGTATGTTCTCCAAAGTATAGGAGGGAATTCGGGCCAACAGTTGTTGCACTTTTTCTCCGTACTTCACCAATTCTGGCTTGCACGTTTGGTAGTCGCCGTTTACTTGACTAACGACCAGTTGAGAATCCCCGTATATGAGGAGGTCTTCAATTCCCATGTCAATGGCGATCTCGAGGCCTGCTATCAAAGCTTCGTATTCGGCTTCATTGTTTGTCCTCGGCTCTGTTAAGGAGAAGGCGAAGCACATAATCCCTCCTTGTGGAGTTACGATGATGAGGCCTACCCCGGATTTGATTATAGGGGTACTTTGTGTGCGCTTTTTCATGGAAGATGCTCCATTGAAATAAAGTTCCCATTGGGTGTCACCACCGTGGATCGCGTCAAACGCAAGTTCGTCTGGCAAATCGCAATTCAGAGGAGAATCAGCCGGTATCGGATGCTCAGCGAGGAAATCGGCGATGGCCTGGCCTTTCACTGCCTTGAGAGGTTGGTACAATATCGAGAACTCCATCAAGAGTAGGGCCTATTTAGCGAGTCGTCCCGTCAATATGGCCTTTGACATTAGATATTTGAGAGGGTCCACCTTTGAAATGAGACGGACTTCATGTGCTAATGCGTAATGTCTAAGCTTTGTTATTGCGAAGATCAACGCCAGGCAGTGTTTTTCAATGGGGGAGTAGTTGCTTTCTGCTCCCAGTAAAACTCGACTTAAGTAGTAGAGTGCTCTTTCTTTCCCCTGGTCATTCTTTTGTGCCCATAATGCGCCTAAAGAACCTTCAATGGCGGTCGTGTAAAGAATGAGAGGCTTTCCCTTAACTGGAGCAGCCAACACTGGAGGGTTTTGCAGGTACTGCTTGATCTCGTCCAGCGCGCCTTGACATTTGTGATCCCAAACGAATGGGGTTCCCTTCTTCATCAGGTGACTGTAAGGGCGGCACTTGCCAGAGAGGTTGTCTATAAATCGCCGAATATATGCGAGCTTTCCTTGGAGAGACCGCAACTGTTTGAGAGTCCTCGGTGGAGGCATTTCCATGATCGCCTTGATCTTGGACTGATCTATTTCGATACCCCGGTGTCGGACGATGAATCCTAAGAATTTGCCTGAGGAAACTCCGAATGCACATTTAAGAGGGTTCATCATCAAGTTGTATTGTCGAAGGCATTGAAATACGGTCTTCAGATGTTTGAGATGTTCCTCATATGATTTGCTTTTAACCACGAGATCGTTGATATAGCATTCGACGATTTCGTGTATAAAGCCATCGAAGATCTTCGTCATGGCCCTCTGATAAGTAGCACCGACGTTCTTTAAACCGAAGGGCGTCACTTTATAACAGAATATACCTAGAGGGGTCCTGAAGGCCGTGTGCTTTTAGTCTTCGGGATGCATCTTTATCTGGTTATACCCCGATGAGCCATCCATGAAGGAGAAAACCTCATGAGTGGATGTATTGTCTATCATCAATTCGGTGACTGGCACTTGGAAATCATCCTTCGGGCAAGCTTTATTGAGATTCCGAAAGTCCATGCATATGCGCACCGTCCCATTTTTCTTCATCACCGGAACGATGTTAGCAATCCATTCAGGATATTGAACCTCCTGGATAAAGCCGGAGTCGATCAGCTTCTTGACCTCAGCGTTGATACTCATCTCGAGCTCGAGCCGCATTCTCCTCGGTGCCTGTTTGACTGGCTTGGTGTTCGGGGATATCGCCAATTTGTGTACAGCAATTTCTGGATCTAGTTCCGGCATTTCGGAATAGTTCCACACGAAGCAATCTCTATGCTGCAGAAGTACATCTTTTAACGCAGCTACCCTTTCTTCAGATAGTAACTCGCTGATGAATGTCGGTCGTGGATCGTTTGCCGTCCCCAACTCAATGTTTTTGAGGTTATCTGCAGTAGTATGTATGCCATCCTCCAGTTCTTTCCAAGCTGGCGGAAATTCTGAGATCACCTCATCATTGCTGTTTTCGAGGCACCAGGGAGGCTGTCCATGTTCTTGGATTCTTCTTTTAGTATTGTTATCACGTGACAAGTACGAATACGTTTCCAATCCCAATGTGGAACTGGTTTTTCTTTCGTGGCCTTGGGCTCGTGCTTTTGTGGTGGCGCTACCCTCCAGTTGTCGGACAGAGTGAATTTGCCAAGCTGATACTGATCTTCGACCCAATTCTTGAAGGTGAAGCAATCTTCAAGAGGATGCCCTATTACTCGATGGTAAGAGCAATAGTCCGGGTGTGAGACTTCGCCCGCTTGTTCGGGATATTTATGTTAGTTATATGTATGCCCTAGAGGCCATTACTGTACATCCGATGAAATCGACGCTAGAGCCCGGGATCCGATGATCGCAGCGAGGAGACTTCATCATGGAGCTTTGGAGGTGGAGGACCGGATCTACAAAGGTTGTAGCCCCTTTACTTTAGCATTAAATTCGTTTACTCGCATTGCATCGCCTCATTATCTAGTTAACGATCCGTATTAGGGTTTGTAGGCAAATGAATTTTTTTAATTGGGCATGTTTGATCACTTGTGAGACTTCATTAGTGTACCTAGGAACCCTACAGTGTTATCAGAGCCTAGCTAGAGCCTTAGGCGATACGTAGACGGAGTTAGAAGTCCGATCGAACCGAAACCCTAATTCAAACTTGCTCTCTGTACATTTTCTGAAATCGTGGATTTTTGAGAATTAAAAATATGCAGAAAACCCAGCAGGAGATTCTAAGAATTACTGAGAAGCCCGTACTCCTGAGTCCATCAAAGCGCGGCTGAACCGCGGCATTAGCATGCTAATGCGGCGGTTCCGCGGCCCTTTAGTCTCCTCTTGCTTTGAATTTTACACAGTAATTCTTAATTTGCAGTGCTGGTTTTCCTGGGAATTTTTAATATGAACTCAAGAGTTGAGTTTTCTGGGTTGTATTGGGGACTCGGTGTT